>OW386286.2:108977218-110447644 GCA_936432065.2 Rutpela maculata
ATCGTGCACTTGGATAATAAAATGTTTTCTTAGATTTCTCCCCCCCGCTCATCGATTCTGAGATCTGGGGAAAAAAATTACTATCAGTGCCACTAGCATTCGCTTTAACCACGATCGCAATTACTGTTGACAGAATGATTGAAAAATCGTGATATCACATTACTAATACCTATAGAGAAAATTTAATTCGACATCGGATGATTAATCCGAATATTCTTGTCATCCGATTCCGTGTAATCCGAGTACCGAAATCATCCGAATATCTGCATCACTAATGCACCATTCTCGGGAGTGCCAACATCGAAATTATGTTTCTCAATGGTCAAACACAGAGATTGCGTCCACACTTGCATCATTAAAAATATCACGGACGTACATTTGTTTGAAAGCTGACTAAGTTATTAAAGGTAATAAATAATAACAGCCAAAACAAATTATGGAATTTGCGAAGCTTGTAAATTTCATGCCAATCGGTCTACTGTCTACACTTATTGCTCAGACTATAATTGATTTTTTTAAGTTCTGGATTTTTTCAATCAGTTTGAGAGCATTGCTTAAAAATACGACAAATTTCAACTTTTCAGAAACTGGTTTTTGTTTCCGTACAACGATACACTCTGGTTTCTGTATGTTGATTGAGTGGACCGAAGAATAGACAAATAAAATGATATATTTTCATTGAGATTTAATTGATTTGATGGGGATATTATAGTAAAATTTTCATTTTATGTTGTATTGACCAAATATTCTCTCCACATAAGTTTTCATTGCAAATATTTTATTGTTAAATATATCTAATCGTTTAACAATAAAGCCAAGAAGATATTTTACACAATTTAAGATTTTTTCTGTGTTAAATTTGCAAATTGATTTGATTCTTACAAAGGGAAAAGGTATACCTACACCATACGAATATGACACACAAGTGTCTCAATCGATAAAGGTATGGCCGACTTATTTGAACGATTGAAATAAAAGGCGAATGCGCCTATGACAACTGTGTTTTGATTGTTTTCAGTAATTCAAATTTAAAATATGATGTAACAAAATCAGAACATGAATTTTTATAATTATAAACATAGACTTGTGGTAAAAATCCCATTTACCTAATTAACAATCTATGTAGAATTAAATTTGTAATTCAATAAACATAAACTTAAAAAATGTGTGTATTTCGATCACTAGGCAACGCATGTAAACAAATCGTGTGTGTTTCACGCTCCACATGGTCGACAGTCTGATGGGAAGTTTATTTAGCACTGCAAATTATCTAATGTTCTAAAATCCAACAAGGTCACCGGCCACAAGCAGTATTTTGTTTTTGAACCTAGGTGATGTCTTTCTTAACTACTCCAGGAGATTCTGTGT
Organism: Rutpela maculata; assembly: GCA_936432065.2. Taxonomy (NCBI): domain Eukaryota; kingdom Metazoa; phylum Arthropoda; class Insecta; order Coleoptera; family Cerambycidae; genus Rutpela; species Rutpela maculata. The sequence goes on from OW386286.2 coordinate 108,978,587, forward strand.
CGACTATCGACCAGCTAAGAAAATTTCAGCGGCATTCACGAGCCACGAGTAAGCCACGCCGATACCCCATTGGTTAAACCGCGTGGTCTGACATAGGGCCACATCCCGTAACAGATAAATGCCAAGCGCAAATCCATGCCGGCCAGTCCGCGAGTGTGTAGCATATACGCGCGAATTTATTTATTAAATATTTAGAAAATTTGGTGCTGTGTTAAAATATTTTGTGATATTACTTACACCTAAAAGGAATATTTAGATTTAGAACGTAAGTTTCAGGTTTTATTTCTTCACGCTATAAAATTTCAACCCCCCCTTTAAGACAGAAAAAATACCCCACAATTAAGTACAAAAAAATACTATTAATTGTATAAAACAAATCATTTTTATTTTAAGCAATGGTATAAGAATTCTTGTACTTACTCAAAAATAATACACCTTTAAACACCTTTTTAAAAATAAAACCCAAGTTATAATTAGCAAAAAAATAATTTATACCCGTTCAAAATATTTCAAAATTATATTAAATAATCTTATGTTTATTTTATTTGTAATCATTTTCTCAATAATAAAACAAATGATTCATCAAAGTAGTAATGAAAACAAATAGTACCTGCGTCTACCTCGATACCTGTACTGAAATCTGCTGATTGTCCAAAATATCAGAATGAATTTAATAAAAAAATGACAACCCAAATCAGATCAAAGGTGTAATAGCCCTAATTTTGTTTTAAACATTCAAATGTAATTTTTCTCGTTTGCGTAAAATTCAAAAGTGTAACATATACGCACCTATAGTAAATAATAAATATGCAAATATTAAATAATTAAAAATGGGTATAAGACATTTATTTATATAGACAGCCTCAATTACTAATATTATCTTTTTTCATGACTCATATTCAAATTTTGCAAATTCAATTTTAGTCGAAGTTGGTAGATTATGCAGGTTACATACTTCAGTTCTTTGATTAATCAAGATAATTTTCATAAATTATCATAAATTGTAATTAATACAGCTATTATTATACTCCGCTCGGTTTAAGTAAATAAGAATAAATCAATTATGCACAAATTACGCACATTATTGATCGTTTCTCATTTCACCGTATTCCGAAATCGTTAAAACTGTATCAAAATTTAAATTAACAATTTCGTTCAATTAAGTATGTTACGAAAACTACAACGACCAAACCAAAATAATAGAAAGTGCCGCATTTCATTCAAACCGCTCTAATCATTTGATGCACTACCTAATTCTGATCGATTTTTAGCTAGTACAGAAACAGAGTTTGTGTCCCGTTAATTATAATATAAAATAATAATCTAACTAGGTGCATTCAAACATACAAATTGGTTCAAGTTCACGGTGAATAAATTTGTTATACAGTACAAAAATGTAATAAAGAACGTAGTTTACTGTTGCTAAAATATAAACGAAACTTGTAACTAAATTATCAATTATCGCTCGGAAGTATAAATATTCATATGTACACAATATTTTACTATTTAACCCAGAAATAAATTAAAGTATGTAACACATGATTTGAACATTATATTACCAGTGTTTATTGGCTGGTAACAATGCCATAACATAATCCGCACTAAGCAAATTATAAAGATTATTTAACCTTAAAAAAAATATTTGTTGTGCTTAAAGTTAATTGCACGAGACATACACTCGTTTCAGATTAAATAATATTACCCACGTAAAACGAAATTTATTTTTTAAACAAATAAACCTACTTACACCTTGAGAGTTCTATTTCGTAATAAAATTTACTTCAAATGCATAATGCTACTCTTTCATGAAGTGATATTTCAAATGTAAAAATTATGTTCAATTATTCATTTTCAAGTTTTAGAAATAATTTATATACCCGGCAGGCTTTAGGTTTTCTCTGAGGGAGGGAGGGGGCGAATGCAGAATATTACTTCCACATCCAGTGGAAGTATAGTAACGACAAAAAAATTTTTTAAAATTTTTATTGTTCAAATAGGCTTAGAATGTCACAAAACGTCGAGATTTTAAGTTTGAGCGAAAAAAAAATTTCTGTCTGTCGGTCTGTCTGTAACTTTTTTTGTGCGCACGTTTACTCTGGAACCGTTTGAGATATTGACTTGAAATTTGGTACACATATGTACTTTAACGAGATCTAGAACTAGATTATATTTTGATCTTGTTCCGTCGAAGGGTTGGGGGGTAAATTGGGGTAAATTTGGGGAAAATAGGTAAATCAAGCAGCTAAGAGTCCATAAAATGGGTATTTAGTATATAGAGAAGCTGAGGTCTCAAAAAATATTTTGGCATTAGCCACCCCCCATTACCACCCCCACCCCATTATTAAAGGGGATGAAAAAAAAATGTGATTTAGTGTGTGTACAAGAACCAGACACATCAAAACGTTTTTTTACTTCATCCACCCCCACTACCACCCCCTATCACCACCCCCACTCCGCTACCGATGTGGGGTATCGTTTTATGGGTTTTTGGGGTAGAGGATTTCAAATATTATATTATTAAAGTTCCATAAACAATTATTTCCACATACAAAATTTTTTCGTTGTGAGTGACTTGGATAAAAAATGTGGATGTGGAAGTAGTGATTCCTTGGCAGCGGTTTTTTTATCTGCTATGGATTTCTGCAGTAGTTATTGACTTTTATATATTTTATACTGTGCCAATTGTATAATTATATTAGTTTGGGCGATGGGGCGGCGATAGTCTTCTAAAAACATAAAGGCCCCCTCTAATACCCAATTCAAAGGTGCCTTCTAGAAAATATTCCTACAGGGTTCGATATAATAATATCATCATATTTATAGAAATATCATATCAGGCCCTATATATTTCCGATATATATCGGATATTATCACTTTTAGATACTTATACAGTGTGACTCACATTTATTATTTAATTTTAATAAAAACTGCATCAAAATCGGATCTCCCGTTGAAGAGATATAAAGCCACAAACAGACAAACACAAACATACGAGTCAAACATCTTTTTGGGTCGGGGGTTAAAAAATTGAAAATTTTTAAAATCCCCGATCAATGTATCTAATCGTACCAGTTTCATATGACCGAATCAAAATGAGGCCGAAATCATATTCGGCTACCATAATTGTCTGCACATTTTCAATTTTACTTCAGTCGGATAATTTCTAGAGAAGTTCAACATGGCGAATTCAAGATGGCGACCCATCATCAAAATTAATATGGCCTAAAACCTTCTCGACAAAATACTATTTCAAATAAAAAAAGTGCATCAAAATCGGATCACCCGTTGAAGAGATATGAAGCCACAGACAGACAGACAGACAGACAAACATACACACATACGCGTCAGACTCTTTTTGGGTCGGGGGCTAAAAATTAACTAACTTCAAACTTTTGGTTATTTTTTGGTGGTGCGTTAATTTCTTGGAGAAGTGTATATTCATTGCGTCGTCTCTATCCGATATAAAACTTATAGTTTAAACCGAATCCTTCACCATTTCTTAGAATGCAACGTATGAGCGAATGCACTATACGATCAAATTATAGTGTTAAAACTAAAAAATTGCGTCCGCCATCTTGGGGCGTCCGCCATATTGAATTTAATGTGACGTCATTTTATTTTCGTATTTTTCTCAGCAAACAGCAAACCCTTTCGTTTGCTGTGAATAAAAAATAACTGGTTCGCCATCTTTGAGCGTCCGCCATATTGGATTTGGAATGACGTCACTTAGCTAACCATACATTGTCATCCAAACTAAACGTGTATGCAAAATTTCAGCTCACTATTTTAAAATTCAGTTGCAAGATTTGACCCACAAGAACAGGGCAAGTTAAATAAAATCTTGTAATCAAGATGGCGACCAAACATCAAAATCTAATATGGCAATAACCTTCTCGACAAAATACTCTTTCAAATAAAAAAAAGTGCATCAAAATCGGATCACCCGTTGAAGAGATATGAAGTCACAGACAGACAGACATACAAACATACGCGTCAAACTTATAACACCCCTCCTTTGGGGTCGGGGGTTAAAAAAACATTCGCCTCCTCCAAATTCAAAGCCACCTACGGTGGCGGTGGTCATCAAAATAAAAAAATTGAAAAACTTTAAATTTATTTTAGAAAGTATTAAAAAATACTACAAATTACTTGACAACTAGTTGGCAGCTTGGGCTTAAGTTCAAACCAAAAGAAAAAACATTGAAATGATATTTTTCGGCCATGGACATTATTTGAAACTAAATTTTTCAGCTTTTCTATTTTGATGAAATTTTTAGACAATTCTGAACAATTTTCTTTAATAAAAATTTTCCTATAAAAAATGTCTATGATTTATGATTTGTTCGGCTTATTTTGGTACCGCAGAGGTGGCTTTGAATTTGTAGGAGGCGAATGTTTTTCTATCCATAAGTAGATACTAATTTGTTCTATACGGAAAAAAATAAAAAAGTTATAAGACTGTCTTTATCTTAAGTGAGTTACACTGTATATATCTTTTAATAAAAAAAATTAATAGATTTTGTCAAATATTTTTGCGATGCATCGCATCGCAGATTGTTAAACCTTTAGTAAAGCGAGGCGTTAGGCTCTTGTCATTTTTTGTGGGAAATATAAAGATTTTTTAGAGTGATTAAGGTACGTCGTGCTCTCCTATCGGCTTGATATACCGGCTGCGCCATTTAACTTGAAACAGCCATCTATCTCGAAAACGATGCATTTTAGAACAAAATGTTTCAAATAAAAGTAGTTTGTTGCGGGAGGAAACCTAACCAACTCAGTGGCGCAGTGTTTACGGTGTTAGACCACGGGGTCCCAAGTTCGAATCCTGACTAGGATATTGATGTGTAGTGGCATTTTTCACGTGTTGCCAGGACGGTAGCATGGGGCTCCGCAGAGACAACACGGCTAGTCGCCAGGGCCGGATTAAGGATTGGCGCGCCCCTAGGCTAATCATGTATTTGCGTCCTCTTATTCATAATGGAAAAAAATTAATGAGCTGGAGGGGGGGAGAAATATGAAAAAAAAAAATAAAACAAAATTGATAAGCAGAGAGAAGAAAACGAAAATTGATTAGCGGGGAAACGCCCCTCATGCCCTAGCGAGCGCCCCTTTACGATTGTCGCACCTAGGCTATAGCCTATTTAGCCTTATGGATAATCCGGCCCTGCTAGTCGCTCTCCTCTCTTGAGCTCAACTCTCAGTGCGGCAGATGGCAATGTCGCAGGCAATGGGTGTTGTGATGTTGTCTATGTGTGCGTGTCATGGTCGACTGGTGGAATAGTTATAGTATAGTTTCTTACGGAACTTTAACCTACAGAAAAGGAGTACCTCACTTTTGCCTTAAATATTTTTTTACTCGACTTCACTTTTACAAGATACTATATTTGAAATAAATTGAATTTATTGACTAGAAATAGGTTATGTTTGTCATTTTTTATGTTCTGGGTTTTATTAGAAAAAAAAAATACTGTTTCAGATAAAATTTGCTTCTTTTTGTAGATTAAGATTCCGTATGAAAAAAATACAGACTTCCCTGTGAAAAAACAAAGTTTTTTTGTAATAAAACCCAAACATACATAAAATAACGAAACACTTAGCGTATTTCAGGTTAATAAACTCAATTTATTTCAATAATTGTCTTGTAAAATTGAAGTCTGGTAAGAAAAAATTTCAGGTGACTCCATTCTTAATCTAGATTAAAATTACGTAAGAAAAAACCGCTGCCCAAGGAATCACTACTTCCACATCCAAATTTTGTACGTGGAAATAATTGCTTATGGAACTTTAATAATATAATATTTAAAATCCTCTACCCCAAAAACCTATAAAACGATACCCCACATCGGTAGTGAGGTGGGGGTGGTGATAGGGGGTGGTAGTGGGGGTGGATGAAGTAAAAAAATATTTGGAAGTTTCTGGTTCTTGTACACACACTAAATCACATTTTTTTTTCATTCCCTTTAATAATGGGGTGGGGGTGGTAATGGGGGGGGCTAATGCCAAAAATTTTTTTGAGACCTTAGCTTCTCTTTAATATACTAAATACCAATTTTCTGCTTAATTTACCTATTTACCCCAAATTTACCCTAACTTACCCCCAACCCTTCGATGGAACAAAATGAAAATATAATCTAGTTCCAGATCACGTTAAAATACATACGTTTACCAAATTTCAAGTCAATATCTTAAACGGTTCCAGAGTAAACGTGCGCACAAAAAAAAGTTACAGACCGACAGACAGAAATTTTTTTTTTCGCTCAAACTTAAAATCTCGACGTTTCATGACATTCTAAGCCTATTTGGACAATAAAAATTTTTAAAAATTTTTTTGTCGTTACTATACTTCCACTATATGTGGAAGTAAAATATAGGTTTCTATTTAAAAAACAAAGTTGACCCCGCAATGACATTGAAAACGTGATCAAGGTCAAAAAAATAATATAACAGTTTTGTTTTCCCTTCGACAACAAACAACCCTTATTTGAAATATTTTGTTCTAAAATGCAAAATATTTTCGAGGTATATGGCTGTCTCAAATTAAACGCGGCACCCAATACCTATCTATATCCTTGGAACCAAAAATATTTTACTTCCACATCCAGTGGAAGTATTAATAGTAACGACAAAAAAATTTTTAAAAATTTTTAATGTTCAAATGGGCTTAGAATGTCATGAAACGTCGAGATTCTAAGTTTGAGCGAAAAAAATTTCTGTCGGTCTGTCTGTAACTTTTTTTTGTGCGCACGTTTACTTTGGAACCGTTTGAGATATTGACTTGAAATTTGGTACACGTATGTACTTTAACGAGATCTAGAACTAGATTATATTTTCATCTTGTTCCGTCGAAGGGTTGGGGGTAAATTGGGGTAAATTTGGAGTAAATAGGTAAATCAAGCAGGTAAGAGTTCATAAAATTGATATTTACTATATCCAAGAGAAGCTAAGGTCTCAAAAAAAAATTTGGCATTAGCCACCCCCATTACCACCCCCACCCCGTTATTAAAGGGGATGAAAAAAAAATGTGATTTAGTGTGTGTACAAGAACCAGAAACCTCAAAATATTTTTTTACTTCATCCACCCCCACTACCACCCCCTTTCGCCACCCCCACCCCACTACCGATGTGGGGTATCGTTTTATGGGTTTTTGGGGTAGAGGATTTCAAATATTATATTATTAAAGTTCCATAAGCAATTATTTTCACATACAAAATTTTTTCGTTGTGAGTGACTTGGATAAAAAATCTGGATGTGGAAGTAGTGATTCCTTGGGCAGCGGTTTTTTTATATGCTATGCTTTTTTAGCTGTACCTCAGATACTAGGCGTAGGATCGAATTGGGCCTATGAAAGCTTTTAACCAGAAAGTCGAAATCTATGACATAGGTATTAAACATTCAGCCAATTTGACCTAAATTCAATTTCCTTGAAAAATAAAGTCCTTTATTTACATAGTTATACACATATATGTAAATAATTATACCTAGTGAGAGAAAAAAACATATATATTAAGAGAAATAATAATTTACTTAAACAGCCGGGGGCGTGATTTCAGTAGTGCGAATAATTTTGCCACATACGTAACACGATAGACACCAAAAAATGTGACCCATTTTTAATTGCCGTATTATAAGTCATTGAATTAATTATTATTTGTTTGATTCAGGTTGAATGGGCATCAACGGGGGCGTTAGCTTATAACCTTGAAGACATAAAAGAGTTATATCAGAGTTATTTTGCTAAACTGAATGAAAAATAGTTTAATAATTATTATTACTTGTTAACAATGCAACAAGTACCACGTACACCATTTCTATATAGCCGATCCTATGTCTTTGGTATTAATAAAAAAAGACAAACAAATACTGCGATTATATGAAAAAAAATATACGTAATGTATTTATTTTTTTTACGACCGTTAAAAATAGTTGTTTTCATTATTTTTAGTGCGTAAGATATGTGTTTATGGTATTAATAAAAAAAAGTAAAAAGCGTTAAAAAAAAGGTAACATTATTTCACTATCATGTATAGCCGGAGCCAAGTTATCTCACGATATTCGCGTCAAAGAAACGTCAAATTATGAATTTGTGTTTTGGCGTTTAAAGATTGAGGATTTTGCAGAGTGAGGGAAATATACGTTTATTTTCGGTTTATTATAAATAATTAAAAATCTAAGCATTGTATGATCTTTAAAACTATTTTAAATAATTGCTGTTGTTCTAACGAAACAACTATATATTTTTTTATAGTAAATTTCTGTTGTGCTTGAATATCGTAGTTTGTCAATGAAAATAGTTCCTAATTTCATTATTAGAGTATGGCATTTACTTATACAGAATCGGAAAGTCCTGGGTCTGGTATTGCGCTATTAACCGACCGCCCACAATAAAGACGCGTACCAGTACTCTAGCAGAGACAACGAGTGACATGCCCCTTCAAGAGAATTATGTCCATCATTACTTGCTTCAATTGCTCTCGCTTGCTGCTCTCCCTTGCTCTTATTGCCATACCAAACCGAACACTTTCCGATTCTGTATACAAAATTTATGATAAAATTATATGGTTCTATTCCTTAGAGCAATGGGAAGTATTTGAAACTATTTCAAAGATTATACTACTTGTGATTTTTTAAATATTTATAATAAACCGAAAATAAACGCATATTTCCCTCTCACTCTGCAAAATCCTATCCTTAAGCTAATTTTGAAAGGACCCCGAAACAAAACCGATGAAAATGGTGTTTCGGTGGAATCGGGTGAAACTTCTCATCACATCGAGCCGAACCTATGGACTGTTTTTGAGATACAGCTTGTCAATGTTAGGTAATTTGCGTCATTTTAGTCATTCAAGAGTTTCTTTACTCCATAACTTTCTCCTTCGAACGATACATGATGCTGGAAACAGAGCACTAGTTCCTGAAAATTCTATGAATGTTCTCAATATATAAAAAAACTAAAAAAATATTAAAAAAACAACAAAATGTAAAAATAAACAGATAGAAAGTGAAACAAAAAAAATGGGGCAATGAGAACGCTCTCATAAGAAATATGGTGCAGATAAGAGCAGGTTCCTTGATAAAAATAATCACACACACACACGCACGCACGTACACAAACATGCTGAAAGCCATTCATAAACACGTTCATAGATTACCCGTTACCTCGTTGTTAGGACCTTCAAACAGTGCAGTAGGAATTTTTGATCAGCATGACATTAGCTACAAAATAGCAAAGTTTCAGAAATTCCACCGAAGCTTGCCGAAATATGACATATACAGTGTGTTTCACTTGAAATGGTAATATCCCAATAACTTTTTTATTCTTTTCCCGATTTGTATCAAATTTTACTTAAATATGGAACAAATTAGGATCTACTTATGACCAGAAAAACATTCGCCTTCTACAAATGCAAAGCCACCTGCGGTACCAAAATATGCGGAGAAAATAAAAAAATTATATTAGGCATATTTTTATCGGAAAATTTTGTTAATGAAACTTGTTCAGAATTGTCACCTTAAGTCCAAAATTTAATCAAACTTCCCATTCTTGAAAAGAGTACCACTTTGTGCACTTGTTGCATAAATTACTATTTTCTACGACTGTCCTGAATTTCCATATTTAAATAAATAAATTTCAGAATTAACAACTAAACATTAAAACACAAATCTTCCATTTGGCGTTTCTAAAGAGAAGATCGCGAGACAACTTCAATTGTTTTCAATACACTCTTAATGATTCGGCTATGCACCAAAGTTAAATAATAATATTACCTTTTTTCACATTACCATAAACATATGTTTTACGCACAAAAAAATAATGAAAAAATCTGAAAGAATCTATAGCTGGTTACGGCCCTAATTTTAGTATTTATAATATTTTATTTACAAGCTTCGCTAATTTTTGTAAAGCATAACAATGAATGTGTCATCATCAGTCATAACATAGGTAACATAAATGAATATTCAAATAGAACGTAACGTGGTATAAAGTGGAGCAATTAAGTGAAGACCTTCTTGAGGCACGCCAAATTACTATGAGATTTATAAACACCATTGTTTGTTAAAATATTTCGAATTTCCAAAACTAAGACGTCAATCAGTTTAATTTATCGCTCTTATGCTGTATTTAATTTATTTAGAATTAAACAGTAAATATGTTAAACTTCGTCAATACTTTGATTTGAATCTCTAATAGGTACGTGGGTAAGTCTATCTAATGCTCGACCGAAAATTGAAATTTTCCTACGACGTATTTATAATTAAACTATTTTAATTGTTTAAGAATTTGACTGACTAATCTAAAACCATGTTGGTGTATCAAAATGTGTAGGGTCTCCCTAAATTAGGTCCGAACAACTCGAGAGATGATTTCGAGAGTGATTTTATAGGCAAAAGTATACCTAATCACTACAAATGACAAATGTCATGAGAAAAAATACATAACGATAAAATAAGTTCCTAGGTACTATAATACAATACACTATATTTTATAAATCATAATTTTGAATTTTGAAAGTTGTGGAATGTTTTAGAATGAAATTTTTTTTAATTTGATTTTAAATTGATATAAGTAAAGACAGTGGTCTAATTTGAAGACAATTTATTACAGAAAACCGCTGCCCAAGGAATCACTACTTCCACATCCAGATTTTCTATCCAAGTCTCTCACAACGAAAACATTTTGTATGTGGAAATAATTGCTTATGGAACTTTAATAATATAATATTTGAAATCGCCTACCCGAAAAACCCATAAAACGATATCCCACATCGGGTGGTGATAGGGGGTGATAGTGGGGGTAGATGAAGTAAAAAAATATTTTGAGATTTTTGGTTCTTGTACACACACTAAATCACATTTTTTTTCATCCCCTTAAATAATGGGGTGGGGGTGGTAATGAGGGTGGCTAATGCCAAAAAATTTTTTGAGACCTTAGCTTCTATTGAATATACTAAATGCCAATTTTATGAACCCTTACCTGCTTGATTTACCTATTTACCCTCCATTTACCCTAATTTACCCCCTTCGACGGAATAAGAGAAAATATAATCTAGTTCCAGATCCCGTTAAAGTACATATGTGTACCAAATTTCAAATCAATATCTTAAGACGGTTCCGTGCGCACAAAAAAAGTTGCAGACAGACCGACAGACAGAATTTTTTTTTTGCTCAAACTTAAAATCTCGACGTTTCATGACATTCTAAGCCTATTTGAACAATAAAAATTTTCAAATTTTTTTTTGTCGTTACTATACTTCCACTGGATGTGGAAGTAAAATTGGGCCATAGTAATCTGTGGTACGTCTTTTAAGATTTTATTGGAATATATTCAGTAAATATACTAATATTACTTACTGCGTATATTGTGGGTATGGTTATTAACTGGGATATTAAAGATACCTGTTACATATTTATGAATCTTTTTTTGACAAATTGTACAATGAAGAACGGATAAACTTGAACCAGTTAAGAAGTCAAGGCTAATAAAACGATTTTTCATACTATTTTTATAATTTAGATTGTGTAAGATTGACCACTTTTCGTGTACTGAGCCGAGTGACGACATGCATTTTTTTCAGTTCACATGAGCATTCCATTTTAATATAGAGTCTAACATAATCTAGAAACTTTAATTTGTTTAGTTATTAGTTTTTTGGTGCTTTATGGTAAATATTTTTTCAGTTTTATGGTCAATTAATTTTAAGGAATTTGCCATAAACCAGTGTGAGGCTAGGTTTTGATAGGTGTCCTTATTATGTGCAAGAGTTACACCGTGAATCATCATATCAATTCTAGAATAACCATTTTTAAAAAACATTTTTTGATATTAGTGAGATATTGCCGTGGAAAAAACAGATCCCCTTATCACTTACTTGTGACATGTGAGAGACACAGTCGAAGGCTTTGTTTGAGTGGCAAAATGCCACCTTCATTAAGAAATTTTCCTGGTTCAAAACCCTCGACTATGCTTTCGGACATTTTCAGCATGAGGGGTTAATTTACCTTGTTGAAAACCGATTATTATTATTAAATTATTATTATTTTTTTAAGAAATCATCAGTTTGATTTTTTAATAGATATTCTAAATATTTTGATACTATGTGTTATTAAAAGTGACCTGTATTTATTAACATCTTATGCATAACTATTTTAACTGCCTTTATGCAACTTGGGTATATTCGAGGGGTACATGAGGGTATATTCCATATTTTATGCAAAAATTTAAAGAGGTAAGTAAGGAAACGAACAAAATATTTTTAAGAAATATAGTAAAATTTATGTCCAGATCGTAACAGTCTACTATCATTTGGCTTGACCTTCTCCATAGTTTTACTTACACTCTCAACACTTACTGGTCTAAAATTAAACGTTCAATTGCCATAATATTGGAATTTATTAAGTATTCTAAAGCTGACGTAAGATCAACAAAATCTAGTATATTTTTCTTAAGGTGCTTGTGAGAAACCGCATTTAAATTAACTTCATCATGAATAGTTTTTAGCTATAATGTCATTAATATTTAAATGAAATTCTTCTCTGTAAATAGTTTTCGTAGGCTGGCAAAGGTTTATTGTTACAACAAAATATCATTTAAAGACGCTTTATATTTAATTTTCTCTTAGTGTCCTCTTAATGTTTTCGACTGTATTTACGAGGTTAGGTACTAATTTGGTAATAATGGTACTTGTCACATTATATCTTATATATAATATTTAAATGTTCATACCTCCTAATATATGAATATGTATTTTCTGTACTTATGAATATCATTAGGTCTAAAATTTTATCAGTTTTTCAATAGGTTCAGTTGAGTAGCTAAGTCTAGATTTCGCCTGAAGGAAACGAAGAGTATATTGTATTTGATCGGCACATTTCTAAAATCGTAAATATCGCTCGTAGAGAAAAAATTTTCATATCATTGTGTTAGTGAACGAATTCTGAATAACTTTCAAAATGTCCGTCTGTCCGTCTGTCCGTCCGTCCGTCACGTTTCTTGTAAGCACGATAACTTAAGAAAGAAAAGTCCGATTGTATTGAAATTTGGAAAGTGTTAGCTAGAGGAAGAACCCTATTGAAGAAAATCGATCAATAAATAAAAAAATTCTCTTAATCTTTGTCGCTTGTACTTAAATAGAAATCTTGCGAAATGTTATCTCCATAATATTTTTTTTTGTTTATGCATTTTACTAATATATTTCATAAAAATATATGTAACGAGTTGAAATATGTATGATTGTCGAAAGATATATATCACAGACAATCAATTTTTGTAGCAATATGTGATGATGCAGTGGCTAAAATTTTGTGTTCGAATCCCACAAAGGTTGTATATTTTTTTTTTCATTTTTTTTTTCATACAATTTTTTTCACAACAAAGATGGTATCTCAAAATTTAGGATGTCCAAAAACTAACATTATTTACAAGAAAACTGCGAAGAGTATCCTATAGAATGTGTAACAATTATATAAAAAGCACAGTAAATTGGCGAAGAGTACCTATGTTTTTAGCTTATTATTATCATATTTTCTTTTCAAAAACATTATGCAATATTTGGTTATTAGACCTATAAAATTTACAAAATTATCTAGACAATTTCCTAACCTAGACGTCTTCAAAATAATTTGTTCAAAACAAAAGGATGTTAGTATTAAATTAAAATTAAAATCGCCCTTTACAATTACTAATTTGCTCTAATCGCAATAGTTTTCAACATACGCTCTTCCAAAAAGTTAGTTTTAGCCCAATAATTACTTTTTTAAATTTCTTGAAATACGTCTCTCCTGATAATCATACTTACAAGTGGTCCAAAGACGAGTTATGTACACTTATTTTTTTTTAAATAAAAAAAAATCAAATACTTATATATTTTAAAAATTTGGAGTTTTTTGAAAGGATCTATTTCGGAAATTATTGGGACCAGAACATTAGAGAGTTAGAATGAAAGATCCTTAAATATCTGAAATGATGGAAATTGTCTAAAAAATGTTCATTTTAGGAGATCGAGCTCATTAAAACTTTGGTCTAGGTCAAAATCTACAAGAGATCAAAAATTTAGATAGTTTTTCCGAAAGCTAATTTAAAAATTTCTAAAACAGAATATTATTGTTATACCAAATCGAATTTAATGCATTTAACTTAATACAATGCATAATTCAAATGATTATTTAAAATTATTAATTAATTACCTGTTCAATATTTATAAATTAATAGTAGGTAATTATTTTTGAATCGGTGTAATTTGTGACAAAATATCTCAAGATTGCTTGCATTATTTATTTTTAACTGTTTTTAGCTTTAAAATGTAAATACTGGGTGTATGTCCCTTGTCTCGAAATGTGTAGACTCCTCTACCTAGTACAAGATCACTTATTATTTCTTATATGTATATCTTCGTATTTTCTTATATGCCTAATCAAAAAGCTTAGCAACATTTTGCTGTAAAATTATAACAAAATATAATGTATATAAGATGTGACAGTTTACACGCCTCTATATGACGGATATGGCCCATTTTCAATAGGGAGTATTGTACTACAATATTTTACATATGTCCAACAAGTTATTGTGATTAAAAAGTATTGGCAGTCGACAAAGCCTGAATTCAACTTTAATTCGCATTATAAAAATATCTTAATAACATTTTAAAGTAAAATTGACACGTCGCCTAATCTATGTAAATTTCATTCTAACCTGAGACATAGACTAATAAATGAACAATATAATATTATATTAGTAGTCTTTGCCTGAGGGACGTTCTGTATATTGCAGTTTCAATAATATATTGTATATTTTTGTATTTTTCTGTGCTTAACCAAAAACTTTAGTAACATTTTGCTCCAAAATGTTAATAAAACGTAATTTATGTAACTAATGACACTTTACACGCCTCTAGTGGTCGCCCCGTATGGCGGATATGGCCCAATTTGAATAGGGAGTATTCTACTATGCTATTTTATAAAATTTTAAATAAAATTTTTAAGTCTAAGTGCCATTGGAACTATACTTGAAACTATAATTAAATCTATAAGTTTCATGAAATTCTTGAGTTATAAAACATATACACAATGAGATATACTGATAGATGGGCATATGAACGAACATGCAGACATTAAGAAAATGATTACTTGAATTAAGAGGATAATCTGCGTTAAGACAAAACATATTTTCATTGATATATATGAAAAAGGTATATACGGGTGGGCGTGCACCTTTGATCAATGAAATATGCCGACCAAGTAAAAAGGCGGAGAATAACATATTGTGTAATATATAAGAGAAATAGTTCAAACATATTTCTGTCGTACAGAGTCGAATTTCGCGTTGGGTGCACAAGAATTTTTATTTAAAGTAATTTGAGTAGGAAAACTGAATGCGGTTGTAGTGATTCCTTAGGCAGTGGTTTTTAATTAAAAGAAAAAACTATCTGTAGGTATATAATGTATATTTACAGTGTACAGGGTGTCCTAGTTAACGTGTTATGTCCGATTTTCTCGGTAGTTTTTGAGATAAGTATTTTTTTTTTTTTTCGGGGAATCTATGCCGCTAAGAAACATATAATTGAACATCAAAGAAGAATTGATCGGATTATTTATGTTCTTAATTGACTATTAAAGCATTAAAGGAAAGTAAAAAAAGGCATGTAAATTTTAAATATCACTTCCGGTTTACATGGCAATGGCGTTCTTTTTCTTGAAAATAGAATATTGATTACTTCCACATCCAGTGGTAGTATAGTAACAAAAAAATTTTTGAAAATTTTTATTGTTCAAATAGGCTTAGACTGTCATGAAAGGTCGACATTTTAAGTTTGAGCGAAAAAAAAATTCTGCCTGTCTGTCTAACTTTTTTGTGCGCACGATTACTCTGGAACCGTTTAAGATATTGACTTGAAATTTGGTACACTTATGTACTTTAACGGGATCTGGAACTAGATTATATTTTCATCTTATTCCATCGAAGGGTTGGGTTGTAAATTGGGGTAAATGGGGAGGTAAACAGGTAAATCAAGCAGGTAAGAGTCCGTAAAATTGGTATTTAGTATATATAAGAGAAGCTAGGGTCTCGAAAAAATTTTTGACATTAGCTACCCCCATTACCACCCCTACCCCACTTTTTAAGGGGACGAAAAAAAGTGTGATTTAGTGTATGTACAAGAACCAAAAACCTCAAAATATTTTTTTACTTCATAGGCCAAGAATTTTTATTGAAAAATTACCAAAAATCCTCGTTATGTTGGGGTGATGCGTGGCCTACGTAAATGATTTTATCAGGCCTACGCATTGGATTTCAATGGCGGCCGTCGGAGTCCTAGCATTCCGGTGCATACTGAAACCCTTAACGCTTTCTTGAATATTTCTAATAAAATTATATGAACTAATACAACAAATAATGTAAACGTATGCTTAAAAATGATTTACTTTATATAATTAATAATAAAATATATTATAAAAACATAAATAGTTTTCTAAAAATAAATAAATAAATGATTAAGAATCAGTATTATTGTACTATTAAATAAAATATATCTATAAAACTAAAATACACACTTGATACCTTATTGATTCAGAATAAAATAAACACTTCTAATAATAGTTAAAAACAAAACAAAAAATAATTATTTCTTTAATCCCTAACAGCAATAAATTGTGGATAACAAAAATTTAAAATGCCTCTCTGATAATAAGTTACAACAGTTATTGTAATAAATATTAAAAGATCGGTACATTCACGAGTATGTACAACATATTTATTTTAAATTTAATTCCTATCACAGAGATTGCAACTTTTCAACTTTTCTTTTACTTCCACATCCAAAAAATTTTTAAAAATTTTTATTATTCAAATAGGCTTAGAATATCATGAAACGTCGAGATTCTAAGTTTGAGCGAAAAAAAATTTCTCTCTGTCGGTCTGTCTAACTTTTTTATTATTGACTTGAAATTTGGTACACATAATATGTACTTTAACGAAATCTGGTACTAGATTATATTTTCATCTTGTTCCGTCGGAGGGTTAAGGGGTAAATTTGGGATAAATAGGTAAATCAAGCAGGTAAGAGTCCATAAAATTGGTATTTAGGATATACAAGAGAAGCTAAGGTTCCAAAAAAAATTTTTGGCAATAGCCACCCCCTCGGCCACCCCCATTACCACCCTCACCCCATTATTAAAGGGGATGAAAAAAAATCGTGATTTAGTATGTGTACAAGGACCAGAAACCTCAAAATATTTTTTTACTTCATCCACCCCCACTACCACCCCCTATCACCATCCCCACCCCTCTACCGATGTGGGTTATCGTTTTATGGGTTTTTGGGGTAGAGGATTTCAAATATTATATTATTAAAGTTCCATAAACAATTATTTCCACATACAATGTTTTTTCGTTGTGAGTGACTTGGACAAAAAATTTAAATGTGGAAGTAATGATTCCTTGGGCAGTGGTTTCTTTATCAGACTTTATTTTAATCTCTTCATTGCTAGTCATTTTTTTTCTTATTACACCTCATTTTTTTCCTCACTGATACGATTATTTTTCACTTTAGAATAATTGTTCAACAATATATTAGAAAAACATATCAAGTCTCTCACAACGAAAAAATTTTGTACGTGGAAATAATTGTTTATGGAACTTTAATTAATATTTGAAATCATCTACCTCCAAAAACCCATAAAACGATATCCCACATCGGTAGTAGGGTGGGGGTAGTGAAGGGGGGGTGGTATTGGGGATGGATGAAGTAAAAAAATATTTTGAGGTCTTTGGTTCTTGTACATACATTAAATAACAATTTCTTTTCACCTCCTTTTATAATGGGGTGGGGGTAGTAAGGAGGAGGTGTGGCTAATGGCAAATTTTTTTTGAGACATTAGCTTCTCTTATAATACATACGTGTACCAAATTTTCAGTCAATATCTTAAATGGTTGCAGAGTAATTGTGCGCACAAAGAAAATGACAGACAGACAGAATTTTTTTGCTCAATCTTAAAATCTCGACGTTTCATGACATTCTAAATCTAAATGAACAATAAATTTTTTTTTAAATTTTTTTGTCGTTACAAGACTTCCACTGGATGTGGAAGTAATTACTTACTAAAGTTATTAAAGCAGATTACTGAATTTTTATTCGAGATAAAATGTTTTCGGTGAATGCTGTGAGACCATTTTTTGCCAGGTTCTTGTCCGACGGAAAACGAAACAGTAGCATATCGTTGTTTATTGTAATTTGATTTGCACTGGCACACAACATCGACGCCATCGACGGGGCATTCTTTTAATTGACATTCATTAATTGAGGGCGTTTTCATAATGTTCACAGTATAAAGATACAGTAATAAATCAATATCTAATTTCAGTATTAGGAGGCTGAATCATTTATTTGTAGTATTTCTCATGATCTGAATTATTAGTGTGTTAGGCACATTAAATATTTAAGTAATTCCCTTTCCATTCGACTCCAGTACAAATTGAAATCCAATTAGTTGGCACTAATCCATACTCAACTTAATACTAAACAAATTATATGAAAAAATAAAATAGTAATCTTGCAAAAGAGCGTTAAATCCACCCGTAGCCGCAGTAACTTTGTAAAGTCGTAGGACTCCTTTCGTGACGTCACACGCGGACTCGAGTGCAATGCGGTGGCCTGATAAAATCATTTACGTAGGCTACGGGTGATGCCTATTACGAATAACTGGCAAAATAAGGATACATATATTACTTCAACATCCAGTGGAAGTATAGTAACGACAAAAAAATTTTTTTAAAATTTTTATTGTTCAAATAGGCTTAGAATGTCATGAAACGTCGAGATTTTAAGTTTGAGCAAAAAAAAATCTGTCTGTCTGTCGGTCTAACTTTTTTTTTGTGCGCACGTTTACTCTGGAACCGTTTGAGATACTGACTTGAAATTTAGTACACTTATGTACTTTAACGAGATCTAGAACTAGATTATATTTTCATCTTGTTCCGTCGAAGAGTTGGGGGTAAATTGGGGTAAATTTGGGGTAAATAGGTAAATCAAGCAGGTAAGAGTTCATAAAATTGGTATTTACTATATACAAGAGAAGCTAAGGTCTCAAAAAAAATTTTGGCATTAGCCCCCACCCCATTATTAAAGGGGATGAAAAAAAATTTAATTTAATGTGTGTACAAGAACTAGAAACCTCAAAATATTTTTTTACCTTATCCACCCCCACTACCACCCTCTATCACCACCCTCACCCTATTACCGATGTGGGGTATCGTTTTATGGGTTTTTGAGGTAGAGAATTTCAAATATTATATTATTAAACAATTATTTCCACATACAACATTTTTTCGTTGTGAGTGACTTGGATAGAAAATCTGGATGTGGAAGTTGGGCAGCGGTTTTTTTTATTGTTAAATTAGTGTACAATATCGATAATTCTACCATTCCCAATTGAAATTAAAATTTTGTGGACATGCCTATTGAAAGTCGCATTTCGGAGATATGAACTTTACTTTGCTTTTTTTTAAAGGAACACTCCATATATGTACCATTTGAAACGCCATAAAAAAAGCTTTGTATTTATAATATAATACATGGTACTTATCTTAAACAAATTTTGTCTAATTTACTATAAATTTACAATTTATCAAATTAGCCATGGAAAACAAAAGTATGTAAATTAAAATAAACAATATGTTAGTTCTGTCTAATTTCACTTTATTTTAAATAAAATGGAGAATTTCAATAATTGATACAGTGTGTTTCACTTGAAATGGTAACACCCCAATAACTTTATTTTTTTTCCGATTTGAATCGCATTTTACTTAAGTATAGAACAAACTAGTATATACTTATGATCAGAAAAACATTCGCCTCCTACGGTACCAAAGCCACCTGCGGTACCAAAATATGTGGAGAAAATCGGAAAATCATATTAGGCATTTTTTTATCGGAAAATTTTGTTAATAAAACTTGTTCAGAATTGTCCAAAATGGCCAAAATTTAATCAAAATTAAAAAATGAAAAACTTGAAATTTAAAAATTTTTGAAAATAATTAGGTATTTAAAAAAAAAACTGTTTTACAACTACCTGGCAGCTTGGGTTTAATTTCAAACAAAATTGTCATAGTACAGTTTTCTAAACGAAAAAACCCATTCAAATGATATTTTCGGACTTGGACATTATTTTAATAAAAATTTATATATTTTTTTTGATTAAATTTTGGACTTAAGGTTTCTGAACAATTCTTTCATTAACAAAATTTTCCAATAAAAATATGCCTAATATGATTTTTTGATTTTATCCGCATATTTTGGTACCGCAGGTGGCTTTGCATTTGTAGGACGTGAATTTTTTTCTGATAATAAGTAGATCCTAATTTGTTCCATAAGTAAAATTAGATTCAAATCGGAAAAAAAATTTAAAAAGTGAAACAGACTGTATATATTTTTCGGACTACCATGACTTAATGTAAGAAAATATAAAACTTAATATCTACTATAGTTTTTAAGAAAAATACTGGGTCATATATCATTGAAAAGATTTTTCTATGGCCTTTCAAATGGTGTAAAAATATATGGGGGTGTTCTATTTAAAAAAACCGCTGCCCAAGGAATCACTACTTCCGCATCCAGATTTTCGATCCAACTCATTCACAACGAAAAAATTTAGTAATGGGGTGGGGGTGGCTAATGCCAAACATTTTTTGAGACCTTAGCTTCTCTTGTATATACTAAATACCAATTTTCTGGACTCTTAGCTGCTTGATTTAGCTGGTTACCTCAAATTTACCTCAATTTACCCCCCAACCCTCTGACGGAACAAAATGAAAATATAATCTAGTTCCAGATCTCGTTAAAGTACATTTGTGTACCAAATTTCAAGTCAATATCTTAAACGGTTACAGAGTAAACGTGGGCACAAAAAAGTTACAGACCGACAGGCAGAAATTTTTTTTTCGCTCAAACTTAAAATCTCGACGTTTCATGACATTCTGAGCCTATTTGAACAATAAAAATTTAAAAAAATTTTTTTTGGCGTTACTATACTTCCACTGGATGTGGAAGTAAAACCAAGGTAAAGCTCATATCTCCGAAATTCGACTTGTTTGAATTGTTTTGCTGAAATGATGTTTGGAAAATACATGTGATATCTCATAACTTTTATTTTTGAACGTATTTACGTAACTCCAAAAATAAAGAAGTTAAATGAGGTTCTAACGTTTGCACACCCACCCTGTACTGTTGACTATAATAAGGAACTTTAGTCTAGTTATTATAAAAAACACGTTCTCAAATAAATTAAACATGTTCTGATAGAACATATTAATAATAATAATTTTTTGTTTTTATGTCTTTGGTGTTTTTCAAAAAAATTGCCGCGCTTGGATTTTACCCTATAGCCCCCCCCCCCCCCCCCCTAAATCCGCCACTGACTGCGCTCCGTCAGAAACCCTAAAATACCTATATGCATGTTTGGAGCATATTTAATGTTCGATATATCAAAAAATATTACAGCTAGATCCTTATATGTTTGAAATCGGGGATAAAGGATCTAAAAGAATATGTAAAAATATACAGGGTTTTTCATTTAAAAAGCAACCTTCATTGTTATATCACGTGACATATCCAAGCAATTGTTTTTTAATTGCATTTAAAAAAATATGTATACAACCTTACAACTCTTATACGAAACTTTTTTTTGTCTCCAATAATAACATAAATAAAGGGGGGTCAAAATATAGATATAATTCGTCCGCTGTCTTGGATTCCTAAATTTCTACCAAAAATTCGTAACCCTCATCCCGAAAATCCCCAGATATCGATTTTCATTCGAATAGGATCACAGATGACAAAATTCATCCGCCATCTTGGAGTCCTAAATTTTGATCAAAAATTCGTAACCCGCATCCCCGAAAACCCCCAGATATCGATTTTCAGCCAAATAGGACCATAGATGACGAAATTCGTCCGCCATCTTGGAGTCCTAAATTTTGATCAAAAATTCGTAACCCGCATCCCCGAAAACCCCCAGATATCGATTTTCAGCCAAATAGGACCATAGATGACGAAATTCGTCCGCCATCTTGGAGTCCTAAATTTTGATCAAAAATTCGTAACCCGCATCCCCGAAAACCCCCAGATATCGATTTTCAGTCGAATAGGACTATAGATCGCGAAATTCGTCCGCCATCTTAGATTCCTAAATTTTGACCAAAAATTCGTAACCCGCATCCCCGAAAACCCTCCGATATCGATTTTTAGTCAAATAGGACCATAGATGACGAAATTCGTCCGCCATCTTGGAGTCCTAAATTTTGATCAAAAATTCATAACCCGCATCCCCGAAAACCCCCAGATATCGATTTTCAGTCGAATAGGTCCATAGATGACGAAATTCGTCCGCCATCTTGGATTCCTAAATTTTGACCAAAAATTCGTAAACCGCATCCCCGAAAACCCCCAGATATCGATTTTCAGTCGAATAGGATCGTAGATGACGAAATTCGTCCGTCATTTTGGATTCCTAAATATCTTAGCAGTATGAGATTCCTCGGAAAACCTACGTCAGATTGGATTTTGAACCATAAACTTATCTCAGAAACTACCGAGAAAACCCAGCATAGCGCGTTGACTGGGACACCCTGTACATTTTGCTTGGTAATAATTTCGAATAAATTGATTTCTGACCTAACTAAAAACCGCATTCAAATTTTCATAATAAAATTTGTAGGAGTGTTTATACAAAACGGTCCTCTCTATTTGGCACCTTTTATTTATGTATTAACATTTTCAAGAATTTCATCTATTAAGTCATTCCTGTAAGATAAAATAATTTATAAATAAATTTAAGATATTACCAGAACTCCTAAATGCTTCCCTGGCAAGCATTCATTCGCGTCAGGTCTCCATGACAAGTTCCTCCCTAAAGTCTGAGAGCGTGTAAAGCTATGCGAATGCCGAGGCGAGTGCCATCTATTGACGGCAAAATTGGAAACTATTTATTGAATCTATGTTTGAAAAACAAGAGGTTATATTTTATCCACGTAATTAATTATGGACTATCTAGGTCGTCACGATTTCGTTTTTTGTAAATTCCAATTTTTCGACGTCCATTTTTTCGTTGATCACGTGTTTTTGACTAAAACAAAAAAATAAAAACGTGACGAACTAGAATATATATTTTAATACATACGTACAAAATTTGAAGTTTCTATCTTCAAAAATAAGCCGAATAATTCGTTTCTTCATTTCACTGACCGCAGATTATACTCTTAAGGAGGGTCGATTATATAATCTCGTAACCAAAACAAAAACATGACTATTATATTATACCTTATCATTTAGGTGTACGATATGGCAAAACCTCGCAGATATTTATTTGCAGTTTTGCAACTCAAGTATTACCACTTATTAATTAATTGAAAGTAGATTTACAGTTCTTTCATCATTTGAGAACACTGGCCTGCAAAAAAATAAATTTTGCCGCCGCTTTTCAATTTTTATGGTCATGGTGTATCAACATAATTCACTGAATTCAAATATAATTACAGTGTTCTTCTATCCCGTAGGATCTTCTTGGAATATTGAAAACTAAATTCTGAAAATTCGTCATTTTGAATGCGTAACTTTTGATATACGATTTTCTATTCGCTACTTCTAAAATACTTAACTACCAATTTTAATTCAATTCCGACGGAATTTGATTTTTTTATTATTTTACAAAATATTTTAGGAAATAATGACAAATAGCCACCGGTCAAAATTCTGATCACCGCGGCGAGGCAGTTATGCTCATTATCGAGTAGTTTCGATGTCTCTTGACCACAAGAAAGTTCGAAAGATTACATTCGCATGTTATTTAATTTTTGAGGGCTGATCAAGTCATCGCGACGAAACAGTTCTCCACTTCAGGCTATTCTAAATATCATTAAAAAGACGAAAAAACTATGAACTTAACTTTTTCCCAGTTCAAATTTGGGAAAAATGGTTTCCGCTGCAACAAAAAAAAAAACAAATTAAGGCTGTTTGTAAGCACAAGCTCTCAGAGAAATTGTTTAAATGGAATTGGATTGAATTTCAAGGTTCCGGACATATAGTAATGACAGAAGAAGGATTAAAATTGTCAGGTTTATTATTATAGTTTCAAACATTTAATTCATCGTCATCTGATGCTGCGTTGGCACTATACAGAATATACCATATCTGTATAACGACAACGCAGCATCCTCGATCCCAGCAGCTGCCATCTTTTATTTACATATACACGCGTTTTATCCTTCTGCTGAAGATGCCACATGGCTTCGGATACACTCCATGTCATTGCTATAGGCAACGAAGTCATCCAGTATCTCTATGTCCTTCGCGCGCTGCCGCGCCAGCACGCCGAACGTATATGCGATCGATTTCGCGCAGCTACGGCCAACGGAAAACGGCAGTTCGCATTTTTTTATTGTTTTATACACCCCACTCTATAAATAGAAAAAAGTTTTAGCCTCGCTGCTCTGATAATTTTAGCCTGCAATTTGATACAACTTTGATTGATATTATTGGAACTTAGGCCAATGAAAAATAGCAATTCTCGATTAATTCATGTCTTGTTCATCATTTTTAACGAGAATTAATCGAGAACTGTATCGCCCCGAAATAAAAATTACGACATTTTTTTCGACAGAAGGAAAGTCGTTTGCCAGCCGCTTGTATCGTTTTTCGAACTTTTGTCGTATGAAAAAGTGTCTTAGAATTTCATAATATATAGAGTTTCCCTGCGATAAAGCTCGCTGTTTTGATAGGGTTTTTTGGTAACGGGCTGCCGTACTATAAAAAACATACATATTGGTCGAATTGGAAACCCCCTCCTTTTTAAAATTTTATGAAGTCGGTTAAAAAATAAGAAATATTGTCTTTTACTACTGTTTACTAGTCACTGTCATAAAAAATTACTAAAAAGATAGCGGCAAGGAAGTCTGTCTCTGCCGTAAGTGCTCCTTATATTTTGCAAAAGATTTGACATTTTACGTGATTGGAAAAAAGTCGTTTTGTCGCAGGTCTGTGTAATTAATTATGCCGACCATTGTATCAGGGTTTGATTTTTTAACTTATGTAGCTATTATCTATATCTATTTTTATATAGGTAATCATAAAAAATTATTTTAATACCTATAAATCCTCTAATAAAAATAAAGAAATATATTGGGATCAAGTTATTAATTTAATGATTTGAATGCTTAATTAAATAATTAAAACGAACAATACAAATACAGTGTTATAAATGTCTAGAAAGTTCTGCTATTTTAAAATGTTATTTATGCATTAAACAATAAAATGCAGATAATTTACTTAACAATCGCGCAGAAAATTTTCACCTTAATGAATACAATTAGAGAAAGAACCATTCTTAGTAAAACAGCACTGAAATGCTCTTATTCATGTAATAATAATAATAATAATAATAATAATAATAATAATATTAAATCGGCTCTTTTTTATAAAAAAATATAGTTAAATACATTAGTATGCAAAAGAAGACTGAAAATCATATAAGGGAGAAATCACAGTCGGATTATGAGCTATTCGCTATAACCATAAGACGGTGCAAATTCGCCTTAAAAAACCGCTGCCCAAGGAATCTATCCAAGTCACTCACAACGAAAAAAATTTGTATGTGGAAATAATTGTTTATGGAACTTTAATAATACAATATTTGAAATCCTCTACCCCAAAGACCCATAAAACGATACCCCACATCGGTAGTGGGGTGGGGGTGGTGATAGGGGGGTGGTAGTGGCGGTGGATGAAGTAAAATATATTTTGAGGTTCCTGGTTCTTGTACACACATTAAACCCCTTTAATAATGGGAGGGGGTGGTAATGGGGGTGGCTAATACAAAAATTTTTTTTGAGACCTTAGCTTCTCTTGTATATATTAAATACCAATTTTATGGACTCTTACTTGCTTGATTTACCTATTTACCTCAAATTTACCCCAATTTACCCCCCAACCCTTCGACGGAACAAGATGAAAATCTAATCTAGTTCCAGATCTCATTAAACTACATATGTGTACCAAATTTCAAGTCAATATCTCAAACGGTTACAGAGTAAATGTGCGTACAAAAAAGTTACAGACGGACAGAATTTGTTTTCGCTCAAACTTAAAATCTCGACGTTTCATGACATTCTAAGCTTATTTGAACAATAAAAATTTTCAAAAATTTTTTTTGTCGTTACTATACTTCCACTGGATGTGGATTCCACTATAAACTGTAGGACCCTGTCTCCTTAGGGCCGGTTTTATAGGTACAGATTAAACCAAAGTTTAACTAGAAGTTTAAACTGAAGTTTTACTGGAGGTTTAAACTTTAGATTTTAGCGTTCGCTAAAATGCCGTTTTAAGGTGTTTATCAAGATCGTCAGTTCTATCGCCATTTTGTTAGTTGGTAGCATAGTGACAAATTGGCGATTGATGTCATTTTCATTACTGTTACTTTGACTTTTCGCGGTGAGTGACAAAAGATCTTTAAATTTCAAGGACAGTGAAATCAAACTATTGATTGAATTAGTTAAAATGCGTAAATATGTAATCGAATGCAAGAGAAGTGATTCGGTTACTTGGAAGGATAAAGCAAATGCCTGGATTGCACTTGGGAAAGATTTTAATAAATGTGGACTAATATGTTCTAATACACATTCTTTAGATATTCGAAATAGATCTATAAATTCTTTGTTATTCCATATCTGTAAATGATCAGGTCTCTCTCGGAATCTTCGTGCTTCTATTATATCTATAACACCATCATCGCTTGATAAAATGTCCTCAAAAATATCGAAAATGTCCATTTTCTATAACTCTTTCTTTACAGAATAAAAAAACATAAAAACTTAAACATAAATAAACACAATATATAATAGATAATTATTTATAGGTTAAGTTGAAATTTGAAGTTTGCATTGAGTGCAACATCCTTCAAAATGTTGCTAATTAATCAACGTAAGCGTGCATAAACCTAAGTTTGGCGTTTAAACATAAGATTGGCAGTTACTGGCAGATATAAAACGTACTTTTTGACAAAACTTAGAATTAACTATCAGATCTAAGTTAAACGGAACCTATAAAACCGGCCCTTTTACTCAAACAAATCTAAATCTCCTAGTCTTAAGAGGACCATTGAAGTAGCACTGAAGACGGTTGTTAAAACAAATTTTAAACATTTCTTTTCTAGTGGCTTTTTTATTTAGCTTCTACAGAGTAA
Source organism: Rutpela maculata (assembly GCA_936432065.2). NCBI lineage: Eukaryota > Metazoa > Arthropoda > Insecta > Coleoptera > Cerambycidae > Rutpela > Rutpela maculata. The sequence continues at coordinate 109,005,807 of OW386286.2, forward strand.
AAGATCATAGTTTTGAATTTTTAAGCTTTAATGTCAGTCTAGTTATCAAAGTTCATGTAAGTCTGCAGAAATTCCACCATATGCCATTTCAATTACAAATCAATTTTACTTCACCCTGAAATATATCAATTATATTATTATTAATCATATTAGATTTGCCTTTTTGAATTATTAACTTTTGACATCAGATTAGATATTTTAGAAATATCCAGCTACCAATTTTAATACATTCCCAAATAAGCATTCGCGCATTCGCCAAATAAGCGACTAAAAATATCTTGTTTTAAATTTTTTCACACCTTACAGTAGATATAGACCGCGCCGCCATCACGTCACGTTTAAAGACGCTTAAAGCGATATCGCGCGGACTCATTAGGAGGCTAGAAAACTTGTAAGCGGAAACAGTAAGAAGAAGTCATAATGTATCTGGTAATGAATTCTGCACTGAATTGAATGAATCTGTTGTTTTGTTTCATATATTAATACAATTTATTATGCTGCTGTATATAGTACTGACTGATGCCCGCGACTTCGCGTGGAAGACTTCTTGCGCGTGAAATTGACATACTAACTTATGCCTATAAAGAAGTACTACATACTGAGTACTTCTAGTACTCAGGAAGTACACTGGAGGGAACCCACTGCGCATCCATATTACTCGGGGAAACCTACTGCGCATCCATTGTACTCGAGGAAAGAAAATGTATTGGAAGCAATCAATATAGTACAAGTGCCCACCGACAAAAATGGAACACATAAGCTCAAGAATCAAAAATTGGTGGGGATGCTTATCAAGTCCTTCTCTGAACGTGTGTAGTCAGTCATAGCAATCTGGGTTGCAGCGGCGCAGAGGCAACCGTTTTTCTGATATGGCTTAAATAATTTTTGAATGTGACGCTTTCCCGTGTCGTCCAATCGAAAAAAGTTTAAGACAAAAGTTTTTCAGTTTCGTGGGCTCTACATAATGGCACTATGGGATTTTACTTTTAATGGAGTTTAATAGGTAACATATTTTTATATTATCTTTTTTATAGTGGATTTGAATTCTGCGCCAAAAAATATCAATCTTTTGCTCTTTGCAATTTTTTACTCCGAGGCCAGTTTTCGCCAGAAATTGGCATCAAAAACTCGAATTTTTCTAATTTCAATAATTTTTTACGGCGACTACACACGTTCAGAGAATGACTTGATAAGCATTCCCACCAATGTTCGATTCTCGAGCTTATGTGTTCCATTTTTGTCGGTGGGCTCTCGCACTAATACTTATTCAATTTTTGGCATGTTTGTATTTAACTTCAAAAATTTTGGCACGTAGGGTACAAAGCCTGCTAGTAATGTATAAACACATTGTTTAGACTGAGAACGTAAGTTCCAAGCGCAAGAAATTTTGGTACAGCCTAACACTATCTACGTGTAGTTATCAGATATGACCGAAAAAAAACACCAGTTCTAGGTATATTATCATCCATGTTAGCAAATAAGTTCGTCAATGTTTGCGTAAATAGTGGTACACCCAACATTCAGTTTTTCGTTCAGGGACGTTTACTTTATTAAGGACAAAAGGGACAAATTTTTCAACAGTTCAAATTGTTAGGTATTTTTTACCTTAAATCTCAACATGGCTTGGAATCTCTCCATATGCAACATTTCACAATGTTCTGATTAAGGATTTCCGTAAGAATGCATCTTCCAATCGTAAATACTTAGTAATTTAGAAATGGTTTAAGTTTCGAAAAAATAATTACCTCAATATACTTTATTCAAACCGAGTGTTTACCAGCCCACGCCATCAGAAGTTCCAAATTCCGCAATTCAGATTTTTTGTTGAACGATTATAGAAATCTTAAAGTCTGGCTTGGATAATCGAGATTAAGCGATAACAATTTACCTCCGTAATAAAAAAACAAAGTAAGTAAAAATGGTTATTTTTAACCGACTTCGGAAAATTTTAAAAAGGAGGATATTCTCAATTCGTATGTATGTCGCTCAGTTAATTAAACCTTTATTAGGTTTAATCGGTGTAAAAACGAACAAATAAACAATTCAAACGTACCTATTTATAATTGGTTTCAATATCGATACTAGGTAATAAGGTTCAATTAACTGGGCCATCCATGGTGAAATTATATTTCATAATTTTTAGCGACCTTTTTTGATGACTGTTCAAATTTTGTTTTCAAAATTTTTCGATATTTCAGCTAAAAACTTCACACTTAACTGTATACATTACTGAGTGTACCCTGATAGCATAGACGGAAAACGAGCCCTGTGTTCGGAAACCTTTAGTGATAATGTTGTAACATTTTCATATACAGACATTCTGAAACATGCTGACAATAATATTGAGTTAGTTTTTAGAAAAAAAAGTAATATAACTTCTTAAAACAAAAAAAATTTTGCTCGATTTACCACTTATTTTGTCGATAATAAATAACGCACACACCAACGTCAAAGAAATTCTGTTTTACCCAAAATCACACCATAGGATATTAATACCGATCCAAATATGTGAACAGAGCCATTAAAAGTGAGACACGCTGTATATCAGTGGCTACATGGTTAATAACCTCGCAATCTCTATCTGATAAGTCAATTTTTTAATATAAAATTAACATTGCTTCTTGATAATATACATCGACCTTGCAGTGGTCTGATATATTGACCGACAATGTCATGGTTATTATTTCTTATCAGGAACTTTGTTATGTAATAATTAATATATTTATTAAAACGTGTTAATTGAAATACTTCGAACATTGCAATAGCGAGAATAGTAGATTGTAACGAATAACAAACTATACAAATTGACATTCATAATTGTAACTACGATTTGAATTTAGTTTTTTGTCAACAACTAATAAATAATTTCATATAATTAGGTGTTTTCACTGAATGCAAATTTGATTTTTTGATATTATTAAAATGAAGTACTCCTAATACATTAAAGCACTTACCAATATTTAAAAACCACTCTTTCATCTATCAATTTAAAATTTCAACAAATAAATATCAAAACTGAACTAGCTAAAAACGTACTCTTCGCCAATTTACTGAGCTTTTTATATATAATTGTTACACATTCTATAGGATACTCTTCGCAGTTTTCTTGTAAATAATGTTAGTTTTTGGACATCCTAAATTTTGTGATACCATCTTTGTTGTGAAAAAAATTATATAAAAAAAAAAAATGAAAAAAAGATACCCAACTTGTGTAGGATTCGAACACGAGACCTTTGAATCGCAACGCAAAGCTTTAGCCGCTGCGCCACCACATATTGCTACGAAAATTGATTGTCTGTGATATGCCTATATCTAATATACTTATATTAGTAAAATTCATAAACAAAAAAAATATATTATGGAAATAATATTTCGCAAGATTTCCATTTTAGTACAAGCGACAAAAATTAAGAGAATATATATTTTTTTAATTAAATAATTAATAACTTTTTTATTTACCGATCGATTTTCTTCAAAAACAATAGGGTTCTTCCTCTAGCTAACACTAACTTACTTTCTAAATTCCAATACAATCGGACTTTTCTTTCTTAAGTTAGCGTGCTTACAAGAAACGTGACGGACGGACATTTTGAAAGTTGTTCAGAATTCGTTCACTAACACAATGATATGAAAATTTTTTCTCTACGAGTGATACTTACGATTTTAGAAATGTGCCGATCAAATACAATATACTCTTCGTTTTTGCGAAGAGTATAATAACTGAACGGGTATTATACAAAACGGACTGTGACGTCATCGGTTGCATTAACATAACCTCAACTTTTATGAACATTACACTGAACAAGATTTTAGTTGAAAATACGAGAACCAAGCGGAAATTTCCATAATAGTGACATATTACTCGGAAATTTTTAAAAGATTTGTATTTTTGAGGTTACGTGTTTATGGCCGATGACGTCAACAATATAGCTTAGTGTTTTGGGGTAAAATTTTAATTCAAATTTAAAAATACTTTTTCTTGGATATTACTCAACTGGTTGTGGAAATTCAAATGTTTTTAGTTATAATTAAGTATTACCTTCACAGTCAATGAGATTTTAAAATTTGTGAAAACACCCAAGTGTTTTTTTACAAATTTTCACAGATCTAATAAATATTATAAAAACTATATACTTACCTAAACATTATACTCTTCGCCTATTTGTTGAACTTTTTATATAACTGTTGCATCTAAAATACTTCTACAGTTTTTTTTGAAAATAATATTAGAAATTTTAAATTTAACGTTGACAACTTATTTGGGGAAACAGTCGTCAGTATGTAAAAAACAAAAAACAAAAGCAACTACATCAACCTGTTCAGTATTAGGCTTATATTATTTTTAATTACCCGACTTCGTAAACTTTGTTGAGAATATGCTGAATGCGCCAGTGCTAAGGAAAATGTAATATAGCGATAATAAATTCAAATTTCGCCGAAATTGCATTAAAATTGGTAGGTAGTTAGATATTTTCGGATAGCTGATAACGAATCCAATGTTAAAAGTCAAAAATTCAAAATTGTGAATTTAATGTGGTTGCAATAGTTGCGATATTTTTGTATATTTAAATATTTGTGCTATATGGTGATTTCAAGATTTTCTGATACGAGCCTGACTTAACGTCAATTTTAAAAATTCAAAACAACGAATATTTTCTGTTACTGTGTAGAAGCTAAATAAAGACGCCACTAAAAAGGGTGAAAGATTTATTTTTGAAAAAGAATTGAACCTTCAAAGAAGATGGCTAAAGATTATTAAATAACATTTTAACCTTCGCCCAATTAATTGAACGTTATTACTGAACATCGATTTTGAGGTCGGTGTAAAAATAAACAAAAAACCAATTCAAAAATATTTTTAACCGACTTCAATATCGATATTAGGTAATAAAGTTCAGTTAACTTGGCGACTCTACGGTAAAATTTTATTTAAATTTTAACGACTTTTTTTGAAGGCGGTTCAATTTTTTTTTCAAAATTTTTTTTGTACATATAATAAATATTTCGACGATTATATTATGAAATGTACATTAGTAAAATATATCAATAAATAATAGGAAATAACATTTCCCAAGATTTCTATTCAGTTACGAAGCAAAAATTAAGAAAACAGTTTTTAAAATTTTAAATGATAATTTTTTTTATTTACTGATCGATTTTGTTGAAAAACAATACGGCTCTTCCTCTAGCTAACGCTAACTTTGTCCAAATTTCAACACAATCGGACTTTTCTTAAGTTATCATGTTTCCAAGAAACGGGACGGGCGGACGGACAGACGACCATTTTGAAAGTTGTTCAGAATTCGTTCATTAACACAATGATATGATTTTTTGTTCTCTACGAGTGACATTTACGGTCTTAGAAACAGTGGCGTAGCTATGCACGGGCAATTCAGGCAGCTGCCTGAGGCCCCAGGCTTTTAACCCTCCTCCCGATCCCACGAAATATTAATATGTCGTTGTGTTCGCATTCGCAGCTTCGTGTGATTTCCCCGAAATATGAATATCGTGTTTGCATTCGCAGCGGTATGGTTTCCCCGAAATATTAATAATAGTGTTGTGTTCATTCGCATTCGCAGCACTATGGTTTCTACTATAGATACCAACTCGGAACTTCCCGTCTTCCCCGAGTAAATGCGAGCTTCTCGAGTGCATCGCGGGACACGGTCGATGTGGATCAATGTTTATTTATGTTCGTTTAAAAACTAAATATTTTCGCCTTTATATTTTTCGTTTTTTTTTTTATTATCACTATTGTACGAAGCTCTGGGAGGGACACCTAAAATAAGATAATAGGGAACTTGCCCAAAAAATAAAATTGAATTAAAATACTCAAAGTCGTAAACTAACATCATTAAAAACCCCATAGACAAAAAAAAAAAATAAAAAAAAATCGTCCCGAAATATATAAGCGATTAAAATCTGCCGAATTTTACCCACTTCTGAAACGTGATGTCAGAGGGTGAAAGTCGGATGACGGCGTCAAGCGACACCTCCGATTAAAGAACTTATATAAGTTCTTTAATCGGAGAGCGACACCGATTCTGCTTTCGCATGCGCATTTGGCAGAAACAACTAGCAGTGAACACAATCTAACCTAAAATTTGTTGGAAAGACATTTTCAATATTCTGAAATGTCACAAAATACTACTTTTGATTCGTTCGTGCCGAGCCGAATTTTCGAATTTCGCCGTGCAATTTACGATCAGGTTTATCCGGAAGACTTCCTCTTTACGTCGCGTCGTTGTACGGCCGTCCCAATGGAGTTTTTCGAAAAATATGAACGTGTCAAGATTGCATGTTTTTGAAATTTTTTCGGCTCCGAAATGTAAGCTGTTTTTTGCTATTTTTCGCAGATATCTCCGAAACGGTGGAAGTTGGCTCGAAATAAAAAATATGGTCAAACGAGTATTTTCCACTAAGAATCTTTTGCTATCACCAGACTTTTTTTTTTCGTTTCGGAGATAACTACAGAAATGTCGGCCACGTACGGCAAAAAATCGCAAATTTTGAGCTTCTACAGTTGGCAACTTTTTAATCTTGGCTCCTACGCCAAAACACTACTCTAGCTAATTTAAATGTAACTAAATTTGCTAAAACTCTTATCTTTTTTATTTTTTGAATTCCGACAAAAATTAAGGAATTAGAGGGGGCGGGATTTGGGATTTTTTTCGGTGAAATTTCTCCATTTTGTCACCATAATTAATCGGTAATTAACTGAAATCGATCTCATTTACGATGTTCACTTAATATGTACTATTTTGACGCTCCGTTAATCTCGGCCCTTCGAAACACTCTATAGGAAAACGTGTAATTTCCTACAATTCCTCGAATATCTCGATAATTATCGTTTTTTTCGAAAAATTTGTAGACAGCTTATGTAAAGAGAATTAATTGAGTTTTCCGACACTTTTTTTTATTTTTTCTCTAACAAAAAAAACAAAAGACTTATGACCGAATATTCGGACGTCTCAAAGCCAACCGCCGCCCAGTCTATTAATTAGGGTGAATGGCTAAAGTGCGCCATCTGCTGGACACCACGCGAGACTAGTTTTCACCCGGTGACGTCACAGTGCTTTTCGCAAGGATTTAATTATTTATTGCAAAGGAAGTAATGCGATTTAAGAGCTGATATTCGGTGTGGCGTGTTTTTATACATAAATACACACTTTAATGAAATAAAAAAATGGGCAAGTTCCCCATTGTTAGTTCTAAAATTCCGTGTTATAATTCGGAATTTTACGCAAAATTCCGATTTACATCTACAAATTTTAATATTCAATAAAATTCCGAGTTAGAACTAAGAATTTTAAATTTCCGAGTTATAAAGTAGGAATTTTAAAATTTAAAGTTATAACTGGTAATTCTATGTCAAAATTCCGAATTATAACCCGGAATTTTAAAACTCATAGTTTTAACTTAGAATTTTTAAATGACGTTTCGACTTATAAGTAGGAATTTTAAAATTTAGAGTTATGGCTGGGAATTATACGTCAAAAGTTATAACTCGGAATTTTGAAATGAAATTTCGACTTATAAGTAGGAATTTCAAAATTTTGAGATGTAAATCGGAATTTTGCCGTAAAATTCCCAGTTATAACAGAGAATTTTAGAACTAGAAATTATTTTATTTTAGGTGACCCTTTCAGAGCTTCATACTATTGTCTATTCTAGTACGCTACTGCTTAGAAATGTACCGATCAAATGCAATATACTCTTCGTTTTCGTAATTATGAAGAGCATAATAATGGAACAATGTTTAGAAGTAGCTAAGGCGACCAACGTAAAAATCAGTATTCAGTCCGAACTTTAGTTTTCAAATAATAATACTTTCAGTATCCATAGTTAAGAAAAATTATCTAGAGCTTTTCAAAACGAGGGAATCAACCCCGCGCCCCCTCTCGACAGGTCTGTCTGTCAGTGGCGGCTCATGATATTGTCTGCAGAGGAGGCCTGATATTTTGTAAGGCAATTAGAGAAATTTCTACAAGTAAAAGATATTAATTTGGAAGTTGGAAGATATGCGGCTTAGTGTTTCTTCAAAGGGAGGCTCAGCCTCCCCTGACGAGCCGCCACTGCTGTCTGTAGCTCTTAATATGGAAATATTTTCGTAGTCTTCCACATGTCTAGAGACAAAAAATTTGCAGGATATTTGTCCATCTTTATCTTCGACCATGTATACTGATCACAGATTTTGATTAATACTATCATATCGTCTAATGCGACATCTATCAATGATTCTCTTATACTAACCCGCCATGATAAATAAAATGTACTATTTTTATTTGTAATTTACACTGATAGGTGGCGCAAAATTATAATTTAGGATAAAGGATTCCTGTAATGAATACCCAAAGCTCCCACTCTTTTATTAGAGATGTGAAACTGGTAATTATCGACACTTTCTGCAAAGCTATATAGTAAACAGAATTATCGGTTATCAATTTCCACCCGAATTTTTTTCTTTTTTTTTTGGGAAAATTAAATATGTGTTTGTCGTGTCTAGTTATATAAGAGTTTCTACCTTAATGGGAACTTTAATTATTGGACCAGAATATAAGAAAATTACTTGTTTTATCAACACATCTACGGAAATATTCAAGAATACATTTTCTGAACAAATTTCGTCAGCTCTCATAATACACCATCTATTGTACATATTTATTACCTACCAAATTACTTACATCAATATAGAACCATAATCATAAATCTAAGTTAAATAGCTTGTATTCTTCACTAATTTGAGAAAATGTGAACTACATCAAGTATTTTCTTCTAAAGAAACACCGGTTTAAAAATCATAATTTTTATACTTCTCTCGAGAAATTCGGCAACTAGCTAATTCTATCTGAAAAAGGTAAAAGAAAAAGGGAGCTCGTCAAAGACGAGCGAAAAAATTTGATTATATATTATCTCAGGACAAATAAGCCTTAAATTTACTTTACACGTTCCACTTTTTAAATAAAGCCTCTACCATTTCAGAAAAGGCTGATTCTATTGCAAATTCCCATGAGTACCATTATTACGTAGTTTTCTTCATAAAATCATCCATTCCATTCCATTCCATCCATCCATGAAAGAACGAAAAGAATTAAAAAACTGCTGCCCAAGGAATCACTACTTCCACATCCAGATTCTCTATTAGTCACTCACAACGAAAAAACTTTGTATGTGGAAATAAAACGATACCCCACTTCGGTAGTGGGGTGGGGGTGGTGATAGGGGGGTGGTAGACGGGGTGGATGAAGTAAAAAATATTTATTTAATGAGGCTTCTGGTTCTTGTACATACACTAAACCACAATTTTTTTTCATCCCCTGTAATAATGGGGTGGGGGTGGTAATGGGGGGTGGCTAATGCCAACATTTTTTTTGAGACCTTAGTTCTCTTGTATATAGTAAATACCAATTTTATGAACTCTTAGCTGCTTGTTTTACCCATTTACCCCAAATTTACCCCAATTTACCCCTCAACCCTTCGACGGATCAAGATGAAAATATAATCTAGTTCCAGATCTCGTTAAAGTACATATGTGTACCAAATTTCAAGTCAATATCTTACCAGAGTAAACGTGTGCAAAAAAAAGTTACAGACTGACCGACAGACAGAAATTTTTTTTCATGACATTTTAAGCCTATTTGAACAATAAAGATTTTTAAAAATTTTTTGTCGTTCCACTGGATGTGGAAGTAAAATTGAAAAACATATAGAGCTCCTTCAGTTTTTTACGCCTGTGCTTAAAATATTTTTTAGTTAATACTATGAAATAATAGTGCTTATTAATATAAACTCCTGTGCCAAGTTTCACAATTCTCTGTTACTGAGATAGAAATGTAAAAACCACTTTCTCTTCCCCTTCCTCAGAAGATTGTAGCTCCCTTAGGAAGTATTTTCGTACATATTTCTTATTTATTTATGTAGAATTAGCTCCCGAATTTCCTAGAAGCAATTTAGAAACATCCTGTATATCCCTTGAGTAAGGTGACATTATAGAAGTGTCAATGAATTAAATCCTTAATTCATGAATGCATGGATGTGATCGATAGAGATATCTTAATTTACTCCAGTCTGATCTGTAGTTTCATAAATTATTTAACATTTTTTTATTAGGTACCATGAAATTAGCACAGAAAATACAATAAATTTACAAATTTTTGTTCAATATAAATTCTGCTGTCTTTTAAAATTAATAAATATTTTTAATTTTATAACCATAACCACTCTTGTAGAGCTAGTCCGCTTTACGTCGTACATTTTATTATAAATATAAACTTAATTGTCCTTTTGTCATACAGTTGCCTATCTATTGTATAAAAATTTACATCAATTTACCAATGAAATATTGAGAAAAATAATGTTTTAATGAAACGAAACAGCAATAATTTATTGTTTAAATTAACAATTAACACCGATTTACTTTTACTGTTGTGGATTAACGTAGTGTTTTTACTTACAGGTTTAATTTATTACATGCAAAATGCCTGCCAGAGCTCCAGAAACAACAAACGGACTAGTGGGGAATCAATTTAGCGATGATATTGTAATTACCGGCATATCAGGTCGTTTACCAGAAAGCAACAGTATCGAAGAATTCAAGCAACAACTCTTTGATGGTGTTGACCTGGTCACAGACGACGAAAGAAGATGGCCCTCTGGCTTGTACGGACTACCCACACGTACTGGCAAAATAAAAGACTTGCAACATTTTGATGCTACTTTTTTCGGAGTACATGCCAAACAAGCAGACGTTATGGACCCACAGTTGCGTATGCTTTTAGAACTTACCCACGAGGCTATTGTCGATGCAGGAGTAAACCCAAATGATGTAAAAGGATCCAAAACTGGAGTCTTCATCGGTGTCTCTGATAGTGAATCATCAGAATTTTGGACACAGGATCCCGATAAAGTCAACGGATATGGATTAACAGGGTGTTGTAGAGCTATGTTTCCTAATAGGATTTCGTATACTTTTGATTTTAACGGTCCTAGTTATGCAATAGACACTGCTTGCTCGAGTAGTTTATTTGCTTTTCAACAGGGAATAACGGCTATTAAAACTGGCCAGTGTGATGCAGCTATCATTGGAGGTGTTAATTTGCTTCTGAAACCCACGTCTTCACTTCAGTTCCACAGACTGAGTATGTTAAGCCCTCAGGGTATGTGCAAAGCATTTGATGCTTCAGGGAACGGGTATGTCAGATCTGAAGCAGCGGTAGTAGTGTACATTCAAAAAGCCAGTGCTGCTCGACGAGTCTACGCAACGGTACTTGGAGCCAGAACAAACACTGATGGAACTAAAGAACAGGGGATCACCTTCCCTTCTGGGGCTATGCAAAATAAACTTATAAGAGAAGTTTATGAAGAAATTGGAATCAAACCGCAAGAAGTTTCTTATGTGGAAGCACACGGAACTGGTACTAAAGTAGGAGATCCACAAGAGGTAAACTCAATTGCTGACTTCTTCTGCAAGAATCGTAAGGATCCCCTCCTTATTGGTTCAGTAAAGAGCAATATGGGCCATTCTGAACCAGCCTCAGGCTTATGTTCATTGGCAAAAATGGTTATCGCTATGGAGTCTGGCTTGATTCCACAGAATCTTCATTTCGAGAGCCCTAACAAAGATATTCCAGCACTAAATGATGGTCGCCTTAAAGTTGTAGCCAAAAATGAACCGTGGAATGGAGGAATCATAGCTATAAACTCTTTTGGATTTGGCGGAGCCAACGCACACATTGTATTACGTTCTAATCCCAAACCTAAAACTGCGTGGCCCGCTGGCCCCATTCCACGTGTTGTTGGAGTTTCAGGACGTACAGAAGATGCAGTTAACAATTTTTTGACTAGAATAGAGCAGAACAAAAATGATGAAGAATTCTTGGCATTATTAGATGAAATACATAGTTCCAATATCAATGGCCATGCTTACCGTGGTTATGCCGTTTTAAAGAATCCATCAGTTCGTGAGGTAAGCCAGGTCCCTGGTGACAAGAGACCAATTGCGTTTGTGTTCTCTGGGATGGGTTCGCAGTGGCCAGGAATGGCAAGAGACCTAATGCAGTTGGATGCTTTCAAGAGTTCACTTAGGAAGTGTTCCGATGCACTAAAGCCACATGGTATTAATTTGGAAGATATATTAATTAATGGCAACGAAGCTACCTTTGACAATGTTCTTAACTCATTTGTGTCTATTGCTGCTATGCAAGTAGCTTTAACAGATGTTCTTAAAACTGTTGGAATTGAACCAGATGTCATCGTAGGGCATTCTGTTGGAGAAATTGGTAAGTATCCTCAGTTAACTGAACACTAAATTTTTGTCTGGTCAAATTCAGATAAAGAATAATTCGTGTTAGTTCAGTGCATATGCATATAACATTTAAAGAAGAAAGTCCAAGAAAGCTTTTTACACTTTAATTTAGTCGTTCTAAACATATCAAAAGTCCCTGGTGATCCGTTGCACACAATTTTTTATGGTGCATGAATGGGTTTTCCGCAAATATCTCTGATTCTTGTAATTTTACAAATATGAACGTTATTATAATATCGAAAGATTAGAAAATTATCTACAAAAACGGTCCTTACTCGTTTTGTCATACAAGTTATAGTTTTAGAGAAAACTTTATGTAAATTTGAGCAAATGCTTTTACTTTATTCTATGTCGATGAGTTTATAAATTAGGTCCTATATTAAAAAGAAAACAAGCTAAAAGCATACTCTTCGCCAATATAACTGATCTTTTTATATAATTGTTATACATTCTAGCAAGCAAATAAAATTTATTAATATCCTGGAATATATATGTGCCTCCTTGAAGCCTGGCCCGGAGCCAGGCAGACACTCTCTGGAACAGAGGTGCTGATATTTTTGAGCCTTTTTTAAATATTAGGATTAGGAAAAATGCCAGTTGTTATTGTTATAATAATGTTCATATTCGTAAAATTAAAAGAAACGAAGATATTTGCGAAAACCACTTTTTGAATTCTTTCACGCATCGTAAAGAATTGTGCGTACAATGAGTGACAGGAGACTTGTGAAACATTAGATAGATAGATACATTGTTTATTAAGTAGAAATTTCTAATAATACAAAAAAAGAAAATATAAGAACAAAGAAATAACGAATACAATAAGTTAAAATTAACATTTGCATTATAGGTATATGTGTACAATTCAATTTATAATATTTTTATATTTGCATTACTAAGTTAAATAGGGACTACATTTAACAGTTTAACAATTGACGGATCCCCTTGTAATATAAAAACATTTTTGATATATATCATTAGTTCATTTTTGAAAACAGTGATAGAAGAACTTGTTTTAATATAATTTGGCAATTTATTAAACTTATCAAAACCTTTAACTAGCAGGAAATTCATGGTACTTTTATAATTAGTTCTAGGCGTGTATAAGTTGTTATTATTACGGGTAAAGTGGTAATGTATGTCATAATGAAGGATAACATGGTTTTGAAAGTAGGAACGTGAAGGACGAAATTGAAGTGTAACAAAGAATGCCACTTTCTTGGACTTTTTTCATTAATGGATACTTAAAACACTGGACTATTAATGTAATATTCTATGAATTTCAATACTTCTGTTTAAACTTACAGGTTGTGCGTATGCCGATGGAACCTTAACCGGAGAACAAGCAGTATTAGCAGCGTATTCGAGAGGTCGTGCCATTTTAGAAAGTAAACTATCCCCAGGTGCAATGGCAGCAGTTGGGTTGTCATGGGAAGAAATAAAAAGAAGATGCCCTCCTGAAATTGTTGCCGCTTGTCACAACAGTGAAGACAGTGTAACCATTTCAGGACCTCCCACTGCCATTAACAAATTTGTAGAACAGCTTCAATCCGAGGACATATTTGCGAAAGCCGTAAAAAGTTCAGGAACTGCTTTCCACAGTAAATATATTGCTGAAGCTGGTCCTAGACTACGTAAAGCTCTGGACACAATTATTCCAAATCCAAAACCAAGATCACCAAGATGGATTTCTTCATCTATACCTGAATCGGCATGGGGAACTCCTCTCGCCCTTCAAAGCTCAGCTGCTTATCATGTAAACAACTTATTGTCTCCTGTTTTGTTCCATGAAGCATTAAAGCATGTACCTGAAAATTCAGTTGTCATTGAAATTGCACCAACAGGACTTCTTCAAGCAATTCTGAAGAGAGCATTGGGGCCAAAAGCTACTAACATTAGTCTTGTGAAACGAGGACATGCTGATAACATCGAATTTCTATTGTCTGCTCTTGGAAAGTAAGTATTTCCTTTTTACCTGACTATACTACGAAAAGGAAGGTTATATGTTTCAAATGACTATGCATGTGCTTAGACTAGGAACGATATATTTATAAGGACTCGTAACACTACCACTGACAATATGACCAATTAACACCAAACAGCAAGCATTAGTGACAACATACAAACAATATTCGTTAATAGTGGAGTCAAATTAGGATTTTAATGTGAATTAGGAAGTTTCCATTTTTTTCATTTTCTCGTAATAGTCGTATAAATCTAAAAAATATCTGTAATTTTTTTTTTTTAATTATCTCTATAAATAAAGAAGTTATGGTCCTTCCAAGTTTAAAATGCCGCGATCATCTGGGCTGAGCTCGATTACGTCACAATACATGATTCCACCAACAGCAAGCGGACGCGGGCACCTTTATACTCGCTGGTAGGCACCGGCAGTTTATAGCCAGCTTGCATTTGAGAGCCGAAAAAATTGCTAAAACATGCAATTTTGGCACGTTCATATTTTTTTAAAAACACCATTGGAACGGACGTATGATGTCGCGACGTAAAGAGGAAGTCTTCCATATAAACCGAATCGTAAATTGCACGGCGAAATTCGAAAATTCGGCTCGGCACGAACGAATCAAAAGTGACATTTTGTGACATTTCAGAAAATCGAGCACATCCACTAAATAAAGGGAACATACAGCGGGCCGCCGGCATGGCAAGTCAGCGCGTTATGTATTGTGATGTCACGGTGGACTTTGGCCGAGGCGAAGTATTCAAATAAGAAATTGAATAAGTTCGTGAGTTTTTCAGATATCGAGATAATTTTTTTTTTTTGTTTGACTAGTTATCTGAAAGACTACTAAATGAGGTTGAATGTACATGATATTTCTAAAATAGGAAACTTCCTAATTGTCTGGTCAGGGTGGTTTTTTTGTTTTAACGTGTTCAGTGGGTCAATTATAGTTCACAGTTCAGTTTTGCAGTTTCTCTGAGGTCGGCGTATTGTTTATTTAAACAATTTAATTTTTTAGACTGTGTTTTTTATCGGTTTTCTTTGAATATCTCAAAATCTATAACTCTATAACAAATTCAAGTAACTCTCTGATTTTTTTATGAAATCAAAAACGGTAAACGAGTAATGAAAGTAGATTAAAAAACACAACTTTTGACCAAAAAATGAATGCTCTACTTGCATTTGGAGCTAAGATAGGTTAGTTTTTACGTTTACGTCATTTATAAATAAACAAATCGATATTTCTTCTTGAAATTTGGGCTGGTTATTCTCCAATTCTTATTATTTTGTTTCTGCTATTTGAAGATAATCCAAAGCTACAATTGTTAAAATAACATCGAATAATGCGGCTTTGAGAACATAATGCACATTTTCAATTTTTTTACAACTTTTTTAATTTTTGTCACAAAAATGGTAAACTAACCTAACTTGAACAACTACCCTTATGTTCATGTGTACAGCTTTGTAAAACTTTTAATATTACTATAATAAAAAAAAATATTTCGCAAGCAGGATTAGAACCCGAGACGTCCGCACCCTGAAAAAAAAGTGCCAGTCGCCTTACCCACTCGGACATCTAGCCAGTTGAATCTGGTTTGTAAGAACATAATATAATTCGTAGACTTATTTGATGATATTCGGATCTCTAACAAAATCACTAAAGACCCCACTTTCGGGTCTCTATGCAGTATCTTTTATCAATTGTAGCTTTGGATTATTTTCAAGTAGCAGAGACAAAAGAATAGACATTGGAGAATTACCAGTCCAAATTTCAATAAGAAATATCGATTTGTTTATTTATAAGTGACCTAAACATAAAAACTGACGTAGGTATCTCAGCTCCAAATGCAAGTAGAGCATTAATTTTTTTTTTTTTTTAAAGTTGCCTTTTTTAATCCATTGCTCCTTTACCGTTTTTTAATTAAAAAAAAAACAGAGTTATTTCAATTTGATCATAACTACAATTTCGAAAATTATAAACAACTGCAATAAAAAGGGTTTAAATTAAAAAAAAAAATCCCTTTCTGTGATCTTAAAGTACTTATAAAAGGCTACAATTTTAGCTATTGTACACATTTCTTGGTTTTGATGGCAGGATTTCACACGGGTGCAAAGTTTTAGCGACAATTGTATATTCGAGCCGTCTTAATAACTATATTGTTTTGAAATTTTAAGTGGTGATTGTACTTTATAAGAGCTATATTTCTCCAAAATTTCATTGATTATTATCAATTGTTTTTTAAAAAACAGTGATTTGTTTAAAAACGCATAATTTTGCAATATTCAACTTTTTTAAAATAATAATAACAATTTTAATGAATTATAGTTTATGTGCTTTTATTGTATATAGCTCATAACGAACACTTTTCTTCTTTTTGTTGTTTCCCATAGGACTTTATTATTTGTATTATTATTATTTATATTTATACTTTAAGGATATACACTGCAGGATCTCAGCCTAAATTTGGTAATTTGTTCCATCCAGTTAGTTTTCCTGTGGGTAAAGGCACCCCCATGATTAACTCCATGATCGAATGGGATCACTCCACTGAATGGTCAGTGGCTAATTTCTCTGGAAAAGGTTCTCGTTCTGGAGAATTAGTTGTGGATATAGATTTGAGTAAAGAATCAGACCAATATTTATCTGGACATGCAATCGATGGGCGTGTTCTGTTTCCAGCTACAGGATATTTGGTAAATTTTCATAACAGAAAATTTATAACGATAATATAATTATACTTTACTTTGCAGACTTTAGTTTGGAAGACCTTCGCTAAACTAAGAAACCAAGATTTTGAACAATTGCCAGTCATTCTTGAAAACGTTCAATTCCATCGTGCCACTATTATGCCAAAAGAGGGCTCTGTAAAGTTCCTTATCAATATATTTGAAGGAACTGGTGAATTTGAGTTATGCGAAGGAGGTTCAGTAGCTGTGTCAGGTAAAATATCCGTGCCCGAAGATGTTTCAAAAGAAGTTTTAAATCTACCCAAACCTCAGATAAAATCTGAAAAAGATATTCTCCAGCTAGACACTGCAGATATTTATAAAGAATTGCGTTTACGGGGATATGACTATGGGGGCATCTTCCGAGGCATATCTGAATCAGACAACAGAGGTCTCAGTGGAAAACTAAAATGGGAAAATAATTGGATTAGTTTCATTGACACCATGTTACAGTTTTCCATTCTAGGACAAGACACACGAGAACTATATTTACCAACGAGATTGCAGAGAGCAGTTATTAATCCTCAAGAACATATACAGTTTATCCAGAGTCTCCCTGAAGGCGAAAGTAAGTAATTTTGATTAAGAAGCATAATATATTGAATTAAATACATGTATTACCAATAATTATTGTAACTATTACAAGGACTTCTTAACAAGTATAAACATATATCTTTCCCATTTGATTATAAGATTATGTACAGTAGAACTGTTAAAATAATGTAATTTTGTAATTTAAACTATCCTATCAATGAAATTAGAAACAAATGAATCAAAAGCTCTTACCAAAATAGCACCCAGCAAGCATTTTCCTTAAAGATAGCTATATATAACCTGACTTGGTAAAAGACAAATTTACTTATTAAGCTAATTATGATGTAAAATTGACTGGAACAAATACTCCTGATAGAAATTTACCATTTGGCCCTAATTTATATTTCAATTTACGTAAATAATACCAGTACATCTAGTTCATACACTATTTTGTTTAAAAGCAATTTTAACCAAAGCAGCAAGGGAAAAACTATTAAATCTACCAAAAATTACAGCAAGAATAAATTCCATTGAAGTCGAAATAGGTAGTGCAATTAAGCAATATTTACCTTTATAGCAATTAAAAATTGTTCTAATGGTAGAATAACGTTCTATGTATATCTTGTTGGAAATTCTACATAATTTATACCTACTATTTGGTCGCTTTTATATTCTTTAAAGTAATGTTAGGTCGACAATGTCGATAAATTTCACCTAGATTACCTATCTGATTTCAAACATTTAGTATACTACCCTTTTAGTCTAGTCAACGGGGGGTTTCACCTGAGTGCTAATGAATGGATCTTATGCAATATGTTCGTAATGACGGTAATAAAAAAGTTAAAAAAAAGATAGAGTAGGAA
Organism: Rutpela maculata; assembly: GCA_936432065.2. Taxonomy (NCBI): domain Eukaryota; kingdom Metazoa; phylum Arthropoda; class Insecta; order Coleoptera; family Cerambycidae; genus Rutpela; species Rutpela maculata. The sequence goes on from OW386286.2 coordinate 109,024,192, forward strand.
ATTATCGGAAGGGGTTTCGTAACTTGTAGAATTATGTCAAAAATGGGAAAAAAACAATGTATTTATCTTTTTTGGCCCAAAATAAGATGTTTTTACTCTTGTGGATTTTTTTAGAAAAATGCATGTTTTTCAAGATATGGCCACTTGAAAATTCCTAAAACTGGGGGAGGGGAAATGTAAAAGTAGAAAAAATTCGGGTGAATGTACCATCGAAATACAAGACTTTTTTTTATTTGCAACTTTTCTGTAAAGTGCGTTTTCACTGAGTTTTTCCGGAAAAACATGAAAAACTACCCCCATCTTTGACATTGTAGCGCTTTAAAAATATATAATTTAAAAATTTCAGACATATGCATTGAGGCCTTCTAAATATTTCTCGTCCCTTGGAATTTTTTTGTAATTTGCTAATTTTCCGAGTTACAGGCAGTTTTTCATGATAAATAATGTACTATATTTTTTGCACATGAAAATTCGAAAAATTAGCGTGATTTATATATATTACTAGCTGACCCAGCAAACGTTGTTTTGCCATATAAATTATAAATTTTTGTCCAAAAAATAAAAAGAAAATTTCTGGATAGGGCCATCCTTATCACCTAGGGGTATAAAAAATAGCCTACGATCTATTCTCAGACCTACCAAATATACACAAAAAATTTCATAAAAATCGGTCAAGCCGTTTCGGAGGAGTTCGATAACAAACACTGTGACATGAGATTTTTATATATTAGATTATAAAAAAATATGAAACCTATATAGTTCATTTTTAAAGGTTTAATGTAATTTTTAAATTGAAAATGTGAAAAAGTTTTCCAGAACAATTTTCTAATATGCAAAAATTTAGTACATTATTTACCTTCAAAAATTGCCTGTAACCAGGGTGTATTAAATAGGTGGTCCGACGTACGGCACTTTCCTATTATAATAATGGCTTCATAATTGCATGGTTACTATTTACTTTAGTAGATGGCGCGAGCAATAAGGTCCTACAATTACCTGGGCATGTGCACCGTATAACTAACATAACCTCAAATTTTAAGGTTTTCTCGTTTATTCTCATTTTTAATGTTTATATAGGCATTTTTAGCTTGGAGTCATACTGGCTCCAAGCAAATATTTAAAAATTCACGCAAATAATTATTCAATATTGTTGATTAATAAAAATAGACTGCTAATTTTAGGTTAGATTCCTAACCTGCAAAAAATGTCTTATTTTATTGTGACAAACTATTTAAAACTTCATACACATTGCGTTGAACTTGATTTTGGTTGAAAGTACAGGAACCAGGTAGAAATTTTAATAATAGCTACGTAATACTTGTAAATCTTAAGAAACATATATTTTTGAGGTTAGCTGTGGCGACAAGTGCAATGCTGCATGTAGTGTTGCATATATTCTTTCAATGTTTTAATTTAGCTACTTAATGTCAGATGTCACTGGACTCTTGTTTCACTAAACAAAAACAAAAGGCTGGGAATGTATGCAACACTGTGTGCACGTATGCACAGAACCTGAAAAATTATCTATCTATGCGTAAGTAATGAGAGAACTTATTTGTCCTGCCATCTATTACATTATGTACAAAGTAAGCACTTATGAAGCCACTGTGAGGGTTGTCGTCGCATCACCTATTTAATACACCCTGCCTGTAACTCAGAAAATTAGCAAGTTATAAAAAAATTCCAAAAGACAAAAAATATTTAGAAGGCCTCAATGCATACGTCTGAATTTTTTCACAAGAGTAAAAACATCTTATTTTGAGCAAAAAAATACATGGTTTTTTCCCATTTTTGACATAATTCTGCAAGTTACTGAACCCGTTACTCTAATCTTTTTTAACTTTTTTATTAACGTCATTACAAACACATTGCACAAGGTTTCATCAAAATCCATTCATTAGCACTCAAGTTAGAGATTTTGGTCATTTTAGCGCTCCGCTGACTGGACTATTTGTAGTTGCATTTTCAAAGGCTCAACTTTATTTTCTTAGCTTAGTTGAAGTACGATTCCAAATTGTAATTTTCAAAATGAATTTGTTCGCAAACTGATTAAAAGGTGAAAAAAAAACAACATATTTTACTTTTAGAGTCATATTTAACAAGTGTAACATTTTTTACTCAAACTATTATCATTTTTTTACTTTATATTTTTTGTACAGATATAGCAATTAAATTTGGTTAGTTTTATCACCATTAACATTCAGTCATCTTGTATCTTTATTGTGAGTTACCTAGGTATATTTTCAGTTTTATAAGTAACTGTTAACAATGTTTCAATGTTTCTAATACCAAATAAGTAAAAAAAAATCCAGTCATTTGCTATTAGCACATAAGTTCTTAGATTCTATCTAAAACTAGTCAACCCGATATCGAATTGAAATCAAACTTATCTAAATAGGTATTATTAACCTAACATACGGTACAACTACAAGGCAGATTTATTTATGTAACTATCTTGATAAATATAACTAAATATCGACATATTATTCTCCACTTATGTCAATTCCATATCGTGTCACCATAAACTTTCCTTAAATGTAGTTAATTATATTTTGCAACGAAAGTTACAATAAATAATTTTGGTAGTCTCTATACAAATAAAGTCAAAATGTTTGCCAACGCAATTATATCAAACTTGAAAACATTCACAGACTCATGTTTCGACTTCTATATCTCATCAGTGAGACGAAAGATATACGTTTATACCCATCTGTAATAAGTTGAAATAATTAATAAGTTTATTTGCTGAGAAGCGACAAGGCGGGTAAATCTAAACATTTGACAACATGTAGACAGTTGCTTTCCTGTTTACTATTGGCCATGATCAAGTCTGTATCAGGAGAGCCAAACGCTTTACGCCATCCCTTCATGCATTTATCACGTGCATTTGTTTACCCACGCTGTTACTTTCCAAAGTCTTATTATTATATCAGTATTTTTGGTAATACATTTCTTTTCATTTTATAGAAGAATTACAGTGCAGAGTTCTATTTGCATTTAGTTATAATATATTGAGTCTGAAATTGTAGGAACTTTATTGTTATATTAAATTTTTTAGGTGTTCCAGTCCACATGTACCGTAATATTGGTGTTATTAAATCTGCCGGAATTGAGCTCAGAGGTATGAAAGCCAGCCTGGCTCCTAGGCGACAACAAGCGCAAGCTTCCCCAAAACTGGAAAAATATCAATTTGTCCCATATGAAAACAATCAACAACTTACTGAAGATTCTGAAAAGAGTAAAATTCATGCATTAACCATTCTTTTGCAAACAGTCCTAGAAAATAGTTCAGGAGCTTTAAAACTTAAAGTTGCTGAAGTAGGGACCGATAGACCTATTGAATCTGTATTGGCTCCTACAATTGTAAATATTCTTGAAAAGGAACCTATGCTTTCCGTTGAAGCTACTGTAGTAACTTCTGGGCCAATCGATACTAGTTCTTTGGAAGCCAACGATATTAAACATGCCATCCGTGATGTAAATTCAAACCCTGTTGCCCAAGATGCTCATCTGGTAGTTGCCAGTGATCTGTTGACATACAATTTAAAGAATGTTTTGGACAATGCTGGAGCATCTATTAAAACAGGTGGTTTCGTCCTTTTGGAAGAAGTGAGAGGTCCAATAGATGTTAAAAAGATAGCATTGAGTGGTTTGGAAGTAGTGAGCATACAAGTAACTAGTACAAAGGTATATATTCTCCTGAGGAAACCTATTACGGTGCCCAAAGATGCTACTGTTATACAGGTAACAGAAAATAACTTCACCTGGGTTGAACCTCTAAAAGATGCGTTGAAGAAAGCTGAGGGTGATGGAGGAAAAATCTACTTATATGTACAAGGTGAAGAACTTACCGGATTAGTTGGTATGGTCAACTGTTTAAAACAAGAACCAGGTGGTTCAAACTTACGGTCGATCTTTATACAAGACACCACTGCTCCTAAATTCTCCATATCTGCCTATGAAAGCCAACTAAAAAAAGATTTAGTACATAATGTTCTTAAAAAGAAGGTCTGGGGAAGCTACCGTCATATTTTATTGGATCAAGTCAATGATAGTGGAAAATTACAAGTTGAACACGCATATATTAACACAATGACTCGAGGAGATCTAGCAAGTCTTCGTTGGGTCGAGGGGCCTTTGGGATATTACAAGTAAATATTATTTACATAAGTTTGAAATATTTCTAGCATGTTTTTACTTTCAGAGGAGACGCTCCAAATAGTGAATTATGCCATGTCTACTATGCTCCTCTTAACTTCCGTGATATTATGTTGGCCACTGGAAAACTTCCACCAGACGCACTTCCGGGTGATCTTGCTGGACAAGATTGTATTCTTGGATTAGAATTCTCTGGACGTGATTCTAAGGGAAAGCGTGTAATGGGTATGGTAGCAGCTAAAAGCTTGGCAACTACTGTTCTGGCTGATCCAGGGTTTCTCTGGGAAGTACCTGAAAAATGGAGTTTAGAAGAAGCAGCAACTATTCCAGTTGTTTATGGAACTGTAAGTTTATGCAAACACTATAAAATAATGTATTATTGATAATCTTTGTTATTTCCAGAGTTACTATGCTTTAATAGTAAGAGGTGGGATGAAACCTGGCGAATCGGTTCTCATTCATGCTGGTACAGGTGGAGTAGGTCAAGCTTCTATTTCCATTGCCCTCAATATGGGATGCACAGTATTTACTACTGTTAGTAGCCAAGCAAAACGTGACTTCCTTAAGAAGACTTTCCCTCAACTTAAAGATGAAAACATCGGCAATTCTCGTGACACTAGTTTTGAGCAACTTGTCTTGACACAAACTAATGGACGAGGTGTAGATTTAGTTTTGAATTCATTAGCTGCTCATCAACTACAAGCATCTGTCAGATGTTTGGCAATAGGAGGTCGTTTCCTAGAAATAGGAAAAGTAGATCTATCTAATAACTCGCCATTAGGAATGAGTATATTCTTGAAGAACACTACATTCCATGGCATTCTTCTTGATGCTCTCTTTGATTCGGACAGTCCACAAAAGAAAGAAGTATTTAGATTAGTGACTCAGGGTATAGCAAGTGGAGCTGTCATACCATTACCAAAAACTGTTTACAATGAAAATCAAGTAGAGCAGGCTTTCCGTTATATGGCATCTGGTAAACACATTGGTAAAGTTCTTCTTAAAATAAGAGATGAAGAGAGTCGCAAGGCCCAACGTCCTGTTCCTAAAACTGTTAGTGCCATTCCTCGTACTTACATGGATCCTGATAAGAGTTATGTCTTAGTAGGAGGATTGGGAGGTTTTGGGTTAGAACTTGCCAACTGGTTAATAACAAGAGGAGCTACAAAACTAGTTTTAACCTCCAGAAGTGGAATTAAGACTGGTTATCAGTCTCTTTGCATCAGAAGATGGAGAGCACAGGGAGTCACTGTACTCGTTTCTACTGCAGATTCAACGACCGAAAAAGGCGCTAAGAGACTTCTAGAAGAGGCCAATGAATTAGGGCCTCTTGGGGGCATATTCAACTTGGCGGTAGTCTTACGAGATGCTCTGATGGAAAACCAATCTGAAGCTGATTTTAAAACAGTTAGCAAGCCAAAAGTAGATGGCAGCAAGCAGTTAGATACTGCTTCCAGAACTTTAGCTCCTCATTTAGATTACTTTGTTAACTTTTCTTCTGTATCTTGCGGTAGAGGTAATGCAGGTCAAGCTAACTATGGTTTAGCCAACTCTGCTATGGAAAGAATTGCTGAAGCTCGCCAAGCCGCTGGATTGCCTGGAGTTGCAATACAATGGGGAGCTATTGGTGATGTAGGTCTGATTTTAGAAACAATGGGAGGTAACGATACAGAAGTAGGAGGCACTCTGCCTCAGAGAATGTCATCTTGTCTATCTACCATGGATGTATTTTTGCAACAACCAAATGCTGTTGTTGCTAGCATGGTCCTTGCAGAAAAGCGTAAAGGAGCTGGTGGCAGTAATCAAGTAAGTTTGACTGATGCCGTGGCAAATATTCTCGGAATCAAGAACGCAGCTACCGTAACTACTAGTGCCTCCCTTGCCGATTTGGGAATGGATTCTCTCATGGGGGCTGAAATCAAACAAACATTAGAACGTAACTATGATTTGGTATTGAGCGCTCAAGAAATCAGAGCTCTAACTTTCGGACGCTTAATTGAACTTAGTAACGGTGGAGGAAGTGCCCCTCCTGTGGAAACCCCAGATTCAAAAGATAACAATGTCCAGTATGATCAGACAGCCGAAATCATTCCTGCAAAAACTCTTATTCAAATGACTAGTAAATCAACTGACAATAAGAAATCTCCAGTATTTTTATTGCATCCTATTGAAGGTGTGGTGAAAGCTCTGGAAACCTTAGCTAAGAACATTGATGCCCTTGTATATGGTCTCCAGTGTACTGCGAATACACCTCTTACAAGTATTGCTGACCTTGCCAAATTCTACATTAGTCAAATTAAACTTGTTCAACCTAAAGGACCATATACACTAATTGGTTATTCATTTGGGGCATGTGTTGCTTTTGAAATGGGTGTATGGCTAGAAAAGAATAATGAAAAGGCTAAACTTTTATTATTGGATGGATCTCCATCATATGTTGCTACACACACAGGTAAAGCCAGATCCAAGATTCAGGGAAACACAGCTGCTGAACAAAGTGAAGTTTTAGTATATTTCATAATGCAATTCAAGGAGATTGATCAACAAAAGGTAATTTATATCTTTGGAAACTTGTTAATTGTATTTTAATTTAAAATGTTTATTTTCAGAGTGTAGCAGAACTGACACTATTAAAGAATTGGGAAGAGAGACTTGCAAGAACATTGGAATTACTTTCTGGGGCAACCCCTTATCCATCTGATCAAATAGCTGCCGCAGCTACTAGCTTTTATGGAAAATTAACAGTAGCAGATAAATACAAACCAACTGGAAAATTCAATGGAAGCGTGACATTAGTAAAGGCTATAGATAATTATGTACAAATGGGTGAAGACTATGGTTTATCAGAGGTAATTATTAATATATAATCACGTGTCGTATCTGTCCTTATTAATCAAAGGGCAGATATGACAATTGAAAAGAGAAAGGAATTTGAGAGAGATAAAAGACATCCTTTAAAAGATCCAGGCGAGCATGCACAGTGTCGACTGTCTCATTGACCAATTATATCAAGAGCGCTCAACATGTTTTGTGATGTGGCCACAAGTTAGAAATATTTCTTCATGTGCGCTTGTAGTAATTTTGTCATTTACAGATTGCTTTATAATTTTTTGAGTATTTTACAATATTCATAAAAATTATTTTCTTATTCGCAACATCTTAGCAGATGTTTCGTGATCCATGGAAATTTTGTTCAACTGGCAATTTGCCAATCTTGTATTAGTGTTTTTCACTCAGTATCATATTCACAGTTGCCAGTATTGTCCACAAGAGGGCTCCAGTGTATAGTCATGTTATCCTATCCTGTTAACCTATCCTTAATACGCCTGAGCTGTTATCATTTGCTCGGTCACGTGTTCACTATAGATGTATATGAAGAGGAGTGGCGACTGAACACAGTCCTATCTGACGCCTTAAATACACATGCATATAATTTAAAACATTAACAATTTTACAGATCTAATAAATTGTCTTCAATAAATTCCTCAGTGTTGTAGTAAGCTTTCATTTTAAAGTATTCTTTGATTCTTTGTTTAAATTTGTTAAAATGTAAGAGTTTTATTATATCTGATAATTTATCATAAAATTTAACACAGTAATAGCCAGTGCCATCTCTGGATTTCGTACGTCTGAGAAAGTTTTGTTTTATATTACGTCCGAATCTTGTGCGATGTGGATGTATCTCACCCTGTTCAGCAAATGTCTGTAAATTTCTTCTAATATACAGAAGACACTCTAGTATATATGCAGAGGGCATAGTAAGGATGTTAAGTCTTAAAATGTTGGCGACAATCATCTCTATAGTTTAGACCAGCGAGGACTCTGATACATTTTCTTTGAAGACCAAAGATTTTTAGACTGTGAGATGAGTGCCCCCAATTTAAAATAGCGTAGGTCACGTTACAGTGAAATATGCCATAGTAAGCTGAACTAAGAACTTGTTTTGAAACTGCATGCACTAGATTTGTCAGCAAGAAGATTTTTTTTTTACAGTGATGAGGATAAATTTACTATATGGCCTTCCCAACTTAGCTTAGGGTCAATGTACAATTTGTTGGAAGTTATTGTTGTATGCTTTCACCAAGAGTTTTCTTATTCATACACTCAATGAATAATAAAAACGAGATGTTTGGATGTCCCCATCTCCAATAATACAGCCCACAGTTTGTCCCACTCCACATTGTCAAAAGCCTTACGGTTAGTCTACCGTAAGGCTCTACAAAACAAAGATACATAAGCACTTAATATTTCATCTTTTCAATAAGTTGTCGCAAATTCAGTATTTGCTCTCTAGTACTGTGATCTTTAACAAAACCTTCTTGTTCAGCATGTATTTGCCAAGACAGATAATGCCAGAAATCTATCTGAAGCATATTTTTGCAATCTCGCGTCTTACGCCAATGTTTTAAGCACTTTGAAGCGTGACGTCATCATATATTTCTCCGCAAAAATTAATGTCTTTTTAGCTTTTGTTTTGTCAGTTTAGTTCTGACCATCTCTAACCTATAACGTTCTGTTTAAGTGCAGGAAGTAAATATGACCTCTTCAGAAGACGAAATTATACGTTTTATCTTGGAATTAGTGATTCCCTTGTTAACAATGTTTTTAAATAGATGATGCAATAGAGCAGTACAAAATATTTTATTGATTTATGAAAGAGAATATCACCAGCGGTCCATTTATCACGACGAGTTTATTAGTCGATATTTAAATTATGACTTTTTTTGCTATTTCGCATGTCATATGCTATTTCTTATGTCATATCCCTACTATTTTCCACTTACACATTTTCTAGCGTCCTAGTGAGACCGCGCGATGCTGCTTTAAGCGTGACGCCACAGCTTATTCGCTCGAATGGCTCCGCTTATCGCGGCTTGTAGCGTCTTATGTGCAAAAATATACCTCTGATTTTAAAAATAGACATAATTTTTTTGTATGTGAAATGGCATCAGCATACTTATTGAAATATGGCGTTTTCAGTTTAAATTTACCAATATTTAAGTAACCTATTTAAAAGAACAATGTCCCTAAAATAAGGATTCAAAACATAAAGGTCCTAACAGAAGTATCAAATCTGTCCGTATTAATCTGTGATTTACTAGCAATTTTAAAAACACTAATTCTCTTAACAGGTTTAATTATTAAATTTCTTCTTAATTTGTTACAGGTATGCAAACAAAAAGTGATCATTGAAAGCTTAAAAGGAAACCATCGTAGTATATTAAGTGGAAATAGTGTAGAAAGGATTGCAGATATCTTGCACACGATTCATAAAGTATAGACTAATACTACACCTATTTAATTTCAATGCATTCCATGTCATCACATCATTTTACGGTCCAAATATTTTGAATCTCATTATTAGTATATTTTTAAATTATTTATAGTATGTAAATATGAGATATTTTTAGTTATAATTTTCTTATGTTTTATATAAGTAATTTATTTTTCTAAGTACTTTAAGTTATTTAACGTATAATTATTTTTGTCTGGATTTTCAACCAAAGACTTAGATATTCAATCACAGCGAAAGCTCTGGTGATGGCGCAAAGTTTGTTTGCTTGGCTTTTGCGACATCGTCACAGCGAAATAAAATGGTTGTATATACTTAAAATAATAAAAATGTAATTATTGACAAAGTGTTTAATATATAATATAAGTATATTTTATCATTTTTATGGAAAGTACTATTTCTAACGCCAGTAAAAATGATTGGTATGTGATCAGTAATTAGGAAAACAAAAACTGACATTTCGTTTTTGTTTTAAGACATCCTCAGAACTATTTAAATTAGGTTTCCTTGTAAACTTTATTAAAAAGTTCTGAGGACGTCTTACAATAAAACGAAATGTCAGAACAAATTTAACTGGCCACATAGAAGATCTCGCCACAGCATGTATAGAGAACATGGCAACGATTTGTTTGCTGAGTTATATCTTCTTCAACATACCATAGGTATTTCTACTCTCATGGGGTTCCTATAACTCGGCGTCCTAGGACTGGAGTCCTGTGTTAGACAAAAAAGATACAAATTCTTGTGAATTGCTAACTGCTCTCTCCAATGCCTCTGCCTTAGATGTACTTTATCTGGTATCAGTCACTTAATCACTTTTATAGAATTCTTTCGTTAGCTTCTGTGATATGATATGACCGATGTTGTGAAGACTTGAGGGAACCTTATGAAGGTCCTATAAATTCAGTTGTTGACCTAACACATCGAATCGTCAGAGAGGTATAACATAAAGTTAATCATGCAGTCAAGAATAAAGTAAGGATTCAAATAATACCATTTATTGTATAAAAATTCAATGAGTATAAATGTAAATCGCCTATCTAATTATACGTAACGGCTATCAGATCTGCATACCACGCATGGTAAAGATGGACACATCCCATAGAGGATGTTTGATCACAACTACATGCAATGGGAGAGTTAGAAAATCAATGGACTGGCACAAAAAGATTTAATTATTTCTTAGAAAAATATATTTTCAATTTTGACTTTGGGCCGAGAGGTTTAGTAGCTGGCGGAAATTATATATTCACAAGGATAATTTTGGTTCCGTTGTGGCTAGCTTTGTAAGACCTTAAAGGTGATTTTATCATTCACCAGAACTGATCACTTGAAATGTTTTTTTACGGCAATATATGAGATGAGGAGGGTCATTACAAAATGAGTCTTATCCACTTTTAGTTATATTCTAGTTAGTGACGTGAATTAATTCTTTACACTGCTTTAGTCATATCTGCATATATTTTGCTCTGCAAAACCGATTTTAATCGTATATAAGTAAAATATGTCTAAAAATTAAGTGTTTTTCCATAATGCGCTTTATCCACCAACTATGCTATTTCAAAGTGAATCTAATCCGTAAGGGCGTATTTTAATCACGTGATTCAGCATATTATGCAGGGAGTGCAAATTAATTAGTTTCAAATCTAAAAACTAGGCATATTTTGGATTGGACTGGAAAAATAATTCGTGGAGAACTTTAATGCTACGAATGATCCGAATTAATGTATTTCTTTGGCAGAAGAAAACGAAGATTGTCACGAGTGTGTTTTAGGGAATCCAAAGTTCTTAGAATTTAAAGCCTTTTATTTCTATTATATTGCTCTTCATATCATTTTTCCGTTGTAGTGTAGTTGCATAAGAGTTTCAAACATTTTATTTTGACAAACTTTGTTTCTGTACTTACTCAAATAGTTCTTTGAAAATGTGCCTTATCCAGTCTGTTGCTCCAAAATGCTTCTTATCCAAATTTAATTTTGAATTTTTGAGAATACAGAGCATAAATGATTTAAAAGACTTGTGTTTTACTGATCTATTAATAATACTCTTTTATGGCAAAATCTAGCTAGAAACAAAAATATATGTTAATAACAGAACACTTTTTTTTTTCGATTTCCTATCATTTTCGTCCAGTGGACAAGGCGCATCTTGAAATGACCCTCCTCAGATATATGAGGCTTTTCAGCTTCCAACAAAATGTACTGACGACCTATAACTCAATAAGGTTCTGATTTAATTAGGCTTTTTATAAATTTCAATAACTGGTAAAAATCAATAATTAGCTATTCGACTTGAATTAATCCTTGCCTAATTGCCATCCGGTGCTTCTGTCCAAAGCTCTCATCGCCGGACTTAAATAACTCTTAATAATGTTAAAACTGTCCTTTGCAAAATAGCATTTTTTGCGAGATTTTTTTTGTGTCAAAAACTAGTTTTGACACAAAAAGGCGTCAGAAAAGTTACCACAAGGATAACTGACTTATGGTGGCCAAGTGATGTCTCTTTTTGATCGTTCAATGTCGGTTCTTCCTATCATTGCGTACCATGAAGTGTTCAGGCACTAAATTGATTTAGTGCTAATTAATTGGTATTTCCATCTCTATACGAACTATCAGTTGTTAATTCTGGTACAAAATACTTTTAACAGCTTTTGGTAACAACAAGTTTTGATGTTCAACCTATGAACTCCATGAGATCGGAAGCATTGATTTAGGAATGATTAAAAAGTGGTGCAACGCTAATTTATCTTTTAATGTGCCTAAAACCAACATTACTATATTTAAGTATAACCTCTAAATGAGTTATACTTGACAGACCTAATTATTAAAAAACAAAATGAAAGTAGATTTTTGGGCTTACATATTCATAGTAAATTAAAATGCGAAAACCATATTAAGTAAAAGTAAAAAATTATCTGCAAATTGTTATGCAATTAAAGTGTTTTCAAACGAATTAAAATTGAACTCAGCCAGAAATTTATATTTTGCGCTTATAGATTCACATTTGCATTATGTATTGGGAACAACAACCTGTTTCTGGGGTTGTTGTTCCCAATACATATTTAAGAAAATTTTTGTTCTGCAAAAACGAGCTATAAAATATATGAGAAGATTAATGTAAGGGACCGGTGTAAACCACTGTTTTTAACACATGGTGTTATGACACTTGCATGTATTTACATGTTTGAGACTGCATGCCTCATGCATAAAAAGTTTAGACATGAGATAAACGCTAACCCGGTTCACTACACACGTCTTACTCATAACAACTTATAACCGAAATGAAATTTAGAAAAGAAGTAAAGAAATCGTTAGTAAAGCTTATTATTCAGTCGATGAATTCTTTCAGGACACATTTGATTAACTTTTTTGATTTTGTTGCTTGTTCGTTTAGACTGAGTCTTTGTTTTATACATAAAATAAATGGTTGTCTTGTGCATTATGCTTGTAATTTACACTAGATAGTTTTATGTATAGATTAGGGTCTGGCTTTGTTAATTAAAAAAGTTTGTATTACTTCCACATCCAGTGGTATAGTAACGACAAAAAAATTTTTAAAAATTTTTATTGTTCAAATAGGCTTAGAATATCATGAAACGTCGAGATTTCAAGTTTGAGCGAAAAAAAAATTTCTGTCTGTCGGTCTGTAACTTTTTTTGTGCGCACGTTTACTCTGGAACCGTTTGAGATATTGACTTGAAATTTGGTACACATATGTACTTTAACGAGATCTAGAACTAGATTATATTTTCATCTTGTTCTGTCGAAGGGTTGGGGGGTAAATTGGGGTAAATTTGGAGTAAATAGGTAAATCAAGCAGGTAAGAATTCATAAAATTGATATTTCGTATAGACAAAAGAAGCTAAGGTCTCAAAAAAAATTTTGGCATTAGCCACCCCCATTACCACCCCCACCCCATTATTAAAGGGGATGAAAAAAAAATGTGATTTAGTGTGTGTACAAGAACCAGAAACCTCAAAATATTTTTTTACTTTATCCATCCCCCCACTCCCACTCCCTGTCACCACCCCCACCCCACTACCGATGTGAGGTATCGTTTTATGGGTTTTTGGGGTAGAGGATTTCAAATATTATATTATTAAAGTTCCATAAACAATTATTTCCAGATACAAAATTTTTTCGTTGTGCGACTTGGATAGAAAATCCGGATGTGGAAATAGTGATTCCTTGGGCAGCGGTTTTTTTAGACAATAAAGCATATTTGATTTGATCTGATTTAACAACCTCTCCTTCACAAGTCATATTTCTAAATAAAAGTGATACAAATTATCCATATATTTCGTAAGACAAGTTTTCATTGCATATATTTATTTATTTACTTTATTAATGAATATCCATTACATACACACTGCCCTGCTAAGCAAGAAGGTCGTAACTGACATTTTGTTGCTTTTGAGATAATCGCATGTTTCGATTATTTACGATGCCATCCACATTTTTAATGGAAAATTCATAATCTTCTGAATGAGAGACAATTTTTACTGTTTAAGTTTCTCTCTGAAATATTAAACGATTTTCAAAAAATGCAGATACGACATTTTTTAAGTAAAAAATTTAAAAAACACAATAAATAAAAGTCGTAAGTGAATAAAAAAGCATATTTCTGAAAAATATTGCAACAAAAATTGCTCGGGTTAAGTTAAAAGAATGTTATTTATTAAAGACTCAGTCGTTAAGGAGTTCATACATTAAGATCATCGTGAATACTTTCCTTCTGGTCGTCATTAGCAACTGAGAAATTTTTCTAGAAGTATTAAAGTTATTTTTTGAGTAAGCAAGTAGGATATAATTATTGCTATCATAATAATCTGACAAATTTTCTGGCACATAATCCTTGTCTGCTACTGAATTATCGCTATCAGTCAGCATATTTACCATTCCAACATTAGTCTCCATTCCTTTATTCAGATGCATTGAACATGATGAAGTGAAAATATTTTCAACATCATAAAATATTCTTTTTTCGGGAACGCACTGAATCGTCAGATTTAAACAATCCCACATAACTTCAAATTAGTAGTCGTAACTGAATATTTTTATTTTGTATTGCCAAGCTAATTTATAGTATCTAACAGAGCCACCATATAGATATCACATTTATGCTTGGTAATATTAGATAGGACAATTTCGCTTCGTAAAATCAGTATATTTTGCAGATATGACAAATTTTAAATTCAATTTGCATCGTTTATTATGAAGATACGACCTTGAAAATTTACCAGAAGTTGCTTGGGTGGCTGTAGATACAACAAATAATTCAATAACTCAATTTTCATGAAAATGTCAGTTACAAGCTTCTTGCTTAGCACGGCAGTACAAGACCAAGTGATATCGACCATCATTATTGAGGATAGACTAATGCCAGAAGATAGCGCAATATTAATAGACCCAGATAAAGAAGAAATGGAATCTCTTTTTTAGGAACATAGACGAGAATTTCGATAAAGAAAAATTCAAATTATCACTTTGTAATATTAATGTGCAGAGTTTATTAAACAAAATTGATGAGCTTGAAGTATTTAGTCAAGCAGAAAGTATTGATGTGCTGTGTATCACAGAGCATTGGATTCAAAACAACAATATAAGTAATATAATAGTACCAGGTTTCAAAATATGTTCTCATTTCTCTAGAACCGATCATATACACGGAGGCTCTGTAATATTATGTAATGACCATATTTCTGAGAATGCATCAGAGATAACAAAGCTAAAAAAATATTCAGTTGAATGTCACATCGAAATGTGTGGTATAATATACAACAACACAGCAATTATATGTGCTTATCGTCCACCGAATGGTGAGTTAGATATTTTTTTTAACAGCATTTCTGCAGCTATAGAAATGGTAATGAAAAAAACTAAAATGATAATTTTTGTGGTGATTTTAACATTGACTATGGCAAAAATAATCTTGCTAAACAGACTTTATGTGAAATCTTGGACTCATTTGAACTAACCATCACATCCCATGATCCAACTAGGATATTTACAACGCGCAATGGTCAAACTCACTCTAGCATAATTGATTACCTAAGTACAAATTTGCCCCTAGATATGTATCATTGTAAAATTATAGATCCTTGTATAGCAGACCACTTTGCACAAATAATGACCATTGGAAATATAAAAAATAAGCGAATCCCTGATGATGACATCAAAACCTATAGGATTTTTTCTGAAAAAAATATATCCCTATTCGTAGATAAAGTAACTCAGATTGACTGGTCATTCATTTCTGATATTGATGATATCAATGTAGCATTTTGCAAACTGGTGAATGACTTGTCAACTTGTTTAGATACCTGCTGTCCTCTAGTCGAAAGGAAAAATAACAATAGCTTAAAGAAAGATACGTGGTTTAATGATAATTTGCTCAAACAAAGGAACGATTTAAAAATGCTCTAAGATTTTTGTATGGTAAATTCATTTTTTCGACAAGCAGAATTTTTTATAAAGAATGACTTCGTAAAATCAATAATAGAGATGTTTTTCCTGTTATCAACTCCATCCGAGGATACACTCTGTATATAATTTATTAAAAACAGAAATTTTTACTAATAGTATTCTCTTCCTTATATCCCGTTTTAATAAACATGAATCAAATCCTTGAGTGGATAGGGTCATTTTTGATGAGGATGTAAAATGGACAAATGGTGACTTTGGAACCACTCCCACTCGATATACAAATTAGAAAATAAAAAAAATTAATTTTTCACCTCCTGGGGGGGGGGGGGTTTTGCAATCCCCTGAGATTGTTACAATTCATTTTTACCATTGTCCTTGATCAGCATCCTCCAAAACAAGAAAAAAAAAAAAAGAAACAATTTTACACCCCCTGACATGGTAGATTCCACCTCCAAGGGCGGTTCTGTCTACTACCTGACTTCACCTTTCACCATCTGTTATATCCCCATGAAAAAACAAAGAATCCCTGCAAAAATAGTCAATGCCAGGGTGACATATGAGAAATGGCCAAAAACTATTTTCACCCTGTTATTCGTATTCAGCACCCCCGAAAATGGGCGGAGGAATAAGTTTCGTAACTTTAGCAAGATTTTGCATGCTTTCCGACTCCTTACTTCCACTACTTATGTTATGAATACAACCAAATATACCCAACATATTTGGTATCAAAATGATGGTCTTTTAATGAACAATTCATTTTAATAAAAAAAATATTTTTCCAGGGAAAAAAACGGGTTTTTTCCCTGGTAAAAACCCCAAAAAATAAAAATCCGGTTTTTATCCATCTCTGGTAATATTAATACTCTCATAGGTTAAAGACCTCACAAAAATTATAATACGATCCGTTTTATAGAAAAAAATCTTCACAGCACAGAAGAAACCACATAAATAGTTAACCTGAACTAATAATTAAAACGTTAACTGCGGACGCCCGCCCGCAACGCTCTACGTAGAGGCTGACTTGATTTTGGATGGTCTAGGAGTAGAAAAATAAAACAAAAAAACAAACAAAAAAAAAACGGAATTCATTCCGACACTCAAAATAGTCGTAAAATATGATCCATTTATAGGCTGACCTAATACGAAACACTCAACATACATACTGACAGCATACAGCTAAACATCTTTACTACTCATCAGTGACGCGTTTCCGCGACGGCCGCCTCTCGTTAAACATTGGTGCGACGCGGATCCGCGGCGTCTGCAGTGAACGTGATAACTTATAAAAACAGATAGGTTTAAATTAAAAACAATACAAATATGTTATATCATAATTTAATTTTTTTAAACTGGAAAAATAAACAATATTAACAATAAGAAAAAGATGAAATTAACAAACAGGAATGCATTACAACTTAAATGGTACGAGGTATTATTTAAGTACTGGATCTTGAATTGCCTTATGTAAATCACATGTAAAAGACACTGTAATTGCAAATCTGAATCCATCACTCACCCTTTCTACAAGATGAGGATTTTCTGGTCCTGACGTGAACATAGAAACCCTACCTTTTCTCGGCTCCACTGTGATGTTTTTAGTAGGATTAGACATGTCATTTAAAAACATAAATCTCCCACCTTTGAAATCCACGCCGTAATCATTGAGATAGAGTAAAGATGTGTAATGAAAAGATTCGTAGGTATGCTAAAAATAACGTAACAAAAGCTCATTGCAAATTCAAAACATTTTTGAAAATCTGTCAATACCCAATAATAGGGAGATTCACAATTTTCTATTTTAATAAAAATCATTATTCATAATCTGGAAACACGTAAAAAAAAATATTTGTGTTACAACATTTTAGTACTTTCCGATAGAGAGTCTAGAAAACAAGGCCTGGCAATGAGGCTAGCAGTAGCGAAGTCAGTAGTGAGGGTGGGCAAGCCAGGCGGGCTTTCCATTTTGATAGCATGGTTGTCATCTGGCGTTTGTTTATTATGGGATAGGGCAGATATCATAGACAATGCAGTGTTTTATTTTGCTTATTTACTAAATGTCTTCAAGAAAGTAGTGTAAAAAACACAATTTATACAATATATAATCAAATATTTCTGTCGACTCCAAAAGTCAAGAAAACGGCCGTGAGACGTTCATTGTTGAATGTTTCTGAAAAAACTATGTTCTTTTGTTGTAAATACGATTTTAAGGCGACATTTGTAAAAAAGATCAAACTTTTGTAATTTTCACAAAATAAATATTTTGAATGGGTTTTTTGAAGAAGCAATATATTAGCTCAATTTTTATAATTTTCAAGATATAATGAAAATGTTTACTTTATTATGAATGCTTCATAAAATACCGATTTTAGGGGAAAATGTCAAGTGTTGTGAAGTTCAGTCTATAAATTTAGAATAACCCCCGTATCATATTTGCATCTTGTATACATAAACCACCCCCACATATGAACGTCTGTTCCCTGTGACTTTAGCCTCTTAAACCAATAGAAACTAGGTCAGTAAGAAATATATTGTAACACTCTACACACGCTTTTACCCTGTTAGTTATAAGTGGCAAATTTACTGTATATAGCCAAAAGTTGTAATGTGTTGTTGTTAGTTGTGTAGTGTACTAGTGAGTAAATAAAGTACTGTGAAACGGAAATATCTCCCTAGGTGTCTTAATTGTTCTCAAATCTGTTCAACCCCCATACAGTCCACTCAACCCCGAACAGTCAAGAAAGAAAAATTAAAGTTGACTATCTTTAATCGGCTAATTTACGTTTTTATAGTTTTACCCGCTTTGGTCCGGCTCAAGAAAAATAGTACAAGCTCCGATCTTGAATGCAAACTTGATTTTGTTTCAGTAAAGGTGCATTTGGTTTTTTTATATTTTTTGTGGGAAAATTCTATGATTAAAACTAATAACTAGTTATTCGTAGTAAATTTTCTCAGCTTTAAGATGTTCATTGTGTTCACATTGACTTAAAAATTAATTTTTTTGGAATCTAAATTTAAACAATTTTTTATGTATGAATGTGTAAAAATTTAGTGCTATTTTGAAAGTTTCAAATTTCCACCACATACTCCATTCACAAACAAATAAAAAATGAATTAAAACCAATTTATCATTAAAACCAGTACCTTACAATATATTCGTAATGAAGCAATATATAGTACCACACTTACTTTCTCTCATGACTCTTATGTGATTTACACAGATAAAACAAAAAATTTTAGGTTTGTAATGTACATAATTTGAGCAAAATCTTTAGACGTTTTTAGAAAATTGTTTTTTCTTTTTTTTATGTGACTACCCTTAATTTCAAGAGTAGAAAAGAAATTAAAAAGAGAATTAAATTAAAAAAAGAATTTGATCAAAATGTTTTATACCCACTTTACTTGAAAAAGGTATCGACCACTTGGCTGTACAACTCAAGCTCGAAGCTCACATCGATTTTTTTTTAAATTACAGAAAATAAAGATGAAAAAAATGAGTGAGGTATACTTCTCGAAGTTTTAAGACACAAAATTTTTACCTTTTTAATAATAAAAAATAATTGCCAGGTATCCTGGTTGGGTCCGAATTATAGACAGGTGATTAGGGTGGGCCGAAAAAATCGAAATTGTTCAAATCGAAAATTAATTGCGTGGAAAACTTGCATTTGGTACTCAGTAGTATTACTGCAAAATTTCACTAAAATTAATTTAGGTCTTGAGGTTCCACAGGGCACTTAGAAATTTAAAATTTTTGATTTTGTTTTTTTTTTCAAAATTGATATTAATAGGATTCAAGAGTTATTTTTGGTCCTTAACAATGTGTTTCCAAATATTCGCTAAATTTAAATGATGTTTACAAGTTACAAAAATTATTTAAGTTTCGAAAAAATGAAATCATTTTAAGAAATTGGCTGCTGAAATTAAAAAAAAGTTGTCTAAATATGTTTAACGTTGAAGTTTTTCAAAGCAATCTAGGGACCACCACGAGGAGTGTAACGTGCCACTTTTAATGGGTACATAATTAAAGTCATCAGATTGTATCAGGGAATATATTTTTACGATCAGTTTAGTAATTTTATCCGAAACCGACCCTGTAGTCATATTTTGAATTTGCTGAAGTCCTCACGCGACGTAAATAAAATCTGGCGGAGGATGACATCATCCTTCCATATAAGGTATAAAAAGATTTTGATTGGTGAATGTTGACGCTTCTGTTGATGCTTTTATAACCCTACGGGGAAGATATATAAACCGATTTTAGGGAACGCCATGTTGTTGGAGGCAGGCAGTAAGCCTGAGAGGTGGTCGGCTTCGGTCGGTCACTTAGTTTGTTTATTTGAGATCTGGTGGGTACAGACCCAAAAGTTAAGTTTAGTTCGTTATTGTGACTTATGAGTTTGTAGTTAGAAAATTAATATGAGTTATTGAGAAATCTAGTGCAATCCTTAGTGATTTATGTCGTTGACGTGGAATGTTCAAACTTCCTAATCAGTGGTGTAGTCCAAGCAAATCTGTGTTTGAACAGCAAATTTTCCATATTACTGTTGTCTGTCATAAGAAAATGCCTGATTATTTTCTGTTTTGTGTTAATGAACATAGCAAATGCATTTTGCTGTTAAATTCTGTTTAATGAAGAACTATTCCTGTATGTAGTGTTTGTGACCTAGAAGACTGGTTATTGTAGAAGTTATACGGGGTGTTGTAAAATTCCAGCCAGGACAGTAAGTGGTACAAGGGAACAAAACTGTAAGTTCTTTTCTTTTTAAATTACCTTGTTAGAGTAGCCGTATGCTACATATTTTACCGTGTACATTATCAGTTTGTGCCTAAAACTATTAAATTCTTTACTAGTGTTTTTTTATGGAAATATTAGTGCAGGAGAAACTTTTAGACAATTATTGCCATTCCGTGTAAGTCTCGTTAGTTAATTAATGGTACGGACTAAAGAACATAAATTTTCATGTTTATTATTGATAGATTTGTAATAGATATGCCAATACGTTTGTTTGTTATAGAAGTTTAAGTTCATGTTTAGCATTATTTGTTTCGCTATGTTACTTTGTGGTATTTTGTATTTATCTATAGTGAGTTGTAAAGATTTTTTATGTACACGGTACAATCATTCTGTTAATATACTGTTTTTTTGTTATACGGTGTTGTTATTAATTAGGGTTTATTTATCTCGTTTGATGTGTATTATAGAGAACAACTAATAAGGTAAGAGTAATTAGTAATCTGCTAGTCTGCTAATCACGTACCTTCACCCAAGAGTTAAAGTCTCAGACTCGGGCATTAACGTAGGTCACTGGAATCTATAGTGACTAAACGTTATAGGAGGTGGCTGCGCCTCAGCGAAACGCGTTTTTTCCCATGCTGAAAGTCTTCTTCTAGTGATGATTGCCGATTATCGTAAACATATAAAAGAGCTGGGACTGAGACGTGTTATTAAATCAAGAAAAGAGGGACTGATGAAGTGAGACAGTTTATAATTCCGAAGCTTAATTTTGATGCAACGGATTATACCAAAATGATCCAAAGGAATGAATGCAAAGTAACTGAGCTGCCCATCCTACGTAGTGAGATGAGGTTCTACAGTTGTGTATTTTAGGGAATGCAGAAATTGATATACCGGAATTTGCTTGCCACACACAGAAAGATGTATTAAGATTGCTAAGGAAGCTACTGCCTCAGTTTTTGGAACCGAAAATCGAGATGATTTCATTAGAAGCAAATTTCATTCTAGAGCAATAATGCCCAAGTTTGAGCACAAAACAAACTATAAAGTATCCAATATTCTCTAAAGGTGCTCCAAAGGTAAGGGAGATTGGGAGGGCACGGACAGAGCTCGAGGAGCAGCCACCTCCTCGTGGTGGGCCCTGGATTGCTTTGAAAAAACTTCAACGTAAACTAAGAGCTACACAATTACTCATTCAATCATTAAACATATTTGGACAACTTTTTTAATTTCAGCAGCCAATTTTTTAAAATGATTTGATTTTTTCGAAACTTAAATAATTTTTGTAACTTGTAAACATCATTTAAATTTAGCGAATATTTGGAAACACATTGTTAAGGACCCAATATAACTTTTGAATTCCATTAAATATTAATTTTGAAAAAAAAATCAAAAATTTTAAATATCTAAGTGTCCTGTGGAACCTCAAGACCTAAATTAATTTTAGTGAAATTTTGCAGTAATACTCCTGAGCACCAAATGCAAGTTTTCTCCACCATTAATTTTCGATTTGAACAATTTCGATTTTTTCGGCCCGCCCGTGATTGCAGAGTTGTACTATTTATTAGTGGTTTCTTACACTGTCTGTAATTTTTACAGTATATTTTGAATGCTATGAAAATAATTAATGTTGAAAAGCAGTCCTAAAACACAGTGAAAGACATTCTTTCACTTTGTTTAAAGTAAAGTTTGCAATAATAATATTAATTATTAAGTTAATAACCAAAATTGTGTCTACGTTATTTCAATCCATTAAAAATATACTTTAAAATATTCTTACCATACTGCCTTGGTGCTGGTAGAGTATACTTTGATGGAACTCCCACATCATTTACACTATGCGGTAGATAGTGCATATCAGTCTTTTAAAAATAGGGTTTCATTATTATTTAAAAATCGCAGACTGCACCGCAGGCAACGGATAGCTGTGGGCAGGGCTACAAGAGCACCACTGACATTTAAGTTCCTACTGCATTTTTTTGCGAAACATATTTTTTGCTGAAATTTTTTCGTATCCACATTATGTGGATACGAAATGTGGTTAGTATTCTATATTAGACCCACATCATGTCTCAACTTTTTTAAATCTCCCTATTATGTCAGTAAAATCTTTTACCTTTCACACTTCTATTTTTATTAATTCATAGATACGGTCTAAATATATATACTAGATCTTTTCTATAATTAAAGTAATAATATATCAAGCGGTGCACGTCATCGTTAGTGATATAGCCCAGACGACATTTTATAGTGAAACCCACAAAAACTTGCAAAATGAATAATTTTTTTTTAATGTGTTCGTGAAAGTGTATAGAATAATATCCTGAAGAGTTTACATTCACTCGGATGCAGAACATAAAAAAAGTGGAAAAAATTTTTTTTTCATCCATTTCTTCAAAATTTTGAAATTAAGTCAAGCTAGGAAAAAATAAAAAATACAGATGGATAGATTACGTATTTATGAACAAAAAATGTCCTAACAAAATTTATCGCTAAAGCCACGGTTTTCCAGGAAAGAAATAGTCAAGTGTAACGTTATAACTCGGAACGAGATACATGCGCGTGCACGCTTGAATATGCAAAATTTTTAAATTAAGTCAGGGTAGGAGAAAACAAAAAATACAGGTAAATAGACCACGTGTTTCTGAACAAAAAAATGTCCTAATAAAATTTATCACTAAAGCCATAGTATTTCTGGAAAAAAATAGTGAGGTAACTTTGACACTCTGCACGGCCAAGCGCACGGTTAAATACATACTACGGAACCACTAAAAATTCTTAGCAGTTCTAACGAGTAAAAAAAAGCTTTTTTTTTCTCTTTCTGATTACACATTTTTAACATTTTTCTTAGTGAATAGAAGGATAAATAGTGAGTATGGAGGGAAAATATATAATTATGAACGCATACACAGACATCACACAGTCGCTGAATCGCTCGCATGAATTTTTACGTGCCTTTACTGTATTTATTTATTTATTCAATACATTTGTCCAACAGTACAAAAGAACCAATTACAGGACAAGAAAGCGATAAAAAAAGAAAAATACATAGCTACATACATACATATAAGTGACAAACAATATAAAATTAATTACATGTGCCCTACATGTTTATATTATTTTAACATTAACATTATGGGACGCTGCAATTCTTAAGAGTATAATCTGCGATCAGTGAAATGAAGAAACGAATTATTCGGCTTATTTTTGAAGATAGAAACTTCAAATTTTGTACGTATGTATTAAAATATATATTCTAGTTCGTCACGTTTTTAATTTTTTGTTTTAATCAAAAACACGTGATCAACGAAAAAATTGACGTCGAAAAATTGGAATTTACAAAAGATAGTCCTTAATTAATTACGTGGATAAAATATAACCTCTTAATTTTCAAACATAGATTCAATAAATAGTTTCCAATTTTGCCGTCAATAGATGGCACTCGCCTCGGCATTCGCATAGCTTTACACGCTCTCAAACTTTAGGGAGGAACTTGTTGTCATGGAGACCAGACGCGAATGAATGAATGCTTGCCAGGGAAGCATTTAGGAGTTCTGGTAATTGTAATCTTAAATTTATTTATAAATTATTTTATCTTACTGGAATGACTTAATAGATGAAATTCTTGAAAATGTTAATACATAAATAAAAGGTGCCAAATAGAGAGGACCGTTTTGTATAAACACTCCTACAAATTTTATTATGAAAATTTGAATGCGGTTTTTAGTTAGGTCAGAAATAAATTTATTCGAAATTATTACCAAGCCAAATGTACAGGGTGTCCCAGTCAACGCGCTATGCTCGGTTTTCTCGGTAGTTTCTGAGATAAGTTTATGGTTCAAAATCCAGTCTGACGTAGGTTTTCCAAGGAATCTCATACTGCTAAGATATTTAGGAATTCAAGATGGCGGACGAATTTCGTCAACTATGGTCCTATTCGACTGAAAATCGATATCTGGGGGTTTTCGGGGATGCGGTTTACGAATTTTTGGTCAAAATTTAGGAATCCAAGATGGCGGACGAATTTCGTCATCTATGGACCTATTCGACTGAAAATCGATGTCTGGGAGTTTTCGGGGATGCGGGTTATGAATTTTTGATCAAAATTTAGGTCTCTAAGATGGCGGACGAATTTCGTCATCTATGGTCCTATTCGACTGAAAATCGATACCTCGGGGTTGTCGGGGATGCGGGTTACGAATTTTTGGTCAAAATTTAGGAATCCAAGATGGTGGACGAATTTCGTCATCTATGGTCCTATTTGGCTGAAAATCGATGTCTGGGGGTTTTCGGGGATGCGGGTTACGAATTTTTGGTCAAAATTTAGGAAACCAAGATGGCGGATGAATTTCGTCATCTGTGGTCCTATTCGACTGAAAATCGATATCTGGGGGTTTTCGGGGATACGGGTTACGAATTTTTGGTCAAAATTTGGGAATCCAAGATGGTGGACGAATTTCGTCATCTATGGTCCTATTCGACTGAAAATCGATATCTGGGGGTTTTCGGGGATGTGGGTTACGAATTTTTGGTCAAAATTTAGGAAACCAAGATGGCGGATGAATTTCGTCATCTCTGGTCCTATTCGAATGATAATCGATATCTGGAGATTTTCGGGGATGCGGGTTACGAATTTTTTAAAAAATTTAGGAATCCAGGACAGCGGACGAATTATAACTATATTTTGACCCCCCTTTATTTATGTTATTATTGGAGATAAAAAAAGTTTCGTATAAGAGTTGTAGGGTTGTATGCATATTTTTTTAAATGCAATTAAAAAACAATTGCTTGCATATGTCACGTGATATAACAATGAGGGTTGCTTTTTAAATGAAAACCCTGTATATTGTTACATATTCTTTTAGATCCTTTATCCCCGATTTCAAACATATAAGGATTGATAGATCTAGCTGTTATATTTTTTGATATATCGGACATTAAATATGCTCCAAACATGCATATAGGTATTTTAGAGTTTCTGAAGGAGCGCAGTCAGTGGCGTATTTAGGGGGGGGGGGGCTATAGGGGCTCTAGCGGCAAAATTCAAGGGCGGCAATTTTTTTGAAAAACACCAAAAACATAAAAACAAAAAATTATTATTATTAATATGTTCTATCAGAACATGTTTAATTTATTTGAGAACGTGTTTTTTATATTAACTAGACTAAAGTTCCTTATTATAGTTAACAGTACAGGGTGGTTGTGCAAACGTTAGAACCTCATTTAACTTCTTTATTTTGGGAGTTACGTAAATAAGTTCAAAAATAAAAGTTATGAGATATCACATGTATTTTCCAAACATCATTTCAGCAAAACAATTCAAACAAGTCGAATTTCGGAGATATGAGCTTTACCTTGTTTTTTTAAATATATTTTTACACCATTTGGAAGGCCATAGAAAAATCTTTTCAATGATATATGACACAGTATTTTTCTTAAAAACTATACTGCCCTCCTAAGCCAAAAAGACGTATCTCAAGGTTTCACTGTTTTGAGATATAAGGCATGTTTTGAATCTTCGAAATCGCGTCAATATTTTCAAATATTTACTAATATTTTTTTTTGTAGTTGTACTAATGTAGAGGTTAAAAGTGGTGTAGTTATGAATTTATATTAATTAGGTTACTAGTTTTTTACAATGGGATACGTCTAATTGGCTAAATCGCTTAGGTTTTCTCATATTTTTTTAGATACGTCAAACTTTGTTAGCACTTTAAAAATAGTTAACGATTGAAATACGTTTATTTCGCTATGGAAATATATAGAAAATAGCTCCAACTATCCTAAGGTATAAAAACATGTATTTCGGCCAAAACTTGAGATACGTCTTTTTGGCTTAGGACGGCAGTATAGTAGATATTAAGTTTTATGTTTTCTTACATTAAGTCATGGTAGTCCGAAAAATATATACAGTGTGTTTCACTTTTTAATTTTTTTTTCTGATTTGAATCAAATTTTACTTAAGTATGGAACAAATTAGGATCTACTTATGACCAGAAAAAAATGCACCTCCTACAAATGCAAAGCCATCTGCGGTACCAAAATATGCGGATAAAATCAAAAAATCATATTAGGCATATTTTTATTGGAAAATTTTGTCAATGAAACTTGTTCAGAAACCTTAAGTCCAAAATTTAATCAAAATAAAAAATATATAAATTTTTATTAAAAAAATCGGCAGCTACTGGAAGCGGCTGGAACCTCCCCACCCGGTGAATCTTTGAAGCCGAAAAGAGCACTAAACAATATGAACGATCTCATTTAATTATATTTATTAAGTTGAAATATTTTTTTCGTATTAAATCAGAAAAAAGGTCTTGCGTTCGGTGGGATTTGGACCTAATAACTTGAGTGTTAAATTTATAGTCTGCACAACATTAATATTTTATTCAATGTTTTTAATACAAATATATGCTTCATCGGATCGTAGCCCCGGGCCAGCCAGACAACCACGGTGAACACCGCCGTGGCGAGTGTGAGGCTGGACGGGGTAGGTCCGGTTTGGCTTGGAGAAAAATAGAAAAGTAGCTCCTGTCTTCTGTAGGCAGGCTTAAAGACTAGGTTAAAATTATAATGTGTCCACTCCACATGGACCTAAAATTAATACAAAAATAAACACAAAAACGTTCGTAGGCAAGAGCACTTAATAATTTTGATTATTGATACGGGAAACAACTAAACGAAAAAACCTGTTCGTTGGTAATGGGGTGGATGGCAGGGATGGCCATCTTTGGAAAAAACCATATAACTCTTGGTGGACAGCTTCCCTGCCAGATGTAGCCAGGGTAGTATTCATGGTGGATCGTTTAAGTTTGAGTTGGTATATTTTGTTTTATCTTTTGGCCTCGACCAATTTATCACTAAATCGGTCGGGGAAGTGATAGCTGTCAAATTTTTGGTTCCAATGTTTCTCTGGGGAATTTGGTTTTTGAAAAATGTTTAGGTTGGTACCAATGTCTTAAATTGTTTTTAGGTTATGTAGTTATATTTTTAGGTTATGTTGCCGGAAGAATTTCCGGCGGGATGCCAGAAGTAGCGGAAATAGTTTTTAAAAAATAATGTCACTGTCACTTTTAAAGTTTTATTGGAAAAAACTCACCGAAAGCGTTCCGGTGAGGTTGCTTACACTTGTAGGGCTTGTAAGCGGTTCAGCAGCGGTTCAGGATGACCTCTCACACCATCCGTGGGCTTTATAAACGTCGAAAAAACTTGTAATCTCTCGATGCACCTGACACGTCAAAAATACTCAGCATCAGTCTGCACGCTTTAACACACTAGCAGAGAACTTATACCACAAATGGAATGTAGATTTCAAAAATAGCCTAATTTTTTATTTATCTACTAACGATGTTTATTTAAATAAAAAGTGGTGTGCCTCATTTCTACACCACTGGTTTCAGGAAAATTTAAAATTCTAGCAGTAAGTAGAAATACTCTCAGGTGAAGGGGTTCATTTAATTTAATTTTCTCTATTAGTAAAAAATTTAAAACATAATGAAAGCTATTTTAGATCAAGCTGGACGGAACCATCAGAATTGAAGCCAAGGAGCTCCAGGAGGTTGCTCGACACCCCCTTGGAAAATTTGAGCGTGCCACAGACAAAAGAAAGGATAAAAGTTAAAAAGTAGTATTATTGGTCTCCCCTGAAGTCCCATCAGCAACTTCAACATATAAGAGTGGGTGATAATCCAGAATGCAGGATCTGTGGTGAGGATGAGGAAACTCCTCAAAATATACTATATGAATGCCCAGCCTTGGAGACTGAAAGGCTTTTATACTTCGGAGAACCATTCGTGACCCCGGAAAAAAATAGCTGGAGCTCCTATCGACCGTACACTCGCCTTTTGGAAAGGAACGCAACTAATGATATAAAGAAACTATGAGATACAATAAGATTAAGCTTCTGTCCGGCGGATTTTCAGCACTGCAACCTATAAGGAAAAAAAACCTACATTTTTTTTCCGGCTACAGACGTGAAGTACCAAACCTAATTCTGAAATTTTAACATCTTTGGTCACCCTGTATAGGAAATCGTAATCTTGAAAATGGCCAAGAACTTTTCAGAGTAAGCAGAAGTTTTTATGATAATTTCTTATAAAAAAATCCAAAATAAATAAAGTATGATTAAGCCCATCCGTGGACACACTGTATATTAGATAAGTTTATTACAATATTTATTATTATTTTGTTAAAAGTAATGTTATTCTATTAAACTTAAATTGGTTATTTTACTCAGAGACCAAAAATAGTACCTATTTAAAATTCTGCTCTATAATCTTTACTACATTATGCATTACTATATTACGATCTCAATAAACTGAATTTTTGAAAACCATAGCATGTAGGGTATACCATTACCAATTTGTCGGGTTATGGCACATGTTATACTTCAAATCTAATAGCCTGTATACACAAGCGTGTATCAATTTATCGGGCCTTCACGCAGAATGAAAATTAAATAGGTATAATGATTGGGACATAAGAACTGTTTACCTATTAGACGAGGTCTCATTCACGTTGTACTTAAATTTTAATAATTGGAAATGTAAGTCAGAATCACTTATGGGGTCTTTATTCATTACGAACTTTACGAACAAAATATTAGGGACATAGCTTTTCTGAAAATAGTATTTAATTGTGAAAATGATATAAAAAAATCCCTTATAATGCAAACCTTTTGTTACACACTGCAGTCAGAAAATCTGCTTGCCTCAATATTTCCTGAAATATTTGGAACAGCGAATTGAAATTTTTAAGCGTTATTATAGGTTTACTACCCAATTTTTAAATGGATATGACTGGAACTTTAGTACTTACAGGACACGATACGCCTATTTTAAATTCTGCTTGGAAATACATTTTCAAATTTAGAGTGCTGTGGTGACTACTACATTACTAGAAAAATAATAAAGTCACTGATTGTAATAGTTAATCGTATATTTTCAAAAATTCGTTGAACACTTATTAGTTCGAATTTCGAAAAATGCCAATATCAAGTTGTTTTGGATCGATGTGCCCATTGTGAAGAGAAGAATTGAAAATATTTTTATTCTTTATTTCTTTATTTTTTTTAATATTTGATTACAAATAACTGTCCTCCCTAATAACATTCTTCTTTCTATAAATCACCGCTGGTATGTGTAGAGGGGACGCAGTTGATTTTTTTTACAAATCGTCCAACATTAAAAATAAATACATTGTCCGTGTTTAGCTACCTTACATAAGAATCCAATTAACATCTCATGTCAAATACCAAAAAAATATAAATTAATATGTATGAACCTCGTCAATTAAAAAGTATATTACTTATATCCCATGTAGTTAAAACATCTTATTTTTAACATTTTTTAAAAAATCGGTAAAAGCATTTACCCAAAACTTCCTTCATTAAAAATGCACAGTTTGAATCCTTTTGTCATTAATTATTTTTTCTGTTGGATGACGACCCTGTATACTTTTTTTTAATTAAAAATATGTCAGGTTTTCTTCCTGACAAGTGACAACTACATTCCAAATATTATATTCCTCTGCCGTTTAGCTATTTTTAGAGTGACCTCCCTGTATACATTTCATTAAAAGAAAGTCATATTTCTTCCTCGGTAATTCTAATAATTCTATCAACTATAGTCCAAATATTTAATCCACCATAATCATGGTTCCTTGTGACCACCTTGTATATTTTTCATATTTTTCGAAATAATATACGTCACATTTGTCATAATTTTTTTAGGGTAATTACCCTGTATATTTTTCATATTTTAAACCTTGACAGTTGTGTTAACTGCATGTCCAATATTATCAGTCACTGCCGCATTTTTTAATTATTTTTGTTGGGGTGACCACCATGTATTTATTTTTTAAATATATTTCTTCCTTGACAGTTGTATTAACTACATGTCAATTATTACCATCTATATTTTTCCTTAATTATATTTTTTATGGACATTTTTCAATGGCACTGTAACCCAGTTCCTCGTCGGTGGTAACGTCAACTACCTACCAAATATTATCCTTCTCCGTTTAGTGGTTTTTTAGATATAGCATCAACAGGCGCCAGATCGACAGACGGACGGAATTAAACGGCTTTAATTTTCTAATAATCTACGTACTTTGAAACGTGAAGAATTGCGAAATCTCGAAGGGTGATTTTTTCACAAATACAATACTTCCTTTCAGTAAGCGAGGGAATTAAAATAATTATAAAATTAGAAATTATACGCCTGAGTAGGCTGTTTGAAATTAAAATAAGATATATTTATTTCTATTATAATTTAGGGAGCTCCTTTTATACTCAAAACGTAAACTATAAATGTTTGATTTTCACTTCAAAACTCGTAACATTAATTACTGGTACTCTGCAGTTTCTGTTTCACTCACTCCTGATGTCAGACTATAAAAATCGTAAAATATCATTTATAAATCCGTAAATAAATCTACCAACTTGTCGGGGAATCACACACGGTTAAAACTTCCATTGCTAACCGAGGGTGGCGCTAGCCGTCGACTACGGAAGAAGACCCGCTACTTATTTGAAAACAAGAAAAAAAAATACACATGTGCACAATGTATACTTATTGGGTCATTACAAAATTTTATGCTCTGAAGGTCATTCGGAACCTAAAAAGCCCAATGAACATATTTTTATGCTGTCGGGTCTTGTGTATGGCCCGATAAATCGCGCAGACCCGATAATTAAAGTCCAGGCATGTGGTGCGTCCCCCTAATTATGTGACGACATAAGCACGCACACACACACACACACACACACACACACGCACGCACGCACACACACGCACGCACGCACGCACGCACACACACACACACACACACACACACACACACACACACACACACACACACACACACACACACACACACACACACACACACACACACACACACACACACACACACACACACACACACACACACACACACACACACACACACACACACACACACACACACACACACACACACACACACACACACACACACACACACACACACACACACACACACACACACACACACACACACACACACACACACACACACACACACACACACACACACACACACACACACACACACACACACACACACACACACACACACACACACACACACACACACACACACACACACACACACACACACACACACACACACACACACACACACACACACACACACACACACACACACACACACACACACACACACACACACACACACACACACACACACACACACACACACACACACACACACACACACACACACACACACACACACACACACACACACACACACACACACACACACACACACACACACACACACACACACACACACACACACACACACACACACACACACACACACACACACACACACACACACACACACACACACACACACACACACACACACACACACACACACACACACACACACACACACACACACACACACACACACACACACACACACACACACACACACACACACACACACACACACACACACACACACACACACACACACACACACACACACACACACACACACACACACACACACACACACACACACACACACACACACACACACACACACACACACACACACACACACACACACACACACACACACACACACACACACACACACACACACACACACACACACACACACACACACACACACACACACACACACACACACACACACACACACACACACACACACACACACACACACACACACACACACACACACACACACACACACACACACACACACACACACACACACACACACACACACACACACACACACACACACACACACACACACACACACACACACACACACACACACACACACACACACACACACACACACACACACACACACACACACACACACACACACACACACACACACACACACACACACACACACACACACACACACACACACACACACACACACACACACACACACACACACACACACACACACACACACACACACACACACACACACACACACACACACACACACACACACACACACACACACACACACACACACACACACACACACACACACACACACACACACACACACACACACACACACACACACACACACACACACACACACACACACACACACACACACACACACACACACACACACACACACACACACACACACACACACACACACACACACACACCTCCCACAATTTTATTGTGGGGAGGTTAATAATGTCCAAGTCCGAAAATATCATTTTAATGGGTTTTTTCGTTTAGAAAACTGTACTATGACAATTTTGATTGAAATTAAACCCAAGCTGCCAGGTAGTTGTAAAGCAATTTACAGTTTTTTTTTTAAATAATTATTTTCAAAATTTTTAAAATTTCAAGTTTTTCATTTTTTAATTTTGATTAAATTTTGGCCATTTTGGATAATTCTGAACAAGTTTTATTAACAAAATTTTCCGACTAAAAAATGATTTTCCGATTTTCTCCACATATTTTGGTACCGCAGGTGGCTTTGATGCCGTAGGAGGCGAATGTTTTTCTGGTCATAAGTAGATACTAATTTGTAAGTAAAATGTGATTCAAATCGGAAAAAAAATAAAAAAGTTATTGGGGTGTTACCATTTCAAGTGAAACACACCGTATCAATTATTGAAATTCTCCATTTTATTTAAAATAAAGTGAAATTAGACAGAACTAACATATTGTTTATTTTAATTTACATACTTTTGTTTTCCATGGCTAATTTGATAAATTGTAAATTTGTAGTAAATTAGACAAAATTTGTTTAAGATAAGTACCATGTATTATAAAAACCGCTGCCCAAGGAATCACTACTTCCACATCCAGATTTTCTATCCAAGTCACTCACAACGAAAAAATTTTGTATGTGGAAATAATTGTTTATGGAACTTTAATAATATAATATTTGAAATCCTCTACCCCAAAAACCCATAAAACGATACCCCACATCGGTAGTGGGGTGGGGGTGGTGATAGGGGGTGGTAGTGGGGGTGGATGAAGTAAAAAAAAATATTTTTAGGTTTCTGGTTCTTGTACGCACACTAAATCACAAATTTTCTTTCATCCCCTTTAATAATGGGGTGGGGGTGGTAATGGGGGTGGCTTATGCTAAAATTTTTTTTGAGACCTTAGCTTCTCTTGTATATACTAAATACCAATTTTATGGACTCTTACCTGCTTGATTTACCTATTTATTCCAAATTTACCCCCATTTACCCCCCAACCCTTCGACGGAACAAGATGAAAATATAATCTAGTTCTAGATCTTGTTAAAGTACATATGTGTACCAAATTTCAAGTCAATATCTCAAACGGTTCCAGAGTAAACGTGCGCACAAAAAAAAGTTACAGACCGACAGACAGAAAATTTTTTTTCGCTCAAACTTAAAATCTCGACGTTTCATGACATTCTAAGTCTATTTGAACAATAAAAATTTTAAAAAATTTTTTTGTCGTTACTATACTTCCACCGGATGTGGAAGTAAAACAAAGCTTTTTTTATGGTGTTTCAAATGGTACATATATGGAGTGTTCCTTTAAAAAAAAGCAAAGTAAAGTTCATATCTCCAAAATGCGACTTTCAATAGGCATGTCCACAAAATTTTAATTTAAATTGGAAATGATAGAATTATCGATGTTGTACACTAATTTAACAATAAAAAAATACCGCTGCCCAAGGAATCACTACTTCCACATCCAGATTTTCTATCCAAGTCACTTACAACGAAAAAATGTTGTATGTGGAAATAATTGTTTAATAGTATAATATTTGAATTCGTCTACCTCAAAAACCCATAAAACGATACCCCATATCGGTAGTGGGGTGGGGGGTGGTGATAGAGTGGGGTGGATAAGGTAAAAAAATATTTTGAGGTTTCTGGTTCTTGTACACACACTAAATCAAATTTTGTTTTCCATCCTCTTTAATAATGGGGTGGGGGTGGTAATGGGGGTGACTAATGCCAACATTTTTTTTGAGACCTTAGCTTCTCTTGTATATAGTAAATACCAATTTTATGAACTCTTACCTGCTTTATTTACCTATTTACCCCAAATTTACCCCAATTTACCCCCCAACCCTTCGACGGAACAAGATGAAAATATAACCTAGTTCTAGATCTCGTTAAAGTACATATGTGTACCAAATTTCAAGTCAATATCTCAAACGGTTCCAGAGTAAACGTGCGCACAAAAAAAAGTTACAGACCGACAGAAATTTTTTTTTTCACTCAAACTTAAAATTTCGACGTTTCGTGACATTCTAAGCCTATTTGAACAATAAAAATTTAAAAAAAATTTTTTGTCGTTACTATACTTCCACTGGATGTGGAAGTAATATATGTATCCTTATTTTGCCAGTTATTCGTAATAGAAATCACCCCAACATAGCGAGGATTTTTGGTAATTTTTCAATAAAAATTTTTGGCCTATAAAGTAAAAAAATATTTTGAAGTTTTTGGTTCTTGTACATACACTAAATCACACTTTTTTTTCGTCCCCTTAAAAAATGGGGTAATGGGGGTAGCTAATGTCAAAAATTTTTTCGAGACCTTAGCTTCTCTTATATATACTAAATACCAATTTTACGGACTCTTACCTGCTTGATTTACCTGTTTACCTCCCCATTTACCCCAATTTACACTCCAACCCTTCGATGGAATAAGATGAAAATATAATCTAGTTCCAGATCCCGTTAAAGTACATACGTGTACCAAATTTCAAGTCAATATCTTAAACGGTTCCAGAGTAATCGTGCGCACAAAAAAGTTAGACCGACAGACAGACAGAAATTTTTTTTCACTGAAACTTAAAATGTCGACCTTTCATGACAGTCTAAGCCTATCTGAACAATAAAAATTTTCAAAAATTTTTTGTTACTATACTTCCACTGGATGTGGAAGTAATTAATATTCTATTTTCAAGAAAAAGAACGCCATTGCCATGTAAACCGGAAGTGATATTTAAAATTTACATGCCTTTTTTTACTTTCCTTTAATAGTCAATTAAGAACATAAATAATACGATCAATTCTTCTTTGATGTTCAATTATATGTTTCTTAGCGGCATCGATTCCCCGGAAAAAAAATAGTTATCTCAAAAACTACCGAGAAAATCGGACATAACGCGTTAACTAGGACACCCTGTACACTGTAAATATACATTATGTACCTACAGATAGTTTTTTATTTTAATTAAAAACCACTGCCTAAGGAATCACTACAACCGCATTCAGTTTTCCTACTCAAATTACTTTAAATAAAAATTCTTGTGCACCCAACGCGAATTCGACTCTGTACGACAGAAATATATTTGAACTATTTCTCTTATATTACACAATCTGTTTATCTCCGCCTTTGGGCATATTTCATTGGTCAAAGGTGCACGCCCACCCGTATATACCTTTTTCATATATATCAATGAATATATTATCTGTCCTACCGCAGATCATACTCTTAAGATAGTTTTTTATTTTAATTAAAAACCACTGCCTAAGGAATCACTACAACCGCATTCAGTTTTCCTACTCAAATTACTTTAAATAAAAATTCTTGTGCACCCAATGCGAATTCGACTCTGTACGACAGAAATATATTTGAACTATTTCTCTTATATTACACAATCTGTTTATCTCCGCCTTTGGGCATATTTCATTGGTCAAAGGTGCACGCCCACCCGTATATACCTTTTTCATATATATCAATGAAAATATTATCTGTCCTACCGCAGATCATACTCTTAAGAGAAGTATGAATTGTATTGACCGTGCAGTTGAATATATCAACAAGTATCACAAATTAAATTGTAGTTAGTGCAAATAGCCTCGCAAGAAAAGGGGCTGAAGCCCCGTTTTTTGAACCCGAACCGTTCTGTGGCCTATCCAAGGGACACATAACGGAGGAGGTCCTAAAATGGGAAAAGGAACAAAAAAGAGTCCTACTGGAGGAACACTCCAGGCCAAAGACAAGCAAAAAGGTTTATAACCTATTCAACAAAGAATGCCACAAGGCTTCTCGAACTGGAAAAGTCCGATCTAAGGCTGATCACAGGCCTTCTAACTGGCCATTGCCCCTTGAGATATCATCTCAAGAACATGGGCATGGCAGAAGATGACAAATGCAGATACTGTGAAGCTGCAACTGAAACTGCGGAACATATACTTTGTGAATGCAGGGTGCTAATCCGCATTAGGCTAAGGTACCTAGAACAGGCGGAATTAACTCCTGAAGACATAGGGAAATTAGCTCCCAGGAAAATCGCAAGCTTTGCAAAAAGTCTTGGAATCCTGGGCAACAACTAAATGCAGGGTAATTCACAAAAGACCTTTTAGGTCGAGGTGAAGAAAGGCCAACCCAGGGCCAAGCGACCCCTTAAACAATCTACAATCTAGTGCAAATAACGAATATAGGAGACTTCAGCATTATATTGGTTCGTGCCGGTTGACAATAAAATCTGAGGGTTGCGACTGGCGGCTCTTGGAACCAAAAAGTTCAACTGGCTTAGTGCAGGAGGGCAGTCAACCCTGTTGTGTATGAGCAAATACAGGAATTTTACAGTATAAAATTGCTTTCTAAATTGTAATGAGTCGAAGTTGAACCTATTTAACAGATAAGTCTGGTCGCAGCCTCTGTTTGGACATCTACCATCAATGCGGAAGCAGAGTAGTTTTAAGAATTTTCTAAGAACGGACTCGATTAATTTGACTTGATAATCATATCAAGGGGCTCCAAATAAGTGAGCAGTAACTCAAGTTTAGACCGAATATAGCAATAAAATAATTTGATTAAGACGTCATTGTCCCGGAAGACTTGACTTAGTCTTAAAATAAACCCTAAGGTTTTCATAGATGAGGAAACCGTTAACTCGATATGCTTGGTAAATGAGAATTTGTTCAGTCAGTACGGGATAAAGATTGGGTGACGATACGATAGTCGTATTCAATGAGTTCATCTTTTCGTGAGTAAGTTACAACCTTGCATTTGGTTATATTTAGAACAAGGGAGTTTAAATGACACCACTGTGCTACTTTATTGTTCCTTTTGTAGCATATGACAGTCGTCTATGGAGTTTACTGACGCAAAGATTTTTAGGTCATCTGCGAAAAAAAGCTTTTTGCAGCAAAGAGTGTCATTGAGAACATTGACAAAAAGAGCAAAAAATAACGGACCTAAATTGGAACCCTGTGGTACCCCTGATGTTAAGGTATATAAGTTAAAAGTAAAACCATTGTAAGCGACATAATTAAGGCGGTTTGTCAGGTACGAAGAGAAGAACTGAACAAGAGTGGTAGAGCAGCCAGACAGTCGAAGTTTGGATAGTAATAGGCAATGATCAATGCGATCAAATGCCTTGGAGAAGTCCGTATATATCACATCCATCTGACCTCGTCATGTCAATGATATCGGAGAGATATTGAGTAAAACATAATAGGTTAGCAGTAGTTGAGCGTTTTTCCATGAAGCCGTGTTAATCCACAGAAATGACATTTTTAACAAGGGGGTAGATGCGATTATACAGGGACATCTCAAAGGCCTTCGCAAAGTTGCACAATAATGTAATTTGTTTGTAATTAGCAATATCAGAGGAATCTCCCTGTTTTAGGATGGGGCAAACCCTAGCTTTTTTCCATATATCTGGGAAGGTACCTAACTTAAGAGATAGGTTAAATAATATTCTCAACGGTTGGCAGAGCACAACTTGTCATTTTATTCTTCAACTTTTTTATAGAATCGGTTATTTCCTCCTCAGATAAATTAATTACATTTAAACTTGGCATGTTAACGTCAATATTGTGATCGATGTCAATGGTGTCATTAGGTTCAGAGTGAGGAAAAGCTTGCTCAAAGAGTCGACTAAAGGCTTGTATTGTATTTATTACACATTTCAGCTATATCCAATGGATTCCTTATACACTTGTTAATGTATTGGAAAAGTTCCAGAATTTATATTCAAAACAATCAAAGATATGTTCATAGTTATAAGGATAATATCGTGAAAATCGCAATTTCCTATCATGATCTGATTAATCATTAAATAATTATTAACAATATTTCTTTAATGTAAAAGATTAAAGTTCTTACGATTAGAAACTCAATGAAAAAAGTTTCATGAAAATCCATCCGCTATAGATGGGTTCCGAGGTAAAAACCTAACTGCATTCGACTAAGCGTAAAAACGAAATTGTAGTAGACAAGGCAGAAATGAAATAATAACATATAAATCTCGTATTATAGTAATATTGAATGAAAAGTCAAAAAAACAAAAAACAAAATAAATAAGACAATAAATAAATGTTTATTTAATTTTAACACTTAAAAAAACTAATAAGAAAATAATATTAATATTATTAATATTAATATTGAAACAACATCTACCCTAAGCATATATTTATCTCTCTCTCTCTTTTGATGAGACAGAAAAATATACAAATTCGGCAGTTTACGTGATCGTCTAGATTTTTAAAAGTAGGACCCAAATTTACGTTGTGATTGTATTTTTGTTTAACCATACATTCTCTTTATAAAGTTTGATATTACTTGCTTCTATTTACTGACCAAATTTATTTATATTAATTGTGACAAGACTCGTTTATTAGATGATTTTATTTTGGTGCCTTTTTATTTGACTGTACTTTATTTAATACTGATTTCACTGTAATTACAAATTGCATTTGTAATTGATTTCTTTTGTCTAAAGAATTATATTTTTATTCAATATCACTTATTCCTGAAAAAGTAAAATATTGAAGGGAAACACGTTTTAATACGTTTATTTTAGACAACTGTCATATTCATTTGGATCAATTACATAACTGTTGGGGCAATTGCCACTATTTAC
Organism: Rutpela maculata; assembly: GCA_936432065.2. Taxonomy (NCBI): domain Eukaryota; kingdom Metazoa; phylum Arthropoda; class Insecta; order Coleoptera; family Cerambycidae; genus Rutpela; species Rutpela maculata. The sequence goes on from OW386286.2 coordinate 109,063,714, forward strand.
ATGAAAAGAAGGAAAGTATTCGTTGGGACAATTGTCACATTAATCCTTAGAATAATCAGGTCAGCTATGCAAACAATAAAATAAATTGTTTACAATGACAATAGTCATTTTCCTGAAGTATTTATAATGGTAGTCGACATACGTAAAATTTGACACAGCTCGGGAAATTTCTCAGTCATGATATGATGATAAAAAGGCAATCAACAAAATCTTATTGAGTTGCCACGACAACTGTTGTAGATTTGGTTTCGGTGTTTCGAAGATTCGTAGTATTGTTTGTTGTGCTAGTTGCAATTGCACTTGGCGAGACCAATTGATCCCATTTCGTTGTATCGTTGTTATTTGTATATAGATGAAGGGACTACCAACAAAATCTTGTACTTGCCTTTCATAAATCTTCGAAATTAAAACTGATAACAAAGAGCTGTTTTCAAATCTTATCATATGTAAAGGATACCTTGGTGAGGCATAAATGCAGAGATGGCAATTAAGAATCCTTAAATGCAAATGCTGAAGACTAATAATTGCAAAATCTGCAATAGACCATTCGCAACTGTACTAAATATTATTTACATAGCTGAGCGGAGTATTAAAACAATAATCACTGTAATAGCATTTTAAAAATCCAATGAAAACTTTCCATTAATTAAACTACTAAAATAGTTGCAAATCACAATCGTGAGTTAATTAATTTGGATACTGAAAATGCATACTTTTAAATAAATAAGCTATTATCAAAGTACAATGAAAACCTAAACGCAAATTACTTTTGAGTTGACTTCGCAAATATAGAGTGGTAAATTTTAACGAGAAGAAGAAATAGCAATTAACATTGTCATTAGATTAGATTTGGTAAAATTTAGAAAAGTAAAAATACGGGTTTAATTTCATGTTAAATTAATGGACAAAACAAAAATGACAACGAGTCGCATATGATTAAATAATTTTCATACTTATTGTTTGATATACTGTGAGGTCTCCGGTAAAATCTCCCCCAGCTTCCATAGTGGCGTCGCGGCCGTCGCTCATCTTAATAGCGAACTTTTTTAGTATGCGAATACGTACCATCTGATGATGGTCGCACTACCAGCCATCTTTAGAGGTGGCCGCAAGGCTGAACTCAAACAAAAGCAGATACTGGAGTAATTAATACTACCAGGAAGTGTACTCTCGAAGAGCAGGTCAATAACAGACAATTTTGGTTATCGGGAACCGTGTTTTATACGATTTTTTAAAATAGGGACAACAATTCACAAACTGAATATGGCTTTCTATCGTTTATATTGATGATCTTTTTGTTTATGTAACACATTCTTTTAGCCGATACGTTGGTGAGAATCTCAACTTTTGTGTCGAAATAAACCCTGTTAAAAACTGTACACAATGAAAATAATATTTCTGTATTTAAGTAAATTATGCATGAAATCGATTTAATTGTTAGCTGGATATATTTAATTTTGATTTGGATTGTTTTAAATTTCTGAAATACGTAAATTCTATTAAAATTTAGGAAATTAATTTGCAAATACATGACCTAGATATGGGGTGTTACGATATTAATACAAAAATAAATTACATTAATAAACTATCGAACACGTTCATCATAATTTGATTAAAATAAAAATGTTTATTTTTTTAGTTTTTGTTTTTAATGTAACAAAAAAATACAATGCTAAGGTACATTCATCGAGAAAACCAGGAAAAATCGACATCAAACATGGGAAAAAATTGTAACGGGCTGAATTTGTGCATGTACCTTAGTATTGCGTTTCTTAAAATTGTGTGAGAGTTCCTTATCAATTTGACCTCCGCGGGGCCAATTGCAGGGCGTCAAAGTTCGCGAAAATAGTATTTTGCAAATATCTTGAAAACGATGACCTTTTCGAAAAAAAAAACCTAATTTACTAATTTGTAGCTGTGATAATTTGCTACAAAAACGAATTCAGAAGTTTTATTGTGGGAGAATCCGTTCACGAGATTTGGTGTTTCAAAAAATCGAGAGCGTAGTAGAGGTTGAGTAACAAAAAGTAAAAGAAGACACCTCTTACTCAACCTCTATTACATGTTTGTCCAACTTGAAATATTTTTATGTTGATTTTTCCTGCTGGTAAATAATTAAAAACTGAAATTCTGACGTTTGAGATTATGTTAGCAAACGAGGGATCACCAGATTGTCGCGGCAGCACTTTTAAATTATGAGAAAAATTTTGTACTTTCCCAGAATTTTGGAAACTATTGAGAATATTCAAATAATAGTATTACAAAGCTTTATTAGAAATTCCAATTGGCTAACGACCTAAGTCTTTCAGCTTATGTACATTATATTACTTCCACATCCAGTGGAAGTATAGTAACGACAAAAAAATGTTTAAAAAATTTTTATTGTTCAAATAGGCTTAGAATGTCATGATACGTAGAGATTTTAAGTTTGAGCGAAAAAAAAATTGTCTGTCTGTCGGTCTGTCTAACTTTTTTTGTGCGCACGTTTACTCTGGAACCGTTTGAGATATTGACTTGAAATTTGGTACACATATGTACTTTAACAAGATCTAGAACTAGATTATATTGTCATCTTGTCCGTCGAAGGGTTGGGGGGTAAATTGGGGTAAATTTGGGGAAAATAGGTAAATCAAGCAGATAAGAGTCCATAAAATTGGTATTTAGTATATACAAGAGAAGCTGAGGTCTCAAAAAAAATTTTGGCATTACCACCCCCATTACCACCCCCACCCCATTATTTAAAGGGTATGAAAAAAAATTGTGATTTAGGGTGTGTACAAGAACCAGAAACCTCAAAATGTTTTTTTACTTCATCCACCCCCACTACTACCCCCTATCACCACCCTCACCCCGCTACCGATGTGGGGTATCGTTTTATGGGTTTTTCAAATATTAAATTATTAAAGTTCCATAAACAATTACTTCTACATACAAAATTTTTTCGTTCTGAGTGACTTAGATAAAAAATCTGGATGTGGAAGTAGTGATTCCTCGGGCAACGGTTTTATCTTTACAATACTTATTAATTTAAAACAAATATAATACATCTTATGTAAGATTTTTACAAAAAAAAACCGCTGCCCAAGGAATCACTACTTCCACATCCAAATTTTTTATCCATGTCACTCACAACGAAAAAAATTTGTATGTGAAATAATTGTTCATGGAACTTTAATAATATAATATTTGAAATCCTCTACCCCGAAAACCCATAAAACGATACCCCACATCGGTAGCGGTGTGGGGGTGGATGAAGTAAAAAAATATTTTGAGGTTTCTGGTTCTTGTACACACACTAAATCACAATTTTTTTTTCATCCCCTTTAATAATGGGGGTGGCTAGTGCCAAAACTTTCTTTGGGACCTTAGCTTCTCTTGTATATACTAAATACCAATTTTATGGACTCTTACCTGCTTGATTTACCTATTTTCCCCAAATTTACCCCAATTTACCCCCCAACCCTTCGACGGAACAAGATGAAAATATAATCTAGTTCTAGATCTCGTTAAAGTACATATGTGTACCAAATTTCAAGTCAATATCTCAAACGTTTCCAGACTAAACGTGCGCACAAAAAAAGTTACAGACAGACCGACAGACAGACAGACCGACAGACCGACAGACAGAAATTTTTTTTCGTTCAAACTTAAAATCTCGACATTTCGTGACATTCTAAGCCTATTTGAACAATAAAAATTTTTTTAAATTTTTTTGTCGTTACTATACTTCCACTGGATGTGGAAGTAAAACTAGTAATAAAAAATAATATTACGAGTGTATTTTGTACTATTGTTAATTACGTAATAACATGAGGGATTCGTAGATTTTTCGGTAAGGAAAACTCTTTTGGATGGGATGTTGGGATTTGTTAGGTAAATTAAAGGATTTAGTAATTCGATGTTAGCCGAATTTCTGGAGAATTTTTTTGAGTCTTTGGAATTGGGAGGGCATAGGTTCAATTTTGGTTTTTTGGTAAAGAAGGTTATTAGAGGGATTGTACAAGGGATTATTGGGATGCTGTGATTTTCCTCAGACTACTTAATATTCAAATATATTATAGGAAACTTTAATTTTTATCAAAATTTCGTTTCGGATACTTCCGAAAATTCCCTAAAAACTTTCCTTCACCCATCTCTGTCAGCGTGCAAATTTCGTATGCATATATAGAATACTTATGTTGGTATTGAGCCATGTACACATTTACATGATAGATTGCCACACGTTGATTCGAAAAATGTAGTTAAACTTGCATTGGGTTGTTATTTTGCTGATTTAATTAAAGTTTTAAAATAAGGTAAAATTTAGTTAGTGTGTTTTTCAATATTAATATTATTGTAAATAGTTTAATTAAGGATTATATGTAATAACTTTGACATCACTTAAATACAGTAAAATTGTAACGTCAGTTTAAGAGTGACGTGCACCACTTGATATATTTGAACCACTTTATCGTAAAATGCTAATTACTTACTTTATCGATATGTGCATGCCAATACTCATCATGAGGTGTTACTGGCTCCAAATTTGTAAGTCTGGAGAAAAACGTTGGGTGAGTCAGGTAAAGACTATTAACATCTATACCAAATGTTTCAGCTACAGCATGCTGAATCTTAGTTCGGACTAATTTGTAAACGGCCAGGTCTGTCGGTGTTAAGAATTTATTTTTCTTCTGGGCATAAACATTGATAAACTTATCATTAAATGATAGTGCTCCAGAATGAAGGTCCATTATGCTTGCTCCTCCTTGTGAGCCACCTAATGCCATTACTAAAAATTAACAAAAAATTAGTAAAGTTTCTTCTAAAGATGTTATATCTATTAGAGTAAAATGGCATTATATATTTTATGAAATATAAATATTCGTTATACAAAATTTCTTCAAATAAATTATCACACTGTAAAAAGTGTATGTAAAAATACATTTATGAATGTGAAAATACTTTGAAAATTAAGTTAACATTGGTTCAATTTTCTATGAAATTATCCATAATTTATTTATTTTTACCAGGACTTACAGGGTAAAGTTAAACATATTTATAAGCAAGTGCTTTTGTACACAATTATATGGAATTTTTACAGGAAAGCACGAAACGTTTCATACATTTGTGTGCCATTACCAGAATAATCGGTGGCAACAAATCGATGGTCCATTTGTTACTAAACCATGAATATGTTTAACTTTGCCCTGAAAGTCCAGGTAAAAATAAATAAATTATGTATAATTTCATAGAAAATTGAACTAATCTTACCTTAATTTTCAAAGTATTTTTACATTCATAATGTATTTTTACATTCATTTTTTACAGTGCACTTTTATCAAATTTATTAATTTCATCGTAGTACAGAGGTTTTTACTTAGAAATAATGTCATATGAATAGGCTCATTTAACAATTTTTTATTATTACATATTCTGAAAGAGCTTGGTGAGTATAGTAAGTATGCCAAAAATTAGAATTTACTGACGCCGCCTTCATGTATAAAAAAATTATTAAAGTTGGCGCGCTTAAAAACGCTCGGGATAACCATGTAGTCGAGTTGTGACGTCAGATGGCTGAACCGCCCAGTGAACACGGCTGTGAATGCAAGTTAGTAGAGTAAAATCTGGAAGTAAAGTCGCTTAGTTTTCGAGAAAAACCGGCGTAGAACCAAACCAGACTTAGTGGGATTCTTTACTAAGATAATCGTGTACACTAAATCATTTTTTACGACATTTTTTGGTGGTCGAGAACTTTTTTATTTCGGAAAAACTCAAAAAAAATAGATTTTTAATGAAATATGTTTTTTAACGTCTCCACCACTATATCTCTGAAAATATTTGTGCTATCAAGCTATTTTTTTTTTTTTTAGATTAGAGTAGACACAATAGCGCTTCGAACAACATCCCACATGAACCCGATTTATTTTTTTTTTAAGTTGGAAAAATAATAGGAATCTCAAACCTGTTATTTTCAGTAGCGTAAATTTTAGACAATCGAGAAAAAAATTTATATATGAAAATTTGTATATACATGCTGCGTACAAATTGAAGCCAATAGTTGAAAAAAGTTTTTAGGATAAAAATTTTTCATGTTCCGTTCATAGTTAGAGAATATTATTTAGGTATTATGCAAATCACAACTTACACACTTTTTTATTTATTATGAAAATACCTACTTTCTGTATATTGTTGCCCGTTCATAGTATTGAGTCAGCGATTTTTTTTTAACGGGCCAAAGTCATATTCTTGCGCGCTCGGCTGTAGCAAGTCTGCCGACTGGAACGATCAAAAGCATCTAGGGGATCAATATTATTGTTCAATATTTCATATATTGTACACTAGTATTGATCATATGTTGTTAATATTAAGAAATTGTACAATAAATATAAAATAGTCTCCTTTTAATAATAAAAAGATAAATACCTAATCTATAAATATCAATCAGTGTTACTAACTACCCACCTAATTAGTAAGTTTATTATACATTTTTAAATGAATGAAAGTAAAAACGTACGCATAAAATGAGTTTTATTGTTGAAATAAATTTTCTATTTGGATAGATAAATATGTAGTGTGTAGTTTATGTAGGCCCTACATTAATAGCATTCTAATTCGTTCATATCTGCCTTGAAATCTTTAATAATGTTGCTACAAGAACGACATTTGCACTCGTTGCAACATTTTAGGCCTTCCTTAAAACAAGCACATTTTCGATTGTCACAATTTTTATCCGAACAATGAATACGTAATGATTTTCGACAACCGCCACTTCTACGCGACTAAGCTGACCAACCCTGCATGCAAGGTGCATTAATTGCGTCCCAATGTCGCATTTAGCGCTGATAAAAAAAATCGCTGGTGCCACACGGTACATTTTAGGAAAAAATATATTGTTTCAAAAACTTTTGTGATTATTAGGCTTTATTTTCTTCGCTGCATGTATGTAAATATTTTCAAAAATAAAAAAGTTTATCGATTGGTGAAGATTTCAATACATAAAATATATATTTTTAGTTTATCTGATTTTTAGAGAAATGAAAGTGCGAATTGTGCCCAAACCGTTTATATTGGTAAAAGCTATACAGTGTGTGCTTTAATTTGACACAAAACAAATTTCGGTACCTTTAATAGTTTTAAAGATATGGCGGTGGAAACAAAAAAAAAACAATTTTATTTAAAAATACATTTTTTTCACTTTTTATTGATTTAAAAAGTTCGAGACCACAAAAAAATGTCGTAAAATATGATTTCATATGCCCGGTGACATACTCAAAGGAACCTAACATGTTTGACCTGGTTCTACGCCAAAAAAAAAAACGACACCATAGACTTACGAAATCGCTGCTTTAATATAGGTATCGGCGCACACCAAGTGACGTCACTCTACGGACTGTTGGCCGGCCGAGCGTGTTTCTATTCAAATGCGAATATCTCTGTGGCTATTGATTCAATTGAGCTGAAATTTTTTTCTGAGGCTGTTGGTTTGTTATACTTTAAAATGAGGAAGAAAAAGTAGGAAACTGCCGTATCACTAAATGACCCTATTAAATTTCGTTTTACTTTACTTTCACATAATGGAAGTATAGAAACAGCGAAAAAAATTTTCTTTGTTCAAATAGGCAGAATGTCGTGAAACATTTTTAAGTTTGAGCAAAAAAAAATGTTCTGCCTGTCACTTTCTTTTGTGCGCACGAATACTCTGGAAATTTGGTACACATGTACTATAATGAGATCTGGAACGAGATTATGTCTTGATCTTCTTTCGCTGAAGGTTGGGGGTAAATAGAGATGAGTAGGTAAAGCAAGCAAGAGTTCATTTTGGATTTAGTACATGCATGAGAAACTAGGGTCTCAAAAAAATTTTTGGCATCAGCCACCTCCACCATCACCCCCACTCCATTATTAAACGAGAAAAAAAAATTAATGTACAAGAACCAAAAGCCTCAAAAATTTGTTTCACATCAGCCACCCCCTACCCCCACTACCGATGTAACATATTGTTTTATGAGTTCTCGGGGAAGACAATTGCAAATATTACATTATTAAAGTTCCATGATAATTATTTCCATAGCGAAGTGCAAATATAGTATCAACATTATTTTCGATCTAAGAGACTTGGATAGGAAATCTGGATGCGGAAGTAGTGATTCCTTAGGCAGCAGTATTTCTTTTTATAATAGCAATGCATGAAATAAACATTTCAATATTATGCGGAGGCTTGTTAATTTATATAAAAAACAACCATTGGAACTGGAATAGAGCCAAATTATCAAAAAAAAAAAGATTCTATACTTTTTTCATATAAATTGAGGACAGATACGATAACTGAAAAGGGAAAGGAATTAGAGAAAGATAAAAGACATACATTTGAAAGATCCAGCGAAGTATGCACAGTGTCGACTGACTCAGCAATTATATCAAGAGCGTTCAAACATGTTTTATGATGTGACTACAAGTTAGTTAGAAATGTTTCTTCATGTCTACTTGTAGTAGTTACATTTTTTATAGATTGTTTTATCAGATTTTACAATATTCATCAAAATTATTTAATTTTCTTTTTATTCGCAACCGAATTTGTCATAATTAATATAATACCCAGCCAAAAGTCTTCTTAAATGACTTAGTTGTTGTCTTTCAGGATGACTTGTTCGAAGTAAGACACCAAATACAGGTCGGAATGTATTCTGTCTCTTTACAAAGACTAGTAATATAATCCTATAAAGACGTGCCACTACGAGCAATCTCGTTCCCTTGAGAAATTTGACCTTGGGCATTTAAATTGGCATCTAAATCTAACAATTCTGCAATTTAGACCCAGAACCGCTATCGTGAAGGACATCATAACCAATGTTGGCTCTAAGAAATATATACAAATAACACTTTACGTATTATACAAGGAAACATCGCCAAGATGACACAAAGCTAGGATTTCTGATTTCCTGACTTTTTTTTATTCCCGGAAATCGGGAAATAAAAATCGACATTCCCGGGAATCCCAAGAAATAATAGATATTTGCCAAAAAAACAAATTTTTTTTGCTTCAAAATGTTTGTTAATTTTGTCATCCAAATATACATTTTTTTAAGATGTGTCTTTTGGCAAGAAAAAAATCTCCAACTGTTTTTTTCTTTACTTATAATTAAAAATAAACAACAACAGAAAAGAACACAAAAAGTCTCACGAACCAAAGATATTTTCTTCCATAGTTTATAGAACTCAGTTTTATTCATATTAAAAACAGTTTTACAGTAAATAAAATATATGATAACAAAACAAAAGTAAAAACTCTTTCTTCTTTTAAGAGGACAATCTGCAGTAAGACAAAACATATTTTCATTGATATATATGAAAAGGGTATATACGGGTGGGCGTGCACCTTTGACCAATGAAATATGCCGACCAAGTAAAAAGGCGGAGAATAACATATTGTGTAATATATAAGAGAAATAGTTCAAATATTTTTCTGTCGTACAGAGTCGAATTTCGCGTTGGGTGCACAAGAATTTTTATTTAAAATAATTTGAGTAGGAAAACTGAATGCGGTTGTAGTGATTCCTTAGGCAGTGGTTTTTAATTAAAAGAAAAAACTATCTGTAGGTACATAATGTATATTTACAGTGTACAGGGTGTCCTAGTTAACGTGTTATGTCCGATTTTCTCGGTAGTTTTTGAGATAAGTATTTTTTTTTTTTCGGGGAATCTATGCCGCTAAGAAACATATAATTGAACATCAAAGAAGAATTGATCGGATTATTTATGTTCTTAATTGACTATTAAAGCATTAAAGGAAAGTAAAAAAAGGCATGTAAATTTTAAATATTACTTCCGGTTTACATGGCAATGGCGTTCTTTTTCTTGAAAATAGAATATTGATTACTTCCACATCCAGTGGTAGTATAGTAACAAAAAATTTTTGAATGTTTTTATTGTTCAAATAGGCTTAGACTGTCATGAAAGGTCGACATTTTAAGTTTGAGCAAAAAAAAAATTCTGCCTGTCTGTCTAACTTTTTTGTGCGCACGATTACTCTGGAACCGTTTAAGATATTGACTTGAAATTTGGTACACTTATGTACTTTAACGGGATCTGGAACTAGATTATATTTTCATCTTATTCCATCGAAGGGTTGGGTTGTAAATTGGGGTAAATGGGGAGGTAAACAGGTAAATCAAGCAGGTAAGAGTCCGTAAAATTGGTATTTAGTATATATAAGAGAAGCTAGGGTCTCGAAAAAATTTTTGACATTAGCTACCCCCATTACCACCCCTACCCCACTTTTTAAGGGGACGAAAAAAAAGTGTGATTTAGTGTATGTACAAGAACCAAAAACCTCAAAATATTTTTTTACCATAGGCCAAGAATTTTTATTGAAAAATTACCAAAAATCCTCGTTATGTTGGGGCGATGCCTATTACGAATAACTGGCAAAATAAGGATACATATATTACTTCAACATCCAGTGGAAGTATAGTAACGACAAAAAAATTTTTTAAAAATTTTTATTGTTCAAATAGGCTTAGAATGTCATGAAACGTCGAGATTTTAAGTTTGAGCAAAAAAAATTCTGTCTGTCGGTCTAACTTTTTTTTTGTGCGCACGTTTACTCTGGAACCGTTTGAGATACTCACTTGAAATTTAGTACACTTATGTACTTTAACGAGATCTAGAACTAGATTATATTTTCATCTTGTTCCGTCGAAGAGTTGGGGGTAAATTGGGGTAAATTTGGGGTAAATAGGTAAATCAAGCAGGTAAGAGTTCATAAAATTGGTATTTACTATATACAAGAGAAGCTAAGGTCTCAAAAAAAATTTTGGCATTAGCCCCCACCCCATTATTAAAGGGGATGAAAAAAAATTTAATTTAGTGTGTGTACAAGAACTAGAAACCTCAAAATATTTTTTTACCTTATCCACCCCCATTACCACCCTCTATCACCACCCTCACCCCATTACCGATGTGGGGTATCGTTTTATGGGTTTTTGAGGTAGAGAATTTCAAATATTATATTATTAAACAATTATTTCCACATACAACATTTTTTCGTTGTGAGTGACTTGGATAGAAAATCTGGATGTGGAAGTTGGGCAGCGGTTTTTTTTATTGTTAAATTAGTGTACAATATCGATAATTCTATCATTCCCAATTGAAATTAAAATTTTGTGGACATGCCTATTGAAAGTCGCATTTCGGAGATATGAACTTTACTTTGCTTTTTTTTAAAGGAACACTCCATATATGTACCATTTGAAACGCCATAAAAAAAGCTTTGTATTTATAATATAATACATGGTACTTATCTTAAACAAATTTTGTCCAATTTACAATAAATTTACAATTTATCAAATTAGCCATGGAAAACAAAAGTATGTAAATTAAAATAAACAATATGTTAGTTCTGTCTAATTTCACTTTATTTTAAATAAAATGGAGAATTTCAATAATTGATACAGTGTGTTTCACTTGAAATGGTAACACCCCAATAACTTTATTTTTTTTCCGATTTGAATCGCATTTTACTTAAGTATAGAACAAACTAGTATCTACTTATGATCAGAAAAACATTCGCCTCCTATGGTACCAAAGCCACCTGCGGTACCAAAATATGTGGAGAAAATCGGAAAATCATATTAGGCATTTTTTTATCGGAAAATTTTGTTAATAAAACTTGTTAAGAATTGTCCAAAATGGCCAAAATTTAATCAAAATTAAAAAATGAAAAACTTGAAATTTAAAAAATTTTGAAAATAATTAGGTATTTAAAAAAAAACTGTTTTACAACTACCTGCAGCTTGGGTTTAATTTCAAACAAAATTGTCATAGTACAGTTTTCTAAACGAAAAAACCCATTCAAATGATATTTTCGGACTTGGACATTATTTTAATAAAAATTTATATATTTTTTTTGATTAAATTTTGGACTTAAGGTTTCTGAACAATTCTTTCATTAACAAAATTTTCCAATAAAAATATGCCTAATATGATTTTTTGATTTTATCCGCATATTTTGGTACCGCAGGTGGCTTTGCATTTGTAGGACGTGAATTTTTTTCTGGTAATAAGTAGATCCTAATTTGTTCCATAAGTAAAATTAGATTCAAATCGGAAAAAAAATTTAAAAAGTGAACAGACTGGGTCATATATCATTGAAAAGATTTTTCTATGGCCTTTCAAATAGTGTAAAAATATATGGGGGTGTTCTATTTAAAAAAACCGCTGCCCAAGGAATCATTACTTCCGCATCCAGATTTTCGATCCAACTCATTCACAACGAAAAAATTTAATAATGGGGTGGGGGTGGCTAATGCCAAACATTTTTTGAGACCTTAGCTTCTCTTGTATATACTAAATACCAATTTTCTGGACTATTAGCTGCTTGATTTAGCTGGTTACCCCAAATTTACCCCAATTTACCCCCCAACCCTCTGACGGAACAAAATGAAAATATAATCTAGTTCCAGATCTCGTTAAAGTACATTTGTGTACCAAATTTCAAGTCAATATCTTAAACGGTTACAGAGTAAACGTGCGCACAAAAAAGTTACAGACCGACAGACAGAAATTTTTTTTTCGCTCAAACTTAAAATCTCGACGTTTCATGACATTCTGAGCCTATTTAAACAATAAAAATTTTAAAAAAATTTTTTGTCGTTACTATACTTCCACTGGATGTGGAAGTAAAACCAAGGTAAAGCTCATATCTCCGAAATTCGACTTGTTTGAATTGTTTTGCTGAAATGATGTTTGGAAAATACATGTGATATCTCATAACTTTTATTTTTGAACGTATTTACGTAACTCCAAAAATAAAGAAGTTAAATGAGGTTTTAACGTTTGCACAACCACCCTGTACTGTTGACTATAATAAGGAACTTTAGTCTAGTTATTATAAAAAACACGTTCTCAAATAAATTAAACATGTTCTGATAGAACATATTAATAATAATAATTTTTTGTTTTTATGTCTTTGGTGTTTTTCAAAAAAATTGCCGCGCTTGGATTTTACCCTATAGCCCCCCCCCTAAATCCACCACTGACTGCGCTCCGTCAGAAACCCTAAAATACCTATAAGCATGTTTGGAGCATATTTAATGTCCGATATATCAAAAAATATTACAGCTAGATCCTTATATGTTTGAAATCAGGGATAAAGGATCTAAAAGAATATGTAAAAATATACAGGGTTTTTCATTTAAAAAGCAACCTTCATTGTTATATCACGTGACATATCCAAGCAATTGTTTTTTAATTGCATTTAAAAAAATATGTATACAACCTTACAACTCTTATACGAAACTTTTTTTTGTCTCCAATAATAACATAAATAAAGGGAGTCAAAATATAGTTATAATTCGTCCGCTGTCTTGGATTCCTACATTTTTACCAAAAATTCGTAACCCGCATCCCGAAAATCCCCAGATATCGATTTTCATTCGAATAGGATCACAGATGACAAAATTCATCCGCCATCTTGGTTTTCTAAATTTTGACCGAAAATTCGTAACCCGCATCCCCGAAAACCCCCAGACATCGATTTTCAGCCAAATAGGACCATAGATGACGAAATTCGTCCGCCATCTTGGAGTCCTAAATTTTGATAAAAAATTCGTAACCCGCATCCCCGAAAACCCCCAGATATCGATTTTCAGCCAAATAGGACCATAGATGACGAAATTCGTCCGCCATCTTGGAGTCCTAAATTTTGATCAAAAATTCGTAACCCGCATCCCCGAAAACCCCCAGATATCGATTTTCAGCCAAATAGGACCATAGATGACGAAATTCGTCCGCCATCTTGGAGTCCTAAATTTTGATCAAAAATTCGTAACCCGCATCCCCGAAAACCCCCAGATATCGATTTTCAGTCGAATAGGACTATAGATCACGAAATTCGTCCGCCATCTTAGATTCCTAAATTTTGACCAAAAATTCGTAACCCGCATCCCCGAAAACCCTCCGATATCGATTTTTAGTCAAATAGGACCATAGATGACGAAATTCGTCCGCCATCTTGGAGTCCTAAATTTTGATCAAAAATTCGTAACCCGCATCCCCGAAAACCCCCAGATATCGATTTTCAGCCAAATAGGACCATAGATGACGAAATTCGTCCGCCATCTTGGAGTCCTAAACTTTGATCAAAAATTCGTAACCCGCATCCCCGAAAACCCCCAGATATCGATTTTCAGTCGAATAGGACTATAGATCACGAAATTCGTCCGCCATCTTAGATTCCTAAATTTTGACCAAAAATTCGTAACCCGCATCCCCGAAAACCCTCCGATATCGATTTTTAGTCAAATAGGACCATAGATGACGAAATTCGTCCGCCATCTTGGAGTCCTAAATTTTGATCAAAAATTCATAACCCGCATCCCCGAAAACCCCCAGATATCGATTTTCAGTCGAATATGTCCATAGATGACGAAATTCGTCCGCCATCTTGGATTCCTAAATTTTGACCAAAAATTCGTAACCCGCATCCCCGAAAACCATCCGATATCGATTTTTAGTCAAATAGGACCATAGATGACGAAATTCGTCCGCCATCTTGGAGTCCTAAATTTTGATCAAAAATTCATAACCCGCATCCCCGAAAACCCCCAGATATCGATTTTCAGTCGAATAGGTCCATAGATGACGAAATTCGTCCGCCATCTTGGATTCCTAAATTTTGACCAAAAATTCGTAAACCGCATCCCCGAAAACCCCCAGATATCGATTTTCAGTCGAATAGGATCGTAGATGACGAAATTCGTCCGTCATTTTGGATTCCTAAATATCTTAGCAGTATGAGATTCCTCGGAAAACCTACGTCAGATTGGATTTTGAACCATAAACTTATCTCAGAAACTACCGAGAAAACCCAGCATAGCGCGTTGACTGGGACACCCTGTACATTTTGCTTGGTAATAATTTCGAATAAATTGATTTCTGACCTAACTAAAAACCGCATTCAAATTTTCATAATAAAATTTGTAGGAGTGTTTATACAAAACCGGTCCTCTCTATTTGGCACCTTTTATTTATGTATTAACATTTTCAAGAATTTCATCTATTAAGTAATTCCTGTAAGATAAAATAATTTATAAATAAATTTAAGATATTACCAGAACTCCTAAATGCTTCCCTGGCAAGCATTCATTCGCGTCAGGTCTCCATGACAACAAGTTCCTCCCTAAAGTCTGAGAGCGTGTAAAGCTATGCGAATGCCGAGGCGAGTGCCATCTATTGACGGCAAAATTGGAAACTATTTATTGAATCTATGTTTGAAAATTAAGAGGTTATATTTTATCCACGTAATTAATTATGGACTATCTAGGTCGTCACGATTTCGTTTTTTGTAAATTCCAATTTTTCGACGTCCATTTTTTCGTTGATCACGTGTTTTTGACTAAAACAAAAAAATAAAAACGTGACGAACTAGAATATATATTTTAATACATACGTACAAAATTTGAAGTTTCTATCTTCAAAAATAAGCCGAATAATTCGTTTCTTCATTTCACTGACCGCAGATTATACTCTTAACAAAAATAAAAAAATAATAAATTAATATGTATTTTATGTTTTGGCAAATAATGCTTTTAAAAACGTTATTCCATTTACGGATTTGTCTTCGTATTTTTGTAGCAAAATTTCCTGCTATGAGTGAGATAACCCACCACACGTGCGCTCGCTAAAATTTGGTCGCTCTCTCCACACTATCCACGTCTCCTTGATTCACTCGCGTAATTCACTCGCTGTAGATAAGAACACAAAATTTAATATTCTTTGTATTCTCGCCTGTCTGGGAAATCTCAACTGTTATTTCCCAGGACTATAAAAACTGACATAATGGGGTATTTTCCATTTTTTTTAAAATTAGTTTTGGAGATATACGTCAAGTAATGTTATTATTTTAACAATTACTGCATAATCAATTTAAACCAAAACAATAATTTCTTAAATAAAAATAAGAAATAAGAATACGCCCATCTAGACACAGATTTCAAATGATTTTATTTGGCGGGAAATAATTTAACCAATCATAGACAACTTTCGCTTAGAGTGTAACTATCTTATATGAATGCCAAATTGTGTATTTACATTATTTTACCTATAACACTTCTATTTTTCTCAATATCTTGAATATCAATAAATATTATATACATGTATTTAGAAGGAATTAAAAGGTATTTATGTTTGTTATTATGCAGAAGTTATCTTAAAAATGTAAACAAAACTCATGGCGAGGATTATGTGGCAACAGTTCTTGTG
Organism: Rutpela maculata; assembly: GCA_936432065.2. Classification (NCBI taxonomy): domain Eukaryota; kingdom Metazoa; phylum Arthropoda; class Insecta; order Coleoptera; family Cerambycidae; genus Rutpela; species Rutpela maculata. Next base: position 109,079,953 of record OW386286.2, read on the forward strand.
TGCCCCCAGCTGTCACTTCATGTCACAATACAAGTAAAAGAGATACATTGGTTAGATTTATTTGTATTTAACATGGCTGACATTATTTATGCCAGCCATATTAAGCAAATGTCATTCCTATGACACAAGGAATCTAGATAGTTCATTGAAAGGGCACTAAAACATGGGCTACTGGGGGCTAAGCAGCAATATAGGAATGACTGCATGTGGGATGATTGCCGACCACATAGATAGATAGATAGATAGATAGATTTATTTTCATCAGATACATATATACATCAAAAAGATAATACAACATATTTGATGAGCCACGTCACAACAAGCTTTAAAAGTGAACTTCATAAAGTAATAAAACTTGTAACTAACAAGTAAAATAACAGTACAAAGTAAAATATAAATACAAACAGATAAATATAAATACAATGTAAAAAAAAACTATGTAGAACAATTTTTAAACAACCATGTATTTAAACAGTATGTAAAAAAAATTCATTCAGTGTGCATTTTTGCCTATTAAGTACTTTTTGAGTGATTTTTTGAAAATATATTGACTTCCAGACTCTTTAATTCCCAGAGGTAAAAAATTAAATAGTTTACAGCCAATGTATATAATGCTTCTTTGGTATAAGGAGGTCGAGTGAGAATCAGGTTGAAGTTCAAACTTATGACGAGTGTTATGGTCGTGCGGAGTTATATTTTGGGTGAATATAGCTCTGTTTTTGAAAATGAAGCAACAAACTTCATAGATGTAGGTACCAATAACCGTTAATATACCTAGTTGGCGAAAAGCATTTCTGCAGGATTCCCGATAACCTAGATTTGCTAAAATTCTTATTGCAACCTTCTGTAAAATAAAAAAACGTTGGTTCTGTGCACTGTTCCCCCAGTTTACAATACTATTTCTCAGATGGGAGTGAAAGGATGAATAATACAGTGTTTTAAGGATGTTGCTGCTGCAGAAATTTTTTAGAAATCTTAATGCATAGCAGGATTTGCTCAGCTTTCCACAGAGAGTTTCAATGTGAGAGTTCCATTGCAGATGACTGTCTAAGGTGATTCCTAGCAATTTTATACCGTTTGTAGTTTTTATAGGAAAATTATTGTTCAGAGTATGTAGACCTCTGCGATCTAAATAGCACACACTGCGTTTTATTTTCATTTAGACATAAATGATTTTGCTGAGCCCACTTCACAATCATATCATATACTGTGCACGCAAGTGTCATGAGACTGTCTATATTTTCAGCTAATATCAATGCATTGGTATCATCAGCATATTGTATAATTGTTACCGATTTTATATTCCTCAAATAAAAATTCAGGTCATTTACAAAAAGTAGAAAAAGTGAAGGGCCTAATATTGATCCCTGAGGGACACCAGCTGCTATGTTTAGACTGGAGCTTGCTTTTCCATTCGGCAAACGGACTATCTGGGTGCGTCCCTAAAGATATGATTCAAACAATTGTAGATTTACACCCCCAATGCCATACCTAAAGAGTTTTGCAAGTAATAGCTCATGGTTTACATTATCGAAAGCCTTAGTAAAATCTATAAAGAGCCCCAGAGTTGGAATCTTATTATCTAGTGCTCTAAAAATTTCAATAACAAAATTAGTGACGGCCGTATCAGTGTTTTTATTTTTGGTATAACCATGCTGGTTTGGAGAGATTATTTCGTATGTGTACAGGTATATGGTTAATCGATCATTTATTGCAATTTCTAAGACTTTTGAAACACTAGAGATAAGGCTAATAGGTCTATAATTGGTGATAATGTTTACGTCCCCCTTTTTGTATAAAGGATTTACAATTGCAAGCTTAAGTTTCGATGGGAAAACGCCCTCCTGGAACATTAAATTAATTATGAATGCTAGGGGTTTGCAAATAAGATACTTACAGCTTTTTAAAAGATTATTGGATACATGGTCAAAACCACTAGAGTTAGAGCATTTTAATTTATTAATTATCTGAATTATGTCAGACAGGGATCGAGGATATATATCACTTGATATATATCATGATATATATCATGGTATTTATGGAAAATATCACACCATAAATATCATGAGTCTGAATAGCTATTAGCTAAACTCCGCCAAGGATAAAATAAAGGCATATTATTATTATTATTATTATTATTATTATTATTATTATTATTATTATATATATCGCAAATAATATAAAAATAAAACGCCTACGCCTATGGTGCGTGATTAAACACCTACGCCATTGGTGTAAAATATATATGTATATTTTTTAAATTAGTTTCATTTTAATACTTATAGGTACTTCTTTATTGTCCTTATAATATTAATATTGAACATCTATGAGAGCAATTTTCTTATGTTTTTTTAAGCCAAATTCTTTTCAGCTGCTTAGCTTTACAGTTGGACGGGGCAAGATCGTCATTTTTATTTTGATGTAACAAAACTCATGATTCTCTTCCCACTTGTACGAACCCAATGATACCCAAATGCAGCTGGGAAGATAGAGGAGGTAACCCGGGTAAAATGATACATCATTGGGCCGTGAGAAGAACTTTCAGGCGGGTGCCTTGGGCACCCAAGGCAGCCGAACAGAATTTGACTTTATTTTAAATTGTTAGAATTTATGTTCTGTTTGTTACATTTTCATAGCCAAGACATAATAAGCTTAAAAAACATTGAATAAAAACGATTTAAAATATGATATGCACTCTTTTAAATTCAATCGTGGTTTTATTTGCATGAATAAGTTACATGAATTAAAAAAATAAAAATAAATATCATAAATATCAAAAAGTGATATATATCACGTTGTTTGTGATATATATCAGTTTGTCTGATATTTATATAAATATCATGATATTTTCGATCCCTGATGTCAGAGTCTACCAGTGGTGCTAGGAACAGGGAGTTGTATTTCATTGGCACGTTGGATTCGAGAAACGCTAGATCATTACTAGAGGCAATTAAAAGATCAAAGAGAGAGAGGTGGAGGGAATTATGCGACACTGTGGATGGAGATGTCTGGGGAGATGGCTACAAGATAGCGACTCGACAGATCAGAAATCCCCCCCCTGCCTTGCCGGCAGAGAAAGTGGCGGAAGTCGTGGCTGCTCTATTTCCAGAAAGGGATATAGTCAGATGGAGAGCGGTAGAAGTGGATGTGGTCCCCCCACTCACGGAGGAGGAGCTGGAGGCAGCATGTGCCAGACTTAAAAGTGGAAAAGCTTCAGGTTTAGACGAGATTCTGCCTGAAATAGTCAAGCTAGTTGCAGAAGAATACCCGGGAGACCTCTTAAGAGTAATGAATCGTGCCCTAGAGAGTGGGGATTTCCCGAGCAGATGGAGGAAGGCCAGAGTCGTCCTGATCCGGAAAGGGAACAAGCCGCCGGAGAACCCGTCATCCCACCGACCGCTATGTTTACTTGACGCGATGGGCAAGCTCCTCGAGTATCTGATACTGGGGAGATTAGAGAAGGAGATAGCCGAGAAGGGTGGCTTATCTGAAAGCCAGTTCGGTTTTCGGAAAGGACGATCAACGGAAGGAGCCATTAGGCTATTAAAGGAAATGGCAGAGGAAGCCCTAGCCACGAAACAGATATGTGCTGTTGTGACCCTTGATGTCAAAAACGCGTTTAACACAGCGGGATGGGAGATGATTGTCGGGAATATGCAGAGCTTTGGGGTAGCTCCGTACCTCGTCAGGGTGATGATGAGCTACTTCCAAGACAGGATGATCGGATTCGAATCTGAGGGAGAGATAACCTGGAAAAGCATCACGTGTGGGGTTCCACAAGGGTCGGTGCTCGGTCCGACCTTGTGGAATGTGATGTTTGACGATATATTTCGATTACCTTGGGAGGGTGTAAAGGTCATCGGGTATGCCGACGACTTGGCTATAACGGTGACTGGAAGGTGGACTGTCCAAATAATGGAAGCAGCCAACGAGGCCATCAGGAATATTGAGAGGTGGCTAGGAAGAATGCAGCTCGAGCTAGCTGCCGGGAAAACGGAGCTCCTGGTTATCACGAGGAAAAGAAATCTTCCACCCATGAAAGTTAGGGTGGGCCAGGTGGAGATATCCTCAGGAAACCACCTGAAATACCTAGGGGTTTGGCTGGACTCCAAGCTGAACTTCGGTGTCCATGCCACAAAGACGGCCGAGAAGGCGGGAAAAGCAGCCACAGCCATTGGGAGGCTTATGGCCAATACGCACGGACTAAGAGCGAGCAAGAGGAGACTGCTGTGCAGTGTCGTGCACTCTATCCTCTTGTATGCAGCTCCGGTCTGGGAAAGTGCGATGAAGGTGGATAGGACGAGAGGGAGGATGGCTAGGATCCAGCGATGTGCCGCACTAAAGGTATGCAGTGCATACAAAATGATTTCGTACGAGGCGGCGTTGGTAGTGGCGGGGATCCCCCCTTTGGATCTGATGGCCAAAGAACGGCTGGAAATCTTTGAAGGAGCCGGGAAGGCAGAGGCCAGGGACAGGCTGTTTGAAAGATGGCAGAGGCGGTGGGACACTGTAGACAAGGGAAGGTGGACGAGACGCCTCATCCCGAACATCAGAGCGTGGATGGAACGGAGGCATGGTGAGGTAGGCTATTACCTCACCCAAGCCCTGAGCGGACATGGGTGCTTCATGGAGTACTTATACGATATTGGCAAGACTGACAGCAGAGAGTGCGCATACTGTGGAGAGGTCGATGACGTGGAGCACACCGTGTTCGCATGCAACAGATGGAGAGACGAGACGGTGGGGCATCATTATTGTCTCCAGAAGATATGGTAGGGAGGATGTTAGAAACGGAAGAGAACTGGAGAAGGGCGGAGGAGGCAATAACCCGCATTATGAAAAAGAAGGAAGAGGAGGAAAGAGAGATGGGTTTGAACCCATGGAGAAACGTCAATTAACACCGACAATCTTAAATGACCTGTGGGTCCGATGAAAAGCGAACAGGAAACACTGAAGAGATGGAGGGGTTTTAGCTGGTTAGAGTCCAGCACTACCCGTTCGCGATATACTCTAAGCGACGGGTGTCCATGAGGATTTCCCCTCTCACGAAAAAAAAAAAAAGATCATTACTAGTACTTGAGAGCGGAACAGCAGTAAAATATTGATTGAATCTGTTTGCTAGATATGTGTCAGTTAATATAGTGTCATTTTCAGTAATTTCTATGTTATGTGCTTTATTTTGTAAATTAGATATTATTTGCCACATCTGTTTTTGTTTGTTTTCTGCTTGACTGATTTTTCTGTCATAGTATAGTCTCCTTGCATTTTTAAGTTAGTTGTTATACGTTTGATGGGCTTCAATCCGCAGTTCAATGAACTGAGGATACTTTTTGGAGAGCTCAGTGTATATTGATAATTGACGTTTCAGCGCTATGATTCCATCACTTATCCAGCGACAAATAATTCGTAAATATATTGCTGTTATTTAATATGTTAAAAATATTTATTTAATTTTTCAAACAAAACTTTATAGTTATAGTAGGGCAATAAATATCACGTGAATTTTTTATATATAAAATGGAAAAAAACAGATGGAGAAGATATTTGTTGATAAAAAAAATTAATGTTTTAATTTCATACCTTTGTGTGCAAGCTGGAGTAATGTTTCAGCTTCATGTGTTGTAACTATTTTATCACTAACATATCTACCACAGGTCTTGGGAACACATCCAGGATACTGTTTAATATCATCTAAGTATTCAGAGCTGCATTCAACATTTTGTCCTCTTCTGCTGTGCAATTCACTCTGTTTTGCTAAAATAGTTTCTTTAGGAGATTTTGAAAAATACCAAACATAAATTAATACCCCAAAAATTAATATTCCTCTACTCCATACTCTTTGACCAGGAAATCTTGGCATCGGACCATATTTACTAGAAAATTCAAGGTAATATAAAAATTTAATATTGTATCATATACAGTGCGAGGAACCAAAATAGATGCACAGGAAAATCATATATACTACTGCATTACACGTTGAATGCCCTCTATAGTATCATTAAATTATTTGTCCTACTTTCTCCTGTGTTCGAAATTAAACACAGAAAGTGGAGCTGGCTGGGCCACACCGAAAACCTACTAGTGACGTGAATTAAAGGTAGCAGTAGACGAGGGAGACCCAAGCAAATGTGGAAAAGAATGGTGTTGCAGGAAGCAAATGCAGCAGGAAAATCATGAGGGGAGCTGAAGATCATTACTGGGAATAAGTTCAGATGGAGTAATAACGTGAAGGGCCTATGTACTGATTAGGAATGATGGAAACAAATTTTCTGCTCTATTCGGTAATTACTCAATTTTGAAAGCAACAAGTAAATGTTACAAGGATAACTATGATCTGGAGCTGACTGGCTCTACAATGCAAATAACATTACTTAATAGTCGACATAGAGCATGCAGGTTTTAGATGGCGCTATGTTGACCCATATTGCATTTGCATATAAGTATATAAGATTTCCCTATCTCTTAGTCAGGTACTCCTTACTGTGTGAATAATTTGTTGGTGTTATTGTGGGCGCTCACAGGTCAAAGTAGGTACAACATTTTAAAAATATCTACACAAGTATATGTACATAATATGTATGGAACAAACGTTACAAAAATTACAAACCAAATACAGTTCAAACACAGTGGGGTGGAAATAAGAATATTGAATTTTATCTACTAAAGATAAACATCAAGTCGGCGTAAAACTCACCAAAATAGTTCAAAGTAATTCAGAAATTTCCCAAGGTTCTGCAATAATATACAGGGTGTTCCATTAAAAAATCAATGACTTAAGATAATAAGGAAAATAAGAGAAAATTTTAGTTTTGCAACATAGTTTGTTTAAATTTTATGTGAAGCAATGGACAGATTTAACCCAAAACTTGTCATTACACTTCGCTGCAGCAAAGCAATTCCATTCTAAATTTATTTTGACTCCATTAAAAGTATAGAGTTATGTTACGCCTATTTTTAAATCTGGTAAAAAAAATGACAAAGGCATGTATATTTAATCAATTCCTAAAACGTACTTAAAAAACAATAGTTTCTTACTAAATGAAACTATTAAATAAGTCCGTTCCAATTCAGACTAAACTGTCTTGCAAAATTTTCAAATAGTGCAGAATGGCGAAATCCTAATCAAAACTGGTTCAAAGATTAGTATGTTCATACAGACAGACAGACATTTCATACTTCCTTTCATACTAGGTATGTATTGATTTTTACATTAATATTTAAACAAAATATTGTAAAACTTACAGCTTATCTTTTTCATTTGATGTATCATCTGACAAAATTTTCTTCTCGTTTTGAGATATTTCTTTGTTTTCTTTTTTTCCTAAATTCCTTTTCTTTAAATTTGTCTCCTTTACCTTCATTTTTAAATATTACAGACACCTAAAACCAACTGTTAATATAAAAACTATTACTTGATCAGAGATGTTCCTAAGCACAGTGTTTAGTAATCGTCTAAGCACTTTTGTGCTAGGGAGTAGAGCTCTTTTTAAAATCGGTACTGAGTGTTCAGTATTTCAAACACTTCGTAGGACTTAGTGCTTAGCAAACCCGCAAAGTGCTCGCGAGCACTCGTGAGCACTCACTTTAAGTCTCCCGAGCAAGGCATAATTTTTACACGAAATTTGTATACTAAACATGGGTATAAAAACGCCGATAAACATGAGAATTCACACACAATTTAGAAAAAAAATATTAGAAAGAGACTATTTTGAAAAAAGTTGATATGACAAAAAAATATATAATTAGGTACGTCTTTAATTCACATCACATCTCATGTCATAATTCTTATGAAAATGTTTAAAATAAATTGTTTTCATTTAAAACTTTTTACAAAATAGTCTAATAATTTTTTTCTAAAATAGATGAATCCAAATCCAAATATTTAACGATGGTATCCACTTTCCTCAAAAATGGATGGGATTATCAAATTCATTCATACATGATCATCATATTATATTCCATTACAAGCACAATTTCACATAAAAATTATATATCAAATTAGTGCCAAAATGTTTCGTCTAAAAAAATAACTCCCCATCAGATTGATGTATAGCACACGTGGCACCCTATAACTCAAAACATGATTATTTTTTTCTTTAACAAATAATTCCCTACCAAATTTGAAGAAAAAAAAAAACGAAAAAATAATTTTCACTTTAATACCCTGTATCTAATGCATAGCAACATTTTAAATCTCATCCACAAATCTGTTACTGCTTATGGTTTATGTTCATAAGTAATGGTCCTGTATAATTTTTGTCAAAAATAAGTTTCTTTTAAAAAGATTCAAGCCGAAAAATTCCGTTTGTAAAGAGAAAGTTTTCACCATTTTTTATTTTTGCACTCAAATTTTGTATTACACCCTTGTACCTAACCAAGGATTTAAAAGCTTAAAGGGTGACCACAAAATTCGCCTGTTTTTGCATAGTAGATAGCGGGCCAGGGGGAAGAGCAAAGTAAATCCTATAGGGCTCAAATTAAACTTTGAGAAATTGTAAAGTGAGCATATTTTTTACTTTTCTGAAAAAATGTAAAAATCACCCCTATTCAAGGGTAGAAAATATTTAAAAAAGGCAGTACATTATGAATATTTTAAAAAATAAAACAACTGTTATTACTCAGATTTTATATTGTATGAATTATTTACGGATTATATATAATTCTGTAGCATATTTGGAAGAGTTTAGGAAATTGTCCTACAATCCTCCAACCCCTTGTAATAATTAAAATACCAACCCCAGAAGAGGAAAAAATTCATAAGTCCTACCCACATGATACAATCGTTATGGGAATTATTGTTATGACTAGTCGAACCCATATCACAGGGAAATTGAGCTACCACCCTCCTACCCCTTGTAATAATAAGAAAACCAACTCCCAAAAACCGATTTGATATAATCCGTAAATAATTCATACGATATAAAATCTGAACAATAACAGTTGTTTTACTTTTTAAAATATTCATTATATACTGCCTTTTTTAAATATCTTCTCCCCTTAAATAGGGGAGATTTTTGCATTTTTCAAAAAAATAAAAAATATGCTCACCTTAAAATTTCATAAAGTTTAATTTGAGCCCTATAGGATTTATTTTGCTCTTTCCCTTGGCCCGCTATCTACTATGCAAAAACAGGCGAATTTTAGGCCTTTTTGGGGTCACTCTTTGAGGGGATTACTAAAAATATAAGAAAAGTATTTCAATGAGCAGCTAATCTATTTTATTATTTTCATTGGCATGGCGATTGGCTTTTTCGCTAAAATGAAAAAATATGTACTTAGTGGATTCGTCAAATTGTGACACTCTCTTTCTAATTGACGTTTTTGTTGGCCTTTATCCTTTTTTTTGATAACACTTATATTCAGTGAAGTTCTCCGCTCACTGGAATAATGGATACTCCATTGTTAAAAAAAAAGTGCTTAGTGCTCATGAATTTAAAGCACCTTTTCAGAGTACTTAGTAATCGCGAGCACATTACTATCAACAGTGCTTAGTGGTCGTGAGCATTTTTTGTCAGTGCTCAGCACAGCTCTGTACATGCTATTACAATTTTGTTATAAGAGGAAACAATGACAACTGACATAACTTAGTAAAATTTAGTAAATAAATATAACCACTCTGGAAATAATACCATAAAAACCGAGTAAAAAACATAACAAGAATAAAGAAGAATTTTTCTAATAAAATTATCATTGCAAAAAAATTAGCAAGACATATCTGTTATACGGCACGGTAGCTCAGTCGGTTTAGGTGTATTGAGTGGTGAATATGCTGACCGACCATCTAACGCGTTTTGGGTTCGAGCCCCAGCCCTGGTACCGACAACACCGGTGATTATGGATGCATGTCTGTGTTTTTCCAGGGGCTTTGGATGTGATATATGATGTGTGTTTATGTGTTTATCTTTACTATTTTTTGGGGATAAAAATACCAGAAAACAGAAACGTCTTCGATTGAAAGAAAATGCTTTCTTAAAATGCTATACATATATACAATTTGCAAATGAGATAGATATCAGTTTGAAATTTTGTATAAAGAACATTTTTTGTTAATAATTTTTTAAGTAATACCAAATTAATTTTTTGATGTATATACTTAAGTATTTACTTATTATTTATCTATAGTTATTACAAATCTCTTAAAAACATCGTATTTTTCCATAACCTACAAAGTAGGGGATTTTACCTTGGGAATTCGGTATTAGGTACTTATTGATTATAGGTATTCAGATTTGACAATAATCTTAGGTACAATCTTACTGGTATAAAGGCACATTATTTTTTACTATAGTACTTATTAATATATTTAAAGAGAGGCATCATAATGTTTGTCCGTAATATAAATTTTGAAGAGTAGCCACTTGGGTTCATTATTAAATTAAAGTTAGTTTATTTAATAACTATTACGAAAAGTAAATAAACATACCCTATATTTTTTATTATTGAAAACAGATAGTTAATAATAATATAAAGCTGAACACCCCATAATTCTTATAAATATTTATTATTAACTACTAATGTATTTGCAAACACACATAACCTTACTATCTGCCCAACTATACTTATAGTAGAGATGAGTTGCTATTTAACAACCTGTTATTTTATAACTGTTATATGTAAATAGCATTAACAGACTGTTATTTCTGTTCGAAAATAACAGGTGGGAAAATAACAGATAGGCAGTTGCGGTAGCAGCACGATGATAAAATAACGTCTCTGAAATAACATTTGCAAACTGCGCGCTGCGGTATGCGCATGCCAGTACTTCTCAGCGATCTGTTATTTTTAAACTGTTATTTTAAACTGTTATTTCAAAATAACAGTACCAGCTTAAACTGTTGTTAAAAAATAACTGCTTTTACCCATCACTACCTTATAGGCATAGATTAAAGAATATTATATATGATATAGATAGGCAACTCTCAGGGATTTTTTAAACAGCAAAACTTACGTCGCGGGTGGCGCTGTATTCCCGCCTTTTTGATACAGGCGGGATTGTTATAGGCGGGAATTTTAAATGATTTTCAAACAAATTGCTTAGGCCATCATTAGACTAAAAAAGTTCTTTAACAAAGATTTTTTATAAAAGATATTTTATGAGATGAAATATCTATCAAATTACTCATAAAATATCTTTTATAAAAGATCTTTGTCAAAGAACTTTTATAGTCTAACAGTGGCCTTAAAATTAAATAAGTCATTTCAAAACTAGAAATTCATCATTTATTAATTTAACGGAAAATCATTACAATAAATACAATAATATTTAAAAATACATTTAAAAAGTAACTAACGTAAGTAAAATTATTATAAAAGTATTAAGATGTTGAAACTGCGTTACAATAAGTAAAATGTTAAAGTAACTAATGTACCAAAATACCTGTAATACAATTAAATAATAGCTGGTTTATACGTGGATGGATTTAGTGGTGCCAGTAGATATTGGCACGACAGTAAAAAAATATTGCGCGTATAAACAGTTGTTGGCGAGCATGCATCAATGCATGCAAGGTAAAAGCTTGCTCGCCAGTAACTGTTTATATGTGTAATATTACTTCCACATCCAGTGGAAGTATAGTAACGACGACAAACAAATTTTTAAAAATTTTTATTGTTCAAATAGGCTTAAAATGTCATGAAACGTCGAGATTATAAGTTTGAGCGAAAAAAAATTTCTGTCTGTCTGTCTAACTTTTTTTTTGTGCGCACGATTACTCTGGAACCGTTTAAGATATTGACTTGAAATTTGGAACTAAAACAATAAAAATGATCTCAAGTACACGCGACTTAAGCAACTTATCGAATAACCCCATAAATAGTAAATTTCTAGGAGTATTCATTGATCAATCTCTTCGTTGGGATGCTCATATTGATTACGTTGCTGAACAATTGACAAAAAATATATATTGCCTGAGACAATTGTCTCACTCAGTGTCTTTAAATGTGCTAAAAACAGCCTATTTTGCACTTTGTCATTCTCGACTGTCGTATGCCATCCTTGCTTGGGGGCACTCTGCGGGTAAGCACCGACTTTTTGGTCTTCAAAGGAGAGCTGTCAGGATTGTGGGTGGTGTAGGTTACCGTGACGATACTAAACATCTGTTTAAGTCTCTTAACATACTTACCTTGCCTTGCACATATGCATTAGAGTGTATTTCATATGTACACAATCATTTGAATGATTTTAATACTCATGCTGACTTACATCAATACGAGACCAGACACAGAGATAATATATGTCCTGAATTTACAAGGCTTACCCGGGGACAAACTGGTGTTACATATTACGGTATTAAAATTTACAACATATTACCCAGTAGTATCAAAATTTTACCCCCAAGAAAATTCAAATCTACAATTAAAGACTTCTTCATAAAAAATGCATTCTTCTCATTGGAAGAAATTGAACGTGAAATTAAAAATATAGAAACGTGATATATTATTATTAAGCTGCAATTTTGTCTATTTTATATTAGTGACTGTTACCTGTTCTTTTAAAATTATATACATATTTATACTTGTGATGTTATGTGTGCTTTTACCAGAAGTTATGTAAAAACCCTTTTTCTTGACGTGTGTATATTTTTATGATTTTAACATAAATAAACTATTATTATTATTATTATTATTTGGTACACGTATGTACTTTAACGAGATCTCGAACTAGATTATATTTTCGTTGTTCCGACGAAGGGTTGGGGGGTAAATTGGGGTAAATTTGGGGTAAATGGGTAAATCAAGCAGACAAGAGTCGATAAAATTGGTATTTAGTATATACAAGAGAAGCTAGGGTCTCAAAAAAATGTTTGGCCTTATTAAAGGGGATGAAAAAAAATTGTGATTTAGTGTATGTACAAGAACCAGAAACCTCAAAATATTTTTTTACTTCATCCACCCCCACTACCACCCCTCTATCACCACCCCCACTCCACTACCGATGTGGGGTATCGTTTTATGGGTTATTGGGGTAGAGGATTTCAAATATTATAGTATTAAAGTTCCATAAACAATTATTTTCACATGCAAACTTTTTTTGTTGTGAGTGACTTGGATAGAGAATCTGGATGTGGAAGTAGTGATTCCTCGGGCAGCGGTTTTTTTTTATTAGCGTGCCAATATAAACCCGCTATAATATACATTTTCACGTCCTTTACTAACATTAAGTGGTGTGAATCAGTCTTTTTGGAATTTAGATTTTTCATTATCATATAGGTTACAAAAAACTGACATTGATTGTGAAACGTCATAAGTAATGTATTTGAATAATGTTAATCCAGAAGAAAAACATACATATTTTTGTTTTTTTTACTTTTTTACACCATTCGATGGGAATGATTTCGATTTATAACAAATGTAAAAACTGACGTAAAAACTATGTGACTGCACATAGCTGCGATTGTATTTATTATGTAAATCATGTAACCTAATATTTTGTACATGTCCGTCATTACAAGACTGAAAAACTTTTTCACAATATTGGTCCAAAACTCCAACGGGCGATAGACACAATTTAAACAAAACATAATGCGGGCTTGCTTGTTCTTCTATTAATATGGTCTTCTTGGCACTTGTACAGTTTTTTATTTTCGATTTTCCTATCCTTCGGCTAGCTGCTGACCTCGACACTAGAAAATGTGTCATGAACACAGCGTCTCCTGCTGTTTGAAACGGATTTTTCCTCAAATAGCCAAGGAGTGCTTCATCTTGAACGAGATTTGAACTTCTCGATAGGCCTGAACCGTCTTTTCTCTTTATGCTATACCTTCCTCTTCACACTCATAACAGTACTTTTATTCAATTGATAATGGTTAGCAACTGCTCTGATAGACCATCTCTCTTTAATTTTAGAGAGAATTAAAATTTTTTCATGTTCAGTTAATTTTGGCATTGCGAAAATATGACACTGACAAATAAATAATGATTTAATAAGGCGAAAAATAGGTGTACGGGATTTCATTGCACAGAAGTGTACAACCCGTCAGTCTTTCGTTTTTAGTCAATTTCTTGGGAGTCACGTTCTTTGCAAATCAATAATACCTATGCATGTTGGAATTTTTCGAATTCGCAACACGACGTGAACACAAACAACACTTATAACCCATTACAGTTTTTAATATTTAACAGAAACAGCGTCGTTTCTAATCAGTTTCATTGGAAACTCACATTATTTACAAATAAGCAAATGGACTCCTGCTCTCTGCTCTATGGATTTAATAATTATTAGTTTATAGTTTAATGTCCAAACATTGACATACTACACAATGGACCGTGCGTTCCTTATGTTAGAATGCAAGTGGAATGTTGTCAACATAATAGAGTCATTTTAGGCAACCCACATTACGCATTAAGGGCAAAAAGCTGCGTAATTCTATTAGAAACACAAGGTGTTGTTAAAAAGAATACTACAAATTGTTACAAATACGATTTTTGACTGGTTTTTAATTGAAAACAATATTAATTATAATTGTTTATCACAAATATAGAAGAAATACAACAATTGTTCAAATTACAAAAAATTAAGTACATTTAAAAATAAAATAAAGATACCTACTAATTCCAAATTGTAATTTTAAATTTATGGCATATTTTGAAGTTAGTCCCTGAAATTAAACATAAATAAGTTATTTGTGAGGGTTGTGTGAATAATAAACATTACCCTTAATGCCCTTAATCTGTATTGCTGGTTGCCTAAGATGCTGACAACACAATTTTTTGGGACGCGCAGTCTATTTATAGTAGGTCGATGTGTCCAAAACACAAAGCACAGACATGTAAACAATAATGGCGCGACAACTGACAGTACTGACAGTCGGGCAAGATCCAGGGAGGCATATTTTTGCGATCTCGCGTCTTACCCCAATGCTTTAAGCGCCTTGAAGCGCTACGTCATCATATATTTCTCCGCAAAAATGAATGTCTTTTTAGCTTTTTTTAACAGTTTAGTTCTAACCATCTCTAACGTTCTTATGCCATATCCCCACTATTTTTCGCTTATACATTTTCTAGCGCCCTAGTGAAACCGCGCGATACCACTTTAAGCGTCTTTAAGCGTGACGTCACAGCTTATTCGCTCGGATGGCTCCGCTTATCGCGGTTTGTAGCGTCTTATGCGCAAAAACATGCCTCAGATTTGCGCAGCCGCCGTGCGATTCAAGTACAAGTAGCGACAGATAGACGGAAGTTCAAACTAAACACGCTGTTTTGAAATATAGTGGGAGTCAGAGAGTATAAAGTCACAGGAGGGAGTGTTTAGTACTGAAATCTCAGAGACGGAAGTCGTCATCAGGTACACCGTGGATGACTAATTATTTTGGAATGTGGTGTACTGTATTGTAGGTCATTGGATAACTTTTCACGTGTAAGTTTAATATGTGTACTATAAACTAACGTATTACTTTATTTAAGAACGTGGGTCAATCTTATAATTATGTAAACTCGTCTCATTGTAATTTTTTAAAAGAAGTATTTATTGTGTTATTGTTTTGATAGCAGTGGCGGAGATGCCGTAAAAGAAAGTAACGGGTATTTAATTCCTATTTAACAATGATAGTTTCAGATTTGAAGTATTTTTTTACACTGCGGTATTGAAATGTAAATTCGGGGAATATGGTAGGCGATTCTTTGAAATTTGTTTTTCTGAGAAAGTTGATATGTGTATCTAATATCATTATTACTTTATTACTTTTGCGATGCTACTGGAAGAACGTCATATCCGCCGGCGGCCATCTTGGTACACCATCGCGGTCCCCAAGGTCACGTATATAAGCTCCCTCCTGTGACTTTATACTCTCTGGTGGAAGTGCGCAGGGCCTGCTTATGGGTAAAGGGCGTAAATATAGAAGAAGAAGAAGATGAACTTAGACTAGTATTACTATGAGAAGATGCCAGGGCGGAGCCAAAATGCGCGAATATTTTTACCACTGGCATAGCTTTATCTGGGGTATGGGGATGTGTAATTGCAATAAAAGTTTCGCGGTCAAGGAACTGTGAAAATGGAGTAGATTAAAACTTGCCAACTGTTACGAGTAACCTTTGTTCAGGAGAAGTGTAAGAATAGTAAGTTCTACTAAACTTTGCCTAATAAAGTTGTTTTATTATTATTATTATCGTCGCCGCCGCTCTACTGCAGGGCACCGCCGCCACTGGTGTTGACATTGAATGTCACGTAATTCTTTCTCATTGGCTTAGAATGATGGAGTGCACAAACTCGTTTCTGCGCATATTTTTTGCTAGCATCTTCTCATAGTAATACTACTGTGTAGTTAACAGTCCTTGATACTACTTTACTATACTATAAAGATGGACGATTCGACTCTTTTTAATGATTCGTACCAAACGAATCCTGATCAAGAAAAGTTTCGTATCGAGAGATTCGCACGATTCGTACCACTGATTCCATGATACTAAACCATGATCACCATGATACAAAGAATACAAGATATGATATTGCGCATGTGGGCGGAGCCAAATCGACAGTTGCTTCGTCACGCGGTGATAATTTTCTACCAGCTTCCTTCGTAAAAGTGAGTTTGCCGACGTTTGTGGAAGTTGTTTTTTGGATTATTTTACTTATTTTAGTGTTCTTGCAATAACCTTCAGTTATAAAAATGCGTTGTGCATTGGCATCATGTAAAAGTGACAATATGTTTAAAACGTATTTATGCGGAGATAAAGCTCATTTATAAAGAACGATGCTTACTAAGAACACTAAGAATCCCTATTTATTCAAAATTCCAATGAGTTCAGACAAATCCATGATACAAATTCTTTGTATCATGAGGAAAATCCTATGTAATTTAAAATCCCGTTATCACCGCGTGACGTCTTGCGCCAACCGGACCGAATTTGGCGCACTATCTAGCATACCTTCTATTCTTTGTATCATGATCTCCGATTAAAGAACTTATATCTAGATACATAATGGCATTGATTTATTTGCCGCTGAAAGACTCACAATCTAAGGCACTTCTTCCCATAAGTTGCTGATTGGCCCATCGGCGTATTCGCGGCCGCTCGTGCACGATCGGCTTCATTTCGATTATCATAATATCAGTTGACAGTTCGGCCATTAATGTCAATAAATGTTTTTCGTGTTCTCCGACCAAAAACTGGTGAAAAAGTAATTTTATTTTAAGTTGTGATTTGCTTAATACCCAAATAAT
This sequence comes from Rutpela maculata, assembly GCA_936432065.2. NCBI lineage: Eukaryota > Metazoa > Arthropoda > Insecta > Coleoptera > Cerambycidae > Rutpela > Rutpela maculata. The sequence goes on from OW386286.2 coordinate 109,097,112, forward strand.
ATTCTCTATTCATATTTACACAGTTTAGTGACAATATATTGTGTGCAAATAAATAGTAAAGTGCTGTGCCGTTTGCAGAAAGCAGTTTAGAAAAGAAGAAAATCGATCGTTCCATAGTCGTAACATGATGAAGTTCAGTTTACAGTTATAAAGTAAATAGCAATTAAATTTTAATATCCTTTCAATACATATTTATCTTACTGTAATATCGTATGCCTACATCACGTTATATAAAGAGCCGGTAATGCAGGAATTGCAATAATTCATTTTAATGAAAATATTTACCATTCTACACATTTTCTACACACACAACGCCACTGTTGCCTATGGGATGTGATGTTCATCTATCCATTTTAATGGACATATAATGTGACTATGTTAGGAGCAAACAAGGTATATAGTGAAAAGATAGCCTGTTATGTATCTAGATATAAGTTCTTTAATCGGAGATCATGATACTAACAGTATCATGTACTGATTCGTACCATTCGTACTATTCGTACCCACACTCCCACTCCACACAAGATTGGTAGAGACAAATCTTGCACTCCGCAGTGTTCAGTATAGATTATTTAATTATATTCCGCACTTTTCACTTTTCTAAATTCACCGGTGGACAAAATACGAAGCTGATTGGCTATATTTTTCAAAATAGCCATCAATTAAATAATGTTATTGCTTACCGGTGCGATTTAGAAATCTGTCCATTATGTGGCGGTAGTTGGGGTCAGTATTATTGTTATATTAAGGGCGAGTACACACTGGGCGCTTGGCGTTGGCGTTCGGTACGCGTCGGTAGCGTACACACGGTGCGCTTAGCAAAGCGTTCAATGAGCGTTTTGTAATAGAGGGTGTGCATGCCAGTTCGTCAACTCTATACGAAAATGCGCGATCAAATGTACAACACAATGGCGGCGTATGGATCTGGAAGCGCGCGGCTAACGCGCGCTTGAATGTGTACACCTTCGCAGGCCACCTTGGTTCTTAAAACACGCGTTGCTAAAGCGCACGCTCCAAAACGCCCAGTGTGTACTCACTAGTGATGGGCGATATCGTGATTTTTCAATCACAACGTAAATCGTTACTGTGAATTTCTTATTATCAGTGAATTTAAAACGTGATGTGATCACGACTTTCATAATACGACGTACGGGAGAAATTGTTAATTATTATATTGGTCTTGGTTGAACCACGGCAAGGGAACGAAATACGGAAGGAAAGTCATAATAACGTCACGCTTTTCTGCCAACTTTAGTAACAGTCGTTACCTGTGATTTCTTAATATCACTAATTAAATCACAGTTCGTGATATATTGCTCATCACTAGTACTCGCTGTAATCGTGCAGTTTAAACTTCGAGCATCTTCTATTGCATTAATAATTTCTTCATCGTCATTAGATAGTAAAAGACAGATAGATAGATAGCGTTTATTTAACCACATTATATACACGTTCGTACATTTGTAGCAAGTCAACAGAAAAAAATTGTAATAATTTTGTAATTAGTACGTTGTATAAAACGAATGCTGTCTTGCAGTACATTGATAATAATCATATAGTAATAATCAAATATTTCGAATATATCCATCATATTACATATAAAAACAGGGAACTTTTTTGGTTACGAATATTTTAAAATCTGAAATCTCCAGTTTAAACGGTCCAAGATTGGTAGAGTATAGGTAACTACTACGTAGAAACTAAGTCAAGCAGCAGTTTTAGTAGTTTCTACGTAGTAGTTACCATTAGTGGAACTTTAAAGGTTTCCGGAACTAAAGATTGTTACGTAATGGGAACCATCCTTCTACTAAGCATTCACCAAAATGCGGAATAATAATTACGTAGCAAGTTACTATTCCGGTACTTCTACCGTTACCGCGTCGAGGACTAGGTTATTACGTAAACGGGATGTAACCAAGTAGTAGAAATGACTAACTTTTGGAACAGCTCAGCTGACCGAAATGAGAGCGCAAACTATATATTTGGCTCTCTGTTATTCGAATAGCAAATTAATGACTTACTGAGTTTAAGCACATGATATGTCCAAGGTCCAAGTTAAGGTGATTATATACAACATGCATAAGCATATATTATAAATCATGATGTTTTGCATTTACCCTGGGTGTGAATATTAAAACCACCACTTGTTTTCTGTAAAATGTTATCATGATGCTTCGATAAAAAAGACGCCCCCTCGAGAAAATGGTTTTTTCGGAAAAAAAATTTTTTGCAAAAATTATGTGTACAAGCAAAACTGCAAAATTTTTTACGGAAAACGTTTTTTTTTTAAATTTTATATATTATAAAGTAATAATCTAATTAGAAAACATATTTGAAAATGACTATAATAAAAAGAAATTTTTTATTGAATTATATTTTTATCTGCGTCTTCATTCAACAACAGAAAAATGACGATTTTAATTGCAGTAACTTAAAGGTTGCAAAAACCAAAATTATTTCCCTACAAGTTACATTTACTATAAAGTAGCAGATGCCACCAACGTTATAGTTGTTACTTTAAAAGTGGTGACGGGAACTACAACAATTTCACTGTGTAGTTATATTTACCTAGATGTAGCAAATGGGACCAATGACGCTATAAGATCTTAGTAACTGTTGCTACCAACTTATTTTCATGTTGGTAGAATTGGCAGAATCGATATAGGTAATTTTTTTTTATTAATTGGCAACGCGGTAATAACTGTTAAAGTGTCACTGTCACTGTGTGATGGGAACATAGACCTCTCCATCGACCAATACCTGTTTGGGTTCGTACTATGAGCGCCTGCGGCGCTAGTAGCGTTAAATTTACGCGCTCTAGGTTTGGGGGGGGCGGAGATTTAAATTCATCCTTGAGATTTTGGGTAGAGTAAAGACAGATTTAGACGATCACATATTGTGATCCAATTTCTTGTTGAAATAACTATCTTTTATCTTTAATTAAATAAGAATTAGGTGTTTTCACCCAATGTTACCAATTGCGTTAAAATGTAATTAGTAGAAACTGGTGATACCTAACGATAGTAAATAAAGACAAACAATATTTTTAAACAAAAATTTGTCACAAAATATGACCGTCCAAATGTACATTGTGTAAATAAAATAAGAAATATCCAATTGCGAAGTATATTTTAAAATGTAAGCTTGGCATTTCATCCTAAAGCATGTGTATATATAAAATACGCTATTGACGGCTGGCAATTAGGCACACAGCAAACACCATAATGGTTCCTTCCTGTCGACACCAACAACAGACGCAGCAAACATAACTTAAAAGCAAACTTTATTAACATAATAACACTTAAATACATAAAAACACCGCATTTGTAGCTAGCGAACAAGTCATCGGCACATTTACAGCCCAGACAGCATAAGTATATCCTGTGTACGTCCTATGGATATCCTCATTGGACATGAAGGACCTAAAGCGGATATGCTTAAGGATCACATATGGACTACATAGGATATCCTATGGATATTCTTTTGTCACAACTTTGGACGTCCATAAGATATCCATCGTAAATCCTTAGGGATATCCACTGGACATACATAGGACGTATTTGTTATACAGTAAATGGACATAAAGCGGATATCCTTATGGATCACATATGGACCACATGGGATATCTACTGGATATTCTTTTGTCACAACTTTGGGCGTCCATAAGATATCCATCGTAAATCCTTAGGGATATCCACTGGACATACATAGGACGTATTCGTTATACAGTAAATGGACATAAAGCGGATATCCTTATGAATCACATATGGACCACATGGGATATCCAGTGGATATTCTTTTGTCACGTCCATAAGATATCCATCGTAAATCCTTAGAGATATCCACTGTATGTCCATAGACCATACGTTTGTCACAAATGGACCGCATTAGTGTGACGTCACATCCCAACAAACACATTTACATTGGGCCGCTGTCGGGGGAATAACCCCTTGCCGGAAAACGAAACGTTGGTACAATGCTGGCTTCCAATGCATCTCCAGAATCAAAATGCGCCGGCGGCCGCTATTTTTACGACTTAAGCGGCCCGACGTTAAATTCCGACTTAAACCCATCAAACTTAATGGTCCTCTTCAGGCAAGATGCCGTTGTTCTGTATTTTTCGAAGAAGTAACGATTGACTACCAATGCTGGACTTACGTACTATCACATAATGTTTAAATAAGGTTCGCCTACAGTGAAATGTCGTTGGTCACACAAATGATGTACATTGGCATTACATCGGTCTATGCTTAAATAACTGAATCATCCAGATTACTTTTGAAAATCAGACCTGCATTGCACCATGGACCACCTAGGAAGCTCCTATAGCAGTTTATCCCTGGAGCAGGGGACATGGTTGCTTAAACAATGCTTCGACAGAATTACATATGCCATCTTTAGGTTCTCACTGATATATCAGTGAGAACCTAAAGATGGCATATGTAAAAACGTTGTTTAAGCAACCATGTCCCCTGCTCCAGGGGTAAACAGCCATATAGGAGCTTCCTAGGTAGTGCATGGTGCAATGCAGGTTTGACTTTCAAAAGTAATCTGGACGATTCAGTTATTTAAGTATAGACCGATGTAATGCCAATGTACATCAATTGCGTGACTAAAGACATTCAGCTGTTTACTCTACTGAGGTTTCTCTTTATTTGAACTGACTTAGTTCAGAAATTCTCAGTTCATGTAACGATGGTCCGTAGTAAGCAGCTACCAGCGAGAACCTAAAGATGACCGATGATTCTGTCGATATGTTGTTCAAGCAACCATGGCTCCTCTAGAAGCTTATTAGAGTCGAGAGACTAGATGCTCCATAGACAGACACACACACACACACGTATGTATATTTATACATAACACAAATCAGCTAAAGTTAGAAATTAACTAATATTTAAAATGAAATGCCTCGTATATTTTCAAATATTTCAGAAGATTAATAAAATCGGAACAAAAATAAGGTGTTCATTTTGACACACTGAAAATTATATTTCTAAATTTAAAAAAACTGTCATAATGTTTCTATTGTTCGGATTATTATACTCTTTTTGTTCAGTATTTAAAACAATTTTTTTTGGAAATATCTGAAAACATAGAGGATGACCCAAGCAAAAGAAATATGCTACATTTAAATTTTTTGTTTTCAACATTATAAGCTGCAAACCAATCTACAATACTTGTGAATCAACCAATGCAACTAAAAATAACAAGTTAATAATAGTGCACATACAGAGGACGACATTAAAACCTTACTCATTTTTAAAATTTTTATTTTTCATCATAGCAATGTTTTCGAGACATGGAAGTTATAGAACTATAAAATTTTTGACCAGTAAATACAAAAAAAGCATCTGTCATCCGTGGTCAAATGGTTCGTTTTTTGTCATTTATTTCCACGACTAAGTTTTTTTTAATTTATTTACTGTTCATAAATTGAATAGGCCTGTAACTTCGAAACGAATAAAAATCGCACTACCACTTTTGTTTTTTAATCTTACAATTAAGTCCGAGATTAAGTCTATGCTCCCAAAATTTGAACATAACGATATGAGACACCTGCAACTTAATTAGGCCATAAGTAACGACCCATTACCTTCAAGATAGAATTTTTCTGTTTAAAATTTTTTTGCTAGTTTAAAAATTAAGTTACCACCATATGCATATTTATATTCAAAATTTCTTTTACATATTACCCATGTACGTTAATAACCACATACATCACATAACACATACTGCTTGATTAGAATTGTCAACTGACATATTTGGGAACGTCTAAATGAAATTTTGATTAAATAAATATAACGTGGTTTTTAAATTTGCCCCTTCTAAAAAAATGAAAACCAGTACATTCCTATGAAGTCTTGACACATTATTTCTTAAGAACTGAGTCCATTAGTCCAAATTACTAAGAAAAAATTAAAATTTATTCAATACGTTAACATTCAAAATCATCAAAACGCAGTTCTCTGAACATAATAAAATACATTTCATATTCCTTCTCCTGGTCTTATTTCTGTTCTCCTTTCCTTTTAATTATCTTCTTCCTCTTCTCGATTAGCAAAAGATCGTACCAAACCTGTTATGGTAGTTCCTATTTCCCATTGGATTTCCTCGTATTACAGCTGAAACAAGTTTTCTTATATAATATTTCCGGATTTATTTATTTTTTGACCTGATAGAAAACAAACCACATTTTTATTCTCCAGGATTTAAATCCTTAAAATTAAAAAAACGTGAACATGTTCATTTAAACCTAATATGTAGTCTATATTACAGGTTCAAAGCAGTACGATTCAGAATATTTGTTTTAATGTTATGCAACAAAATTTCAGACAATTAGGAATTGTTTAATATGCATATTGTGATTTTAATATATTTTGTACCTTATACATACATTCGTACTGTCCGTGTTGTACCTTTTTATAATATTTACAATTTATATGACCTATACTTATAATATGTTACCCACATTTACTACTTTTGTATTAGTTTTGACTTACCAAATATGCATGTAATGTATCACATAATGGGTAATAAAGAATTTAATTTAATATACAATACACAAGTGTAGATCCGGCCATTGTAAAATCCGAAATAAAAAAAAAACGCCTCGAAAACAACACTTGGAGGGTCTAAATTAAAGTACCTACTTGTATATTCGTGCATATTATACCCTCATTTTGGAATTTTGGTAACCAACATCTCAAAAAAATATAGAGTAATGGTCATTAATTTTCAATGGCATGATAAAAGAGTAATGTTTGAAAATTTTTCACGTGTTTTGTAAACATAACAAAAATTATTAATCAAATGTGGGAAAGCTACAGCAAGTAATTCTAATGTTATGTAATATATATATATACTCACTTGTCCATAATAAAAATAGATGTATGTTGACTTCAGTTTTCTTTTTAATTTGAAAAACTATCTCATCTGTCTGCTGAAAATTCCAACAAATCAATCACCACTATCATCATAAAAAGAAGTTAAGTATTAATTAGTATAGCAAACCTTCTATCAAACGGGGGTGACGTAATGGAGCCGTGAGTCTTTTCCCTTCCTGTGTACACACCCCAAGCAGCATTCAAAGTGATGGGAACTGGCATCTGAGGCATCGGAACTTTAATATAGTAGGAATAACATAACTGTTACTAATTTTGCGACTTCAGGGTAATATTCACTTTGTGGTATGCATTTGTAGTGACAATTAAGTAGATTCTACTGAATTTAGGCACTGTATAGTTATAACACTTTCAAGTAACTGCTGGAGAATCTGCAACGTCGCGGATACTACTCTGCATTACTTTGAAGCATCCTCAACTGCAAAGTGAAAATTGGTAGTAATGCCGACTGCACAGCTTTACCAAAGGACCACTTGAAAGTAGTCTAACTTATTAGTGACATCTCGAGTAAAAATGAGGTTATTTCTACGAACATAGGGGCTTTGAAGTTATCTTTACTACTCCCCACTAATTGAAAATGACTTAAAAGTTACATATACCTTGAAAATCTACTATAGAGTAATATTAACTTTTAAGACAATTTATATATAATTATTGGCATTGAATAAAATGGCGGCATCTGAAATGCTCAGTGAAAGCGAAATAAAGTTTATCAGCACTCATCCACGTTTTATAGAAAACTGAAGAAACAGTTAAACAGTAGTAGAGAAATAGTGATTCTTCAGAATATGCTGCAAACATAGATTATTTCGCCACAGCAAAACCATCATCTTTAGCAACAAGTGCAAAGGTGCTCCCATCAACACAAGAAGAGTGATCAAAAACTATAACAGTTGTAGTGATTAATGATACTGTGTACTGCTCGAAAATTACAACTTGTCTTTAACACACAGATTGACCCATAGTTCAGTTAGTGATCCACTGAGCATATTAAATGAATTTGCCGATTAAAAACTCCAAATTTAATAAATATTGTGTCGATGGGGAACGGACAATGTCGGTATAACGGCATAAGACATTATTTATGTACAATAAATTGAATTGAATGAAATTAAATGTAAACTGATCACTAAATAAATATGAAAACTGTTATGTATTTTTTCCATTATTACTCACTTTACGTTAATAAATATATTTATCCAACACTTTCGTATAAAGTGATCTTTATTGATAAGACTTTGAAGGTATAAAGTGACCCACAAGTCACTAGTGAGATAAAGTAGTAAGCTAAAGTGAGGTAAAGTGATTTAGTCACTAAAGAGTAATTTCAATATAAAATAAAGTCCAAGGAATTTATTTATTGTCTCCATTATATGGAAAATTAACAAAACAAAGAATCCATGCAGTAACACTTATTTATATTTATGTTAACATTTATTGTCATCATATTCGATTTTTCACAAAGGAAACTGCTCTTCTGTACACAATTTTTCTCTATACTAGTAACGACGTCTGTATTGCCTGACTCGTTGTGCTGCTCTCCCTGAATTTTTTTAGCAATAACAATCTTGTTGAGACTGAATCTTCCAAATAACCCTCCGCCACGGTGGATGATTTCCACACACCGTGACGTTTAAGGGTGGTAATGTCACCCCCAGCATTGGCCAAGAGTTGCTGAGGAACGGCGCATGCTATGGCCAGTATACAAATCTGCATCAGGCAATTGCAAATAGTCAGCTACAATTCTTGGAATTTTTGAGAGCTTATTTAATCCAACGCATTGGATAGTGCACTTTCCCTTTTGAAAATTTACGAAAAATCTTTTGAGACACATTTTGCGGTCTTAGAGACATATTTCCTAATCGAATCAAGTGGGTTCACCGAAAATCCTTCATTTAAAACTGTGAAACTTCTTGATTTATTCGTTTTGGTATCTGGTATGGATATATATAGATATTATTCTTTGTCTCATATCTTCGACGCTTAAGAAGGGAAGGTCAGTTCACCGCAACGGCAGGCACCGCAAACTCCCAATATCAATGCAACCTAAAAAACCCAAACATTTAAATAGGTATATAAAAGCAAGATCATAAAAAACACCTACCTCTGACATAAGATGCTCACCGTCAGGGGCATCCATCAAATATTGTTCGATATGTGCTCTTTCCAAATAATATCAGATAATAAAAAGTACTTAAATAGTATAATAATTGTTATTTTTAATAATGCACATATTCCCATCGCACACAGTGACAGTGACACTTTAACAGTTATTACTGCGTTGCCAATTAAAAAAAAAATTACCTATATCGATTCTGCCAATTCTACCAACATGAAAATAAGTTGGTAGCAACAGTTACTAAGATCTTATAGCGTCATTGGTCCCATTTGCTACATCTAGGTAAATATAACTACACAGTGAAATTGTTGCAGTTGCCGTCACCACTTTTAAAGTAACAACAACTATAACGTTGGTGGCATCTGCTACTTTATAGTAAATGTATACTTGTAGGGAAATAATTTTGGTTTTTTCAACCTCTAAGTTACTGCAATTAAAATCGTCATTTTTCTGTTGTTGAATGAAGACGCCATATTGACACGGATAAAAATATAATTCAATAAAAAATTTCTTTTTATTATAGTCATTTACAAATATGTTTTCTAAATAGATTATTACTTTATAATGTATAAAATTAAAAAAAAAACGTTTTCCATAAAAAATTTTGCAGTTTTGCTTGTACACATAATTTTTGCAAAAAATTTTTTTTCCGAAAAAACCATTTTCTCGAGGGGGCGTCTTTTTTATCGAAGCATCATGATAACATTTTACAGAAAACAAGTGGTGGTTTTAATATCCACACCCAGGGTAAATGCAAAACATCATGATTTATAATATATGCTTATGCATGTTGTATATAATCACCTTAACTTGGACCTTGGACATATCATGTGCTTAAACTCAGTAAGTCATTAATTTGCTATTCGAATAACAGAGAGCCAAATATATAGTTTGCGCTCTCATTTCGGTCAGCTGAACTGTTCCAAAAGTTAGTCATTTCTACTACTTGGTTACGTCCCGTTTACGTAATAACCTAGTCTTCAACACGGTAATGGTAGAAGTACCGGAATAGTAATTTGCTACGTAATTATTATTCCCCATTTTGGTGAATACTTGGTAGAAGGATGGTTCCCATTACGTAACAGTCCTTAGTTGCGGAAACCTTTAAAGTTCCCCTAATGGCAACTATTACGTAGAAACTACTAAAATTGCTGCTTGGGACGCCTGTCTCAATTTCAATTTTATCCTGCCGAAAGTGTAATTGACAGACCTTAAAATAAAAATAAATAGAAAATCATACCTAATTTCGTTTTGAAAATAAAATATAAAATTGAAATACTTATTATTAAATTAATCGAAAAATTGTAAACATAACCTTCAAGCAAATCATGGCACAATTATAATTTATCCATAAACTGAACATAACATATATTTTATAAAGCCATCAATTACTTACCTCTTCATGATAATAAAGACTATTCAATAAATAAACAAGTATTCTAGGTACTGACGCTTCTACTAACTGAGCTATCGTGGTGACCGTTATTTCGGATGCTAAAAGCAGTATTTATGATGTGTATGAAGTCTTTATTATGTGTGAAATTGAATTTCTTGCCTTATTGAAAATATATCGAGTTACTAGTTTTTTATTTATTTATAATTATTAAGAAGAACTTATTTAATTTAATTTAATTAAACTATCACCAGTGTCACCTGAGAAGTACGAGTAGTTATTGAACAATGTAATTATTACATTAATTAGTATTAGTGGCGGTTCGTTAAAAAAAATATTTTCCCCAGATCTCGAATAGAAATTGAAGAGCAGAGGGAGAAATCCGAAAAAAAAAATTTTCCTTATCTCAAATTTGATGAGCGGTGGAGGGGAAGTCAGGAGTCAACTAATTTAAGAATTAAAGTTTTAAGTTGAGGTACTTATACAAACCTGGGAAGCGTCTTGGAGAAAAAACGGTAAAAGTGTAATATCGTCATCTACAACATAAATAGAATATTTAATGGTCTAAAACAGATCTAAAATTTAAAAAAAACCAATAAGCAATTATTACCTTAAAAAAAAACATTTTCTTCGCAAAAGAAACGGAATGAGCAGAGGAAGACGGCGCCTTAAGCACTCGGCCACCAACCTTTCTGAGGCTACTTGCCTAAAGACTTTATAGTTGGAACATGCAACGGATAGATTTTGCTTTTTAATGCATTTTAATCTAATATTATTATTAAAAGAATAGATAGAAATATAATTTAAACAAATAAACTGCCGAATCTTGACAAACTCTTTCGAATATAAATTATTTTGGATAATGTTAAAAAACATTATCCTCGAATAAAAACGCCAATACTTATCCCTCACGACACGGTTTATTTTTTTTTAAACTTTGCACTCTGCTTACGATAACAAAATGCCATTAGCGAGTTTTAAAGTTTGTATTCCGATAAAATATAAATAAATTTAACACCGAAAAAAGACGACAATATGACGTGATGTATAGCACGTCATTTTCATATCATTTATAAGACGCCATTCTGTCGTCGATTTTTAGTGCCCTGACGTCTTTTTGACCAGAATCACCAGATTTAGACGTCATTATAACGTACCCTTGCTACCTGGATGCGTCATAGTGAAACTGCGCAAAATTTTGCTAAATTATTTTCATCAGTTTATAGTAGTAAAAAACCCAATTATAGATTAGACTTTTTAGACGATATTGGAAATATTTGTAATGACGTGTTCAACTTGAATCTGATTGGTGAATTGGATTATAACCCACACAGCACAGAAATATTCTAAGAATGTGCACAGAATGTTTGCTCGAAACGTTTCAATATTTTGAGAATGTTCTCACAACATGAAAATCATTACCATAGAATGTGCCATGCACATTACCAAGTGGAGTCTGTTAAATGTTCCTAGAACATCTCAGGTATGTTTTCTCAGGTAGCAAAGGCACGTGAAAATGACGTGACTAGTTAGTAGTCTACTTGATAAAAATGAAATAATTAATGCATGTTATATGCTAAACAAACTGTATTAATCCATTCAAACGTATAAGTATCTTATCCAACAAGTAACTTTATATCCTTATCTCGGTACGTGATATAATTTGATATACCTTATCTAAAGCGATAACAACTTCCTTTTAAAACAAAGCTTTCTCATGTAAAACGCTGGCACAGCATGATTTCTAAGAAATGCATGTGCCTACGTTGATAACGATGTTATAAAAAGACCAAGAGATACACTTGCAGTCAGTCTACATTTAATCGTTATACCTACAACATTTAACTATTGTAACAAATATATAATCATATAAAATATTTTGTAAAGCCAAGAATAAAAGTTTTTAAAAAGTGAACACAGTTCTAAGTGATATAAAAGTGGCGCAGTCGGTAGGATTGGTAATAACGCCTAGAAGAAGAGCCTAACCAACGAAAACCTCCCCGAAGAATAAGGAACACCCCAAAAAGGGCCTAACTTCAGGAAAGGATCGCCGGAACAAGGAGACCTCTGACGACGGGCGGCGGATTCCAATCCCTAAATCAAGAAAGAACCTACAAATGAATATTTATTACGTGTAAGTACTTATTGAATCATCTCGTTTTTAGTGCAAATTTAATTAAAATAATAATCATTTCTTGCGTATTGTCCGTGGAAAGAACAGTTCTGTTGTCCATTGCTATTATAAGTAAAATAAATCTAAGTTTTCAAATTCAAATTAGTTTATGCCAGTAACTACTCGAAATATGGCTCACCAACAACAACAACAAAACCAACAACAGCACGAGCCACAACCTCAACCTCAACCAGACGCTGTTGAACCGTATAAATTGAGCGAAATATTTTCAATTATTCCTGAATATGACGGTAATCAAATAAATTTAAATACATTCCTAAATTCATGCAGAACCGCTTATGGCATGTCGATTGGTAACCAGGTGGTACTTTTAACTGTTCATATAAAAAACAAATTAAAAGGCCGTGCAGCTGAACTAGTGAACTCTAGAAATCCCACTCATTGGGAAGAAATTAAGACTCTTTTAGAGAATCATTTTGGTGATAGTAGAGACCTAACCTCCTTGATACAAGACTTGCAAAGAATGCGACAACTTCCCGGTGAATCTCCGCTCACGTTTATTGCGCGCTTACAAACTCACGAAGCAAAAATGCATGCTTCTGTTCATAAACAGCGGTTAACAGCGGCACAAAAACAAGCCCAAACGCAATTAACTGAGGGCATGGTTTTGAACACCCTACTCACGGGACTAGAACCCAAACTTGCGCATGTTGTTAGGGCAAGCGACCCTGAGAATATGCTAAAAGCAATAACGAGAGTTCGAAAATAACTCCAACTAAATTACTTTGAAACACAAAAAACCAATCGCAACAATAGTGCAATCACTCCCATGCGTAACCAAAACTTCCCCTTACCTGCAAGACATTGTTCATTTTGCAAACGTACGGGACACGTCGCTAATGAATGTCGTCAGAGACAACAAAGTTCTCGACCCCCAAATTTTGGTACTCCCCAAATCTATCCTAGGCCTAATTACTATAATCAAAATCCTGGAAATTCGCAAAATTTCCAACAACAAAGACCTAACTATTATAACCAAAATCCTGGAAGCTCACAAAACTTCCAGCAACAAAGACCACCCGTCATTGCACCAAACCCAAATTTCAATAATGCAAGACCACCTGCGATTCAACCTAACCCTAATTATTATAGACCAAATTCAAATAGAAAAACGCTTCATCTCAATCAAAATACTGAACCCGAAAACCCAGAGCAACAAAATCAAAGTTATTACGTTCACGATAACCCTTACGAAAATATTAACGAGGGATATTATACTGATAATAACCCCTACGCAAGTCCGAACTATTATACAGCTAATACTTCGGAATACGACAACAGCAACGAAGACTATTATACTGCTAATAGTCCCTCCGAAAATTATTACACGGACGAATCTACTTTCGATACAACACCTGTATATAATCGGGATTTTCGATCAGGCCCACATGCCCAGTCGGACCCGCCTTATCACAAAACCGGAGACTCCGAGATGACAGTATTGCAAACCCAATTTGGCAAAATGAACTTGGACAATTTCAACCCAAATCTCAACTTCCCGGAACAACAGTTCCTATAAGCCCCTTATTGTCTGTCAAATCCAAAAATTTGTATTATATCTACGACATTACTAACACGCATAGATTATTAATCGACACGGGCGCAGGACTATCCATATTCAAACCCAAAATTTGTGAAAATTATAGTAGATGTCCGGAAAACATTACGATCCAAGGCATAACTGACCAAAAAATAAAAATTAACGAAGCCGTCTTTATCCCGTTTGACAACAATGAACCATTTAAAATTTATGTATGCGATCTTGACATAGAATTCGATGGACTCCTAGGGTCTGATTTCTTAGAACATTACAATTGTATAGTGGATATAAAAAACAAAAAACTTGTAACAAATTTCAAAACAATCCCGATCCACAAAGTCACGGACCAGGGTCTGCCAAACATACAAAATTACCCAAATCCAGATAATCGTGATACCACTCGTAATATATCAAATATAATTTCAGTTGAACCACGTATAGAACAAATTACCAAACTTAAATGTCACTTGTCCAACACAGAAGCTATACTGCTAGCTACCGAAGTAGACAAGGTAAGACTCCCTAACGCGATAGTTCAGATAGACGATAAAGGTGAATTTATTACCTCTATATTAAACGTAAACGCGGTACCCAAAACCGTTAATTTTTCAAATTTAAAACTAGAACCGATCCAAAATTTCTCACTGAATTATATGGACGAAGAAACCTCCCAAACTTGCGTAGACAGACGTTATGAAATAAAAACCAACTCCGTCTAGACCACCTAAACATGGAAGAAAATGAACTAATAACTCAACTTTGTCTAGAATACGCGGACATTTTTTATCTTGAAGGTGACCAACTAACTTTCACCAATGAAATTAAACACGCAATAGATACCAATGACGCGAAACCGGTATTCACGAAATCGTACCGATACCCTCAGATACACAAAGAAGAAGTCAAAACGCAGGTATCCAAAATGTTAGAACAAAATATTATTCGACCCTCTAACTCCCCCTGGTCATCTCCAGTGTGGGTTGTCCCTAAGAAACTTGATGCTTCGGGTAAGCCGAAATGGCGTGTGGTTGTAGACTACAGAAAACTCAATGAGTTAACTGTAGGAGATAAATACCCTCTACCCAACATCTCAGATCTCCTGGATCAATTAGGCAAGTGCCAGTACTTCACAACATTGGACTTGGCCTCTGGGTTCCACCAGATCGAGATAGACCCGAAAGACATCCCGAAAAGTGCATTTAGCGTAGACAACGGGCACTATGAATTCGTTCGTATGCCCTTCGGCCTTAAAAACGCCCCTTCCACCTTCCAAAGGGTTATGGACAACATCCTCATGGGCATTCAGAACGAGAGATGTCTGGTATATATGGATGATATTATCATATATTCCCCGACAGTTCACGAACACATTTCTCGTCTCACAGAAGTGTTCAAACGCCTTCGAAATGCTAACTTAAAAATCCAACCTGATAAATGCGAGTTCCTTCGTAAAGAAGTCGCATACCTGAGTCACCTCATAACTAAAGAAGGAGTAAAACCAAACCCCGATAAGGTACAGTGCATCCAAAACTTTCCGCAACCCACTAATCAGAAGGAAATCAAATCTTTCCTCGGGTTGGCAGGTTATTATCGCAGATTTATAAGTAATTTCGCGAAACTATCCAAGCCCCTCACCAAATTGTTACAAAAGGATGTCCCTTTTGCTTTCGACTCAGAATGTCACAAATCCTTCGAGGAATTAAAACAAGCCCTCACTTCGACCCCAGTACTTATCTACCCAAACTTCGACGAAACATTTCTACTTACCACTGATGCAAGCGCGTTCGCCATCGGCGCCGTGCTCTCACAAAACCCCATTGGCAAAGACTTACCAATAGCTTTCGCCTCAAGGACCCTCTGTAAAGCCGAAACCAAATACTCAACCATAGAGCGTGAACTTTTAGCTATAGTATGGGCCGTGAAACACTTCCGTCCATACATATTTGGTCGGAAATTTAAACTAATAACCGACCATAGGCCTCTAACGTGGCTTTTCTCGATAAAAGACCCCGGCAGCCGCCTAGCACGTTGGCGACTGAAGCTTGAAGAATACGAATACGAAATCGAATATAAACCCGGCCGCATTAATAAAAATGCAGACGCTCTTTCCCGCATAAAGATAAATCACATTCAAGATTCCTCTAACTTTCAAGCAGAATCAAAACTAGTAACGTACCCCATTCAAAGTCCCTCAACTCCAATAGAACCCGATCCTGATAGTCAGGACACGACAAGCGACACGACGGAAACTAACGAACAAGAAGATGTCCTGAACGAATTCGAAACTTTCGTAAAATTGTATAAAACGAAGTCACTTATCGATTATTCTAAAATTGAATTTTCGAACGGGCAACTCCTGGACAAAACCAATAAAAATATAGTGACCTTTTTCCAACAAAACAATCTCAAAGATTTTCATTATAAAATCCTTGAAGATTTGTTCGAAGAAAACGCAGACTTCCGAGATTTAGAATTAAATAAATTATCGAGTAAGTCGGTGCGACATAGAAATTACTTTATCGTGGCTCTACCATACGACCCCGAAACCGTAATCCAAAATCTATTTATCTCCCTATACAAAGGTCGTGAAGAGTTCGACGACTCTAAAACGTATTGTATCGAAAACAATGTCGAACTCCCTATTCTTGAAATTTTGTCATTTCTTTTATCGGAAAAAGACGTGAAACTCAAAATATGTCAAAACGTTACTAGAACACCTAGTGACGACGAAATCCCAATTATTATCTACCAGCATCATACTGGCAAAGCCCATCTCCACCGCGGAATAAATGAGACTATTCGTCGTATTCGAGAGAAATACAATTGGAAAGGATTGACAAAAGACGTCGAAAATTTCATAAAAACCTGCAAAATCTGCCAAGAAACAAAAATCTGTCGCAAAAATTTAGATAACCCTCTCGTAATTACGGAGACGCCTAAATCCCCTTTCGAACGTATAAACATAGACGTCCTAGAAGTCCCAACGAAAAATTACGCACTTACTGTACGCGACGAACTTACAAAATTCACTCAAGCGTATCCTATCAAAGATAAATCAGCAAAATCAATCGCAAACACTCTACTCGTTTACTTCCAGCACTTCGGAACACCCCTTCGAATCCATTGCGATTATGGCCGAGAATTCGATAACGCCATCCTAAAAGATTTATGTCTCCTCTATGACATCAAAGTAACGCAGTCTAGTGTCGGACACCCCCAATCTAATGGTTCCTTAGAAAGGTTCCACGCTACCTTGTTGGAAATGATCCGAGCACACGTGGCAGAACACCCTGACGAACACCCCTTCAACATATTACCTTACGCGATAATATGCTATAATACCTCTACTAATAAAACTCACGGATTTACACCCTACTAGTTAGTTTTCGGACACACGTCCAGTAGACCACCTGAGACGCTATATAATCAGGAAGAACTAGTCACGAAATACGTCAGAGACTTAAATAATCGCCTCTCTTATTATTATAAAGTCGCGCGCGCCAGAACTGAAACACAAAAACAAAAAGCGAAAGTTCGGTTCGACGCCCACGTTTCAAAGGAAACCCCCGAATATCAGATTGGTCAAAAGGTGTATTTAAAAGAATCCCAAATCACCGATAAGTTACGTAATAAATATAACGGGTCATTTGAGATTTTGGAACTTCACAAAAACTCAGCCACCCTCCTTAACAAAAAAACAAAACAAAAAACTAAAGCTAACTTTGACAGGTTAAAACCATATATTGAAGCCTAAATTGCCTTACAGGTTCACCTTGCTGATCGGAGCAGCCATGTCCCAGTACCAAATAACACCCATCAATAACACCGTCGGAGTCTATTACCACGACGAAACGAGGATAATTATTTCCAATAATAAATGGACTCTGCTAGTCCATAAAAATCTATCAAGCCTCGAAGAAGCCTTTATCAACAACAACAAAATTTTAGAATCAATTGTCAATATATTCACCCCCGATACACGCGAAACGAAAGAATTCCTAGTCAAAGTCAAAACACACATAACACTCCTAAACCAAGTATCAAATTCCCTTAAGGTAAAATTTGAAGAAATCTTTGTTAACACCAAACGATTCAAGCGCGGTATATTAAATGGAGCAGGTAGTATATTTAAAGCAATTACCGGCAATCTAGATGCTGAAGATGGACAATTCTTCACAGACAGTATTAACAAATTAAACAAAGATCAACATCAAATAGAAAACCTCCTGAAAAATCAAATATCCGTTACCTCTACCGTCGTAAAAACGTTTAACGAAACGATCCAAAATATGCAAATTAATATAGTAACGTTTAACGAGGATATGAAAAAGATTCAAATCGGATTGCATAAAGTAAATGATAGAGTTGCACTGGTTCAAGCCGAATTAAAATTTATCGAAACATGTGAAAAATTGACTGAAAGTTACTTGTACCTCCAGAGCAACCTTGATGACATTTTGAACGCGATCACATTTGCTCGTCTGAAAATAATACACTCTTCAATTATTTCACCCGAAAGTTTGATTACTGCACTTCAGGAAATCTCTCAAAACTTAGTAAAAAATAATCTACCCCTACCGGTAAAATATTCAGAAATTCCCCAATACCTAGAAATTATCGAACTAGAAGCCTTTCAATCAAAATCCGATCTTGTTTTCGTTCTAAGAATACCACTAGTAGAACAACAACTCTATACCCTGTATCATTTGTATCCTATCCCTATATTAGACAACAGAACTGGCCTTCACCATGTCTTGTCATTCTCACAAAAATTCATTGCGCGTAACGATGATTCACTAATGTACATTCCCGTCAAAGACCTGAGTACATGCAAACAACTAGATTCCCATTAGAAACTATGCTCAGACCTCTACGCCTACCCGATCGACAGCAGTGCAGCATGCGAAGCCCAGCTACTGAAAAGCTTCAGAAAAATCCCCGAAAACTGTGTAAGTTCCCTCGTCTATGGACAAGGTTATAACGTTCAGAAACTACAAGGCAATGTGTGGTTAATAATTGTCTCTGAACCCATTCATATCACCATAAACTGTAATAAAATGGACACGAAAATTACCAGTGTTAATAAAAACTCCATATTAAAACTACATCCGGACTGTTACGCGTTTGTCGGTATAACAAAAGTGCAAGCAGAAAGCCGCAATACCATCAACATTACAGACAATTCCCATCCAGTGGTTATACCCTATGACTGTTGTAGTGACATTCCCGAAAAACTCCAGCTATCCAAGTTGGAACCTCTCCAGTTCGATCACCTAAATGTAGAAAATCTAGACATAGCCAACCACAAACTCGAGCAATACTCTAGAGATCTAGACAAACTAATAAACGAGCCGTTTATAACCAAACATTTTTCCTTAAGCATGTATATAGTTATTGGTCTGTCCATCTGTCTCCTAGCCGCCTTCATCGCCTGGAAATGCAGGAAAAGATGCTGTGGTTGTAAGGAATCCAAGGACACCACCCCTAATGAAATGCTGAAAAGAATTGGCACCCTCCTGAGAAGAAGACCTCATCTACCTACAGAAGAGGAAGAAATGACCGATTTTCCCTCAAAAGTCGGTGAATAACACCGACTTTTCAAAAAGAAAGGGAGTTGTTATATGCTAAACAAACTGTATTAATCCATTCAAACGTATAAGTATCTTATCCAACAAGTAACTTTATATCCTTATCTCGGTACGTGATATAATTTGATATACCTTATCTAAAGCGATAACAACTTCCTTTTAAAACAAAGCTTTCTCATGTAAAACGCTGGCACAGCATGATTTCTAAGAAATGCATGTGCCTACGTTGATAACGATGTTATAAAAAGACCAAGAGATACACTTGCAGTCAGTCTACATTTAATCTTTATACCTACAACATTTAACTATTGTAACAAATATATAATCATATAAAATATTTTGTAAAGCCAAGAATAAAAGTTTTTAAAAAGTGAACACAGTTCTAAGTGATATAAAATGCATAAATAAGTATTGTCCTATGAATTTGTTTGTTAGCCATCCATATATTTTATTTATATTAACATATCTAATATTGTTTATCATCACTCCAATTTCTTCTCACAAGGGTTTCTTGCAAATTATAATGTTTATTAAGTTATTAAATTCATTTTTACTTACATTTACCAATTGCGGTCGAACCTGCATGTCTCCGTTGTCCGTATTACAGTACTACTGACTCTTCTACCAACTGAGCTATCTTAGTGACCGTTATTTCGGATCCTAAAAGCAGTATTTATGGTGATGTGTATGAAGTCTTTATTATGTGATATTGAATTTCTAGCCTTATTTAAAATATATGAAAATCTTTCAGGTTCTCTTTTTTTTTTCTATTTTTTTATGTGTTCCCAAACCTGAATTTTTCGAGTTACTAGTATTTTTATTTATTTATAATTATTAAGAAGAACTTATTTAATTTAATTAAACCGTCACCAGTGTCACCTGAGAAGTACGAGTAGTTGTTGAACAATGTAATTATTACATTAATTCAGTGGTGGTTCGTTAAAAAAAATGTTTTCCCCAGATCTCGAAATTGAAGAGCAGAGGGAGAAATTCGAAAAAAAAATTTCCTCATCTCAAATTTGATGAGCGGTAGGGGGGGGGGGGAGCCGAGTCAGGAGTCAACTATTTTAAGAATTAAAGTTTTAAGTTGAGGTACTTATACAGACCTGGGAAACGTGTTGGAGAAAAAACGGTAAAGGTATAATATCGTCATCTACAACATAAATAGAATATTTAATGGTCTAAAACAGACCTAAAATTGTACGTTCGTACATCGGTTTTATAAGCAATTATTACCTTAAAAAAACAACTAAAATTTTTTTCGCAATTATTTTAACAAAAAAAAAAAGGAATGAGCAGGGGTCGAACCACCGACCTCATGACTTACAACAACAACAATATTTTATTTTAAGTTCAAGCACAATATAGTGCCTCACCGGATCCTAGCCCGGAGCCAGCCGGACAACCACGGCGAACATCCCCGAGGTCGGTGTGAGGCTGGGTGGGGCTGGTCCGGTTCGGCTTGGAAATAAATTCGAGGGGGGTGCTAGAAGCTCCTGTCTGCCACGGGCAGACTTAAAAACTAGATTAAAACTTTTGATGTGTCCACATGGACCTAAAAGTAACTTAATAATAAACACAACACTGAGAACACTAAAATCGTAGGCTAGCGCACTTCGTAATTTTGATTGTTGATACGGGGAACACAACTAAACGAAAAAACCCGTTCGAACAAATGACGACCTTGTGGTCTGATCGCCGACAAGGAAGGTAGGGTGGAAATAAAATTGTGGTTTAAAAAATTAGGATTTACGTAAGTTTTCGGCCTAGAGGGGATTTAGAGGGACAAAAAAGAAATGAAAATAACAAAAAGGATAAAAGAACAAAATTGTACAAACATAAATGAGGAGAAAGAGGGATTGGAAAGATGTAAAGTTGAGGAAAGATAAGAGTATGGGTATGGGTAAGTTATCGTAGAAGGAAGTGTGGCTAGGGGAGCTGCCGGAAGATAGGCAACGCCTGGTATGGTAGGGGGTGTTTACATCGAAAAGTAAAAAAGCGGCAGGTGTTGATGGAATGCCTCCCTACGTGATTAAGGGATGTCAAGAATGGTTAAAGGTTTCACTATTTCATATTTTTAATCTGATATTAAAAACTTATATTTTACTTGAACATCAGGCGCGGATCCAAAGGGGGGGGCAAAGGGTGCAATTAACCCCCCCCCGGGCCTTCCTTGTGCTGTGCGAAAATATGAAATGTCCGGTCTGGCGCACAGTGTGGAATTTACGTATTTTTTTGGACAAAATTACCTCCGGCCTTGCATTCTTAACCAATTTTGATGTACTTTGGCTTAAATCCTGGGCTCAACACAAAAAAAGAGTGCGTTCTACTCCTAGTAATATAATATACTATATTTTGCTACTTGGGTTCTTTTATCAAGTACTTTTCAATATTTGTCAAGCACAATGGGAACACTTCTGGTAAATATTATGCAAATTCTGGAGTGCCACAAGGATCAAATCTGGGACCACTATTATGTATATTATTTATTAACGACCTACCTTCTGTTATCAAATTCTCAAAATGTTTACTTTTTGCAGACGATTTCAAAATTTACAAGAAAATTGAAACCGTTAGAGATTGTGTGGGCCTCCAGAAAGATATTGACAGTATTTCTCCAGAAATATATTGACAGTATTTATAAATGGAGTTGTGATTTTAAATTACAATTTAATATAAAAAAGTGTTTTATAATACTCGGAAAAAGGAGCCCATTGTGTTTGACTACAAGATGAATGACGCGAGTTTAAAAAAACTAACAGAGTAAAAGATCTAGGTGTTAGTATGACTGTCATCTGACATTTTCTGTGCACATGGAAAACATATCCGCCTCGCAAATCGTATATTGGGTTTTATAATGAGACAAACATCCATTTTCACAAACGTTAGAATAATTACAACCCTGTACTATGCATTTCTAAGAACAAAACTTGAATTTGCATCAATAATTTGGCAGTCACAACCTCAAATTTACTTAAATGCACTTGAAAGAATGCAAAATAAACTCCTCAGATATCTATATTATAAAAAATACCATACTAAACTCAACTATCATTTTGTTAGGTCTGCTCATTTGCGAATTGAATTTAATATAATATCTCTTGATATGAGACGTAAGGTTGCGATACTCATGTTTTTATATAAAGTTACAAATAGTTTAATTAATAGCCCGAACATTTTAGCATTAATACCATTTAGCGGTGAAAAACGAACCAATCTAACAATTCTGACTTCGGATTCAGCGGGACCAAATACATAAGGATTCACTGCTCTGGTCCGCAGGCTAGACCACTTTTTTTTTGTTTTATATGTAGGGGTGAAAACCGAGCCAATCTAACAATTCTGACTTCGGATTCGGTTTCAGCGGATCCAAATACATAAGGATGCACTGGTCTGGTCCGCAAACCAGACCACTTTTTTTGTGTGTCTGTCATTTAACAAAAAATAAAAAATTTCTGTGATTAATGATTTTAAATATCGTGGAAACTGGTTCTATATACATCCAAGAATGTGTAAAAAAAAGAAAATTTCAAGTGGCAGCAACTTTGATTTAAATTTGGTTGTAGGCCACCGTGAGATACCTATGAATAAAATATATTATATTTGGGTATAGTTGAAATATTCTTAATAGTGTGAGGGGTTATGACGTTATGCGGGGCGAGACGAATAAATAGGGCGGCAAATAGATCTCCCGTCTTTATTCCACTTACCATTAAGTGAGTTAGAAGATCTGAGTCATCTGACGTGGCGTGTAGGAAGGCGTAGACTCTGCGTTCTGTAGCCAATGTGTCTCAACGCCAACGCCTAGATAGGCGGTACGTCGATCAGTATTGCGAATGCTTGCACTATACATTACATATGTATTATGTATGTCCAAAACACATACGCACGTTTTTAAACTATTATATGTATTGTCATGATATCCTTATTGTTATATACATAATTATTTATAATATTAAAAGTAGCATGGGATAATTTAGCATTGCGTGTAGTTAACACAGCCTACATCAATATGTGGTTGGAGAAGCAATAGATAATATATGAAAGAATTCACTAGATAAACTCAAATAACGTAAAATGTTTATTTCATATAAGCTAGTGATTAAGTAAAGGGTTTCTTCAAATATTACGAAAGACAATGTAATATTGATATTAATATTTAAACCATAATGAGTTAATAATGTATGCAAATATAAGCTGTGCTGAAATATAAATATGAACGTTCTAATATAAAGGATACACAGCGAAAGCTTTCTTTGCAACGATATTAATTTCTAAACTAGAAACACATCTCTAGAATAAAAATTTTGTTATAATTAAATAAATAAAGATAGATTTGTTAAAACAAAAGTTAGCATTTAGGTATTTGAGCACGTTTTTAGGTAGGTAATTTTAAGCAGTTATGTTGAATTGAAAATTTTATTATGATGACAAAATATTTTAAATTAATTGGAACATAGCCCATATCAAAAGAATCAGCTCAAGGCGTAGAATTTAATTACATAAGATGTTTAAATGCAAAAATCTTCCAAAAGAGAATTATTTGCATTTAAGGTATGAAATGCCAAAGAAATGTCAAATTCGGTAGGCATGAAATACCGAATTTATGTCAAATTTGATGTAATAAAAAAATAAAACTGAACATTCAGTCATCTTTCAATCGTCAAAGAAAGAGGTTGTTGACAGTTTTTCAAGTAACCTTAAAAAAAAACCGCTGCCCTAGGAATCACTACTTCCACATCCGGATTTTCTATCCAAGTCACACAACGAAAAAATTTTGTATCTGGAAATAATTGTTTATGGAACTTTAATAATATAATATTTGAAATCCTCTACCCCAAAAACCCATAAAACGATACCCCACATCGGTAGTGGGGTGGGGGTGGTGACATGGGGTGGGAGTGGAGGGTGGATAAAGTAAAAAAATATTTTGAGGTTTCTGGTTCTTGTACACACATTAAATCACATTTTTTTTTCATCCCCTTTAATAATGGGGTGGGGGTGGTAATGGGGGTGGCTAATGCCAAAATTTTTTTTGAGACCTTAGCTTCTCTTGTCTATACTAAATATCAATTTTACTCTTACCTGCTTGATTTACCTATTTACTCCAAATTTACCCCAATTTACCCCCCAACCCTTCGACGGAACAAGATGAAAATATAATCTAGTTCTAGATCTCGTTAAAGTACATATGTGTACCAAATTTCAAGTCAATATCTCAAACGGTTCCAGAGTAAACGTGCGCACAAAAAAAGTTACAGACCGACAGACCGACAGACAGACCAACAGACAGAAATTTTGTTTTCGCTCAAACTTGAAATCTCGACGTTTCATAACATTCTAAGCCTATTTGAACAATAACAATTTTTAAAAAATTTTTTGTCGTTACTATACTTCCACTGGATGTGGAAGTAAAACCGCTGCCTAAGGAATCACTACTTCCACATCCAGATTCTCTATCCGAGTCACTCACAACGAAAAAACTTTGTATGTGAAAATAATTGTTTATGGAACTTTAATAATATAATATTTGAAATCCTCTACCCCAAAAACCCATAAAACGATACCCCACATCGGTAGTGGGGTGGGGGTGGTGATAGGGGGGTGGTAGTGGGGGGTGGATGAAGTAAAAAAATATTGTCGAGCCTCTGGGGGCGGCCCCTTTCAAAATGGGGTACTCGCTTGGGTACTCGACTTAATTTTCCCGAGGAACCGGGTATCTTCAACAGAAAGGGGTAGGACCACACACACGAACACAAGTGAAACTATTTGTTACTGAACGGCAAATACAATTTATTTGAAAACTGGTACACAAAAGAATGATTATACTTACAGGAGTATTCTTCCCTGAACTCTCAACATGGGTAGGCGGCTGGCGGCTGGACTTAGAAAATTTCAATAATTAGTTTCACCCTTTCGGGACTTTGCTCTTCACTGACTCGGCTACCGTCTCCTTCCGGAGCTAACGCGATAATTAATATTAATTTCACCCTTTCGGGATTTTTCTCTTCAATGACTCTCGGCTACCGTCTCCTTCCGGACCTAACGCGGTAATGAATATTAATTTCACCCTTTCGGGATTTTTCTCTTCAATGACACTCGGCTACCGTCTCCTTCCGGAGCTAACGCAATAATGAATATTAATTTCACCCTTTCGGGATTTTTCTCGTCAATGACACTCGGCTACCGTCTCCTTCCGGAGCTAACGCAATAATGAATTCCCTCTACTAATTTCTTTCATCAATACTTATTCGTGCTCTTCCTTACTCAGCAATTTGCCGAGTTCATTGCTAGAGCAATGCCTCTATGGAAGAACACCAATAAATATGTGAAAGATTGCATAGACAACGGAAATATCCTATTACCTCCGTTGCCTATACGCGAAGTTATGTCTCTAATAATTACACGATTTAAATAATTTCTATTTTCTAACGTAAAATACAATAATTTAATTTAATTTTTGATATTTTCCGACATTACCCCACCACCGCAATGATCACTGGCCCTCCAGTGATGCCAACTTTTATTAAGAACAATGAAAAATTAATATTGGGTGGGAAGAGTGTTGCCAGTGTTTGTCTCTCCTCAAATCCGGTCCAAACCAAATACGCCAGCCACCGTCCATTTATGAAGTACAATTTAAAAAATTGAATGAAAAAAAAAAGATAAAAAAAATTGACTTAATCTAATCCTTATAATTCTAACAAAATCAGAATTGACATACAATTTAACTTAACCTAAAATCTTTGCAATTTTTAAACATCTTAAAATAACCTCGACGGAACACGCACAATTTTGTTAATGTTTTCGTTTACCCTCTTACACGCCACTGGAAGTTTTATGTCTATGGGGATTGCCTAATGAACTGTAAGAGTCCCTAGCCGCACTAAGTTTATGAGAGTTTATTTGTAAGACTTCATTTGTGAGAGTTTATTTGGCCCGCCTGTATTATGGAAGTTCGATCCTGGTTTTTTTTTTTTTTTAAAAAGTACCATTATGATGTCTTATCACTTACACTTTTTGTTTTGCTACGAATGAAATATAATAGTTTATATTATATTATTAATTACGTGACCGGCGAGAATGTTTCATTGCTCTAGTTCATATCTTATCTCCGTCACAGGAATATCTTCTCAAGGTTTTCTCGAAGTTCAGCCACATTTTACTGGGAAATGTTTGGGGTGTAATTCTATACCTTGGTAGGTACAGAGTGATCCACATTTAGCCATACTGGGGCGTTGCTGGCACATATTAATCATCTGCATTCATCTTTGGTTTTGTTTTTCAAATTCACTGGATTTCCACAAAAGGCTGGATTTCTCTCTTTATATCTAGGTATCTGTACGGCTGGCTCCAGAAGTCCACAGGTTGTCCCCTTGCTCGATTGGTTACTGTATGTGGGGGGTGAGGGATCCGTTGATATTTTCTGCTATTGTGCTTAACGTGTTCGCCGGATTTTACATAGAAAATAAAAGAAAACAGTGTTAGCACATACTGATATATACTCTTAATACTAATAAAATGTAATTCTATCCGTAATACAACCTAAGAATTAGAGAATACATTTTCTCCACTTTGTATAATAATCTTAAGAAATGAAGCTCTCTACTAGATTTAGGGCTATGGATAAGAACAGTTTGTCAACATCTGAGCCTGCGAATTTTTTCGCCACCTTTGACATATATTTTGGTAAAATATCTACTTGATCCTAACTAATATAAGCTCATTCCAGGCCCTAATATTTATCTACTATTAATTAAGTAATAATAATTAAAGTGAAACAAGACTAAAATATTATTTAATTAAGTGCTTACAATCTAGTGTTTGATGCTAATTTTAACTAACAAATTTCTTTCAAATGACAATTTATACTGTCTGTTAATCTAAGAAAAATGTATCTAAACACTTTTCTCTGCTGAGGTTGCCCTGCATGAGATTCGCAATTAATTGGTTCACCCTGTAATATGCCTCAAAGAGATTTTGTTTTACAGAAGTAGAATATTCCGTTGTATAATGACCTTAAAGACCGTTGAGATAACCAAAGTATAATTTCAGCATTTCCTAATCGCACTTTTTTTTATCTTCTCGCCATACGAAGAAGTATGTGCTGGCTTTCTATTCAGTTGAGTTCCGACGTGAATCTAATGTGGCTCTAATTTAACTCATATTCCCGAAAAAAAAAATCGTTTTTATTTTAAAGCTTCCCGATTGTGAAAATTTAACAACTGAAAGTGAATATGGTGAAAGTGAGTGTGTTTTTCCATCGAGTGTTTTTGTGGTCAATGTGTGGAAAAGTTGCTAAGTGTTACGGATTTCCATTTCCTACAGGTAATTAAATTCGAACTATACTGATCGGTAGCTTTCTTAAAAAAAGTTTAATAACAATCTGGTTGCATCGTTGGGTGTTAATTCTACTCCTGGCACACCCTTTATATTTACAAATTCTATGATAAGTACTCTTCATTTTTGGTCGGTATCTCTGAAAATAATACTGGATTGAAATATTAAATATTTTCATTTCACGTGCACGCTGCGATTTATTTTTTATATATTAAATCATAGGACTCTTTATTTTCGGTGGATAACAAATCTGAAACATGATAGTGAATTAGAAATATTATTGGTATCAGTGATTCTTGGATTTTTAATAGGTATCTGTCATTAAACACAGATGACTTTGAACGAGATTATCACACCTATCCTCCAGTCGTAATTATATTTTATTTACTTTTAAATAAATTACTTATACCACAGTTTGCATAATGAGGGATTATAAATTTTCCTTATTTTTAACTAATTCGGGTGAGTCAGGTGAATGAACGAACTTAACAAGTTCCTAAAGGGATGCTATTTGGTAGTAATTTGTCTCATTATTTCTCAACCATTTTTAACTAATTTACCAGAGCTCCAACTTATCATTTATATAAATTCAAATTTTAAATTTAAGCATCGATTTGAAAGAAATAAAAAATATTTATTATAGCCTTTACATCTAACTTATATTTCTATAGATAAAAATTTATTTTGCGATTAAATAGACTCAAAATATGCTAATCTACACTATACTCTACCCTTAATACCGAAAATAATTCAGTTTATAACTATATTTATGTCAGAAAGAAAGAAAATTTTCTGGGAATGTTCATATTGTTTACTTAGATTAGACACATTCACTGCTTGTACCTTGTGACGGATTATCAATTTGCCTTAGAACACACTCAAACTGTTTCTTTTCTTTGAGGGTAATTATGTCAACGTCGCCGCTCGTTTCTAAAATGTACGATTTTGATTTTTGCAAATTAGTCCTAAGAGGGGGTACATGTGCAGTTGAAATCTGGTCTTAGTATGGTTTCCCTAATTTGTTGAATCTCGGGTGTTCGCTAGAGTTAATACTTATAAGTAACAATATTTACTCAATAAACGTTCCAACTGACTTCTTTCTTAATTATGATCAACTTTTATATCAACTTGTTTTATTTACTTATATTCATATTTTTAGTTAAACTACTTATATTATACTTATTTATTTCTGCATTTTCCTGCAGCCAAATAATTGTACATAAACATTGCTGCGTAAATAAGTTTCTGCACATTATTTTTATCGATTTTAAAACTAGTATCTTTATTACTATTTCTGATTTTCACATTGTTCATAAGGGATTCTGGGTAAGTTTCTTCGTCTTCTTTGCACCCCTTATCTACTATTTTCGCTTTGGTGTCGTTTTCTCTAGGGGACGGCAGCCTTTCGCTGCCACAGACTCTACTTGTCAGAATACCTTCCGGTTCCGAAAGTATATTGTCCTTTCCGCCAATTTTCTGGGTTTTATGGCCTTCCGCCCTCTGTTTACTCAAGAAAATTATTTTATTTTCATTTTCTGGCAGCTCGGTTACCTCTTTTGGTAAAATATATTTTATTTTCTTTTCTTGCCAGCTCAATTTTCTCTATTTGCTCTGGCCATAATATTTTAAGTATAATTTAAGAAAATACTAATTACAAATAACAAGCAGGCAGCTCAGATAAATCAGTAAAAATAATTTTTAAGTCGGACAAAAAGTTAAATTAAAATTAGATTAAAAATAATAACTAAATAAAATGAAATTAAACAAAAAATAAATTAAAAAAAATACGAATGATAAAAATAATTAAGAAATAATAATTTTTCTCCTCGGGACTATGTGTCTTTTTATGTCAGACGAATATGACAAGTGAAAATTTCAAATATTTCCGTATTTCTACTTATATGAACCTCCCTCAATAATTCGTGTACAAAAAGAAAATAAATGTTCACCCCCAACAAATGCAAAATTTCAATTACTGCATGTCATCATCATCCCCAAATAAAATTTTAAATTTAATTGCCATTTGAGGTTTGAGGTTTCTGATTCCTGTACATGCACTAAATCACATTTTTTTTTCATCCCCTTTAATAAGGAGGTGGGGGTGGTAATAGGGGTGGCTAATGCCAAATTTTTTTTTGAGACCTCAGCTTCTCTTGTATATACTAAATACCAATTTCATGGACTCCTACCTGCTTAATTTACCCATTTACCCCAAATTTACCCCAATTTACCCCCCAACCCTTCGACGGAACAAGATGAAAATATAATCTAGTTCTAGACCTCGTTAAAGTACATATGTGTACCAAATTTCAAGTCAATATCTTAAACGGTTTCAGAGTAAACGTGCGCACAAAAAAAAGTTACAGACAGACAGACCGACAGACAGACAGAAATTTTTTTTTCGCTCAAACTTAAAATCTCGACGTTTCATGACATTTTAAGTCTATTTGGACAATAAAAATTTTTAAAAATTTTTTTGTCGTTACTATACTTCCACTGGACGTGGAAGTAATTATTGAGGAAATTTTATAAAAGTAAATACCTTAAAATTAATTGAAATCTTTATTATTGTCTAATTTTGCTCGAGACTTTGTTTATTGCAAAATGATAAATTTAGTAAGCTTACTTTGTTTTCAATAATACTCCGGTGTCTTCTTTTTGACTTCTTGATCTGTGACGTTTCAATTGATATATCTTCCGCTAATTAATTTTCTTGTGGTTTTTTTGACGTTGATTATAATGTTAGTTTTGATTTATGTACAATATATCTAGTTCTTCCTGTTAATTGCTTGTATTCACAATAATATTCTTGTTGTGACCTATACCTAGCGCACATTTGATATTTGGTTTATATACCTTAAATGATAAGTTATAAACTTAGTATATTTATAATTTTATCAACCTCTTGTTTAACTTCCTATTCAAGGGACATGATATATACTATTGAAAATTTCACACCACATTTTTTAACCAATCAGAGGCTTGTTTTTTGTTAAGTTACCATGGCAACCCAAAAAATTTCCGGAAATTTTTTACATTCTGTCAAATTAATAAGTGGAAATTTTTCTGTTATTTCAAATGTCAAAGTAAAGACGCGACGGAGCTGGAGTGCTTTTAGAATTAAATTTATTTGGCGACGCAAAGGAGGATATTCACGAGGATATTATAAGTACAGAAATTAATATGTTAATATTTATTAGACATACAGACAGACAGACCGACAGACAGACAGAAATTTTTTTTTCGCTCAAACTTAAAATCTCGACGTTTCATGACATTTTAAGCCTATTTGGACAATAAAAATTTTTTTAAATTTTTTTGTCGTTACTATACTTCCACTGGACGTGGAAGTAAAAGTAAGACAAGACATGAATGTCAGAGTTGGAACGATAATTTGAACTGAAATTAATACAATTTTCACTTATAATATCCCTAGAGCTTAAATTATTTCCGGAAATTTTTTCGAGGTCATGAATTTTCTTAAAATATTCATGAACGAGGAAAAATTTCCGGATATTAATTTAAGCTCGTGGGATATTCGGTAAGAAAATTTCACACCATTATTTTATAAATATTATGCCAAAATTGAACATTTTTATTACGAATGACAAAAATTCATTCATCATAGTGAACCATGGAATAACAACGGGTGGTTAAGTTCCACCACCTGTCATCCAGTCATTGTGTTTGTGCAATTCGCTAATTTATTAGATTGTGTTTTTGAAAACGAAATTTCTTAGTGAAATAACATACCATTCTCCAAGTTTAGTTACATGAACTTTTTATAAATAACATAAAAACATATTATATTTCCGTTTTTTTATTAACTTTGGTCTACTAAAATTGGTGGAACATCATTTATTTTTGATAATTATTCTGAAGTACCTACCTACTTCAAGATTTATATGTTTAATAAAATAAGAAATTTCTTAGTGAAGTAACATATCATTCTCCAAGTTTAGTTACATGAACTTTTTATAAATAACTTAAAAACATATATTTCCATTTTTTATTAACTTTGGTCTACTAAAATTGGTGGAACATCATTTATTTCTGATAATATTACTTAAATGCGAGCACAGGGAATGTATTCATTCTTGTCGCCGAGCCAATAATTAACAACTTCTAGGCGGCCATGGAATAATAAAGTAACAAGATAGTAATGGCTGCCGCACTTAAAGACGTCCATTATATTAATTTTTACATTCTAATCATAACAAAATTTGATTATCAGCCAAAAGAATAAAGTGCGTGGGCATATATCACACAAATGGCTCCAGGTTCTAAAACATATGGATTGTTATTTTGTGCAAAAAATATTCAGACATTGAAAAATATCACGTCAGCTTACCTACTTGTCACAATTGGTTGAGGATATTCATTATGAAGAAATATTGGATGTAAAGCTATTCAGAAGAATCCAAGAATATCTTCAAGTAAATTTAATAGACTATCTAAATTAAAATTAAATAAAATTGTGTCGAAATATTTCATATATTTTATTAAACATAGACATTTATGTTACTTACATGCGTTAATAAAATTTGTTAGTTTAATATATATTATTGTGATACCCACAACTTTATTTTTGTAAACAAAAAAATAAATATTAACATATTAATTTCTGTACTTATAATATCCTCGTGAATATCCTCCTTTGCGTCGCCAAATAAATTTAATTCTAAAAGCACTCCAGCTCCGTCGCGTCTTTACTTTGACATTTGAAATAACAGAAAAATTTCCACTTATTAATTTGACAGAATGTAAAAAATTTCCGGAAATTTTTTGGGTTGCCATGGTAACTTAACAAAAAACAAGCCTCTGATTGGTTAAAAAATGTGGTGTGAAATTTTCAATAGTATATATCATGTCCCTTGAATAGGAAGTTAAACAAGAGGTTGATAAAATTATAAATATACTAAGTTTATAACTTATCATTTAAGGTATATAAACCAAATATCAAATGTGCGCTAGGTATAGGTCACAACAAGAATATTATTGTGAATACAAGCAATTAACAGGAAGAACTAGATATATTGTACATAAATCAAAACTAACATTATAATCAACGTCAAAAAAACCACAAGAAAATTAATTAGCGGAAGATATATCAATTGAAACGTCACAGATCAAGAAGTCAAAAAGAAGACACCGGAGTATTATTGAAAACAAAGTAAGCTTACTAAATTTATCATTTTGCAATAAACAAAGTCTCGAGCAAAATTAGACAATAATAAAGATTTCAATTAATTTTAAGGTATTTACTTTTATAAAATTTCCTCAATAATTACTTCCACGTCCAGTGGAAGTATAGTAACGACAAAAAAATTTTTAAAAATTTTTATTGTCCAAATAGACTTAAAATGTCATGAAACGTCGAGATTTTAAGTTTGAGCGAAAAAAAAATTTCTGTCTGTCTGTCGGTCTGTCTGTCTGTCGGTCTGTCTGTCGGTCTGTCTGTCGGTCTGTCTGTAACTTTTTTTTGTGCGCACGTTTACTCTGGAACCGTTTAAGATATTGACTTGAAATTTGGTACACATATGTACTTTATCGAGATCTAGAACTAGATTATATTTTCATCTTGTTCCGTCGAAGGGTGGGGGGGTAAATTGGGGTAAATTTGGTTTAAATAGGTCAATCAAGCAGGTAAGAGTCTATAAAATTGGTATTTAGTATATACAAGAGAAGCTAAGGTCTCAAAAAAAATTTTGGCATTAGCCACCCCCATTACCACCCCCACCCCCTTATTAAAGGGGATGAAAAAAATTGTGATTTAGTGTATGTACAGGAACCAGAAACCTCAAAATATTTTTTTACTTCATCCACCCCCCCACTATCACCCCTCTATCACCACCCCCCACCCCACTACCGATGTGGGTTATCGTTTTATGGGTTTTTGGGGTAGAGGATTTCAAATATTATATTATTAAAGTTCCATAAACAATTATTTTCACATACAAAGTTTTTTCGTTGTGAGTGACTTGGATAGAGAATCTGGATGTGGAAATAGTGATTCCTTGGGCATCGGTTTTTTATAATGTATTGTTAATCTAACTGAATTTTCCATATTTCTTTATTTTTAAACCCATACTTTAATTGAAATTGCTCCTTAGATTAGAGTAACTGTTATGCAGGCTATGCACGGTTATCTCATGCTCTATAATTAGGTATACCGAAAGGTATTGGCGCCCCGGGCAATTATATTAATAAAGGTAGGTTATAATTTGAATTATCAAAATAAATATCTTCATTAAAACAATATTTTCAAATAAATATTCAAATAATATAATATTTACATAAAAGGAAGTATCATAACATTTGGCGCCCAACGTGGGGGGCGCCAATTGATACTTCCTTTTGACATAAATTCGGTATTTTATGCCTACCGTATTTGACATTTCTTTGGCATTTCATACCTTAAATGCAAATAATTCTCTTTTGGAAGATTTTGGCATTTAAACATCTTATGTAGGTAATTAAATTCTACGCCTTGAGCTGATTCTTTTGATATGGGCTATGTTCCAATTAATTTAAAATATTTTGTCATCAATAAAATTTTCAATTTAACTTAACTGCTTAAAATTACCTACCTAAATAACATTTCTTACATATGATCAATTAACGTGCTCAAATACTTAAATGCTAACTTTTGTTTTAACAAATCTATCTTTATTTATTTAATTATAACAAAATTTTTATTCTAGAGATGTGTCTCTAGTTTAGAAGTTAATAACATTGCAAAGAAAGCTTTCGCTGTGTATCCTTTATATTAGAACGTTCATATTTATATTTCAGCACAGCTTATATTTGCATACATTATTAACTCATTATGGTTTAAATATTAATATCAATATTACATTGTCTTTCGTAATATTTTTATATTTTTCCTGAATCACTAGCTTATATGAAATAAACATTTTACGTTATTGAGTTTATCTAGTGAATTCTTTCATATATTATCTATTGCTTCTCCAACCACATATTGATGTGAGCTGTGTTAACTACACGCAATGCTAAATTATCCCATGCTACTTTTAATATTATAAATAATTATGTATAACAATAAGGATATCATGAAATTTTATACGCGCATGTACATGCATAAAACATCCAGATATAAATGTACCCCGGATTTACATTTGGGGGTATTAATGGCTTCTGTGAGTCGGACAGACATGTAACAAATTTATAACCTAACGAGACTATGTCGCCCCCCCCCCCTCGTTTTCGAGGATGCTGAACACGATGGTGATAGTTTAAACTCTTTCCGAGTTAACCCCACCCCCAAATGGTCAAAAACCACCCCCCAAAGAGGTTAACGCGGATACGGCGTCTCATACCGACTAAACCTGCGTCACCCCCCGTTTTCCAGGATGCTGAACACGATGGCGGTAGTTTAAACTCTTTCCGAGTTAACCCCACTCCCCAAACGGCCAAAAACCAACCCCGATAGGGATTAACGCGGATACGCCGTCTCATACCGACAAAACCTGCGTTACTCTCCATTTTCGAGGATGCTGAACACGATGGCGGTGGTTTAAACTATTTCCGAGTTAACCCTACCCCCAAACCTGGGATCATCATCCGGTGTGTATTCAATGATCTGTGAACATATTATTCATTCTCTCTTATCTGGTGCACTTCATAAAAGCGGGTAACAAAGAGGTAGTTTTTGGCCATTTGAAGGGTTAGTTTGCTTCGGGGAGAAGATCCAGCATCACCATCGTGTTCAGTATCTCCGAAAACGGGGGGTTACGCAGGTTTAGTCGCTATGAGACGGCGTATCCGCGTTTCACCCCTTTCGGGGGTGGTTTTTGGCCGTTTGGGGGGTGGGGTTAACTCGAAAAGAGTTTAAACCACCGCCATCGTGTTCAGCATCCTCGAAAACGGGGGGTGATGCATGTTTTTTCGGTATGAGACGGCGTATCCGCGTTAATCCCTTTGGGGGGTTGGATCAACTCGAAAAAAGTTTAAACCACCGCCTTGGGAGTTCAGCATCCTCGAAAATGTAGGTATTGCAGGTGGGGTTAACTGGGAAAGAGTTTAAACCTCCGCCATCGTGTTCAGCATCCTCGAAAACGGGGGGGGGGAGACATAGTCTCCTTAAGTTATAAATTAATGACGAGGTTTTTTTCGACTCACAGAAGCCACTATATATACAGCATAAGGACATACTTGACAAGTACATATAAGGTATATTACGAGTGATCAGTCGCCATTAGGAAGCTCTGGGAAATATCGCAAACATATATTTTGATTTTATAAAATAAACACCGAGACAGTGCGCCCGAGTTATTCGCATTAGGAATAATCGCAGGAGTCAGCCCAACCGTAGTGCAATGGAGGGGCCTCACCCTGGAGGAACCGCCTCGTTGATCACGCCAGGTGCTTTCTATTTGCCAATGTTGTCTATTCGATAAAGATAGTTCAATGTGAAGCTGCAGCTTGCAAATTAAATCGATGGTGGTATCTAGCGGATTATAGGTGTAACTTCCAATAGTTCAAACTAACAGCCATTATATACACACAAAATATGTACAGACAAGTATGTCCTAACTATCCCAAGTAACACAGTTTGTATAATTGAGATTTTACAGCTAACTATTGGCTGTGAACACGTTGCAGAAGTTAACAATGATAGCAAAATAGCAGTATATGCCATCTTTGGTTGCAAATATTATTTTGCAACTAAATAAAATACTTTATAATAGCCACAGCTGTTTACTCTCAGTTAACTGTTGTAAAAAACATATTATAACTAAGAGGAACAGCTAATAGGTGGCGGAACTAAATTGTCTTGATTTGTAGTTACAAATATCATATTGCAGCCAAGTAAAATGCTAAATAATAACTGAAGCTATTTGTTCCCAATTACAGTTATAAAGTATTCTTTATAACTTAAAGACAACAGCTAGTAATATGTGTCATGTGTACATATACGACCGACCATCAGCACAGAAATTTCTGCGTAGAATTTGACATTCTGTGATGTTCTTAACCTCAACTCAGTCAGATGTCAGATCATGGTTTATTTTTTATTTACCAATCATGGCTGAAAACTACATTGTTGGACTAAAAAAGCTGAAGGTAATGAAATACAACACATCATATTATAGTAAAGTAAAAAAACGTCTTGCTGATATTAAAGCTGTCCAAACAAATAATAGTGTAGCTTGTGTAAATAATAAAATAATAGTGACATTCGCATATCTTGATTCGTGTATTCTGCCACAGAAAATTTAGGCAAATTTTAGTAGGCAAGTAATTTGCAAATGTAAGTCACCCCCGGTTATTTCTTAAAATATGGTATCAAAATAAATGTGAAAAAATTATTTTGAAGTGGTCTAACAGAATTATTGTTCTTTATTTTCATTATGATGTCGATCTGGGTAACCTAATTTAGCAAGTAGGATTACAATTATGTGTTTGGACGTCATCAGGTAATATATTTAGGCGGTTGTGGTAACTGCGAAAATTTGCCTATGTGTGATACGTATATATAATATATCAACGCAGTCGCAAACGAGTCGAACTTAACGGCCATACAGTGTTGCCAATCGGTGTATAATTATACGATTTTTGTATCTTTTGACCTGGTTGTGTATGATTTTCTAACCCTAATAATAATCGTATAATTTGTGTATCTTTTCAGTTTAACAGAAAAATTAGAGATATTTCGTACCTTCACAAATTATGGACTCAAGCGCGGATTTAGGGGGGGGGGTAACGTGGTAATTACCCCTCCCAAGATTCTGTAAACCACCAACTTTCGTTTTAAAATTTTATAATTTTTATTAATTTTGGGTTCAGTCTTACCTGGTGTATAAAAGTGTATCTTTCCAATCCAACCGGTGTATAATTTAACGGTTTGGCATTGGCAACACTGCGGCCATATTTATTTTATGAGTGGAAAGACACTAAAGACAGCCATATTGTAGATTAAAGAACAACATTTTAATTTTGTGTATTTATTCACTTTATACTAATCCAGAGAATGAAAAATGTGTTACAATTACAATATCCTGTGATAATTTCGTGATTTAAAAGTAGTTCTTGGGAAAAATAAGTTTTCCTAAATAAATAACTTACAATTAATTTCCTAATAATTAGGAAATATTGAAGCGCGTGCACCCTAAAGAGGTATCTCATCCACATTTAACGAAAAAATTACAGTGGCATATATTTTTAGCACACAGTGAGTTGTTTAATGCAAATTAAATTAGATACCTATAGATAAAGAAATTATTCATACAAATGGCTTCATGCATGGCTATGGTATATAATAATATATTGTAGTAAAATGTATTATAGGGTTAGTTTGTATAGTATTTATCGGTATTTACAGCGAAATTGTTTAGAATAACTAAAACGTTTATGAGAACCGCAAAAGACCAACATTTCGGTGATTTAGTTGGCACAGCTAAACAGCTGTAATGTTTCTTATATTTCAATAAAATAACTGTAGGTAAATGGTTGTGGGAGTATTTTACGAACCAAAAAATGTTGTACCACTTTAGTATTGACAACTTTTTAATATGTTTATTATACTGTCATGGTGGTTTGTTATAATAGCTATATAGCTGTGGGCTTAGCTGTTAGAACATTGTGGGAGCCGTTTTACACCTTATTGTGCTACTTGGGTATGTAAGTGGTAGGCATATGCGGAATATATGCAATTTTGTATGTAGTAGATATATACATATTAAATATATACACGCAAGTATGTCAGGTATATATGTTTTAGGCATATACAAAATATATACTTGTTGGTATGTACCGGGTATGTACATATAAAACATATACATAATGGCAGGTCGTATGTATATACATAAAAAGATATTCATATACTTACTAGTATATTGTAGGTATAAGCAACAAAATAAAAATACATATGTGTATTTTATAAGTACACACAGAACAGAATATTTCTTGTATATCATGTATATTTTATAGATATACCATTCTAATACGGTATATATTTTTCATATTATGGACCTAAACGTTATTGACCTGCGTCTTCACGCAAGAAGCAAATCTTCGATTTGCTTCTTACGAAGATCTCAAGGTTATAAACTATTCTAATTATATTTATACGTTTACCATGTTTTATTATGTTTTTCTTTTTGTAATTATAATGAACATGTAAATAAAATTCTATTCTATTCTATTCTATTCTATTCTATTCTATTCTATTCTATTCTATTCTAAACGGTATATACATATAATGTCGAATGCTATAGGAGAAATAAAATATATTTGTGAACCGTTTATCACACCTTTATTAAAAGTTAGTTAATTTTGCACGTACAGTACATACGACTTATTAACGTTGAATTGAGCGGACATTTGTCGAAATAATGAAAGTTTAAATTTACCATTTTTTGACGTACGGTTCTGCAGCATATAAAACGTTTTTTAGATTTATTAGTGTTTGCTGCTACTCTTAGAAGTGAAGCGACACAAGCTTTAGGGTGCGTATGGCACTGCATACGGCCACCGGGCGGGCGTGCCGCTACACTTTAAGATCCTCAACTCGCATTTCTCCACTGTCAATACTTTTTGCTCGAGGTATAGGCAGACATTAAAGTTGAAGCCAGTTCAAAACTACAGAGAACGAGAGACTTGGCAGCGCGTCCAAGAGTAACGATGGCTTTTAAGTTCTGCGCCCCGTTGCCTTTTTGTTTTGGCGTTTTTAGTATTGGGGGTTACAAATTAAGGTGGGTGGCTACAGGTGGGCGGCTACAACCAGCGTTTGACCCAGGTTGACGGTTGTTAGTAAAAGTGCAGAAAGCAAGGGGAAATTACAGCACTCAATTTTTCTCAAGACCATTCATGAAACTGAATGATACCGAGGCCTAGGACAGGATTCGCGCTCCGGTTGACAACTCTCTTTCCAGGGAAGATAGTGAGAAATCGGCTACTGGACGGAGAGAGTTCGCCCACGAGGCTCCTTGGGCGAAATTGGCTACTAGCGTGGACACATCGAAAGCTCGGAAAAAAATCGTACTTACTACCTGGAATATAAGAGGACTCTGATAGCCGGGAAAACTATGACTACTGGAGAAAGAACTGGCAGATGTGAACATCAAAATAGCAGGTCTTTCCGAGACGTATTATAGGGAGTCCGGACATTTTACATCCACGATGGGACGCATGATATACTTCTCCGGAAATAATAACACCAGCCGAAATGGAGTCAAATTCTGGATCTCGAAAGAAATAACTGGATCAGTCCTTGGATACAGATCTCTCAGTCAGCGGCGGATCCAGAATAAATTAACAGGGGGGAGGAACAACCATGAAAAATGCGCCGCAAGCGAAAATTTGGTATTGTCCAAGGTTAAACGCTCTAAAATAAAAGTCATAAATTTTACTTGCAAAAATAGTTTATTCGAAAAATGGTTTTCGTCGATCGAATTTTCGTTTTTTATGCATTTTCAACAAATATTTAAACACTCAAAGTAAGTACCAATAAGTCTATTTGTAAGTTCAATAACCAACAAATATAGTTCACTCATTTATTGTTCGATTTATTACCAGCGGGTAACAAACTATTACAATTTAATTGTTATACGAGCAACTAAGTATTCCTTAAACCTATGGTTACTGTGCCTTTTACTTTGTATACAGGATATTTCACTTTCATATAAAACAATTGCAGAAGCAGATTAACGTTGAAGCACAAAAATACTGAGAGTACTCTTAATTTGTCAGTTTTCCTGTACCATCCCATTCATCCCTTAAAAAGGGCAAAAGAACAGTCTTGTCCTAAGATTCTCGTCTAACTTTTCTGAAGTATTTCGACACGCTGAAGAAAAATTTTGGACACGTTTTTTTTTCTCTAAAAAAAGAACAAAAAAAAATGTTATCCAAAGATTCTTACCTAACTTTTCTGAAGTATTTTGACGTGCTGAAACAATTTTGCACACAAAAAATAAGGGATAAAAGGGGGTAGTATAGGAATACTGATCTGACAGAAAAAGTTTTTGTTTGCAAAATTGCCTTTAGCATGTCAAAGTACTTCCGAAAATTTAGGTGAGAATCTTAGGACAAAACCATTCTTTTGCCCTTTTTAGGGGATGAAAGGGATGGTACAGGAAAACTGAGACGATAGAATTTTTTTTTTGTTCAAAAATTAGCTTCAGCGCGTCAAAATACCTCAGAAAAGTTAGATAAGAGCCTTAGGACAAGACCTTTTTTTTTTTTTTTAGAGGATAAAAGGAGTGATAGACAAAAACTGACACAATAGATTTTCGGCAAAAATTGGCTTCAGCGAGTCAAAATACTTCAGAAAAGTTAGATGAGAATCTTAGGACACCTTTTTTTTTTTTTTTTTTTTTGTAGACTTGTGTTATTAAAAAGGGTATTTTCATTTAATTGGCAGAAATTTTGACAGCTGTCAAAATTTTGGCAGGTGTCAAAAATGAAAAAAGGAAATGAAAAATCTACGTAGAGAGATCGATTATGTATTCGTAAAGTAAAGATTTAAAACTAAAATTGTGCGAATTTTTATATATTTGTGACCTGTAGACTGATTTTAATTGAAAATAGTATATTGTGTATTTAGGTGTGAAAGCAATACATTCCCGGACGACGATGCAAATTGTTGGCCGAGGCGCTAGCCGAGGCCAACATGCATCGAAGTCCGGGAATGTGCTTTCACACCGAAGTACACATACTATTTTTTCTGAAATCTCAAGCAATATTATTATAAATTAAGGAATTTGTATTAATGCATAATATTTCTTCATTACAAACTAACTGCTTACTAACAAATGCAGTTTTAATGTGAGTTGGTTTGTCTGCGTGTATTTATTTAGTGTCTAAAATATACATAAAAAACCGTACGGGAATGTTACTTTCCCGGCCTAGGCCGGGAAAGTAACATTCCCGTACGGTTTTGTTGATTGTTGCTTGGCAACGGATCTTTTCCAGTCTGTATTGCGATAGTTTCTTAGCAACGGACTAAAATACTGAAATTGTGCATTTTTCGTTCTGAAATCGCGCCGAAAATGTAGACATTGCCGATCGATTTCAGAAAAATACGATATTTTTTAATAAAATTTCAATTTTAGGTCAAAATTACAAAAAATTATAGCGAAAAATCAAAAATCCGGCTCGACAGATTGATAGATAATTTCAAAACGAACGTTAAAAAAAAACCGCTGCCCAAGGAATTACTACTTCCACATCCAGATTTTCTATCCAAGTCACTCACAACGAAAAAAATTTGTATGTCTAATAATATAATATTTGAAATCCTCTACCACAAAAATTTATAAAATGATATCCCACATTGGTAGAGGGGTGGGGGTGGTGATAGGGGGTGGCAGTGGGGGTGGATGAAGTAAAAAAATATTTTGAGGTTTCTGGTTCTTGTGCACACACTAAATCACAATTTTTTTAATAATGGGGTGGGGGTGGTAATGGGGGTGGCTAATGCCAAAATTTTCTTTGAGACCTTATCTTCTTTTGTATATACTAAATACTAATTTTATGGGCTCTTATCTACTTGATTTGCCTATTTACCCCAAATTTACCCCAACCCTTCGACGAGACATGATGAAAATATAATCTTGTTTTAGATCTCGTTAAAGTACATATGTGTACCAAATTTCAAGTCAATATCTCAAACGGTTCCAGAGTAAACGTGCGCACAAAAAAAAAGTTACAGACCGACAGACAGACAGAAATATTTTTTCGCTCAAACTTAAAATCTCGACGTTTCATGGCATTCTAAGCCTATTTCAACAATAAAAATTTTTAAAAATTTTTTTGTCGTTACTATACTACCAATGGATGCGGAAGTAAAAGAACTTTCTAATAACTTTAACTGAACGACTGGCACAGTAGGGTTTCGTCCCACTGTGCGGCGCCGCCGGACCGAACGTTTCAGATTTTCGCACAGCACAAGGAAAGCCAAAGGGGGGGGGCAATTGCACCCATTGCCCCCCCCCCCTTGGATCCGCGCCTGCTGGTTCACTTGATTAAGAAAAAAATTTTTTTTTCGGATTTCCGAAAAAAAAAATTTTCCCAGATATGAAGTTTTTGAGGTCAAAACTTTTTGTGGTAGTACACTAAATTAAAAATACCGCTGCCCAAGGAATCACTACTTCCACATCCGGATTTTCTATCTAAGTCACACAACGAAAAAATTTTGTATCTGGAAATAATTGTTCATGGAACTTTAATAATATAATTTTTGAAATCCTCTACCCCAAAAACCCATAAAACGATACCCCACATCGGTAGTGGGGTGGCGGTGGTGACAGGGGGTGGGAGTGGGGGATGGATAAAGTAAAAAAATATTTTGAGGTTTCTGGTTCTTGTACACACACTAAATCACATTTTTTTTTCATTCCCTTTAATAATGGGGTGGGGGTGGTAATGGGGGTGGCTAATGCCAATTTTTTTTTGAGACTTTAGCTTCTCTTGTCTATACTAAATATCAATTTTATGAACTCTTACCTACTTGATTTACCTATTTACTCCAAATTTACCCCAATTTACCCCCAACCCTTCGACGGAACCAGATGAAAATATAATCTAGTTCTAGA
Organism: Rutpela maculata; assembly: GCA_936432065.2. Lineage (NCBI taxonomy): Eukaryota > Metazoa > Arthropoda > Insecta > Coleoptera > Cerambycidae > Rutpela > Rutpela maculata. The sequence goes on from OW386286.2 coordinate 109,140,745, forward strand.
TCTCGTTAAAGTACATATGTGTACCAAATTTCAAGTGAATATCTCAAACGGTTCCAGAGTAAACGTGCGCACAAAAAAGTTACAGACCGACAGACAGACAGAAATTTTTTTTCGCTCAAACTTGAAATCTCGACGTTTCATAACATTCTAAGCCTATTTGAACAATAAAAATTTAAAATTTTTTTTTTTTTGTTACTATACTTTCACTGGATGTGGAAGTAATTAAGCAAAAAACCGCTGCCCAAGGATTCACTACTTCCACATCCGGATTTTCTATCCAAGTCACACAACGAAAAAATTTTGTATCTGGAAATAATTGTTTATGGAACTTTAATAATATAATATTTGAAATCCTCTACCCCAAAACCCATAAAACGATACCCCACATCGGTAGTGGGGTGGGAGTGGCTAATGCCAAGATTTTTTTTGAGACCTTAGCTTCTCTTGTCTATACTAAATATCAATTTTATGAACTCTTACCTGCTTGATTTACCTATTTACTCCAAATTTACCCCAATTTACCCCCCAACCCTTCGACGGAACAAGACGAAAATATAATCTAGTTCTAGATCTCGTTAAAGTACATGTGTACCAAATTTCAAGTCAATATCTCAAACGGTTCCAGAGTAAACGTGCGCACAAAAAAAGTTACAGACCGACGGACAGAAATTTTTTTTTCGTTCAAACTTGAAATCTCGACGTTTCATGGCATTCTAAGCCTATTTGAACAATCAAAATTTTTTAAAAATTTACTATGCTATACTTCCACTGGATGTGGAAGTAAAAGTAACTGAAGGTGAAGTTTCTCATTACTTAAACGAGTATTTCAATATGAAATAATAAACAATAAGATCTTTCTTATAGAGCCTTATTATAGCTACAGAAGAAAATTGGTAAAAACAGCAGAGTTCTCACAAAAATCAAATGCAAAATGTCTAAGATTTTAGAACTTAAAATATAAAAAACCGCTGCCCAAGGAATCACTACTTCCACATCCGGATTTTCTATTCAAGTCACACAACGAAAAAATTTTATATCTGGAAATAATTGTTTATGGAACTTTAATAATATAATATTTGAAATCCCCTACCCCAAAAACCCATAAAACGATACCCCACATCGGTAGTTGGGTGGGGGTGGTGACAGGGGGTGGGAGTGGGGGCTGGATAAAGTAAAAAAATATTTTGAGGTTTCTGGTTCTTGTACACATACTAAATCACATTTTTTTTCATCCCCTTTAATAATGGGGTGGGGGTGGTAATGGGGGTGGCTAATGCCAAAATTTTTTTTGAGACATTAGCTTCTCTTGTCTATACTAAATATCAATTTTATGAACTCTTACCTGCTTGATTTACCTGTTTACTCCAAATTTACCCCAATTTACCCCCCAACCCTTCGACGGAACAAGATGAAAATATAATCTAGTTCTAGATCTCGTTAAAGTACATATGTGTACCAAATTTCAAGTGAATATCTCAAACGGTTCCAGAGTAAACGTGCGCACAAAAAAAGTTACAGACCGACAGACAGAAAATTTTTTTTCGCTCAAACTTGAAATTTCGACGTTTCATGACATTCTAAGCCTATTTGAACAATAAAAATTTTTAAAAATTTTTTTGTCGTTACTATACTTCCACTGGATGTGGAAGTAATTACCATCATTTTCTCTCATTGTACTGTGACTGCCAATAGCCCCTTAAACTGACATAGTTTTAATTGTCTGTTATTACATTCTAAAATAGAAAAAAAATGTATAAGTACCTATATTATTTTAGTCAAATAGGGAAAATTAGATGGAAAAAACTGATAAAATTTTTGAAACTTGGCAGAGATGTTCATTAAGGCCCACTGTTAAACACACTTAAAGTCCCCAACTTCTATTTCTTGTGCTTGAAAACATTGTGCTCAGATTAAGTTATTTGCTTATATCTCTCAGATATCGAAATTATGTCTCCTATAAAAAAACCGCTGCCCAAGGAATCACTACTTCCACATCCAGATTTTCTATCCAAGTCACTCACAACGAAAAAATTTCGTATGTGGAAATAATTGTTTATGGAACTTTAATAATATAATATTTGAAATCCTCTACCCCAAAAACCCATAAAACTATACCCCACATCGGTAGTGGGTGGTAGATAAAGTAAAAGAATATTTTGAGGTTTCTGGTTCTTGTACACACACTGAATCACATTTTTTTTCATCCCCTTTATTAATGAGGTGGGGTGGTAATGGGGGTGGCTAATGCCAAATTTTTTTTTGAGACCTTAGCTTCTCTTGTATATACTAAATACCAATTTTATGAACTCTTACCTGCTTGATCTACCTATTTACCCCGAATTTACCCCAATTTACCCCCAACCCTTCGACGGAACAAGATGAAAATATAATCTAGTTCTAGATCTCGTTAAAGTACATATGTGTACTAAATTTCAAGTCAATATCTCAAACGGTTCCAGAGTAAACGTGCGCACAAAAAAAGTTACAGACCGACAGACAGACCGACAGACAGACAGAAAAGTTTTTTTCGCTCAAACTTAAAATCTCGACGTTTCATGACATTCTAAGCCTATTTGAACAATAAAAATTAAAAAAAAAAATTTTGTCGTTACTATACTTCCACCGGATGTGGAAGTAAAACGTGGTCAATTAAGGACTCCATCGGTACTCTAAGAACTAATAAAGATCAGATCATCGAGGTTTGGCGCAAATATTGCGAAAAACTTTTCGAAAGAGATCATACAGAGGTAGAAAATGACTGGCAACAGGGCTATGAACATGAACCTTCAATACTTAAATCGGAAGTGAAGGCAGCTATATAAAAACTAAAAACTGGCAAAGCAGCTGGGGTCAATAAAATCACAGCAGAGGCGCTTAAGTTAGTTGGTAAAGAAGGAGTGGGAATCCTTCACAGACTATGCCAAGGAAAATGGGAAACAGGAGTCTGGCCCGACGATTGGAGAACCTCAATCTTCGTGCCACTACATAGAAAGGGAGCGACAGATATCTGTGATAACTACATATTGTTGGCACCAATATCGCAATCCAGTAAAATAATGCTGTATATTCTTCAATTCTGACTTCAAAATTATCTGTCGTGGCAAATACCTCCCTGAGTAAGCAGGCTTTGTTAAAGAACGCGGTACCACAGAGCAAATACTGAATTTGTGACAATTAATCAAGATAGCAAGAGAATATTACGTGCTTATGTACCTTTGTTTCGCAGACTACCGTGAGGTTTTTGACAATGTGGAATGGACAAATTGTGTACTGTATTATTGGAGATGAGGACATCCAAATATCTGGTATTCATTATCCATTATCCATTATCCATGATCCATTATTCATTATCCATTATCCTATATGAAGAAAACTATGCTTTGGTGAAAGTAGACGACACTAACTCCGATAAATATAAAGTCGGCAAAGGCGTCAGACAGGACTGTGATCTGTCACCAATCCTCTTTAGCATCTATTGTGAACACGTAATGAGCGACAGATGCTAGAGGACTAGCACGGTGGAGTAGCTATAGGTGGAATCAAGGTATCTTGAGATTTGCAGATGACACCACACTAATTGCAGCAAGCGAGGATGAGCCCATACACCTGTTGGACAGTCTTCAGTTAATAAGCTCTGATTTTGGCCTCAGTGCAAACTACAACAAAACGAAAATTATGATAGTAGACCGAGCAAATGATAACCGTCCAGTCATATTAAGGATAGGTGACTATGAGGTAGATAGTAAACAAGATGGTATACCTTGGCGTCCTTGAGGGCAATACTGGCTACTGCGAATATGAGATTCGGCGAAGTATACAAATGGCGAGATCGGCAACTTGCCAGTTTGACCAAAATTTGGCGTGACAGAAAAATATCACAAGGCGCACAAAGATCAGACTTGCTAACATCCTAGTTTTCTATCCTTCTTTACGCCTCTGAGACAATTAGGGAAGCAGACAGATGGCGTATATTAATGCTTTCGAAATGCTTTTGTTTGTTACGAATTCTCTGGACAGCACATCGCACTAATACATCGATTCTCCAAGAAATACGTCCCCAAAACGAACTCTCGAGTGGCAAGAGGTGAAGGGGTTGCCCTCGAAAGCATTGGGCTGATGGTAAACAGCTTCAATGAGGCTGTGCGTCTAACAGGCAATCGCGTGATGCCACCAGGCGTGCTATATAGCAAGTGCAGGCCAACTAGAATAGTTTTCATGAATCACAAAATGCTTAGCAAGACGTTGTGAATGAGATGAAGAAGAAATTAAAGTAGGTACAAAAATGCTATATTTCAATAAAGTTTAAAACTAATCCAGTAATTATTTAAACTAGGTATAAATTCACTAAATAAAGTGAGTGCCAGGCTTCAAGAAAGGTAAGAGTATCTACCTGTATTATTATACTCTTCAAAAATACGAAAACGAAGAGTATATTACATTTGATCGACACATTTCTAAAACTGGAAATATGGACAAAAAAAATTCATGTCACTGTATTGCTGAACGAATTCTGAAAAACTTTCAAAATGTCCGTCTGTCTGTCCGTCCGTACGTTTGTCCGTCCGTCCGTCACTTTTCTTGTAAGCACGAGAATTTCAGAAAATTACACAGTAAATTAGTGTTAGCTCGAGGATGATTGTTTTTTAAGAAAATCGATCAGCAAATAAAAGTTATTAATTATTTAAATTTGATAAAATTGTTTTTTGTTATAATTTTATTTTTTTGTAATTGAACAAAAATCTGGTAAAATGTTATTTTATTTTAATATCTAAGTATTCATATATTTACTAATATACATTTGTCTTAGGTGTACAAATTTACATTTTTCTTTGTGGCAGGTGGTGGTGTAGTTCTTACGCTGTTGACTCGAACCTATGGAGCTCTTAGGAAGCTCAACCCGCTAGTTAACGGGCAGAGTAAACTAATTATTAACAATAAACTAACCCTATATAAAGTCATCTTTAGGCCTATACTGCTCTATGGTTGCGTTGTCTGGAATGGGCACTCAACTCAATAGAATACAGGTAACAGAATAAAATACTCCACCTATTAACAAACTCCCATAGGTATATTACCATTGATGAGCTCTATAGGATCACTGATATGCTCAGGACTAGGGACCTCATCAGGGAGACTTGCCCAGATTTTTGTTTTTCGAACGGATACATCTGAACTGACCTAGTACCTAACTTACTTACGCAGACATGACAACGTAACGCAAAGACATAAATTACTTCACCAAAAACTTGACATATGCAATACAAGACGACACAGACAACATCCATTCTCAAAATCATCCTTACCATATAAATCTCAATCCCCCTTGGGGAATCCTGAAGCAATAAATGATTTACGTATGTTCAATATATTTTTACTTCCACGTCCAGTGGAAGTATAGTAACGACAAAAAAATTTAAAAAAACTTGTATTATCCAAATAGGCTTAAAATGCCATGAAACGTCGAAATTTTAAGTTTGAGCGAAAAAAAATTTCTGTCTGTAACTTTTTTTTTTGTGCACGTTTACTCTGGAACCGTTTAAAATATTGACTTGAAATTTGGTACACATATATATGTACTAACGAGGACTAGAACTAGATTATATTTTTATCTTGTTCCGTCGTGGGGGGTAAATTGGGGTAAATTTGGGGTAAATAGGTGCATCAAGCAGGTAATAGTCCATAAAATTGGTATTTAGTATATACAAGAGAAGCTAAGGTCTCAAAAAATTTTTGGCATCAGCCACCCCCATTACCACCCCCACCCCCTTATTGAAGGGGATGAAAAAAAATTGTGATTTAGTGTACCTATGTACAGGAACCAGGAACCTCAAAATATTTTTTTTACTTCATCCACCCCCACTACCACCCCCCCCTATCACCACCCCCACCCCATTACCGATGTGGGGTATCGTTTTATGGGTTTTTGGGGTAGAGGATTTCAAATATTATATTATTAAGGTTCCATAAACAGTTATTTTCACATACAAAGTTTTTTTCGTTGTGAGTGACTTGGATAGAGAATCTGGATGTGGAAGTAGTGATTCCTTGGGCAGCGGTTTTTTTGCTTTAAAATGCTAGGAATCCTATCATGCAATTCAATACTTCGTCAGTTTGTCAGTATTAGCTAAAAGAGTAGTTGTTTTGATTGGTTCTCCAATAATGAGTGTTTTGAAGTATTTACCTAACTAGTATATTAGCGTGCCCAGATTAGAGCAACAATATACAGAAAGTAGGTAATTTCGTAATAAATATTAAAGTGTGTATAAGTTGTAATTTGCTTAATATACCTAAATAATATTCTCTAATCATGATAAAAGCAAATAAATAAAAAATAATTAATTGTAAAAACACATTGATGTCAAAGATAATTATATAAGACAGAAATATCAAGAACGGCTGATGGATATAGACTATCTAATGAGCGAGAATCAAATTGCAGATGTTCTAATTAAACATTTAGGATCGGAGAAGTTTAGAAAATTTAGAAGTTTACCTACTTGGTGTACAGGACTATGAACAAAGGGGAGTGTTGGGTGTGAGAGTGTTGAAGATTGTAATTTGTTATAGTCATGTATGTTTTGTTTTAACATGAACACATATGCATTACTTCTAGGTCTGCCGTTAGAATTTCTCCTGATTGTTCGATTGCGCTGCACCCAGGGCTGTACTCAGACCGGTTTTCTCGGGTCATTTGTCCAGAGCCCGGCCCTATAAGGGGCCCCGGGCCTACAAAAAAATTTAAAATCCTTACGGGTCCCTGTCAGGATTTTTATATATTTTTAGGACGTTTTTTTCTAATCCTTTCCAAAATAAGGGGGCCCGGAAGATTTACTTTGCCCGGGGCCCGCTAAAGCTGGGTATGGCCCTGGCTCACCTTATCATAAGTGCATAGTCAACGGTGTAGCCGAACTTTTTTAATTTTGTTTCTGGCATGTTTGACATGTACAGACTGATGAAGACTGAGGTAAGAATTGATCCATGTAGTAGCCCATTCTTTAGTTTCTTTGGGGAACTGGTATCGGATCCCATGACTACTTGGAAGGCTCGATCGTTTAGCATGGTCCCGTTCGACTGGCGGGCGGACCACGGTCGGACTGCTAAAAAGCGTTCTAATCAGCGGTCTGAAGTTGGTCGACATGGTCACGTTTTAAGATACGACTGTGAAAGCGTTCGACCTCGTCCACTGTGGGCGTGCCCACGGTGGTCCCAGTCGAATATAGCCCATGTTGTCCATAAATCGGGCTATCAGTTTGCAGAGGATTACGCGGAGCAGCTAGAGTATCATACCTTCTCTCCACACAGTGTCGTAGGCCGCAGATGGTCGATAAATGCAGCTGATTGTAGAACAGTTACATCAGGACTGCCTGACCCAGAACCTGTCGGATGTCAAGTGGGTTTCCAAATGTAACACGCCTCGTCAAAACGCCTACATTCTTATGCGCCAAAGCATGATTTTGTAGATTAGTTACACTATTATACATTCGTCTAATGTGGAACCATATGGGTTTACAATCATACAACATTGCAAATGTGTAACCAAATTTTGGCACTTATTCATATTTTATATAATTTATCCAAAAGAGCAACGTAAATATATAAGAAAGCAGATCTATTGCCTATTACTTACAGTCCCTGTAAAATGTTTTTATTGTTTATCTAGTTAAAGTGATAAATAAGTATGCATAACAAATACGAATTATTTAAAGGTTATCAAAACATTAACGTCAATATATGTAATATAAATTCTGAATTAGTACTTACATCGTGTCCAACTAACAACATTATTATTAACAGTCATGAAGGCGTTCTTGTTTATTTTATGTATATGTGTCCTCCAGTTTACCGTAAATGCCTGGGTAGGAATTATAAAGCATAATACAAGAATACCACTGAGTAAGTTTTTCTACCCAAAAAATATATATATTAGGCAAAAATGCAAGTAGAATTAAATTTTGGAATTCCAAATGCAGGAAAAATATTGTTGCGTATACCGGGTGTAAACAAATAGTGGGCCACCCCTGTAACTTCCTTGTTTTTAAAGATATCGGGATGAAATTTTGTATGGTGAAATTGGGTAAGAATTTCAACTTTTTCAGACCTATCCGCCATATCTATCACTTCCGGTTTCACCGGAAATGGCCCCAATAGTCTTTTCTAAATGGACCAACCTGTATGTTTTTACATTTTTGAAATAATATTTTGAACAATTTATACAGTGTTGCACGAAAAATAATTCGAATTTTAGTTGTCAATCTAGATGGCTGCGAATATGTTAAAATTATTTTTGTTCCAATGTAATTCATATAAAAAATACGAAAACGTCAATATGTCCAATAATACACCATACAGGGTGCTGTAAACTCATTAAAATCACATTTTTCAAAATGACTCATTTGTTTTAAATATTATGATATGGGCCACCCGGATATTCAGAAAGCTCTATTTAGTAGGGGTTAAACGGTACCAAAAGTTCCGCAATGTGTAATCGTTACCGGCAGAAATGACAATTTTTCTTAAGAAATTTATGATTTATATCTAACTTCAATTAAATTTTGATCAACCCTGTATATTTTTGTTAATATTTTATGATAAAAAGTGACAGTGACATTAAATTTTAAAAACTATTTCCGCTACTTCCGGCATCCCGCCGGAAATTCTTCCGGTAACATAACCTAAAAATAGTACTACATAACCTAAAAACAATTTAAGACATTGGTATCAACTTAAACATTTTTCAAAAACCAAATTCCCCAGAGAAACATTGGAACTAAAAATTTGACAGCTATCACTTCCCCGACCGATTTAGTGAAAAATTGGTCGAGGCCAAAAGATAAAACAAAATATACCAACTCAAACTTAAACGAGCCACCATGAACACTACCCTGGCTACATCTGGCAGGGAAACTGTCCACCAAGAGTTATATGGTTTTTTCCAAAGATGGCCATCCCTGCCATCCATCCCATTACCAACGAAGAGGTTTTTTCGTTTAGTTGTTTCCCGTATCAATAATCAAAATTATTAAGTGCTCTTGCCTACGAACGTTTTTATAGAATTGTGTTTATTTTTATATTAATTTTAGGTCCATGTGGACACATTATAATTTTAACCTAGTCTTTAAGCCTGCCTACAGAAGACAGGAGCTACTTTTCTATTTTTCTCCAAGCCAAACCGGACCTACCCCGTCCAGCCTCACACTCGCCATGGCGGTGTTCACCGTGGTTGTCTGGCTGGCCCCGGGCTACGATCCGATGAAGCATATATTTGTATTAAAAACATTGAATAAAATATTAATGTTGTGCAGACTATAAATTTAACACTCAAGTTCTTAGGTCAAAATCCCACCGAACGCAAGACTTTTTTTCTGATTTAATACGAAAAAAATATTTCAACTTAATAAATATAATTAAATGAGATCGTTCATATTGTTTAGTGCTCTTTTCGACTTCAAAGATTCACCGGGTGGGGAGGTTCCAGCCGCTTCCAGTAGCTGCCGATTTTTTTCAGATAAAAGCTTTTTCTTAAAAATACTTTTTTTATATAATTTTATTTTTTACTTTTTAGTCCACTTATTTTACAAACAGACACACAAAACCCTTTCATTTGCCACCGCCATCCACCCCTCCCCTCTCCCGTCTTCTCACCCCTCTAACACTACTTCCCACTTCTTCCTTCTTTCCACCACTTCCCCTGCCCTGCCCCATCTCTCCACCTCTTTCCACCCTATTCCCACCTTTTCCCACCTCTTCCCGCCCTTCCCACCTCTTCCCACCTCTTCCTCATCTCTTCCCACCCCTTCCCCACCTCTTCCCACCCCTTCCTTACCTCTTCCCACCGCTTCCCCACCTCTTCCCACCTCTTATACACGTGTGCCAAATTTCAAAGCTCTAGCTTAATTAGAACTAGTCGAAATTCAGCTTGCAAGATTTGACTTAAACCAATAAACAAACAAACAAACATTGCAAGTTAAATAAAAGCTTTTAAAAAGGAAAGGGCAGAGCACTATATATTTACAACAACAACAAGACACAAGAAAAACCGCTGCCCAAGGAATCACTACTTCCACATCCAGATTCTCTATCCAAGTCATTCACAACGAAAAAATTTTGTATGTGGAAATAATTGTTTATGGGACTTTAATAATATAATATTTGAAATCCTCTACCCTCTACCCAAAAACCCATAAAACGATATCCCACATCGGTAGTGTGGTGGGGGTGGTGATAGGTGGTAGTGGGGGTGGATGAAGTAAAAAAAACATTTTGAGGTTTCTGGTTCTTGTACACACACTAAATCACAATTTTTTTTCATCCCCTTTAATAATGGGGTGGGGGTGGTAATGGGGGTGGCTAATGCCAAAATTTTCTTTGAGACCTTAGCTTCTCTTGTATATACTAAATACTAAATACCAATTTTATGGACTCTTACCTGCTTGATTTACTATTTACCCCAATTTTAGCACAATTTACCCCCCAACCCTTCGACGGAACAAGATGAAAATATAATCTAGTTCTAGATCTTGTTAAAGTACATATATATGCCAAATTTCAAGTCAATATCTCAATCGGTTCCAGAGTAAACGTGCGCACAAAAGAAAAAGTTACAGGCAGACCGACAGACAGAAAATTTTCTTTCGCTTAAACTTAAAATCTCGACGTTTCATGACATTCTAAGCCTATTTGACAAGGGGCTTATCGAAGTAGAGGCCGACCTCCCACGCGGTGGACGGACGACATAAAGCGGTTGCAGGGAAATTGGATACAGACGGCACAAGACAGGAATCGATGGAAATATTTACGGGAGGCATATGTCCAGCAGTGGACGCAAATTGCTGGTTGATGATATCTAGTTAACCTACCTCTGTAATTTGACGCTCCTCGTTTCAGCAATCTTTATTATAATTATCAAAATATCCCATAACCATAAAAATATCTACACACGGCAAAATGCTGGAATCAGCCATAACGTATCAATTTTCTAGAGAGCACATATTTTTATGTATAAGAAATAACAGAATGAAATAAGTTAAATAACGAAAAATAATACCACACCCGCATAGTGTACAACGAAATCTCTTAAACCGTTGAGTGATAAATCCTACCACTCAACGCTTAAACTGAATATAACCGTATAACTCATAGATCCAGTGGGAGTGGTGTGATCATCCGCGCCGTCAGCCGTTTCAAATATGTTACGAATTCAAAATCAAATATTAGGGTTTATATTAACGCTAGCGCAGCTGCCTAATTTTTTCACCATGTACTTGAAGGGTTAAATACTTGAAAAATACAAAAATAAATTATAAAGTAAATATCACTAAATGAGCCCAAGCGAGTATAAAGTCGAACGCTGCAGGAAAAGATAAAACGCTGAACAGATCAATGGAGTGAATCTGTTACTTTATGATATTCCATTATAACAAATAACGAACAAAAATTTCTTTGTTAAATATCACTATGTTTTTCTATTTGCAACTGCAGTTTCACAGTATCTAGTCTACCTTGTTAAGTACAGTGACTATGCTTGAAAATGTAGACTATGCTACGTGCAAAAAGAATAGACAGTGGAGGAATATGAGTTGGGGCTAAAAAGAGTGTAGCTGCACGCCCGCTCGATGACCGCGCGCAGTGCCATATGCATCTTAAAGCATGTGCCGCTCCACTTTTAAGGTCCCCAACTCGCATTTCTCCACTGTCTACTCTTTTTGCACGTAGTATAGATGCTATGAAACTGCAGTCGCCAACAGAAAAATACAGTGACATTTAACAAAGAAATTTGTGTGTGAAATTTGTTATAACGCTGAACAACGCTCAAAATTATGTATGCCAACAATTTTTAAGCATATCACCTATATTGTAAATTGCTGTATTTAATTGCGCCCGCGGAGGATCTACAGCCTATCAGCTTGTTATCGCGGTTCTTCCTAAAATTCTAGAAAGAACAGTTGACAACCAGATTGCCACCTATCTATTTTATTACATGATTCGTATTTATTACATCAATCGGGATTTCGTAAACCACATAGCACCACTACTTCTTTGATGAACCTTACCGATAATATCATCAGAGCGCAAGATACACGCATGGCAGCTACTATTGTATCGCTAGACTACTCCAAAGCATTTGACACCATTGATCACACGCTTTTCTGTGCAAAGCTAGGTTATTAAACCTTTGACAGGATATATATCTCTGCGAGTCTGCGGTTTTTTTTTCTTTTTTGAGCGGACGTCGTCAATGCGTAACAATAGCAGAAAAAATATCTGATCATAAACAATAACTTCAGGTATTCCTCAAGGGTCCATCCTTGGTCCACTTTTGTTTTTTATATATACAGCAGACATATTTAAGGTAGTAACTAGTTCGTATCTACAAGCATACACTTAACAATGACAATGACAATACCTAACATCTATCAATATTCGCATCAACATAACCTTAAAATTAACCCAACTAGATAAGTTGTTATTCCATTCTGATCAAGAAATAATTCAAAGGCATCTATTCAATTGAGTATTAATAAGGAAAATCTGCTGTTTTCAACTCATGTTAAAAACAGTGGGGTTATTAATAGACGAAAAATTACGTTTCGTGCAATAAAATACTTTTACAAAATTTTATTCCTGGTTAAAAGTACTGTATGCAAAGAGGCATGTTTTGAATTTTAAACAATATAAAAACTTGGAAAGAGGTGGGAATGGGGTGGAAAGAGGTGGGGAGAGATGGGAAAAGGCAGGGGAAGGGGTGGGAAGAGGTGGGAAAGGGGTGGGAAGAAGTGGGAAGTAGTGTTAGAAGGGTGAGAAGACGGGAGAGGGAAGGGGTGGATGGTGGTGGCAAATGAAAGGGTTTTGTCTGTAAAATAAGTAGACTAAAAAGTAAAAAATAAAATTATATAAAAAAAATATTTTTAAGAAAAAGCTTTTATTTGAAAAAATTCCTAAAAATAATAATAATTTTTTTTAAATTCATACACCTGGAAACCAAAAGCTTTGGGGGCGGTCAATTGAGCAAATTAACTATGCAATAGCGCTATATGAATGCCCCCAAAGCTTTTGATTTCCAGGTGTATGAATTTTAAAAAATATATTTTTACTTTTTAGTAAATTTTTGAAATAAAAGCTTTTTCTTAAAAATATTTTTTTATATAATTTTATTAATTTCACTATTTGGAGCAGGTATTGTTTCTAGCTGTTGCTATTATGTTGTTCAATTCCTGGATTCATTCCGTCATATCGTTGACAACTTTAAGTGAGTTGACTTTTTTAAGTCCTTCACTGAAATTTTCGCATCTTCCCTATAACGAAGAATCAATATCTAAAAATTCAAAGATATCTGTCTAAGTTTGGTGAAAAAAGCCATCGAAGTTCATCGCGATAAAATTTTCAGTCTTATCTGTCCAATTGGGATTTGGGATTCCAGGAGGGATTGCCGATTTTTTTTATTAAATGAGACATATTTCGTTTTGACTCGTCAGAAACGGCGGGATCAAAGAATGGCAAATATACGGGCAGTTCAGATACATACCACTATTGACCGCTGAATTTGGAAACGGACTCATTAGCAACGCGTCTATCATTTTGATGTTACTTCAACAGATCTTGAAGAAATAACACATTGAAGAGAAGCAGATGGGGCCCAAAATGGGGCGCCGAATCAATCCTCTTTGACATACAGTCCTACTATGAATATGGAAAAATGTCTTAGTACTCTTATGTCATGAATAGTGATTAATTAATGAGAATTGTATACGAAACACAAAAATGTTCAACGTACTTACAAATTCTTTTGAACATCCATCTCGCATAACGAAAGATTCCTGGAGCACGAAATTGCACATCTATGTGTAGTGTACCACCCAGGAATATTGTAGCAAGCAATTCATGGTAGTCATGCATTGCTTTTTTGTAACAAAAGTGCATATAAAGCCATTCTGCTGTGTCTGCAGCTGCTTAGACCGTTCCAACAGTCCGCGTGGCGTTTGATTGTATAATTCTTTAACAGGGAACTGTGGACTGAATCCGAGAGCGCTATTGCAGGTTCCAGAGCACCCAGAGCACTCTCAGATTTCTTGCGGGCTAAAACATCCGCTATCTCGTTAACGTGAATTCCATCGTGTCCTTTCACCTGGCAGAGCTGGACACTGTTATTTTGTGCAAGCACACCTAGGACCTTGCTAATTTGTAGAACGAGCCAGAGCCTATTCTACAAATGTTTAGGGCAAGCAGGATCGCTCTGCTGTCCATTGATATGCACACCGTTTTATCACTGATGTTTGCATTCGTGATTTCTATTACTGCTTGCAGAATCCCCACTAGTTCCGCCTGGAATATAGTGGTATATATGGAATATAGTGGTAGCAGTATTGTCGAGTGGAGATCTAGTTCTTCTGAGCAAACTCCAGCTCCTGTTCCACAGTCCACTTTTGATGTAGATTGACACGTTCAACATTTTACGTTCTGTTGTAGCCTCCTTCAAAATACGGGCATGTCTCGTAGCCGTGCCCTTTATAGGCGTTGAGGACTGCCCTGAGATTGCAATCTCAGAGCAGCGCTCAATGTCACCTCCTCTATGAATGGGTTCAAAGGAGATCCAGAGTATAGTCCCCATTGCAGCTCAAGGCGTCGTTTTCATCGCGCCAGTAACGAGAGATATACCAATCTTTTGAACATGCTCTAGTTGAGACGCTGCTGTTTTTGCCTTACTCCGGGCCACCAGACTGTGGGTGACTAACAAAGCATGAGTCTTATCACAGCAGTATACAGCCAGAGGGAGATCCTGAGTGAAAACCCCCAGGGCTTACCGACTGCCCTGCGACACTACCAGAAGGCCGCGCATGCCTTGTTTATCTTAACTTCCATATGTCTCTTCCAATTTAGGTAGTGTAGGTATACAGATATCTCTTTTCCGACTAGTAGTGTGCTAGCAAGCGTATATAGTACAATCATCGTCACCTTGACCTTGAACTCATCACCGTTTAAGATGCTCCCTTATTAACATTATTTGTAGTGGCGTGTGTTAGAAAGAGAGCATTTCGAACAGCCATGAGTTTAAGCTGACGACGATTGTACAGGTTAAACAATATGCCTACTTCTATTTAGCTACAAATTGAGACAATAACTGATTATTTCATATATACTTATTTCAGAACATGAGGGTCATTGTTATACTGACACGTTTAGTCTTGGAACACTAAAAGAAGGTGAAGTGAAGAGAATTAAAGAACAGTGTGCGATAGCACAATGTAAGGAAAATAGAGACATAGCGGTTTCAGGGTAAGTAATTAGTTTTTGATTAAAAGTTTAATTTACGGCTTACTAATTACATGGCTGACTAATTTTTCACTTGCTAACTTTCCAATAGTAGGATAATCAAAACAAAACGAATGAAGAAACAGCAAATATTAGTAAGTTATTCCCTACATTGATACCAGATCTCCGTAGAAAATATGGCGGACGTCCCGAGATGGCGGATCGGCTTTTTAGTCACAACTCCCTTGATATGGATATCGAATGAAAGGGGTTTGACGAGTAAAATACGATAAACAATATGACATCATTCTAAATACAATATGGCGGACGTGAGAGAGGTGGGGAAGGGGTGGGAAGATGTGGGAAAGCGGTGGAAAGAGGTGGGGGAGGGGTGGGGAAGGGAAGGTTAAGAGATGGGGAAGGGGTGGGAAAAGGTGGAAAAGGGGCGGGGAGAGGTGGGGAAGGGGTGGGAAGAGGTGAGAAGGGGTGGAAAGTGGTGGGAATAGAGTGGGAATAGGGTGGTATGAGGTGGGGAAGGGGTGGGAAGAGTGGAAAAGGAAAAGGGGTGGGGGAGGTGGGAAATGGGTGGGACGAGGTGCGGAAAGGTTGGGACGAGGTGGGGAAGGGGTGGGAAGAGGTGGGAAAAGGGTGGGAAGAAGTGGGAAGTAGTGTTAAAGTGCGAGTGTGATAAGACTGGAGAGGGAAGGTGTGGATGGCGGTGGCAAATGAAAAGGTTTTGTCTGTCTGTTTGTAAAATAAGTAGACTAAAAATTAAAAAATAAAATTGTAAAAAAAAATATTTTTAAGAAAAAGCTTTTATTTAAAAAAACTGCTAAAAAGTAAAATAATTTTTTTTAAATTTATACACCTGGAAACCAAAAGCTTTGGGGGCGGTCAATTGAGCAAAGTAACTATACAATAGCGTTATGGGACCGCCCCCAAAACTTTTGGTTTCCAGGTGTATAAATTAAAAAAAAATTATTTTTACTTTTTAGTAGTTTTTTCAAATAAAAGTTTTTTCTTAAAAATATATTTTTTTACGATTTTATTAAGTTTTAATATTGAAGAATCTATTCAAAAAATAACTGACGCATAACTAAATGTCGCGAGGATTTTTTTTTGACAAATTTTAACGCTGTAGTTTTTTCTCTACTACTTTAAAGAAGAATGTTTGTAGTTTCCAATTCTTTAAATATACAATATCAATTTCATCTATCTGCTGGACACCAAATTATTTACATAAACACCTCGTGACAACTTGTCGATAAAACAATATTTTTAGTTATGCTGCAAATAGGTCAGTCTTATAAAAGGATTTAAATAGGACATGTTTGGTAACTGAATAAGTATCTCTGTATTTTCGGGTGTATTTCGACGTAAATAAGGTGTATTTAAATTAAACAGAAATCAATTAGTGGTGGAAAACTATTAAAAATAGCAAAACAGGTAATTTTTTTCACCTTTTGTGTTGTAACTCGAAAACGTAGAAAGTGTTGTTGCACTGCACTTTTTCTTCCCTATTCTATAAGGAAAAAATGAGCCGCTGAACTTTGTACAATTAACACATCTTTAGGTATTCTGGTTCAAAGAAAGGGTAAAAAAGTGCAAAAAATGCCAAGAACCTTACTTTTTGCATATCGACTCTGACAAATTAAGGAAAAAAAATCAAACTGTCCCTTAAACTACACCGTAATATTGTGACGTTCATGAAACGTAAAAAAATGTTTTGTGTTTTGTAAATAAAGGTAATCTGTTTTAGATGTGGCTCCGTTGGAATCGAACCTCCTTGCACAATAACTGATGGAGATTTATCAAAGCCTTATCCAGATTGTTGTTTCGAAATCAAATGCCCAGAAGATAATAACATATAGATTCAAATTATTTAAAATTAATTACCCTGTGAATTTATATTTATAAACATAGTATTTAATGTTTTACCACTTATCAATTTTTCATGTACGTACTAGTGTTGTGTGACTTAAATATAACTTTATTAAAATAGTCTGTGTCTAAGATATTTATACAAGGGATTTACTCTGTAACTGGTATATCACAATAGTATGGAATACCAGCTTTCTTTCATGGTTATTTTTGTATTCACAATATGTTTTTGTCCTTCTTTTTGGGAACATTGATAGCGCCCACTTAAGGAAATAATTTTAATAAAATGAAAACCACGTGTGCCTTTACTAATTTAAAAATGCTATAACAGATATGCTATTCTTCCTCTTACATTTTAGTCTGCAATAAATCGGAAATATTGCTTGACGATGGAATCGGAACCATCCATCTTTGCTACAGGGTAAGTAGGTACAAGCGCCTACCAATTACCAATTACCAATTACTAATTAAATTATCTTTATTCAATATGAATAAGGCATTTTATTTATATTTTCATCACTGTGCGGTGAACTACGCAAAGTACCGCAACGGCTAGATGTTACAGCGAACGATTCTCAAGGCTTGGAATATAATGTGTTGTAGGCGAATTTCGTTATGTTCATTCGCATTTGTTTTAAAAATATAAAAGCTATTTCACTTATATTAATAGTATTTTTTTGAGATGATTGTCATCTACGGCGACTTACACAGGAAAAATATATAATAAAGACCCTGTTTCACCTGTCAAGCGTTAAAAATAATTTGGTTGCATTATTAGTGCGTAAATTAGAAGGGCAGTGCTTTCAGCGGGGGTTAACGGGTTGAAGGGAACGTGGGTATATTAATGGATTTTGTATGAGATACGTGTTTTGTGGGAAAGTAACGCCTACCGCCTGCCTATTCGGCTACCATGCCCGTAAATATTACGGGACAAATCTGTTTTCAAGAAATCATTTGGGAATAATGATTGCATTATTATTATCTTATGAATTGGTGATAACAAACTAACATCATGTTGAATATCGAGAGAAATTTCTCTCTTTCTTTCTATGGTTGAATCTTACCGAAAATATTAGAAAATCCATTGCAGTGTTATAAAAATACTTTATTACATTATAATGAGACACATAAAAATGCTTCATGTCGACTCTCTTGAAAATGGAAGCTCTTGCATACTAATCAAATAAATGAACATGAAGTCGAGGAAAAATGGCCAAATTATGACTTTATAGGCAGATGCACAATCAATATAACAAACTGTGGAGGTACACTCAAAGAAATAGTATGGGTAAATTCAACAAAAAAAAAATGGTTAAATAACAATATCGTTAATTTTGTTAAACCAAACTATATTGATGGTATTTTTAAACAAGACGTGATTGTTATTTTAATTAATAAAAAGTTGTCCTACAACAAAACAAACATTAACTTAAAAAATAGATGAATAAGACTATTATTTTGTTTGTCTGACTATTATTTTGTTGAATTCTGTCAAATTAAACTAGATAATAGTATATTTTATTTTTAACTATTATCGAATTGTAATTCTAACCCAGTATTAGTTCGCTGTACTATTGTACTTGGTAGACAAACCAATATTATTGTCGTCTTCTAGAAGTTCTAAAAGAATTACCATAAAATTTGCTTGCTTACCACGTAGTCTATTACAGAAATTATTCCCAGATGACGCCACATACAAATCACTAACAATAATCCATCATGCATTATCTTGCACTCTTATGAATTTATAGAAAATTAATAACATGATTGCAGTGTTCAAATTCTCTCAGGGATCATCGATATATTATTTGGATGGATCTTATAAACGATCTCTAATCTTTGGTTTGGGTGGTCTGATGTCTCAATACTGAGATTTTGGCTAACCAAAAAAAACTTCATCATACAATAAAGTGTAGATCAACCTAAAAATTACTTGGTGAACAAGAAACAAAGTCGTTGTACTATTTAATTGTAGACCAAATTGAAAATGGTTAGTGAACATAAAAAAATGTCATTGTACTATTTAATTTGTTACAAGAAGATATGATTATTAAACTACTATTTGTTTACGAAAACAAATAAAGTTGTATGACTATTCTTTACTGATTGATTTAACTATGAAACTAGATAGGCGCGATTTCATATGCTCTTTTTGGTTGAATTTACCTATCATTTTCTTTGAGTGTACAAATTGCAAAACATTTAAACCAATAAGCCAAAGAATATGCTCATTCATTACAGAGCACATCTTTATTTTTGGTCACAAACAGCAACAGGTTTGTAAGTAAATTTAAATCCAAAACGTTAAATAGAACGATCATCTAATAGCTGAAACTTTTACGATGTACAGCAAGTTACCTCTAGTAGAAAATAAATATTTTGAAATTGTATAAAATAAGGACACTTTGGTATAAGCGATTAAAGTTATAAATGAATTTTCCAAATCAGGTACAAAAACAAAAACTTATATTGAACAGAATATTATGCATGCCTTCACCTGACATAACTGCTATAACGGTCCACTTTTTACGTCAAAAAAAATCAAAACTGATAAGCTGTAAAAACCGATGCCCAAGGAATCACTACTTCCACATCCAGATTTTTTATCCAAGTCACTCACAACGAAAAAATTTTGTATGTGGAAATAATTGTTTATGGAACTTTAATAATATAATATTTGAAATCCTCCACCTCAAAATCCCATAAAACGATACCCCACATCGGTAGCGGGGTGGGGGGTGGTAGTGGGTGTGGATGAAGTAAAAAAACATTTTGAGGTTTCTGGTTCTTGTACACACACTAAATCACAATTTTTTTAAATCTCCTTTAATAATGGGGTGGGGGGTGGTAATGGGGGTGGCTAATGCCAAAATTTTTTTGGGACCTTAGCTTTTCTTGTATATACTAAATACCACTTTTATGGATTCTTACCTGCTTGATTTACCTATTTTACCAAATTTACCCCCCAACCCTTCGACGGAACAAGATGAAAATATAATCTAGTTCTAGATCTCGTTAAAGTACATATGTGTACCAAATTTCAAGTCAATATCTCAAACGGTTCCAGAGTAAACGTGCGCACAAAAAAAGTTACAGACAGACCGACAGACAGAAAATTTTTTTTCGCTCAAACTTAAAATCTCGACGTTTCGTGACATTCTAAGCCTATTTGAACAATAAAAATTTTTAAACATTTTTTTGTCGTTACTATACTTCCACTGGATGTGGAAGTAAAATTTAACCGCCAGTGTGGGATAGTTAAATAGACGGTTTAAGAGTGAACGAGTGGAATTTGGAATACGACGGGACCACGGTTGGGGCACACAAAGGCTCTGGCTGTACAGGGGGTTATTCATTATATTTAGGCCACCCTTTATTATCGTTATTATTGGAGAAAAAAAGTTTCGGATGAAAGTTGTAGGGCTGTAACTGACTTAATAAGTTAATGTAAGCACAGTGGCGTGCAGAAATTGAAGGGTACCAGAAGCAATAATATATTTTTTAGTGGAACGCCCTGGGTATTGTTGAATTACTTCCGCATCCAGTGGAAGTATAGTAACGACAAAAAAAATTTTAAAAAAATTTTTATTGTTCAAATAGGCTTAGAATGTCACGAAACGTCGAGATTTTAAGTTTGAGCGAAAAAAAATGTCTGTCTGTCGGTCTGTCTGTAACTTTTTTTGTGCGCACGTTTACTCTGGAACTGTTTGAGATATTGACTTGGAATTTGGTACACATATGTACTTTAACGAGATCTAGAACTAGATTATATTTTCATCTTGTTCCGTCGAAGGGTTGGGGGGTAAATTGGAGTAAATTTGGGGAAAATAGGTAAATCAAGCAGGTAAGAGTCCATAAAATTGGTATTTAGTATATACAAGAGAAGCTAAGGTCTCAAAAAAAAAATTTGGCATTAGCCACCCCCCCATTACCACCCCAACCCCATTATTAAAGGGGATGAAAAAAATGTGATTTAGTGTGTGTACAAGAACCAGACACCTCAAAACGTTTTTTTACTTCATCCACCCCCACTACCACCCCCTATCACCACCCCCACCCCGCTACCGATGTGGGGTATCGTTTTATGGGTTTTTGGGGTAGAGGATTTCAAATATTATATTATTAAAGTTCCATAAACAATTATTTCCACATACAAAATTTTTTCGTTTTGAGTGACTTGGAAAGGAATCTGGATGTGGAAGTAGTGATTCCTTGGGTAGCGGTTTTTTTTTTATATTTTTGTAATTGAATAGAAATCATGTGAAATGATATTTTCTTTTAATATGTGTTTATATATTTTGGTAATACATTTCATAATATAATATCCAACCGTGGAAATATGATTTCAAATCGTCGCTTATAATATAAAAATTTAGATTTTTTTATATGGCAGGTGGTACAGTTCTCAAGTTCTTAGCTAAGAATCCAAGTGTCCCGGGTTCGAAACCCTACCATACCAGGCGTTGTTTATCTTCCCGAAACTTCCTTAGCCACATTTCCTTCTACGAAAACTTACCTCTACTCTTTATCTTTTCTCGACCCGTATAACCACGCTGTACCGTTTATATAGAGAATCTATAGTCGTATCTTTACTTCGATATAAGTTATCTTTACCCTATGGATACAGCAACGGTACGGTATACGTACCGATCCAATACAGTACACTAACACCTGGATACCGATTCAATAAAGTTTGGTTATCGATAAAGGCACGTTTGTGTTTCGTTGGAATAAAGTTCAAGTCAAGGTTTATTTTATGATTCTGTAAATAACGAGTACTAATACTGCATAGGCCCGGTAAAGAATAAATCTTTATTTTTAATTAAAAAAAAAATAGATGAAAATAAGCACTTTTTTAATCACCCAACCACCGCGCTGCGTTTCAATTCCTTCGCTATCATGCTCCAATTAACATTAGTATTCCGTAAATTCATTATTTATAGTGATAATTAAACAATTTAATGTCCTACAAGTCTGTTATTTTACAATAACCGCCCTATTTTGAGATATATTAAATGAAAAATAACGCCCTAGGGCGTTATGAATATCTATAACGCCCTAGGGCATTATAAAATTATAATACAACCCAAAACAAGCAAATTATTGGAGTTTACAAACAATTTTGATTTTTACTCTCTTTTAAATCAAATCGTTCTGAACATAATAAATGTCAAATTAATAAATCGTAAATGTCAAAAAAAAAAATTCGAATTAAATAACAGACTTGCAGGACATTAAACGTTGAAGGCACCACGGGTGTTATAGGATAATGACGCCCTCGGTCGACGTACATTCCCTCGGGCCAGAGGCCCTCGGGATTGTACACTGCCGACCTCGGTGCGTTATTATCCTTATAACACCCTTGGTACCTTAATAACTATTACTTACTTACCTTGTTTAGGTGTCGAACCCACGTCTGCTATGTACGTATCTCGTTTATCCTAGCGCCTTAAGTGACTGCGCCACCAGGGTTTCCAGCAAATTTAATGATAAAAGTTATAGTAATGGATATCGGGATTTTATATTATTAAATGATATCGGTACCTAATAATTGAGTTTATTATAGGAAATTGAGATAGACACATATTAGATGAATATTTATGGTAGCATAGTTTTTAAGAAACAATATTAGGTTATACAGGTGCATTTTATCTTACGTAAAAGACCCTGCAGTTTCCAAATTTATTAGTGAAGCAGAACCTTAAAATACCTGCAGTTATTGTTATTGATTTTAAACTTTAATTAATTTTTCTTTGCATATGGTTAAATTTCTATACAAACAAGTTTGACTCATCGCATCTATATTCTTTCATTCTTGGTGTGATACAAATCTGATAAATAAAAAAATAACATACCTTCAAAAATGCCACAGCGTCAAAGAAAACGCTATCGCAAAACAATGATCAAGATGTGATAATAGAGAAAAATAGACGTCACAAAAGACGAAAGAATACTACCAAGATAAACCAGCATGCATTCATCAGTGCAGCTATTGCTACTACATCCATTAATGGTATAATATCAGCGTTGTCCAGAGAGATTAACGTAGAATATCATATATACAACAGTGTTGCACAAGCGTCAATTCTTCATAAGCATCAAATGTTACCAGTACCGGCAACGCATCGTCTGGGGCAAGTTGCTGTAAAGAATATGTAGAGATGCGTGAATTACAAAATCTTTTAATATGTAAAGATAGACCTTATAATCGGTAAATAATTCTTTCGCCGGATCTATATCGATGTTCTGTACAGGTTAAATGTAGGATACAGGAATTACATCTAACGTATAAAGGTAATAAACCTGTAAATACAACAGTAAAAGGTAAGATAGACGCGATAAAAATTATATCTGTATAGCTTGAGTACCTAAAAATGTATAGGTTCGTTAAATATATCATAGGTACAGATTAAAATGTATAGCATCTTGACGAATCTCTATCGAAAAAAAAAGCCTGCATCGCCTGGTTATACGGGGACTTTACAACTTTTCAACCCCTTTCTCCCCCCTCTTTATGTTTGTGCAATTTTGTTCTTTTATCCTGTTTGTACTTTTTGTCCTCTTTTTGTCTTTCTAATTCCCCTCTAGGCCGATAACATCCTATAAATTCAATTTTTTTAACTCATAGCCTTTTAACTAGGTCCCTGTCTTCCTTGACGGTGGTCAGACCACAAGGACGTCTTTTGCTCCAACGGGTTTTTTCATTTAATTCTGTTTTCCCGTATCAGCAATCAAAATTTCAAAGTGCGTTACCCAGTAAGTGCAGTCTTTATAGTGTTATAGTGTTTCAACCAGACCCATGTGGGTATATTTCCTAATTTTAATTTAGTTTTTAAGTCTGCCTGCGGCAGACAGAAGTCACTTATAATAACTTAGTATCGTTAAGCGCTACACGCCATGGTTGTCAGACTGGTTCTGGGCCGGGATCCGATGAGGCAAATTCATGTACCGTATAATATTTAATAAATTTGTTTTGAATTGAATTGGTTCGAAACCCACATAGGTTTTGTATATAGTTCTTTTTTTTTTACTTTATTTTATACTGAGCGTTTCACCAACCAAGTTCATATTATAAAATAAAAAATGTCTAAACTAACATTATTTACAAAAACTGCAAAGAGTATCCTATAGAGTGTGTTAAAAGTTACCTACATAAAAAGTCTAATAAATTAGTGCAGAGTGTAATATTTTTGGCTTGTTTTCATTGTCTAAATAATATTTTCTCATTCCACTTTTCTGATTTTTGCCGAATAAAATGAAGGTAATTAAAAAATAATTTGTACATTTTCCTTCACTTGGTACCGATTACTTTACCATTTTTGTTTCATTTCACTACTCAATTTGTTTCTTACTCGGACGATTTAGAAATAGTAAATTTGAAAGTTAATTTAAATTTACAGTGTTTTAATGATTTTTCTCTGCAATATACTCACAATTAATTTTGCAAAATAGATATAATCAAAAGACCAAAGCCGCTTGGTGAATAGCCTATTAAATTGAATTTGTTAATTCAATAAAGTTCATTTGTTATTACTGTTAGATATAAAAATACACCACGTGGAAACCGCTAAAAATACAACTTATTTAAGGAAAGAATTGATTTTACATAAACGTCAAGCGACAATTTATCAAACTTTTGTCTAGAATTAGACCTAATTATGTATGGCCTTTATCCAAAATATAAATATTGAGTTGCTCAAGCCGACAACCCAAATTGAAGTAGCTGCCTCGCCATTCAAGAATAACACATTAAATTCTGCTCTGTTGAATAATACAATAAGTATAGGTACATATATTCTATGTCAATATTCAATGCCTGTCCAGTGATTTTGAGCAGATAACTTTGTTCCTTAATAATATGAGATATACTGCAGTATATCTTACTCAATTAACTGGTTCGATGAGTCAAAAAAACAACTAATCAATCTGCCCCACTATGATCTGGCTACCTGTTTCTGTAGAAGTAATAATAAACATGGCGGTATCTCTCAACTTTAGTAAAGTATAATTTAAAATTCAAGCCTTTTAGACCAATAAGCAAATACGATTTGACCCTAGGATAAGGATAATAAAATAATCGGTTTTGTCTAATGGCCGAACATCTTGCATTATCACATGCCGAGGGGCTAAAAAACGTAAAATTTTGCATTTAATTACGTCATGAGGAAAGTGGGTAAAAACAACTCTGTTGTAAAGCTGTTATACCCAGAGACACAGATTCACGAAATCTGACTGAAAAGTCCCTTGCTTTCATTAAACCAGACTTACCTGAATGTGATGAAACTTCTGCATTTATTTTCGTCATGAGGAAAATGGATGAAATCTTCATATTTCTTTAGCCAAACATGAATATATCAAATCTGACTGATAAAGCTCGTATTTAAGATCCATCAGACACAATTTGAAAAGAATTGTATTTTTAAACCTCATCAGCAAAATAAATGAACCCTTCATATTTCGTCAACCTTAGGTTAGCCAAACATCCCAAGTAGCACAATTAATTCCTCAAGATATTCCGAGGATAAAAATTTAGGAATTAGTAAATATCTTCTAGAGGTCTGTAATAGTTCCCTAAGATGGGCAAATGTCAGCATATCAGTATTAAATAGTACTTCCCATGGTAATCGAAAAAAGCTATTAGTATAGAATCCTGTGAGCAGCCTTTTGCATACCTATAGAATTCCCATAGTAATCTTTAGGATATCTTATCGCTTGCCAATATAAATGGTCCCGAGGACATCTTTATAAGATTTCTGTCAGATGTACCGCATCGATCCTGCAAACAGATTTAATTATTGTAGTAATCTTTCGGGTATTTTATCGCTTACCAATATAAACGGTACTGAAAACATCTTTATAGGATTTCTATTAGATGTACCAACACACACTTCTTATAGAATTGCCAGCGGCAGCTGGTGAAAAATGTTGGTTAATCAAAATCTCAGTATGAGACATCAGGCCCAAACTAAACCAAAGATTAGAGATCGTTATAAGATTCATCCAAATAAATCGATGATCCCTGAGAGAATTTGAACGTTGCTGTAATGTTATTAATGTTCTATAAATTCATGAGTATGAGATAATGCATGACTGATTATCGTCAGTGTTTTGTACGTGGCGTCATCTAGGAATAATTTCTGTAACAAACTACGTGGTAAGCAAACAAATTTTATGCATTAAAAGAATTTCTTCTTGCGATTTCTATAAGTGTTCTATTAGCGATAATAATAATATTTCCATTTTAATACTTTATTTGATCTCTGTAATACATAGAAAAAACCGCTGCCCAAGGAATCACTCTCACAACGAAAACATTTTGTATGTGGAATTAATTGTTTATGGAACTTTAATAATATATTTGAAATCCTCTACCCCAAAAATCCATAAAACGATACCCCACATCGGTAGCGGGGTGGGGGTGGTGATAGGGGGTGGTAGTGGGGGTGGATGAAGTAAAAAAACATTTTGAGGTTTCCGGTTCTTGTACATACCCTAAATCACAATTTTTTTTCATCACCTTTAATAATGGGGTGGGGGTGGTAATGGGAGTGGATAATGCCAAAATTTTTTTTGAGACCTCAGCTTCTCTTGTATATACTAAATACCAATTTTATGGACTCTTTCCTGCTTGATTTACCTGTTTTCCCCAAATTTACCCCCAACCCTTCGACGGAACAAGATGAAAATATAATCTAGTTCTAGATCTCGTTAAAGTACATATGTGTACCAAATTTCAAGTCAATATCTCAAACGGTTCCAGAGTAAACGTGCGCACAAAAAAAAGTTACAGACAGACCGACAGACAGACAGACCGACAGACAGACCGACAGACAGACCGACAGACAGACCGACCGACAGACAGACCGATAGACAGACCGACAGACAGACAGACCGACAGACAGACCGACAGACAGAAATTTTTTTTTGCTCAAACTTAAAATCTCGACGTTTCGTGACATTCTAAGCCTATTTGAACAATAAAAATTTTTAAAAAATTTTTTGTCGTTACTATACTTCCACTGGACGTGGAAGTAATTGAGCTGTATGGTAATTCCCTTTTAGAACTTCTAGAAGATGTCTACAAGAATTCTGTTAAGGATAATAATACTATTTCCCTTTTAATACTTTATTTGATTTCTATAATACTTAGAAAATTGAGCTGTATGTTAATTCCCTTTTAGAAGTTCTAGTAGATGTCTGTGGGTTAACAAAAGTTGAAATTCCTATATAATGACCAGTTTACATTTCCCCAGTGCATAAAAGTTGAGCACATATAAAGAGTTCTCATTTTGATTTCGGAAGGACTTCTAGAGTACATAAATACAAGATATCCTCGCGGGCAGTAAATAGAACTTCTTAAAGATATCTTAAAGAATTCTGTGCTACTTGAGATGAATATATCAAATCTGACTGATAAAGCTCTTGTTTAAGGTCCATCAGACACAATTTGAAAAAAAATGTATTTTTTTACCTCATCAGCAAAATGAATGAACCTTTCATATTTCGTTAGCTTCAAGTTAACCAAACATGAATATATCAAATCTGACTGATAAAACTCTTGTTTAAGGTCCATCAGACACAATTTGAAAAAAAAATTTTACCTTATCAGCAAAATTAATGAATCCTTCATATTTCGTTAGCTTTAGGTTAGCCAACACGAATATATCAAATCTGACTATTCTTGTTTAAGGTCCATCAGACACAATTTGAAAAAATTGTATTTTTTTACCTCATTAGCAAAATAAATCATATTTTGTTAACTTTAGGTTAGCCAAACATGAATATATCAAATTGGATTTAAGAAATTCTTGTTTATGAACCATCAAACAATTATTCTAGCCCTAAATTAAATTGTTATAAAAAAAAATTTTTAGCCAAGAATGAAAATGAGACATTTGACTGAGGAATCTTTTATCATTTCTATAAGCTCCATTTGAATTAATTGTAATTTTTTTTTATTAAGGAATATGAAGTAGACTTTATACTCTTATAATACTAGGAACACAGACAATGTAGTGTAGGAAACAGTATTCTAGGAGTCTAGGAGATAGCTACGCATATATGGGGCCTGGGATATAACTTGTTGGCATTGCTGTTATGTTTTAGCAAACATTTTTCTGAATATTTTATCTTATGTGAGTTAGACCTCCCCCCGTTTTGGCGCTAGCCGCCCCAGAAAATATTCAATTGTGGAACAGAGTATAACGCTTTGGGACTCGGTGCTAGTTGAAGTGGGTATCTTGGCGATCAACATTCGATATATGCCAACATTTTTTCTCCGTGCAATTGGCAGCACTGAGCGACATCAATTATGGCCAAAATTGGAATGTAGTATAACACTTTCTGACCAGGCGAAAAATTTTCATTGTCAATGCTCATTGCTGGAAAACCATATGCCAACATTTTCTGCTTGCCTATTTACCAGATTTTTGGCCAAAAATTGGACTTTTGGCCAAAACAATCCAAAATTAGTCCTTTAAAAAAAAACCGCTGCCCAAGGAATCACTACTTCCACATCCGGATTTTCTATCCAAGTCACACAACGAAAAAATTTTTTATCTGGAAATAATTGTTTATGGAACTTTAATAATATAATATTTGAAATCCTCTACCCCAAAAACCCATAAAACGATACCCCACATCGATAGTGGGGTGGGGGTGGTGACAGGGGGTGGGAGTGGGGGGGTGGATAAAGTAAAAAAATATTTTGAGGTTTCTGGTTCTTGTACACACACTAAATCACATTTTTTTTTCATCCCATTTAATAATGGGGTGGGGGTGGTAATGGGGGTGGCCAATGCCAAAATTTTTTTTGAGACCTTACCTTCTCTTGTATATACTAAATACCAATTTTATGGACTCTTACCTGCTTGATTTACCTATTTTCCCCAAATTTACCCCAATTTACCCCCCAACCCTTCGACGGAACGAGATGAAAATATAATCTAGTTCTAGATCTCGTTAAAGTACATATGTGTACCAAATTTCAAGTCAATATCTCAAACTGTTCCAGAGTAAACGTGCGCACAAAAAAAAGTTACAGACCGACAGACAGAAATTTTTTTTCGCTCAAACTTGAAATCTCGACGTTTCATGACATTCTAAGCCTATTTGAACAACAAAAATTTTTAAAAATTTTTTTGTCGTTACTATACTTCCACTGGATGTGGAAGTAAAATGCTGACACCTTCTCAAACTTGCAGTTTTTGTACCAAAGAATAGTCTCTGTGAGTGCCAATATTTTTTACTCTCAATGTAATCCCCCGCAACCACCCCCAAACATTCAAATACTTTGTTATGTTAAAAAGGATAATTTCTCGGTCATTACTCACTAAATGTGTCATTTTTATATCCTTTTTGACATAATAATCGGTATTTGAATGTTTAGAGGTTTTGGGGGTGTTTGGGGTTACACTGAGAAAAAAATGTTGGCACTCACAGAGTACTTTGGTACAAAAACTACAAGTTTGAGAAGGTGCCAACATTTTTTCTATTGAAACGCACCAGTTTTGGCCCGTTTTTGGCCAAAAATCTGGAAAATGGGCAAACAGAAAATGTTGGCATATGGTTTTCCAGCAATGAACATTGACAACGAAAATTTTCCGCCTGGTCAGAAAGTGTTATACTACGTTCCAATTTTGGCCATAATTGATGTCGCCAGTGCTGCCAATTGCACGGAGAAAAGATGTTGGCATATATCGAATGTTGATCGCCAAAATACGGGCCCGTCGAAAGGGGGGGACAGCCGGTACAAATTACCAGGGCCTGAGCGCAGTCAATAAAATATTTTATAAAACTTTAATTTACAATCACTAAATAATTTCTAACTACCATTGGAATGTACTTTGTTACTTCAGAAAGTCAAATTTTTATAAATATTTTAAATGCAGTTGAAAACTTTATTATTGTTCCTAAAAAAACTTAGCTGGTACAAAAGAGAATTCTTTAAAAAATTGAGCTAACGCATGCGCTTTGCGAAAGTAGACTCGATTCTCTTCATAAGAGTGAAATTCTAATTCAGTCTTCTTATTGTTTTCGTTGGTTATGCTGCGCGGGCTGGAAGAAGAATCTCATTATTGCATTATTCTCTCATTTCTCACAATACAATCATATTTGTATTGGGGCCACTACTGACCAGAGTAGCATACCTAAAGTACGTGCCGCTTGGTGTGGTGCGGTATACGTGCCAATCTTTGGGTACTTGCCGTGTGCCGTGTACACAAATTATGTATTAATTAGTGGTGAAGATATATTTTGTGATTAGCGATTACTGATTAGTGGTGCAAAGCCTTTCGATTCCAATTATTTTCGAGTTGTAGTTATCATTATCCGTCCTTTGGCAAAATTTCTAGTATGAAAATGACATATTTATTTATCAAAATGTTGTTTCAAAAAGTTTTAATGAGCATTTATTTTCCTTTCTTGTGGAAATCACTGACAGAGAGTTGCATTTTCTTTCGAGATTTGAAAATTTATGATACGTACGTTATAATTACACGAAATGCAAATAATTATGTATCAGTATGATTACGTTAAGAAACGTGAAACTGATTTCATTTATTTATTTTCTGTCAGGAGTTTTCAATTTTCATCTGGCAATGTTTATTCGTCCTTTGAAAAAAATTTTAGTATAATTGAGGAGCTTCCAGCAGAAAGAGACTAAGTGCCAAAAGTAAAATTTAAATAGCTTCTTTTATTGGCAACTAACCGCTTTCTGCATATTAGTAGGTGGTATGTAGAAGGACAATGTTAAAAATAGCCGATTTTTGGCCCCTATTCCGGAACGCATAAAACCCAGAGAAATGGTTGGAAAAGGCTCAAGATTAATAAAAATACATCTCCGTGGTACCAAAAGCCTGGGGAAATTTTATTTCACCCCTAAAAACATTAAAACAACCACTAAAATGCTATGAATAATAGCTTATACTGTATGTGAAAATTATATTTGTTTTATGATAACTATTAGGTATCGATTCAATAGAGATAACAAAAAGGTTAAAACTACCCCTATCCATACCTTATTCGGGGGATGGAATGTTATATCCAGCATGTAATATTAAAAAAATAGGTACCAAGGTGATTAAAAATGTACAAAATGATTTTTTAATATTAGTTGAGCCAGACCTTCAACTGATCTGAAAATAGGAATGCTGAGTCCTATTTTCAAAAACAACCCCTATAAGGGTTATAATAAAAAATAAATAATAAGTTATTATATTATAATTATTACATTATTATATACATATATGTAGGAGTAATTATATATAATCGCATTTTCAGAAGAATGTTTATTAAATCTTCAGATTATAATAATATAATAATAATAATAATAATAATCTTTATTTGGAATTAAAAGATTACACAAGGTAACAATAAAGATGTTTACCAAATAAACACTCGGGTTTCGCAGAAGTATTCTAGTGACACTTGTTTGCGATTTTGAGTGTGTGAACATACCAAGTATTATAGTTAACATTTTGCTACCTATATACAGTTAGTTCACCAGTAAGATAAAAAAATAGAAAAAAAATGTTGAATGTAAAAAGTATCGCCTCCTCGTGGTGCATCCTGGAGAACACAATAAGTGACCGATGGCCAAATGATCCTTCTTCGCAAGTACCTATCCATTTACATATTTATTGTACCCTTTTCTCCAACAAGTGAAGCTTACCCAGAAGTACCTTTACATGGAATAATATAACAGAGAATAAACTTTCAACCCCTTACAGTGATTAACTATTTTCAACGTATATCTATTAAATGCAGACATAAGAACCAATAGAAACCTTTCAATTTATTTTAATTTGCTCTGCAAATATTCTGTACTAGATGCTGTTCTAACATCTCTAAATAACGGCAGTTTTTCTTTATAGGGATACTATTAGGTAATCAGTATAAGTGTTGCTGTAATATTTTCATATGATTCTATATATTTCATAAATTGATAATCTTTTTTTTTTTCTAACATTAGTTATCTATAGTGCCTGTCATCCCTAAACTGGAGTTGGTGTTGATTCATTTTAACCACCTTGTTTCTTATTTTTTAGTATTTGTAGTGATGAATACGATTCTACCACCCGAATAGGGTAGTAAGGTTGTTTTAGAGGTTGCTAAATAACTCGCTATTTGTTCTTTATTAAAAAAATGTGTTGACTAAAATCACAAAGATCTATTGTAATATTACGTGCGGTAAATATTTTTCATATTGGTATAGAGGTAGTTTTTCGTAATAAGGATACTCACGTCAAGACAAAGTGAATGTCTGTCCCTTTTACTAGTAGAAAATAATTTGGTGCATTACTAAGTGCCGCGGCATTTTTTTAGTATCCGATACTGTGAATAGAATTGCATCCCGAATAGGGTAGTTTGGTGGTTTCCAGCTAACTAAAGCGCTTTTTTGTAATAATACTTGCTGCGAATATTATTTCATACCCTTATAGGGGTTGTTTTCGAAAACAGAGATGCTGAGGTCAGGAACAGTTGAAGGTCTGGCTCAACTAATATTAAAAAATCATTTTGTACATATTTAATCACCTTGGTACCTATTTTCTTGATAATAGATGCTGTGTATCTCGTTCCATCCCCCGAATAGGGTGTGGATAGGAGTAGTTTTTACCTTTTTGTTATCTCTATTGAATCGATACCTAATAGTAATCATAAAATAAATATAATTTTCACATTCAGTATAAGCTACTATTTGTAGCATTTTAGTGGTTGTTTTTATGTTTTTGGGGGTGAAATAAAATTTTCCCCAGGCTTTTGGTACCACGAAGATGTATTTTTATTA
The DNA here is from genome assembly GCA_936432065.2 of Rutpela maculata. Lineage (NCBI taxonomy): Eukaryota > Metazoa > Arthropoda > Insecta > Coleoptera > Cerambycidae > Rutpela > Rutpela maculata. The sequence goes on from OW386286.2 coordinate 109,173,659, forward strand.
ATCTTGAGCCTTTTCCAACCATTTTCTCTTGGCTTTATGCGTTCCGGGATAGGGGCCAAAAATCAGCTATTTTTAACATTGTCCTTTTTGATTGCAATAACTTAGAAATTTTACTTTCGGCATTTAGCCCCCTTCTACCGGAAACTCCTCAATTACATATTATTTATTTATCAAAATGTTGTTTCAAAAGCATTTCTTTTCTTTTGTTGTGGAAATCACTGACATATAGAGTTGCATTTTCAGTAGGTGCCTATAGGTTAATAAATGTTAAACTGGTTTTATTTCTTTTTTTGCATTATATACAGCAATGTATTTTTAAATAAACGACCCGAACATTAAAAAACGTTTGTGTTTATAAAACCACTTTTTCTTTGTCCTGAAAAAAAAATGAATCATGCACCTAGCTAATTTTGTCTGTTTAATTTAGAAGACCTTGTACAGCCTTTTCAGGATTAACCATCAAATTTTAAATTTGGATGGGACACCTCAAAATATGAAAAAAAATCCTTTATGTATGAAGGTATGTTCAGAAATGCAACGTTGAAGAATTGTACCACAAAAATGGCAGCTAAAAATTTTGAAATGGTATAACTCCTTCATGAGGCATTTTCGGATACCTATTTTACCTCAGGAAATATTTTTCATATTTAGAAATGCCTATTCCAAATTTACAATTTGACCGGTTAATCCTGAAACACCCTGTACAATGGCAATAAAAATGTTACTAGGGTAGCAAAATTATTTTATAATGCCAGCAGAGTTACTTTATAGTAACAGTAAACTACTTTATGACTATAGCCAAATCAATCTACAGTGACTTCAAGTCTCTTTTTTGTGGTAGTGAAGTCAATTTATATTCCTTGCAAGTTAATTTATACTGACAGAAATATATTTTGCCAACAACAGCAATTGCTCCTGAACAATAGTAGCAATGTTATCTTCCTGGATCAGAAAAGTTATTTTTTATGAAATAAGTATACTGTGGTTGTAAAGTACTGCCAGCAAATCAAAATTATCTGCTACAGCACAGTACTACACTGGCGCCTATGTTATTAGAGTTTTCTGCTACTACAGCTTATTTTTTTGCTATGACGGTGAAAACATTTTCTCGGTGTGCCCTCTAGCGGCGAAACTAAGCGGAATTAAAAAAAAAATGATAGAGACAAAATTTTTAGGAAATTTTATGCTCTACAACTTTGCTTTCTTGATATCTTTCACCAAAATGCATAATTTTTCCACAAAATAGAGAAAAATACGAAAAAACGCTAAAATTCATATATATGTATATATTTCTCAAAAACCACCCTTTTTTAGAACTGCGGGGGGTGAAAATTATGATTAGACAACCCAAATACTTCACTTCTTACAGGTCTCATAACTGTGGGAAGATTTTCCATAAAACAGCGATTTTTTGACTAATTTGAAGGGACTAAAAGCAGTATTCAAATTATCTCTTGAAATTAATGTTTTGTAATTAATGCTCATATTATCCAGTAAAGGAATCTATACACATCCGTTTTCAACCATTTTCTGAAAAGTTTTCCTCAACCTCTGGAGAGGCCGGAAGCCGCCCCCCCAGATGAATTTTCTGGCTGCGCCACTGTCCTAGACTATAGGATTTTCAGCACTGGGCATAATGAAATGGATGCTGTATTGTATAACAATTTTGTACATTATTTTAAGGACATTAACATCATAAATATGAATATTAATGCATTTTGTAAATTAGTTAAAAAATTCCTAATAGAGGAATTCTTTTACAGTGAAAATGATTACCAAATTTTTATTAGATAATAGCACCAAGTACTATTCTTGTATGTGACCCCAAATGTACTTTGATTGTGTATTAAGTGGGCAGTAAGTAAATGCTGGTATGGTAAATGGTATAATAAAATAATATATGAAGTCGTTACTCTGACGGTAAATACTGGTTTACAAAACCTGCTAAATACTAATGGGTAAGAATAAAAAGATCTTATTAAAAATAAATGTGTTAGATAATATCAGAATGACAGTGAAGCATACAACGATATATTATGTACAGCGTAAATAAACAGCTGAGACTTTGCCAGTCTCATAGGGGTTCTTCGATAGGGGCTACGAATACTACTATGGGGAGCAAATCGTAAAAGTCGTGGAATAATCAATAATTAGAAGGACGGAGGTACAGGTACTATACACCTATACTCAGTCGATGTATATCCCCAGACTCGTACACAATAAATAAAATGTGTCAACAAAAAAGTTTAAGCTAGTGCTAAGTAACCAAATTTACGATAGTTATGGCAAGGCTTAATGTTCATACACTAGTGATTATTTTCTAATATGAATCGTTACACAATTCTTCATCAGTTGGGGGATGGAACTTACGGTTCTGTAGTCTTAGGCCAAAGAAAAGATACAGGAGAAAAAGTTGCCATTAAGAGAATGAAACGGAAATATTATTCTTGGGATGAAGCCATGAATCTGCGAGAGGTTAAAGTATGTACAAAATTATTTATATTTGACGTAAATGTGTCTGGAAAAAATGACATTATCATTATGTTATATCATGACCACCCATCAATGTTTATCTTAAAATTTAAAGAAAACTGTAATATTACACATATTTGACAAAGTCCAGTATCAAATAACATTTTCACTAGATACAAGTTTGTATTAAACAATCTGCGACCAATTTCATTTCATAGAATGCTGATTTAAACTATCGAAACAGTATGACACTAAAGTATGGAGTAAATTAATTATTTCCGAAACAGACTATTTTTGAAAAAAAAAAGCCTCAGACAGGTTGTTTTTCTATTCCTTGTAAATAGGTACGAGTTTTTTGGCAGATTTGTTTAATTCATGACGTCGTCAAACCTGTAACGTCATCGATGTTTTTTTTTAAATTGCAACGTGGGTCATGTGATAACCTGTTTTAAAAAATCTTTTAATTCTCATTCAAACTACCTATTTCAACTTTTAATTACTTCGAATGTACAGGCTGCTCAAAAATGTGATGCACAAAAATAATGTATGGCCTTATTGGAGATTCAGATAACCAAAAAATGAGACAAGTTAACACTAAACAAATAAATTTATTGTAAAAAATAAAATAAAATTTCAATACTTTTCTCCACAAAGCAATTTAACTAGAAAGAAAATTTATTAAATTAGTTAACTAAATGAAGAAATAAATATTTATTTAATATAATATCACGATAAATGTCAAACTGTTGATCTTCAGCAAGAATACAGTGAAAGGGATGGAGAAGTAAGTTCTTCTTGAACTTCCATCATTTATATTTAAAATTTCAGTTCTGATGCTTCCTTAAATGTTGGGCTAATGTCACCAAGAAGATGATATGAAGGGAAAAAGCTTTGGTGAAGCTATGCACCTCACAGACAACCGCGACAGATGGCGTGATACTGTCGGACGTACTATACAGCAAATGGACACTAACTAGAATAATTCATGGATTACAAAATGGCATTGTGAATAAGAAGAGAAAGAAGAATAAGAAGAAGAAGAAGCATCTTAAAATGTGCAAATTTTCTGGCCAAATTAAAATAAATTTTATTTTTTAAATGTTCCCATAAGAAATAAGCAAAATCTGGAGACCTAGGTAGCCATTCAATAGTTTTTGGACCTATCCGCCGCTTTCGAATAACTTCATCTAAGTAATGACGTGCCACAATCGCAAAACGAGATAGTACTCCTTATTGTTGAAACCATAAGTCATTTCTAGAAAGAAGTGGATCTTCGTTATTCGGAAATAAGCGAGTTAAAGTACATCATTGGCAATTCCGGCCCAAATATCAACTTTTTTCTGTACGTGTTGCGTGTGACACTTTTGCACTCAAAGGGGATTTTTACTAGGGATTGCAATTTACCGGAAATTTTAATAACCGGTAAATCGGTAAATAAAAATGTAAATAACCGGTTAACCGGTATTTACCGGTAATTTTTAGAATGGATGAAAATGGCAATTGTCTTTTTCCATGTACAAAATTTAACAAAAAACATTTTTATATACGTATATTTGATATAATGAATAAACCAAAGGTTTTTTATCAACAGTAAAATCACAAGAGCTTTTTTTATCGGATAAATTTCTCTTTGTAACGAAATAATTTTGCCAATCAGTGATTTTATGAGAAAAACTGACATGAAAAAATCGCGAGACCGGAGGTCGAGCGATTTTGTCAAATGTCAGTTTATCGAGCAAAATTACTGATTGGCAATATTTTGAGTTAAAAGAAATTTATCCATAAAAGAAAAGCTCGAGTGTTTTTTGGCAAGATGAATTAACGACAGAATATGTGAACGAACAACAACAATAATTATCTTTATTTATACAATTATTTGAAGGAACAGTTATTAAAAACACACTTGTTATAAATTGTTTGGTTTGGTGTACTGATTTCAATATTTTCTTCTCTAGTTTCCACACATGTCGAATACTCGTAAATTATAGCTGACAGTACAGATTTTAAAGTGACGTACGGCTACTAGATGTACTCTGCTTTTGAGGAACAGGCATTTTTATCGCTGTCAAAGTGACAAAAATGTGACTGTCAAATAGACTTTATTATACAAGAGTTAATTTATCAACAGTAAAATTACAAGAGCTTTTTTTTATCGCACAAATTTATCCTTGTAACGATATAATTTTGCCAATTTTATAAGAAAAACTGACACGAAAAAATCACGAGACCGGAGGTTGAGGGATTTTGTCAAATGTAAGTTTTTCGAGCAAAATTACTGATTGGCAAAATTTTGAGTTAAAAAAAAATTTACCCATAAAAGAAAAGCTCGAGTGTTTTTTGGCAAGATAAATTAACGACAGAATATGAATGTGAACGAACAACAACAATAATTAATTAAAAATTATTATAATTTTCTCAAAACGACTCATATCGTACAGTATAGTTTCCACAATACTTAAAAATTATAGCTGACAGTACAGATTTCAGAGTGACATGCGACTACAAGGTGTACTCTGCTTTTGAGGAATAGGCATTTTTATCGGTGATAAAAAACGATGCACCTTTTTTATCGCTATCAAAGTGACAAAAATGTAACTGTCAAATAGACTTTTTATATATGAGTTAATTTATCAAAAAGAACAAATATAAATGTAATAAATTTAAATAAATAATTATTCTGTAAATAACAAAAATATCCACTTAAATATCAAAAATTATAAACATAAACTCTAATAGGGCATTTACTGAATACCTGATCTAAAAATACAATATTTTTTAAAAATAGCCTGTTAAAAGGGTTAGTTTTTCAAAGCTATATCTGTTAGTCGTCTGATATTTGTGCATAGAATACCACCAGCTGAAGATGCCCTTCCTCAATCGATATTGGTGGGTCGATAAGTTAATAAAAATTGGTAATAACATACTTCTAAATGTATTCCACGGATATTTACGGCAGTGAAATATTCAATTTTCTGTCGTAAGATATTGTCAATGTCTCTCTTGTATTTCTTAGGTCTTGGTGTTTGGGGTTTACTTTTTATAATATTATTTATTTATTGTTAAAAGTGCTCGGTGTAGGGACAGTCACTCTATATTTAGTGAATACTAGTCAGTGACATAAATAGAAACGTTGAATACGTGACATATCGCAAGTTCAAAATTTACCGAAATAACCGGTAAAAAATTAAAATAACCGGTAATTATCGTCATGTGTTTTTTGTCCTAATAACCGGTTAACCGGTAAACCGGTTAACCGGTAATGCAATCCCTAATTTTTACCATGATGTCCCCTGGGGCGAGCGTAGAGGCGACTTCAATGTGAATATTAGTCGATATTCCATTGAAGCAACGTCGAGCGCGGTTAGTACTTGGATGGGCTCCCATCTTGGGAAATACAGCGTTCTCGTCCCACCTTCTAGAGGCTTGTATATCAGTGTATACTCGGAAGTTAGGTAATTTCAGACGAGGATTACGTAGTGGATATACCATCCTTTGGAGGGGATGTAAAGCAGGCGGTCCCTTGTCTATTAAATGTTAGGCAAGTAAAAGATCCCTACTCTTCTTAAGGGAAGAGGTTCGGCAAAATTTCCAGGTTGGGGGTAGCTCGTCTCCTGGCGTCGGTGATAGGCCCTGGTAGCGGAAATAGGCCGACGTTAAACAGTTAAAAAAAAAAAAATGATGCCCCCTCCATCTCAAAAATTAAAATCTTTTTGAAAACGAACTATTTTCTTATTATCTGCTCGTGGCTGCTAGTCAGTTTCTTTTGTTTGATCGTTGGTTCAAGTAAATACCCAGATTTTAATTTTTCTCGTATGTAGGATCACTGGTACTTAGAATTTTACCGAAATATTTTTTCTAGAGCGTAATTGCCTAGTAATATAAAGATTGTAAATTGCCTGTTTATTATTTAATTTTTCATAATAAATCGTCTAATTTACACTATACTTTTGGCAACGTAGCTCGAAAAAAAAAATTACGATAAAATTTAAAAATGAGTGGTATTTGTATAGAGATATTCTCTATTCTCTATTCACGAATAAATTATTTAAATTCAAGAAACATATTTTTAATGATTAAAGTTTTTTCTAATATAGACAAATATAACATTTAAAATAAACGTTACAGTACCTATATGTGGAACTCACAATATTTTAAATTTAATGTAGAAAGTGGCGATTTTTATGACAACTAAGTAACCAAATATTAGCCATAATATGGAGTATTTAAAGCAAAGACTTACTCGCGCACGGGCGTGTGAAATAATGTGTAGAATTAATGGATTCGGAGATTTGGAAGCATACAGATGGCGTCCGAACGTTCATAAGATGACGTATTTAGTTTAATTATTAAATACCTCATAAGCTGTGGCACTTACATCGAAAATGCTAACGATTAAAATAAAAGAGTAGTCAGTAATTTAAACAATATTATTTTTAAATATTGTTTTTCGTTGACGCCCTAATGTGTTAGATTTAAAATAATTTTATTGGTTATCATTTGCTCGATCTACAGTTATAATTTTCGTTTTGTTGTAATTTACACTTAGACCATAATCAGAACGTATTTTCTGAAGCCTGTCCAACATATGAGCTCATCCTCGCTTGCTGCCAAGCGCGGATCTAGAAATTTCAATAATTTTTTTCTCGTCTGTGGCGCATGGGACCCATACGAAATATGGGAAATAACATCTCGAGAAGCACTTCTCTAACGACCTCTAAAAAATTTTGAAAAAGCAATTTGCGAAAATTTTTTTCAAAATTCGATTACCCCCCTCAGGTCTAGGGATTCCTGTTTAAAATTATTTTTTTTGTCATATGCATTTTACTTTTCATAAAAATACAAGTTTACAATAGTTTAAAGTTTAAAAGTTTAAGTTTAAAATACAAGTTTATGAAAATATTTTCATTACTAACTGAAATACAACGAATTGAAATTTTGTGATTTACAATTTAACAAATCACAAAATTTCAATTCGTGGTATCTCAGTTAGTAATAAAAATATTTTCATAAACTTCAAAACGTATTGTTGTATTTTTATGAAAAGTAAAATGCATATGACAAAAGAAAATCATTTTAAACAGGAGTCCTTAGACCTGGGGGGTAACCGAATTTTGAAAAATTTTTTCGCAAACTGCTTTTTCAAAATATTTTATGGTCGTTAGAGAAATGCTTCTCGAGATGTTGCGCCACAGACGAGAAAAAAATTATTGAAATTTCTAGATCCGCGCTTGCTTGCTGCAACTAATTTGGTACCATCTACAAATCTTAAATTAGAAATATTAGTTCCGCCTATAGTTACTCCACTGTGCCAGTCCCCAGTAAACGTCGAACGCAATCCTGTCTGACGCTCTTGCCGACTTTACACTTATCAGAGTTTTGGTTACTTAGCACTTTCATCAAAGCAGAGTTTTCTTCATACAGTCGGCGGACACCTAACAAATAACAGATGCTTGGGTGTCCCCATCTCCATCAATACGGTCTACAGTTTTTCCCATTCCACATTGTCAAAAGCCTTACGGTAGTCTACTAAACAAAGGTACATAGTACTACATAGGCACGTAATATTCTCTTGACATCTCGATAAGTTGTCGCAAATTAAGTATTTGCTCTCTGGTACCGCGTCCTTTAACAAAGCCTGCTTACTTAGGAAATACTTGCCAAGACTGATAGTTCTGAAGTTTGGATTGAAAAATATACTTACATTATTTTACCGTCGTGTGCTATTAACATAATGCCAACAATCTGTAGTTATAAACGATATCTGTCGCTCCTTTTTTTATGTAGTGGAACAAAGATTGAGGTTCTCCAATCATCGGGCCATACTCTTGTTTCCCATATTTTTTTATTTTTTTGGCATATTTTATGAGGGTTTCTCATTCCACCTTCACCAACTAGCCTAAGCACCTCGATCGTGGTATTATCGACTCCAGCTCCTCTACCAATTTTTAGTTTTTGCAATTTGCAACTTAAAAAATATTGTTTCGAATTTTATACTAGATGTAGCTTGATTAAATTATTATGAAACCATCACCGCGTCGATGCATACCTTGTAGTTTAAGAAAGATTTCATAGAAATCGCTTAAGCCAATACAGAGTAACGATTAAATATAAAAAACCATACAATTGTGCCGAGTTGAGGTTTTTTAATTTTCTAAAGTCAGTTAAAAACAAATACCGAACGGAATGAACTGCGTTGTATTTGAACGAGGTAATTTCATGAACCCACATCAAACCTCACACCTCAGATTTAGTTTCTGATATTGGTGCATAACAAATTTATACAAAACATTTTACAAATTTTGCTTTTTCATTTATTAGCTTTAGTAACATTAAAAATGAAGGTCAACTTCCTGTTTATAAATCGTGTAATTTAGTTCATTTTTTTTTTGGTAGAGGGGAAATCTTACATGGGCCCCGGAGCTTGTCTTATGCTACCGGGAGTGCCGAACTCCTACCTGACTAAAACCCTTCCAATCTTCTACACACCCTCTCTCTGGAACCGCTCACGCATTACTTCAGAGGGGAGGGGGGAATCCTGATCATTTGCTTCACTAGGGTCACCAAGTTTCATTTCTTTCTTCGTCTTCCTTGTCTCTTAGTATATCTGATAGCATGCCTGCTATATCGTTCCAATTTTCTTCTCCCTCGAGCATCAAGGCAGTCAGGTTCTCCACTTGGAGTATTGTGCCAAGCTTGTTCTGACACACGATTCTGGGGGCAGCCCATGTGGGGCACCAGAAGATGGTGTGTTCTGGGTATCTTTTTCTCCACGGTAGACGCACTCATCGTCGTCTACCTTACCAATGCCTCTGACGTTTGTGAGAAAGTTGGCATGGCCGGATAGTGCCTGGGTGAGGTAATATCCTACCTCTCCTGCGTCCTATCCACCCATCTTCTTACTACCGGGATTACCCTCTTCGTCCAGCGGCCCTTGCTTCCTTCCTCCCATCTCCTCTGCCATCTATCAAAAAGCTGGTTTTGGGTGAGGCTCCTGTCAACGCTCTCGGAGACTTCCTTCCTCTGCGCGGCCAGCAAGTCAATGGGGGCCACGCCTGCTATCACAGAGATTGCATCTGCAGATATCGTCTTATACGCACTAGCTATTTTGATGGCCGGCTTTCTATGTATCCCCTAGAGTTTTTTTCTTGTTCTGCCAATCTTCAAGGCCTGTTCCTATACAGGAGCGGCATAAAGCATAATGCTTTGTGCCACTGAGCTGAGAACTTTTCTCTTACTTGCGCTGGGACCACCCACATTTGGCATGAGCCTGCCTAATTGTGTCACCGTATCTCCAGCTCTAATGCCCGTCTTGGTTATGTGCACAGAGAAGTTTAGGTACTTATCCAGCCATACCCCGAGGAATTTTATACTGTTTTTGGGTGTCACTTGGACACCCTGGATTTCAAAGGTGATGAGGGCCAGCTTCCTACGACCTATTAGCATTAGGGCCTCTGTTTTGGCAGGCGCCAGTTCTAGAGATCTCTGCTGCACCCATTCGCAGACTATTTCCAGTGCTTCGTTCGCATTTGTCATAAGCATCAATTCATCCCTGGCTACGACCATCATAGCGAGGTCGTCCGCGAACCCTACCAGTGTGACCCTGTCGGGAGGGGAGTTTCAAAACTTTGTCGTAAACGACGTTCCAAAGTATGGGTCCAAGCGCCGAACCTTGGGGTACACCGCTGTTTACCTCCAGTGTGTTGGGGTTTGGTCCTTCGCCGAGGTATATTTTCCTGTCGTGGAGATAACTTCTTATCAGCCGTTGGGTGTAGCTGTTTACACCTATCTCGCCAAGCTCATCTAGGATTTTCTGCCATGAGGCGAAGTTAAAAGGCATTCTTTACATCAAGAGTGATAACGGCGCTGATTTCTCGTCGTGATCTGGTCTGTGGTACCTGTCTGTGGCTAGGTGTATAACTTCGTTTACGGCGTGGACAGTCGACCTGCCCTCTCTGAACCCAAATTACCGTTCTGAGATCCCGCCTCCCCTTTCCAGATCCAGCTTAAGCCGCGCTAACACTAGGTGTTTCAAAGCTTCCCTATGGTATTCAGGAGGCATAATGACCGGTACGAAGAAGCTCCTTCAAGGGGTTTTCCAGCCTTTCTCATAAGTACTAGTCTTGCCACCTTCCAGCGCTTCTCCAGGTAGATTCCATCTAAGCCCGGTGCCTTTTTGGTTCATTGGAATGTTACATTCAACCTTGCATTTTGGGTAAGACAACTTTTTTTTGTTGTGTAGGGGTGGGAGAGGGGGCGATGTAAGTTTAAAATTGAGTTTTCGGGGTCAGCGACCACCCCATTTGGCCACCATTTTGAAAAAGGAGGGTGCCAACAGTTTTTGCCCTATATCTTCATAATGGTACATCTTACAAAAAAATTATAAAGAGGTTTCTTGTTTAGAATCCAATTCTCTATAACTTTACTAGAGAAACTTTTTGTCAGAAATTGAATAATTAAAGAGTTATAGTTAGAAGATAGAAATTAGTCTTATAATTAGCCTTAGAAGATAGAAATTAGTCACAAAATTGTCTTTTAAGAGCTAAAACTTTTTTTTCTTCAATTTTAACAAAAAAAATACATTACATGTTTTTTGTAGAGAATTTCGTAACGAATAATTTTCATTTGGTACTTTTGTTAATTTCCATAATTCCGAAGGGTTTTACAGCGTGCGAAGGGATCAAAGTGACATATCATGGCTTATAAATAGAAAGATCGGCGATTCGATCCCTACACACTTCAGAATTTTTTCGTTGAAAACTTTATACAACGTAAGTAAAAACTAAAGAGTGACAACTCACTGACTATTTGCTGCAATTTAGAGTAAATTTTTGATGTGGCCTCCACCAAAAAAATTAAAATTTAAAAAAAATTGTATATTTTTCCACAGTAACAATTTACTAATAGACTGGCGGTACATGACCAGTTAGGTGCAACGTTGCACCTGACTGGTCATGTGCCGCCAGTCTATAAAGCATGTTTGGTTATGTCCTCATATTTTGGTCCAAAGAATCTACCCTTGAGGTATGGCCACTGATCCACCCTGTATAAGTATATTTTCCCCATCCATCCTTTGCTTTGTATTGTTTAAAACAAAAAATCATTGAAAAGATATAATTTTTATCTTTTCAATGAACCAACCCTCATATAGATTGAACAATTTCTGATTTAGTGACAGTAGAGATGTGTAACACTGTGTTGGATGGCGCTTTTGTGTTGACACATTTCGGTGCGTCACATGTGTTTGAAAAACAACATGACACAGTGCCACTTTAATAACACTCACTTTGATAACTGGCGGGGGCTGAGGGTCCGTGTGCGGTATCACGGTTCACATCAGTGGCTGCGGACAGCGCACGCTCATGCAGTTTAGTAAAATGAAACGAAACAATGACACGATGGCACAGATTAAAACAAATCAGATGTTTCACTTATGACGTATCATAGCTTAGATAATAAATCAACTCCAGGCAGGTTCCAATTTGTGCGGTGATCCGCGCATTGTCCAATCAGTCTTAACCAGCGAGTATACAGTCACAGGAGGAAGCTTATGATACCATAATTAAAAGTCACCTAATAAATACTCAAAAAACCACTAAAATGTGTAACAATAACAACTCTAACCATCTCAGTGTAAAATAACAAAATGAGTTCGTCTTCATCATCGTTGAACTCAGATTCAATGGTTGTATCCTCGGACATCGTATTGAGACACCTTCAATACAATACAGCACATTCCAAAATAATTAATATCACCGGCGTAGCTGATGACGACTTTCGTCTCTGAGATTTCAGTACTAAACACTACCTCCTGTAATATTATACTCGCTGGTCTTAACTTCCATGTCAACCGCAAAGTTACTCTGTTTATGTCTTCTGCGCAGAATCCTGGCAGGTATACATCACACGACAAAAAATGAAACTGGTTACATAGGGAATACTATTAAGTGAAACATCTGATTTGTTTTAGTCTGTGACGATGGTGCTGATACTTTGTGTTGACACTTCAAGCAGTGCTAGTGTTATTGTTTCAACACAAGAAAATTTAGAGTGTTACCCATGACTAAGGGACAGCATGTAATTTAGTGTGTCGGTGTCGCAGACATGCCTATTCAAGAGCGCACACGCGTGGATCTCGTACTGAATAATAACGTTACTTGACTTTTCCGAGAATACCGTGGCTTTAACGATAAACTTTGTTAGGACATTTTTTTGTTCATTAGCATGTGGTCTATCCATCTGTATTTTTTATTTTTTCCTACATTGACTTAATTTCAATATTTTTAAAAAATTGATGAAAAAAAACATTTTCAATTTTTCTTTCAATGTTCTGCATCCGAACAAGATGTAGACTTTTCAGAGTATTATTCTACACACTTTCACGAATTCATAAAAAAGTAATTATCAATTTTGCAAGTTTTTGGAGGTAAATACCTTCAACGATTGGACTATTAAAGAAATCCCGGATTAATACAGGATAATCAGGTGGCGCATCATCGGCTCAGGCTGGGAAAGTAACTTTTATATATAAAAAAAAAACAGTCACGGAATAGTATATTGTGTATTTAGGTGTGAAAGCAATACATTCCCGGACGACGATGCAAATTGTTGGCCGAGGCGCTAGCCGAGGCCAACAAGCATCGAAGTCCGGGAATGTGCTTTCACACCGAAGTACACACATTATCTTTTCTGAAATCACAATCAATATTATTATAAATTAAGGAATTTGTATTAATGCATAACATTTCTTCATTACAATCTAACTGCTTACTAATAAATGCAATTTTAATGTGAGTTAGTTTGTCTGCGTGTATTTATTTACTGTCTAAAATATACATAAGAAACCGTAAAAAGTAATTTTTTCTGAAATAGATCGGCAATGTCTTCATTTTCGGCGCGATTTCAGATCGAAAAATGCACAATTCCAGTATTTTAGTCCGTTGCTAAGAAACTATCAGAAAACAGACCGGAAAAGATCCGTTGCCAAGCAATGATCAACAGAACCGTACGGGAATGTTACTTTCCCGGCCTAGGCCGGGAAAGTAACATTCCCGTACGGTTTTTTTATATATATTTTAATATGTTAATATTTTTGATTTTTATACGTTTAAAATAGTATTGATTGTGATTTCAGAAAAAAATTTTTTTAAATGTTTATATTTTTGATTTTTATACGTTTAAAATAGTATTTATTGTGATTTCAGAAAAAATAGTATGTGTACTTCGGTGAGAAAGCACATTCCCAGACTTCGATGCTTGTTGGCCTCGGCTAGCGCCCCGGCCAACAATTGCATCGTCGTCCGGGAATGTATCGCTTTCACACCTAGATACACAATATACTATTCCCGGCTTAGGCAGGGAAAGTAACTTTCCTGGACTGTTTTCTGATAGTTGCTTAGTAACGGACTGAAATCCTAGAATAGCGTATTTTGGGATCTAAAATTACCCCGAGAAAGTAGACATTCTTGACCAATTTCAGAAAAAATATATTTTTATTCAATATACACGTCAATATATGGTTTTTAGCGCTGACACGTTTAAATTCGCACACAACGTCTACACCACTACGACTCCCGCGGAAAGGATTTTGTTTTTTAAAAGCTTTTATTTAACTTGCAATGTTTGTTCGTTAGTTTAGGTCAAATCTTGCAAGCTGAATTTCGACTAGTTCTAATTAAGCTAGAGCTTTGAAATTTGGCACACGTGTATAAGTCCGGTGACAATGCAACACAGTATAGCCATTATCGGTCTAAATCCAATATGGCGGACGTCCCAAGATGGCGGATCGGCTTTTTAGTCACGACCCCCTTGATATGGGCATCAAATGAAAGGATTTGACGAGTAAAATACGATAAACAATGTGACGTCATTCTAAATTTAATATGGCGGACGTCCCAAGATGGCGGAGTACCTTGTTGCGGGGCCTGGGCCCACTTATAAAAGGGGGCCCCAAAGGCTGCTAAACCTCGAACGCAGGGTAGGGTAGTCACCCTGTGCCCTGAACAAAATTTTAATATTTTACGTGCAGTACCCCCTCTGCAATACACTAGTGAGGAGGGAGTCTCACACGGCCGACTAGTCAGGTCCTTGGGGGTGGCTTCGATAATTGGGGTGATGTAGGTGGTCAGATATAAAAGACAACGTAGTTCTAATTAAACATTTAATAAAATATGAGGGTACGTAGTACAAAATATTTCACAATTGTCACCGATAACTCGGTACGCAGTACAATATATCTCAATATACCCTAAAAAGTGCACTAGTAAGTGGGGCCCACGCGCTTAATCTAATATACACAAAATATCTTACAAAATAATAAATCTTCGATAAATGTGCAGAAGGTCATATGCCACAAGCGTGACAAAAAAACTACAAGTGACCCAAGGTACGGTAAAACATAAAATTACTTAAAATTTTTGACATCTATTTGTAAAATAATGCAAAACTATTCAGTTAGTGAAGTAAAGATTTACAAAATATACCAAATATTACTGAAATCTAAAATGTTACTGAGATTTACGTTACGAGCAAAATATTACCAATATTCCTTGAAAATTTATTTTACTGTCCCGTGGACGTTGAGTTGATGTACCAGATCCCTCGTTAAGAGAATATGATTCCGCTTACCTTTGGTAGTGTCTGAATACCTTTTCCCGTCCTACCAGGGTAGCGTAATTCAGGTGATAACAGCCGCCGGTGGTAGACCATATACGTGGAGTCTAAAGTAACGTGCCGAGATCCCCAGTACCATACATACACAAGATGTCAGTCAATAATCCACCATCTAGACACCAAAATCTGGACTAGAAGTTGAAACCAGAGTTAGGCTGGAAGTCCCTCGTAAAGTGTAGAATGTGACATAAAAGCTCAAGTAGAATACGAGTAACTGATCCAAGTAAAATCATAAGGTATCAATCCAAATAGCCATAAACTAACAAATAAATCCCAATACTTGTAACATACTCAACAAGGAAACAACTAACAAACGAACAAACAAACAAACAGCCCTGCAATAAAATAAATAACCTAACTTACAAATCTATTTCAACTTTAAGTGGGTTTTCAGAGACGTACCTGAGATGTGATGTGGGCTTGCCGTCAAAATGGCACTCCAAAATCTTGCATTCAGACGACGCCACGTGCTTTGAAAATTGACTTTATCCGGAAATCCGTAGCTGCATTTCCCCAAAACGATACTCAAAACCAAATGAAAATACAACTAATCTTGTCGTGATGAATACTAAATCCCATAAATGGAGCAAAACTTACAATATTGCTAAAACTCGTATTCAGACGACTCAATCTTCAAGCAGCAAAAGGAAAAATGACCAAGAAAATGTCCTCTATCAAAATGTCTTGTCTTCCGTCTCAGTACGTTCAGAATTTCCGCTACACGGCGTACCCCACAACTAGAATAGATTTTCCTAACTTCGTTTATATCCACAAATTTTATCATAATATACTCTGAAAGCCGTCCCTTTATAAATCTACCCACCAAAAGAAGGTTTAATCAACAATACTGGCCATTGTAGAAGCTTTAAAAGGGCGTTTTTGCAATGCACTCTCTCAATGAATATCTGAACGCACTCACCCATACTACCTGTATCAAAGTATATTTTAATGACAGACGTGAATCATCATTGCTATTATGCAACCAGTTATACTCTATTAATATCTATTGGCGAGAGACGGTATCAATAGGCTCAAATGCACAATAAAATTTGGGAACATAACGAAAATTAGTACATAAATTTCTGGCCATTATTAAATGTGAAAATTGACCGTAACAATCTTTTACTTCACAACCCCCTTGATACGGGTATCAAATGAAAGGGTTTGACGAGTAAAATACGATAAACTATGTGACGTCATTCTAAATTAAATATGGCGGACGCCATAAGATGGCGGAATATCTTTTACTCCACAACCCCCTTGATACGGGTATCAAATGAAAGGATTTGACGAATAAAATACGATAAACTATGTGCCGTCATTCTAAATTCAATATGGCGGACGTGGGAGAGGTGGTGAAGAGGTGGTGAGAGGTGGGGGAAGGAATGGGAAGGGTTGGGAAGAGATGGGGAAGGGGTGGGGAAGAGGTGGGAAGAGGTGGGGATGGGGTGGAAAGAGGTTTTTTATGAAATTAGAGGGCGAAAATATATAGCGTATCTACCCTTGTCCTTTTGCACCAAATTTTCAATAATATTGTAACATTACCAATTACTATCTCTGACTTTTATTGTAATTTTTTTGACGAAATCGACTTCTAATTTCTAAATGTATATGTGGTTAACATTTTTCGGACCAGTTGTAAAACACTCCGAATAAAAAGCTGATGTTTACAATTCAACAATAAACATTAAAGTAACCTTTACGGTAACTTCTTTACAGTTTTTTGCGTAAATAGCTCCCAAACTAACGAGAGTTATTTCCCTGTATATTGTCTTTTTGCATGTGAATATTTAGTAGTAGAAATTCTTTATTATTTTGCGTCATCTTAATATCATAATCTAACAGGAAAACCAAAAATTTGCGTGTATTTGTAAGTTATTAATTTACATATAGGCTAATCATCATAGAGAAATTTATTATAACGTTGACCTAGATAACAAGAGGCCAATGTTTCCTTATCAGACTTCTGCATGCAATCGCCTGTGATTTATTTAACTAGGAATTCCAAAAGATTTATGGGACAGTAACCTAGTTAACTCATTTAAAATATATTCTTTAAATTATTAGAACTATTGCATATAATTTTTAGAAATGATCATTTCTGAAACACCCCATACCCCGGTCGTATATTTATCTCTCTCTTTTGTCGAGAAGAAAAATATACAAATTTGGCCATTTACGTGATCGTCTAGATTAATAAGTTAGGACCCAAATTACGTTGTGCGTAGTATTATTGTATTTAACAAAGATTAAATTTTTATACCTAAACTATTCAGTTCCCCAGGTTCTTTAATATAAAGTTTGATAATACCTGCCTACTTTAATTTACTACGATACTTGCTTATTCGGGTGGTTGGCTAGTTATACCCTGTATATTGAATTTAACGGAAAATCGACCCAGATATTCATTTACCACTCCCCTTTTATACCTGTCAGTGCTAAATTGGTTTATTTCGAACATAAAGTCAAGGAGCTAGGTTGACTTATGTTGTTATTTCATTTAAACTATTTCCAGGAATTTGTAAAGATAAATAAAAAAATCATAGACCAATTTAATATATTTATTCGAACAATTGTTCGTATAGAAAATTTATGTTGGATGTGACAATTGTCGGGTAATCCCAAATTCAATGTAAATTGGCATATAATCTGAGTCTCAATCGAGACGTACATACTTTGATTATTACTGACAATCGTCAGCCAATGAAATTGTGGTAAATAAATGACAATCGTCAAAAACACATAACAGTAGTCTCGACACTGTGCAAATGCTGTGTCTGTGACACTGAAATATAGCGACAAATAGGTAACTGAAAATTAAGTTTAAAATGACAGAGTTCCGTCTTATTTGCCTGTCGGAGGCAGTTGTAGTGGAAATTCTTACATCACTGTGAGAAATATCTCATACAAAAAGAAGAATCAAGTTGCGGAAATTTCCAGATATATTAATTTTGGTCGTTCAAACATATTCGATGCGATGTGTAGATGCGTAGATGGGAACAAATCGTAATTACGAAGTTGAACCCCTGGCAATTGCCAGTTGATATTGTGTTGAATTAAATGACAATCGTCATTAATTAATGAATGAGCAAACAATTTTAACAAATCTGGAAAAGTTGTTTTACTCGGTATATCTACTGCTTATTTAACAGCTGATGGCAAAAGTTCCACTAAAGTGATAAAACAGGGTCACTGCACCCCAGATGTCCTACTCGAGTACGGTAGTTTTAACCACCTGTCGTGCAGACTTCAAAAGTTACAGTGCCGACGGATTTTCGAATTTAACTATTGCCCAAACGGCGGTGTATTTGGAACTTGCAGACTCCGGCGCCTGCTTTATTTACCTATTTATTGTTATATTGAATCGTGTCAGTTCTAACGCAACAATCAGACTGGGTCGGTCCTCCGTATATGTATTATTGGCGATTTTAATTATTGACATAAAAATCCATTTCACCTACAAAGTCATTGGCTCACCTTGTCGCACATTATCTCAGATGCATAAGGCAATAGTGAATTAAAATGGATAAATTTCATAAACAACAAATAACAAATAACTACCTTTGAAAATTAAATAAAATTAACCTAACAGCTCTAGGTACCACAAAACCCATAATTTTGTAAATTCCAAGTAAAATCCCTGAGTGCCCATACCAGGATATAAAATACAATGAACTATGAATAAATTCGCGACGCGATGCTAAAACGTAAAATTTAACCCAATGAAATAAACGCTCATTCCGATGTCAATATTACCTGTTCCTAAGACGAGACTTAAGTTCCCCAGGTCGGTTCCCCCGGCGTCGTTGTTCATCATTTCTGTATCCAGGTCCGCAAAACGACACTTCATTGAGCTTTCCAGCCGTCGCGGTCACTAGCGCAGTAATAACCGTCGTCCGTCTTCTTTGAAGTTGACAACAACTGGGGCGAATTGTTTCTTTCTACTTTTATTTGTTTTCCTTAATTATTTGCGCTAGATAGTTGCCTCGAAGTTCGTGCCTTTGCAGTTTACTTGCAAAGCGAGTCTCCAAAGGACACGACTGAGGTACTCCTTGAATTTGTGCTCTAGGTATTTATGCTGGGAGCGGTGTACTTTTCCAGGAGTTTACCTGCAAGCGGGTCTCCGAAAAGTACTTGTGTTGGGAGCGGCGCACTTCTCCTGCAGTTTACCTGCAAGCGGGTCTCCAAGAGAAAGTGCCACTTTGTAGTTGGGCTGGGAGCGGCGCACTTCTCCTGCAGTTTACCTGCAAGCGGGTCTCCAAGAGAAAGTGCCACGAGGTTTGTGTGAGCTCGGTATTTATGTTCCCTACCCCGTGACGTAGTTTCAACGTATACGCATTTAAAGTTATTTTCTCCCCGCGGAGTCACGTAGGCTCATTTTTAAAGGTTGAAGTGCATCCCCGTTTGTATACAATTCCTCAGCCTTTCCCTGCATTAAGTTTCGTTATCTAAATTTTATAACGTAAACGAACATCGATTTGAAATTCTTTCGTTGACTAAATGTAAACAACGCGTTCTGAAGATGTGAGAAAGTTTATCTGAAGCGAAAACTAGGTACAGTTTGTTAAAAATTCATATTGCGTTTTTCTTGAATTTAAAATAAAATAAAAATATTTAGACAAAATACTGGAAATCGAAAAAAATGAATATACTACGGGGTGGTCCGTTTCATTTCAATAACATCAAAATATTCTTCCCATAGAAGCAGAAGCAAGTTATCTACAATATTATTTTATTTACATAGAAATAAGGATGAATTAAAAACAAAAGCAGCAATAGTTTATAAACATTGATAATCAACGTAAACAGAGAAAGGAAAACATATGAGAAATTTAAAAAAGCCATAAAATCACAGATACCGATAATTTATATACAGGGTGATTCGTAATTACTGGGTAAAGTAAACAAAAAAATAATGTGTAGTTTGTTATGTAAACCGTAGTTCGATATTGCATAATTAGGGAGATATAAGTCCCCAAAGGCTAGGTATAAGAGTAGTTTTTGTCTAAACGATTTGAATATCAAAATAATACTATTCAAGGGAAGTATTATTTGGTCTAATAGGCTAAAAAAAAGTATCCTCATTGATATACAGTAGAATGCAGTACTTGGTCCCGTGTTGTTTTTAGTGCACGTGCTCATTTACGATCTCATCCTAAACTGCTCTACAAATGTTTTGTCCTATGTAGATGACTTGAAAATCAGTCACCATCAGTCTTCAGTCACCATCTACTTCCCTACGAGCAGATTTGGACTAGACAGGAAGCTGGTGTTCCAACTACGGTGACTAAATCGCCATCTACAGAATTCTACACGGGGAGTTTTTTAGTCACCAAGGCTTGTTTAAACTTAACACCGACAATTGTTTGAGAGAATAATAGTCCTAAACTTCGCAAATAATACGGTAGATGTGGGATAGTGCTTCGGTCTCGGCGAGACGAGACCGAGACTGGGCCAGTCTCGTATCGGGCTCGGGACCGTGCGTAAAGTATCGGGCTCGTTGTCGGTCTCGTACCCGAGACTCTCGGGTCTCGGTGCCCGTAACCTTAAACATCGCATATACTCGGCAATAGTGCAATGGTGTCGCATCAAACCGCAAATCAAAACAAACAATTTGTGCAATAATTTAGTGTCTTTCTTAATTGATAAAATCAAGAATATTAAGACGCCGAAACACAAACGGAACTAGACCTAGAGCTGAAAAAGAAAATGGTGGAAAATGCACCAAACAAATTTTCCTCATACGTCTAAGATGGCACGAGATATTTTCAGCGTGACAGCTATGCCAGTACCTTCAGAGAGATTATTCTCCAAAGCAGTCTTAGTAATACGCAGGATGCATTAAATTAATACACCCTGGTAATCGGAAACACGGAAACTGTTTAAATAAAGATTCTGCTAGAAGTCTTCTCTGTTTGAATTCATAGGCAACTTGTGGACTTACAGAAAAGCTTTAATTTTTTACTTCCACGTCCAGTGGAAGTATAGTAACGACAAAAAATTTTTTAAAAATTGTTATTGTTCAGATAGGCTTAGAATGTCATGAAACGTCGAGATTTTAAGTTTGAGCGAAAAAAAAAATTTCTGTCTGTCTGTCGGTCTGTCTGTCGGTCTGTAACTTTTTTGTGCGCACGTTTACTCTGGAACCGTTTGAGATATTGACTTGAAATTTGGTATGTACTTTAACGAGATCTAGAACTAGATTATATTTTCATTTTGTTCCGTCGAAGGGTTGGGGGGTAAATTGGGGTAAATTTGGGGGAAATAGGCAAATCAAGCAGGTAAAAGTTCATAATTGGTATTTAGTATATAAAAAAGAAGCTAAGGTCTCAAAAAAAATTTTGGCATTAGTCACCCCCATTACCACCCCCCATTATTAAAGGGGATGAAAAAAAATTGTGATTTAGTGTGTGTACAAGAACCAGAAACCTCAAAATATTTTTTTATTTTATCCACCCCCCACTACCACCCCCACCCCACTACCGATGTGGGGTATCGTTTTATGGGTTTTTGGGGTAGAGGATTTCAAATATTATATTATTAAAGTTCCATAAACAATTATTTCCACATACAAAATTTTTCGTTGTGAGTGACTTGGATAGAAAATCTGGATGTGGAAGTAGTGATTCCTTAGGCAGAGGTTTTTTATAATATATTTTGTTATTACGTACTAAAATTATTTACGTATTAGATACATTATTTATTGTTTTTATTTTATAAGTGCGAGTATTAATAAACTCTTTTATTTATTTTTCTCTTCCATAATTCACCTATAAAAAATTATTTAATGGACATATTAAAGATATGTTCTTACAATGCAATGTGAAAAACACTGTAAGCATCTTCCTCTATATATTTATGTTAATTTAATACTATATTGTTAGGAAAATATATTTTAAAAAATGCACCGAGACTCTCGGGGGGCCGGTGTCGGCCGTAAGGTCTCGGTCTTGCTCTCGGGCTCGGGGCTCGTTTACGAGACCGAGAGCGAGACTGAAAAAATCTCGGTCTCGTCAGAAGCACTAATGTGGGAGAGTTGGGACAATTTTCAAAAATTAATTTTTAAAATTTTTATTTTTGAAAATTTTAAAAAATTAAAAGCATAGTAATATACCTTCATATATTGGACCACTTCTTGCAAATATTAGTTAAATTTACGTGGTAAATAGCGGTATAGAAAAATATTTTCTAGTGTCATGTATTTGTCCCAAATCTCCCTCTTACGAGGGAGAGTTGGGACTAGCGATGGGGAGATTTGGGGCAGGTAATTAAATCTTCACATAGATATGGAAAAATATTTTATTATTGCAAAAAATAACAAACAACGAGAAAGAATAAAAATAATTCAAAAATCTGACAAATGCTCAGAAGAAAAACAAAAATATATTGCAACAAACGATAAAAAAATGTTTGCTAACGCAAATCGCTAATATTACAAAAATATTTACGTGAAAATTCGACAATATTTTTTGGAACGACAGGATTGTTCTTTTTTTTTCTTGTAGGGTAACGGCATACCAAAAAACATTCCAAATAATATAAGAAAATTAATTCATACATGGAAAGGGAGAGACATAGGATGGGCCAACTCTCCCTTAAAATAACGTCCCAACTCTCCCTCACTGCTCGGTTTCATTAAAAGTGACCAGATTTATTTTTAGGTGAAAGTGAATCATGAAATGACCCCAACATTTAATAGCTAAAACGTCGTCGTTACATGTAAAATAACTTTTCAGCAACATTTGCACCCACAAAGCAATGTATTGGATAATTGGAACAAAAAAAAAGTTACTTTTCAGCACATAAAACAATTAAAATGACCTAAGATTTGAAGTACACAACACACGTGCGAAATACGGCAGTTTATTTACTTCTCTCTCAAATATACATAGCCCGCATGGCACACAATATTAAACTACCAACTACCGGTATGAAAAGTCACTGTCCCAATTCTCCCACGGTACCAACTCTCCTACATCTCCCCTATTACCGAAGTACAAACAGTCAACCAAGTTTGATGAGTGGAATTCACTCTTTGAAAAAGTAAATAAAATATAGATTTTTCACTACACTTGATAGGAGCCCCAGCTGTGTGTTTGATACTTTTACTTGTAAGGTATCGCCAATCAATTTCAAGTCCTCTACTTTCTCCGTTCACTTACGGGTTGTGATACCACACCACTAAGATTACTTTTTCTGAGAAAAGAAATGTTGGAAAGCTTGGAATTCCATTCCGGATGTCACAACCACTTTCAAGATAAAGATAATGATCCAAAGCTAATTTGGACGCAAAATGTCATTGTCGCTCTCAAGTGAATGCCGCGCTCCACTTCGCGTCGCGCATCAACTTACACTATCGAGCGACATTGAGGCACATTGCGCTCTTAATACACAAATAGTTACTTCGTGTCGCGCAGTGAAATTTTCTTAAAATATACTCTGCGTGTTTGAATATTTTTTTGTGTGTTAGACACAATCGATTGGTAGGCTCTTCGGGAAAATTTCAAGAGGCGCCATTGTAGGATCTTGTCCCTTCGAGAAAAATGCCTCGAACCGACACTGCGACTACCGATGTGGCATATCGTTTTATCGGTTTTTGGGGTAGACGATTCAGAATATTGCATGAGCAATTATTTTCACATAGTGGAGTGCAAATATAGTATCAATTTTTTTTGTCATTTTAAGAGAATTAGATAGGAAATCTGGATGTGGAACTAGTGATTCCTTAGGCAACGGTTTTGTGTTGTGTTAGTGATGGGCAGAATCAGCGATTTTGATAATCGGAAACCCTGGAATCGGATACTCTTGAGAGTCGGAATCCTAGGTGTAAATTTGGGGGGGGGGCGTAATTCGAAAACCATGAATCAAAATGTCGTTAAATTTTGAATATAGGAGTTCTAGAGTATGCTGATTAATAATATTGCGTTAGTTTTTATATAAAAAAAATCGGCAGCTACTGGAAGCGGCTGGAACCTCCCCACCCGGTGAATCTTTGAAGCCGAAAAGAGCACTAAACAATATGAACGATCTCATTTAATTATATTTATTAAGTTGAAATATTTTTTTTGTATTGAATCAGAAAAAAAGTCTTGCTTTCGGTGGGATTTGGACCTAAGAACTTGAGTGTTAAATTTATAGTCTGCACAACATTAATATTTTATTCAATGTTTTTAATACAAATATATGCTTCATCGGATCATAGCCCGGGGCCAGCCAGACAACCACGGTGAACACCGCCGTGGCGAGTGTGAGGCTGGACGGGGTAGGTCTGGTTTGGCTTGGAGAAAAATAGAAAACTAGCTTCTGTCTTCTGTAGGCAGGCTTAAAGACTAGGTTAAAATTATGTGTCCACATGGACCTAAAATTAATATAAAAATAAACACAATTCTATAAAAACGTTCGTAGGCAAGAGCACTTAATAATTTTGATTATTGATACGGGAAACAACTAAACGAAAACACCTGTTCGTTGGTTATGGGATGGATGGAAGGGATGGCCATCTTTGGAAAAAAACATGTAACTCTTGGTGGACAGCTTCCCTGCCAGATGTAGCCAGGGTAGTGTTCATGGTGGATCGTTTAAGTTTGAGTTAGTATATTTTGTTTTATCTTTTGGTCTCGACCAATTTTTCACTAAATCGGTCGGGGAAGTGATAGCTGTCAAATTTTTGGTTCCAATGTTTCTCTGGGGAATTTGGTTTTTGAAAAATGTTTAGGTTGGTACCAATGCCTTAAATTGTTTTTAGGTTATGTAGTACTATTTTTAGGTTATGTTGCCGGAAGAATTTCCGGCGGGATGCCAGAAGTAGCGGAAATAGTTTTTAAAATATAATGTCACTGTCACTTTTAAAGTTTTATTGGAAAAAACTCACCGAAAGCGTTCCGGTGGGGTTGCTTACACTTGTAGGGCTTGTAAGCGGTTCAGGATGGCCTCTCACACCATCCGTGGGCTTTATAAACGTCGAAAAAACTTGTAATCTCTCGATGCACCTGACACGTCAAAAATACTCAGCATACAGTCTGCACGCTTTAACACTAGCAGAGAACTTATACCACAAATGGACCCGTAGTATTTTTTGGGAATTTTCCTTTGAGTCCATTTAATAAAATTTGACATTTTTCTGAAAATTTGACATTTTTCTGAAAAGTGATATTTTTACGAAAATTTGACATTTTTTGAAGCGACATTTCTCCGAAACTTTGACATTTTTTCGAAAATTTGACATTTTTCTGAAGTGACATTACTCCGAAAATTTGACAATTTTCAAACATTTGACATTTTTCTGAAAGGTGACATTTTTCTGAAAGGTGACATTTCTTCGAAAATTTGACGTTTTTTTGAAAATTTGACATTTTCCTGAATTTTTTACATTTGTGACATTTTTCTGAAAATTTGACGTTTTTTCGAAAATTTGACATTTTTCTGAAAAGTGACATTTTTATGAAAATTTGACATATTTCTGAAAAGTGACATTTCCCTGAAAATTTAAAATTTTTTCGGAAATTTGACATTTTTCTGAAAAGTGACATTTCTCCGAAAATTTGACGTTTTCCTGCAAATTTGACGTTTTCCTGAAAATTTGACATTTTTTAAAAATCTGACATTTTTCTGAAAAGTGACATTTCTCCGAAAATTTGATATTTCTTGGAAATTAAAAAAAAAAAATTCGTGACTCGTCTTGTAGAAATATTTTTTTGATATCATCATCAGTTCGCCTGTTATAAGAATTTTATGCTTTTACGACGTCATCAGAACGTAGGTGTATTTTTAATTCACTCGTATTCCATCCATCTACAATATTTCCATCTACGTTTCAAACTTTAATTGGATGTTTCCAATAGTTAAGTCGATATCTGCACCAGTTTCTAAGAATTTTTCTTATTTGTGACGTCATGTGACGTAGGTGTATTATTAATTCATTCGTAATCCGTCCGTCTACAATATTTATACCTACGTTTCAAATTTCAGTTCGATATCTTCAACCGTTCCCGAGTTATCAGCCGAAATCACTGAACACCTCTGTCATTATTAGAATATCACCCTGTACATTGCACTGCTTTGAGCACAAAACAAGTGAAATTTTTGTTTTTTCATTTTTTTCACGGAAACCAAATCGAAAAAGTGCAAGTGTGATATATCGTTGGAATCGGAATTTTTACTGCTTTTCAATGGTTCAATTACAAATTGTAAGTAATCATAAAATTAACAACTTGTTGTGCCAAAACGGCACTAAACGTAATCCGATCTCAACCAAAACCTTTTCAGATCTTCTGGAGCACTAAAGAAACCCTCATGCAAAGTTTCATCCAAATCCGTTTAGTAGCTTCGTCGCTATCGTGCTAACATACATACACACACACACACACACACACACACACACATATACACACACACAGACATTTTTCAAAAACAACTTTTTTGGGTTCCTGGGACCTCAAAACGTAAAGATTTGATGTTATCTCAATTTTCGATTTTGGACTAATTGTAGTAACCTCCCACAATTTTATTGTGGGGAGGTTAAAAATTCCTAATATGACTTCAAAAAATCAACCATCTTCTTCTTAATTAAAATACGCGCCAATGACTGAAATAAGTTTTGTTTTATTCAAAAGGGACATAATAAAGGTCTTTGATAGCAAACTAAATTTGGCTGAAATTTGATGACTAATAACCCGAAATATTACCAATAATCTTTGATTTTGTTTTGCATGTTAAGACTGAGATATATTTTATTAGCCAATACCTCTATTTTTTATTTTTTTAGGAATGCTGTATCGTTTTCTGTGTACCTACATAAATACGTACGTAACGACAACGACAAGCACCCTCTCCCCCTACTAACATAAATCTTTATACCTCTATCAGGTATAAAATAGTTTTGAAAACATTTTTATTTACATTATTAATAAAATGTTAATTCCTCTTATACCTCCCCCCCCAACACCGACTCTCCCGAACCATTCCCGCCATCATCATACTGCTACAAGCTTAAAAATGGTATGACAAAGACTTCTTCTTATACTTTTTTTTATCAGCAGAAAGATATAACCTTGCGCCCATTTTACTCCCTCTCCCTACGTCCAAAGCAACGAAGAAAGATAGTTAAGCTCTAAGTTCTGAAAAATTCAGACAAAGTAGATTTACTATAAGCTCTAAATCAACAGACAAAAAAACAAAAAAAAATATAACCTAAACCTCTCTACACAACATAATGGTTCGGGAGAGTGTTGGGGGAAGGGGTGTAAGAGGAATCGGCATTTTATTAATAATGTAAATAAAAAGTCCTTTTAAAACTATTTTATATCTGATAGCAGCAAGGTTTATGTTGTGGGAGGAGAGGGTGCTTGTCATTGGGCGGTTGGGGGTGTTGAGGTATTGTATAGTAGTAGGGGGAGCTTAAGGTGCAGTTTATGCAAAGGAAATATGATTTTCAAGTTCAAAAACATCTAAGCATGTGTGTTAATGTAAACTGGTTCTATAATAATTTAATGGAGGGGGAAGAGTTGAGGGAAGTTCCGTTTGGGGTGGAATAGATTAGATATTGAATATATACAACAAAAAAAAAAATTCGAAACGTTTTGACCAAAAATAAAAAGGGCCGAAAACCGGCTTTATAAAATAACACAGGCACACAAAAAAAATAAAAGTCGAGTGCTAGAAGCGAGACTTATGTACTCCCATGCATTTTGACTCGCTGAAGCCGAATCCGATGTCCGTTTTGCCGGATTGGCTCTTGCATTTTTTCTAAACCCAAAAACCACCTTAAGACTGCCCGGAAAATCTCAAAGAAGTAAATTAAAACCTTAAATGAGCTGACCACCATTTCCAAAAGCATTTTGGGGCGCAGAGACCGAGGTCAGAATTGGCCGATCAGTTAGGAATTTTGACATAACCTCAAAAAACACCTAAAAAATGACCGAAAAATACCAGGCAAGTAAATAAAAAGCCTAAATAAGCTGATCACTATATCTATACGTAATTTGGGGCGCTGAAACTGACTATGAGGTCAGAATTAGCCTACCAGTTAGGAATTTTGACATAATCTCAAAAAACACCTAAAAAATGCCCGAAAAATCCCAAACAAATAAATAAAAAGCTTACATGAACTGATCACTATATCTATACATAATTTGGGGCACTGAAACCGAATCCAAGGTCAGAATTTATGTGCGACGATCAAATATCTTGTAAAATCTATATTTAGGATGAAAACGTACCCAAAAATGACTGAATCATAGCCTGAAATTGACTTTGCTCTACATAATATCTAAACATATAATTTCCGATGTATTTTCACGAGCTGAACACAATACCGTAGTCAGAATCAAAGCGCAATCTGCAAACTTCATAGAGAAATATCATTTCAGCGTATACTCTCATCAATCCTAGTAAGCGGAGATGGAAACTTTTAAATTTTTAAGTATCTAAAGGAAAATATTACTGAATAGTGACTTTTTTATGAAAAATTTTTCGAACAAAGTTTACTCTGTTGAGAGAGGAATATCGCCTTAACATTTACCTACACCCTCCTTTGATGATTTTTTACTTTTTTTTCTTAGAGCTGTTTAGAATTGTATAGTTTTCTTTATTCTGTGATTGACATCATATGCCATTTGTTTCTTTTTCTATTTTTGCGACTAGGACATCTCCACGTTGTGACGGCGGGCAACGATTTATTTCGGCTAAGTTCCTAAGTAAAAAAAATACCGTCATGGCAAAAGTAGAGAAAGAGTTTACGATGCAGGGGAGGGAAACCCCAGTATCGGCGACTGGTCAGGTTGGGAAAGCGGGACCGCGGGCGTCGTCATCATGCAACCGCAGCTGTAATGAAGTGGAAAACTTGGCTTCCTATGAGTATAGAGCTACAAAAAATTTGCACAACTATGTAAATAATGCGAATTCCTTCTGTTTTGTTTGTAGTAAATTAAATGGCATATGACAGTCAAACAGAATAAAGAAAACTATACAATTCTAAACAGCTCTAAGAAAAAAAAGTAAAAAATCATCAAGGGTGTAGGTAAATGTTAATTTCAAACAATATTCCTCTCTCAAAAGAGCAAACTTTGTCCGAAAAATTTTTCCTTAAAATGTCACTGTTCAGTAATATTTTTCTTTAGATACTTGAAAAAAATTTAAAAGTTACCCATCTCCGCTTACTAGGGTTGATGAGAATATATGCTGAAATGATATTTCTCTATGAAATTTGCAGATTGCGCTTTAATTCTAACTACGGTATTGTGTTAAGCTCGTGAAAATACGTCGGAAATTATATAGAGCAGTCAATTTCGGGCTATGATTCAGTCATTTTTGGGTACGTCTTCATCTTAATATGAATTTTACAAGACATTCGATAGTCGCACATAAATTCTGATCTTGGATTCGGTTTCAGTGCCCCAAATTACGTATAGATAAAGTGATCGGTTCATGTAAGCTTTTTATTTTGTTTGGGATTTTTCGGTAATTTTTTAGGTGTTTTTTGAGGTTATGTCAAAATTCCTAACTGATCGGCTAATTCTGACCTCATATTCAGTTTCAGCGCCCCAAATTACGTATAGATAGAGTGATCAGCTCATTTTATCTTTTTATTTACTTGTTTAGGATTTTCGGGCATTTTTAAGGTGTTTTTTTGAGGTTAGCAAAAATGCAAGAGCCAATCTCTCTAGCACTCGACATTTTTTTTTGTCTGTGCCTGTGTAATCGAAACATCCCGATCCTTCCAAGAATTGAAATCTACCGACTCTTTATTCCGATTCTGCCCATCACTATTTTGTGTGTGCTTAGTCAAAAACTTTAGTATTTATAACATTTATAAAAAGTTATAGTAAAATATAGTTATATAAAACACCAAGATTTACATGCTCTGGAGATCATCCTGTACGACGGATATGGCCCATTTTAGTAGAAAGTATTCTACCAACCACGTTATTTTGCATATGTTTCAAACTAGAAATAGAAATTTCTAGTTTGAAATAATTTCTCGGTCTAAATAAAATGAATTTTTTTTTATCTTTATCCACTGATGATGACGTGTCAAGGAAAAGTTGCTGACAACAAACAAAATGAAAATTTTTCACTAATGTTTTCATCTTGATTTCTATTGACGTGTATATATTTTTTCGAATGCTATTCTCTTACGTGCACCCAGTAGTAGTACAAAGAGGTTGGATTAGGTTTTGCTTTAAGGATTTTGCATAGTGAATGAGAAATATGCGTTTATTTTCGGTTTATTATAGATACTTAAAAAACCATAAATGGTATAATCTTTAAAATAGTTCCAGGTACTTCTCATTGCTCTAAGGAATATAACCATATACAGATTTCATCATAAATTTTGTATGAAGTTAAATGCTATGCTCTAATAATGAAATTATGAACTATTTCCATTGACAAACTACAATATTCAAGTACAACAGAAATTTACAATAAAAATATATATAGCTGTATTTGTTAGAATAATAGCAAGTATCTAAAATAGTTTTAAAGATTATACTATGTTCGGTTTTTTAAATGTTTATAATAAATCGAAAATAAACGCACATTTCCCACTCGCTTTGCAAAATCCTATCCTTAAATCCAATATTCTCTGAATGGGTGGGTGTTCTAGATAAGTTCTTCTCTGTAACTTTACGGCCTTTAACCAAGCAGCATTCAAAGTGATGGGAACTGGCATCTGAGGCATCGGAACTTTAATATAGGAATGACATAACTGTTACTAATTTTGCGACTTCAGGGTAATATTCAGTTTGTGGTATGCATTTGTAGTGACAATTATGTAGATTCTACTGAATTTAGGCATTGTATAGTTATAACACTTTCAAGTAACTGCTGGAGAATTTGTAACGTCGCGGATACTACTCTGCATTACTTTGAAGCATCCTCAACTGCTAAGTGAAAATTGGTGTAGTAAAGCCGACTGCACAGCTTTACCAAAGTACCACTTCAAAGTTGTCTAACTTATTAGTGACATCTCGAGTAAAAATTAGGTTATTAAGATAGGGACTTTGAAGTTATTTTTACTACTCCCCACTAATTGAAAATAACTTAAAAGTTACATATACCTTGAAAATCTACTATGAAGTAATATTAACTTTTAAGACAATTTATATAATTATTGGCATTGAATAAAATGGCGCCATCTGAAATGCTCAGTAAAAGCGAAATAAAGTTTTTCTGAAATCGATCGGGAATGTCTACATTTTCGGGGCGATTTTAGAGCGAAAAATGCACAATTCCAGTATTTTAGTCCGTTGCTAGGAAACTATCAGAAAACAGACCGGAAAAGATCCGTTGCCAAGCAACGATCAACAAAGCCGTACGGGAATGTTTCTTCCCGGCCTAGGCCGGGAAGTAACATTCCCGTACGGTTTTTTATATATATTTTAATATGTTAATATTTTTGATTTTTATACGTTTATAATAGTATTGATTGTGATTTCAGAATTTTTTTTTTTAATGTTTATATTTTTGATTTTTATACGTTTAAAATAGTATTTATTGTGATTTCAGAAAAAATGGTATGTGTACTTCGGTGTGAAAGCACATTCCCAGACTTCGATGCTTGTTAGCCTCGGCTAGCGCCTCGGCCAACAATTGCATCGTAGCGTCGTCCGGGAATGTATCGCTTTCACACCTAGATACACAATATACTATTATCGGTACTCATCCACGTTTTATAGAAAATTGAAGAAACAGTTAAACAGTAGTAGAGATAGTGATTCTTCAGAATATGATGCAAACATGAAAGATTATTTCACCACAGCAAAACCATCATCTTTGGCAACAAGTGCAAAAGTGTTCCATCAACACAAGGAGAAAAGTAATCGAAAACTATAACAGTCTGCGCAGTGATATTAGTGATACTGTGTACTGTACGAAAGTTACAACTTGTCTTTAAAACACAGATTGATCCATAGTTCAGTTAGTGATCCACTGAGCATATTAAATGAATTTGCCGATTAAAAACTCCAAATTTAATAAATATTGTGTCGATGGGGAACGGACAATTTCGGTATACACGTCATAAGACATTGTTTGTGTACAATAAATTGAACTGAATATATATACACAAAAAAAAATAGCAAAAAAACTATATTTCTTTTCTAGAATATCTCAAAAGTTATCAGTGAGGACAAAAATAACAGTTTACAACACCATTATCCAACCTCATTTCGATTACTGTGCCACTCTATTATACTCCTTCGATTTAAATAAAATAACTTCCCTTCAAAAACTACAGAATAGAGGAATGAGAGTGATTTTGAAATGCAGCCGATATACCTCAATCCAATATATGCTTTCTTCTCTTCAGTGGCTATCTGTAAAAGATAGATTGCTTTCCATGGCTATGGTATTTATTTTCAAAATTTTAAATAACTTAATACCCAAGTATTTAAATAAGTTTATATTTTATGCAAACCAAATACATCAACACCACACAAGAAATAACAACAAATTTTATATACCAAGACAAAATCTAAGTCAAACTAGGAAAATTATGTTATAAAGGCCTCGGTCAATATAACAAGTTGCCAGAGGATGAAAGGAATCTATCTCTCTACCTGTATTCAAACGTAAAATTGTAAGCTACATAAAGTCGATTGATTAGCTTCACTTGTTAAAAGATTTTATTTAACTTGCAATGTTTGTTTGTATGTTTGTTTGTTGGTTTAGGTCAAATCTTGCAAGCTGAATTTCGACTAGTTCTAATTAAGCTAGAGCTTTGAAATTTGGCACACGTGTATAAGTCCGGTGACAATGCAACATAGTATAGCCATTATCGGTCTAAATCCAATATGGCGGACGTCCCAAGATGGCGGATCGGCTTTTTAGTCATAACCCCCCTGATATGGGTATCAAATGAAAGGGTTTGACGAGTAAAATACGATAAACAATGTGACGTCATTCTAAATCCAATATGGAGGACGTCCCAAGATGGCGGATCGGCTTTTTAGTCACAACCCCCCTGATATGGGTATCAAATGAAAGGGTTTGACGAGTAAAATACGATAAACAATGTGACGTCATTTTAAATTCAATATGGCGGACGTCCCAAGATGGCGGATCTGCTTTTTAGTCACAACCCCGTTGATGTGGGTGTCAAATGAAAGGGTTTGATGAGTAAAATACGATAAAGTGTGTGACGTCATCCTAAATTCAATATGGCGGACGTGGGAGAGGTGGGGGAGGGGTAGAAAGAGGTGGTGAAGGGGTGGTAAGAGGTGGGGAAGGGGTGGGAAGAGGTGGGAAAGAGGTGGGAAGGGTGGGAAAGGAGTGGGGAAAGATGGGGAAGAGGTGGGAAGAAGTGGGGAAGAGGTGGTAAGAAGTGGAAAAGGGGTGGGAAGATGTGGGGAAGGGGTTGGAAGAGGTGGGGAAGGGGTGGGAAGGGTGGGAAAGGGGTGGGAAGAGCTGGGAAAGGGGTGGGAAGAGGTGGGGAAGCGGTGGGAAGAGGTGAGGAAGGGGTGGGAAGAGGTGGGGAAGGGTGGGAAGAGATGAGGAAGGGATGGGACGAGGCAGGAAAAGGGTGGGAAGAGGTGGGAAAAGGTGGGAATAGGGTGGAAAGAGGTGGAGAGAGATGGGGAAGGGCAGGGGAAGTGGTGAAAAGAGGGAAGAAGTGGGAAGTTGTGTTAGAGGGGTGAGAAGACGGGAGAGGGGAGGGGTGGATGGCGGTGGCAAATGAAAGGATTTTGTCTGTCTGTTTGTAAAATAAGTGGACTAAAAAGTAAAAAATAAAATTATATAAAAAAAGTATTTTTAAGAAAAAGCTTTTATCTGAAAAAACTACTAAAAAGTAAAAATAATTTTTTTTAAATTCATGCACATGGAAACCAAAAGCTTTGGGGGTGGTCAATTGAGCAAAGTAACTATGCAATATCACTATTATTACACACTATAGGTACGTTAATAAATATATTTACAAGACATACATTGTACATCGTTTCAGTAAAAAAACAAATATTTTAGTTGCACAAATGTATTAACAACTTAATTAATATCAGATACTTAATAAAAAGTACTTGGTAAAAATATAATAATTGTTATTTTTAATCCACATTCGTGTCCTTGTCCACATCACGCACAGTGACACTCCATGTTGCAAATTAAAAAAAAAATTACCTAACTCGGATCTGCCAATTGTACCAACATGAAAATAAGTTGATAGCAATAGTTACCAAGATCTTATCACTGAACTCTACTATATAAATGGAATGTCAATATCCATACCAATTTTTACGTGAAATTGAACCTCGCGCAAGTATGGCGACCGTAAAGCGGAGCGCAATCGCACTACAAAATGCGCCAGAGCCGGTCTTATTGTTACTGCAACTGTTTAAAACTCGGGACTGCAACGATTCTTGCAACACAGTACCATACAAGATTGCACCATATAGTCTCAATTAACTGTTTATAACAGTCACAAAATATATTTCACAATTTATAACAACTTTACATAAGTGACAGAAATAAACAAAGAATAAAATGAGTGACACCGACTCTGAAAATTTCATCTAATCCAAGACTTACGCTACGGAATCTATGGGAAACGAATAAAACACAGACTCGCGTCAGCGCATAACTTGTGTAGACAGCCGTTTGGTCCAAGCGCAGACATCAATTTCTCTAATGCGTCGACGCGTGGCTTTATATTTTGAGTTTTAATCTGTGGCGTAATTGCCGTATTTTGTTAACGCACATGTACCTATATTGGCCTTCCATTTATAATAGTAGAGTTCAGTGGATCTTATACCGTCATTGATCCCATTTGCCACATCTAGGTAAATATAACTACACAGTAAAATTGTTGTAGTTCCCGTCACCACTTTTAAAGTAGCAACAACTATAACGTTAGTGGCATTTGCTACTTTATGGGAAATGTAACTTGTAGGGAAACAATTTTGGTTTTTGCAACTTCTAAATTACTGCAATTAAAATCGCCATTTTTCTGTTGTTGAATGAAGACGCCATATTGACACAGATAAAAATATAATTCAATAAAATTTTTTTTTTTATTATGGTCATTTACAAATATGTTTTCTAAATAGATTATTACTTTATAATATATAAAGTTAGAAAAAAAAAACGTTTTCCATAAAAAATTTGCAGTTTTGCTTGTACACATAATTTTCGCAAAAAAATTTTTTTCCGAAAAAAACATTTTCTCGAGAGGTCTTTTTTATCGAAGCATCATGATAACATTTTACAGAAAACAAGTGGTGGGTTTAATATCCACACCCAGGGTAAATGCAAAACATCATGATTTATAATATATGCTTATGCATGTTGTATATAATCACCTTGACTTGGACCTTGGACATATCATGTGCTCAAACTCAGTAAGTCATTAATTTGCTATTCGAATAACAGAGAGCCAAATATATAGTTTGCGCTCTCATTTCGGTCAGCTGTTACGTAATTATTATTCCGCATTTTGGTGAATGCTTAGTAGAAGGATGGTTCCCATTACGTAACAATCCTTAGTTCCGGAAACCTTTTAAAGTTCCACTAATGGTAACTACTACGTAGAAACTACTAAAATTGCTGCTTGGGTACGTCTAAGGCAATATCATCTGCTTATTGCATAGTAGTATTGGTATTGGTCTTTATCTTTGAACTAGAGATGGGCGCGTGACGTGAATTTCACCGTGTCACGGCGTGAGCGTGTACATTTAAGGTACCAAATCACGGAAGATTTCGTGAGTGTGCGTGAGTCAAGAGATCCCGTGCGTGAGCGTGCGTGAGATAATATTCACGCCGTGACACGACGCCCCATCTCTGCTTTAAAACTTCAACCTGTCGTGTCGTGACAAGAATAAGAAGCGAAGCGATAGATGGAACACGAGCGCGAGAAGGAAGGGAAAAGGACAGGAGACAGGATGAATGACGCAAGATTCAAATCAAACAGCCAGGCCAGGGCACAGCGTAGCAGGGCACCGCGTGCCGTGCGACTGCCGGGAGCGCATGAATGAATCATGGGGTAAAGTTAACTAGCTTAACTGCTTGAGCGTGAGTGTGCGTGCGTGAGCATGCGTGAGCGAACGTGCGTGAGTAAACTATCAGAAAGCGTGAGCATGCGTGAGTTTGCCTTAACATAAACATAAACATAAACACACCACAGATAGTAGACAACCCCCAAATCCAAAGCCAAGGCTGCCCGGAAGGGAGTTACACATTCGGAAAAACGCAGACATACATCCACACCCACCGGTGTTGTCAATACCGGGGCTGGGGGTCGAACCCAGAGCGCGGTAGCGAGTCGATCAGTGTATTCGCCACTCAATACGCCTTAACCGATTGAGCTACCGTGCCGGTATACATATATCAGTCGTGCGTGAGTGTGCGTGAGTGTGCGTGAGCTAAAGGTTTAATGTCGTGAGCGTGCGTGAGCGTGCGTGAGCGTGAGTCAAAATCGACTCACGCGCCCATCTCTACTTTGAACTGACCTGTTTATGTATGATTATGAGTGGGATAGGCATGGCTCAATGAGTTTGGCTAGCATTCATTGTAGAATAAGGAACGTTATTTGACACGATAAAAACCTCAGTATAGTTGACTACAGACTTTTTTATGGGCGCGTGTAAGAAATGTCGGCGTCTTTGATTTTTACTGCGCCGTCAAAGACGCTTACATCGCTTACATTTTTTCACGCATAATAAGTGTGTAGTCACCTTTAAAGGCGATTCAGCGGCAGGGACCCGACATTGTCGGTACGCTTTGAAGATGAATGGAATTTCAGCAGACCAGTTCAATTTTACGAATGAGTTCAAACCATGCCGACATGACTGGCTCCCTGCCGCTGGATCGTGTGTAGACCCCTCAAGGGGTCTACAGACGATCCAGCTGCCGAGACCCAATATTGTCGGTACGCTTTGAATTCTAGTGGACCAGTTCACTTTTACGAATGAGTCCAAAGCATGCCGACAAGGCTGGCTCCCTGCCGCTGGATCGTGTGTAGGCCAATTTACCGTTACCGTCATAGCTATTGTGAGTGCATTTCTTTTAAAATGTGTAATTATTGTTGGAAAAATGCTCACGTACAAACACCTCTACTTCGAAGTTGCAGTCTATTGATTCGAAACTTGACCAGCTGGTCGAACAGTTTTTGGAATATATAATGAAATATATATCTGAATTATTCAAGTAATCAATATTACCAACTTATTACTACTGATTACTAACCGATTAGTTATTATTTTGTGGTTTTAGTCACATCTGAAAACAAAAACAACCAGAAAGTAATTTTGATTATATGAGGTTGAAACTATTACGAGTGCCCAGCACGACCCATAAATGACGTCTGTAAAAACCGTATCCCAACTGATAATTAACATCGTTTTGATTTCAAACAGAAATTAAATTTGTATAATTATTAATTAAATAATTAATATAGGAAACAAATATGTTTATATCAACAAAAAGGACACGTCATCGGTTAACCATTATTTTTTTTATGAAATAGAACTATACTACAATACCTAGAAGTAAAAAACATGCAAAACCGCTGCCCAAGGAATCACTACTTCCACATCCAGATTGTCTATCCAAGTCTCTCATAACGAAAAAGTTTTGTATGTGGAAATAATTGTTTATAGAACTTTAATAATATATTTGAAATCGTCTACCCCAAAAACCCATAAAACGTTATCCCACACGTTAGTACGGTGGGTGGTAGTGGGGGTGGATGAAGTAAAAAAATATTTTGAGGCTTTTGGTTCTTGTACACACACTAAATCACTTTTTTTTTCATCTCCTTTAATAATGGGGTGGTAATGGAGGTGGCTAACGCCAAAAATTTTTTTGAGACTTTAGCTTCTCTTGTATATACTAAATACTAATTTTATGGGCTCTTACCTTTTGATTTACCTATTTGCCCCCCATTTACCCCATTTTACTCCCCAACCTTTCGACGGAATAAGATGAAAATATAATCTAGTTCCAAATCTCGTTAAAGTACATACGTGTACCAAATTTCAAGTCAAAATCTTCAACGGTTCCAGAATAATCGTGCGCACAAAAAAAGTTACAGACCGACAGAATTTTTTTTTTGCTCAAACTTAAAATCTCGACGTTTCATGACATTGTATATACTAAATACTAATTTTATGGGCTCTTACCTGTTGATTTACCTATTTGCCCCCATTTACCCCATTTTACTCCCCAACCTTTCGACGGAATAAGATGAAAATATAATCTAGTTCCAAATCCCGTTAAAGTACATACGTGTACCAAATTTCAAGTCAAAATCTTCAACGGTTCCAGAATAATCGTGCGCACAAAAGAAGTTACAGACCGACAGAATTTTTTTTTTGCTCAAACTTAAAATCTCGACGTTTCATGACATTCTAAGCCTATTTGAACAATACAAATTTTCAAAAATGTTTTTGTCGTTACGATACTTCCACTGGATGTGGAAGTAAAAGTATCATCTTCAGTTTCTATATATGGTTCCGATACTTACTCTAAGTCCCAAACCGTATATCAAACAATTTAATGTTCGAAAAATAATATTTATTACTTCCACATCCAGTGGAAGTATGGAACGACAAAAAAATTTTTTAAAATTTTTATTGTTCAAATAGGCTTAAAATGTCATGAAACGTCGAGATTTTAAGTTTGAGCGAAAAAAAATTTCTGTCTGTCGGTCTGTGTGTAACTTTTTTTTTGTGTGCACGTTTACTCTGGAACCGTTTGAGATATTGACTTGAAATTTGGTACACATATGTACTTTAACGAGATCTAGAACTAGATTATATTTTCATCTTATTCCGTGGAAGGGATGGGGGTAAATTGGGGTATATTTGGGGTAAATGGGTAAATCAAGCAGGTAAGAGTCCATAAAATTGGTATTTAGTATATACAAGAAAAGCGAAGGTCTCCAAAAAATTTTTGGCATTACCAACCCCCACCCCCTTATTAAAGGGGATGAAAAAAAATGCGATTTAGTGTATGTACAAGAACCAGAAACCTCAAAACATTTTTTTACCTCATCCACCCCCACTACCACCCCCCTATCACAACCCCCACCCCACTACCGATGTGGGGTATAGTTTTATGGGTTTTTGGGGTAGAGGATTTCAAATACTATATTATGAAAGTTCCATAAACAATTATTTCCACATACAAAGTTTTTCGTTGTGAGTGACTTGGATAGAGAATTGGATTCCTTGGGCAGCGGTTTTTTTGAAACGCAGTACATTTATGTTTTTGGCAGTGGCGCAGCCAGAAACTTTATCGGGGGGGGGGGGGGGGCAAAAGAACCGGCCTCCCCAGAGGTTGAGGAAAACTTTTCAGAAAATGGTTGAAAACGGATGTGTATAGATTTCTCTACTAGAAAATATTGGCATTAATTACAAAATATTAATTTCAGGAAATATTTGGATACTGCTTTTAGTACCTTCAAATTAGTCAAAAAATTGCT
Organism: Rutpela maculata; assembly: GCA_936432065.2. NCBI lineage: Eukaryota > Metazoa > Arthropoda > Insecta > Coleoptera > Cerambycidae > Rutpela > Rutpela maculata. The sequence goes on from OW386286.2 coordinate 109,213,212, forward strand.
GTTTTATGGAAAATCTTCCCACAGTTATGAGACCTGTAAGAAGTGAAGTATTTGGGTTGTCTAATCATGATTAGACCCCGCAGTTCTAAGAAAGGGTGGTTTTTGAGAAATATATACATATGTATGAATTTTAGCGTTTTTTCGTCTTTTTCTCTATTTTGAGGAATGGTGAAAAATATCAAAAGAGAGCAAAGTTGTAGAGCATAAAATTTCCTATAAGTTCTGCCTCTACCATTTTTTCTTCGAATTCCGCTTAGTTTCGCCGCTAGAGGGCACGAAAGAAATAAATATACATATAGACTTTTGCGCCTTTTTTAGATTTTGAGCCAAAATTATGCATTTTTATTAAAAATTACGTGAGAACTAAGTTGTAGAACATAAAATATATATATTTTTATGAAAAAACAAAAAAAAACAAAAAACTAGAACTAAAGATAGTGAATTTTATGTTCTACAACTTTGATCTCATGTAATTTTTCATAAAAATGCATAATTTTGGCTCAAAATATTATTTCTTTCGCGCCCTCTAGCGGCGAAACTAAGCAGAATTCGAAAAAAAAAGAAGAGATAAAATTTATAGGAAATTTTGTGCTCTACTACTTTGCGCTCTTGATATTTTTCACCAAAATGCACAGTTTTTCCTCAATATAAAGAAAAAGACGAAAAAACGTTAAAATTCATATATATATGTATATATTTTTCAAAAACCACCCTTTTTTAGAACTGCGGGGGGTAAAAATCATGTTTAGACAACACAAATACTTACCTTTTTACAGGTCTCATAACTGTGGGAAAATTTTCTTAAATATTTCCTAATTTGAAGGGACTATTTGTACTAATAGTGATTATGCTTCTTTATTTTTTGGTTCATGGAAGACGGCTTGGGGGGGGGGGGGGGGGCTCATGCCCCCCCCCCTGGCTGCGCGCCTGGTTTTTGGGGTCGTCGATTACGAATTTGGTGGATGAATTTTTTTTTCAAAGCAAGTGTTTTAAACGAGCAAAAAAAATAGTTTTTCTAGGTGATGAGGACATTAACAAAAAACCGCTGCCAAGGAATCACTAATTCCACATCAAGATTTTCTATCCAAGTCACTCACAACGAAAAAATTTTTAATGTGGAAATAATTTTGTATGGAACTTTAATAATACAATTTTTTAAATCGTCTACCCCAAAAACCCATAAAACGATACCCCACATCGGTAGTGGGGTGGGGGTGGTGATAGGAGATGGTAGTGGGGGTGGCTGAAGTAAAAAAATTTTTTGAGGTTTCTGGTTCTTGTACCTACACACACTAAATCACAATTTTTTTTCATCCCCTTTAATAATGGGGTGGGGGTGGTAATGGGGGTAGCTAATGCCAAATTTTTTTTAAGACCTTAGCTTCTCTTGTATATACCAAATACCAATTTTATGGACTCTTACCTGCTTGATTTACCTATTTACCCCAAATTTACCCCAATTTACCCCCCAACCCTTCGACGGAACAAGATGAAAATATAATCTAGTTCTAGATCTCGTTAAAGTACATATGTGTACCAAATTTTAAGTCAATATCTCAAACGGTTCCAGAGTAAACGTGCGCACAAAAAAAGTTACAGACCGACAGACAGAAATTTTTTTTTCGTTCAAACTTAAAATCTCGACGTTTCATGACATTTTAAGCCTATTTGAACAATAAAAATTTTTTTAAATTTTTTTGTCGTTACTATACTTCCACTGGGTATGGAAGTAAAACAGTATGTGAGATTTTATTACTTCCACATCCATTGGAAGTATAGTAACGACAAACAAATTTTTTTAAATTTTTATTGTTTAAATAGGCTTAGAATGTCATGAAACGTCGAGATTTTAAGTAATCTAACTGCTTAATAATAAAAGCAATTTTAATGTGAGTTGGTTTGTCTGCGTGTATTTATTTACTGTCTAAAATATACATAAAAAACCGTACGGCAATATAACATTTCCATACGGTTTTGTTGATCGTTGCTTCGCAACGGATCTTTTCCGGCTGTTTTCTGATAGTAACGGACTAAAATACTGGAATTGTGCATTTTTCGATCTGAAATCGCGCCGAAAATGTAGACATTGCTGATCGATTTCAGAAAAACATTATTCCTAAATTAAAACTTGTAGTTACTGTACTAATTAGCCATAACGACGATACAAGAACAAAAATAATAAAGGTGCACGTGAATACTAATAAAACAATACATCAACGTTTGCATATAGTTTCCTCGCCCCCTAAAAATATGAGAGACCTCCCAAAAAATTAAAGTAATAATAATATGCTTCGAAATGATTCATAATGACATAGATATAGATTAACTATTTAACGAAATCATTAAACTTAGGTTACATACAACATGTACTTGCTTCTTAAGATTTTCAAACTTTTAAAATTTTAATTTAAAAAAAATATGAAGAATGAAAACTATACAAAAATATATGAAAAATATATACGTAGATTAACAGCATAAATTAAATATAAATTTAACTATTGCCTTGAACAAAATAAAACTGTATAAAGCAATTAACAAATATTTCTGTGATAACCACTGCCCAAGGAATCACTACTTCCACATTCAGAGTTTCTATCCAAGTCACTCACAACGAAAACAAATTGTATGTGGAGATAATTATTTGTGGAACTATAATAACATAATATTTGAAATCCTCTACCCCAAAAACCCATAAAACGATACCCCACATCGGTAGTGGGGTGGGGGTGGTGATAGGGGGGGTGGTAGTGGGGGTGGATGAAGTAAAAAAATATTTTTAAGTTTCTGGTTTTTGTACACACACTAAATCAAAAAATTGTTTTCCTCTTTAATAATGAGGTGGGGGTGGTAATGGGAGTGGCTAATGCCAAAAATTTTTTGAGGCCTTAGCTTCTCTTGTATATACTAAATACCAATTTTATGGACTCTTACCTGCTTGATTTACGTATTTACCTCAAATTTACCACAATTTACCCCCCAACCCTTCGACAGAACAAGATGAAAATATAATCTAGTTGTAGATCTCGTTAAAGTACATATGTGTACCAAATTTCAAGTCAATATCTTAAACGGTTCCAGGGTAAACGTGCGCACAAGAAAAGTTACAGACAGACCAACAGACCGACCGACAGACAGACAATTTTTTTTTTCGCTCAAACTTAAAGTCTCGACGTTTCATGATATCCTAAGCCTATTTGAACAATAAAGATTTTTTTAAATTTTTTTGTCGTTACTCTACTTTCACTGTATGTGGAAGTAATTATATTTTGTTTAAATCTATAGTGTTTCAATTTATTTATTATTAATATGTATTACCATTACGCATTACCTACCATGTGTAGAAAATAGAGACAGTGACTGTCTTTTTGTCATAGGACTTCAATGGCACATCTCTATTTATTTCCATACAACTATTGTTCATTATGTACAATTTGAGAATTTGGGAACACATTTATTTGTTATTTATGTATCGATTAATAACATATAAGCAATATGTACTGATAAATGGATCTTTGTTTCAGTCTTTAAAAAAGTTACACCATTCCAATGTTGTCAAGTTAAAAGAAGTCATTCGTGAAAATGACGTCCTTTATTTTGTTTTTGAATATATGCAAGAAAACTTATATCAACTTATTAAGGATAGACGAGTGCCTTTTCCGGAAGCCACAGTTAGAAATATGTTGTACCAGGTAAGGAAAATTGGTTATCTATTTGCGCAATAGTAGTTTTATGGTAAAATATTTTTTCCACTAAAAATTTTAATTTTTGTAAATAAAAAAAGATATGTATCATAATTTCTGTAGAGTCTATATTTTAGTTTATTAGCCATAAGATATACATACGAAGGTATATAAATAAATAATAGTAATAATAATAATAATAATGTTTGCCAAAAATGTATAAACAGAACTATACAGGGTTTTCCTTAATGACGTGCTGGTATTTCATGGTGTGATTGGCCAGGTACTTGGCCAACAATCACTCATTTGCAGTTTTCTCGAAAACTGCTAATTCTAGAAAAAAAGTTTCAAATAAAAAAGTTACCCCCATCTTTTATCTTCGTTACTTCTCGAAACTAGTATCTATTTCGAAAGATAAAAAAGTTTCCCGCATGTTACATTTGAAAAAGCAAATTTTCGACATAGCCTTAGAAGAAAAATAATGCTTTCTACTCTTATTAAAAAACCGCTGCCCAAGGAATCACTACTTCCACATCCAGATTCTCTATCCAAGTCACTCACAACCTAAAAACTTTATATGTGAAAATAATTGTTTATGGAACTTTAATAATATAATATTTGAAATCCTCTACCCCAAAAACCCATAAAACGATACCCCACATCGGTAGAGGGGTGGGGGGTGGTGATGGGGGGTGATAGTGGGGGGTGGATGAAGTAAAAAAATATTTTGAGGTTTCTGGTTCCTGTACATACACTAAATCACAATTTTTTTTCATCCCCTTTAATAATGGGGTGGGGGTGGTAAAGGGGGTGGCTAATGCCAAAATTTTTTTTGAGACCTTAGCTTCTCTTGTATATACTAAATACCAATTTTATGGACTCTTACCTGCTTGATTGACCTATTTACCCCAAATTTACCCCAATTTACCCCCCAACCCTTCGACGGAACAAGATGAAAATATAATCTAGTTCTAGATCTCGTTAAAGTACATATGTGTACCAAATTTCAAGTCAATATTTCAAACGGTTCCAGAGTAAACGTGCGCACAAAAAAAAGTTACAGACAGACCGACAGACAGACCGACAGACAGACAGAAAATTTTTTTGCTCAAACTTAAAATCTCGACGTTTCATGACATTTTAAGCCTATTTGGACAATAAAAATTTTTAAAATTTTTTTTGTCGTTACTATACTTCTATTGGACGTGGAAGTAATATGACCTACATATTAACACATTATGTTAACAAATATATAGTGATAACACGATAAAAATTTGAGAGTAATCCATTGTGCCGTTTTTGAGTTAGAGCGAGTTAAGCGAAAAAAATAATTATTATATATACACATTCGGAAGATTTTAGATTTGGGTCGCAGGCATAGTTATTTCAACGGCTTGAGAGACCGCCTACAATAAAGGCGTGTACCAGTGCTCTAGTAGAGGGAGCAAATAATGACGCGCGATCAAGAAAACACGTACATTGCTATTAAAAATTTCAGTATCATTTATTGTAGTTGGCTCTGTTCAGTATAGGTAATATTATTACGTGCTTTAATAACTAAAATTATTTAACTCGTCATACTTTCAAAACGAGTCAAATAATTCTTTACATTTCCCGCAGACAGACCTGCCCACGTACATGTGGTGGGGAAAGCAGGTGGCACGATTGTAGGATGTGTTATACGATAAAAAAGAATAGCCTAGTTGCTTCGTTCTCGCTTGCTCTCATTGCCGACCCAAATGAAAATTTTTCTGACACTGTATATCCAATACACACCTAAAACTAGAGAAATGCGCCGCGAAAACTCGTGACGGTGTTTAAATAATTATTTATAATAAGTTTAATATTTGATGGAGGGTAGAGTGATAAAATATTAAGATGGAAAAAAGATTTATATATCCAAATATTAAGCACCGAAGTCCCTATCCCTTTTCCTTAACCCTTTATTCCCGCAAACGCATTATGCCCCCTCCCTCCCTTCCTATTTCTTGGATTGCGATAATTTTTTTTTTAATTAAAGATAAAAAAAATCTCGCTTACCTGTAAAAAAAATTCTCTTCTGAGCCCTCTCCTTCGTACTCAAAAACGCATTTAAAAAAAAATGCAAAAGGTTTTTCCCCTCCCACAAGTTTGTTTACTTGAAAAAAATAAAAAAAAATATTCAGTCAAATATTAGACGTAATAACGAACAAATTCAATTTTGGTTTTTGAAAATCGCACGACAGGGAAAAAACTTCGAGGGGGTTGAATAATTTTCCTTTCCCTACCTCCCTCCCCTCCCCTAATTGGCCCACCGCCCCAATCCTCCGGTTTCATCAATTCTTATCTATTTCACCTACCTCAAAAAAATCTCATCCCCCTAACTTCTTTTTTTCGTAAAAAAATTAAGGAATTACTTTTTTGTGTATTAGTGATAGGGCAAAAAAACGAGTATTTTCAAAAAAATTTTTCACGAAAAGTTACCGTCCGATTTAAAAAATATTTTACCAGATTATGCGGTTCCGCGAGATCCTCAATTTTTAATTTCACTATTTTTTCGTCAGGTCAATAATAACAAAGTTATCGTGTTTTTGCGAATTTTAAATGCGAATTCCTCCGTCACCCCGTGTGATTAAGCTGAACTAAGTTTTTTTTTTTTTAACTGTTTAACGTCGGCCTATTTCCGCTACCAGGGCCTATCACCGACGCCAGGAGACGAGCTACCCCCAACCTGGAAATTTTGCCGAATCTCTTCCCTTAATAAGAGTAGGGATCTTTTACTTGCCTAACATTTAATAGACAAGGGACCGCCTGCTTTACATCCCCTCCGAAGGATGGTATATCCACTACGTAATTCTCGTCTGAAAGTACGTAACTTCCGAGTATACACTGATATACAAGCCTCTAGAAGGTGGGACGAGAACGCTGTATTTCCCAAGATGGGAGCCCATCCAAGTACTAACCGCGCTCGACGTTGCTTCAACGGAATATCGACTGATATTCACATTGAAGTCGCCTCTACGCTCGCCCCCCTGAACTAAGTTGATAACATGATAAAAGAGAACGCGTGTAACCAAATTGTCAAAAAAAATATTTAAAAAAGTTGATTTCATTTCAAAACCAGATCCGCTCCGCTACATCTGTTGTGTGTTTTGGTTTTGCACTAGTGATATAACATTCATCAATTGGTTATAAAATGGAAGCCGGATTCGAAACTGCAACTGAAGAAAACTTGCCGGTTCTCGATTCGACTATGATATTTCATTTTAATAAATCAAATTCGGATTTTTAGAATGCAGAGGTTAAAAACGTCAATACAAGCAGAAATAAGATATTAGTTTATTAGCTGTTTTCTCTGTAATATTCATTTTAATTTTTACTCTCAAGAAATAAATTACTTGTATGTGAGTTTAAACAGTACATTTTTCTCGTTTTTTCACACTGTCAGGTTAGACTCGAAGAAATCTGTATGAACCTCATTGAGTTAGAATGAACCTTCTCAAACAATGTTAATAAATATTATTTATTGGAAACCATTATACCTAAATAGCTTCTTATTGTTATTTTCAGTATTATTTTGGGAAAAAGGTAGAAAACACATTTTTAGAGGCATTGCAGACATCACAATATAATAAACAACAGTCCAAATTCTGAAAGACGGGCACTTTACATTTAATAGTAATCAGCTACGTTGCCACATTTCTAAAAAAAAAATGAGCATTGTATGTTGTATGAAATAATTTTTAATATTAATTTTTAATACTGTTTCAAATACCGAGCAAGTAAATATTCTATATATTTTTAAGGCTGATTGACAACTTGCTAATACAGAATTGTAATTGAAATGTAAGGATTCCGTATAACAATAACAGTACAGAATATTTTACATTAATAATCGAAATATGGCAACGTTTCTCTGTTCATGCACAACTAGAAACCAAGGACTGTTAGAAACTGCTGATTACGTTATTACGTACAGCCAATAAAATAGCCCGAAAATTGGCGGCAATATCTAACCGTTTAAACACAGTTTAAACTTCATTATTTTTTTTTACTATAAGGCATTATTAAAAAAATAAAATAAAAAGCCGCTGCCCAAGGAATCACTACTTCCACATCCAGATTCTCTATCCAAGTCACTCACAACGAAAAAACTTTGTATGTGAAAATAATTGTTTATGGAACGTTAATAATATAACATTTGAAATCCTCTACCCCAAAAACCCATAAAACGATACCCCACATCGGTAGTGGGGTGGGGGTGGTGATAAAGGGGTGGTATTGGGGGGTGAATGAAGTAAAAAAATATTTTGAGGTTTCTGGTTCCTGTACATACACTAAATCACAATTTTTTTTCATCCCCTTTAATAAGGTGGTGGGGGTGGTAATGGGGGTGGCTAATGCCAAAAATTTTTTTGAGACCTTAGCTTCTCTTGTATATACTAAATACCAATTTCATGGACTCTTACCTGCTTGATTTACCCATTTACCCCAAATTTACCCCAATTTACCCCCCAACCCTTCGACGGAACAAGATGAAAATATAATCTAGTTCTAGATCTCGTTAAAGTACATATGTGTACCAAATTTCAAATCAATATCTTAAACGGTTCCAGAGTAAACGTGCGCACAAAAAAAAAATGACAGACAGACAGACAGACCGACAGACAGACAGAAATTTTTTTTCGCTTAAACTTAAAATCTCGACGTTTCATGACATTTTAAGCCTATTTGGACAATAAAAATTTTTAAAAATTTTTTTGTCGTTACTATACTTCCACTGGACGTGGAAGTAAAATACGGGTCAACTGTTTTTATGTGTAGATTTTATTAAAATAATTAAAAAAAAAAATTATCTACTTCCCCATTCCGAACAAGTTTCATTAACAAAATTATAAATAAAATTATAAATATATTATAAATACATGTTTTATATGTGTTTTATACGTGGTATTTTCCCTGACGTATTAAAAGTGGCCAATGTAATACCGGTCTTTAAAAAGAGATCAAAAACACAGATAAAAAACTATAGGTCCATCTCCCTTTTACCTGCAGTGTCGAAAATATGTGAAAAACTAATTTATAATAGACTATTTTCATATAACAAAAAATTCAACATTCTAACTAGTTATCAGTATGGATTTCTGCCAAAAAGTTCAACTGAACTCGCTATATACAAGGCCCTCTGTTTCATCTCCGAATGCATCGACAGAAAAGAGAAAGTGGCTGGGATATTTTTTAATTTCTCTCGCTCCTTTGAGTCAATTAATCGCGAGATATTACTTTACAAATTAGAGAATTACGGGATAAGAGGAAAATGCCTTGGCCTTTTTCATTCTTACTTAAGCAATAGAACCCAACAGATATCACTAAAAACTGTATTTGATGACCGTGAAGGTAACAAGACCGAGACAAATACTTTATCAGATAAAGTAATAATATCGCAAGAGGTGCCGCAAGGCTCTATTCTGGGCCCCTTGTTGTTCTTATTATATGTCAATGATATGCCATCTTTTATCAACCTTATCTCCTTTTACCAGTTTGCAGATGACAGCACGGGTGTACTAAACAGTGCTACTATGAAAGATCTCTCGAGTAAATGTAACAATGCCATTCAAAACCGCTGCCCAAGGAATCACTACTTCCACATCCAAGTCTCTTACAACAAAATACTATATTTGCACTCCACTATGTGGAAATAATTGTTTATGGAACTTTAATGGTATAATATTTGAAATCATGTACCCCAAAACCCCATAAAATTATATGCCACATCTGTAATAGAGGAGGGGGTGAATGAAGTGAAAAAATTCTTGATGACTTTGACTCTTGTACACACACTAAATCACACTATTTTTTCACCACCTTTAATAATAGGGTGGGGGCGGTAATAGGGATGGCTAATGCCATTTTTTTGAGGCCTTAGCTCCTCTTATATTTACTAAATACCGATTTCATGGACTCTTACTTGCTTGATTTACCTATTTACCCCCATTTACCTCAATTTACCCTTCAACTCTGCAACGGAATAAGATGAAAATATAATCTAGTTCCAGATCTCGTTAAAAAACATACGTGTGCCATATTTTAAGTGAATATCTTAAACGGTTAAAGAGTAATCGTGAGCACCAAAACGATACAAGACTAACATACACACCGACGCAACAGACACATTTATTTTGCTCAGACTTAAAATAGTGACGTTTCTTGATATTATAAGCCTATTTAAACAATGAAAATTTCTAAAAAATTTTTTTGCGTTAATATACTTCAATTGAATGTCGAACTGATACGCAGAAAATGGCAAGACAAAGATATAAAAAATCGTTGTGTGCCGTAAACTACACGATAGAAGTAAAGCCTCTACTATAAGCATTTTCTTCGAGGAAACCTACTACGCATCCATACTACTCAAGGTAACCCACTGTGCATCCAATTTACTCGTGTAAAGCCACTGCGCATTCATACTTCTTGAAGTAACCCACTCGCATCCATTTTACTCGAGGAAACCCACTGCGCATCCACACTATTCGTGATAACCTACTGCGCATCCATACTACTTAAAGTAACCCACTGCGCATCCATACTACTTGAGGCAACCTACTATAATACTCGAAAAAAGTCACTGAGTATCCAAATATTCGAGGAAAGCCACTGCGCATCCATAATAGTCGGGGAAACCTACTGCGCATCCATAGTAGTCGAGGAAAGCCACTGCGCATCCATACTACTCAAGGTAACTTTAACAACATAATATTTGAAATCGTCTACCCCAAAAACATATAAAACGATATGCTACATCGGTAGTGGGGGTGGGGGTGGTGGTAGAGGGTTGGTAGTGGGGGTGGATGAAGTAAAAAAATATTTTGAAGCTTTTGGTTCTTGTACACACACTAAATAACAATATTTTTTTCATCCCATTTAATAAGGGGGTGGGGGTGGTGATGGGGGTGGCTAATGCCAAAAATTTTTTTTAGACTTTAGCTTCTCTTTTGTATACTAAATACCCATTTTATGGACTCTTACTTGCTTGATTTACCCATTTACCCGAAATTTACCGCAATTTACCCCCAACCCTTCGACGGAACAAGATGAAAATATAATCTAGTTCTAGATCTCGTTAAAGTACATATGTGTACCAAATTTCAAGTCAATATCTTAAACGGTTCCAGAGTAAACGTGCGCACAAAAAAAAAGTTACAGACAGACAGACCGACAGACAGACAGAAATTTTTTTTTCGCTCAAACTTAAAATCTCGACGTTTTATGACATTTTAAGCCAATTTGAACAATAAAAATTTTTTAAAAAATTTTTGTCGTTACTATACTTCCACTGGATGTGGAAGTAAAAACCGCTGCCTAAGGAATCACTTCCACATCCAGATTCTCTATCCGAGTCACTCACAACGAAAAAACTTTGTATGTGAAAATAATTGTTTATGGAACTTTAATAATATAATATTTGAAATCCTCTACCCCAAAAACCCATAAAACGATACCCCACATCGGTAGTGGGGTGGGGGTGGTGATAGGGGGGTGGTAGTGGGGGGTGGATGAAGTAAAAAAATATTTTAAGGTTTCTGGTTCCTGTACATGCACTAAATCACATTTTTTTTTCATCCCCTTTAATAAGGAGGTGGGGGTGGTAATGGGGGTGGCTAATGCCAAAAATTTTTTGAGACCTCAGCTTCTCCTACCTGCTTAATTTACCCATTTACCCCAAATTTACCCCAATTTACCCCCCAACCCTTCGATGGAACAAGATGAAAATATAATCTAGTTCTAGATCTCGTTAAAGTACATATGTGTACCAAATTTCAAGTCAATATCTTAAACGGTTCCAGAGTAAACGTGCGCACAAAAAAAGTTACAGACAGACAGACCGACAGACAGACCGACAGACAGACCGACAGACAGACAGAAAATTTTTTTTCGCTCAAACTTAAAATCTCGACGTTTCATGACATTTTAAGCCTATTTGGACAATAAAATTTTTTTAAAATTTTTTTTGTCGTTACTATACTTCCACTGGACGTGGAAGTAAAATATCTGTTACTTGTCACTATTGCCCCAGCAAACATTTAGGTATTATTTGACGTCAAAACTATCTAAATTATGTATAATAAATTTAGTCACAAAATTAGAATTAACTATGTTGTGGTAAAATTTATGTTGACGCTACGTGGAATTGACATAAGTGGAGAATAAGACGACGTCGAAACTAGGTTATATCGTCTAAAATAGGTAAAATTACACATAAATCGTACTTGTAGTCGCACAATATATTCGGTTACTAATACCTGTTTAGGTGAATTTGAAGCTGTACTTCGTAAAATAACAACGCGCCTCCAAAATATTCATCTATAAGGAAATTCCTATTGCCAAATCAAAATCATTTGAGCCGAAAGTATGCTATATTAGTTAAATATGAGTTTACAGGTATAATTATGTATTTCATTTTACCTTTTTGTCAGTTTGTTTCCATACTCACTCATTTTAACAAATCTAATTTGGAATCATACTTCAACTGTGCTAAGAAAATATGGCGTCTTCAGCTAATTTAACCTCAATGCAACTACAAACGATAATTGACTTAATGGTTGAAATCAGGTAGATAAGCTAGGTAGAATTTATCGACTTTGTCGACCTAATATTACTTCAAAGGCGTATAATAAAAGTGACCAAATAGATTGCTATTTAGGTATACATTACGTAGAATTTACAACAAAATCTACCTAGTAAGATAGTTGACTATTAGGAATATTTTTAGTCACTAAAAAGGTAAATACTGCCTAATTATATTACCTATTTCGACCTTATTGGAAATGTATCTATCCTTCAGGTCATTTTTGGTAGGTTTTTTTCGTAGTTTTTCACTCGCTGCTTTCGTTAAATTTACTTTCAAGGAAAATTGTGTACGAGGTAGATTAATTGGTATTATTTACGTAAACTGAAATCTAAAGTGAGACCAATTGATAAATTTTTATCGAAAGAATATTTTTCCAGTCAATTTTACTTCATAATTACCTTAACAAGTAAATTCCTTTTACCAAATCGAATTGGAGCTAATTTTAACAAAAATGTTTGCTGGGGCTGCTCTTCCAAAACACAAAATTTTAGTATGGAGAATATAACTATATCGACCTCCTCTAATTATAGTAATTTCTAATTAGTAATTGTAATGCATTTTGCAAAGCTGATATAAATACATTCATATCTATCATATTTAGAGACAATTTAATTTATACAGATACCGATTTTAGATACCTGCGTACATAATGATTTACGTGTTTCTAAAGTTATGCTGAAGATTAAACCTAAGGCGTTTTAAACAACTATATTAATAACTACATATTTTAAACAAAAGAAGCCGGTAAAACCTAACACAGGAAGGAATATTGTACCTACTAATACAGTACCAAATAACTAAATATAAAGCAAATGAGTGCCCGCATCCGTTCTTTTCGATTCGTAGCGCGCTCGATCACAGGACGGCCAAATTAAAAAAAATTATATTTTCCATTTCACTCAAGATATTAGTATGAATCAATCACTAAAAATAATTTTGGTCTTTTCTTGTAATTTCGTACGATCTAGTTTTAGTCAATTTATCAACATAAAAAAAAATCTTCCATGCTATATTTTTCAATGCGCCGACTGCGTAGAGGTTCACATGATATTTTTTTTCAAAATTTTTTATAATTTTTCCCAGATAGCATTTTTACATTCAGAGCATGTGCTCGGAACGTACTTTATGTACCATGGAACTAAGAATGAATATTCATTTTGTATTCCGTGTAGATAATCTGAATGTCAGAGAGACGTACAGATGACCGCCTCTCGATATACGAGTAAGATTCCTACAACATACCCATAGACCAAAACGGAACTTGATATGAACCAGAAACGTATATTGATATACTGATAGATACATGAGGTATATAGGAGGAAGGTCCATCCTACATTCATAATGTACACTGCATGTTCACGGTATATGAGTACTACCTTCGTAGGAATTAAACCGTAGGTGCCTGGTATGTTACACATGGATCATAAATCTATGATGCATGTATATTGTAGGAATGAATATTATGTATCAGTGGCAGTGGCAGCTATAAGCACTTCACTCATGTCATGTATTTTCAAAGTTTAATTATTATAATAATTTATTACTTATTGTAATCATTGATGAGTCGCTGCTTCATTCTGAATATGTTCAGTATGACACAGCGACTCATCTATGATTACAGCAAATAATAAATTATTATAATAATTAAACTCAAGAGAATACATGATATGAGTGAAGTACTTGCAATATAATAAATCCAATATCCAATTTTAAAGTTTAATTGTTACAGTCAATTATTAGGTACTTATTCTATTTTCCACATTTCACATTCCTTGTGAAGAACATTATGTAAGAAAATGTGGAATATATGCACAGAAAATTTGTTTTTACCATTAGTTTTCAACTAAAGTCAAATGTTTTATTCATCAAATTTTATTGAATGGAGCACACAAATGCTAAATAAACTTAAAAAAAACTGTATTTGCTATAACAATACTTTACAAAGGTCCAAGAATATATGTAAAAAAAATAGTTTTACGTTAATAAGGTCTGTTAAAAACCATTTTAAAATGCATCAAATATTTATCACTCTAAAACTTCAGCTTAAAAATCATATTTAACGTGTTATCTATGAAAAAATCCGATGATCATATTACATTACCTTAAAGTTTTATCTATTTCAAATCGTGTTTTAAATTGCCAAGAACAAAACACGATTTTATTTTATTAATTACTTTACATTATTGTAACAATTAAGTATGCATCTTAAATTATAAAATAGGAAGAGGTATAAATAAAACAGTTGTGTTACTTTAAATATATTTTTATTTTTTGTTACAAAAATGAATTGTAATAATAAAAAACAATTGACAAAAATTTCAATTGAGATTTTTTTTAACAAAAAAATTTTCTTTGCAACTTATGAACTGTTATATTTTACTATAAGGAATTTTTTGTCAGTAAGTAAAAAATAGTAAAAATTGGAGGGCTTACATTTTCAAAACCAGTGTCCAGGTGTTGCCGATGGTGATACTTGTAATTGCGAAAGTCTACTTTTCATTCTCAACACATCATCTGTGATTGATCCTATTGGCTGAATACTTTCTTTTGGATTTTCCAATTTTTAGGAGAAGGTATTTCCTTCCTGTCTAGAGGAAATACACGTCCAACTATAAAAGAAAATACATTGTATTATATTTGAATGGGTACTTATTTCTCTTTAAAAACTGGCCATGATAAAGTTGAAAAATATAAAAACATCTTACAAAGATCTTACAGAAAAAACAAAACTGATCAAACATAAATTAAACAAATTGATATTATCATAAAGGACACGGCAGGCACAAAATAAATTAGAAAGAAGGTACAGTCAAATGGGCTGAAAATGTAGTATGCTGTACTTCATAATATTCTGATCAAAAGTTTTTATGGGCACAATATCTGAAAATTGCCAGTTTTTGAGATATGAAAGGTCAAAGATCAGGAATATCGGTACCCGCTGTCATAGTTGAGAGTATCATATTATGACGAGGATTTGTTTAACGTTGTTATTCTAATGTGTTTGCACTGACTAAAGGAGACAAGCCGTTGATTTGCTGGACAGCGCGAGCATCCTTGTCCTTGTCGCACACCTCGTACCCTCTCCTTTGCTCTCCACTCTGTTTTACAAAGCAACACAGCCCCTCATGTACTATGCGACAAAGAGAGAACGAACTGTGTGAGAAGGATGAGAATGCTCACACCGTTTGCGCTCTGTCCACTGCTTATACATTACGCATATGTAGCTTGTATCCTCTATTTATAGAACTCTTTGATAGGAACACACTTTCACTCTCTCACGCACGCTAACCAACCCCTCCCCCCCCACTACACACACACGGGCACACCCTCACTTTAAAGTAAGCATAGGACCTTAAAAAAATCACCACCTCATTCATGAAACCTCCGGCATTTCCAGTCGTATGAATATGAATAACAACATTAAACAACTCGTTGTCACATAATACTCTCAACTATGACATTAGTGGATACCAATATTCCTGATCTTTGACCTTTCAAACTGGCCATTTTCAGACATTCTGCATTTTCAGCCCATTTGACTGTGCCCTCTATTTCATTTGTTTTGTGCGGTGTCCTTTACCTACAAAACAGAGGTATTTTTTAGGAATTCGGAAATATTTATGCTTGCGATTTTAAATGTACCTAAAGTTTCGAACGTTCACTTGAATGAATTTTAGATGAAAAAGAAAAGTTAATAAAAACCACACATCGATTTAGGCATAAACACTTCATTGCCACATTTGCTGACAATAAATATCCACAATACTTAAGTTTTTACACCTAAATCGAAGTGTGGGTTTTATTAATTTCTCTTTTTCATATGAAATTCGTTCAAGTGAACGTTCGAAATTTCAGGTACTGATTTTAAATGCCTACCAGGGTTATTAAAAGAACATTTCTTCTTTCAACTTCTAGTAAGGACAAAATTTCTTGGGAAGTTGACGGCTTCCAATGTGTTCTTCGATATCATTATGTTCATCTGATGGGAGGAATAACGTGCTTTTTGTACATAGTCCTTTGATTTGTTTTTGTTCACTCTGTACATCAGATGTGATCTCTGCCCTTTTCAATTAATTGCAGCTCTTCTATAATCCTCTGAAATACGTATAAAGCAAATTACTACAAATAAATACCTATGACAACTCGTACGTTGTAATCAAATCCAATGGTCGTGATTTGAATAAACAAAAGCTCCTTAATATTGAAATAGATCGAACCTGCCTTCTTGAAAATAAGATTTAAACACCCCGTAAAGTGTCCACGTGGGTTTTCTCCTGTTTTTCAATGATCAGTCAAATTGTTTCCGTTTGAATGGTGACTATCAAGCTTCCTTTTCGTGGAGCGAGACCATTACAAAGACCACCTCAGTTTTTTTTCCAAAAATCGATACCTACAAACGCCGTAATTATTATAACTAATATAGGTAGTATGCTTAGTATAATATGTAGAAAGGGATACGCATTAAACTTTAGTGTCTAAATATAAAATATCTGCAAATGACAACAAAACTATGTGGTAGTCTCCGATTAAAGAACTTATATCGTTCTTTAATCGGAGGTGGTAGTTATATTGTATACTTACTGCAATGCAATTAATGTATACTTGGACTTGGAATAATTATAATAATAAATCACGGGAAAACACAAACTGAAATCGACATTTGACAGCACAGCACGATGAGCATGCGCACTAACCTAAGGACCATGGCGCGCATTTAAAAAATTCTACAAGGGATTGTAATGACATGGAAAACGGAAATTTAAATATAAAAGAGAAAATGTAATTAAATAACCATTCTAAGTCTGAACTACCTGCTTAAGAAATGCCGATAGTTACCGAGATAGTTACTAATTAATTGAACACAGTACATAAATTAAAAAAGGGTTATTATTCATTATTATTTAATATTTCATTCTTTATTATTTAATATTTCACATTCATTATTATTTAATATTTCATATTCATTATTATTTAATATTCGATCACAAATCTAAATTCTGGATTCAAAATTTAAAACATGTTTCATATATTATACAATTTTGCAATTTTACAAAGAACGATTTAAAATTTATAAAACATCATACACCGCACAGGGGATGATTATAAATGTACTTAAACCAAATCTATATAGATAGAGAAATATCATAATTATTATTTTTGTAGGTAGGTAGATAGATACTATAAAACTAGCATTGTTGCCTCATCACTTGTGATGCAGGTTTATTTTTATTAGTTCAAAAATCGAACCAATCAGCGTTGGCGTTAAAAGTGCTGAACTTTTGATATCGATCCAAATATTTCTACAAAAAATATACCTGTACTATACAGATAAAATCATTGACGAATGTTTATATGATGTACATGAACACATATACGAAGAATGTTCCCTGATACGTGTACATAGTATATGCGACTGTGAACATAAACTTTTCTGTATGTTCCATTCATATCGTATATATAATCATATTGTATATGTGAAAATATTATTTATATGGGAATGTTGAGGGAACATACATGGCAAGTACAGAATGTAATTAGAACATTGGGAATGCAAAATGTACATTCGTGGAATAATAAATGCTATCTGGGTTAGTTGTGTTTTGACTACACTGTTACATTAAGTGCATTGTAAGCTATGATTTAAAAAAAGAATAGATTTTTAGCTTATGTTTTGTGAGAAAAAACGCAAATTATATTTTAAAAATTCAATTTTTCACAATTTCCGAAATGAGGGTAAATTCGCGGATTGAGGTTGAAGGCAATTCCAGATTTTTATGCGCCCTCCGGATTCGGATTCAGCAGACAATTTTACATCGAGTAAAACACTTTTCAGCTATATGTCTGACAAGTACTTAGGACTGAAAGATAAACGTCTCCAGAATCTGGACTATATGTTAACCTCTTATCTACAGAGATAATATAGGAACAATATTTTTGTGCTATTGTTTTTCCCGCTGTGGTAGTATTAATCCTTGATTATTGCCGAGCCTGAAGTTATAATAATAGCACTACACTTTTTTATTTATAATGATAATTTAGCAATATTTTACAATAAAGTAATTTAGAATGTTTCTGTTTAGCGTTACATTGAATTAAACCTTCAGCACATTTCAATACATTTATAATTTTAGAAATATGTGGTAATAAATTTGAACATATATTGTATTGCTGTATTGTGTGATTTGACATTAATGTACTGCAAATTCTAAAACTTAAAAAATATTGTTATATTTAGGTATTTATTCGAGTTACCAAATGCTAATAATAATACAGTATATTGTAACTGGTTTTCCTGGCAATGAATAAGTTATTTTACGATAATAAATCATCGGTAATAAATATGTATGAAAAAACAAGAATTATATAGGATGGATATAGTAAATCCCAATACTTTACTTGCATATGCTTCAGACTTGATAAATGAATATTTTGTTTACTTATTACTTAATGTATTAAAACGATAACGTTCAACCTATTTAAATCTTATAATTAAATAAAGATATTCTTATTTATTTCATATCCATTTTCACAAATAAGTAGGTCGGTGTCACGAACTGACGCCAAGAAAATATTAATTTCATTAAATACTGAAAACTCTTGGTATTGATTTTATGAATAATTTAAGACGATATTTTAGTTAATCATAGGTTAGTAATGATTTCCATATCGGTAAAAGCAGAAAATCCAGAATTAAAAAATAATTATATTTGAGGATGATGAGCACGACGTTTACTCAGTGTAACGATTACTTATTTATTAAAAACTAATTATATAAATGAAGATTAGAAAGAGAGTTATGAATAGGCCTTTCTAATATTTTTTAAAAAGAGCGCCATTAGACAACAGTTAAAGATCATTTACAAGAAACGGTTTAATTTAAGAATTAACTCCATTTTCTGTTAAAAAAAATGATAACACGGAGAATAACTAGTTAGTAATTTATTCGAAGTTAGCAGCAAGGCCAACAATTTACGTCAAATTCAAATGTGAACATAACCAATCTTTTACGAAAACTTTTGTACTGTCATTTTAAATTTGATATTGATCATTTTCGGTCACGTGACTTTGACGCCGCTGTCTGGAGGGCACACAAAACCTCATTCAATAACAGGCAATGCAAATGAAAACAATTAGAGAAGAGTTGCTATTTAACAACTTATTATTTTATAACTGTTATTTGTAAATAGCATTAACAGTCTGTTATTTCTGTACGAAAATAACAGATAGCAGTAGCCAAGGTACCAAGATACTATTTTCGGTTGACGTCACGCTGTCACGCTGTCGTTGCGTGGAGGGCACACAACTCATTGTTTTCATTTGCATTCCTTTGTCATTAAAGTGTGGTTGTTATGATAGCCGCTGGTTTCATTTGCAAGGGTTATGAAAATGCCTTTGTTCTGTTCAGTAATGAATTGTGGTAATAGAGGAGAAAGCATGGATAAGGTCTCTAAAAAACTTAGGTCCTTAAAAAAATCATCGGAACTAAGAGTGTAAGAGTCGATACCGTAGATTGTTGCCACTTTTTCGTCGTAACGACACTTGACATCATGTTGTAACGTGGAATAATACTCACTGCGAGACATTATTGTCAAAATAAATACTTTACTTGAAACAGAGGTTCCCAACAATATTTTTTCAAGCCCAGCAAACCAAACCACATCATTTTAACATCATAATGATGTGATTTTTGCAACAGTGACGTCGTCATTCTTGTTTGCAACCACGTGGAAATGCCGTCACAGTGACGCTAAACGGCCGCACTCAGCCACGTCGTCAAAAGTGACTTACTTATTTTCCACTTTTCAGCCACATCAGTACCACTCATTTGTGATATAGATATGATCATATTGTGTACAAAAAATATATATTATAATAACTTGAATGTTACCGCCCAATTACTTTTAAAATAAATAAAAAGAATCTATATTGCAACAAATAAATCTACTTTTATATTACGAAAAAATAGCTCCATTGAAACTTAAAAATCACTGATTAAAGATTAATATTTTATATCCGGCTCGAAAAAATGATGAATTTTTGAATAAATTATGTTTCCTCATTGAATTTTTTGTTTTTTTATCGAAAAAAATTATTTCATTAAAGTCGGCTGACATTTTATACCTTGTGTGTGATTTTACATTCTGAAAAACTTTTCTCATTTTAAAAAATAAAGGTGAACTTATATTATTTCTTAAATATTTGTTTCAAAATCCTCCTGCATACCTAAAATTATTCTCGTTGCATAATATAGTTACATATATAATTAGCTGTATATGATAATATAATTTTAGATATACAGGGAGATTTGTAAACAAATATTTAAGAAATAAGTACACCTTTATTTTTCTAAATGAAAAAAATAAAGAGAAAAGTTGTTCAGAATGTAAAATCATACACTAAGTATAAAACGTGAGCCGACTTTGATGAAATAATTTTTTTCGATTAAAAACAATAAAAAATTCAATGAGGAAACATAATTTATTCAAAATTAATCATTTTATATTGCCGGGTATAAATATAAATCTTTCACCGTTATTTCATTGAGTTATTTTTTTCGTAATATAAAAGAAGATTTATTTGTTGCAAAATAGATTCATTTCATTTATATTAAAATTAACTCAGCGGTAACATTCAAGTTGTTATAATATACATTATAAAGCAACATAATTTATTCACAATTCATTTTTATTTTAATGGCTTACTTCAGACAAAACATTTCATCAAAGTAGCCTGATATTGCTGAAATTTTACACAAAAAAGTATATTTCACATTCGCTTTACTTACCTTTTCTTAAATTTTTCTTGAGATTTCGGAAAATATATAAAAAGGCAGTTCATACATAATCGTTTGATATTTGCTTATAAATCTTTCACATATCCCTAGATATTTTATAGCACATATATTACTCACTAAAGTGGGGTCTCAGAAAATGTCTTTAAGTAAAATAATAGAAATCTGATTTAAAAATATAAAAAGTATTAAATAAATTTGAAGTGATCAATGAAACAAACATTTCCGAAACTATATATATTCAAGATATGATTACAGGTATGCCTTATAATATAAATTCACCTAGCTATTTCTTTCTTGATCTTCTTTGATCCCTATAACGGATTAAGTGTCACAATTATCTCATAGTCAAAGTCTGCTGTGGCTGGAACTATTTTTCATACCACATCTAAAAATTTATAAAAAATTAATTATCACAGTTTAAAAATGTTTAATAAGATTTGGTATCATTTATGTCAGTAAAAATAATGTTAAAAGTTGAGTGTTGGTAGTGGTAATTTCGAGTTCAACCACACACTCGTTTTGTTATTAAAGTAAAAAACCGCTGCCCAAGGAATTACTACTTCCACATCCAGATTTTCTATCCAAGTCTCTCATAACGAAAAAATTTTGTATGTGGAAATAATTGTTTATAGAACTTTAATAATATAACATTCGAAATGGTCTACCCCAAAAACCCATAAAACGATATCCCACAGGGTAGTGGGGTGGTGATAGGGGGGTAGTAGTGGAGGTGGATGAGAGTAAGAATATTTTGAGACTTTTGATTCTTGTACACACACTAAATCACAATTTTATTTTCATCTCCTTTAATAATGGAGGGGTGCTAATGGGGGTGGCTAATGCCAAAAAATTTTTTTAAACCTTAGCTTCTCTTGTATCACTAAATACTAATTTTATGGACTCTTACCTGCTTGATTTACCGATTTACCTCCTATTTACCACATTTTACCCCCCAACCCTTCGACGGAATAAGATGAAAATATAATCTAGTTCCAGATCCCGTTAAAGTACATACGTGTACCAAATTTCAAGTCAATATCTTAAACGATTCCAGAGTAAACGTGGGCACAAAAAAAAATTACAGACCGAGACAGAAATTTTTTTTGCTCAAATTTAAAATCTCGACGTTTCATGACATTCTAAGCCTATCTGAACAATAAAAATTTTCAAAAATTTTTTGTCATTACCATACTTCCACTGGATGTGGAAGTAATTAAATTTAATTTTAATAGCTTACATCTTTAGAACAACTTCATTGACACTATTGAAAATATAAAAAAAAAGGATGACGATTGAAAATAAACTACTATTTTGTAAAACATGAATTAGCAATAAAGATACGAATTCAGAATTTGATTCTAACAGGGCATGCAGAATACGGTTCTAAAATTATTTGAACTTTGTATCACTCTTGATTCGTGGACACCATTTGAATTCTATCTCTAGCAAAATAATAAAGTTTAGATGAGACTTAAAATAAGACACTAAGTATACACTAAATTAAAAATTAAGCAAAAAAAACTGAAGGTGAAGTTTCTCATTACCGAAACGAGTATTTCAATATGAAACAATAAAGAATATATTTTTTTATAGAGCCTTATTATAGCTACAGAAAAAATTGGTAAAAACAGCAATTTGCACAAAATTCAAATGCAAAATGTCTAAGATTTTAGAACTTACCATCTTTTCTCTCATTATACTGCCACTGCCAGAAGCCCCATGAACGAAGCTAGTTTTAATTGTCTATTATAACATTCTAAAATAGAAAAAAATGTATAAGTACCTAAATTATTCCAATTAAATAGGGAGGATTAGAGGAAAAAAAACTGATACCTACCTAAAGTTTTGAAACTTGGCAGAGATGTTCATTAAGGCCCACTGTTTAAACATACTTAAAGTCGTCAACTCTATCTCTTACGCTTGCGCCGCCATCTTGAAAAAATGGTGCTCAGATTAAGTTTTTTTCTTATATCTCGCTAACCATTAGAGATATCGAAATTAAGTCTCCAATAAAAAGTAAAGCTTATAAAATTCTCTACAAAAAATGTAATATAATATTTTCCCGTATCTATTATTATCATCTTCTAAAATAGGAAATTACATTTGATCAACACATTTCTAAACCGGAAATCACTCTTAAAAAAAAATTCATATTATTATGTTAATTCTAGAATTCCTAATAACTTTAAAATATCCGTCGAATATCAGTCTGTCAGTTTGTCCATCTGTACGACACTTTTTGTGAGTATGATAATTTAAAAGAGAGGAGTCCAATTTTATTGAAATTTGAACAGTAAGTTAGTGTTAACTAAAGGAAGAACTCTATTGATTTTGAAAAAAATCGATTAGTAAATAAAAAAATCGGCAGCTACTGGAAGCGGCTGGAACCTCCCCACCCGGTGAATCTTTGAAGCCGAAAAGAGCACTAAACAATATGAACGATCTCATTTAATTATATTTATTAAGTTGAAATATTTTTTTCGTATTAAATCAGAAAAAAGGTCTTGCGTTCGGTGGGATTTGGACCTAATAACTTGAGTGTTAAATTTATAGTCTGCACAACATTAATATTTTATTCAATGTTTTTAATACAAATATATGCTTCATCGGATCGTAGCCCCGGGCCAGCCAGACAACCACGGTGAACACCGCCGTGGCGAGTGTGAGGCTGGACGGGGTAGGTCCGGTTTGGCTTGGAAAAAAATAGAAAAGTAGCTCCTGTCTTCTGTAGGCAGGCTTAAAGACTAGGTTAAAATTATAATGTGTCCACTCCACATGGACCTAAAATTAATACAAAAATAAACACAATTCTATAAAAACGTTCGTAGGCAAGAGCACTTAATAATTTTGATTATTGATACGGGAAACAACTAAACGAAAAAACCTGTTCGTTGGTAATGGGGTGGATGGCAGGGATGGCCATCTTTGGAAAAAACTATATAACTCTTGGTGGACAGCTTCCCTGCCAGATGTAGCCAGGGTAGTGTTCATGGTGGATCGTTTAAGTTTGAGTTGGTATATTTTGTTTTATCTTTTGGCCTCGACCAATTTTTCACTAAATCGGTCGGGGAAGTGATAGCTGTCAAATTTTTGGTTCCAATGTTTCTCTGGGGAATTTGGTTTTTGAAAAATGTTTAGGTTGGTACCAATGTCTTAAATTGTTTTTAGGTTATGTAGTACTATTTTTAGGTTATGTTGCCGGAAGAATTTCCGGCGGGATGCCGGAAGTAGCGGAAATAGTTTTTAAAATATAATTTCACTGTCACTTTTAAAGTTTTATTGGAAAAAACTCACAGAAAGCGTTCCGGTGAGGTTGCTTACACTTGTAGGGCTTGTAAGCGGTTCAGGATGACCTCTCACACCATCCGTGGGCTTTATAAACGTCGAAAAAACTTGTAATCTCTCGATGCACCTGACACGTCAAAAATACTCAGCATACAGTCTGCACGCTTTAACACACTAGCAGAGAACTTATACCACAAATGGACCCGTAGTATTTTTTGGGAATTTTCCTTTGAGTCCATTTAATAAAATTTGACATATTTCTGAAAATTTGACATTTTTCTGAAAAGTGATATTTTTCCGAAAATTTTACATTTTTTGAAGTGACTACTCGAAAATTTGACAATTTTTAAACATTTGACATTTTTCTGAAAGGTGACATTTCTTCGAAAATTTGACGTTTTTTCGAAAATTTGACATTTTCCTGAATTTTTGCCATTTTTCTGAAAAGTGACATTTCTCTGAAAATTTGACATTTTTTTCGAAAATTCGACATTTTTCTGAAGTGACATTACTCCGAAAATTTGACAATTTTCAAACATTTGTCATTTTTCTGAAAAGTGACATTTCTTCGAAATTTGACGTTTTTTCGAAAATTTGACATTTTTCTGAAAAGTGACATTTTTCTGAAAATTTGACAAATTTCCGAAAAGTGACATTTCCCTGAAAATTTAACATTTTTTCGAAAATTTGACATTTTTCTGAAAAGTGACATTTCTCCGAAAATTTGACGTTTTCCTGAAATTTACTTACAGCCTGACAATTTTCAAACATTTGACATTTTTCTGAAAGGTGACATTTCTTCGAAAATTTGACGTTTTTTCGAAAATTTGACATTTTCCTGAATTTTTGACATTTTTCAGAAAAGTGACATTTCTCTGAAAATTTGACATTTTTCGAAAATTTGACATTTTTCTGAAGTGACATTACTCCGAAAATTTGACAATTTTCAAACTTTTGGCATTTTTCTGAAAGGTGACATTTCTTCGAAAATTTGACGTTTTTTCTGAAAATTTGACATATTTCTGAAAAGTGACATTTCCCTGAAAATTTAACATTTTTTCGAAAATTTGACATTTTTCCGAAAATTTGACGTTTTCCTGAAAATTTGACGTTTTCCTGAAAATTCGACATTTTTTAAAAATCTGACATTTTTCTGAAAAGTGACATTTCTCCGAAAATTTGATATTTCTTGGAAATTAAAAAAAAAAATTTCGTGACTCGTCTTGTAGAAATATTTTTTTGATATCATCATCAGTTCGCCTGTTATAAGAATTTTATGCTTTTACGACGTCATCAGAACGTAGGTGTATTTTTAATTCACTCGTATTCCATCCATCTACAATATTTCCACCTACGTTTCAAACTTTAATTGGATGTTTCCAATAGTTAAGTCGATATCTGCACCAGTTTCTAAGAATTTTTCTTATTTGTGACGTCATGTGACGTAGGTGTATTATTAATTCACTCGTAATCCGTCCATCTACAATATTTATACCTACGTTTCAAATTTCAGTTCGATATCTTCCCGAGTTATCAGCCGAAATCACTGAACACCTCTGTCATTATTAGAATATCACCCTGTACATTGCACTGCTTTGAGGACAAAACAAGTGAAATTTTTGTTTTTTAATTTATTTCACGGAAACCAAATCGAAAAAGTGCAAGTGTGATATATCGTTGAAATCGGAATTTTTACTGCTTTTCAATGGTTCAATTACAAATTGTAAGTAATCATAAAATAAACAACTTGTTGTGCCAAAACGGCACTAAACGTAATCCGATCCCAACCAAAACCTTTTCAGATCTTCTGGAGCACTAAAGAAACCCTCATGCAAAGTTTCATCCAAATCCATTTAGTAGCTTCGTCGCTAACACACACACACACACACACACACACACACACACACACACACACACACACACACACACACACACACACACACACACACACACACACACACACACACACACACACACACACACACACACACACACACACACACACACACACACACACACACACACACACACACACACACACACACACACACACACACACACACACACACACACACACACACACACACACACACACACACACACACACACACACACACACACACACACACACACACACACACACACACACACACACACACACACACACACACACACACACACACACACACACACACACACACACACACACACACACACACACACACACACACACACACACACACACACACACACACACACACACACACACACACACACACACACACACACACACACACACACACACACACACACACACACACACACACACACACACACACACACACACACACACACACACACACACACACACACACACACACACAACACACACACACACACACACACACACACACACAACACACACACACACACACACACACACACACACACACACACACACACACACACACACACACACACACACACACACACACACACACACACACACACACACACACACACACACACACACACACACACACACACACATACACGCACGGTAATGCACTGTGGAGGACCGTCCTGGTACCCAATAGTGGAAGATTTGCTGGTTTTATAAATTTCGGATTGCTCTTAGTTCACTTGTATTGTTACTGTTTTTAATTTTTCTTTACACTCCTTTGTTTAGGAGTTATACAGAAAAAAAAATATACTCCACAGTTAATTGACAATCTACCGTGAGTGTTAATCATCGACAGTTAATGTGGCATATGAAAATGTGTTAAGGCTCCTCCACACTTTATGTTGAATTACACTCCGTCAGAATGATAGTGCAGTTCACACCAACAAAAGCATCTTTCTATGATCTTTGCCTGATAATAAAATATTTACGGATTATTCAGTGTGTCTCCGGATGAGGTATCGCACTCTTATTTTTGATTTGCCGGGAAAAAGGCGTTCTTTATAAAAAGTTTTGCTTGTCTTCGGAAGTCATAAACAGTTGTCAAACTTAAGATAAATTATACAGGGTAGTCTAAAAATTAGAAAACATTAAATCGACTTGAACCTTTTTTTTAGATTTTTATTGAAAATTTTATTTAACAATGTTTTTCAATTATGAAGAAAAACTTAAGTATGAGTATAGTTGCAAAATAAGGAAATAGCAATTTAAAAAGAAAATAACATTTTATTGAACTAAGTTGAAAACTATTCCACATGTAGTGTAGACCTCCTACTAGTACATATTTTTCTAATCTTTTTCTAAATTCTTCAGACAGAATGAGTACACATCTTCCTTTATGGTTGCAACAGCATCCACAATTTCTTCTTTGATTAATCTACGTCGTTTTCGAAATCTTTTGCATATACTTTTGCTTTAAATACTCCCATAAGAAGTAATCCAACGGGGTTAGATCTGGCGAACGGGCAGGCCATGCTGTTTGCCCATGGCTGCCAATACACCTGTCGTGGAAGTGATTGTCTAACTAGAATTGAAGAATTACTGGGCATCAATCTTGCTGTAAATTTATTTTTCTTCTATATTATAAATTTTCATTGTCCAGTTCGAACGAAACAAAATTATTGAAAATTTTTAAATAAGTATCGCTTATTCTGTGATACATTTTGTCGCACCAAACAATTTAAACTTTTGATTATTAGTGGTAATTCGGAAATTAGGATTTTCCTGAGTCCAGTACCTACAATTCTGAGACGAGACTACCAGTGGCGGCTGGTGAAATTTCAATATTTTTTTTCTCGTCTGTGGTGCATGGGACCCTTACGAAACTTGGGAAATAACATCTAGAGAAGCACTTCTCTAATGACCCCTAAAAAATTTTGAAAAAGCAGTTTGCGAAAAAATTTTTGAAAATTCGCTAGCCTCCCCTGGGTCTAGGGACCCCTGTTTACTTTTATTTTTTTTTGTCATATGCATTTGACTTTTTATAAAAATGCATCGACAGATTTTGGAGTTTGTGAAAATATTTTCATTACTAACTGAGATACAACGAATTGAAATATTGTAATTTGATAAATTGTAAATTACAAAATTTCAGTTCATTGTATTTCAGTTAGTAATGAAAATATTTTCACAAACTCTAAAATCTGTCGATGCATTTTTATGAAAAGTCAAATGCATATGACAAAAAAAAATAAAAGTAAACAGGGGTCCCTAGACCCAGGGGAGGCTAGCAAATTTTCAAAAATTTTTTCGCAAACTGCTTTTTCAAAAGTTTTTAGGGGTCATTAGAGAAGTGCTTCTCTAGATGTTATTTCCCAAATTTCGTATGGGTCCCATGCGCCACAGACGAGAAAAAAAATATTGAAATTTCACCAGCCGCCGCTGGAGACTACCCCATTAGTAGTAAAAGTAGGTTCGTCCGTGAATAAAATGTTTCGATGAAAAATTTTCTCACCCATAGTTAAACGAAGAGCATAATCTCCAATTTGAAGTTTGTGAAGAACGTGAATGAATAAAATTTTTTGCCGACTAAAATCCTCTCAATGTGAGATTTGCTACTACCTAAAATTGATCATTTAACGACCATCTTGGGTGTTCTTGTACAGAGTCTAACTAAATCTATAACAGTAGCAACGTTATCTTCATTTAATTGTTCTTTGGTTCTTTTGATATTTTTTACATCCCCAGTGGAATCAAATTTATAAGTTAATTTACGTACTGCCATACTGCTTTGCAAGTCACTTTAATATCTGAACACTTCTCATTTTAAACTTCCAGAGTTAGCATATCCCACCCCAACAAACATCCCTCGATATCAATCCTTTCCTCCCTTAAAGAATCCTGCACCGGGAAAACAAACAAGCTGGTAAACTCTATACATTCATTAACACCATCTACAAAAAACATACAGTTTTATCAAATGACAAAGTATTTTAAGCAGATTTTTGTGATTTAATTTCCCTGTATGAATATTCATATCACCGTAACATCCTGTTCTCCTGTTACTTCAAAGCAAATCCCATATCAAATTATAACTTTATAAATTTTTATAAAGAATAAGTTTTTCTTGGAAAATCACGAGGGGGCAACCACTGAGGGGAAATAGTGTACAAATCGGAGGAATTAGGAAGGAATTGAAGGTATTTCGGAAGGAATTATTAGGTATTAAGGGAATTACAGGGGAATTTGGAGGAAATAAATATTATTACGAGGTATTAGAAGGGAATTAAGAGGAAATAAAAGGTATTAGAAGGGAACTAGAACGTAAAAATATTGAAATGGAATGTTTATCTTGAAGAATTACATAACAATTCTTATAGAAAGGACGTCAGTGTTGTAAAAACATTAGCGCCGAGATTAGCGCTAAAAATATCTAGTAAAGAAAAAATATTTAATTTAATTAAACTACCGATGATACTATGGACTTCAGTGATATAACGATTTATATCGGACAGAATTCATAAAGTTTTGAAAATTGGTAGAAATGTTAAGGATAGCATAAGAATTTCTAAACCGAAAAGTTCTCAGCCCTAAATAGTGTGCTTCATCCCCTAGGACGCCGTTTCCACCCCCATTTTGAGGTTTTCTAGATTATCTCGGGAACGGTGCACTTTTTGACTAATTATACCTTATAAAATTCTCTATAAAAAACGTCTCTACACTTTTTTTCCTAAAATTAATAGTACCGTGGGAATTAAGGCGCATACATAAGGGTTGGTTCCGGTCAACATAATAAATTGTAATCTTTACTATAATTTACTTTAAAGTTCAATGCTTAACGCTAAAGCAGTAGCTACTAAACTCCACCTAAAATTATAATAAATGTACCACTTCCACCCTCTCACCTCTATAAAATAACGCGATTTTTAAAGAAGCGAGAATATTGTATATTGTATTTGTTTCCACGCCACCCTAGAAGTAAAGTACTTGGCGTGTGATGTCCCCTGTAGGCCGAATCCACTAATTATCAAAAAGTTACCTACGTTAATTAATCTTCACCGTCCTCCATAGATTCGACATTCATGCATGCTTATCCGTGGTAATGGTAACACATTGTGGAGCAACGTAAGCCTGCTCTTCTGCAACTGCACCTGTTTTCGCACCCTAATTTGCATGAACAAGAAATTAGTGTTAAAACAGATTCGGGAGCCGGTTCTTTTATTGTCATAGTTCGGGTTAATATACCGCCAACTTTTTTCCATCCCCAATCAGTAGCTTCTAGCGCAACGTTTTTCTATGTTTGAATTTGGTAAGAAACGCGATATGAGTGTTGCCGAGCAGCAGCAGAAGTTGTTGGTAGTTTTGATAATATTACAGTATTGTTCGCTTTACCAACAAGTTTGTTAAAAGTCACGAATCTGTATACATCTAGACTTTTTTCTGCGGAGGTAGAGTTGTATAAAGCTAGAACAAATCGCTCTCCTACGTCTACAATTTCTCCATGACTAGCTTTTTCATTATTAAAACTTTGTACGATGTCTTGTAATACTTCAGTAATATAACAGTTAAAATTGTAATATATCGGACAAAATGTGTGCTTCACCCCCTAGAGGACTTCATCCCCTAGAGGACGTCGTTTCCACCCCCATTTTGAGGTTTTCTAGATTATTTCTGGAACGGTGCATTTTTCCACAAAAAAACCTATATACAGAATTATTCCTTATAAAATTCTCTATAAAAAACTTCTCTAAACTTTTTTCCTAAAATTAATAATATTTTGGTAAATGAGGCGCAAATGTAATCAGCGCAGGTCATATAATTCGCTGAATATCCGTATGGCTATTTCCAAAGCTGTCTTTACGCGAAAAGAATATAAATATCTATACACCACCACAATGTAAAAAATTTCAATTTCTCCCACTACATCTCAGACGAACCAAGGTCACTGCATTATTTTAGAGCTTGCTGTAAACGCTGTTACTGTTCAGGGCTGCCAATGTGCGGGATTTTATGCAAAAAGCGGGTATTTTAAACCCACTTTCGGGTAAAATCGAAACAGGAAGTCGGCCATTTTGGTTCTTTACGCTATATAATTGGAAATTATATCCCATATCACTACACCAAATTTGAAAAAAATCCATTCACCCATTCAAAAGTTACAACAGTGTCCCTATCGGCTGAGCCACCCGGTATACAATATTCTCGCTTCATCAAAAATCGCGTTATTTTATAGGGGTGAGGGGGTGGAAGTGGTACATTTATTATAATTTTAGGCGGACTTTAGTAGCTACTGCTTTAGCGTTAAGTATTGAACTTTAAAGTAGATTATAGTAAAGATTTATTGTGTTGACCGGAACCTACCCTTATGTGTGCGCCTTATTTCCCACGGTACTATTAATTTTAGGAAAAAAGTATAGAGACGTTTTTTATAGCGAATTTTATAAGGAACAATTTTGTATATAGGTATTTTTATCAAAAAGTGCACACCGTTCCCGAGATAATCTAGAAAATATTAAGGTATTAGGAGGAAATAAAGGTATTAGGGGAATTACAAGGAATTAAAGGGGAAATAAAGGATATTTTTCTAGAATAGGTATTAGGTGTACAAAATTTCGCCAGCGATTGCCCCCTCAGAAAATCAGTACCTATCGCTTCTAACCGCGTGCACATGTAGATACGTCTTTCTTTTACTAATTCTCTGTTTTCTTTCTTGCTCTCGTTTATCTCAGAACCCATATATAAAACTACATGCCGAACCTGTATATAACTTATACAAGGATGGCCCACATAAGACAGTTCTGTACTTTTTCTCGGAAACTGTAAGAGCTACGACTAAAAGTTTTATACAAAAGTTGTTTGATATCAAGCAAATTTTTATTTTATGATATCTTTGTTTATACAGGAGGTGAATATATTAGTTTTTCTTGTGAGATCAACTTTGTTATTTTAAGTGAAACACCCAGTATATACAAAAACATAGCTCTTACAGTTTCCGAGAAAAATAAAGACAGAATCATCTTACTTAGGTCAACCTCTGTACCTTCTACAAAAAGCTTCCGCAAAATTTTAAATTTATAAAATGTATCGCACCGTTTTCTAGTAAAAGGCAAGAAACGAGCCTGATAACTGACTTTTTCAAAAAAGGTGATAAAAAGTTCTCACCTTCAAAAAATTCTATCTCGGTCATTATTTATTGTACAAAGAAACTAAAAATAAAATTATATAAAAAAAATATTTTTAAGAAAAAACTTTTTTTGCAAAAACTACTGAAAAATAAAAATAATTTTTTTTAAATTCATACACCTGGAAACCAAAAGCTTTGGGGATGGTCATATAGCGCTACTGCATAATTACTTTGCTCAATTCACCGCCCCCAAAGCTTTTGGTTTCCAGGTGCATGAATTTTAAAAAAATTATTTTTACTTTTTAGTAGTTTTTGCAAATAAATTACATAATTTTATTTTTTACTTTTTAGTCTTCTTATTTTACAGACAGACCGATAAAACCTTTCATTTGCCTCCGCCATCCACCCCTTCCCTCTCCCGTCTTATCACCTCTCCAACACTACTTCCCACCCCTTTCCCACCTCTTCCCACCCCTTCCCTCCCCCTTCCCACCTCTTCCCACCCCATCCCCACCACGTGTGCCAAATTTCAAAGCTGTAGGCTTAATTAGAACTAGTCGAAATTCAGCTTCCAAGATTTGACTTAAACAAACATACATACATACAAACATTGCAAGTTAAATAACAGGTTTTAAAAAGAAAGAAAAGGAATTTCACAACCTTTAAAAAGTAGGTATTTTATTTTTCCTTATTAAATTGCATAGTTTTCGAGATATCGACCAAAAGTCAATTTTATGAGCATATGTGACCCATTTACTGGGAAATGCATTTGTCATTTGCTAGGCACTCTTAACATGTAATTAAATAAGTACACCTTTTATGTGACCCATTTACTGGGAAATGCATTTGTCATTTGCTAGGCACTCTTAACATGTAATTAAATAAGTACACCTTTCCTAAGAAAAAATGCAGCAATAACTTTTTTTTGCTTTTAAAAACTAATTTTCCTGAACTAAAAGTGTTTTTTGATTAATATTAAATAGAAAAATAACAATTTATGCTTGCATAAACTGAATTGTCGTGACAATTCAAATTCATGTCAATTGTTGTCTCAAGCTTCATTGTGTTCACTCATAAAAACCATGTAAATGTTTAATTATTATGTGCTGTTTTGCAATTCATAAATAAAATGCCTTCTATCTCAAAATAATATGTTGAGAAACGCCTCTTTGGCTCAGGAGGGCAGGTACCTTGCCTCCCTGTAAGATTAATTTTAAGCTCTAAATTGCAATTATTGCCACCGAACTGCAGGTGCGTACCGCCAGTTATCAAGCAAAACCTTTTTATTATTGTATTGCACTTTACTCCCTTTATCCTGAATATGATGATCATTTCTTTCAGATAAATAGGTATACAAATAGGGCTATTTCTTAACTAGGGTGGAATAACATCATTTATATTATTACTATCATAAAAACGTGGCACTCGCTAATATTCTCGTACCCATGCCTTCTTATCGTTTTTCTAATACCTGTACCCACAAACTAACCATAAAATTTCCTTCCCTATACACAACAATTTGTAGATAGATATTTATATTATTTCTCACTTTGAACTGTACTTTATAATATAACTATGAATTGAAAATTGACAAAACTTTAATGCATCTGCCCATTTGAACCGTAACTAATTTAAGATAATATAATACAAACATTTATTTATTAGGGGCACTTGTCCATTTTATAGACTAGAGAATGGGATGACTCTGAAAACAACCTATTTAGCAACGCTGAAGGTCCATATACCTTATAACTTTCACCCAAACTGAAGGGTATCTATGATAGTTTTCTAATAAATAAAATCAAGTAGAATGGTGTGGTAATCAACCCTAATTTAACCCTTTGTTATAATTAAAGTAATTGTACAAATTCAACTAAATATACTAACGTTGAAATACAACGTTACCATATGTAATAATTCATACAAAATAAATAAGGTAATAAATGATATTTTTAAATCATAGTACCTATTAAACTATTTCATAATCTAATATTTAGAATCAAAAGATTGTAAATCAAATGACATTTATATTTTATGAAACTGATATTTTACGCACTTGTTGTTTTGAAATACACATTTTTGTGATTTTAACATTTTTTAAGGGAAAGTACAGTACCTAGAGGTAAAAAATATGTAAAATCTCGGAATAATCTCACAAGTAATGATAATTTTTCTTTATGGGTTATTATTGTAGTAAAAGGTGTCATCTTCAGTTTCTATATGGTCCGGACACTTGCTCTTACCTTCAAGGGGTGAAAATCACCTCTAAAATTTAGATATTTAATATTTGCTGATTTGTTTTTGAAACGTGAAGTTTTTGGGATCGCTAATTACGAATCATTACGAAGTCAAAATTAAAAAATTAGGCAAGTGTTTTAAATAGACAAAAAAAATGCGTATCTAGGTTATGTTATATGTTAACAAAAAACAGTATTTTTGAGAAAAGAAATGTAATTGCATATTTATAATAACAAAATGGCCGCATTTTGTTTAAAAAAATGTGAAAACGCATGTTGTTTCTTTATTTTTTATGATACAGAAACAAACGAAAAATTATTTTAAAGACCGATAAATTATCTTTAATTCTGTTTCTTAGAAATTTTGATGGGCGTGTGTGATATTTTCTAAGATATTCAACATTTGAACTAAATACTTTTTCCTATAAATGTTCAAATGCCATCTTTATACTTAAATATGTACGAAACTATCCTACTTTATTTTCAATGTATAGGCTTTATTTTTGATCTCTACAATTTTTTCGCTAAAACTAATATTTATTGAGATATTTGCAAACAATACAAACATTTACGTTTTATCGAAAATCCCTATATAATTTAACCTGCAATTTTTTTCTAAAGCAAGCGTTGTAGACGGACGAAAAACTTTGAGTATCTGGATCATATCATACGTTAACGAAAAACAGTATGCGGGAAAATATTTTTTTTAATGACTGATTACTTACATTAACAAAATGGCGACAATTTTATTTAAAAAATGTGAAGAAGCACATTGTCTTTGTCATAACTTCTATGTTATAGAGTTAATAAAAAATCATTTGATTAATAGTCTTTCATTTTGGTGGTTAGCATTTTTGACGTAAGTGCCCTAGTCTCTGAGATTTAAACCAAATACCTCATCGCTCAATTTAGTAGCTTTCTTATTTGTCTCTAGCACGTTTTCGCTCAATGTGTTACTTCAAGTTATTTGACGAAAATCGTTTTTAAATACCCTTTCAAGTTAAAATCCCAATTTTCAAGTCGTTACAACTTAAATACTATTAATTTGGTTGAGTGGCAGAATAGCCTACGGCTAAACTCCGTCAGGACATTAAAATAAATAAGGCGATAAAAAAATTATATAAAAAGTTGCATATAGAACATGTTCTTCTCCAAATTTGATTATCTTTCAGCTCCAATGTTTTTGTTTTTTTTTTTTTTAGGTGCCACACCCTGAAAAGGGTAGTATCCACCCCCTATAAATTAGCAAACACCCTCATAATATAGAAACTTTTACTTGATGCATTTATTATTAAGTTGCCAAAAATGAACGAAATCTAATTCATATGACATTATTCCGAAGTTAAAACCTGCAGTTACTGTACTATATTATTAAATATTATTTTTGTATATGCTTTAAAATTAGTCAAACTATCAATAATAGACGTCAGTTACCATCGGTAATGCACAGAAAGTCATTCCGACAAATTTTAGGTTTGTCAAATTATGGTAATGTCATGATATTTGAGAATTAATTATACTGTCTTACAAAAACACCTGTGTTGTTGAAAAAATCATGCGTGTATGATGAGAAAAAAGTACCTTCTCCAATTTCGCATAGCTTATAGCAATTTCTATGCTCATGCGGAGAACCTACTTTCCACTATTAACACACAATTATACATAACTACACTATAGGTATAGGTACTATTTCATAAAATAAAAATATCAACTTATTTATAATCACTTCATTCCAAATTTCCAAATATTATAATATGAAACAGTGTAGTACGTTATTCATGAAATATCTGTTACCTACTAGCTGAATAACCCGGCCTTTCTCGGAATTCGAAAGCAATATCTTTCAACCCCTGTATCTCACCCCTGGTTGCCAGTTTTTTTCCGTCGTTTTGAGAGTAAAATTCAACGGTCTAGCTCATCGGAATGTTAGTTTTCATTTTCAGACAAACGTGCATTAAGCTTTAAATGTCATAGATTACCTACCTTATTTTACAGCTACAAACTGTTATAATACGAGAAATGTTTAAAAAATTATATTGTCAAATTCTGAAAATAGTCAGAGGAGTATTATTTGATCTAGTTCTTTGAAATATTAATTTATTTTTCTTAAATGACAAAAAATATATTTAAAAAGTTTAAAATTGAATATAAAAATCGGAATCTACGTAAAAAATTATTTAGCTTTAAAAAAACGTATAAATACTCCACTTAAACCTCACGCTACTTCAGAATATATAGTACGAAATATATTTTACGTATTGCATGTATTATCAATTATCATTCTCGGTCATGTTGGAGGCCAAAATAACTATGTTATTTTTATTTAAAAGTGCATAAGGGCAACAGTGTATCTTAGTAAATAATTGACAGAGGATTTTTTTTATTGTTCCTCTTTCGATATATTATTAGTATATATGAAAATTTTATGTAATAGTGAACGATTTATATATGATTCTTTTTATAAAAAAAATATATAAGGCCGAAAAAAACGGTTAATAGTGGTTAAAATGACTTTTGGTATCTTAAGTATATAAAAATGATACAGTTTGAAAAATCTTGCATCTATTCCTTTATTGCAACTCAATTTTTAATTTTGTTATTGTTTTTTGGGCGTTCTAATGAATAAATTGAATTGAAACTTGTTATGGAAGAGTAGGCCTATTAGGCATACACTATCAAGTTTTGTCACAATCTAACATTTTCTTTTTTTACAGACTTTTTCTTTTGTACGAAGAAAAGAAATAATGTACATATACATTATTTAGGTCTTACTCAAGCTAACTTTCATACTCATAACAAAATATCTAATTTCTTTATATTGAGTGAATATGCAAATATAATGGTGTATTGGGTAAACAAATTCTTTAAAATACAAATTATTGTTAAATTTATTAAAACAACTGCCTATTCTTGCTAATACTAGAAGAAACTGAACTATATAATAGATTTCACAGAATTATGTAGGAGAAAAATACGGAAATTAGAAAAAAATTAAAAACTTACTAAAACAACTTGCACACTGAATAATCAAAAACGAGACCCCAAAATGTTAGCTATGAATCATTTTATACAATTAAATTTCATTTAGTAGCAATTATTAGCATTGTTTTGATGTATTCTACAATCATTTGTATTTTAAAGTGTTTCTACATTTTTTTCTTTACCTAATATACTATTATAATTGTGTGTTCAGAAGTTAAGCATCAATATAAATATTTAAAAAACCTAGGTAATTTCTCATTAGTATGGAAGTTACCTTCAGTAATACCTAAATAATGTCTATACAGGGTGATATGTAAGTCGATAAAACCCTTTTAGGAACTTAGAGAATAAGTCATTTAGAATATATTTCGCCAGACTTATCTTGGTACAAAGTCTTACGGTTTTCGAACTATTCGCCAGTTTGAATTTTTTTGAATAAATGTCGTAGAACCATTTTTATAAGCTAATGAGAGCTGCTATGTCTGTTCTTTCAGTTTATTCTCTTGCTCTAATATGTATTTTTTCTGGTCAATACGTTAACGATTATCTAAAGATGAAGTAAAGATTAATAGAAAACTACGCTATTCACAGGGTGTATTTTTGGAAAACGGGGCAAACCTGTAAAAGTCAGGGAATTTGATTTTGGTCAGAGAAATCAGGGAAAAGTCAGGGAATTTATAAATTTATAAAAAAGTCAGGGAAAATTTATTAAAACGACTTATCCCTTTCGTTCACCTTGTCCTAGAAATAGTACATTGGATTACATTTACTTTTTATTTTTTTAATTAGAACAGGTTTTTGTATACCGTGCGTGTAATTTCCCATTAGGCATGTACATTCACGTAGCGCGAGAAATATGACAACACCGGCAACTGTAAATTCGTCCATCGGTGGAGCATTCCAGCTCCGTTATTTCATTTCAGCCAGCTGGCACACGCGATGTTGCAATTCTACTCCCCATGCCTAGCCCACGACTACACACACGGTATTATACATTATTCTTCATTGTCGGAAAAGTTTGAGGCCATTTAGATATAGATAGAAAAATGTAGGAAAGCAAACATACGATGGGGTCTGTAGAAATTTTATACCATGTGAGAGTGCAGCAAAACAAATATTTTTATAATACTTGCAGTTAACGAATTGTTGTGATTTTTTCTGTATTAGTGAACAAGGACCTATTGTGCAGTGTGAGATTTTTTGTTTGAACTTGTGGGCACATTTTAGACTTTTATTTATAAATAAAATAGTGTACTAGAATTAGAACAGCTTGACACAACACCACAAAATTGTCAGGTAAACTTAATCTCACTTTTCAAAAAAAAAAAAAATCACAAACACACGTCACAGCTAAGTTACGATATTTCACAGTTGATGCGACTGGCAAGAAGTATCTAACCAACCAGAAACTATACTCTATATTCTCTATCTTGATGAATCAGAAGTGGAATGTCTCTCCGATGAACATGATGATGGTTGCAAAATTGACTCTTTTGGCTACCCCATTGGTATTTTTTTCAAAATTTATAGCTAAATGTGTTATCATTTAGGGAACCAACAATTAGGAGATAGTGATCCAGAGTATTTGCCAGAAAATACTAGTTTGACTAATTTTAAAGCATATACAAAAATAATATTTAATAATATAGTACAGTAACTGCAGGTTTTAACTTCGGAATAATGTCATATGAATTAGATTTCGTTCATTTTTGGCAACTTAATAATAAATGCATCAAGTAAAAGTTTCTATATTATGAGGGTGTTTGCTAATTTATAGGGGGTGGATACTACCCTTTTCAGGGTGTGGCACCTAAAAAAAAAAAAAACAAAAACATTGGAGCTGAAAGATATCAAATTTGGAGAAGAACATGTTCTATATGCAACTTTTTTAGCTAAATATAGCTAAATGTGTTATCATTTAGGGAACCAACAATTAGGAGATAGTGATCCAGAGTATTTGCCAGAAAATGCTGATGAAATTGAAAATACGCAATACGCACTTAGTGAAGAATTGTTTCCTGAAATTCATACCAAATAATAATATTATATTTATTATTATTATTGATGTAAATTAAAAAATAAACATTTTTTTCACAAAAAAATATGTTTTATTGTTTCAGAATTGTTAGCTACATATTTTGTGTGGATTATCCATTGAGTCACGATGTCCTACTTCTAGGACATTTTTTTCAAAAATGGGTGGGGGAAAATTTTTAAAGAAAGTATTAAAAATTATATTAAACAACTTATGTGCAAAATTGAAAAGTCGTGACTGAAAGTTGCTCCCATCTTGCGCCACCCCGCTCGTTAAAAAATGTTTTCCATTTCACCACCCGCTCAATTTTCATTTTTCGAACAGAAAATTTTTCTGGAATTTTTATTGAAAAGTCTTGGTATACCTGGAAAAGTCAGGGAATTTCAAAATTGTGAATTTGTATACACCCTGTATTCAGATACTTAAAAAAATTTAAATGGCATTATTAACCTTTACTTTAACTTTAGATAATCGTTAACGTATTGAACATAAAAAAATTATATTAGAGCAAGAGAAAAAACCGCTGCCCAAGGAATCACTACTTCCACATCCAGATTTTCTATCCAAGTCACTCACAACGAAAAAATTTTGTATGTGGAAATAATTGTTTATGGAACTTTAACAATATAATATTTGAAACCCTCTACCACAAAAACCCATAAAATGATATCCCACATCGGCAGTGGGGAAGGGGTGGTGATAGGGGGTGGTTGGTAGTGGGGGTGGATGAAGTAAAAAAATATTTTAAGGCTTCTGGTTCTTGTACACACACTAAATCACAATTTTTTTCATCTCCTTTAATAATGGGCTGGGGGTGGTAATGGGGGTGGCTAATGCCAATTTTTTTTTTTGAAACCTTAGCTTCTCTTGTATATACTAAATACCAATTTTATGGACTATTACCTGCTTGATTTATCTATTTACCCCAAATTTACACCAATTTACCCCCCAACCCTTAGGAACCGAACAAGACGAAAATATAATCTAATTCTAGATCTCGTTAAAGTACATATGTGTACCAAATTTCAAGTCAATATCTCAAACGGTTCCAGAGTAAACGGGCGCACAAAAAAAGCTACAGACCGACAGACAGACAGACAGAATTGTTTTTTCGCTCAAACTTAAAATCTCGACGTTTCATGACATTCTAAGCCTATTTGAACAATAAAAATTTTTAAATTTTTTTTTGTCGTTACTATACTTCCACTGGATGTGGAAGTAAAATTCGGATCTACACGATTTTTCGAAAAAAATCCCAATTGGCGATTAGTTCGGAAACCTTGAGTTTGTACTAATGTAAGCGAGGCTAAATATGTTCTAAAGTACTTATCGACCTACCCTGTATATTGTCTAAATGAAGATAATTTTTTTTTCACCATTGTAAAATACATGTAAAAACCTAAAAACCTGCATTTTGAAAAAATATGTATTCTACGAATCTATGCAATTAAACAATAATAAACGATTAAAATTTCGAAATCTTTTTTTTATTTTTAGTCGTTTAAATAAATATTTTATGCTAAAATTTGGCACAAAGGTTTAGTTCAATAATGGGCATATTTCCACAAACTTTTGTTAAAATGGATGCATTATTACCTTATATTTCTTAAATTGTCAAAAAAGGCAATTTTTGGTGGTTTTTATTTTCTTACAAATTAACAAATTATCAGAAAGTTTTTTCATAGCCTTTTGCTATTTTTATTTCTGCGATACGATTATTAGAACCGTATATCTCCTTGTTATCATAAGGAAAAGAGCAGAAAATTTCAGTGTTGAAAAATAAATTGTTAAAATTTTACAAGAAGCAATGCACCACCGATTTAATCGAAAACTTTCCATGGCACTTGTTATTATATCTACAACAAATTAAAATAATAAATTTGCTGCAGCCAGAGAATTTCTTATTCACCTACTTTGTTGCTTAATTTTACTCCACTATATATGATTTAAAATGTGAAAAATTTATGACTGTACATTATAGCAAATTGAGAAACTATTAGTTACACATTTAAAATAACTACGAAAGCCAATGCTGTAGACTCTAGAGCCTGGTCGATTTCCAGATGTTTGTTAGGTATGTACCTTTCTAACAATTCGCGCCAAATCCGTACAATGGTCAGCAGTCACTTGTTTAGGAAACTACTAGCAATGGTAAAATCTACAATTTAAATCTTTAGAGATGGTCCGCAATTTTTGATTATTTATTAATTGGTTGTTCAATTTTTTTTTATCTGATTTGGGAATATTTAGTACGCCTCATTTTTTTATTATGTATTTACGTGTTCGATAATAAAGAATACTTCGCAAGGATATATTTAAAAAAATTTGCTGAAGCTAGTTTTAGAGTTTAATAAATCAATGATATTCAACTTAAAATTGCTTACTTTAAATAAAAAATATACAGGGTGGTCACCCCAAAAATGGGAAGGAGAACGATAATATTTCACATGTAGTTATCACAATTGCCAAGTAAGAACAATAATATCTTGCACATAGTTAACACAACTGTCAAGGAAAAAAATACGAAAATATACAGGGTGGTCACCTAAAAAAATAATAATGAAAAAATGTGGGGGAGATATCGTATGTACAGGGTGGTCGCGCGAATGGTAGACCCTCATTTAACTTCGTTATTTTTGGAGTTACGTAAAAAAGTTAATAATAAAAGTTAAAGAAAATCACTTGTATTTTCCAAAAACATTTCAGAAAAATAATTGAAAGTCGAATTTCGGATATATGAAATTTACTTTGGTTTTTTTTAATGGAACACCCTGTATATTTTTACATCATCTGAAAGGCCATAAAAAAACTTTTCAATGATATATGCAACATAGTATTTATCTTAAAAAAAAATGTGTCTAATTTACTTTAAATTTACAATTTATCAAAATAACCGTGGGAAACAAAAGTATGTAATTTAATGTGAACAATACTTTAGTTCTATCAAGATATTTGTTGGTAACTAATTTTACTTTGTTTTAAATAAAATGGAAAATTTCAGTGATTGATATAAATTTTTCGGACCATCAGAGCTTAATGATAACAAAATGTAATATTTAGTATGGTTTTTAAGAAAAATATTATGTTTTATATATCATTAAAAAGCCTCTTTTACGGCCTTTCTGACGGTGTAAAAATATATGGAGTGTTCCGTTTAAAGAAACCAAAGTAAAGTGCATATCTCCGAAATGCGACTTTCAATTAATTTTCTGTAATGATTTCTGGAAAATACATATTATTTTCTATAACTTTTATTTTTGAACTTTTTTACGTAACGAAGTTTAAGGTTCTAACGTTCGCGCGACTACCCTGTAGTTAACATAACTATCATAACTGCTCTCCAAAAGTCAAATTTCAACACTCGTTTTTCAAAAATCGATGAGTCATCAACACAAGACTGACGGTTTTGATTGCCTCATAAAAATTTTAATAATTTATGTTGCAATATTAAAATTTTCTGCTATTTTTCTTATTATCTTTGGTTTTCGTATATGGTTAGTTATAGTTGTGCTCTAAATTTGCCTTTTAAATAAAGTTTTCTTAAGTCGGACTTTTTATTTATGTTTCGACTCAGGTTGATTCTGGGAGCTTCTACATCTACAACAGCAATTTTGGATGGGCCATGACCCACCCTGGCCCCAACGTAGTTCCGTGCCTCTAATGTATATAAAGTAAATATACTAAAATTGTAATTCTAGAACTTGAGTATCTGCAAAAATAATCGAGTTAAATGTAAGTTTTGGGGTGTTCCCGAAAAGACCTCTACCAAATCTATATGAAAATTTGGGACTGAAAATTCCAACATTCAGTATAAAAAGTATAGTAGTGGTGGTATGATAGAAAATAATAATATTTTTTGCGTTGTGTTT
Source organism: Rutpela maculata (assembly GCA_936432065.2). Lineage (NCBI taxonomy): Eukaryota > Metazoa > Arthropoda > Insecta > Coleoptera > Cerambycidae > Rutpela > Rutpela maculata. The sequence continues at coordinate 109,256,726 of OW386286.2, forward strand.
ATTCTAATTTGTGAAAAATTTTCCCTAAAGATTAAAAATAAATTCAAAGTTATTATTAGTGTTTTACTTTTTATGAAAAAAAAAAAAAGAAAAGAAAATTGATACATAACTATATTTTCTAAATTTAATCAAATGTTGAATTTAAGCTTTTTGTGCAATTCTGTAAAACTATAGGTAAAATTTTACAATAAAAAAATGGCTACGATTTTTTTTTATTTCTCCATTTATTCTGATATCGCAGGTAGCTTTGTGTTTGAAGGGGGTGAATGGTATTTTGCCCATAAGTAGTTGTGAAATTAGACAAGTAATTTAATGCACTTCATATTTTTCCTTCTTCTTAAGAGATTGCATTGCAACTGAAGAACTAATTCCCAATAACTCTATAAAAGTATTTATCACTTCCATTTGTCCAGTCTGCAAATCTATTTTTAGAATCCTCCACATTTTGGGAATAAGCATATCACTAACACACGTACTGCGCATCGTATTAGTTTGGTATTTTTTCACATTTCCAACCAAATAAGAATCTATTTTTAGAATCCTCCACATTTTGGGGATAGACATATTATTAACACACGTGTTGATATTATTTGCGTTTTGAATGAAATACTAATCGATTCTTAGAATCCTCCACATTTTGAGAATACGCACATTATTAACACACGTGCGGTGTGAATTGACGATTTGCATGAAAGAAAATTTGGTAAAAAGTGTCATGACGCACAATATAATGGTATCACTGTAATTCACTGCACATGTTGGCCAACTCGTCTAATTTCCAAACTTTGCAACAATTAAATACTTATAATATAATAATCATAACATTGTTTTCATTATCTTTAATGTTAAACCTACTTCCACTGAATATAATTCATCTTTATTAGGTTGTTTCGTAGTCTACAATATTTAAAAAATGTCAAATTATGCAATTTGTCAATCACTGCTGCCAACTCTTCTAGTAAACTGAGAGTTGCGAACAGTGTTTGACAAATTGCATAAATCGACATTTTTTAAATATTGTAGACTACGGAACAACCTAATAAAGACTATTTATATTCAATGGAAGCAGGTTTAACATTAAAGATAATGAAAACGATGTTATGATTATTATATTATAGGTATTTAATTCTTGCAAAGTTTGGAAATTAGACGAGTTGGTCAACATGTGCAGTGAATTACAGTGATACCATTATACTGTGCGCCATGACACTTTTTACTGAACTTTCTTTCGTACAAATCGTCAATTTGTTACTTTTCCATTTATACTTTATCTTTACATGCATCATAGTGGTCCAAAGTTTTAAATTTGGTCATTTATAAGCTTTCTTAAAAAAAGATAGCGACAAACGGTCACCTTCGTATGACTGTTAGGGTAAATGTCGGCAATTTATAAATATTTGACATAATACAGGAACTTTCATAAAGTCATGACACATCAAATATGCATTTTTAAAATAATACAGCCTATATATTTTTGTATTTTTTAATTTTATGAAATTTTGTGTATATAATTTTTGTTTTCGAGATATTCACAATTGAATATCAGCATTTTGCACATTTTATGAGGCTGTAAAAACAAAACGGTTTAAATAAGAATGAAAGTGCCTGCACATTTCGACTGTAGTTTTTAATAATCTATATAATAATGACAGCTAAGCGGGACATACTTCCTGCTAAATCGAAAGCAGACATTATTGGATAGAATATTAGAAAATAAGATTTTGTTCCAAATCAAACCGTTTAGATTTTACAGCCTCACAAAGTACGAACGATGCTGATTTCAATTGTTTTTTGAGGTTTTTCAGAATTAAGGCGGGCTTTTTGTGCACTTGAACTATTGTTTAAGTCTTATTTACATTAACGTCCTGGAGGAGTTTAGCTATAGCTATTCCACAACTGAACCAGGATGCGTACACATAGATAATATCTCAACATCTGAATGTACTGAGTGTACATTCAGTATAAAAAGTATAGTAGTAGTGGTTGTCAAAAATTTTTCCTAGAGATTAAAAATTAAATTCAAAGTTATTATTAGTGTTTTATTTTTTATGAAAAAAAAAAATAATAATAATAAAAACTCCATATCTTCTGAATTTAATCAAATGTTGATTTTACGCTTTTTGAGCTATTCTGAACAACTTCTATCAGTAAAATTTTACAATAAAAAAATGTCTACGATTTTTTTAAATTTTCATTTATTTTGGTATCTCAAGTAGCTTTGTGTTTGAAAGGAATGGTATTGTACCCATAAGTAGTTGCGAAATTAGACAAGTAGTTTTAGTTACCAAATCTTAATGCACTTTATATTTTTCCTTCCTCTTAAGAGATTGCATTAGAACTGAAGAACTAATTCCCAATAACTGTATAAAAGCATTTATCACTTCCTTTTGTCCAGTCTGCAAATCTATTTTTAGAATCCTCCACATTTTGGGAATAAACATATCACTAACACACGTACTGCCCATCGTATTAGTTTGGTATTTTTTACATTTCCCCAACCAAATAAGAATCTATTTTTAGAATCCTCCACATTTTGGGAATAGACATATTATTAACACACTTACGTGTTGATATTTGCGTTTTGAATGGAATAGAAATCTATTCTTAGAATCCTCCACATTTTGAGAATACGCACATTATTACTAACTTACTTTTGCATTACTTTACATATACTGCATATACTTTATCTTTACATGTATAGTGGTCCAAAGTTTTAAATTTGATCATTTATAAGCTTTTTTGAAAAAGATAGCGAAAAACTGCCATCATCATATGAATGTCAGGGTAAATGCCGGCAATTTACAAATATTTGAGGTGATACAGGGTCTTTCACAAAGTCATACCACATCAAATATGTATTTTTTATGTACCTTAAGTTTCGAACGTTCACTTGAACGAATTTCATAGAAAAAGGAAAATTAATAAAGCCACACTTCGATTTACCTAGGTGTAAAAATGTAAGTATTGTGGATATTATCGCCAGCAAATATGGCAATGAAGTGTTTACGCCTAAATCGAGGGTTTTATTAACGTTTCTTTCTCATCTAAAATTCGTTCAAGTGAACGTTCGAAACTTCAGGTACATATATTTTTTAATAATACAGCCTATATATTTTTGCATTTTTGAATTCTATGGTGAACTCATATGAAATTTTGTGTATATAATTTAATTGTTTTCGAGATATTTACATTTGAATATCAACATTTTACGTATTTTATGAGGCTGTAAAACAAAACGGTTTAAATGAGAACGCTTGCACATTTCTGTTTTAGTTTTGATTAATCTATATATTAATTTATGTAACAATGCTAAACGGGAAGTGACCCAAGACCAGAAAGATATACTGCCTGCTAAATCGGAAGCAGCCATTATTGGGTAGAATATTAGAAATTAAGATAGAAATGTGCAACTCCTTTGTTCAAAATCACACCGTTTAGATTTTACAGCCTCGCAAAGTACGAAAAATGCTGATTTCAATTTTTTAAAGATTTTTTTGAGTCTTATTTATATTAACGTCCTGGCGGAGTTTAACTGTAGCTATACCAGCACTGAACCAAGACACGTACACATAGACAATATCTCAACACTAATTTTCTGCGACATTGCCATCTGCCGCAGCTGAGACATGCGGTCTAGCCCAGTGCTACCGTCTCAGCAACACGTGAAAGATGCCACTACTCATCCATACCCTAGCCAGGATCCGAACCCGGGACCCCGTGGTCGCAAGCTTAAGATTTTATGCTCTGTGCCATTGATTTGTTGTCAAATCACACATACCACATTTGACTTCAAAGCCAGAACTTAAATTTTTAGTTGAAATTCGGCCACAAAATAACCACAACTATTTTAAACAAGTTTTTATAAAAAAAAACGGTTGGTCCTAATATATTTAACAAAGGGGGCCTTTTTTGTGCAAATTTGATAAGGAAATCATATCCCGGTACCAAAATTAAAAAAGAAAACCGAAGAAAAAAAATTGGATTACCTATAAGAGAGATTGAAATTCATATTGGCCAGTATCAAGAAATAATAACTTTTATTGATACTATATAACGTACGTAAAATTTCATCACTCTAGGACTAAGGGATCCTGAAATATTGAATAAAAATATATAAAAGTATTTACGCAAAACTTCCCTTTCTATTTAGCATCTTTCTTTTATTCAATATCTTGTCTGTATGATGAATACCCTGTATGTATTTTTTAACTAAAAGTATATCAGGTTTTCTTCCTGGCAATAGTGACAACCACATTCCAAATATTATTTTCCTCTGCCTAGAGTGACCACACTGTATAGTTTTCACTAAAGCTTGTGATAACTACGTGCGAAATATTATTGCCCTCCGTAAAAATTTTTTTATTATTTCTTTTTAGGCGACCCCCTAGATCTTTCACGCAATTGTATTTACTACATGCGAAATATTAGCGTCTTCTCTCACATTTTTTTCCATTATTTCTTCAGGGTGACCACCCTCTAGATCTTATGTATATAAAAGAATACCATGACTCGCTGACTGACTGACCGATCTATTAATGCACAGCTCAAACCGTTGAGTCTAGAAACTTCAGATTTTCAATAGGTGTTCCTCAAATATCGTAGGCAACCACTAAGAAGAGATTTTTCGAAATTCGACCCCTAGGAGGGTGAAAGAGAGGGTTAAAAATTTTAGACTTTTTCGGAAATGGTTAGATCTAGATGCATGCAAATTTGGCAGAACTATTTTTTGTTGAAATATATTAGATACGTATAATACGAAATTTCGATATTCACTTTTTGAAGGAGTGAAAGCGGGGATGGTAGTAGGTTTGATGCATAGTGGGTTTTGTCGAGTACTACAGATGCGCAATGGGTTTCCTAGAGTACAGTGGATGGGCAGTGGGTTTCCTCGAGTACAATGGATGCGCAGTGGGTTTCCTCGAGTGCAATGAATGCGCAGTGGGTTTCTTCGAGTACTATGGGTGGACAGTGGGTTTCCTCAAGTGCAATAGATGCGTAGTGAGTTTCCCTGATCACTATGGATGTGCAGTGAGTTTTCTCGAATACTATCGATGCACAGTGGATTTTCTCGAATGCAATGGATGCGCAGGATGGAATTAGATTATATTTTGATCTTACTCCGTTGAAGAGTTGAGACGTAAATTGGGGTAAGTGGGGGTAAATAGGTAAATCAAGCAAGTAAGAGTCCATAAAACTGGTATTTAGTATATATAAGAGAAGGTCTCAAAAAAATTTTAGGAATTAGCCACCCCCAATACCACCCCACCCCACTATTAAAGAGGGTGAAAAAAATAAAATTGCAAGTTAGTGTGTGTACAAGAAACAAAGGCCTCAATTTTTTTTTACTTCATCCATCCCTACTACTGTGTGTCTAACTTCTACGATTTCGGATTAGAATACCATGCAACCTCTACGGTGTTTATATATCTTCTATTATTTTTTTGATTCTATAATAACTGGGTTACCTCGAATAGGATGGATGCGCAGTGGGTCTCCTCGAGTACTAATAGGTGCACAGTAGGTTACCCCAAGTAGTATGAATGCGCGGAGCGTTCCCTCGAGGAATATGGATGCACAGTAGGTTTCCTCAAGTATTAGGAATGCGCAGTGGCTTTCGTCGAGTACCATTGATGAGCAGTAGGTTACCTCAAGTAGTATGGATGCGCAGTGGGTTTCTTCGAGTACAATGGATGGTCAGTAGGTAACCCCAAGTAGGATGGTTGTACTGTAGGTTACCTCGAGTAGTATGGGTGCGCAGTGGGTTTCCTCGAATAAAATGGATGCGCGTTGAGTTACCCCAAGTAGTATTGATCCACAATGGCTTCCCTCCTTCAGTTAGATGGATGCGCAGTGGGTTACATAGAGTAGTTTGGAAGCGCAGTAGGTTTCCTCAAGTATTATCGATGCGCAGTGGCTCTTCTCGAATAGTATTGATGCGCAATAGGTTGCCTCAAGTAGTATGGATGCATAGTGGAGTTCCTCGTGTAAAATGGATGCGCAGTGGGTTACCTCTTTTTTGTGCGCACGATTACGCTGGAACTGTTTAAGATATTGACTTGAAATTTGGTACACGTATGTACTTTAACGAGATGTTGGTACTAGATTATATTTTGATCCTATTCTATTGAAGAGTTGAAAAGTAAATTGGGGTAAATGGGGGGTAAATGGGGACTTGGATGGAAAATCTGGATGTGGAAGTAGTGATTCCTTGGGCAGCGGTTTTTTTCATGTTTTTTTTGTCATTACCTCAACAAACTGAAGGTATGACCAAATTTTCAGAATTTTGACCATCCAAATCCTTATTTTGAACAATTATGTGACATACCGTTGGGTATATTTTTACACATATTTTAACACATTCCTCCACTGTTAATAGATCACCGTAAAAGTATACACACCGATAGGGGGCGCTGAAACCAATAAATTTAAATCCTCCACAATTAATGATGAATCAGATTTTCACACACTGACCATAATCCCAAATTCTGGAGGATTTTTTTTATTGCGTTTCTGTGCAAAGCAGGCATCGAGAATCTCATTGCAGCGATAAAAAATTGTCGATGACTGAGAAATCCTCGACAATTCGGTCATCCTCGACAATTCAGTTCTATTCACAGAGTGTTCCTCCACAGTTAATGTAATGTAATGCATACATACACACACACACACACACACACACACACACACACACACACACACACACACACACACACACACACACACACACACACACACACACACACACACACACACACACACACACACACACACACACACACACACACACACACACACACACACACACACACACACACACACACACACACACACACACACACACACACACACACACACACACACACACACACACACACACACACACACACACACACACACACACACACACACACACACACACACACACACACACACACACACACACACACACACACACACACACACACACACACACACACACACACACACACACACACACACACACACACACACACACACACACACACACACACACACACACACACACACACACACACACACACACACACACACACACACACACACACACACACACACACACACACACACACACACACACACACACACACACACACACACACACACACACACACACACACACACACACACACACACACACACACACACACACACACACACACACACACACACACACACACACACACACACACACACACACACACACACACACACACACACACACACACACACACACACACACACACACACACACACACACACACACACACACACACACACACACACACACACACACACACACACACACACACACACACACACACACACACACACACACACACACACACACACACACACACACACACACACACACACACACACACACACACACACACACACACACACACACACACACACACACACACACACACACACACACACACACACACACACACACACACACACACACACACACACACACACACACACACACACACACATTTTTTTAAAACAACTTTTTTGGGTTCCTGGAACCTCAAAACGTAAAGATTTGATGTTATCTCAATTTTCGATTTTGGACTAATTGTAGTAACCTCCCACAATTTTATTGTGGGGAGGTTAAAAAGGCATGTGAAGAGTGTTGTAACACCTTTGATAATATGCTAAAAATACAGAGATACTGCACAGTATACTGACCAACGTTTCGACAATCAAGATGGTATCATCGGGAGATCATTAAAATTGCAAGTATGTCACTTAAACCTACAATCATAACATACTTACTGATCAATTTTTTTTTAAACGCTGGGTTTCTTCTTATAGCTAACACTAATTTATTGTCCAAATTTCAATAAAATCAGACTTTTCTTTTTTAAGTTATTTAGCTTACAAGAGACATGACGGACGGAGAGGCAGACGGACAGACGAACGGACTGACAGAAAAGACATTTTGAAAGTTGTGCCGTATTTTATGACAATACAATGATATATTTTTATTATATAGGAGTGATATTCGCAATTGTTGAAACGTGTCGATGAAATGCATATAACACTTTTTTCCCAGAATTTTATAAGCTTTATTTTGTATATAAACATAATTTCGATATCGCTAATGGTTAGAAAGATATAAGCAGTAAACTGAATCCGACCGCCATTTCTCCAAGATGGTGGCTCAAGCGCAACAGTTTGGGCTGGGGACTTTTAGTATGTTTAATAGTACGTAAGCCTAAATGAACATATTTGCCAAATTTAAACACTTTATCAGTTTTTTTTTTCGTCAAACGTCGAAATTTGTTCTAATTTGACTGGGGTATTTATACTATAGATATAATTAGACAATCCTCGGATTCGGGTACTAAAATAATATACTAGATCAAAATAAAATGATGGGTAATAATTAAAGCAAATATCATATAATATGACTGCATTTTGTCGTCAATTGGTAAGAAAACAATTATCAGTAGGTATTTAAATCAAAAATAACCTAAATATGCTCTCTATATATTTATATTTTATTTATCTCTCTTTTATACTGTTTTTATAAATATAATGAAATTTAAATATAAAAGTGTACCTATATTTTACCAATTAATTGATAGCACACAGAAGGTACCTAATAATCTCGTCGAATATCAAATGGGGCACGCCGCATGGATGACATGGAGACAAACACTGTACCTATTGGTATACTTAATGTGGTACAAAAACTAAATTATGAATTCGAAAGTATTCTGTAATTGAAAAATAAATAACCAGTGTTAACCAATATATTATGTTGATAAATGATAAATTAGTTTTTTTCCTTGAATTTTAATGATGTCATTCGATATGTCATCAAACATGAAAATTACAGGCAAGGTATAAAATAAGAATATAAAATTTCATAGTAACAATGTAGCTAATACAAGTAGGTACTTACCTTTACGTAAAAATGTGTTGATATTTACCAAACAAAAACCAAAAACATTAAAACTAAAGTTTATTGACGTCAACGTCGTTAATACAACACAGACAAGTGTAAACTGGAGATGACAGATGACTGGAGAGCAGAACAAAGACATTCCAGTAGTAGTACTAGACTAGTGGCGCTGCCGGCGGTGGTCGCTATTTAGTAAGAAATGGTGATACTAAAGTGAGTGGTGGCTCAGTTAGTTACATCCACGTTTTAAAATGTATCATTAAAATGATGTGGTGATTGTGGACATCCCAATCTCCACTGACATGGGAGTGGTTATAATGTGAACGTTCTGAAACGGTCCAAAGAGTGTCATCACGGTGATGTGATACTTTGCCATTTACAAAATCCACTAAAATGTGAGTGGCTATAATGTGGATGTGGCAGAGTGTGTTTACTGGGAGGACCCCCTCATTGGTCGCTATACTGACAAGGACCCCTTATAAAAGCTTAAATTCTTCTTAAAATGAAGATTATGTAGAATCTACCGCTGCAAGTCAAGTAAAATACAAAACAATTGAATATCTCAGTGACATTTCGCGGACCACCTGTTGGGAATCCCTGCACTAAAGTAAATCCGAAACGCACTCTGAAAACCTTGTGCACACAATGATAAACAAACAGTAAATTCGGTTTTGTATGCCCTTCAGACAGCTGCGTCAAATTCACGTGACCGAAAAATTTGCATACTAGAAACTGATGTGCACTGCCAGTACTTTGATCTGTTATTTTTAAACTGATATTTTAAAACAGCAGAAGCAGTTTAAAACTGTTAAAAAATTAAAATTTAATTAAAAAATTAAAAAATAACATCTTGTAACCATCTCTAGAAAACAAAATAATGAGTTGTGTGCCCTCCACGCCGACAGCGTGACGTCAACCGAAAATGATCATAATGGTACTTACCTATACTACTATTTAAACAATGCATTTTATTTTGTTAAATCAGTAAACAAACGCAGATAGGAAAATTCACTTGATGAATTTTAAAAAATGGTGAAATATACCTAGTACGTTATTCCGTTATATATTTAAATTGATAGTCTTTAAGTTATAACGACTTGAAAATTGGGACAGCAGCTGAAAAAGAGGTATTTTAACACGATTTTTGTCAAATAACTCGAAAAGGATTACATTGAGCGAAAACATGCTAGAGATAAATAAAAAAGCTACTAAATCGGAGATGAATTTCTAATTTCTGTAAAATTAATGGTTTCGGATATATGGGAGTATAAAAACCGCTGCCCAAGGAATCACTACTTCCACATGCAGATTCTCTATCCAAGTCACTCACAACAAAAAACTTTCTATGTTAAAATAATTGTTTATGGAACTTTAATAATATAATATTTGAAATCCTCTACCCCAAAAACCCATAAAACGATACCCCACGTCGCTAGTGGGGTGGGGGTGGTGATAGGGGGGGGTGGTAGTGGGGGGTGGATGAAGTAAAAAAATATTTTGAGGTTTCTGGTTCCTGTGCATACACTAAATCACATTTTTTTTTTCATCCCCTTTAATAGGGGGTGGGGGTAGTAATGGGGGTGGCTAATGCCAAAATTTTTTTTGAGACCTTGTATATACTAAATACCAATTTCGTGGACTCTTACCTGCTTGATTTATCCATTTACCCCAAATTTACCCCAATTTACACCCCAACCCTTCGACGGAACAAGATGAAAATATAATCTAGTTCTAGATCTCGTTAAAGTACATATGTGTACCAAATTTCAATATCTTAAACGGTTCCAGAGTAAACGTGCGCACAAAAAAAGTTACAGACAGACCGACGACAGACAGACAGAAATTTTTTTTCGCTCAAACTTAAAATCTCGACGTTTCATGACATTTTAAGCCTATTTGGACGATAAAAATTTTAAAAAAATTTTTTTGTCGTTACTATACTTCCACTGGACGTGGAAGTAAAACTATTAATTAGGCTTTCGAATGATTTTTTTCTATTTCTATAGCATAAAAAACAAAGAAGTTATGACTGAGACGCATTTTTTTAATTAAAAAAAGTCGCCATTTTGTTAATGTAAGTCGTCAGTGAAAGAAAATATATAGCCCGGGAAGCAGCGACCTTTTGGAGCTAGTCATTTCATTAAGGCTGATTTTCACATATGTAGTAGTTTATTGTGTGTACATATAGGAAACGGCGGTCAGCTGGCGCACCCGCGGTGGGGAAAGCTGGTCTTCGAGTAAATGAAGAAAATTTCACGTTTTCCTAGAAAATGCAAATCTTAAAAAATATTTTTTCCCAGAAACCTTTGTTTTGAAGGGCCGGAGATTAATGGAACTTCTAGGTGATACATGATTAGTGATGGGATATATCACGAACTGTGATTTAATCACTGATATTAAGAAACAAGTAACGACTGTTAGTAAGTTGGCAGAAAAGCGTGACGTGCTCACGACTTTCCGTATTTCGTTCTCTTGCCGTGGTCTATTAAGGTTCAACCAAGACCAATATAACTTTCACGATATTTACTTTGAGTCGATTACTGTTTGCGGCCGTATGTAATAACACGTAAAGCAAGCAAGCGTTATTAGATACGCATTTCACGCTATTTAGATATTTATATACATATGTCTTTTATTGACTGGCGATGCGATGTGGCGATTCGAGGCAGGGTCGTGACGGAACTTTTTGTTATAACACCAGAAGTAACTAACTACTAAAACCATGCGTAAAAATATTTTATATGATTAAATATACTAGCAATTTTATTGCAAATATTGAGCATTTACGTTTCGGCATGAAATATGAATAAAAATATGGAATTCGACAATAAGCAAATGAAAACATTTTAAAAAAATATCCTTATATATTATAAAACAACAAAAAAAAATAACATTAAAAAATAAATTTACCATTTTAAATTAACAAAAAACCGTGTGAAATAAATATAAACATAAATATAAACAAGAAATTTATTGATGCTTCCGAAATGTTAATGTTAGTACAATTTTATAAAAATATCCTATTAGCAAGTTCCATTCAAAATCTAGTGCTTTTGCTTTATTACCAATCCATACATCAGGTTATTTGGATAAACAAATCATAATATATATATCATACATATTATGCATATCTGTGGCAGCACAGATTACTAAAGTAGCTAATTCACCATTCACCGTCTGTCGGCGCTTATTTAGGGATCGGGAACAATTAACAATTTCTCTCGTATTATGAAAGTCGTGATCACATCACGTTTTAAATTCACTGATATAAGAAAATCACAGTAACGATTTACGTTGTGATTGAAAAATCACGATATCGCCCATCACTATACATGATATTAAGTGGACATCGTATATGAGATCAATTTAATGTAAATAGCTATTAATTACGGTGACTAAGTGGAGAAATTTTCCCGAAAAAAAGAAAGTCCGAACTTCCGCCCCCTCCAGTTTCCTTATTTTTGACAAAATTCAAAAAGTAAGAAGAAAGCCTTTTAGCAAATTTAATTCTATTTAAATTCGTAAGAGTAGTTTTTTGGCCTATAAGCCAAGATTGAGAAGTTGCCGGCCCTTTGCAAACACAAAACGTGCGATTTTTTGCCGTACATCGCCGAAATTTCAGCAAATATCTCCGAAACGAAAAAACATATCGAAATTCTGATTGGTGAAAAAGATTCATAATGAAAAATACTCGTTTGACCTTATTTTTTATTTCGAGTTAGCTCTTACCATTTCTGAGACATCTGCGAAAAATATTAAAAAACAGCTCGCATTTCGGAGCCGAAGAAATAGGGTCATTTAGTGATTTGGCAGTTTCCTACTTTTTCTTCCTCATGTTAAAGTATAACAAACCAATAGCCTCAGAAAAAAATTTCAGCTCAATTGAGACAATAGCCACAGAGATATTCGCATTTGAATAGAAACACGCTCGGCCGGCCAACAGTCCGTAGAGTGACGTCACTTGGCGTGCGCCGATACCTATATTAATCTGGAAGTAAAGTCGCTTAGTTTTCAAGAAAAGAAACCGGCGTAGAACCAAACCAGACTTAGTGGGATTCTTTAGTAAGATAATCGTGTACACGAAATCATTTTTTACGACATTTTTTGGTGGTCGAGAACTTTTTTATTTCGGAAAAACTCATGAAATATGTTTTTTAACGTCTCCACCGCTATATCTCTGAAAATATTTGTGCTATCAAGCTATATCAAGCTATTTTTTTTTAGATTAAAGTAGACACAATAGCGCTTCGAACAACGTCCCACGTGAACCCGATTAATTTTTTTTAAGTTGGAAAAATAATAGGAAACTCAAACTTGTTATTTTCAGTAGCGTAATTTTAGACAATCGAGAAAAAAAAATATTTATGAAAATTTGTGTATACATGCTGCGTACAAATTGAAGCCAATAGTTGAAAAAAGTTTTTAGGATAAAAATTTTGTCCCGTTCATAGTATTGAGTCAGCGATTTTTTTAACGGGCCAAAGTCATATTCTTGCGCGCTCGGCTGTAGCAAGCCGGCCGACTGCAACGATCTGACGGTCCTGGTCGGGGTGTATGTAGTAGTTTAACTTATATCAATAGATACAAAACCAGTAGTGATCAAAAGCATCTAGGGGATCAATATTATTGTTCAATATTTCATATATTGTACAGTAGTATTGATCATATGTTGTTAATATTAAGAAATTGTACAATAAATATAAAATAGTCTCCTTTTAATAATAAAAAGACAGGTAGGTAGATATAAATACCTAATCTATAAATATCAATCAGTGTTATTAACTACCCGCCTAATTAGTAAGTTTATTAGACATTTTTAAATGTATGAAAGTAAACACGTATGCATAAAATGAGTTTTATTGTTGAAATAAATTTTCTATTTGGATAGACAAATATGTAGTATGTAGTTTATGTAGGCCCTACATTAATAGCATTCTAATTCGTTCATATCTGCCTCGAAATCTTTAATAATGTTGTTACAGGAACGAGATTTGCACTCGTTGCAACATTTTAGGCCTTCCTTAAAACAAGCACATTTTCGATTGTCACAATTTTTATCCGAACAATGAATACTTAATGATTTTCGACAACCGCCACTTCTACGCGACTAATCTGACCAACCCTGCATGCGAGGTGTATTAATTGCGTCCCAATGTCGCATTTAGCGCTGATAAAAAAAATCGCTGTTGCCAAACGGTACATTTTAGGAAAAAATATATTGTTTCAAAAACTTTTGTGATTATTAGGCTTTATTTTCTTCGCTGCATGTATGTAAATATTTTCAAAAATAAAAAAGTTTATCGATTGGTGAAGATTTCAATACATAAAATATATATTTTTAGTTTATCTGATTTTTAGAGAAATGAAAGTGCGAATTGTGCCCAAACCGTTTATATTGGTAAAAGCGCTACAGTGTGTGCTTTAATTTGACACAAAACAAATTTCGATACCTTTAATAGTTTTAAAGATATGGCGGTGGAAACAAAAAAAAAACAATGTTCTTTAAAAATACATTTTTTTCACTTTTTATTGATTTAAAAATTTGAGACAAAAAAATATCGTAAAATATGATTTCATATGCCCGGTGACATACTCAAAGGAACCTGTTTGACCTGGTTCTACGCCAAAAAAAAAAAAAACACGATAGACTTACGAAATCGCTGCTCCACAGAACGTGTTAGCCACTTGCATTCACTGCCGTGTTCACTGGGCGGTTCAGCCATCTGACGTCACAACTCGACTACATGATTATCCCGAGCGTTTTTAAGCGCGCCGACTTTAATAATTTTTTTATACATGAAGGCGGCGTCAGTAAATTCTAATTTTTGGCATACTTACTATACTCACCAAGCTCTTTCAGAATATGTAATAATAAAAAATTGTTAAATGAGCCTATTGCAAAAACATGCGATTTGGACACGTTCATGCTTTTTCGAAAAACACTAGCAGGACGGCCATACGATGTCGGCACGTAAAGAGGAAAACTTCCAGTTAAACCTAATCGTAAATTGCTCATCGAAATCCGAAAATGCGGCTCGGCACGAAAAGAATCAAAAGTAGCATTTTGTGACACTTCAGAAAATCGTATCTCTACAAATAGTACAGTACCTAGAGGTAAAAGATATGCAAAACTTCGGAATAATGTCATATTGAATTTCGAATTTCGTTCATTTTTGGCAGTATGATAGTAAATGCTTCACAGAAAAGTTTCTATATTGTGCGGGGGCATGCTAATTTAGGGTGAAACTTAAAAAAATATATTTATTGGAGATGAAGTAGAATCAAATTTTAAGAAGAAAAGGTTCTGCGCAATTTTTCACATAAATTGATAGTTTTTAAGTTCAAAATTGCGATTTAAGCTTAAAAAAAAGGTATTTCCAAACGGCTTTCGTCAAGTATCTCGAAAAGTATTTCTTTATCGAAAAAATGTTACAGACCAATTACAGAAAGTACAAACTGGGAATTAATTCTATTTTTCGTTTATTGATGTAGGATTAATAATTTCGGAGATATTTAAGTTTACTGGCATCCAAGTGTTCATAAGATAATTATTTAGAGTGAGAGTTAAATATCAGAAACTGTGACACCTACGTCAAGAATGCTAATAGGTAGAATAATAGGTTATTAATTAAGCTTTCAACTGTTTTTTTATTTGTTTCTGTAGCATAAAAAACAAAGAAGTTATGACCGAAGCAATGTGCGTCTACACATTTTTTTAATAACAACGTCGCCATTTTGTTACTGTAATTAGCCAGTAACTAAAAAAAAAGGAATTTCAAACACTGTTTCTCATTAATATATAGCATGACGTAGATGCTCAAATTTTTTGGTTTGTATACAGCACTTTAGAAAAAAATACAGTTTAAACTATTGTCTAAATTGTAATTGCAGGTTATTTGGAAGAATAGTAAATAGATAAATTGTATTAATTAAAATTGTAACTTCGATTTTATTGTGGACTGTTTTCTTGATTTTTTATTATTTATATTATTGTATTTAAACATTTGCATTAACATAGCTCCCGCCTTTGAAGCAGTGCTTCAAAATATAACAATACTAATTATATTGAATAACATAACATGAATAACATGAAAATATTAGCATTAAGTATATAACAAAACATTTCTATTGGAGATGTTCTTGAAGTGGAATGGGACACAAATGTCTGGTAGATCGCTTAATTAGACCTCTGGTTGTATTGATCGTGGCTACCCGGCAGATTCCATCTTTGCCTGGACACAAATCTTGAATTCGACCCAGCATCCATTTATATGGCGGTAACTTATTATCACTGATTAGTACTAAAGTACCAGCTTGCAGCTTAGTAGGACCGTCTTTCCATTTATATTGATGATGGAGTTGGGCAACGTACTCTTTTGCCCATCTGGACCAAAATTGTTGCATGAGTTGTTGTACATACTGGAGGCGTGATAATCTGACCGTTGCAATATCTTGTAAATCGGGATCTGGTAATGTTGTTAAAGCTTGTCCAATCAGGAAATGAGATGGAGTAATAGGAGAGAGATCATTAGGATCGGATGAAATTGAAAATAGAAGTCTTGAATTAAGAATACCCTCAATTTGGGTAATTAGAGTAGAAAACTCTTCATAAGTAAGTGTTGCATTTAACAGGATGCGTTTCAAATGATATTTGGTGCTTTTTACAGCAGATTCCCATAATCCACCGAAATTGGGACTATATGGAGGAATAAAATGCCAGGAAATATTATTCCGTGATGTCTGATCAACAATATTGTTTTGATTGTTGAACAAAAATTCTCCTAGTGCGTTCAATTCATTATGAGCTCCTAGAAATGTAGTCCCATTGTCAGAGTAAATATGACTGGGCGTACCTCTCCTAGAAATAAATCTTCGCAAACAGGCTAAAAATGTCTCAGTACTCAAATCAGTAACCAATTCTAGGTGTATGGCCTTCGTACAAAAACATACAAATACGCAAATGTAGCATTTTGTGATTTTTGCTCCCCTGCCCTTCCGATCTTTTATGAAAAATGCACCAGTGTAATCTATACCTGTAACCGCAAATGGAAAAGATTGTTCAAGTCTACGTTCAGGTAAATTTCCCATAGGTGCAATAGCTGGAGTCGGTTTGAATTTGAAACAAATAATGCAGTTTTTTACAGTAGTTTTAGCCAAATTTCTGCCACTTATAGGCCAATATTTTTGACGAATAGTAGCCAATAGTAATTGAGGCCCTGCGTGAAGCAATCTTCTATGCTCATAATTGAAAATAAGTTTCGTCAAATTATGCTTAGACGATAATAACAAAGGATGTTTAACATTAGAGCTAAAAGATGATAATTCGAGACGTCCGCCAACACGTAATAATCCATCATTATCGACAAATGGAGCTAAAGACGATAATCTATGTTTTTTGTCTAGCGACGACGCCTTCTTTAATGTGGATTTTTCTATGGGAAAACATTCTTCTTGAGAAATTTTTATTAATCGCAACCATGAATATTCTAATTCATGAACAGATAATGGACCAAAGTTTCGTTTATCCAATTTTAATTTAGAATTGTGAATAAATCGTAAACAATAGCATGTTACACGTTTTAGTTTTTCTGCACTTGAAAAACGACTGAACAAACTGAAACTGGTTTTTTCGGTAACAACAGAAAATATTTTAGCTTCTTTCTTAAATTCAGGTATACGATTTTGATCAATAAATTCAGACGTTTTTGGCCACTCACATTGATGAACATTTAAAAATTCCGGACCAGACCACCATATGGTAGATAACATTAATTTATTAGGTAGTACCCCACGAGAGGCTATGTCAGCTGGATTATGTTTGGTATTAACATAATGCCAGCCATCCTTGTTGGTAATACTTTGAATTTTAGATACTCTGTTGCCAACAAACGTTTGGAGTAAATTTGGTTGTGTTTTAATCCAACAAAGAGTAACTTGTGAGTCCGACCAGAAATACTGCGGTGTAGAAATTGATAGTGAGGTAATGACATGTTTCATTAATTGAGCACCTAATAGAGCAGCGTAGAGCTCTAAACGTGGAATAGAAACAGATTTTAATGGTGCTACTTTTGTTTTCGCACACAAGAGATGTACCTGTATTTTACCAAAATTGTCTTGACTGCGTAAGTAAATAGAAGTTGCATATGCATTCTGAGATGCATCGCAAAAACAATGGATGTCTAATAGACGACAGTTCTTACCAATGGCATGTCGTGGAATTGTTAAATTATTTAACTCACTCAACTGTGATCTAAAATGAAACCATTTTATTCGCCATTCTTCCGGAACGTATTCATCCCAATTCAATTTTAAAGACCATAGTTTTTGGATAATAATTTTAGATAAAATTGTGCATGGACTTAGAAGGCCTAATGGATCATAAATTTGCGCTATGTCTGACAGAATTTGACGCTTGGATATGGATTCTGTTGGTTGAACACTTGAAATATGATATCTCAAGATATCTGAATGGTTTATCCATTGAATACCTAGAATCTTTGAAGATTCATTTTTACCCAAATTTAAAATATTAGTTGAATTATTTGAATCATCGATATTTTCTAGAACATTAATATTATTGGAAATCCATTTTCGAAGAACGAAACCACCTGACTTCAAAATAGAATCAATTTCCAGACAATTTGTATTTAATTCTTGTAAATTGTCAGAACCTGTTAACAAATCATCAACATAGAAATCATTTAAAATAATTTGAGATGACATAGGAAATTGAATTTTGTTTTCTAAACCTAATTGATTTAAACATCTTATGGCCAAATATGGTGCCGCAGTTGTACCGTAAGTGACCGTGTTTAATTGAAGAATAGAAATGTCATCTTGAGAACTTTCTCGCCAAATTATTCTTTGTAGTGGTCTGTCATTGGGGTTTATAAGAATTTGCCGATACATTTTTGTGATGTCTGCAGAAACGACAAATGAATGTTTTCGGAATCGTAACAAAATAGAAAAAATGTCGTTCTGGACTTTTGGACCAACAAATTGTAAGTCATTAAGAGACCACCCTGATGTAGTTGAACATGATCCATCAAAGACTACTCTAAATTTGGTGGTCAAACTAGATTCCTTAAGTATCCCATGATGAGGTAAATAATAAGAAGTAGAAGTGTCACTGGAAACGTCAGATTTATCTAACTTAGACAAATGACCTAATGATTCATATTCATCGATAAATTGTTTGTATTGATATTTGAAGTTAGTATCAAATAGAAATTTACGTTCCAAAGAATAAAATCGTTTAATTGCTATAGCTTTAGAATCGCCAAGTAAATTAATTGGATGTTTCAATGGATATCTGACAATAAATCGACCTGTTTCATCCCGAACAGTGGTTTCTTTAAACACATTTTCACATTGTATATTGTCATCAGACAAAAGAGGGCAAGAAGAAACTTGTTCAAGTTCCCAAAATCTCTTTAATTGCTCATCTTCATTATGGTAAAGAGTTTTAGAAAAATTACAATAAGATGATGCCATAGAAATAGGAATATTTCCTGAAATTATCCAACCTAGTTTACTGTTTTTTAGTACAGGCATACTTTTACCTAGATTAATCTGGCCCTCAACCAACAGATCCCAAAATAAACCAACACCTATCAACATATCAATCTCTCTAGGTTTTTGAAAATAAGGATCTGCTAACGGAATATTTTGAGGAATATTCCATGCAGAAATATCTAATCTTTGTTGTGGCAATTCACCTGAAATCGTGGGGATGATGAAACATGAAATTGAAGCAGTAAAGTTGTTATAATCAGAAAATATTGTAATATCACACCTTTTCTTTATATTGGATACAACTTGATTTATGCCAACAATAGCAATATTAGTGGATAGTAGCGGCAATTTTAATTTGGCAGAAAATTGCTCCGTCAAAAAATTAGATTGTGCACCGCTGTCTAATAGAGCTCTACATGGATGAAAATTACCTTGGACATCTTTAACTTTTACCATTACAGTAGACAACATAACTTGGCTATTCAGCAAATTTAAACTTGAACACATGTTAACTTGAGTATTACTTCCCGAATCTGTTGTCATTGTAGTTGACCTCTCTTGGTGTAAAAGAGTGTTATGTTTTCCTTTACATTTTCTACATGAACCAAATTGGCACGTATTTTTGTCGTGACCAGTTCTTAAACAATTAACACAAAGTTTTAATTTTTGTACTCTTTCCATTCTAATGGGAATATCAAGTTTGCAAAAATTATCACAATTGTAAATTAAATGGGGGCCTTTACAAAAATTGCATTTAACATTAGTAGTGGAGAAATTTGCATGATAATTGTTTTTTTGTGAAATTGATTTTGAATTTTGAAATTGACCTTGATTGCCTATTTGTAGAGTTTCTAAGAGATTGGACTTAGATCTTAAAAATGTGAATAATTCATTCAATGTTGGCAACTCACCTTTTACTTTAAGTGCTTCCCATTCCCTAAGAGTAGTTTTATCAATTTTACTCGTTATTATATAAATAATTAGTGTATCCCAATGTTCAGTGGGTTGATTTAAAGTTGCAAGGGCACGTAAATGTTTCGATAAATTGTCTATGAGTTGTCGTAATTGAATTGAAGATTCCTTAGAAATTGATTGAAGGTCAAAAATAGATTTTACATGATTATGAATTAATAATCTAGTATTATCAAATCTTTGACATAAAAGATCCCAAGCAGTCTTATAATTAGCTGCTGAAAACTCTAAAGAGTGTATTACTCTAGCTGCATCATCTTTAAGTGATGCTCTCAAGTAATGAAACTTTTGTATCATGCTAATTGACAAATTTGTATGTATCAAAGAATTGAATGTATCTTTAAATTCTAACCAATGGTCATATACACCTGTGATTGTTGGTAACTTAACACCTTTTAAATTGGGTACTAAATTATTTTTAGAATTGTCAGAAACTCTGATAGCACCTGAAGAATTTTCAGCGCAAATCAAATATTCCTTTAAAATAGGTAGAACTGTATAATATTTTTCTTCAAATATACCTCTTTCTTTAAATTGTTTGTTAAATTGATCTTCATCACATATAGCTTCAATTTCTAATTGAACGTCATTAAATTCCTTTAAAAGGCAAGAATAGTTTTCATATCTAATTTCTAAATCGGAAAATTTCGGTTTATTGCTATCATCAAGTTGCTTAATAGATTCTACGTATTTTTCACAGTTAGTTAATTTTTGTTTAATGGATCCTCTTAAACGTATGAGTGATTTTAAATTGTCAGACATTGTTATTAATACTATAAAATGAAGCAAAACGAGGTACAAATTTTGATAACAATAAAATGTCAAATTTAATAATTTTCAATTCGACGTGTGTCAAAATTTTATTTTTGATATAAATGTACCAAATAAGCTATGACTAAATGCAACACGTACTTAATATGAGCTCAAATAGAATAAAATAGTGAAATAGATTGAATAGAACATCAAATAGTAATAGAAATGCAAGACTGATTGGACTTACTAAATCACTCCTGTGAAATACGTCTCAGCTTCAGTCAAATTGTTCTTTTTTCTGGGGACAATGGGTCCACGTCGTTTCCAAATTACCTGACTGATTATCCAGCTCGAACTGACCAAAATTATGTCTAAATTGTAATTGCAGGTTATTTGGAAGAATAGTAAATAGATAAATTGTATTAATTAAAATTGTAACTTCGATTTTATTGTGGACTGTTTTCTTGATTTTTTATTATTTATATTATTGTCATAGATACAGTATTTAAACATTTGCATTAACAACTATAAAGGTATTTTCGATAAAGCGTAATTTTTTTTTCCTTTTCCAAATATCTCAATAAATATTAGTTTTATTGAAAAATGGGTAGAGACCAAAAATAAAGCTCATAAACTGATAATGAATTTCGTCTATTTATTTATTTACATAGATTTAATAGCTTTGGAGATATGAAAGTTTACAAATGGCGTCCGAACGTTTATAAGACGAAAAATGCAGTTTAAATGTTACATATCTCAGAAATTGTGATACCTACGTCGCGCATGCTAAGAAATGAAATTAAAGAGAATTAACTGCGCTTTCAAATTATTTTTTACTCGTTCCTGTAGCATAAGACATAAAGAAGTTATGACGGAAAAATGTGCGTATTTATATTTTTTTATATAAAAAGGTCGCCATTTTGTTACTCTAATTAGCCAGTAATTTAAAAAAAATTATCTCAAATACAGTTTTTCGTTCAAATGTAGTATTACCTAGATGCTCAAATTTTTTTGCTCATTTAAAGCACTTGCTTTAGAAAAAAATGAATTTTAAACTTTAAAGGTAATTTCGAATCACTTGGATACCAAATATAAACTTAAATATCTTCGAAATTATTAATCCTACATCAATAAACAAAAAACCGCTGCCCAAGGAATCACTACTTCCACATCCAAATTTTTTCACAACGAAGAAAATTTGTATGTGGAAATAATTGTTTATGGAACTTTAATAATATGACATTTGAAATCCTCTACCCCAAAAACCCATAAAACGATACCCCACATCGATAGCGGGGTGGGGGTGGTGTTGGGGGGTGGTAGTGGGGGTGGATGAAGTAAAAAAATATTTTGAGGTTTCTGGTTCTTGTACACACACTAAATCACAATTTTTTTTCATCCCCTTTAATAATGGGGTGGGGGTGGCTAATGCCAAAACTTTTTTTGGGACCTTAGCTTCTCTTGTATATACTAAATACCAATTTTATGGACTCTTACCTGCTTGATTTACCTATTTTCCCCAAATTTACCCCAATTTACCCCCCAACTCTTCGACGGAACAAGATGAAAATATAATCTAGTTCTAGATCTTGTTAAAGTACATATGTGTACCAAATTTCAAGTCAATATCTCAAACGGTTCCAGAGTAAACGTGCGCACAAAAAAAGTTACAGACAGACCGACAGACAGAAATTTTTTTTTCGTTCAAACTTAAAATCTCGACGTTTCGTGACATTCTAAGCCTATTTGAACAATAAAAATTTTTAAAAATTTTTTGTCGTTACTATACTTCCACTGGATGTGGAAGTAAAAAACCGCTGCCCAAGGAATCACTACTTCCACATCCAGATTCTCTATCCAAGTCACTCACAACGAAAAAACTTTATATGTGAAAATAATTGTTTATGGAACTTTAATAATATAATATTTGAAATCCTCTACCCCAAAAACCCATAAAACGATACCCCACATAGGTAGTGGGGTGGGGGGTGGTGATGGGGGGTGATAGTGGGGGGTGGATGAAGTAAAAAAATATTTTGAGGTTTCTGGTTCCTGTACATACACTAAATCACATTTTTTTTTCATCCCATTTAATAAGGGGGTGGTAATGGGGGGTGGCTAATGCCAAAAATTTTTTTGAGACCTTAGCTTCTCTTGTATATACTAAATACCAATTTTATGGACTCTGACCTATTTACCCCAATTTACCCCCCAACCCTTCGACGGAACAAGATGAAAATATAATCTAGTTCTAGATCTCGTTAAAGTACATATGTGTACCAAATTTCAAGTCAATATCTTAAATGGTTCCAGAGTAAACGTGCGCACAAAAAAAAGTTACAGACAGACCGACAGACCGACAGACAGACAGAAATTTTTTTTTCGCTCAAACTTAAAATCTCGACGTTTCATGATATTTTAAGCCTATTTGGACAATAAAAATTTTTAAAATTTTTTTTGTCGTTACTATACTTCCACTGGACGTGGAAGTAATATAATTAATTCCCAGTTTGTATTTTCTGTAATTGGTCTGTAACATTTTTTCGATAAAGTAATACTTTTCGAGATACATGACGAAAGCCGTTTGGAAATATTTTTTTTAAGCTAAAATCGCAATTTTGAAGTCGTTATAACTTAAAAACTATCAATTCATATGAAAAATTGCATAGAACCTTTTCTTCTTAAAATTTGATTCTATTTGGATCTCCAAATATATATATTTTTTAAGCGCCACCCCCTGAGAGGGGGTGGCACCCACCCCCTAAAAATTAGCAAGCCCCCGCACAATATAAAAACTTTTCTGTGAAGCATTTACTATCATACTGCCAAAAATGAACGAAATCCGTTCAATATGACATTATTCCGAAGTTAAAACCTCTAGTTACTGTACTAAAAGGGCATAACAGGATAAGCATGTAAAATCTGCCCCCAAGCAAAATTTTGTTTGTTATCAATTATTTGAAGGGGCTTACCCTAAATGTGGTTTTTCCAAAATTTCAAACCTGCAGTCGCCATATTAGAGGAGTGGTGGGGTTTTTTTGATTTTCGTTTTTTAAAATTTTCTCGGATACCGTTGAACGAAAAAATTCGAAAAAATTCACAGTTGTTACTTACCTGTTGTACTATTTACCCAATTTCTTTCATAATTTTTAAATGCAAATTTCGTATGCAAAAAAAAATTGCAAATTTTTGCATACAATTTTTTGGCACTTTAAGAAAGAAAGCCACCCTGAATTTTTCATCGCAATTTACTCATTTATCAAGGCCTATTCCCAAATTATTTTCATATTTTTAAAAAATGTGGAAGATAGTTAAAAAAACGAAAAATTTCATTGCCGACCATTCTCTTACACGCGCCTCACTATCATTTGGACGCATGTCTTGTTAACAAATATACAGGATGTTTCATTAATAATTGGACATATGCTAACTGGAGAATCCTTAGTCCAAAATATGAAGATTTAACCTGAAACACTTAGATAAAATGTGCCTCCTTACTGAGATACAGGGCGTCAAAGTTTTCTTCTTTTTTTTGCAATATCTCAACTACCTCTTGACCGATCTTGTCCCAATTTGGTAAGGAAACATTTTTTAAGCTAAGACACAATAATTTATGTATTACATCACGCTAGCCCGTGGAGGGCGCCTCATGAGCTATACCTGATGATGAATATTTTTTCTCTTTTTTTTTACGAAACGTAATGGCACTTTTGACTAGAAAATCTCACGCAGGAGTCATTTTTACGTAAAAAATGTACACTTGATAAAACTTGATAATTCCAACCGTTTTCGAGAACACTGCCGCATAGATCTCAAAAATTCTTTGAAAACAAGCCCAATTTGAAGAGGAAAATTGTATTTATTGAAGAGTGTGCTTTGGTGACGTCTTAGTTCTGTCATTTACGTATAATTTCATTAGTTTGACATTTTGACAGAACTAAGATGTCACCAAAGCACAGTTTTCAATAAATACAATTTTTCGTCTTGAAATTGTTTTCAAAGAATTTTTGAGATCTATGCGGCAGTTTTCTCGAAAACTGTTGGAATTATCAAGTTCTATCAAGTGTACCTTTTTTGCGTAGAAATGACTCCTGCATGAGATTTTCTAGTCAAAAGTGCCACTACGTTCCATAAAAAAAAAAAAATTCATCATAAGGTATAGCTCATGAGGCGCCCTCCACGGGCTAGCGTGATGTAATACATAAATTATTGTTTCTTAGCTTAAAAAATGTTTCCTTACCAAATTGGGAGAAGATCGGTCAAGAGGTAGTAGAAAAACTTTGACACCCTGTATTTGGAGGCACATTTTATCTGTTTCAGGTTAAATCTTCATATTTTGGACTAAGGATTCTCCAATTAGCGTATGTCCAATTATTAATGAAACATCCTGTATATTTGTTAATAAGACATGCGTCCAAATGATAGTGAGGCGCGTATAAGAGAATGGTCGGTAATACAGTTTTTCGTTTTTCTAACCATCTTCCACATTTTTTAAAAATATGAAAATAATTTGAGAATAGGCCTTGATAAATGAGTAATTTACCATGAAAAATTCAGAGTGGCCTTCTTTATTAAAGTGCCAAAAAATTGTATGCAAAAACTTGCAATTTTTTTTACGAAATTTGCATTTAAAAATTATGAAAAAAATTGGGTAAATAGTTCAACATGTAAGTCACAACTGTGAATTTTTTCGTACAACGGTATCCGAGAAAATTTAAAAAAACAAAAATCAAAAAAAAACCCACCACTTCTCCAATATGGCGGCTGCAGGCTTGAAATTTAGGGAAAATCATATTTAGGGTAAGCCCCTTCAAATAATTGATAACAAATAAAATTTTGTTTGGGGTCAGATTTTACATGCTTATCCTGCTATGCCCTTTAGCTATGACATATATGCATTTTCTGAAAAGAAAAAAGTCTCTATTTTGACCGCTCCTAGCTCATTAATTTTTGGATTATGACAATAATTTAAACTTTCTACAAATTCGTTAGGGTGTAGTTTTTTACCTAGGTACCACCATTTAGAAGTTATGTAGGTCTTAAGAGGACATTTGCCCCGTTCACACGATGTATGGACATGTATCAGAATATAGTAAACTTCTATGAAAATAAATGAGATAGAAATTTCAAACAAAAATGTATTCGAAAGAGAAAAGATCCCTTCACATCTCTTTTGTGATACATTTTTAATATTATGCAGTTGTTGGTTATTTTATATGCTGAAAGTTAGGGAAAATAGGGATTATGGCCGTTTTTGTACGCTTCAAAACATATATTTAATGACAAAATAAATTAATTCTGTCACAAGACAGAGCTAAATCGATGCCTTGTGTAATTAAAAAAAAATATATTTTGGCAAAAAAAATTTTATATTTTGTAAATCTATATATAATTGTATAGCCTTGTTGCTAGAAGATATGAGTTATTCTATCATTGTCAAGTGGTGCCATCGTTGAAGTATTGAGCAACTTAACGCTTACTCATATTTGTTAGTATTTAGGTATTGCGATCGAATGCAGGAGCGGCTTATACCCATTTTTCGCATTTACGATTTACTTGTTCTCATAGGAACATTTCACCCAATCATGGACTATCGATGCGACAAAAAATGTAAACTACGGTTGTCCGCTAAAAGGAAAAAACCGTCAAACATCATTCAATTCAACAGGTAGGTAATAAATAATATCTATTTTGTAACGACCGACAGCAGTGTATTTATTTAGAAATTCCCTGGCTAGCTTTGTCTGTTTTAAAAACAATATTTTATTCAAATATAATAAAATGTACTAAGAAGGAATTAATTATAAAATAAATAATGGTTTCGTTAGATGTAATATGATATTCCAACGTTAATTACTTCCACATCCAGTGGAAGTATAGTAACGACAAAAAAATTAAAAAAATTTTTTATTGTTCAAATAGGCTTAGAATGTCACGAAACGTCGAGATTTTAAGTTTGAGAGAAAAAAATTTCTGTCTGTCGGTCTGTCTTTCTGTCTGTCGGTCTGTCTCTAACTTTTTTTTGTGCGCACGTTTACTCTGGAACCGTTTGAGATATTGACTTGAAATTTGGTACACATATGTACTTTAATGAGATCTAGAACTAGATTATATTTTCATCCTGTTCCGTCGAAGGGTTGGGTGGTAAATTGGGGTAAATTTGGGGAAAATAGGTAAATCAAACAGGTAAGAGTCCATAAAATTGGTATTTAGTGTATACAAGAGAAGCTAAGGTCTCAAAAAAAAATTTTGGCATTAGCCACCCCCTATTACCACCCCCTATTACCACCCCTCCCCCTTTATTAAAGGGGATGAAAAAAATGTGATTTAGTATGTGTACAAGAACCAGGCACCTCTAAACGTTTTTTTACTTCATCCACCCCCTATCACCACCCCCACCCCGTTACCGATGTGGGGTATCGTTTTATGGGTTTTTGGGGTAGAGGATTTCAAATATTATATTATTAAAGTTCCATAAATTATTTCCACATGCAAAATTATTTCCACATACAAAATTTTTTCGTTGAGTGACTTGGATAAAAAATGTGGATGTGGAAATAGTGATTCCTTGGGCAGCGGTTTTTTTTGATAAAAACAAAAGCTGGGTCGTTCGTGTTGTAATATTTGAAAATAGAAATTCATTATTTTTTTGATTCTATATGATAAAAATTTGCTGAGATACAACTTTGTAAGTGGATTCTTATTTTCTATTGCTCCCCCAAGTGGATTATTTACATGGGCTAACCACCACAACAATTTTGTTCTTTCAGATTCAGTTCTTTCAGTATGTTAACTCACCTATGTGAATTATTAGGTACTTACTCATAATTTTATTAATATTTTCTGTACTAAGGAGGATGCCTGGATGATAAATGTCTCTCAATTTCCTAATAAGAAGATGCGCTATTGGTCGCATAAGAAGTAGTCAATTAAATATTAATTTCTCAGTCATTTATAGACCTCAAAAATTAAACCATATTAATACATATATAGGGTGCGCCACTTAAAACTCCCCAGACTTGCAACTTTTTTATTTTTGAAGCGATGACCATGTTGGGCACATCAAATTGTAGACATTTTTAAAGCCTTTAAACATGCATACAGAGTGATTGAAAAAAAATGTTTTGAAAACATTGTTAAGAAATAAAATTTAATTCCTTTGAATATTTTTTTACCTCACCCTGTACATGGACTGTGTTAATGTTTTCTTATAAAGGTATAGCTTCAGTTTATGTTATTAAAGTAAAAAAAATAAAAAAATAAAAATTTTGCAATTTCCTATTTAGTGCATTTTAATTAAGTTTGTTTTTAAAAATATTTATTTCTTTTGTTTCTTGTTACTGTTTTGTTACGTTGAATATTCACATTCTTTGAGACAAAAATAGTTCCGAAATTTAATCAATTTTATTACAATTGTTTATTGCCTGAAATCATTGATCCCAGACATACCAGAAATATGAAAATCAGAGAACCAGATTACATTATAAATGCTCAAAATGCTAAATCTAAACATACAAAAAAAAAACATTGAACTGATTACATTATTTTTTAGTTTCTTTTTCAATTTAGCTTTGTTCGTTTCATTTTTCTAATATCAATATTAATTTTAGAATAGTTTGTAATATTTTACAATATAATATTGTTTCGTTGTTATAGTGGTTTCATCTATCATTTATTTTTTGATATGTTTATACGGATAAAAAAATCATTGGATATAGAATTCAGATACAAAAGTATAAAATAATGTTTTTAGCTATCATATATAGCATCTTGAAACTTATATGTGAGCGACTAAAATAAAAGCGTGGGGCATTCATGAAGTCAGATGTCTTGGATGGAACTTTTTAGTGTGTACATCGAGATAAATGTTATAATAGCTAAAGGCTTTATTTTTTACTTTTTAGAGCTTTTTTAATAAAATATTTAAAAAGTTTTTTAAAATATTTTATTTCATTCTTTTTACTCTTTCAAAGTTTTGTAATCAATTTAATATTTGAATTTCTATTTTCAAATATTAAAACACATTAAATGAAAGCTTATAAATTTTTCGAAAAAATTAACTTTGGTTGGTCATATTATGTCTAACGAAATTATTATTATACTCTTCGCAAAAACGAAGAGTATATTGTATTTGATCGGCACATTTCTAAAATCGTAAATATCGCTCTTAGAGAAAAAATTTTCATATAATTGTGTTAGTGAAAGAATTCTGAACCACTTTCAAAATGTCCGTCTGTCCGTCCGTCCGTCACGTTTCTTGTAAGCACGATAACTTAAGAAAGAAAAGTCCGATTGTATTGAAATTTGGAAAGTAAGTTAGTGTTAGCTAGAGGAAGAACCCTATTGTTTTTGAAGAAAATCGATCAATAAATAAAAAAGTTATTAATTATTTAATTTAAAAAAAAATATTCTCTTAATTTATGTCGCTTGTACTTAACAATCAATTTTCGTAGCAATATGTGATGGTGCAGTGGCTAAAATTTTGCCTTGCAATCCAAAGACCGTGTGTTCGAATCCCACACAGGTTGGATATTTATTTTTCATTTTTTTTTTCATATAATTTTTTTCACAACAAAGATGGTATCACAAAATTTTAGATGTCCAAAACTAACATTATTTACAAGAAAACTGCGAAGAGTATCCTATAGAATGTGTAACAATTATATAAAAAACTCAGTAAATTGGCGAAGAGTACCTACGCTTTTAGCTTGTTTATTTTATTTATTCCTTTTTGGTACATTTGAATAAAAGCTGTTTCTAAAATAATTTTTTTATATAAATTTATTATTTTCTTTTTAGTCATATAGTAGGTGTATAGTTGCACCGCCATCTCTTAGATTTTTTCAAATTTTGACAAAAAATTTCGAAAACTCCTTTGATACCGATTTTGAGACCATAGATACCCAGGTAGCAAGGGTACGTTATAATGACGTCAAAATCTGGTGATTCTGGTCAAAAAGACGTCAGTGCATTAAGAATCGACGACATAACGACATAAATGACATTAAAATGACGTGCTACACATCACGTCATATTGTCGTCTTTTTTCGGTTTTAAATTTATTTATATTTTATCGTATTACAAACATTAAAACTCGCTGACGGCATTTTGCTATCGTAAGCCGAGTGTAAAGTTTAAAAAAATAAACCGTGTCGTGAGTGATAAGTATTGGCGTTTTTATTCGAGGATAATGTTTTTTAACAATATCCAAAATAATTTATATTCGAAAGAGTTTGCAAAGATTCGGGAGTTTACTTGTGAAGATATCGAGTTCTTTTAATAATAAAATTATATTAAAATGCATTAAAAAACAAAATCTAGCCGTTGCGTGTTCCACTATAAAGTGTTTAAGCAAATATTCAAATATAGGTTAGAGGTTGAGTGAGTAAAGGCGTCGTCTTGCAAGTCACGAGGTCCTCGGTTAGTACCTAATAAACTTGTATTGAATTTGATTTTGGTTCGACCCCTGCTCATTCCGTTTTTTTTTTGTTAAAATAATTGCGAAAAAAATTTTAGTTGTTTTTTTTTAAGGTAATAATTGCTTATAAAGCCGATGTACGAATATACTTCTTTTCAATTTTAGGTCTGTTTTAGACCAGTAAATATTCTATTTATGTTGTAGATGATATTATACCTTTACCGTTTTTTCTCCAACACGTTTCCCAGGTTTGTATAAGTACTTTAAAACCTAAAAAAAACCTTAAAACTTGAATTCTTAAAATAGTTGACTCCTGAATTCCCCCCCACCGCTCATCAAATTTTAGATTAGAAAATTTTTTTTTCGGATTTCTTCCTCTCTGCTCTCCAATTTCGAGATCTGGGGAAAGCATTTTTTTTTTAACGAACCGCCACGGAATTAATGTAATAATACTAATAATTACGTTGTTCAACAAGTACTCGTACTTCTCAGGTGACACTGGTGACAGTTTAATTAAATTAAATAAGTTCTTCTTAATAATTATAAATAAATAAAAATACTAGTAACTCGAACAATAATTCAGGTTTAGGAACACGTAAAAAGATAGAAAAAAAAAAGAGAACCTGAAAGATTTTCATATATTTTAAATAAGGCTAGAAATTCAATTTCACATAATAAAGAATAAAGACTTCATACACATCACCATAAATACTGCTTTTAGCATCCGAAATAACGGTCACTAAGATAGCTCAGTTGGTGGAAGAATCAGTACTGTAATACGGACAACGGAGACATGTAGGTTCGATTCCTACCGACCGCAATTGGTAAAGGTAAGTAAAAATGAATTTAATAACTTAATAAACATTATAATTTGCAGGCAACCCTTGTGAGAAAAAATTGGAGTGATGGGAAACAATATTAGATATGTTAATGTAAATAAAATATAGGGATGGCTAACAAACAAATTCATAGGACAATACTTATTTATTCATTAATTACTTTATTTTTATTAAGTAGACTACTAACTAGTATGTAGTTTTATATGTTCCTATTACTAAAAACCTGTGGGGGGATTACCAAATATAACCTGAAAAAGACGTCAAATTAACGTCTAGCATAAGCTGTCATTCGTCTGAGACATTAGGAAGTCATTTTCACGTTTCATTTACGTCATCTAACTCGTCATTTCTCGTTACTCCTGACCATTTTTTTACGTCATTTTCACGTGCCTTTGCTACCTGGGTAATTAATCCGCAATTTTGAATTTTTGTTTTGACAAAAAATTCGTAATCTGTGACCTCGAAAACCTCGAGTTATCGATTTTGAGTCGAATCGGACCATGAATGGCAAAACGTCTGGCATCTTGAATGGTGGGTAAATTAAAAAAAAATTTTTGAGGCCTTATGATCTTGTATACATGCTAAATTACAATTTAATTTTTTTCACCTCTTTAATAAGGGGGTGGGACCCCACCCTATTATTAATGGGGGTGGCTAATGCCAAAAAACTACTTTTATATATAACTATATATAACTGAATACCAATTTTATGGACTCTTACCTGCCTGCTAAATTTACCTATTTACCCCAATTTACCCTCCAACTTTTCAATGGAATAAGACGAAAATATCTAGTCCCAGATCTCGTTAAAGTACATACGTATACCAAATTTCAAGTCAATATCTTAAACGGTTCCAGAGTAATCGTGCGCACAAAATAGTTACAGACAGAATTTTTTTTGCTCAAACTTAAAATCTCGGCGTTTCATGACATTCTAAGCCTATATGAACAATAAAAATTGTTAAAAAAATTTTGTCGTTATACCACTGGATGTGGAAGTAAAATTGAGCAATGAGCAGCAATAATATGTTTAGATTGGCCTGTTAAGCAAAATAGGAAATATATTATTGGAGAATAATAGGAGACAATACACAATAGTGAAAAGAGACAAGGAGGTGGAAAGAGCAGAAGTGCGTGTATTAGCATTGTACAATTTATGTAGTACGGACCTGAACTTCCCTTTGAGCGTATTGCAATATTGTAGAAAACAGCCAGGCACCTGGCCGAAGGCGGTCTTTACTGGAATTTGTGGAATGTTCTTCGTCTCTTAACCCCGCGGAGGACCATACCCTATGAGTGTAGAGCAAATTGCCTCTTAAGCAAAAAATGTCTAATTTTCCGCCGTACATCGCCACATATTCAAGTCAATATCTCTGAAACGAAACAATTTAGGAAAATTCTGATGGAACCGGACAATTCCTCATGAAAAGAACCTGTTCTTTGGGAGTTTTTATTTTTGAGCTAATTCCAATAGACCGAGTGACAGCGACACATTTTTGGCACTCATACCACTAAGGCTGATTTTCACATATGTAGTAGTTTATTGTGTGTACATTGTACATACAAGAAACGGCAGTCAGCTGGCGCACCCGCGGTGGGGGGAGCTACGAGAACGCCACACACGCGTAAAAAATTTATTTAAAAAAAATTACCATCAAAGTTGAAATTTTGTAAGTTGTTTAATGATGTTAAAAAGTGATAAAAATCATATTCAGCTGTTAAAATGATGATGTATAGTACGTCCGCTGCTATTACGATTATGTTGCTTATTTAATTTATATTTTACATGACAATAATTCATTCTTTCTATTTTATTGTGTAATAACTCATTAAAGTACTAATGCATATAATTTAACTTAAATTGAAATATAAACTTTGTGATGTGCACGTATGAACGTTATTTGGAAAATCCTCGCTTGCTTTCATTCTACTATTTTCAAATTCAATTCCTGAAACTGATTTTGGTTACCTGTAAAGCAGCCTAATTCAGAACCTCTTTATCCCCTCTCCGAGATTTCGAAGCCCATGTATTAGGGGCTAGCGTTTCGAACAGATATAGAGTGAAATTACTTAGAGAAGATAACATATGTCACGGCTTCGCACATCGGGTATATTTGTGAACACGTTACCAGTGCTGCGCTTTATTCTTTTTAAATTAAATAAAATTACTAAGTTTACTATGTTCGATTATTACTATTGGACAGTCGCAATTAAAATCAATTTCAGTTCATCTATGTTATTGGTATAAACGATTGAATATTCACTATAAAATATATAATAAATAATAATAAATACCAAACATGAAAAACACTAGACACCACCGCAATTGGAAAAACAAGTTTGTTGCCTACCAACACACGCCAGCGAAGTTAGTCTGTTAAAGCTTTTAATCAACATGTTTAGTTTATATAAACATGCTCATATGAGCAGAGGACGTATTATCCATCGTTATTTTAACAGCTGAATATGATTTTTTATCACTTTTCAACATTATTAAAAAACCGCTGCCCAAGGAATCACTACTTCCACATCCGGTTTTTCTACCCAAGTCACTCACAACGAAAAAAATTTGTATCTGGAAATAATTGTTTATGGAACTTTAATAACATGATATTTGAAATCCTCTACCCCAAAAACCTATAAAACGATACCCCACATCGGTAGTGGGGTGGGGGTGGTGATAGGGGGTGGTAGTGGGGGTGGATGAAGTAAAAAAATATTTGGAGGTTTCTGGTTCTTGTACACACACTAAATCACAATTTTTTTTCATCCCCTGTAATAATGGTGGGGGTGGTAATGGGGGTGGCTAATGCCAAAATTTCTTTTGAGACCTTAGCTTCTCTTTAATATACTAAATACCAATTTTCTGGACTCTTACCTGCTTAATTTACCTATTTACCCCAAATTTACCCCAATTTACCCCCAACACTTCGATGGAACAAGATGAAAATATAATCTAGTTCCAGATCACGTTAAAATGCATACGTGTACCAAATTTCAAGTCAATATCTTAAACTGTTTCAGAGTAAACGTGCGCACAAAAAAAAGTTACAGACCGACAGACAGACAAAATTTTTTTTCGCTCAAACTTAAAATCTCGACGTTTCATGACATTCTAAGCCTATTTGAACAATAAAAATTTTTTTGTTGTTACTATACCACTGGATATGGAAGTAATACAAAATTTCAACTTTGATGGTAATTTCTTTTCAATAAATTTTTTACGCGTGGGTGGCGTTCTCGTAGCTCGCCCCCACCGCGGGTGCGCCAGCTGACCGCCGTTTCTTGTATGTACACACAATAAACTACTACATATGTAAAAATCAGCCTTAGTTGTATGAGTACCAAAAATGTGTCGCTGCCTCTCGGTCTATTGGAATTAGCTCAAAAATAAAAACTCCCAAAGAACAGGTTTTTTTCATGAGGAATCGTCTGGTTCCATCAGAATTTTCCTAAGTTGTTTCGTTTCAGAGATATTGACTTGAATATGTGGCGATGTACGGCGGAAAATTAGACATTTTTTGCTTAAGACCTACATAACTTCTAAATGGTGGTACCTAGGCAAAAAACTACGCCCTAACGAATTTGTAGAGAATTGAATTATCTAAAAGTCTTTTTTTAAATTATTGTCGTAATTCAAAAATTAATGAGCTAGAAGCGGTCAGAGTGGAGCAGGCGCGCAGCCAGGGGCCGGGCCCCATGCCCCCCCCCCCCCAGCCGTCTTCCATGAACTAAAAAATAAAGAAGCATAATCACTATTAGTACAAATAGTCCCTTCAAATTAGGAAATATTTAAGAAAATTTTCCCACAGTTATGAGACCTGTAAAAAGTTAAGTATTTGGGTTGTCTAAACATGATTTTTACCTCCCGCAGTTCTAAAAACTACCCTGGTTTTTGAGAAATATATACGTATATATATATGAATTTTAGCGTTTTTTCGTCTTTTTCTCTATATTGAGGAAAAACTATGCATTTTGGTGAAAAATATCAAAAGAGCAAAGTAGTAGAGCATAAAATTTCCTATAAACTTTGTCTCTACTTTTTTTTCGAATTCCGCTTAGTTTCGCCGCAAGATGGCGCGAAAGAAATAAATATACATATAGACTTTTCCGCTTTTTTTTTTAGATTTTGAGCCAAATTATGCATTTTTATGAAAAATTACATGAGATCAAAGTTGTAGAACATAAAATTCACTATCTTTAGTTCTAGTTTTTTTTTTCATAAAAATATATATATTTTATGTTCACACGTAATTTTTCATAAAAATGCATAATTTTGGCTCAAAATCTAAAAAAAAAGGCCCAAAAGTACATATACTATATTTCTTTCGTGCCCTCTAGCGGCGAAACTAAGCGGAATTCGAAAAAAAAATGGTAGAGGCAGAACTTATAAGGAAATTTTATTCTCTACAACTTTGCTCTCTTGATATTTTTCAACCAAAATCTATAGTTTTTCATCAAAATATAGAAAAAGACGAAAAACGCTAAAATTCATACATATGTATATATTTCTCAAAAACCACCCTGTTTTAGAACTGCGGGGGGGGGGGGGTGAAAATCACGATTAGACAACCCAAATACTCCACTTCTTACAGGTCTCATACCTGTGGGGAGATTTTCCATAAACAGCAATTTTTTGACTAATTTGAAGGGACTAAAAGCAGTATCCAAATATCTCTTGAAATTAATATTTTGTAATTAACGTCAATATTATCTAGTAGAGGAATCTATACACATCCGTTTTCAACCATTTTCTGAACAGTTTTCCTCAACCTCTGAGGAGGCCGGTTCTATTGCCCCCCCCCCCCCCCCCCAGATGAATTTTCTGGCTGCGCCACTGGATTGGAGACTTTTTTCTTTCTGGAAAATGCATACGTCATAGCCAATTTGTAGAGATACGATTTTCTGAAGTGTCATGCACAAAATGCTACTTTTGATTCGTTCGTGCCGAGCCGAATTTTCGGATTTCGCCGTGCAATTTACGATTA
This sequence comes from Rutpela maculata, assembly GCA_936432065.2. NCBI lineage: Eukaryota > Metazoa > Arthropoda > Insecta > Coleoptera > Cerambycidae > Rutpela > Rutpela maculata. The sequence continues at coordinate 109,293,167 of OW386286.2, forward strand.
GGTTTAACTGGAAGTCTTCCTCTTTACGTCGCGACATCGTATGGCCGTCCCCCGCTGGTGTTTTTTGAAAAATATGAACGTGTCCAAACGAGTCTTTTTCATTACGAATCTTATGCACCTATCAGAACTTCGATATATTTTTTCCTTTCGGAGATATTTACTGAAATGTCGGCAATGTACAGCAAAAAATCGCACGTTTTGTGTTTGAAAAGTGCCGGCAACTTCACAATCTTGGATTCTACGCCAAAAGACTACTCTTACTGACTTAAATAGAATTAAATTTGCTAAAAGGCCTTTTTTTACTTTTTGAATTGCGTCAAAAATGAGAAAACTGGAGGGGGCGGAAGTTCGGACTTTCTTTTTTTCGGGAAAATTTCGCCACTTTGTCACCATAATTAATCGGTATTTAAGAGGATAATCTGTGCTAGGACAAATAATATTTTCATTGATATATATGAAAAAGGTTTATACGGGTGGGCGTGCCCCTTTGACCAATGAAATATGCTGTCTACGTAAACAGGAGGAGATTAACAAAATTGTGTAATATAAGAGAAATACTTCAAATATATTTCTGTCGTACAGAGTCGAATTTCGCGTTGGGTGCACAAGAATTTTTATTTAAAGTAATTTGAGTAGGAAAACTGAATGCGGTTGTAGTGATTCCTTAGGCAGTGGTTTTTAATTAAAAGAAAAACTATCTGTAGATACATAATGTAAATGTACAGTGTACAGGATGTCCTAGTTAACGCGTTATGTCCGATTTTCTCGGTAGTTTTTTCCAGGGAATCGATGCCGCTAAGAAACATATAATTAAACATCAAAGAAGAATTGATCGGATTATTTATGTTCTTAATTGACTATTAAAGGAATAAATTTAAAAAAGGCATGTAAATTTTAAATATCACTTCCGGTTTACATGGCAATGGCGTTCTTTTTAATAATAATAATAATAATAATATATTTATTAACCTTTTCTGCCATACAATAGAATGGATAAGGTAAGTCAGTAATTATATTGTATAAAAAATACATGAATGTATAAAAACAAAATATAGTAAAAAACAAACAAATGATAGCATAATACAAAACATTTGATAAAAAAACAAAATATCAATACGCAAAATATACATACAAACATAAAAAGAAACATATAGTACAGGAAATCAGGAAATAGAATATTAATTACTTCCACATCCAGTGGAAGTATAGTAACAAAAAATTTTTGAAAATTTTTATTGTTCAAATAGGCTTAGACTGTCACGAAAGGTCGCCATTTTAAGTTTCAGCGTAAAAAAATATCTGTCTGTCTGTCGGTCTAACTTTTTTGTGCGCACGATTACTCTGGAACCGTTTAAGATATTGACTTGAAATTTGGTACACGTATGTACTTTAACGGGATCTGGAACTAAATTATATTTTCATCTTATTCCATCGAAGGATTGGGGTGTAAATTGAGGTGAATGGGGAGGTAAACAGGTAAATCAAGCAGGTAAGAGTTCGTAAAATTGGTATTTAGTATATATGAGAACCTAAGGTCTCAAAAAAATTTTTGACATTAGCTATCCCCATTACGACCCCTACCCCTAACCCCCATTTTTTAAGGGGACGAAAAAAAAGTGTGTATGTACAAGAACCAAAAACTTCAAAATATTTTTTTACTTCATAGGCCAAGAATTTTTATTGAAAAATTACCAAAAATCCTTGCTGTGTTGGGGTGATTTCTATTATGAATAACTGGCAAAATAAGGATACATATATTACTTCCACATCCAGTGGTAGTATAGTAACGACAAAAATTTTTTTTAAAATTTTTATTGTTTAAATAGGCTTAGAATGTCATGAAACGTCGAGATTTTAAGTTTGAGCGAAAAAAAATTTCTGTCTGTCGGTCTGTAACTTTTTTTTTGTGCACACGTTTATACTGGAACCGTTTGAGATATTGACTTGAAATTTGGTACGCATATGTACTTTAATGAAATCTAGAACTAGATTATATTTTCATCTTGTTCCGTCGAAGGATTGGGGGGTAAATTGGGGTAAATAGGTAAATCAAGCAGGTAAGAGTTCATAAAATTTGTATTTACTATATACAAGAGAAGCTAAGGTCTCAAAAAAAATTTTGGCATTAGCCACCCCCATTACCACCCCCACCCCCACCTCATTATTAAAGAGGATGGAAAAAAATTTTGATTTAATGTGTGCACAAGAACCAGAAACCTCAAAATATTTTTTTACCTTATCCACCCTCACTACCACCCTCTATCACCACCCCCACCCCACTACCGATGTGGGGGTTTTTATGGGTTTTTGAGGTAGACGATTTCAAATATTATATTATTAAACAATTATTTCCACATACAACATTTTATCGTTGTGAGTGACTTGGATAGAAAATCTGGATGTGGAAGTAGTGATTCCTTGGGCAGCGGTTTTTTTTTAATTGTTAAATTAGTGTACAATATCGATAATTCTATCATTTACAATTGAAATTAAAATTTTGTGGACATGCCTATTGAAAGTCGCATTTCGGAGATATGAACTTTGCTTTGCACTCCATATATGTACCATTTGAAACGCCATAAAAAAAGCTTTGTATTTATAATATAATACATGGTGCTTATCTTAAACAAATTTTGTCTAATTTACTATAAATTTACAATTTATCAAATTAGCCATGGAAAACAAAAGTATGTAAATTAAAATAAACAATATGTTAGTTCTGTCTAATTTCACTTTATTTTAAATAAAATGGAGAATTTCAATAATTGATACAGTGTGTTTCACTTGAAATGGTAACACCCCAATAACTTTTTTATTTTTTTTTTCCGATTTGAATCACATTTTACTTAAGTATAGAACAAATTAGTATCTACTTATGACCAGAAAAACATTCGCCTCCTACGGTACCAAAGCCACCTGCGGTACCAAAATATGTGGAGAAAATCGGAAAACCATATTAGACATTTTTTTATCGGAAAATTTTGTTAATAAAACTTGTTCAGAATTGCCCAAAATGGCCAAAATTTAAACAAAATTAAAAAATGAAAAACTTGAAACTTTAAAAATTTTGAAAATAATTATTTAAAAAAAAACTGTAAATTGCTTTACAACTACCTGGCAGCTTGGATTTAATTTCAAATAAAATTGTCATAGTACAGTTTTCTAAACGAAAAAACCCATTAAAATGATATTTTTGGACTTGGACATTATTTTAATCAAAATTTATATATTTTTTATTTTGATTAAATTCTGGACTTAAGGTTTCTGAACAATTCTGAACAAGTTTCATTGACAAAATTTTCCAATAAAAATATGCCTAATATGATTTTTTGATTTTATCCGCATATTTTGGTAACGCAGGTGGCTTTGCATTTGTAGGCGGTGAATTTTTTTCTGGTCATAAGTAGATCCTAATTTGTTCTATACTTAAGTAAAATTTGATTCAAATCAGAAAAACAAATTAAAAAGTGAAATACACTGTATATATTTTTCGGACTACCATGACTTAATGTAAGAAAATATAAAACTTGATATCTACTATAGTTTTTAAGAAAAATACTGTGTCATATATCATTGAAAAGATTTTTCTATGACCTTTCAAATGGTGTAAAAATATATGGGGGTGTTCTATTTAAAAAAACCAAGGTAAAGCTCATATCTCCGAAATTCGACTTGTTTGAATTGTTTTGCTGAAATGATGTTTGGAAAATACATGTGATATCTCATAACTTTTATTTTTGAACTTATTTACGTAACTCCAAAAATAAAGAAGTTAAATGAGGTTCTAACGTTTGCACAACCACCCTGTACTGTTGACTATAATAAGGAACTTTAGTCTAGTTAATATAAAAAACACGTTCTCAAATAAATTAAACATGTTCTGATAGGACATATTAATAATACAAATTTTTTGTTTTCATGTCTTTGGTGTTTTTCAAAAAAATTGCCGCCCTTGGATTTTGCCTCTATAGGCCCCCCCCGCCCTAAATCCGCCACTGACAGCGCTCCGTCAGAAACCCTAAAATACCTACATGCATGTTTGGAGCATATTTAATGTCCGATATATCAAAAAATATTACAACTAGATCTATCAATCTTTATATGTTTGAAATTAGGGATAAAGGATCTAAAAGAATATGTAAAAATATACAGGGTTTTCCTTTAAAAAGCAACCTTCATTGTTATATCACGTGACATATGCAAGCAATTGTTTTTTAATTGCATTTAAAAAAATATGTATACAACCCTACAACTCTTATACAAAACTTTTTTTAATCTCCAATAATAACATAAATAAAGGGGGGTCAAAATATAGTTATAATTCGCCCGCTGTCTTGGATTCCTAAATTTTTACCAAAAATTCGTAACCCGCATCCCCGAAAATCCCCAGATATCGATTTTCATTCGAATAGGACCACAGATGACGAAATTCGTCCGCCATCTTGGATTCCTAAATTTTGAACAAAAATTCGTAACCCGCATCCCCGAAAACCTCCAGATATCGATTTTCAGTCGAATAGGACCACAAATGACGAAATTCATCCGCCATCTTGGTTTCCTAAATTTTGACCAAAAATTCGTAACCCGCATCCGCGACAACCCCGAGGTATCGATTTTCAGCCAAATAGGACCATAGATGACGAAATTCGTCCACCATCTTGGATTCCTAAATTTTGACCAAAAATTCGTAACCCGCATCCCCGACAACCCCGAGGTATCGATTTTCAGTCGAATAGGACCATAGATGACGAAATTCGTCCGCCATCTTGGAGTCTTAAATTTTGACCAAAAATTCGTAACCCGTATCCCCGAAAATCCCCAGATATCGATTTTCAGTCGAATAGGACTATAGATCGCGAAATTCGTCCGCCATCTTGGAGTCCTAAATTTTGATCAAAAATTCATAACCCGCATCCCCGAAAACCCCCAGATATCGATTTTCAGTCGAATAGGTCCATAGATGACGAAATTCGTCCGCCATCTTGGATTCCTAAATTTTGACCAAAAATTCGTAAACCGCATCCCCGAAAACCCCCAGATATCGATTTTCAGTCGAATAGGACCATAGATGACGAAATTCGTCCGCCATCTTGGATTCCTATAAATATCTTAGCAGTATGAGATTCCTCGGAAAACCTACGTCAGACTGGATTTTGAACCATAAACTTATCTCAGAAACTACCGTGAAAACCGAGCATAGCGCGTTGACTGGGACACCCTGTACATTTTGCTTGGTAATAATTTCGAATAAAAACTATATAACTATAATAATAACTAAAAACCGAATTCAAATTTTCATAATAAAATTTGTAGGAGTGTTTATACAAAACGGTCCTCTCTATTTGGCACCTTTTATTTATGTATTAACATTTTCAAGAATTTTATCTATTAAGTCATTCCTGTAAGATAAAATAATTTATAAATAAATTTAAGATTACAATTACCAGAACTGCTAAATGCTTCCCTGGCAAGCATTCATTCGCGTCTGGTCTCCATGACAACAAGTTCCTCCCTAAAGTCTGAGAGCGTGTAAAGCTATGCGAATGCCGAGGCGAGTGCCATCTATTGACGGCAAAATTGGAAACTATTTATTGAATCTATGTTTGAAAATTAAGAGGTTATATTTTATTTAAGGACTATCTAGGGCGTCACGTTTTCGTTTTTTGTAAATTCCAATTTTTCGACGTCAATTTTTTCGTTGATCACGTGTTTTTGATTAAAACAAAAAATTAAAAACGTGACGAACTAGAATATATATTTTAATACATACGTACAAAATTTGAAATTTCTATCTTCAAAAATAAGCCGAATAATTCGTTTCTTCATTTCACTGACCGCAAATTATACTCTTAAATTAAATTGATGTCGTATACGATGTCCATTTAATATCATATATTACCTAGATGTTCCATTAATCTCCGGCTCTTCAAAACAAAGGTTGCTGGGAAAAATTACTTTTTTAAGATTTACATGCATTTTCTAAGAAAACGTGAAATTTTCTTCATTTACTCGAACAGCAGCTTCCCCCACCGCGGGTGCGCCAGCTGACCACCGTTTCCTGTATGTACACACAATAAACTACTACAATATGTGAAAATCAGCCTTAATGAAATGACTAGTTCCAAAAGATCGCTGTCTCCCGGGCTAATATTTTCATATACTGTTTTTCGTTAATATATAGTGCAAGTTAGACGTTCGTCCGTTTACAACACTTGCTTCAGAAAACAATTGCATTTTAAGCTATAAACGGATTTTCGAAAAAATATGAAAATCTTTTTCTTAGCTAATATCTCAATAAATATTAGCTTAAGCGAAAAAATGATAGATGTCAAAAATAAAGCTTGTAAACTGAGAACTATTTTGTTTTACTTTATTATTTACGTAGGATTAACAGTTTCGGATATTTTTAAGTTTATAAATGCCATCCGAAAGATTATAGGATGAAGTATTTGGTTTAAATGTTGAATATCTTAGAAGCTATAAAACTTCCATCAAAATTTCTAGGAAACAAAATTAGACAATTAATTACCTAGTCTTTTAAATGATTTTTTTTTGTTTCTGCATCATAAAATATAAAGAAGTTATCGCCGAAGTAATGTGCGTTTTCACATTTCTTTTGCAAAATGTCGCCATTTTGTTATTATAATTGTCCAGCAATTAATTTTTTTTTCAGACATGCTGTTTTTTGTTAATATATAGCCTAGATACTCATTTTTTTTCCTTTTAAAACACTTGCTTTAGTAAAAATTGCCATCCTCCGTATATTAGGCGCCATTCTGAATTGTTTTATTTTGACCTCAGAAAAATTTTTTTTGGCAATGTATTCGTAATCAGTAACCCTAAAAACCCCCAGGCATAGTTTTGATTCGAAAACTAAACTAAATATATAAAAACCTCAAATATCACCAAATTTTTTAAAAAATTTTAAAATTGGTATTCAAAAAATTATGTGCCCCATCAGTCATGTTTTTAATTTTGAATATTTGAATAGAACAAATATTTAAAAAAAAATCATCAAAATCGGATCTATTTGTGAGGGTATATATATTTATGTACAATTATGTTTTATCATAGGGATTTCATATATATATCTTTTTATTTTCCAGATATTACAAGGGTTAGCATTTATACATCGACATGGCTTCTTCCACAGAGATCTTAAACCGGAAAATATATTATGCTCTGGGCCTGATTTAGTGAAAATAGCCGATTTTGGATTGGTAAGAGAAATAAGGTCAAGGCCACCTTATACTGATTACGTTTCTACCAGATGGTATAGAGCCCCGGAAGTTTTATTACATTCAACGACTTACAGTAGTCCAATTGATCTTTGGGCAGTGGGATGTATAGCCGCAGAAATATATACATATAGACCTTTATTTCCTGGGACAACTGAAACTGATCAACTGTACAAAATTTGTGCAATTTTGGGAACGCCGGATAAGGTAAAATTTCTCCAATCAAGCAATCATTGAAGTTTGTATTTCAAGGTTTTAGTGAAATTATTATCAGTATAAAGAAATTGTTATTTTGGTTTATCGATTTGTACAAGCTCTAGCGGTTACATGATTCATTTAAACTATCGATATGATATTCCATACAGTCTCAGATACTGAAGTGGTTCTAAATTATTGTTGATACCTTTCAACAGTAAATTGTTCATACGTGAATTTTTGCAGATTGATTTGATTTACTAGCAGCCACTGCCGGGAAATATACCCCCGGGCCAACTACATATACGCAGGATTGGAATTGGGTCATGCTTATTGTCAGCAGCGAGAACCACATCACGCATGATATGGGAATATAGAATGCAAAGTGTAGGTGTTTGTGAGATGCATTGACGCATTGCGTTGTGATATGGAGTTTTCATGCTCCTCCTTCTATGTTTTCGCTTCTAGATTTATTTATGGTATTGTTTTTGCTGTTCGTTTCCAGTGTGCATGGTCCTTTCCTAGTTTGTTCATGATCTTCTCAATTGTTGTTATCCACATGTAGCATGATCTTTCGATTTTCAGTTCATTGCTGTTCAGTATTAGTGCGTTCTTCAATAGATGTATTAGGTCCCTTCTTTGGACATGTCCCCAGTACTTCATTGCGTTGTTTATATCCTTTTTCTAATTATTTTCCCTCCTATTAATGTTGACGTTGTATGTCGTTGCTTCAGATCTATTGTTGCTAGCAGCTGTAGCTCCTCTCATACCTATTTTGTTGGCTTTTGTTGTTGCTTAGTTTTCAAATCCGTATGTCATCGTTGATGTATGATAGCCATGTAGATCGCCTTGATCAGAGTTTCTGGTGGTTTATTTTTCTCGATAAAATGTAGAATTGTCCTTGTAACTCTGTATATCGTTTCTATTCTCTCCTTTACAGTTTTTCTCCTTTTCAGATGGTTCGTCAGATATGTTCTTAGGTATTGCAATTTATTCGTCGTTCTTATGGAAAGTCGCCGTCAATTTTGGATTCTTTTACGTGGCCTTCTGATGTGTTTCTGTAGTTCTTCGAACAGAAACGGCGCGGCGTTTTTGTATCCTATGCTGCAGTGTTTTTCTTCTTTCTGTGCCCTGTGGGGGGGGGCGTCGACTTTGAGGAATGGTATTTGTATGGTCATGTTCCATTCCGTAGGCAGAGGTGTGATTTCCATTCACGCTTTAGTGATAATTTATAAAGTTTGCTCCTTTAGCCTTTCCGATCCGTAGTACATTAAATCGTTGTTTATATTTAGAGCAATACTCTTATTTGGTGAAGGTTTGTCCAAGAACCAGTAATCCTTTTCTTGTATTAATATTGCTAATTATTGTTGTTTGTTAATTAGTTCTTTAATTACATATTGTTGTTTCTTCTATATATTTTCAGATGTCTGAAAATTTAGTTTAGTCGTTGTCCTGTTGGAAGGGTTTCTAAGTTTTCGAAAATACCCTGCATTTTTTTCTGCAGAACACCAGATATAAGCCCGCTAAATTTGATAAAACTTAGGTGAATTTATAGTCCAAAACATTCCGCGTAAATTGATATGTGATAACAAAAGAACAAAGTTGAAATAAAATTAATATTTGAAAATAACTAATACAAAGTTATTTAGTGGCAGAACCGATCAGTGCAGTGATATGCATAAAGAAACAAGCTTAAAGGACCAGGCAATAAATAACGGGAATATAAGCTAAGTATACCCATTTTTAAAGTACCTATCCGCCACCCAAGTTTATTTATCCAAGTTTATTTATTTCTTAATGACTAACAAGAAGTGCCTGCAGTGTTTTTAGGTCCAAATTCTAGCTATATACAAAGAGTAAATGATATAATTTTAAAGTTAAGTGAGTGACATAATTTGTATTTGTATTAAAAAGAGTGTGTTTTTGTGAAGTGTGTATAAATGCTGTAATAAACTGCTCAGGGGCTGACTCAAACGACTTAGAAAATCTGAGAAGTGATTGTACACTTAAACCCTTGAAAATGTCGACAGCTGCCACTAACAATTTATGGCTTTATTGAAGTGTATTATTCCTTAAGATAAACATGGTTTCTTAGATAAACAAGCCGCGACTTGGGTAACAAATGGACAACCGGACAACCAGAGGCGTACTATTGGTAAAATACGCCGGGGCGCTGAACCTCTTGCAGTTCAATGGAAATGCACAGATTTTCCTAGGAAATGGTATCTATACGCAAGAATGATGGATCGGAGACAGAACGTAGGAACGAAAGATCATATGGTAGACACAGAAACGGGGGAACAAGTCAGGGGCGTTAAAGCGGGGGGTGAAATACAGAAGAAATTATAACACATACATGAGAAGAGGCATACCACAGCAACAGTGGAGATAAACTGGAGGAAGAAGAGAAAGCAAAAAATAAAAGAAAACAAGTACCGGACTATATACAAAATAACATAGACTATTCCACCCCGTTCATGCTAGCATCCATCACCGAACCGGAACCCTGTTAAAATCAATAAAGCATCAACAAGGAAAAGACAGAGGCGTTCATCGGAGACCTGAGAAAAGACGGTTTCTGGGGTGGACAGGAGACGATAGCAGCAACAGCAAACTTGAAGAGGACAATAATAATACACCAAGAGGAGGGCGAAATCATAACTTTTCACCTCAACAACCAACAATAAGATGACAATACGCCAATTGAAACTGTGTACAGGAAGCAGGGAAATAATAGAGATAACAAATTTTGAGCTGTCATGTGGGTGATGGGTGTTTGAAGGGTAATACATACCTCGGGACGTGCGATTAACAATTTTGTGAGTAGTGATTGCTTTGGTACATAATCCAGACCTAGGTACAGTACACTTGGTGTAATGCAATAGAACAAGTCAAAAAGAGAAGAGAATGGAAGGGAAGAGAAGCATCACAGATAGGGACTGCTGATCTTTGACTTTTGTTGGTGTCTGGTTTAATAGAAGTGTGTTTTATGATATTGCATGTTCTTTGCGCTGTGGGTGTTATAATATAGTGTTGAAAATCTAATTTCATATTTTCCTGGGTAAATTATCAAGTGATGATTTTCAGGTCAAAATTGTGCTCGTTGTTAAGTGAAAAATTCTACATTAAATTCTACACTAAAAACAGGGAGACCAGGTTACACGTGGAAAGAAACCCAGGAATCAGAAGACTTAGAAGAAGAAGATTTGTAGAAGCAGAAATACAAAAAGAGGAGCATAAACATCACGAACAAGCACGACCCAAATCCAACCCAGCATTGGAAACCGAGGAATCAGAAGACTCAGAAAAAGAAGGCGAACCAAAAACACAAAAAAGGGAGCTCCCTCACGATACAACGCGGTAACGCATCTCACAAATACCTACATCTCCCATCTCACATTCCTTTACCGTGCACCATGTGGCACTCGCTGCTGGTAACAAGCATGACCCTAGTCCAACCCAGCGTGGACGTAGCAGGCTCAGCTATATAATCCTTGGGAGTGGCAGAAATGCCTACCGCACGCTGGTAAATCAATCAATCAATCAAACAGCAAACTAAAAATAGGGAGACCATGTTACACGTGGAAAGCAACAATCGAGAGGATCATGAACAAACTGAGAAAGGACCAAACATACTGGGAAAGAAAAGCGAGGGGAAAAATGAATTTCCACAAAGAAATCGGAGCGATATATACTCTACCAGAATCAGAAGTCAGAAGAAGAAGAAGAAGGTTTGTAGAAGCAGAAGTACAAAAATGGGAGCACAAGTAGCAGCGACACAACTCGGCAACATATCTCACAAGAAGACCCAGAATAGGCAGAAGTCCAGAACCAAAAATACAAAAAAAAGGGAGCTTAAACGCTCCCTTACGACACAATGCGGTAACGCATCTCACAAATACCTACACCTCCCATCCCACATTCCTTTACCATGCGCCATGTGACTCTAGCTGCTGGCAACAAGCATGACCTCAGTCCAACCCAGCGTGGACGTAGCAGGCCCAGCTGTATAACCTGGAAGTGGCAGCAATGCCTACCGCACGCTGGTAAATCAATCAATCAATCGTAGTTTCTCTCAGCCTCTCCTTTTATTTCAATGCTTCTCTTAGTTTTTTGTTTATATTCCACGTCCGGTGTTGTTTGTCTGTGGCCCTCATCATTTTTTCGTGTTCATAATTGTTTTTTTTTGCTTTCTTGTTGAGTTCATAGGTGACTTTTCCATTTTTAATGGTTTTCTTACTGCAGTTTTTATTTTTTAACTAATTAATATCCAGTCCAGTTCTTATTCTATCAGTTGTTTTTCTATTTCCTCCAAGATTTTCTTCTCGAAGTCTCCGTGCTGTAGCAGTAAGGTATTCCAGATATTTTACACGTAATGCTGTCTTTTCTTTATAGTATTTTGGGTTTGTATTGACTTCTGCTCTTTTTGCTTTAATGTTCTCAATCCGTCTTATCTCCTTGTCTGTCAGAATTTGATCTATTTGTGAAATTGAGCTTCTATTGCTCCAAGTGTCAAGACAGGTTTGGTTTTTACTCCACGTGTCCCTTATTGTGAAATCGCCTTCTACATTATTAGAGGCATTTTCATTTCTCCATTTCTTCTGGTTTCTCGAGTTGGCTGCCTGAATACCCAGATTATTTGAAAATTTGCTCCCATTTTCGATTTTATTTCAAATGAAGTTTTAATTTTTACAGAAGTTTTGATTTGTTCAATTTTTTTTTAGAAAAAATGGCCAGAATGTTATCAGTTAGCTGGCGCAGTAGGATTTAAATTTCCATATTTTGCCAAAACTCCTCTTAGTGACGTAGTACCTCAAGCCAGTTACACTGCTATTAATTTAATGGATGACCTTTTAGAATGGAACCCAGCCCACAGGCCATCTGCTCAATCAGCTTTAAAACATCAGTTTTTTCAGGTACCAGCATGTCATTTACAAATAACTTTAAATCATAAATTCGAATCGCTAGATATTACCATTAGAGCTATTACTGTACTAAAAAGCATTACAATTAATTAACAGTTAAGTAAAAATAAGAATTTCAGACTGGACCAGAGATATAGATAGATATATTTTTATTGATCTTTTGCGAAGAACATTACCTACATTCATATAAGTCAAAAGTAGGTTAGTACAGTATCAGTTTTGGAATAAGTTTATAATAATGGGAAAAAACATAGGTAAGCGTAATTGTATGTATATAAGTACGTATTTTAAAAAGTCGAAATGGCAAATAAGGACTGTTATTTAAACCCAAGAACCGTTTACGGTTTTTGACTTCAACCAACCTATTATGAAAGTAACTATAAAAGTAATGATTTAAAGAAGAAACAAACATAATTTTAATACTTCTTCTTATTCACACGTATTCGCGAAAATCAAACAAATGAACATTCGATACACACAAATTCACCAACAGCAATTTATATATCATGAAAAATTTCCGCTGTTACTTTACTAGGTAAACTTTTCCTTATACGTATCCTTATTTGTATCGAAGGTAAATCCCTATTGTGTTCATTTGTTTGATTCTCGCAATCAATCAATCAATAAACAATTTAGTAACAGTTTTTATACATTTATGTGCCTCACCGGATCCTAGCCCGGAGCCAGCCGGACAACCACGGCGAACATCGCCGAGGTGGATGTGAGGCTGGGCGGAGTAAGTCCGGTTCGGCTTGGAAGTAAACTCGAGGGGGGTAGAATTTCACGTCTGCCACGTGCAAACTTAACAGCTAGATTACAATTTTTATGTGTCCACATGGACCTAAAAGTAGCTTAAAAATAAATACAACACTAAGAACACTAAAATCGTAGGCGAGCGCACTTCGTAATTTTGATTGTTGATACGGGAAACACAACTAAACGAAAAAACCCGTTCGAACAAATGACGACCTTGTGGTCTGATCGCCAACAAGGAAGGTAGGGTGGAAATAAAATTGTGGTTTAAAAAATTAGGATTTAGGTAAGTTTTCGGCCTAGAGGGGATTTAGAGAGACAAAAAGGAACAAAAACAACAGAAAAAGATAAAAGAACAAAATTGTACAAACATAAATGAGGAGAAAGAGGGATTGGAAATATGTAAAGTTGAGGAAAGATAAAAGTCGGGGGGTAGGGGTAAGTTATCGTAGAAGTAAGTGTGGCTAGGGGAGCTGCCGGAAGATAGGCAACGCCTGGTATGGTAGGGGTGTCTTATATCGAAAAGTATGGCATTATACTGTCTGATTCGGGTAATGTTGCGGGTAAGCGGGCTACCGTCCAGTTTAAACTGGTAGAATTTTTGTGAGGTTTCTTAGACGTAGTCCGCTAGTGGGGTTATGTCGTGGCAACGTGCATAAAGATCTCTGAGGGAGGTGTACCTACCGGAGTCTGAAATGAGGCGCATAAATTTGTGTTCTAATACTCTCAACTTCCGCATTGTCGTGGCCGGGATGCTGCACCACACCGGCGCCGCGTATGTGATGGCAGGCCTGATTACCATTGTGTACAACAACTTTTTATTAGTCCTGTTGAGTCCGCTACCTCTTGCCAGGAGCGGATACAGACTCCTGGACATAAAGTAGACCTTGCGTACCGTCTCGTTAACGTGTGTATTGAACGTCAGTCGTTTGTCTAAGTTCACCCCCAGATATTTCACGCACCGTTTGATTGGAATTTCTCTACCCCCGATCGAAAGTGGCGTTAAAATCCGATTTTCGGTGAAACGGCGCGTGAATAGAATCGATTCCGACTTCTCGGCGTTGATCCGAATCTTCCACTTATCGTAACAAACCGTTGCACGGGCCAAGTGTGCCTTCAGCAGCATATTAGCCGCTTGCGCGTTGTGTGAGTGCACGTACATAGCCGTGTCGTCGGCGTACTTGGCAAGGTTCGAATTCTGGAACTCCGGGAAGTCGGAGATGTATAAGTTGTACAACTTTGGCGACAGGCACGACCCCTGGGGGACGCCCGCGCGAATGTCCCGCCGAATTGATAGTTTATTATTCACTCTGACCTGCAGCGATCTATCTGACAGGAAAGAGTGAATAAGTTTGGTAATGTGCGTCGGAAAGTCCAGCGAATTTAGTTTGTAGAGTAATCCCGGGATCCATACGGTGTCGAAGGCTTTCTCAATATCGAGGAGCACCATGACGGTACTCTTCCCGAGGTTGCATTGTACCTTGACGTCATTCACGATCCTGACGACCTGCTGCACAGTGCCCCTGCTCCGCCTGAAGCCGAACTGGCACTCGTCGTCGATGTGAAGTTCATCCTGCGCAGCGTCTAATCTGATTAGGATGACCTTCTCCACCAACTTGGAGATCGCCGACAGCAACGGTTTGATTCTCGCGAATTGCCAGACGTTTTGTGATAAATTATTAGGACAAATCAAGGCACATGTAGTTAACAAGGTATGCTGTTGCGCAGCACCGCCATTACAGCACAGCCAATCATATGCGTTGAAGCCAACAGGAACAATATTGGCAATCAAACCAATACAATAACTTTCTCCAGCGTACTTCAAATAAGATAATATACAATGTCACAGAGACAATAACGTTATTAGGGGTCCTACACGGCAACATGTGTCACGGGCTGCAACAGTCATCATCATCATGTTAAGGAAAGATGCAAATATGAAATAAACTAGAATAGTACACATCACAATATACTATATATTTCCAACATGGTTCCCGATAGCTTCATTTTTCCATGCGCAGATCAAGTTGCATTGTGGTCGCTAGGACGAGCATACCTGTAACTCTTTCTACCATGGGGTAAATCAAATCACAGAGGGTTTATAAATAGGAATTAGTGAAGTGAGGGTATTAGCAGCCCCCCCCCCCCCCATATCAAATCACAGACCCCGTATACACTTGTACCCAAATGTTAATTAGTTTAATATTTTTGCATTGCGTTCCCTAGTCTAGTCGGGCCGGTACCTATTGCCAATATTGACCCCCTCCCCCCTGCGGGGGCCCCAGTTATTAGTTAGGTTACGTTTACCACTTCAAAAATCCATTTGTCTTTTCTAAGTGATAATATTATTAAAGTCACATAATTTACATTCTATCTTCGACGTGTTAAGAAATGATCACAAAACTGAGGAAATTTAACATACAAAGGAAGTAACGTCCACTTGACAACCACAAAGCTTTCCTCACTTTATCCGACATATTTGGTACTTACAGGAGCCACCTGATGAGTGTGATTTTCCCGAATTCTAATTGACCCCCGTTTAGTCTATAGCATGTCTAATTCAAGTGCCTCAGTCTCAGCTATTTTGCCAGTTTTTAGTTCTTGACTTGTGAGGCCGGCGAAACGTGATTAATCCAGGTGGGTAAATCGTGATCAATCCAGGTGGGTAGTACAGAGGAATTCTTAAAAAAACATGTTAATAGTGTAGAATAACAAGTTTTTAGGTGGGTAATTCCCCACCTACAGACTTTTCAGGTGGGTAGTACTACCCACCGTACCCACCTCTTCCGCCGGCCCTGAGTTCTTGTATGACTGCCTCCAATTCTGATTTCGGTATTCGCATTCGTACTCCTGCCAGTCATCTTCTATCTCAGGATGATCACTTTCGAAAATCTTGTCGCAGTATTAGCACCAAACCTCAATGATCTGATCTCTGTCGTTTATTAGAGCACTTGTGGAGTACTTGATTGACCACATTTCAAGTTTAAATTTACGTGTAATCACTCTTATTATTATTAGGAAGACATTCTTGCGTGTGGTAGTCTTAAAAGGCGTTTTGTAGATATAAATTCTTTTCTCTTCGATAAAAAGTCTGAATCTTCCGCGTCAGTCTATTATACTCTTTCGATTCCAAAATAGTGTTGACATCTTGAGCTTTCAGATTTTTTCTGATTTGTGCTTCAATTGGAGCTTCAGCAGGTTGTTTCACATTTCTACGTATTTCGCTTTGCGTTTCCATTTTGTTCATGCGATGGTCTCTTTTAGAGAGAGACCCACAGGGCATTGGGATCTTCGTGACTTAATGGGCTGACTTCGTTTATATATTCCCTTTTATTTTGAAAAGCTGGACCATCAGTTATGATGAACAAACGTTTCTGCACTTTCCTTCGACACGTTTTCCGCTTCAACGAGAAGGTGTACATGAATAACTAGTGATCTGAGATACAGTCAGCATCAGATACAGTTTTACAGGGCTGTCTGCATTATGGGCTGTAGGTCTCCACCGATTTTCTATCATAATATAATGAATCTAATTCCAAAAGCTACCGTCTTTGATATATATGTTTTTCCAGAATTTTTCAAACAAAACTTTATCAACTTTTACCAAATAAGGACACTCGCTTAACGCTAGGACTAACACTTCGGTGTCAGAAGAGTGTCTGTTCAATTGAGTTGCTCCTGTTAGATGTAGTATTACTTTGCTGTCAGCTTTTTCATGTGAGCTACTCAGTAATGTCATACTCATTTATTTCTGTGGCAACCTATCTTCAAGCAACAGCTACGTAGCAGTTTGTTATTTTTAATAAAGCATATAATATGGGATGCCCAATGGTTTCTAACTATATAATATTTGCTTATTTATTTATAAAGAAGCCTTAAAGTAAAAAACATCGACTATTGTTTTCATCACCACCAAACGTTTAGAGGAGTTCGACAAAACATTTCACTAGTAAATATTCTGCCCTCTAAAAGCATACCAACTAAATTCTATGTGTCTCTTTCCAACTATATTAGGAAATTAAATGTCATTGAAAAAAAAATCAAAATAAGTTATGTGGATATTTTTTCTAATATTTCTATTATTCTTTAGGTTGGACAACAATATAGCGCTCTTCAAACTAATCGCCAAATACATTTGAACAGTGCGATGCAATCGCATGCTAATGGAATATTTCAAAAAATTCCCACTCAAGTGGTCTCAGACGAAAATCAGATTTACTCTACTCAACAGTCACTGCAGTTGCAAGCAAATGGACGATCTCTATTGAAGCAATTGAACCAAAACAATTCAGTTCAACCATTACAACCATCAGTGCAAATTAACATTCAGTCTCTAATAAAACCAATGAAAACTCCTGAGAAATCTCAACAACAACCTGCACCAATAGTTTATAGTTTTGGCCAATCGGATTATAGTAGTAAATATTTACCAGTAGTTAATAACATGAATAATCACAGTAGGACTGTACCGAATAAGAAAATTACATGGGGTCTGGGAAATAGTTTTGAATACGAAGACGATTTTGCTGATATATTAGGGTATGTATTCTCAATTAGAAAATTCTAAAATGAAGCAAAAATTACAATGTCTGCCTTAACATAACAGATTTATTTAAGTGTATTGATAAATGTCCTGTTTCAATAATGTTTAATTAATTCTTGTGAAGTAGTTTCCACAGACACCAAAACATTTCAACTTGCGAATACTAGAACAAGACGCAGTTTGCGCCATCCATGTTGGCATTGTCTGGACACGATTAAAATTTATTCTAGTTTGAGTTTAATAAAATTGTAGCATACAATAGATCTCAGATACATCAGTCAATATATACATTTGGAAGTAAATTTTATTTAATATTAAGGGAGGATGGCTCTCATTAAGAATTCAAGTTTTTGACCTCGTAGGGGGACCACTTTAGCCGCTAAGGAGGTTAAAATATGTTTTTCAGAATAACTGGTTTTTTCTTCCTGTTCCTACGGAAAAATTTTCTTGATAACAAAATTCATCACAACTCATATAATTTTGTTTGTGCGATTAATAGAGCATTGTTTTTAGTGGGGGAGGGGCGGGCAAGGTGCATTTATTTGAAAACGAATATGATGGCCTAAGGGCAGACCCGTGGAGAGCTGGTACGGGCCCAGCGGTAAAATCAAATTGGCGCCTACCCCCCCTCGGCTGGAGAGAATTAAAGATACTAATTTTCGATACACATATAGTACAGTCAATGTGCCATTTGATCCGTGAATAATTACTACAAGAGATTTTCTTTTTTATACTCTAAAGGGAATTGCCCCAATCATTAATTCAATTTTTTCACAAAAATATCGTGTTCGCTAATACCGCTATGTTGGAAAAATGACGGTCAAAATTGGGTTTCCCCGATTATCTCATTTCCTGTTAATTTTACTCTAAAATTAGCAA
Organism: Rutpela maculata; assembly: GCA_936432065.2. Lineage (NCBI taxonomy): Eukaryota > Metazoa > Arthropoda > Insecta > Coleoptera > Cerambycidae > Rutpela > Rutpela maculata. The sequence goes on from OW386286.2 coordinate 109,311,700, forward strand.
TATTGTAGGGAACAAAAAAAGCTACAACTTGTATTTAAACAATTTTTTCCTGAAATCGATCGGCAATGTCTACATTTTCGGCGCGATTTCAGATCGAAAAATGCACAATTCCAGTGTTTTAGTTCATTGCTAAGAAACTATCAGAAAACAGACCGGAAAAGATCCGTTGCCAAGCAACGATCAACAAAACCGTACGGGAATGTTACTTTCCCGGCCTAGGCCGGGAAAGTAACATTCCCGTACGGTTTTTTATGTATATTTTAGACAGTATAGTATATTGTGTATTTAGGTGTGAAAGCAATACATTCCCGGACGACGATGCAAATTGTTGGCCGAGGCGCTAGCCGAGGCCAACAAGCATCGAAGTCCGGGAATGTGCTTTCACACCGAAGTACACATACTATTTTTTCTGAAATCACAATCAATATTATTATAAATTAAGGAATTTGTATTAATGCGAAACATGTCTTCATTACAATCTAACTGCTTACTAATAAATACAATTTTAATGTGAGTTGGTTTGTCTGCGTGTATTTATTTACTGTCTAAAATATACATAAAAAACCGTACGGGAATGTTACTTTCCCGGCCTAGGCCGGGAAAGTAACATTCCCGTACGGTTTTGTTGATCGTTGCTTGGCAACGGATATTTTCCGGTCTGTTTTCTGATAGTTTCTTAGCAACGGACTAAAATACTGGAATTGTGCATTTTTCGATCTGAAATTGCGCCGAAAATGTAGATATTGCCGATCGATTTCAGAAAAAATAAATACACGCAGGCAAACCAACTCACATTAAAATTGCATTTATTAGTAAGCAGTTAGATTGTAATGAAGAAATGTTATGTATTAATACAAATTCCTTAATTTATAATACTATTGATTGTGATTTCAGAAAAAATAGTATGTGTATTTTGGTGTGAAAGCACATTCCCGAACTTCGATGCTTGTTAGCCTCGGCTAGCGCCTCGGCCAACAATTTGCATCGTCGTCCGGGAATGTATTGCTTTCACACCTAAATACACAATATACTATTTCTCTATTGTTAATACTTTATGATTTACAACTGAGAGAAAGGTAAAGATTTGTGCTTTGCTGCAGATTTTTGCAATTATCTCGGTTACCGTTATTTCCACCTAATAATTGCCAATATTGTAGATTATAAAATTTCCTAAAACTTTTGTTTAAACAAGTTTCTTCTACGGTCAATTGTTAAAAAATTACAGTAGCTCGAACATTGAAAAAGATTCTTGAATTTCGGAAAAATGTCTGCTCGGTTGTTTCGATGTTTTTAATGCATATTATTAATTTTACACAATAAAAGAATGAGTTTTATTCAAATTTTTTTGAGTTTTCAGTAATCTGTCAACACAAAATTTTTTCTTATTCCTAATACTTTACGATTTACATTTCCCAAAAATGTGAATATTTATGCTTCATTGTAGATAATTGCAATTATCTCTGTCCCCATTACTCCTACGTAGTATTTAGCTATTATCAATATTATAGATTATAAATTTTTTTTATTAAACTATATTCTTGCACTATCAATTGTTTACAAGTTACACCAGCTCGAAAGTTTCATAATTATTTAAATTTCGAGCTGCTGTAATTTTAAAACAGTTCACCGTGGAAGAAAATTGTTTAAACAAAAGTTTTAAGAAATTTCGTAAGCTACAATATTGATAATAACTAATTACTACATGGGAGGAATGAGGACAGAGATCATTGCAAAAATGTGCAGCGAAGCACAAATATTCGCCATTCTGACAGCTGTAAATCGTAAAATATTAACAATATAGAAAAATATTTTAAACAGGTTGTAGCTTTTTCATTTTCTATAATATTGATAATATTCTAGGATAGAACTAACAGGAAAGGAGATAATTGAGACAAAATTATTTTGGCTGTCATTTTTCCAACATAGCGGTAGTAGCGGAGACGATATTTTTGTGGAAACCTCCTCTATAGTATACAAACAAAATTCCTTGCAGAAATTATTCACGAGTACCCCCTTTTTTTTTGCTATACAGACTCTATTAATAATATTTAATTTGGAATACAACCAATAAAAATCTATTTAACTGTGATGGTGCCCAGGCCTTTTAGGGCCCAGGTCCCGGGGCTGCGGCCTCGCCTACCTCGCCCTACCTAAGGTTACTTTGCAGTTTTTAAGTGCAAAAACACCTTAGCAGGTCTAATACTGAATGCTGGTTATTTAATAGTTTAGGGGGGTACAAAAATGGGAGGTGAGTGTAGGAAAGTTCCGTTTGGGGTGGAATCGATTCAATATTGATAGTAAATATTAAAAAAATGTTTTTCAGTTATTATTGTCCAAAAATAAATTAGGCTTTATGAAAAAGAACGGAAGAGGAAGAGGAACTTTTGCCCAAATTTAAGAATTCTGTTTAAAAAATTCATAAAAAATACTTGTTATTCCGAGTTATTCCGGAACACAACCCCCCCACATGTCGATAAACTGGGATTGTCAATAAGCGTCCTTTTCCCTACAATACTAAGAAATCATAGTCCTATATTTAATGTTTTTCAAGCCATATAAAACGACAGATTGACTGTAGGAGGAATAGAAATTAACAGTTTTATTTTTATTATAATTATTTGTTTCTCGTCAGCTCCTAATTACATTAGTCCAACGTTTTAGAGGGCGCCTTCTGTGCCTTGTGTATTTGCTAGCGATATTATTAACACGAAAATACAAAATAAACTGTTTGTCAAATTAAAATTAATGGGCTAGTAAACAATAACGAAAATGGCAAAAGTAATAACATAGCATTATAGTGTAACTCTCCAATATGTTATAAATGAAATTTCGAGGTAACTCTACCGAATATTATTGGTTTTATTATAAATTGAATATGCTTAAAATCAGAGTGGATTTAAAATAAGGCAGTTTGCCGCTTATCTTGTGACGTAATAGCGTAACATGCACGCGCATCCAATAAAACGCCAACAAATATTTCGTTGCACAACTCCGCCCTCCCTGTCATCTGTAAAAACAGTATTTGACATCAATCTGTTGTGTGTTTTGGTTTTGTACTAGTGATATAATAGTCTAGGTGCCCGCGTACATAAATGCAATTTATTCATATCCTCGTATAACTTCTTGTACGGCATAATTGCGCCTAGTCTATCACTTTTTTCCTCTGTGAGAATTTTCGTAAGCGCGGCGTTCCTCCTCGGCATGAAAAAGACGATTTCCACACGTCGGACTGGAAAATCGGCAAATATATTTTGTCCGACAATTGAACATTTTTATTAAGCAATCTTGAAAAAATCAGCTGGTTCTCAATAAATGTTTTAAAGTTATGTTATGCTATGTTATGTTTAGACACCCTTAACGTTCCAAAATTTTTGTCGGACAGTTTGTAGAAATATATAGAATATATATGTAGAATCCAATTCTCAAATTGTCCGACAAAATATATTTGCCAATTTTCCAGTACGACGTGTGGAAATCGTCTTTTTCATGTCGAGGAGGAACGCCGCGATTACGAAAATTTTCGCAGAGGAAAAAAGTGATAGACTCGGCGCAATTATGCCGTACAAGAAGTTATACGAAGATATGTAACATTGCATTTATGTACGCGGGCACCTAGACTATAACATTCATCAATTGGTTATAAAATGAAAGCCGGATTCGACACTGCAACTGAAGAAAACTTGACGGTTCTCGATTATCGACTATGATATTTCATTTTAATAAATCAAATTCGGACTTTTAGAGTGCAGAGGTTAAAAACGTGAATACAAGCAGAAATAAGATATTAGTTTATTAGCTGTTTTCTCTATAATATTCATTTTAATTTTTACTCTCAATAAATAAATTACTTTTATGTGAGTTTAAACAGTAGGTGCCTACCTACATTTTTCTCGTGTTTTCACACTGTCAGGTTAGACTCGAAGAAATCTGTATGAACCTCATTGTGTTAGAATGAACCTTCTCAAACAATGTTAATAAATATGATTTATTGGAGACCATTATAAATAGCTTCTTATTGTTATTTTCAGTATTATTTTGGGAAGAAGGTAGAAAACACATTTTCAACCATTTTCTGAGAAATTTTCCTCTTCCTTTGGGGAGGCCGGTTCTATTGGCACCCCCCAGATGAATTTTCTGGCTGCGCCACTGCAGACATCACAATATATAACAACAGTCCAGGGCACTTTACATTTTACAGTAATCAGCTACGTTGCTACATTTCTAAAAAAGAAAATGAGCATTGTATGTTGTATGAAATAATGTTTAATATTAATTTTTAATACTGTTTCAAATACCGAGCAAGTAAATATTCTATATATTTTTAAGGCTGATTGAGAACTTGCTAATACACAATTGTAATTGTGATGTAAGGATTTCGTATAACAGTACAGAATATCTTATATTAATAATCGAAATATGACAACGTCTGTTCATGCACAACTAGAAACCAAGGACTGTTAGAAACTGCTGATTACGCTATTACGTCATAGCCAATAGAGTAGCCCGAAAATTGGCAGCAATTTCTAACCGTTTAAACACAGTTTAAACTTCATGATTTTTTTTTACTATAAGGCATTATTAAAAAATAAAATAAAAAATACGGGTCAACTGTTTTTATGTTTAGATGTTATTAAAATAATAATAAAAAAATTGTCTACTTCCCCATTGTACCTATTCCTATTCCGAATTAAACTAAGGATATACTATTATATTTATTTTCATGTTTCATTTTGACCAAGAAGTAAAATCAAGATGCCGCCTGCAGACAAAAATAAAGACGCTAAAATGAACCTGAGTCAGTACAATCTCCAAGATATATTGGAACCATTAGCCAAAGCAAGTGCTGGTACTGCTAGAACTCAATATTTAAGCGTATCCAGATACGTAGCCGGTCAACCGTCTGGAGTAAGAAGAGATTCTAATATTAGTTTGCTGTCTAACATGTCAAATAGTGGACGAAAAAGTGGGATGTACAATAAAAAATCTAGTAAGTTAAAATAGTATGAATAATAGAATACATGATTAACGGATCTACGGTGTGTGCTATTAATTTAATACTTGATTTAATACCGCAACACTCCATTATTTACCCCATTATTTTGGAACACTGTCCGATTTAATTTTTTTTTTTTTTAAGATATAGTGCTCGATGAGGCTCTATTTGACTGTTTTGAAAAAATTATAATTCTTTCATATTTTTTTAAGGCTTAAGTACTAAGTTTTTCTAAAGGGATTAAAATTTCGACTATTTTTTGATAATTTTTTATCGGAAAATGTGATAGCGTATTCGATTCGATTCAAATACATCTACACAAAATTTTAGCTCAATACCTCATCAAATTTAAAATTTTTGACTTTTCGACTGGCCGTGTATAAAGTCGGTTAGGTTTACTAAAAGGGTAGTCATTCGACATAAGGAACATCAGGTACTAAATGAGGAAGTAAAAAGAAAAGTTATTCTTTAAATAAATAGATTGGAATACCTTTTCTTTTTTCTTCCTCATTTAGTATTAGTCGGGAATCTCAGCTCCAATTTAAGGCTTATTTTTTGATGCCTAAGTATCTATCAGACATACGGCTGAAAAGTATCGTATACTCGATGTAAAAGTGTCTGCTGAATACGAATTCGGAGTGCGCATACAAATCGGGGATTGCCTTCAACCCTTAAAATTTAAAAAACCGCTACCCAAGGAATCACTACTTCCACATCCAGATTTTCTATCCAAGTCACTCACAACGAAAAATTTTGTATCTGGAAATAATTGTTTATGGAACTTTAATGATATAATATTTGAAATCCTCTACCCCAAAAACCCATAAAACGATACCCCACATCGGTAGTGGGGTGGGGGTGGTGATAGGGGGTGGTAGTGGGGGTGGATAAAATAAAAAAATATTTTGAGGTTTCTGGTTCTTGTACACACACTAAATTACAATTTTTTTTTCATCCCCTTTAATAATGGGGTGGGGATGGTAATGGGGGTGGCTAATGCCAACATTTTTTTTGAGACCTTAGCTTCTCTTGTATATACTAAATACCAATTTGATGAACTCTTACCTGCTTGATTTACTTATTTACCCCAAATTTACCCCAATTTACCCCCCAACTCTTCGACGGAACAAGATGAAAATATAATCTAGTTCTAGATCTCGTTAAAGTACATATGTGTACCAAATTTCAAGTCAATATCTCAAACGGTTCCAGAGTAAACGTGCGGACAAAAAAAAGTTACAGACAGACAGACAGACCGACAGACAGAAATTTTTTTCACTCAAACTTAACATCTCGACGTTTCATGACATTCTAAGCCTATCTGAACAATAAAAATTTTAAAAAAAATGTTTGTCGTTTCTATACTTCCACTGGATGTGGAAGTAAAACCAGTCAGTTCGTCTTGTCTGTAACTTTCTTTGGGCGCACGATTTCTCTGGAATAGTTCATGATATTGACTTGAAATTTGGTACACCTACTTACAGTACATCTACACGTTATATAATTAGATTATTATATATTGATATTATTCCGTTGAAGGATTGGGGGGTAAATGTGGGTAAATAGGCGAAAACTGATAAAGCAAACAAGAGTTTATAAAATTGGGATTTAGTGTTTGTACAAGAAGCCAAGATCTCAAACATTTTTTGGCATCAGCTACCCCACTACTACCCTCATTACCACTTCCACAACATTATTAAATGAGGTAAAAAATGTGATTTAGATTGTGTACAAAACACATCAATTTTTTTTAACTTCAGCCAACCCCACTACGGTGGGGATGGGGTGGTAATGGGAGATCTGGAAGAGTCTTGGATAGAAAATCTGGTTTGTATTTATATCAGCTAAGCGAAATACATTACAATTAATAATTAGAAATTATTATATTATAAGTTTTCGTCAGTACATTTAGCTAATACAATAATAATGGAACACCAGTTCTCCAGATCTCTTGCAAAAACTCCTCTTGTTGCAAATATTATTTTTATACTTGCAAACGACTACTTAGAAGTGACTGGCTTCGATTGTTTCTTGCACATGGTAGGTATCATCACACCTTTTGTCAATGTCTAATCATACTGAAGAACATCTGGAAGTTTTGTAGACATGTTAGCTGTTTTCTTCCAAATGAGGAGTGTATAGGCACATATCTTCAGTAGGTGGTAAAACTGTATATCGCTCTTGCAGTTTAAAAATAAATGTGCCCTTAGTTCTTTAAGGCTTACGTGGAAATATGAGTGACCATACAGGTATTTGAAGAATATGGAGCCAGTGTTTATAAATTCCATGACGTTGCAATCCTCCATGTCATTTATATATTTTGCCAGAGAATTAAGTGTTTCCCAATTTTCAGTTGCCGTCTTAAATTCTGTCTTTTACTTCCACATCCAGTGGAAGTATAGTAACGACAAAAAATTTTTTAAAAATTTTTATTGTTCAAATAGGCTTAGAATGTCACAAAACGTCGAGATTTTAATTTTGAGCGAAAAAAAAATTCTGTCTGTCTGTCTGTCTGCCTGTTTGTCTGTCTGTCTGCCTGCCTGCCTGCCTGTCTGTCTGTCTGTCTGTCCGTCGGTCTATCTGTAACTTTTTTGTGCGCACGTTTACTCTGGAACCGTTTGAGATATTGACTTGAAATTTCGTACACATATGTACTTTAACGAGATCTAGAACTAGATTATATTTTCATCTTGTTCCGTCAAAGGGTTGGGGGTAAATTGGGCTAAATTTGAGGAAAATAGGTAAATGAAGCAGGTAAGAGTGCATAAAATTGGCATTTAGTATATACAAGAGAAGCTAAGGTCTCAAAAAAAATTTTGGCATTAGCCACCCCCCATTACCACCCTCACCCCATTATTAAAAGGGATGAAAAAAAATATGATATAGTGTGTGTGTACAAGAACCAGACACCTCAAAACGTTTTTTTACTTCATCCACCCCCACTACCACCCCCTATCACCACCCCCACCCCGCTACCGATGGGGTATCGTTTTATGGGTTTTTGGGGTAGAGGATTTCAAATATTATATTATTAAAGTTCCATAAACAATTATTTCCACATACAAAATTTTTTCGTTGTGAGTGACTTGGATAAAAAATGTGGATGTGGAAGTAGTGATTCCTTGGGCAGCGGTTTTTTTCCCTCTCTAAATGTCTAGCTTGTGTTATCCCACCCACTAAGTACATAGGTAGACATAAAAAGGGTCGCTAAGTATATGGAGGAGAGGTATGAGGGCCTGTTGCTGCGTCTTCAATTATTTTATTGCAGAAAAAATAGGAATCGAACTTTTGAAGCCACAACTTTACTTTTATTTTGCTGTACAAAAACAATGACAACAAAAAAAAAACCGCTGCCCAAGGAATCACTACTTCCACATCCGGATTTTCTATCCAAGTCACACAACGAAAAAATTTTGTATCTGGAAATAATTGTTTATGGAACTTTAATAATATAATATTTGAAATCCTCTACCAAAAACCCATAAAACGATACCCCACATCGGTAGTGGGGTGGGGGTGGTGACAGGGGGTGGGAGTGGGGGGTGGATAAAGTAAGAAAATATTTTGAGGTTTCTGGTTCTTGTACACACACTAAATCACATTTTTTTTTCATCCCCTTTAATAATGGTAATGGGGGTGGCTAACGCCAAAATTTTTTTTGAGACCTTAGCTTTTCTTGTCTATACTAAATATCAATTTTATGAACTCTTACCTGCTTGACTTACCTATTTACTCCAAATTTACCCCAATTTACCCCCCAACCCTTCGACGGAACAAGATGAAAATATAATCTAGTTCTAGATCTCGTTAAAGTACATATGTGTACCAAATTTCAAGTCAATATCTCAAATGGTTCCAGAGTAAACGTGCGCACAAAAAAAGTTACAGACCGACAGACAGACCGACAGACAGAAATTTTGTTTTCGCTCAAACTTGAAATCTCGACGTTTCATGACATTCTAAGCCTATTTGAACAATAAAAATTTTTAAAAAATTTTTTGTCGTTACTATACTTCCACTGGATGTGGAAGTAATATCTGTTACGTGCCACTATTGCTTCTCTTACAAAACACAAAATTTTAGTATGGAGAATATAACTATATCGGCTTCTTCATGGTCATGAATCTTCGCATTTTTCAAGATATGCTTATTCTAATTATAGGAATTTCTAATTATTAATTGTAATGTATTTTACTAAGCTGATATAAATACATTCATATCTATAATATTTAGAGACAATTTCATTTATACAGGTTAGATGAATACATAATAATTTACGTGTTTCTAAAGTTATGATGAAAATTAAACCTAAGGCATTTTAAACAAGTATATTAATAACTACATATTTTAAACAAAAAATCCGGTAAAACCTAACACAGGAATATTGTACCTATTAATAGAGTACCAAATAACTCAATATACCGCAAATTAATGCCCGCATCCGACGGTTTCGATTTGTAGTGCGCTCGATCACAGGACGGCCAAATTAAAAAAAATCATATCTTCCGTTTCACTCAAGATATTAGTATTAGTAAATAAATAATTTTGGTCTTTTCTTGTAATTTCATACGATCTAGTTTGTTAATTTCTTAAAATAAAAAAAAATCTCGCATGCTACATTTTTCAATGAGCCAACTGTGTAGAGGAGGTTCACGTGATATTTTTTCTAATTTTTTTATAAATATTAGGTGTGTTTTGAGTACACTGTTACATTAAGTGCACTGTAGGCTACAATGCCTGTTTCGTGGGAGAAAATGCAAGTTATATGTTAAAAATTCAATTTTTCACAATTTCCGAAACGAGGATAAATTCGCTGATTAAGGGTTGAAGGCAATCCTCGATTTTTATGCGCCCTCCGGATTCGGATGACAATTTTTCATCGAGTAGGACACTTTTTAGCCGTATGTCTCACAGGTACTTAGGACTGAAAGATAAATGTCTCCAGAATCCTGACTATATCTGATGATGTTACTCATAAGATATTGTAAGAGCAATAGTTTTGAAGTTGCAAGCGGGAGAATTTATAAATCTCATTGAGAAATCGATGAAACTGATATTACCGCCCCGTATAACTTCTATTGAATTATTATTACACTTTTAACATCATTCATCGTACTACTATGTGTGTGAGAGAGAAGCAGAGATTAAATCGTGTCCCTTAATATAGCTGTTCGGATCCCATTGTTTACCACACCTGGGCCGTGCAGGAATAAACGAATGGAGTGAAATTACTTAGAGAAAATAACATACGGCCTTAGCTTCGGACATTTATTTTTTTAAACCTAGCAAGGGGAAAGTTCAGCAAATAGTTTACGCTCCGTCGTCGTTCAATTACCGTCAAAATATAGACAATCTTTTGTTCGTTCACGCGTTCAGTGACTGACACTACTCCGGCCTTTTCAGACAGGAGAAAAATCACATTTACCAAAATCATCGCAAACAGTACGGATCAGCATCAGCAAAGTCTCCAAAGATTCGGATGCTCAACCGGATTTCGTTGACATTGCAGGGCAGAAATACATTTTGGCTCTGTACGGGGCAAAGCGCGTCACTCACTAGTGGCTCGACGGGTTCCGTTTCCAATGTTTCGTGAAATCCGCCGCGCGAAACAAGACAAACTTGGTGCCCTTGTGCCAACAGAAGTAGCAGCTCGCGAACATTCTCTTCGCACATAGCTCCAAAACTAAGGGTTTTCGAGGGTTGTCGCCATTTGAACATTCTGCATCAAATCAACTAGCAAAATTGAAAGTTTCAATAAAATGTAACTGAAAGCAAAAATCAATGTACTTTATGCGAGGTCCTTTGACGTTTTAAAATTCAATTACACTGGATGACAGCCAAAAAGTATCCGAAATACAATCAACGAAACCGGGCTATATTTGATGTGCTAAACCCAAAAATATTTTTCTTTTTTTTTATTATTTCAAGTTTTGAAGATATGTGTGTGTGATTGTGCCCCTTTTATAATAATACTATACCCGTAAGAGCGCACCTGGAATATTTGCAAATTCTGTACAAAAAGATGATGCAATCGACAGAGTAGTGTTGAATCATGCACATATAATGTGTTTCTGTCAATATGTAATATGTTTTTATTATACAGTTCAAAATAAAAAACATAGATACGTCCTTGAGAACTACAACCAATTTTTTTATTTCATTGTCATTTTCATAATCAGCACCTCAAAATTAACAAAATATTTAACTTTGCATAAAAGATACAATATAAAAGTGAAAATTTGTCGTCCAGTGTTATATATCAATCAATCAATCAAAATTTATTAATCTTTTGGGCCACTGGTTACAGTGGATGAGACAAGTCAACAGTACATGGGTACAAAAAAATACACAGATTAAAATATGAAGTACAACATAGGATAAAAAATATTACATTCAGACTAACATTTTTTAAAACTCGCGACATAAAATGATTGGGTAACAAATTAATAAGAGTAAAATGAAAATATGATGGCTCATACTATATCTAAGCCGTTTAATGCCTCTGTGAACTCATTAATAGTGTAGAAACACTTGCTGAGTAAAAATTTTTTCAGTTCTTTTTTAAATTGGAGAGATGTTAATTCTTTCATATAGGTTGGGAATAGATTATAGAACTTAGTTCCTGCAAATACTGGTGATTTTTCATATTTTGAGTAGGAGTGTTTTATGAGCTGAAAATTGTTTTTACCTCTGGTATTGAAGTGATGTATTTGGGCATGAGTTTGGAAAAGATTTTTGTTATCATGTACATATGTTAAAATTTTTAACAGGTAGGTGCTAGTTAGAGTTAAAATTTTGTGTTCTTGAAAAATATCTCTACAAGATGTACGAGGGTTTACACTGAAAATTAGTCTAAGGATGGCTTTTTGTTTTATAAATATTCTATTAGCCTTCGTAGATTGCCCCCAGACAGCGATATTGTAGGTCATGACAGAGTGGAATTTCGCATAATATACTGATACAAGGGATTTTGTGTCTAATTTGTTTTTTAGAGATTTAATTAGAAAATAAATTCTGTTTAGTTTTTTACATGTAAGATCAATGTGGTTATGCCAAGAGAACTGTTCATCAACCATTGTGCCTAAGAATTTTGTTGTATTGACTGCATTTAGAGGTTCGTTGTGAAAGTGGAAATTGAAATTGTGTTCAGTTTTTAGACTCGTTCCGAATTCTATACACTTGGTTTTTCCTAGATTAATAATGAGACGGTTTTGTAGGCACCAATTGCTGAACTCATTTAAGGTGATGTTGACTTTCTGCTGTACTTCTGTGGAAGTTTTACCTGATAAAATTATGGAGGTGTCGTCTGCATATATAAATACCTTTCCGTTTGTGATGTAATTGGGTAAGTCATTTATGTATAATAAAAACATGAGTGGACCAAGAACGCTGCCTTGCGGAGTACCAGTATTTGTTGAGAATATTTCTGATTTTATATTGCCTTGCTTTACATGGAAGCGTCTATTAGTGAGATAAGAGACCAGAAAATGGTTTATGTTTCCACGTAGGCCTAGGTTTGACAATTTTTCAGACATAAAGTCGATGTTGAGTGTGTCAAAGGCTCGGGTTAGGTCGAAGACAATTCCAACAACAATTGCTCTATTGTCGGTTAGATTGTGTATGTGTTGAACAAACGAGAGTGTCGCAGTTTCTGTGGAGTGATTTTGTCTGAAGCCATGTTGGCTGTCTGTGAGGAGATGAAAAGCTTCAAGGTAACTATTTATTCTTTGAGCTAGTATAGTTTCGATGATTTTGGAGAAGATACTTATTAATGAGATAGGTCGATAATTATCAATATTTGTAGGATCTCCTCTCTTTAAGATGGGTACGAGAATTGCAAGTTTGAGCAAATCTGGAAATTGTCCGTGTAAGATGCATAGATTGGCGATGTGTGCAATTGGTTCTATGAGTATGCTACTACATTCTTTGATGAGTTTTACGGATACTTCGTAAAATCCTGTGCTTTTTTTTATTAGGTAATGACTTGATGTTTTTCAGAACCTCATTTGGGGTAACTGGGGTAAAGTACATATTGGAGTTGACATTGGAGGACGTCGTGCATCTTTTAGGGATAGTGGCGTTAAAGTGTATCTTTATCTTATCCTCTACGATCGAGGAAAAGTATTTACCAAAAGTTTGTGCTACTTCCATATCATCAGTGATGGTTTTGTTGTCATGGTTATTAGTTAAGTTATTTTCACTTATTTTATGATTTGGGTTATTAACTAGGTTCCACAATGCTTTACTATGGTTATTGGATTGTTTGATTTTACGCATGTAGAATGTTTGTTTTTCGATTTTAATCTCATTTTCTATAATTTTCTTCGTTGTTTTTTTATATTTGATGTGTAATATTTCACAGGGGTATTGTTTTCTTAAGTGGTTTAAATGTTTGAGATCTTGTAATTTTGTTGTAAGGTTAGGAGTGAAAATGATTTTAGGCTGTTTATTTGTTATGTTCTTTTTTGTGATTATTGGAAAGGCAGCCTCAAAGCGCCACTGGAAGTGTTCCCAGAAGGAACCGTATGCCTCGTTTATGTCCATGTATGCAGTGTTGTAAAAGTTTTTTGTGAAAACTATATCGCTCTTAAAGAGTTTTTTGAATTCCGATATGGAAAATTCATTGACCTTTCTAAGTTGTGGTCTGGCTTTGATGTTCTTGTGAGCTGTGTTATCAGTAACATCTCTCCAGGTTACTACCTGTGCATAGTGATCAGAAAGTCCTGGATCGAAGTTGTCGCATAGTAAATTGCCTTTGTCGATGTTAGTTAGAATGTAGTCAATACTGCTTTGTGTTAGATAGCTGCCCGAGTTAGCGACCCTCGTAGGGCAATCAAAGAGAGACAATAGTCCATATGATTGTATTATATCTTCTAATAATAAAGTGTTTAGTGATTTATTCCTACTGTCGATGTTAAAATCTCCGCATAAAAAAATATTTTTATATCTGTTTGTTACTCTTGTTAGCAAGTTTGACAGTTGCACTAAGAAAGTATTTATATCATTGACTTTGTACGATGACGTAGGTTGTGATAACGATTTTTTATGGGTGTATCACCGGCGACTCCGCCATAAACTCGATTTTTCGCGATAGCGAGAGAGAATGATGTCAGCTTTCTAAATTTACAAAAATGCGGTATGTATGAAATACGATATCTGAAAAATTCAAAATGTATTTTGATGGGGAAGAGTAGTACTTTCATATGCTGCAATGAGTTTTGTGGAGAAAAATTAATTCGAGTTGTAATATAATCCCGAATATAGCGAAAAATCGTGTTTCTTGCATTTTTAGGTTAGGATATCTCGAAAGCCTGATGTGATGGAGCAATTCTGAGGTCGGACTCGGATTCAGCGCATCAAAAACCTTTGGGAAAGTATACTCTAGTTTCAGAATCTGGAGTTTCGTCCAATTTTGTCGGCCTGTGTTATTTTCTCTCATATTTTATAGTTTTTATTCGTATCTATTTATTACTAAGCCTTCATTCTTGAAAATATTTTTTTTCTGTTTGTAAATGAATATACACGAGGCAAAACAAGATGTTACAAAAAATCTGTCCTTGCCGTCATTTGTTGAAGATGGCGCTGTCAACATCAACGCTCGACGTCACAAAATTAATGTCCTTAATCTACAAAATTATCACTAGGAAGTACACTGCCGTCATATTGGCGTCCTTTTTTAAATTGTTGCTGATCTACGACGAAAAATAACGTCTTCGTGACGTTATATTTTTATAATATTTTGAGGTTTGTGTGTTACGTCAATATGACGTATTTATAATGTAATTTTTAATTGTTGATTGATTTTATGCATTACCACGTAATTCGTTATGGAAGTTGTTTCTAGATGGCGCCACTTATAAATTATTGGCATTGAGCAGTCACTCTTTATATTATATTCTAATAAAACACTAAATAATTTGAATTCCAAACTTCATTCAGAAAACATTGAATAGAGATTTACTTAGAAAGAATGATCAGATTAAAAGTTATTATTCTATAGTCGGGCCGAGATGGTACAAAAAGACTCAGCTTATGGTTACTTACTAATTTAGAGATGGGCAAAATAATTCTTTTTACTGATCTGCTTCTTCACATCTGACTACTATAAACGAGTCGACTCAGTGTGTTGACTCAAGAGAACTGCATGACTAGCAATTCACCTGCCACGATCCAGCGGCAGGGAGCCAGCTTTCTCGGCACGCTTTGAACTCATTCGTAAAAGTGAATTGGTCCGCTGGAATTCCAATTATCTTCAAAGCGTACCGACAAGGCTGGCTCCCTCCCGCTGGATAGTGTGTAGACCCCTCAATACCCACACGGTTCGTCATACGTGCGTTGAAAAGTTATATGAGCGGGTGGGGTGAAGATGTCATTTGCTTGGCACAAACCAAACTAAACCAACTCAGGTCGGTTCACTTCAGTTGACTCTTGCCACTGCGGAGAGATAATTTTATTACATTGTTGACTGGAAATTATACACTTTGCATTTATTAAAATTAATATTTTTGTATTACTTGTTTTGTTCCCTTTTTTAATAATAATAAAAGTAAATAAGCAATTAAGACATATATTAAACATATACTGAACAGTGAACGTCGGTTCGCACGGCAATGTGCACCTACGCATTTTGTTCATCTGTTCAATTATCTGCAAACTCAAATAAAGAAATGCACGCCACTACGATTTACAATCTGCCTGACTCCCAATTTTTATTCACAAACATAATCAGCTGATTCAAGTGAACCGAACTATCTGAGGAACCGAACGACTCGTTGTTTTTATCTTTCTGTCACGGACATTCGAGTCGTGGTGACTCGACCACAGATCAAACAAACCAGATGTTTCACTTAATAGTATTCCCTATTTAACCAGTTTCATTTTTTGTCATCTGACGTATACCTTCCAGAATTCTGCGCAGAAGACATAAACAGAGGAACCTTGCGGTTGACATGGAAGTTAACACCAGCGAGTATAATGTCACAAGGGAGTGTTTAGTATTGAAATCTCAGAGACGGAAGTCGTCATCAGCTACACCGCTGATATTAATTATTTTGGAATGTGATGTATTGTATTGAAGGTTGGAGTTGTTATTGTTATATATTTAAGCGGTTTTTTGAGTATTTATTAGGTGACTTTTAATTATTGTTACGTATCATCAGCTTCCTCCTGTGACTCTATACTCGCTGGTTAAGACTGATTGGTATAATGCGCAGATCACTGCACAAATTGGTACCTTCCACGAGTTGATTTATTGTCTAAACCATGATACGTCATAAGTGAAACATCTGGTTTGTTTGATCTGTGACTCGACAGCGGTAAATGCGCCTGCGTTCATGAAAAGAGCCGAAAGTCAAGTTTTCGGACATCGTGATCCGATTCACCTGACTCACTTGACTCGCTTACGAGTTACCCATCTCTATACAGTTGGTGTAAGATTTTATTATGTACTGACTATATACAGAGTTACCAACATACAAAGTTATATGTAATTACAACACCGTCTGTCAATCCATTTTCACCGCTGATAATGTATGTTTCCAGCCGGTTTAATTCAAGCAGACTCTTGATTGCAAATGCCCATATATATGTGGTAATTTTTATTTCTACCCAGTTTTTCGATTGACGACCATGCGTCACCGCCTGAAGCCAAAAAATTCTGACACAACAGTTACACGAAAAAGAAACATATATTTTTTTAAACTTACGTCAGTCACAAATGTCAAAAAAAAAGAAGCGATAATCTTCTTTTTGTTCAACACCAACTTTTCATGGTCAACAAATGCAGGATTTAAGTTCACACTCTACCACAACTATCCGTTAAATCGGTCACTCTGGTCAAACTGGGCCCATAACCTATTGGTTTTGAAGGAACTTATCCTTATGAATAGAGGAACACGGTTGGTGTAAGACTTTATTATGTATTGACTATATACAGAGTTACCAACATACAAAGTTATATGTAATTACAACACAAACGCCAAACATCTCTAGAGCTCTTGAGAGCCCTACATGTGGTCAGATAAATGTCGTCAGTCTAACGTTGCAAAAAATTGGGCTACGACATTAGGCCGTCATGTTTCACGGTATTTTCACGTCATATGTAACATCCCATTGGTGACATAAAATTGACGTTAAAATGATGTCTCCATATTGCCTGGGTAATTCTATTTGGCTCCTGTTGCCTGATTATTATACAGAATCGGAAAGTCCTGGGTTTGGTATTGCGGTATTAACCGACCGCCCACAATAAAGGCGTCTACCAGTAACCTAGCAGAGGCAAATAGTGACACGCCCCTTCAAGAGAATTATGTACATCTTTGCTTGCTTCGCTCTCGCTTGCTCTTATTGCCATACCAAACCGAACGCTTTCCGTTTCTGTATGTAATTTTTGTTTCAGAGAGGATCAGATTCACCGATTTTACAGATACTGGAAAATGTTTTTTTCGGAAGAAATAATCTTTAGTTGTATATCATCTTTGTCCAAAGAACCATTACGTTACATATATCAAGCATGGCATAAATTTAACACTACCTCACTGTCGAAGATAAATTGTTAGTATTTTTTTAATGTTAAATTTAAATAAAATATATAAGACAGATATACAGATATACATATTTTATTTATTTCTAGCTACATTTAATTTCTTTGATTATTTCACTCATTAACGCTATATCCAATGAGAGCCCGTTTTTTCACAACATTGTACTAATCAAACGTCATTATTAGTGGTAATTCAACCTAGATCGGCTTTTGACAGTACCGACATGCAAAATTTATCGCTCTAATTTTTTATGTCGCTGCAGCGGCAAATATTGCGATAATTTTTTGACGTTTTGTTTCGTGAAATGTTTTCGGCAAATAGGACAACTCGTGCTTTTAAATGTTATCTAAATATCTTCTCTAGCTTATTACTAATTGTTAGCGTAAATTGTAAATTGCAGTATTGTATTATATAAGTACGTAGTAATATAATAATATAAAAATAACCTAAAAACACCACACAAGTTGGCAACTCCCAATTTGAAAGCCAATGCTGTGTGGAACTTATATAAGTTCGGGACAAGCAGGGGCGGACTGGCCCACCGGGACACCGGGACGAATCCCGGTGTCCCGCACCAATAGTGCACCGCTGACGCCGGCTGCTTGCCAAGAAGACCGGTTAATAAAATAATAAGTGGCCTGCGAGTTCTAAGATCCAGCGCCGCTAAACTGTTGTCAGTCCGCCCCTGGAGACAAGTTATACACAGCTTTCAATGGCTTCTAATATCTAACGTAATTACAAAATACAAATGCCTACGAAGCGGACAAATCAGTTATTTCATGTCAAATACACAAATGTACTTACGTATAATCCATCACAAAGCAGCTGTCACTTATTTGGAAAATCAAAACTCTGCAGTATCACTATATACATTATAATTCGTTGTACTTAAAGTCTCTCTACTTAAACAAGCAAACCTTAACTTAACTATTAAACTTCTTAAATTAGAAACAGGAATAAATACATAAATATATATTAACAAACACTTTAATATAATAATTCTTGAAAAATTCACTGTTTAGGCCAGTCAAGTTAAACTAGCGTTACTAGATGGCGGTACCATCTGAGCCGGCAGCCTTAGAACGTAAAAGCGATAGATTGATTGGTAATATGCAATTTGACTGGTTTTACCCGTAATGTGATTGGTCGAAGCGTGCCTTTGTTGTGAAGACCAGTCTATAAGTTACAGTACCTATGGTTTAACGTATATTGTTTTTCTGATTGTCATTTATACCTACTTTGTTTCTTATTAGATGAGTCGCTTTGAAAATGCATTTTTATGTGACGTAAATGATGAAATTGAAGATAAAGGTGAGTAATCTCTAAAAAATGACAAGGAAACGTCTGAAGGCAATTAATTATGGAACATAATATTGAAGATGTACTTAATGAATTATTTATTCGTGAAATATTCTCCACAAATACCACTCGTGCTTCTAAGTTTTATGTATAAATTTTTTCTAAAGCTAAGTTGTCAAAAGGTTAATATAACTTGTGCAAATTGACAGTTTATTATCAAAGATTAAATCCCCCCCGCTAAAGCGGTCGGGATTTAATCAGATAATAAACTGTCAATTTGCACTCTTTATATTACCAGGCAACAACGCTTTCGAAAAAATTTTACCGATTATTTCACTCATTAACGCTATAGCCAATGAGAACCCGTTTTTTCACAACATTGCACCAATCAAATGTCATTATTAGTGGTAATTCAACCTAGATCGGCTTTTGACAGTACCAACATGCAAAATGTATCGCTCTAATTTTTTATGTCGCTGCAGCGGCAAATACTGTGATAATTTTTTGACGTTTTGTTTCGTGAAATATTTTCGGCAAATAGGGCAACTCACGCTTTTAAATTTTATCTATAAATATCTTCTCTAGCTTTTATTACTAATTGTTAATTTACCTTGTAAATTGTAATATTGTATTATGTACTAGCAAACATAAATACATCACATATATAGTAAACAATCGTCAGTTCCAAAGAAACGCCTGTCTGAAATATATAGGCTATAACCCTTGCCTATCTGTAACTATTTCAATTTGCCTCCTACTTTTCAATCGGGTAACAATAATATACAAAGATTGTACTTAATATACCTAGCTCATAATACAGGAACAAGTTAAGCACAGCTTTCAATAGCTCAATAACGTAGTTACAAAGTTAAGCAAATCATTTATTATAAATGTCAAGTAAACACATTCGCTCTGGAAACAAACTAAAAATGTACCTAGGTACCTACTTACATACGGTAATCTATCAAAAAGCAACTACTTGAATCAAAGCTGTGCAATATTTTAATTTGTTGTATTTAAAATTCACTCTGCCTAACGAAGCAAACCTCAACATAATTTGTAAACTTCGTAAGTTAAAAATAAGGATTAAATACGTAAATATGAATCAATGAACAATTATTATGGAATATAACTCTAGTAGCGGTAACGCTAGATGGCGCTCTCTATGTCAATCTCGGAACCATGAGTGTATAGTAATAAATAGGCGGGACATCGGAAATAAAGTAGTGCTCGCAGATTAAAGCTGTAGTGCTCTCTCTATCGTTCCTCGTCATATTGCACCTCAGAAACGCCTGAAAGGTGTTAAGCCAGTCTATATATTATAATATCTAAGGTTTCAACTCGTTTTATTTACTAGTTGCCATAGAAACGTCACTAGATTATTTTAAAATATAGGGAATCTCCATTGTTTCTACTGCGTTTGTTTCAGATTTGCTGTTTTGACAATATGAGTCGGTTTGGAAATATTTCTGTATATCAAATTAATGAGGAAATTGAAGGTCAGTAAACTCCAAAAAGTGACAAGAAAACGTCTGAAGGCAATTAATGAGAAAACATAATATTGAAGATGTACTTAATGAATTATTTATTCGTGAAATATTCTCCTCAAATACCACTCGTGCTTTAAATTTTATCTAAAAATTTTTTCTCAAGCTAAGTTGCCCCTAGTTAATATAACTCGTGCAAATTGGCAGTTTATTATCAAGGATTAAATCCCTCCCGCTAAAGCGGTCGGTATTTAATCAGATGATAAACTGCCAATGTGCACTCTTTATATTACCAGGCAACACGCTTTCGAAAAAATTTTCGATAAAATTTTAAGCACTAGTGATATTACATACGATAAAATTTCAAGCACTAGTGATATTACATACGAATATTTTTGTTGTGGGTTTTGAAACAATAGTTCACTGGAAATATAATTTATATATTTTTTGGTTGGATTTATTATTCCTTGTAGTAAACAACAGCTCTTCATTTTTAACATATTTTTGCATTTATATGTTCACATCCAAATTGTTATAATTATATACCAAGGATTTATATAAATCATCACAAGATATCAAAATTAATATATCTTGGCATGCGCGTTAACAATAAACGTTATTAGTGATGGATGACAACAAAATAGTGTACTGCCGTTTGTGTAATCCATTCTTTATTCACAATGGTGAAAGACATAGGGTATTCCTGCTTACTCTTACTAACTCAGAAAACAAAAACTTTATACCTAAAATATGAGTGAATAGGAAACATAAAAATCAATCAGAAGTCGTGATGTGTGTGTGAAGATCTATTGAACAAACATAGTTTAAACTTGGCGTACGTAAGAAAACTGTACAGATGAATGATTACTGTAAATATTATACATAGGTACAGGGTACCCAGGCAGCAAGGTGCCGTCATTATGACGTCGTTTTTTCGGCATTAATTACGTCAATTTCACCTTCAGCATGATGTAAAAATGACGTGAAAAAGATGGCACAATGTCACAGCCCAATGACGTCATACATATGACGCCAATATGACGTATTGGTAATCAGTGAATTTTGCGATAAGGAATGCAAACCACTCATTATAATATTTTTCCACAATTATTAATAAAGTTTCTGACGAAAAAAAAACCGGAATGTGCAGGGATCGAACCGCGGACCTTTTGACTCGCAACCTAACACTTAACTCACTGAACCATTGAACATCTTTATTCAAATATGTTTAAAAGCTGTATACGTAGTTAGAAATAGTAAAACAAAATTATTATTACTATGTGGCGAAAATTGAACTAGTCACTAAATACTTCTATTTATTTTTATTTTATAATGATTTATTTTATAATGATTTATTTCACGTCATTTTAATGACGTCAAAATAATGACCTAAAAGAAACGTTTATTTGACGTCTTCATGATGACGTCAGAAGTACGTTTTAAATATCACGTCTCTGGTACGTCATTTATTAATGACGTCAAAATAATGACCTAAAAGAAACGTGTATTTGACGTCTTCATGATGACGTCAGAAGTACGTTATAAATATCACGTCTCTGGTACGTCATTTATTGGGACAATGACGTCGGCGACGAAAAATCACCTTTAAAAGACGTCATAATGACGTCACCCTGCTACCTGGGTAAATTGGCATGTATATAATATTTCACAGGTATCAGATAATAAGCCAAATATAAAGTGACTTGAATCTTGCTAACGGGGACATTTCCAGGTTTAATAATTGATGAGCAGGGGGATAGAATGGGAAAACATTTTTGTCTAGGAAACCACGGGAATGGGGGACATTTTTAGTGAAACCACGCGAATGGGTATATTTTGGGGGACAGCTCCATCAAAAGGGGGACTGCCCCCTCCCCCCTAATGGGACGAATGGTCACTTTAGCTAAATAATATATGTTCTGCTTATTCCCCTCAAATAACATGACGTGATAGAAAACTTCGCTTAGCGAAGAGATTTCAAACATATCGCAGTTGTCACCACTGAACTCTACTATATAAATGGAAGGTCAATATCCGTACCAATTTTTACGTGAAATTGAACCTCGCGCGCAAGTATGGCGACCGTGAAGAGGAGCGCAACCGCACCATAGAGAAGCGACAGCAAGGCTTCCCGCGTGTACCGTGGTATATGACAAATAGGTTGTTTAGTTGTCAGTTCCACATGTTTACATTGCGTCAAAGATGACCCAACCACCATTGGTCAATTATCTGGGTTAGAGAACAGAGCACCAGTGGTGTGTCCTTTGCTCTGAAAGTTATTGTCAGTCGGGTATATATCTAGTGATTTCTAAAGATTTTTTTTTTAATATTTCAAGAACCAATCTGCGTAATTTAAATCTGATTAGGCACATTCATAGAGGTATATTTAGGGAACTTATTTTAATGTAAAAAAACTAAATTAAGATGAGCAATATGTTTTTTTATTATTTTTTAAATGTGTCCGATATAACCTTTGGTTTGGAGATGTAGGTATTGGAAAATTGTATTTTTCCATTTAAAATGTGTATATTTTAATATTTTTTCGATATAGTATTTATTATACACACAAACCGGATAATTTTGTTAAAAAAAATAGAGGTAAATACTATTAAAAATGGACTTGAAGGGAGAGTTCCTTTAAGAGGAAAGTAAAAGTAGTAAAATTTAAAATATATTTTATTTTAACACATGTACAAATAGAATTAAGAATTGATAAACAAAAAATTATTTTCATTCTGATCACATGAATTGCAACGATGATTTAGATGAACTATTAATGACTATAAAATCTACTAACATAACTGACACGATTAATGAAGAGGAAGAAGAGAAACCTCCTAAAGCCCTTGTTCTCCCTGATTACAGCTATACGAAAGAAAATATACCCACGCAAAATGCTTTCACTTATGTTTGCGGATATCTTTTGAAAAAAACCCTTGAAGTACACTCTTGCGATATTTGTAATTCTTTTGGGAAACAATGCGAGGCACTAAATATAAATAAATTATTAGTTTATTTCAAAGCTTTTAACACCGAAAAAAATATTTACCGAAACCTGCTCTCACCTCCAGAGGAATTTGTCAATTTTATTTACAAATTAGAACATATATTTAATTCTCAATTTAAGGAAATTTTTACTAGACGAGCAGTTTCTAATACGTTATTTAACATAAGGAACAACACAGATTTTATTCATCCATGTTTAGAATTCCTAAAACTATATGTTAAAAATTTATTTATAAGAATGAAGATTTTTCATTCCATTAAATACACAAATCGGGATTTAAAAACTACTAAAACCGACAAAAAAGTAAACAGGAAGGTTAAAATTTTGCCATATTTATAATTTTTAGTGTATATATCGAGTCAATATCAAGTAGATTATTTGGTTTATATAAACTAATAGGATATGTGCATCATATAACTAACATAACCTCAAATTTTAAGTTTTTTAGGTTTATTCTTATTTTTAATGTTTCTATACGCATTTTTAGCTTGAAGCCATACTCATTCCAAGCAAATATTTAAAAATCCACGCAAATAATATTTCAATATTGTTGACTAATAAAAATAGACTGCTAATTATAGTTTATATTTCTAATCTGCAAAAAGTGTCTTATTTTATTGGGACAAACGATTTAAAACTACATAAACATTACGTTGAACTAGATTTTGGTTGAAAGTACAGGAACCAGGCAGACATTTTAATAATAGCTACGTAATACATGTAAATCTTAAGAAATACATATTTTTGAGGTTAGTTGTGACGTTACGTGCACATGCCCTATTGTGGGTTCCAAGTATGGAAGATTGTAGATACATTTTATAGCTTTCTTATTTTGTAATGTTTTTAAAGGTTTCATAACAGAATTATTGGCTGTGGCCCAAATGGAAGTTAAATATTGTAAGTGTGAATATAAGAGGCAATAATATATATTTTTTAAATATTTTCTAGATATAAAAGTTCGTATTATAAAAAGAATTCCAATAACAGGAGAATTTTTTTTTCTGTAACGCATCAATATGATGACTCTATGACAATTTTTCATCAATACGAAGTCTTAAAAATTTTGTTAATGGCGAATATTTAATTGTATCGTTATTAAATGTAATGGATGGAACTCAATTTGGAATTTGATTTTTAGACATAAACATAAATCACGATTTTCTAAAATTGAGTGCGTTAATTTATTAATCTGAAACCAAAAGTGATATTTGCCTCAAGTCATATTTAATATATTACTAGTTATCATCATCATAATCTTTTCCAAAATATAATAGTGTTGTATCATGAGCATATAATCGTGGCCTACGTAAATGATTATGAAATCATTTACGTAGGCCACGATATAATACGTACTATACTACCCCTGTATATTCAACTTAGCAATAAAATTTATGTATATTAGAAATGAAAATCTTTTTTGTAAAACATGTTGTTTGTTTAATTTTTGGAATTAGGTATAAACAAAAAAATATTAAAATAGAATAAATTGTAATATTATGTACAATATATTATTCTAAAATATGTTTTGATAACGCATACCTATACAATACATGCTATTATATGTGAATGTAAATATTTGATATTTAATATATTATTTACATTTTTTTTACGTTTTTTTAGCCTTTTTTAGAAACTAATAGTATTTAAAACATAAACTATTATTTAATTATGTCAAAGGAACCGCCGATATTGTCGCTTCTCTATGGTATAAGTTCTCTGACCGCACTACAAAATACGCCAGAGCCGGTCTTATTGTTACTGCAATTGTTTTAAAACCCGGGCCTTTGCTACGATTCTTGCAACACAGTACCATACAAGATCGCACCTTATTGTCTCAATTAATTGTTTATAACAGTCACAAAATAATCAATTTATAACAACTTTACACAAACGACAGAAATAAGCAAAGAATAAAATGAGTGACACCGACTGGAAATTTCATCAGACTTACGCTACGGAATCTATTAATCCAGGCAACGAATGCTCAAAAAAGGGTGTAGAGGGAAATGTTAGGGACAGAAAATTTGACTCCGGAACTTCGTTTAGACTAGTTTGGAGATGAACATATCAAAAGTCCCCACTCCTGGGTGGTTAGCTGGGGGAAGGGTGGCACTTTAAAGGTCCCATTTTTTGGTTTTTCGCTTATATTTCGGAAACTATGCGTCGTATGGAAAAAGGTAATCTATGCAAAATTAAACATAATTAAATTTCCTACAAGAATGTCCATATTCATTTTCTTCCTATGTGTTATAGTTTACGAGATACTCGCCAGCCAAAATAGATAATTAAAAAAAAGTATTAATTAGGTACCTTGAATATTTCTATCAAAGCGGTTTACCGTGGTCTGCTAATAAATCACAGTCACAAAACAATCTTTATTTTACAACACTCGACGTATTTACTAACGTAATATTTTGTCGAAATCTATGCATTTCCTTAAATATACAGTGTGACTCACTTAAAATGAAGACACCCTTATAACTTTTTTATTTTGTTTCCGATTTGAATCAAATTTTACTCAACTATAGAACAAAATAGGATTTACTTATGACCAGAAAAACATTCGCCTGCTACAAAGGCAAAGCCACCTGTGGTACCAAAATATGCTGAAAAAAATAAAAACATTTTGAATGTTAAAAATTCTAAAAAATGCATCGGATCGGCGCCACAACCGTAAATATACAAAATTTGATTTGGTTATAGATGGGGGAATTTTCATACATAAGCTCATCTGGCAAAGGGGGTCCTCAGTTTCCGCAATTTGTGGTGGATACGTGAAATTCGTCAAGACCCATTAATATGATTTTTAATATTTTTCAGCATATTTTGGTACCACAGGTGGCATTGCCTTTGTAGCAGACGAATGTTTTTCTGGTCATAAGTAAATCCTAATTTGTTCTATACTTGAGTAAAATTTGATTCAAATCGGAAACAAAATAAAATAGTTATAAGGGCGTCTTCATTTTAAGTGTCACATTGTATATTTAAGGAAATGCATAGATTTCGACAAAATATTACGTCAGTAAATACGTCAAGTGTTGTAACATAAAGATTGTTTTGTGACTGTGATTTATTAGCAGATCACGGTAAACCGCTTTGATAGAAATATTCAATACTTTTTTTTTTTTTTAATAATCTATTTTGGTTGGCGAGTATCTCGTAAACTTATAACACATAGGAAGAAAATGAATAGACATTCTTGTAGGAAATTTAATTATGTTTAATTTTGCGTAGATTACCTTCTTCCATACGACGCATAGTTTCCGAGATATAAGCAAAAAATGGGACCTCTAAAGTGCCCCCCCCCCCCCCGCTCACCACCTAGGAGTGGGAACTTTTGATATGTTCATCTTGTATTGTTGTCCCCTAGCATTAAGGCGCCATTTTATAAAAATGGCTCCCAGTTCTAATTAAAATGTCTTCGTAGCTTAACACTCGACAAAAATCAAAATGTCCAAAGGATTCACTCTAATATATAATATAAGTCAACTACAACATCAAAAAAATATAGCACTCACGTGACTCTACTAATAAAGTTTAATCAAGCTACTTGGACCTATAAGAACGACAAAAAAACTAATCTAATTGGGGCGGCCGTTTGTTACCAAGTAAACTAAGGTCAACCTCAAGTTAGACTAGGCCCTGGCTAGTCAGTGTTGTTGGAGGCAAGGGCGTGAGTTAGGGTTAGGAACTGACAAATTAATTTAGTAAAAAAACAAATTTTGGTACGCCAAAAACTCAAAACTTTATGGGCGCCAGGCTTATTAGTAAGCCGTGAAAATAAAGAAAACACGACACAACACAAATAAAACGAGAAGTAAAGATAGTATCGATTTAATATCGATTTAGGATCATAGTACAGATTCGATATACAATCGAAATAAAAATTGTTAGAGATTTTAATTTAAATGCTACTATATACAGTGTGGTTAGTATGTAGAAGAACGCACTACCGGGCGTCAAAATGACGCGACACCAATTTATTTCTCAGGGGGCGCCAGTCGCGTATTACCCCATTCTTCTACCTCCCAGGCGGGTTCGAGATAAGATGCACTTCGGTAGCCGAGTAATGGGACCAAGGCGGCACTACCACAGATCGGAAACTACGCTCTCTCTGGACCCGAATTCCCTCGTTAGGGGTTTAGGCACCTCTTAATTTCCTGAATTTTTGCATAAAAAAATCCCAACCGAAGAATTTCTCTGCGGAGGGATTAGTTTTGGTACGCGAAAATCACGTTTTGGTCCATTAATAACGGAATATATTTCTCAAAAAACGCATAAAAAAATCCCTATCAAACCTTCGTAAAGCAACCAGAAGGTCGAACGTTAATGCGAATTAACTCGACACATCCGGCTTTCTCTACGAAAGTTCCAGGGATTATAGACCGTCAACAGGCCTCAAGATCAATTAAGAAATATTAGTTCAAAGAATCCGTTTATTTAACAGAATTGGTTATACAAAATTCTCAAGAAAGAATCGTGCCTTCCCCAATCAAGGTAGAGACTTTCAGACCATACAAGCGAGAGCGCTCACGCTAACGATCGATTAGGTAGAAAAGATTCATACGTACCTTCTCAGAATCAAAATGTGAGCTTTTAGAATCATTTCAGACTCTGGGTAAATGAATAATTAAGGCTGACTGAAATTAACTTTAAAAAGTTTTACTAAATGAATTTAGTTTCGCTAGAGACTACCTAGCTTTAAAGTTCTTGTATCGTGGAAATTCACGTACTCAAACACATTCAGAGGACTTATTACTGCATAAGTTGAGTGGCGTTCGATCAGTCCACGACTTACTAACCCTTATCACAGTCGATTAATAATATCGATTTGGCAGCGTCTCACCTTCGAGCGACTATTAGGCAAAATTGAATTTTTTGATTTTTATGCACAAGGCGTTTTCCTCTATAACTTTGTCATTTGAAAAGCCCCGTTATTGGCTTTTCTACCATCGCTTTGTCTGGACTACTCAACGCGCTCGACCAAATTGCGAGCCGCTGGGTCAATCCAAACTCTTTCCATGCGAGAAACCGGCCTTGTACATGTGCATTGATTTTTATCAATTTTTGCTTATCGGCACTACGCCGGCTTTGACAAAATCTTCTATTTTGCCTTTTGGATGCAGTGCATCGTTAAAATTTTATGCTCATACTTTAGAATTGTGCTTTCAATGATCGTACCTCAAAGGTCAATGTCTTTGGTTGAGGAATAAAAAATAAAAAATAATTTAAAGTATATTTTCGTGGTACTTTTTAAACTGACTTCGTGGTACTTTTGAAAAATCCAGTTTAAGACCAATTTTAGCGTACTTTTGAAAAATCGATTTTCGAGCCAAATTTCAAGGTACTTTTGAAAAACTAATCTGCGGGTGAAATTTTGGCGTACTTTTGAAAAATCGATTTTCAAGCCAAATTTCAAGGTACTTTTGAAAAGTTAATCTGCGGGTGAAATTTTGGCGTACTTTTGAAAAATTGATTTTCAAGCCAAATTTCAAGGTACTTTTGAAAAGTTAATCTGCGGGTGAAATTTTGGCGTACTTTTGAAAAATCGATCTTCAAGCCAAATTTCAACGCAGTTTTGAAAAATTAGTCTGCAAGTGAAACTTTGGCGTACTTTCGATAAATCGATTCCTGGGCCAAATTTTGACGCCCTTCCAAAAATATTATTTTTCAAAGTCCAATTTATGATACCTTTGAAAAAGTATACTATTCATAAATCTTTGTCATTATATACTTCTACTCTGATATTCTGAACCAAAAACATTTTTCCTAAGTGAAAATTCGGTGTTTCTTCGAATTTTCGCCTGGTCATTTCCAACGCCTTATAGAACCCAAAACGGTCCTTGTGGACTGATCTGCGCCTCTGCAGACTCCCAAAAATGTCTTTAAATGAAATTTTTGCCTAAGTCGAATTTTGATTATGTCTTCAACTTAGGACGATTTTGGAGAGTTCTACAACACTCCCCTCCTTTGGTTGAATCTTTTCTACTCATCGATCGCCTTTAATTTCCATATTCACTTGTATGTCTGTATGCCTTCATTTGACGGTCTGACCTATGTACAGATGTTTAAAAAAAATAACGGCCTTAATTGGGGCAGACGGCTGATTCGCCTATCTAACTTAAAAATAAATACATTTTTTAAACAATACGCCAAGTTGATACAACATTTTTATCAACTTAATTACACCCGCGTCGAGGTGCGAAGCGTAGCACAATTTTGATTAGCGTCCACTCTCACTAATTCGTTGCACTCGCTTTTTCGCCCTGGTCTCGCTCTTGCTTAACTTCGGCCCTTTCTAGAAGAGTCTGTCTATATCTCCATGCCGCAGCTTGGACGGTCCTCGCCTTTGAGTTCCAGACTTCACCATGCCGCGCCCTTGCGACAGGCTGGGTCATCTTTCCATTTCTGCACATGGAAAATGCAGTTCTGCAACTAGATTGACTTTTTAGCAAGTCGTCGACTGGGACGCGTCGACTAACAAACACAATGTGTTGTTTTTAATGAAATATTTTTCTAACATGAATTTTGTTAACTTATAATGGTTAGAAATTGGTTCTTCGTAAGGTAGATTGAATCGGCTTACGATACTCGTGCGGTCATCACTACTTGTGAAAAAAGTATAAAAAAAAAATCGAAGCGTCTTCTTGAGCGAAGAACGGCTTCTGAAACTCGTCTCGTAGTTTCTACTTCGTAAGGTAGATTAAATCGGCTTACGATACTCGTGCGGTCATCACGACTTGTGAAAAAAGTATAAAAAAAAATCGAAGCGTCTTCTTGAGCGAAGAACGGCTTCTGAAACTCGTCTCGTAGTTTCTACTTCGTAAGGTAGATTAAATCGGCTTACGATACTCGTGCGGTCATCACGACTTGTGAAAAAAGTATAAAAAAAAATCGAAGCGTCTTCTTGAGCGAAGAACGGCTTCTGAAACTCGTAGTTTCCATTTGGGGTATACGTTAATTTTGTTGACTTAAAATGATTAAAATAGAAGTTGTCTTCTTGCATAAGAAAAAACAGCTTCCGAAACTCGTACTGATTCGTACTTATGCCTACGTCCATTACTCGAACTTGGCGGCTCTCGCTCTTGAGAAGCTAGGCTTACCGGATCGCGCTCTTGCGTCGGGTTCGCCGTCTTTCCATGTCTGCTCATGGAGTAGACTTTAAATTTTAGATTCGACCGCATATAGGTCAAAATCGCCACTTAGAATTTTGAGAAAAAATATAAAAAAAGCGAAAACGGCTATTAGCCGTGGTCGACCTCAGAAATATCTAGAGGTGACTCTTCTATATCTGGCTCATCTCGAGCATCTTCGGGATCTCGACTTATTACATCCGGCTCATCTTGAGCACTTGCGGGAACATTGATTTGAACTAGTGTGGTATCGCTACGTCGCTCTGACCTGGGCGCGATCTCATTGTCTGATGAGGAAGCGTCGTCACTAAGATGAATTTCATCCGGACTATCTTCTGATTCTTCAGACAATTCCAATTCAACATCGGGGTCTCCCTTAGGTGCCGGCCTGATGGCATCGACATGTAATCTCGTCGAAGTTACCCCCTTGTGAATGAGGTAAACTTCATTGGACAATCTCTTTAAAACCTTGTGTGGCCCACTCCACGACGGTGTGAAGGTATGATCCTTCCTGATCCTTTTAGTCATTACCATATCTCCCACTTTATATACGACCGGCGTTACCGCCACTTTGGGCGCGTAACGCCATTGGTAATTTGTTTGATTTTTACGAATCTCCTTGACTCTTTCAAGGCGGGGAACGTCCGCTTGATTACGACGCTCTTGTCTATAAGCGAACATATTCCAATCACCAATCTGCGGTAATTCATAGCCGAGCACTACGAAACTGGGCGTATGCCCCGTAGCGGCGTTTTTTCTTGTTCTCAAGATATATGCCATCTGACTAACATGTCGATCCCACTCGTCGTTGGGTGAACCATATAATAAGGTTTTTAAGATCTTCTTAGCTTCTTGCACCCTCCTTTCTATTGGATTGGCCTGTTGGTGGTAAGCTGCTGTGAAGAATCTTTCAATATTGTTACGTGTACAGAACGTATCGTAAAAGCCGGAATTGAAGTGGCCTCCCTGGTCGGAAATGATGACCCTCGGAACGCCATATCTCGCCACTAGTTCCTCTTCGATAAATTGTGCTATTGTTTTTCCACTGACTTGGGTGAACGCCTTGGCTTCGACCCACTTACTAAATACATCCTCTACCATTAATATATAACGGTTATCTGCATCTTTGGTTCGCTGAAGCGGTCCGATTACATCGACGCTTAGAACTTCGAACGGATGCGATGGAGCATGGCTTCTGAGAGGAGCCTTCGGTTGTGACTGTCTGCTTTTTACGGAATTACAAATAATGCACTCATTTAAATATTTGTTAACTAGTCTCGACAAATTATTAAAATAATAGCGGCCCGAGATGATTCTAACAGTTTCATCGCGGCCGGGGTGACCTACTTCCGGTCGGTCGTGAAAATGAGATATTACTCTCATGACCATACGTTTTGGTACGTATAATTTTTCTATAACATTTTCGCCTCTTGTCCAAAGTGTGCCGCCTATCACTTGTCTTGTATTGACGAATTTCACCTCTGCCTCGGTTTTATCTGCTTGTCGCACTAGAGTATTCCATCGTTCGATTTGGTCTTGGATATCTCTGGAGTGCGTTTGCGCTTCTCTGACCTGATCGTTTAATTCCAATGTGGTAATCACTGATATTCGTTCCTTGTACGAGAATTTTGGTGGATACATCCTTTCCTCTTCGTCGTTTGCTTCGACGTTTGGGCCTTGAGGATTCCTGCTAAGATAGTCTGCCAATATATTTTCCTTGCCGGGACAATGTTCTATGGTGAAGCTGTATTCCTGAAGTAATAATGACCAACGTGTAAATTTCGTTTTCTCGTCCTTATGCTTATTTAACCATAGTAAAGCTCGATTGTCGGTTTTGACTATAAATGGGCGGTCTGCCAAATATATTTTGTATTTCCTTATATAATTAACGACGCTCAAACATTCCAATTCATTGATATGGTATTTTCTCTCCGTCGGAGATAACGTATTACTAGCATAAGAGACAATGTGCTTCTGGTCATTATCCCCCAATTGATATAATACTGCAGATAATCCTATTAAGGATGCGTCCGTCTGCAGTATGAACATTTTATTGAAATCTGGCCGGTGCAGTCCTAGAGGTTTATTTAATACCTCTTTCAGTAGGATAAAGGATTCTTGGGCTTCTGTATTCCACTTATAGCGCCAGTCCTTCGAGAGTAGTCGGGTCAAGGGCTTAGTAATTATTGCAACATTAGGGATATATTCACGTACCCAATTACATAGGCCAAGGAAACTCTGAAGCTGGCGCCTTGTCGTAGGCACAGGATAGCTCTGTATCTGCAGAATATGTTTTTCTAAAGGTTGAGTAGTATTGGCATTTATCTTATGCCCGAGATAGGTTATACTAGATGTGGCTACCACACATTTTTCTGGTGACACTTTTAAATTATGTAAACGTAGGCGTTCAAAGACGGCTCTCAGATGGTTTACATGCTGATCTATATTTTCACTGTAGATGATAATATCATCGAGATATACTTTGCAGAAATGATGCAAGTAGCCGGTCAATACGTCTCTTGCCATAAATTTTTGGAATGTACATGGAGCGGTCTTCAATCCGAAAGGCATCACGTTAAATCGGTAAGATGCTCCATCTAATGTTGTAAACGTAGAATAATTTTTTGACGACTCCTCAAGAGGGATTTGCCAATATCCGCTCTTGAGGTCCAACACCGTAAATATGTTGGCGTTTCCTAGATCCTTTATACTCTCGTATATCTTTGGTAAGACGGATGCTTCGCCTTCCGTTACTTCATTTAAGTGACGATAATCAATGCAAAAGCGAGGCTTCTTGCCGGGCCTTTCAATTATAATGGGAGGCGAACTGTACTGAGCGGTACTCGGTTCTATGACCCCGGCTTTCAGCATCTCTTCAATTTGATCGTACATAACTTTTTTCTTAGTAGGAGACATAGGGTAGGGTTTGATATTGAACGGGCGGTCGTCTTTAACTTTTATTTTATGTTTCGTTGTCACCGTGGTAGCTTGGGTAGGCACCGCGGTGAACAATTCAGCGAATTCCTCGAATAGAGGTTTTAAATTGTCGTTTCCGATGATCAGTTCTTCGGGAAGCCGGCATTGCTTCCTTGCTTGATGTGCCGCTTGATTCCAGAAGACGGTTATTCGCTCTTCAGTGCCGACGTAGACACATTTACGTTGATAATCGAATACGACATTGTGAGCATATAAAAAGGGGGCTCCCAGAATGAGCTCTTCGTTTAAATTTTGAATGACCTGAAACGTGGTCTGAAAGGGTACATCTAGTACATTAACGTTTATGGTCGTAGTCCCAAGGGATTCTACTAAACCATCGCCACAAGCCATAACAAAAGTTTGGGGAGCTGTAAGTTGATCAATGTCGTTCAAAAATTTCGGTTGGATAATATTCCTTGTCGAACCTGTATCCAATAAAGCGTTAACCGCTCGATTATTAATTATAATCTTAATGCGAGGCAGAGGGAAAGCGTCGTTGGTTTGATTGATAGATTCTAATGGAGTGAATCGGTGGGGAGATAGGTTGACTTCTTGATCCTTAAACAGGTAATTAAGGTCAGGAAGGTCATCGAAGTTTTTTAATTTAAACTTCTTGCTTCGGAGCTTCCCCGAGGGTCGCTTCGAGCCTGCTGGGGCCTGGTAGGCGGGGCTGGTACAGTTCGGCCTGGGCCATCGCCTCTGACCCCCGCTTGGTTTCCCGTATTCATATTACGATAGGGATTGTTTGGGCATTCCGCATGAAAATGCCACTGCTCCGTTGGGCAATATCTGCAAGGGCGATACGGGACTCGGGAGTTCCTTACGTCTCCAGTACCCCTTCTCGGTATATCCCCTCTAGGCAGCGAGGAAATATTATTTGCAAAATGCACCCTTGGTGCTGGCGGATTATCTCTTCTTTGAGATCCATTGAATGGTGTCCTAGATGCACCAAAGGAACTGGAGGACGGCTTCGCTAATGCGGAGGGTTCCGTTCTCCAGTTACTGCTCGATTGCTGATTCCCTTGAGCTGAAGCGGTAGAGGTGGACGCTTCTCGGTCTTTGCTTTTTTTTGCATTTTGCAGAATCTCGAATTCTTTATTCTCATCCATGATTTTGGCCATTTGTTCGGTCATCGTCACTAGTGTATTTGTATCTAGTATGACGGCACTCTTTAGGAGCATTTTCATATCAGGTCTCAACTGATTGAAGATGGTAGCCGCCTTCATCGCCTCCGGCTTAAACGGATCGATCCTCTTGAAGAGACATACCTTCCTGGAAATAAATACTGACGTATTTTCCTCGGCATCTTGTTTCTTGCCATATAAATTAGCTACTGCTTCGGTGAGTACTTCACCTGAATCGTAACGGCTTCTGAACCGCTCGAGGAATAGAGGATACGTGGTAATTAGGGTTCGGTATTGTTCGAACCATTTCTTAGCATCGTCTTTGAGCTGTTCTGATATTTTATACAGACGGTCGTTATCCTGCGTAATTCGTACTCGGACGAAAAATTCCTCCATATGATGAATGAAGGTTTCAGGGTCTTCGTGTTCGAAGCCATGAAATTCCGCATTTGGATGCTTCGACCGATACTTATGCTCGTGTGTGGCTTCGCTTAGAGCTTTGGCAAGACCTGCTGCCATTTGGGCGAACACTTGTTCTGAGGAGGGCTGTATGACTCCTTCAGTGGTACTCGGGCCTACCCCCGAACTACCCAGTACATCCTCCGCGCACGGCCTCTCTAACCCTCTAGAGACGTTGTCCATCACAGATGTCGGCTCGTCGTAAAACTGGAAAGGCGTTGATTCATCCATATCCTTTCCAGAAAGCCCTGCTGACTAACAACGCCCCACGTTGGGCGCCATGTAGAAGAACGCACTACCGGGCGTCAAAATGACGCGACACCAATTTATTTCTCAGGGGGCGCCAGTCGCGTATTACCCCATTCTTCTACCTCCCAGGCGGGTTCGAGATAAGATGCACTTCGGTAGCCGAGTAATGGGACCAAGGCGGCACTACCACAGATCGGAAACTACGCTCTCTCTGGACCCGAATTCCCTCGTTAGGGGTTTAGGCACCTCTTAATTTCCTGAATTTTTGCATAAAAAAATCCCAACCGAAGAATTTCTCTGCGGAGGGATTAGTTTTGGTACGCGAAAATCACGTTTTGGTCCATTAATAACGGAATATATTTCTCAAAAAACGCATAAAAAAATCCCTATCAAACCTTCGTAAAGCAACCAGAAGGTCGAACGTTAATGCGAATTAACTCGACACATCCGGCTTTCTCTACGAAAGTTCCAGGGATTATAGACCGTCAACAGGCCTCAAGATCAATTAAGAAATATTAGTTCAAAGAATCCGTTTATTTAACAGAATTGGTTATACAAAATTCTCAAGAAAGAATCGTGCCTTCCCCAATCAAGGTAGAGACTTTCAGACCATACAAGCGAGAGCGCTCACGCTAACGATCGATTAGGTAGAAAAGATTCATACGTACCTTCTCAGAATCAAAATGTGAGCTTTTAGAATCATTTCAGACTCTGGGTAAATGAATAATTAAGGCTGACTGAAATTAACTTAAAAAAGTTTTACTAAATGAATTTAGTTTCGCTAGAGACTACCTAGCTTTAAAGTTCTTGTATCGTGGAAATTCACGTACTCAAACACATTCAGAGGACTTATTACTGCATAAGTTGAGTGGCGTTCGATCAGTCCACGACTTACTAACCCTTATCACAGTCGATTAATAATATCGATTTGGCAGCGTCTCACCTTCGAGCGACTATTAGGCAAAATTGAATTTTTTGATTTTTATGCACAAGGCGTTTTCCTCTATAACTTTGTCATTTGAAAAGCCCCGTTATTGGCTTTTCTACCATCGCTTTGTCTGGACTACTCAACGCGCTCGACCAAATTGCGAGCCGCTGGGTCAATCCAAACTCTTTCCATGCGAGAAACCGGCCTTGTACATGTGCATTGATTTTTATCAATTTTTGCTTATCGGCACTACGCCGGCTTTGACAAAATCTTCTATTTTGCCTTTTGGATGCAGTGCATCGTTAAAATTTTATGCTCATACTTTAGAATTGTGCTTTCAATGATCGTACCTCAAAGGTCAATGTCTTTGGTTGAGGAATAAAAAATAAAAAATAATTTAAAGTATATTTTCGTGGTACTTTTTAAACTGACTTCGTGGTACTTTTGAAAAATCCAGTTTAAGACCAATTTTAGCGTACTTTTGAAAAATCGATTTTCGAGCCAAATTTCAAGGTACTTTTGAAAAACTAATCTGCGGGTGAAATTTTGGCGTACTTTTGAAAAATCGATTTTCAAGCCAAATTTCAAGGTACTTTTGAAAAGTTAATCTGCGGGTGAAATTTTGGCGTACTTTTGAAAAATTGATTTTCAAGCCAAATTTCAAGGTACTTTTGAAAAGTTAATCTGCGGGTGAAATTTTGGCGTACTTTTGAAAAATCGATCTTCAAGCCAAATTTCAACGCAGTTTTGAAAAATTAGTCTGCAAGTGAAACTTTGGCGTACTTTCGATAAATCGATTCCTGGGCCAAATTTTGACGCCCTTCCAAAAATATTATTTTTCAAAGTCCAATTTATGATACCTTTGAAAAAGTATACTATTCATAAATCTTTGTCATTATATACTTCTACTCTGATATTCTGAACCAAAAACATTTTTCCTAAGTGAAAATTCGGTGTTTCTTCGAATTTTCGCCTGGTCATTTCCAACGCCTTATAGAACCCAAAACGGTCCTTGTGGACTGATCTGCGCCTCTGCAGACTCCCAAAAATGTCTTTAAATGAAATTTTTGCCTAAGTCGAATTTTGATTATGTCTTCAACTTAGGACGATTTTGGAGAGTTCTTCAACAAGTACAGGGGTTCAAGCAAAAAAATGGGATCAAAAAAATAAAGAGGGCATGATAATACTAAGATGTGACTCGATTTACGCTAGAATTTGTCGCAATAAAATGGTGGAGATATAATCAGAATTTTATTACCCCTAAAGTAATCTTAAGCTAGGCGGAATGCTTAACCGAGGGCATAAATAAATTTTAATAAAGGAAAAGTATTACCGTATAGTTAATGACGAAAGAATCTACAATCTGCACTTAGATACTGCAGCTAAATACCGGGCGAACAAACCCTACTATAAAAATAACAATTTAGTAGCCAATTTAATTCCACAGTCTGTTGCTTGATACCCAACAATTTTAGCAATAACTAGTGAATTCATAAACACTACGTAATAATCAAAAATCTATAATAAATAATATAATGGTCACAAATTTGTGATTAGTTACGCAACCTTTATAAATCAATCGAAAAAAACTTATCACTGACTTAACCGTAATAACTAATAAAATTACAAGTGATAGCATTAATTTACTCTACTTAAAAATACACCACACGGCAGAAATATGAAATGGAATAAAAATATTTACACAAGGTAAAATTTGGTAACGACCAAAAAAATTTGTACAAGTAATAACATCAATTTACTTTACTACAAAATACACCACACGGCAGAAATATGGAATAGAATAAAAATATTTACACAAGGTAAGATTACAAAATTGTAACAAGATTTACTGTACTCTACCATAAAATATACCACATGGCAGAATTATGAAATATAATAAAAATCTACACAAGGTAAAATTTGGCAATGACCAAACAAATATTTCTAAAATACGCCACACGGCAAAAAAATGAGACGTAATAGCAATACGTACACACAGTGAAATTGGTAATAACCAAAGGTTCAAAAATAAGGGAAGTGGACGCAAAAGGCGACAAGTTCCACCCCTTGTAGGCTTTGTGTTGACGTCTAACACAAAGTCTACAGACACCCTGTATCTTAAAATATATAAAATTTTAACATCAATAAAATTAGCAGATGCATAGGGCACTCTAAAGTTTTGCTCTTAGGTTATGGCGACGATTAGGTAGCTCGCATGATTTTAATTACTGAATAATAAAATCCGGCATAGGCCGATTAAATTTTACAACTTGTTAGAGAGGTGATATTCGGAAACAAATAGATTGCTAATATGTACTTAACTTCGTGAAACAGCTGATTTCCGCATGCATTAGGAGAAATCCCTCTAGCTGGAATCGGTATATCGACATACCTCGTGGCTCCCACGCCCGTACCGAGAAAATGGCTGCAATCCAATCTTGGCTCCTACGTTTAAAGAAAGATTCTTCGTAATCCACCCAGTGACATTAAACAGCAAATTTAAACCATTTATAACGTAGTTCCCAATAATTATTGCTGGAACGTCGCAACTGTCTCCTCGTAATAACGATTATAACATCTCTTTCGAGTGTGACGGAATTGACTACTATTGATGTGGAAGCCACATGGCTGTCGGCAAGTAGCGACGAAATTAGTCAGTAAAATGTAGCAACCTTATTGAAATAGGTACTTCAGTAGTATAAAATTGTTATTCAAAGAGAGCCTAAGTGTAGGTAGTATTTAAGCATTATTCAATCATATAAATCTCGAAGCATTGACTGTTAAGAGTCTAAGAATCTACGATTTGCTAAACATTTTTAAGAATTTCTATGAGTTTCTAAGAGTTCTAATAGTTGTAAGGGTTGTGAGAGTTCAAAGAGTTCAATTTGAGAAACCTAAAATAAATGAAACGTTATTAGCTTTGGAAAAATGGGGTAGAAAATAATTAACTTACGTCCCATCTCCAGTAAAGATATTGAACACTTAATTTTAAATATGACTGCGGGCCATTTGCTGCTTGCTCTACCGCCGCATAAAACCAAAAAGAGACCCGCTCACGTCTTGTTTCGGTCGCATCACCGCAGGGCGATCACAGTGCTGCGTCGACCTCGCCACTAACTACCCGAGAAACTCTACGTCTAGCCTACATTTACAGAAAGCTATTTAATAGTTCCATCATTACTACCGAATTTATTATGTGTTGGAACGACTCAACAAAGGTGGCGTTACAATCTCCAAACTAGTCCAAACAAAGTTCCGAAGTCAAATTTTCTGTCTCTAAAATTTCCCTCTATAATCATTTGTGTTGCTTGGTCTATATGGGAAACAAATAAAACACAGAATTGCGTCAGCGCATAACTCCCCGTAGACAGCCGTTTGGTTCAAGCACTGACATCAGTTTCTGCGTCGACGCATAGCTACACTTTTTGAATCCGTAATTACCGTATTTTGTTCACGCGCATCTACCTATACTGGCCTTCCAATTGTATAGTAGAGTTCAGTGGTTGTCACACGATTCCGCCTTTGTCCCTCAGTATCCACGAACTAATGTACCGTAGCAAGGCTCCGACGTAAGAGAAAATCTGTGCGAAAGTGACGCGTGTGCAGTTTGTATGGGCAGATGCACGTATGTTTGGATCATAGGCTGTGGTATTTGATTATTGGGTGGACGCAAATGTTTTAAGGAAGTTATTAGTACAAGTAAAATACAGGTTGAACAGTGAAAAAAATTGGTCCCCTCATGAAACTTTGGCGATAAGTCATTCATTTTTAGCGTAAGTTTGAAGAATCTGAAGATTCCCTAAAAATTTGAAGGGTAGCAAGGTGTCTTTCGGGCGGGGGAAGGAGGGAAATTATCGAAAACCAAAAACTTAATAACATAGGCAAGTGGGGTATCGTTTTCTAGGTTTTGCTGAATTTAATAAAAACAAAGTAAAGTTAATAAAACCAATCTGTATATAAGAAAATGACATTTCATTGGTGCTATAAAATTTGAAAAATCCTTTAAAAAATTTAAAAGTATAACAAAACATTGAGAAAAAAATAGACATAAATGGATCTATGAACACAAAATATTGTTATTGTTGATCCTTATCATCATCAGCAAGTTCACATTCTTCTTCATCGAAGTCTTCTAAGTTGATTGCTGAGTAGTCGTTGAGGAAAGTTTCTAAGTCTGTATTAACACTGGTTACTCCTTCACACGTTTTACAGTGTAATGAACATTTCACACTACTTTTTGCACATGTGCATAACATTGTAGATCAATTTCCCTTGTAGGAACAAGACATGTTTTATGATCAACTCAGGAGCTGGATTGTATCGCTTGCTTTGACCTCAAGTTTCCGTGCTGCCTTTCCCAACCCCAATGATGTGGATTTAATTTATGTCCAAACCAGGTTTTCAAGTTGGTAATATGTGCTGCGCAGCACTTGCCTCAGTAGCTGAGAGTGATTCCAATTTTGATCACATTTTCTTCAATGATTTCTGAAACACTACGAAGTTCATTGAGAGAGTGGGTCTCATCTTTTGATCCGTACAAATACAGAAAGATTGTTTCTCCAGCTTTATGGATTTCGTCGTGAGTAGCATTCATGTTATTGAATGTTGATATGCTTCCCTTCAAATCTATTTCTGCTTCAAACAGCTTCACTATTTGTTTTTTTCTTTTTCTATTCCCAGGAACCAGAGCAGTCATAAGCACCATAATATCTATATCTTGAGTAACAATGGCAGTTGAACCTTTTTGGATAGCCGTTTCCACTATAAGCTTGTCGGCGTCCCAAAATACAGTTTCTTCAATGTTGTTGGAAAGAAGAAAATTGATTTTTCAACATAGTTATAAGTTGCTTTTTGTTCTCCACATTAGACAGACATTTTTCTTGATTAAAAATAACTGGAGTATCTTCTGTTATGTTGAATTGAGGTGTGAGGTGTTTAGATCTTCGCAACTGCTCACATTTCTTTATGTGGTTAGAGTCGTCATCAAATAAGACAATTGCATACTTATTTTTTTTTGACATATTTCACGCACATGTTGCATAGATCTAGGTAGCTTTGGTTGTGTTGTGTATTCCATTTCACCGTGTGCAGCAGGTGACTCCCATCTATTATGCATGTGTTCACATTATTCAAAAAACTCTCTCCCACACTGTCAAAAAGGGAAAAAACAGATACTGAAGCTGTCGAAATAGGTTTGAAGGAAAACATAGCAACATTTAATAACATGAATGCTACTCACGGCGAAATCCAGAAGAATGTGAACTTGCTGATGATAACGATCAACAGTAACAATATTTTGTTTTCATTTATAGATCCATTTGTCAATTTTTTTCTCAATTTTTTGTTATACTTTTAAATTTTTTAGGATTCTTCAAGTTTTATACCAATAAAATGTCATTTTCTTATACACAGATTGGTTTTATCGACTTGATTTTTTTTTTAAATTAGATTCAGCAATAAAAAAAACTAGAAAACGACACGCCACTTGCCTATTTTCTTAAGTCTTTGATTTTCGATAATTTCCCTCCCTCCCACACCTTTCCACCCTTCCAATTTTTAGGGACTCTTCAGATTTTTCTAACTTCTGCTAAAAATAACTTACCCTCAAAGTTTCATGAATGGACCAATTTTTTCGTTGTTGATTTGCTTTTTGAGGCTATTTTACGCGTGTTGCACTTCTCGAATCTCTACTAAAACTGGCGACCACGACAAATGTCACTAATAATAATTGTAGCATACTTTTTTAAAATGATATTCTTGAGCAGTTACCACTCAGCAAATATGCGTTAACTTATGCATTAACTTTTTTAATCCTTTAAAAGTGAAAAAATAAGGGTAGTTTCGGGTTGTTTGACGTTTTCAACGTTAAACGAAAATGTGGACTCTCCCTTGGAAAAAATGGACTCGCACGTTGATTATGAAAATTACCAGTTCCTGATTGGTCAAAAGTGCATTATAATGAGGTTATGTTCATAATGCGTTAGGTTTGAATTCTGACTACCATTATTCGTCAGTTGTTACATGTAGCGTAGTTGGACTGGATAAAGTATGGATATTTAGTGTTACCGATGTATTACCGATACTATACGCACTGGATTAGACCACGGTTAAGTGAGACAACACGTCTAATCGCTGTTATCTCTCCTGATTTCGAATCCCACTTGTGGTAGATGGTAATTTCGCAGGAAATAGTTATCGGGTTGTCCGTGCGTGTGTTGGAAAAAGCTGTGGCTAAATTGAAGTTGATCAACCGAAAATCCCACAACAAGTTGACATGGGCAGCCTTCGTCCTATGAATAT
Source organism: Rutpela maculata (assembly GCA_936432065.2). Lineage (NCBI taxonomy): Eukaryota > Metazoa > Arthropoda > Insecta > Coleoptera > Cerambycidae > Rutpela > Rutpela maculata. The sequence continues at coordinate 109,354,197 of OW386286.2, forward strand.
TTTCTTACAGTAAATAGGTTTTATTTTATAGCAGTGACTTTTTGGGATAAAATTTTGAAAAAACAACATAAGAATAACGATTCAATACACAGCATGCTACTATATTGCGCTTAAGATGAAAAACAGGGTCTGTGTTCTTCACCGACATCTGATCTTCGGCGATTTCCCAATATTTGTGTATTTTTAATTTTTGTTAGTTTATACGAATTTCGTGTAATTACTTTTTTTATTGGGAAATAAAGACCATTTATTATTATTATTATTATTATTATTATTATTATATAATTTATTTCTTAAGAATTTTACTCTCTGATAATTTTTAACCTAATATTTAGTTTTGCCAAATGAAAAACTACTGTTTTTAATACTTACACGCCTGAAAATGAAAAACTAAACAAAATTCAACATACTTAAACATTTTCTTATATTTATAAGCATCCTAGCAAAAAATTATACTCGGGTTTTCGTTGGCCTCATATCATACATCCGGCATATGAATTGATGAAGATGCTTGCTACTGGCATACTTCATTGGGCCGGCATATATAGGTCACTCTGGCCGGCAGTCGGGCACAGACCATTTCCCTTCACATACTGTCTTCGGGCCGGCATTGTGTCATCATATGAAAATTACAACGTCGACTTCTATTATGTATACAAACCACTGGCAATAATCGATCACTCTTTATCTTATACTCTAATGAATTTATATAAATTAAATAATATAGAAAAATTGCAATATTCAAATTTATTCAGGAAACCTCAATTGATTTGGATTAATCTTATAACGGTCAGGTTGGCTAGGCCGAGATAGCATAAAAACTAGTGGGTACTTAACCTATTAATTGTCCGTTCATCTACGTGGCGGCTCATTCTTAAACCCATCATACATTGGATAATAGAGGCCTCATAGAGCCCTTAAGATTCACTCACCAAATTGGTTTATTATATTTCTCAAATGTGTGCAATAGTACCACTTTTTTTTACTAGGCAACTAGGCCACAAAGGCCCATTGCGCTTATTGATCTACAATTTAGTGTGGACTCCAAACCACCACCAACTTTAATTTAAACCTATCTTTCTGGCGGTTCAACGGTCCGAGATTGTCTCTGTTGATAGCCTACCGGATATTAGATGAGATACTTGAGTTACCGATCCAAATTCCGGACTCGCTCAGCGTTGCTTTGTTTCACTGATCGAGTGTCGGAATTTAGACCGGTGACCGTACCTCATCTCCCTTTTCTCATATGGACACTCATTTCAATTAATCATAAATATTTTACATATTTTCAGATAAACGGCACAAAATGACGTCTCTGGATTGTGACATAATGACGTCGTTTTTACGCCATCAAAATATATTTGATTGACTGATTAATTTATCAGCGTACGGTAGGCATTGCTGCCACTCCCAGGAGTGGCGCTGGGCCGGCACGTTGGATTGAATTAGGGTCATGCTTGTTACCAACAGTAAGAGCCACGTGACGCACGGTAAAGGAATGCAGGATGGGATGTGTAGGTATTTATGAGGTGCGTTGCCGCATTGTGTCGTAAAGGAGCACTTAAGCTCTTTTTTTGTGTTTTTGCTTCTAGACTTCTACCTCTACTGTTTTTTTCGTTTCTGAATCCGGTAGAGCATATATCCCTACGATTTCTTTATGGTACACCTTTCTTTTTTTGCTGTAAGTCCAGGATTTTGTTATTCTTTTACGTATTTCCAGTTTCCCATATAGTTATATTTTTCTTCTGTTGCCCCCACCTCCCCGCTTTAACGCCCCTGGCCCGCTCCCCCGTTTCTCTTACCCGTTCCTACATTCAGTATTCAGTATATTATTCTTGTGTGTATATACTTACCATTTCCTTTGGAAAACCCATATGGTGTGCATTCCATTGAACTGCAAGAAATTCAGCCCCCGGCGCGGTACACATGTAGTACGCCACTGATCAGGTTGTCAGTTTATTACCCACCTATTCATCTCACTGGCTATCTGGCTCTTCCAGGGCATGCTTTAGCTTTAGTGGTTTTTGGGTTTTGAGGTGTGGTATCCAGCCTTGCTCCGGTGATAAGTTCTAAGGGTTGCTGCTTTGTTCTTTTCGGTCTACAGTGCATTAATTCATTGTTTATTTTGTCTGTTCCAGGAGCAGTATTTGTTTTGTTCTACCTTTATTTCTAGCAGGTTATTCCTGGGTGGAGGCTTATTGAACGACCATCTTGTATTTATTTTATTCGTTCATTTTTTGCTTTCTCTTCTTCGTCCGGTGTATCTGTCCAATGTTGCAGTGGTATGTATCTCCTCATATACGTATTATCATTTCTCCTGTACTGTACTTTCTTATTATTATAAATTAAAAATGTATTGACTCTGTACAATGTCACGGTCCCTTCGCTGTTGCTTCTTGTCAGTTCTCACCAAGTGTGTTAGCCTCTCGTTTTTTAAATGAAAGCTTCAAGCCATATCGGAACACTTCACCGGTATTAATCAAATATTAACCATACAACACAGTCGCTGCTATGCCAATATGTATCAGCTTATGCAGAATTATTCGCGTTACATTTCAACACCACTCTGTCCAAAAACGAAAAAAATGAATAAGGTTTTAGTCGATTTATACGCACTTTAATAAGAGCAATCACAAAACGCGTCCGTCGCCTGTCAGACCACTCAAGCCACCATCAAAGTATATTTATCATATAATTATAATAACTTACGAGATACAAAGCCAACATCATCATACCACATCATCATACCACAAACGACAGTTTCCCGGAAATTAATACAATGCCCATTTTGCCGGGTTTTCAGTGCTATTACCAGTCTCTATCACTAAAAATATCGACCATCGATAACTTTAATGTAGATAATTTTTTTTTTCGAGTTTGTCCTAAAAGTCAATTACAGAACCAACATCGAAAAATTCCACCGAGAGCGATTAATTTATATCTACTCGACAATAATGGAGTAAACTTAGCTCAAAATAATATGTAAAATTTACCGATGCCATAAACTCGTAATGGGGTTTCTACAGACGAGTAGATAAAATGGGTTAAATACAAATATTTTTCAAAAAGATCGGCAGATGGTCAACTATAAAGAGCAGACGCTCTAGAAAATATAACCTGAAAGAATAATGCCAAAGTCGGTACAGGGTTTTATTGAGTGCATGTTCGGAAATTTGACAGTGCACTAGGAAAACTATTACAATTATTATTTTATTTGTCAGACTTCCGTGAATATGTAGGCAAAACAACTTCGTATACAAGAAACAACAGCAATACAAAACAATAGTAGTAAATAAAAAAAGCACGGTTTTTTGTTTTGTTTGATAATGAATCTAAAGAGAAATAACTTTTCGTCATCTTCGTCATCACATCAATCATTAAAACCCTCTTCATTTTCATCATAAATGTCCCTTTGCTCCATGCCAGTTTCGCGTACAACTATTTCGTCTAGGGCACTCGGTAATTGAGGTCCATCAAACCAAATCGGCGAAAACTTATTATCATTTAAATTCCAACCATTTGCTGATAAAATTTTGGTTGTTTTTCGGTGGCACTATTCCATATGGCACATATTTGATTCGTTCTTCGTACTTTTAAAAGCAAAACGTTCTTGCATAGAGGTACTATAGTACTATCAAACTTTTTCAGGTTATCGAATGGACTCTGATTTGGTTTTAGTTTACAGTGAGAGTAGAAAATGTCGAATAGAGCTTCATTGACATCACATAATGTGGATTTCCCATACATAGCACAAATTAATTTTTCTACATATGTAATCTGATCTTTGGAAATAAACATAACATAAACATATGCTTTCATTGTTGCCAAATGTACCTGCATTTTTTTGTAATTTTTAAGGAGTTCAAAGGGTTTTAGTTTCCCTTTTCTGGAGAAAGCTATCGCGTAGTCACACCCTGTTAAATAATGGAATGCAACAATGAAAGCATTTCCAAAGATTAGATTACGTATGTAGAAAAATTATTTGTGCCATGTATGGAAAATCCACATTATGTGATGTCAATGAAGCTTGATTCGACATTTTCTACTCTCATTGTAAACTAAAACCAAATCAGAGTCCATTCGATAACCTGAAAAAGTCCGATAGTACTGTTACCTCCATGCAAGAACGTTTTGCTTTTAAAAGTACGAAGAACGAATCAAATATGCGCCATATGTAATAGTGCCACCGAAAAACAACCAAAATTTTATCAGAAAATGGTTGTAATTTAAATGATAAGTTTTCGCCGATTTGGTTTGATGGACCTCAATTACCTAGTAAGTGCCCTAGAGGAAATAGTTGTACGCGAAACCGACATGGAGCAAAGGGATATTGATGATGAAAATGAAGAGGGTTTTAATGATTCATGTGATGACGAAGATGACGAATAGTTATTTTTCTTTAGATTTATTATCAAACAAAACAAAAAACCTGGCTATTTTTATTAACTGCTATTGTTTTGTATTGCTGTTGTTTCTCGTATACGAAGTGGTTTTGCCTACATATTCACGGAAGTCTGACAAACAAAATAATAATTGTAATAGTTTTCTTAGTGCATTGTCAAATTTCCGAACATGTACTCAATAAAACCCTGTACCGACTTTGGCATTATTCTTTCAGGTTACATTTTCTAGAGCATCTGCTCTTTATAGTTGACCGTCTGCCGATCTTTTTGAAAAATATTTATGATCTACATAAGAAGACCTTTGATTTGAACCCAGGTTTGTACATGTACCTCATGAGGTAAGAAACGTCGGAATTTTGGGCGTCGCGACGGGCGTCTGCTCTATGTATGCGTTCAAATACTGATGTCTGCCACACAAAATAAAAATTGTAATGGTTTTCTCAGTGAATTGTCACGTATTTAAGCACGTACCCAATGAGGTAACTTTAGCGACTTTTTTCGCCTCTTTGACAAGCTGTCCTAATGAGAAGTTGACCATTGAGCCCCGGCAGACGGTCGGTTCTTTGCTACATATATGTGGTACTTTTACCACAAAAACTCAAATCTTTTGTACCCTTGGCCGTAGGTCTATAAAAGTCCCCACCCCTAGCTCCACCGCCTCAGAGGGGGGAAGGTTCCTTTTTTCGATTCTTCGCTTATAACTCGGAAACGATGCGTCATACGGAAAAAGGTAATCTGTGCAAAATTAAACGTAATTAAATTTCCCATAAGAATGTTTATATTCATTTTCTTCCTATGTGTTATAGTTTACGAGATATTCGCCAGCGAAAATCGATAATTGATAAAAAAAAAATCAATTATGTACCTTGAATATTTCTGTCATAGCGGTTTACCGTGGCCTGCTAATAAATCACAGTCACAAAACAATCTTTATTTTACAACACTGGACTAACATAATATTTAGTCGAAATCTATACATTTCCTTAAATATACAGTGTGACTCACTTAAAATGAAGATACCCTTATAACTTTTTCTTATAATAATAATAATAATAATAATATATACAAATTAGGATCTACTTATGACCAGAAAATCATTCACTTGCTATAAAGGCCAAGCCATCTGCGGTACCAAAATATGAGGAAAAAGATTAAAAATCATATTGATGAATTTCACATAGCTGCCATAAACTGCGGAAACTAAGGATCCCCTTTGCCAGATGAGCTTATGTATGAGAAATCCCCATCAATAACCAAATAAAATTTTGGTGTATGTACGTTTGTGGCGCCGATCGGATGCATTTTTTAGAATTTCTAACATTCAAAATGTTTTATTTTTCCAGCTTATTTTGGTACCGCAGGTGGCTTTGCCTTTGTAGCAGCCGAATGTTTTTCTGCTCATAAGTAGATTCTAATTTGTTCTATACTCGAGTAAAATTTGATTCAAATCGCAAACAAAATAAAAATTTCTTCATTTTAAGTGAGTCACACTGTATAATTAAGTAAATGTATAGATTTCGACAAAATATTACGTTAGTAAATACGTCGAGTGTAAAATAAAGATCGTTTTGTGACCTTGATTTATTAGCAGACCACGGTAAACTGCTTTGATAGAAATATTCAAGGTACATAATTGATTTATTAATCATCGATTTTCGCTGGCGAGTATCTCGTAAACTATAACACATAGGAAGAAAATAAATATAAAACATTCTTATGGGAAATTTAATTACGTTTAATTTTGCATAGATTACCTATTTCTGTACGATGCATCGTTTCGTTTCCGAGTTATAAGCGAAGAATAGAAAAAAAGGAACCTTTCTACCTCCCCCCCCCTGAAGCGGCGGGGCTAGGGGCGGGGACTTTTAGTAGTTTTACCTCCTAACTACACCCACCTAACACATCCCTGCAGAGGAAAATTCTCCCCTCCTAAATGTTCTCTACAATCTCCTTTTGGGCATTCATTGATTGGACTATTAAGGGGCTAGAGAAAATGCGAATATTATCGGAAACTAGGTGCCATAGTATTGCAGTGGATAGAAGTGCCCGCCACACAGAGCCAAACATGTAATTTTCATACTGAAAGATTGAATAACAATTTTCGTGTAAGACGTCAAGTCTTTATCGTCAAACGTCAAAAGTTCCATTTTTCGTAGGCTTCGGTCGGCTTGAATTTCCGATTTCGTACACGCTATTTAGAATTCCTTTTTCTTGCTCTTTCGATATTGACATCATACGGTCTTCCCGCTCATATATTAACAAATATGTGATTGTTTAAGAATTTCGTGTTTTGTCTTTCTTGTCATATATTTCATCTATTTCTATCATATTTAATTTAATTTATAGTTTAAATTTTGCAACATTGTTTGATGTTATACATTGACTCCTCGACTCCCAACACCTTTGCGTTGGTATGTCTAAGTCCCCCATTCACCTGAGCAGAATGGCAGGTATATATAGTTTTTCAGTAAAAATAAGTAACACAAAATAGCCTAAATGCTATTAGTATAGCTAGCCATTTCCACTCACTCTGCTAGAATGACATCTAGTTTCCAGTCATTTCAGCATTTTCCCTCAGCTCTTAAACCAGTTCCCAGACCGATTGCTATAATAAAATGCACCAGCAATTATTAACACTTTCAATGGTCAGTCCTAAGGTCTCCATCCAAGGTATGGCAGTTGGATTTTCAGGACCCTTGACCTCCGATATTTAAATAGCAAACTTAAATGATTTTCCAGATGAATATTAATATTCACTGTTTTAAGTTAAATTGTATAGTTTTTTATTCTACATAACAGAAAATAAAGATTTCCCTGCCAAAAATTCCACATAGAAACTTATAAAAAAAAAGTGATGCGGTTTTATCGTTCCTGAAAGTTATATTAGTATTATACAGACAGAATTTTGTCTGTTTTATTAAGTTTTAAATCGGTTATGAAACAGTAATTCCGAATGAGCTATTTGGAATTATCATGTTGCCCTTTCATGAGTATTTATATGAAATATACATCAACAAATCTACAGTTTATTGTCTGCAAATGCACTCTTGCCCTTATATCTGTAAACATATGGAATTACAGATACAACTTTAAAGAGATTCTAAACTTTTCTATAAGTAATATCATAATAATTTCAGTCCGTCCTTTCTCCAGTATCTATCGTATGTAACACACCATTTATCAACATGTTTTTATTGTAAATTTCAACATTGTCTTTTTATTAGTATTAATGTGGATATACATGTCAACAAATGTACAGTTTCAATTGTATATTTTACAGATGTATTTTTATTGTAAACTTCCATTATGCTTTTTTATTAGTATTAATTTGGATATGCATGCCGACAAATGTACAGTTTAAATTGCATATTTTAAATAGAAATACCAATATAGTGGTAAACACAAAATACTGCAAAGTCCTTATTTCCTCGGGTGTTCTTGTTCTCGCCTAGAAGCAATGAATGAGTTAGCAGTGAAAGAGACTGCTTTACTTTTAATTTAACAAACACACGTCAGTTCCTTAGGTCACATTAGATTAGATATGAATTAGCGACACGTATAAGCTCCCTCTACTGGAGCCTGGAGTAAAGTTGCTGCTGAAATTTCTATCAGTTTATACCAGAATGGAGCAGCAAAATGAGTCAAGCCGTATTCATTTGTAAATCCAAACATTTACTTATACCACATCAATGAGAATTTATGAGAGCAGTATCTAATGTAAAACGTTCGGCTTTCCGTGGTTAAATGGCAAGTGTTTCTATAAGAAACGAGCTGCATTAGGTTAGAACAGTTTTGATTTGCAATTTAAGATTACAAATTATAATGTTTGAATAGGGATTTATGAGATCAGTTTCTATGAGTATTAATGTTTTTTTTCAGTAATATATTAAATGTGTTTTCATTTGTTTGAATGGGTAAAAAGAAAGGTCAGTTTTCAACTGCAATTACAAATACAAGTTTAATCACTTCGAATGGAGTTATATGCGATCAATTTCTAAAAGTATTTATGCTGTTTTCCGAATATAATTGTGATGAGGTTTAACCAGTAACAAATTTTTCACTACTTGTTAAGATATGGTCGGAAATTCCAAGTACACATTTCGTATTCCTTCAAGAGGATTGATGAGAGCAGTTTCTACGAGTGTCTATTTGTTGTTCCTCTAGTAAATTATATAAGTCTTTATCAGTACAGATTAGGATATAATTTAAATATGAAAATTATATCAGAATAAACAACCAAATATATTAAACAGTATCTATTTGTAAATCCAGACATTTACTTATACTATCTCAATGAGAATTTATGAGAACAGTATCTAATGTAAAACGTGCGGCTTTCCGTGGTTAAATGGCAAGTATTTCTATAAGATTAACATTAGGTTAGAACAGTTTTGATTTGCCATTGAAGATTACAGATTATAATGTTTGAATAGGGATTTATGAGATCAGTTTCTATGAGTATTAATGTTTTTTTTCAGTAATATATTAAATGTGTTTTCATTTGTTTGAATAGGTAAAAAGGAAGGTCAGTTTTTAACTGCAATTACAAATACAAGTTTAATCACTTCGAATGGGGTTATATGCGATCAATTTCTAACAGTATTTATGCTGTTTTCCGAATATAATTGTGATGAGGTTTGATCAGTAACAAATTGTTCACTACATGTTACGATATGGTCGGAAATTCCAGGTACATATTTAGTATTCCTTCAAGAGGATTGCTGAGAGGAGTTTCTACGAGTATTTATTTGTTGTTCCTACAGTAAATTATATAAGTCTTTATCAGTATGCATTCGGATCTAATTTAAATACAAAAATTATATCAGAATGAAACCCCAAATATTTTAAAAACTGTTCACCTGTAAATCCAAACATTTAAAGATAATATTTTAATGAGAACAGTATCTAATGTAACGTGTGCGGTTTTCCGTGGCTAAATTTTAAAATTATTTGCAATAAATAAGCTTTAACGGATTCGAAGAGTTTTCATTTGCATTTCCAAATAAATAGTTTTAATTGTTAAATGGGGGTCTATGAGGTCAGTGCAATGTTTTTTTTTTCAATAAAATGTGTTTTTATTTGAAAAAACACATTACACAAAGACACTGACCTCATAGATCCCTATTTAACAATTAAAACTATTCATCTGGAATTGCAAATTAAAACTGTTCAAATCCGTTAAAGCTTATTTGTTAAAAATACTTTTAAAATTTAGGCACGGAAAGCCGCACGCGTTACATTAGATACTGTTCTGATTGGTTCTCATTAAAATATATCTTTAAATGTTTGGATTTACAAGTGGATACTGTTTAAAATAGGTTGTTTCATTCTGATATAATTTTTGTATTTAAAGTAGATCCGAATGCATACTGATAAAGACTTATATAATTTACTATTGGAACAACAAATACATACTCGTAGAAACTGCTCTCATCAATCCTCTTGAAGGAATACTAAATATGTACCTGGAATTTCCGACCATATCGTAACATGTAGGGAACAATTTGTTACTGATCAAACCTCATCACAATTAGGTATATTCGGAAAACAGCATAAATACTGTTAGAAATTGATCGCATATCGCATATAACCCCATTCGAAGTGATTAAACTTGTATTTGTAATTGCAGTTGAAAACTGACCTTTCTTTTTACCCATTCAAACAAATGAAAACACATTTAATATATTACTGAAAAAAAAAAAACATTAATACTCATAGAAACTGATCTCTTAAATCCCTATTCAAACATTATAGTTTGTAATCTTCAATTGCAAATCAAAACTGTTCTAACCTGATACTTATAGAAACACTTGCCATTTAACCACGGAAAGCCGCACGTTTTACATTAAATACTGTTCTCATAAATTCTAATTGAGATAGTATAAGTAAATGTCTGGATTTACAAATAGATACTGTTTAAAATATCTGGTTGCTTTATTCTGATATAATTTTTATAATTAAATTAGATCCGAATTTGTACTGATAAAGACATATATAATTTACTAGAGGAACAACAAATACATACTCGTAGAAACTGCTATCATCAATCCTTTCGAAGGAATACTAAATATATACCTGGAATTTCCGACCATATCGTAACATGTAGTGAACAGTTTGTTACTGATCAAACCTTATCACAATTATATTTGGAAAACAGCATAAATACTGTTAGAAATTGATCGCATATAACCCCATTCGAAGTGATTAAACTTGTAATTTGTATTTGCAGTTGAAAACTGACCTTTCTTTTTAATTTACTAGAGGAACAACAAATAGATACTCGTAGAAACTGCTCTCATCAATCCTCTTGAAGGAATACTAAATGTGTACTTGGAATTTCCGACCATATCATAACAAGTAGTGAGCAATTTGTTACTGATTAAACCTCACCACAATTATATTCGGAAAACAGCATAAATACTTTTAGAAATTAATCGCATATAACCCCATTCGAAGTGATTAAACTTGTATTTGTAATTGCAGTTGAAAACTGACCTTTCTTTTTACCCATTCAAACAAATGAAAACACATTTGATATATTACTGAAAAAAAACATTAATACTCATAGAAACTGATCTCATAAATCCCTATTCAAACATTATAATTTGTAATCTTCAATTGCAAATCAAAACTGTTCGAACCTAATGCAGCTCGTTTCTTATTGAGACACTTGCCATTTAACCACGGAAAGCCGCACGTTTTACATTAGATACTGTTCTCATAAATTCTCATTGAGATAGTATAAGTAAATATCTGGATTTACAAATAGATACTGTTTAAAATATTTAGTTGCTTTATTCTGATATAATTTTCATATTTAAATTAGATCCGAATCTGTACTGATAAAGACTTATATAATTTACTAGAGGAACAACAAATAGATACTCGTAGAAACTGCTCTCATCAATCCTCTTGAAGGAATACTAAATGTGTACTTGGAATTTCCGACCATATCATAACAAGTAGTGAACAATTTGTTACTGATTAAACCTCATCACAATTATATTCGGAAAACAGCATAAATATTTTTAGAAATTAATCGCATATAACCCCATTCGAAGTGATTAAACTTGTATTTGTAATTGCAGTTGAAAACTGACCTTTCTTTTTACCCATTCAAACAAATGAAAACACATTTAATATATTACTGAAAAAAAAACATTAATACTCATAGAAACTGATCTCATAAATCCCTATTCAAACATTGTAATTTGTAATCTTCAATTGCAAATCAAAACTGATCTAACCTAATGCAGCTCGTTTCTTAAAGAAACACTTGTATTTTAATCATGGAAAGCCGCATGAATTACATTAAGATACTGTGCTCATAAATTCTCATTGATGTGGTATAAGTAAATGTTTGGATTTACATATGGATATGGCTTGACTCGGTTTGCTGGTCAATTCTGATATAAACTGATAACTATTTCAACAGCAACTTTATCTAACTCTTATAGAAACTTATTGACCATATAGGTTCTCATAGATACTTATTAATTTTTGATAATTTTCAATACGGATTGATGAGATTTTTTTGACAGGGTTTACCTTAATATAAGTTTTTTTTTCTTCTAGATAAAATGGATATGCCGAACATCTGGAATGAAATTAGTGACATTAATTCTGGAAAAAGGAGACTAGGAAGTTTAAATATTTCAAATAGTAACGGATTTGACCTTACCGCCAAGTAACTATTTTATATTTTATATATTGGAATATTTTTGCTTAATATCTCAATTTATTTTTTAGATATTTTAAATAGAAAATTACTGTGGAAATAAAAACTGTGATAGACCCTTATTTTTTTAATATTATTGGTTTAAACACAATTCTCAAGTTACTATACGTAATAAATACACGAATAAAATATATACATGTTAAATAAAATATAACTTTGTTTTTGTTCATTCTACCTACAGTGCATCCTACTTTCAATAGCTACAAACCTGCCCTCCATACTCTCAATTATTAGTTCTGCTATTTCAACAAGATTTGGATCGGAATTATCACCATTACTACCTTTAGTGTAATTATGACAAAAATAAAAATTGTCATTTAATACAGAAGTACAAGCATGAAGCACAAGACAAAATTTTCTGAAGCCGCCATTACTGGTAGTTAGGCGAAAAATTTGAAACGGCTTCAGAGCCAAAATAAAACCTGTGGCTCAAGTGTCATGCTTCATTAATAACGTGGAATTCGTACATTATATTTCACCTGTTTGCTGTACAGGGTGGACCAAATTAGGTGGGATTTGGGGTTTTCTGTAAAACTATGGCAGATAGACAAAAACCAATATAAGTGTCCTGAGCTGGATTTTCGAGAAACAAGCAATGCCGCAAACCGCGATCGTCTATCTTTTTCGACTACCGAACTACAGAGAGTTTTTGGAAAATTGACATTTTTAGATTACCTTTATATATAGAGGTAATCTAAAAATGTCAATTTTACTCTATATCTCAATTATTACCCAACTAGCACAATTAGTTGCTGGAACGTAGCAACGACTATTGTGGGTACTTTAAAGTGTTCTGTCACTAGTCACAAGAGCATAACAGGAACGTTCCCATTACGAGAGTACGACCAAAATGGGGAATATTTTTTCGGTTACCGCAACGTTCCGGCTACGTTCCCGGAACTAGTCTGGTTACGTTCCAAATGCGTTGTGGTTATGTAGCGGTGACGTCGCGGAATGTAAACGGCGCCTTTCGGGGAACTTTACCACGCCCCACTCTGTCAAATGAATGTTGCCTGCTTTGTCTTGCAACTGATTTTATTATACTTGTGTTTCATTCCTACATGATTATTGCTATCCATTTCCCTAACTCAGAAACTTAATAGAATACTAGAATAGTATAATATCCCTGCCAAAAATTCCACATAGAAACTTATAAAAAAAAAAGTGATGCGGTTTTATCGTTCCTATAAGTTATATTAGTATTATACAGACAGGATTTTATCTGTTTTATTAAGTTTTAAATCGGTTATGAAACAGTAATTCCGAATGAGCTATTTGGAATTATCATGTTGCCCTTTCATGAGTACTTATATGAAATATACATCAACAAATCTACAGTTTAGTGTCTGCAAATGCACCCTTGCCCTTATATCTGTAAACATATGGAATTACAGATACAACTTTAAAGAGATTCTAAACTTTTCTATAAGTAATATCATAAGAGTTCCAGTCCGTCCTTTCTCCAGTATCTATCGTATGTAACACACCATTTATCAACATGTTTTTATTGTAAATTTCAACATTGTTTTTTATTAGTATTAATGTGGATATACATGTCAACAAATATACAGTTTCAATTGTATATTTTACAGATGTATTTTTATTGTAAACTTCCATTTTGCTTTTTTATTAGTATTAATTTGGATATGCATGCCGACAAATGTACAGTTTAAATTGCATATTTCAAATAGAAATACTAATACCTATTGTGGTAAACACAAAATTCTGCAAAGTCCTTATTTCCTCGGGTGTTCTTGTTCTAGCCTAGAAGCAATGAATGAGTTAGCAGTGAAAGAGACTGCTTTGTTTTTAATTTAACAAACACACTTCAGTTCCTTAGGTCACATTAGATTAGATATGAATTAGCTACACGTATACAGCTCCCTCTACTGGAGCCTGGAGTAAAGTTGCTGCTGAAATTTCTATCAGTTTCTACCAGAATGGAGCAGCAAACATTTACTTATACCACATCAATGAGAATTTATGAGAACAGTATCTAAGGTAAAACGTGCGGCTTTCCGTGGTTAAATGGCAAGTGTTTCTATAAGAAACGAGCTGCATTAGGTTGACTTGCAATTGAAGATTACTAATTATAATGTTTGAACAGGGATTTATGAGATCAGTTTCTATGAGTATTAATGTTTTTTTTTCAGTAATATATTAAATGTGTTTTCATATGTTTGAGTGGGTAAAAAGAAAGGTCAGTTTTCAACTGAAATTACAAATACAAATTTAATCACTTCGAATGGGGTTATATGCGATCAATTTCTAACAGTATTTATACTGTTTTCCGAATATAATTGTGATGAGGTTTGATCCGTAACAAATTGTTCACTACATGTTACGATATGGTCGGAAATTCCAGGTACATATTTAGTATTACTTCGAAAGGATTGATGATAGCAGCTTCTACGAGTATGTATTTATTGTACCAATAGTAAATTATATAAGTCTTTATCAGTATGCATTCGGATCTAATTTAAATATGAAAATTATATCAGAATAAAGCAACCAAATATTTTAAACAGTATCTATTTGTAAATCCAGACATTTACTTATACTATCTCAATGAGAATTTATGAGGACAGTATCTAATGTAAAACGTGCGGCTTTCCGTGGTTAAATGGCAAGAGTTTCTGTATGAAACGAGCTGCATTTGGTTAGAACAGTTTTGATTTGCAATTGAAGATTACAAATTATAATGTTTGAATAGGGATTTATGAGATCAGTTTCTGTGAGTATTAATGTTTTTTTTTCAGTAATATATTAAATGGGTTTTCATTTGTTTGAATGGGTAAAAAGAAAGGTCAGTTTTCAACTGCAATTACAAATACAAGTTTAACCACTTCGAATGGGATTATATTCGATCAATTTCTAACAGTATTTATGCTGTTTTCCGAATATAATTGTGATGAGGTTTGATCAGTAACAAATTGTTCACTACATGTTACGTGTGGAAATTCCAGATACATATTTAGTATTACTTCGAAGGGATTGATGATAGCAGTTTCTACGAGTATGTATTTGTTGTGCCAATAGTAAATTATATAAGTCTTAATCAGTATGCATTCGGATCTAATTTAAATATGAAAATTATATCAGAATAAAGCAACTAAATATTTTAAATAGTATCTATATGTAAATCCAAACATTTACTTATACTATCTCAATGAGAATTTATGAGAACAGTATCTAATGTAAAACGTGCGGCTTTCCGTGGTTAAATGGCAAGAGTTTCTATAAGAAACGAGCTGCATTAGGTTAGAACAGTTTTGATTTGCAATTGAAGATTACAAATTATAATGTTTGAATAGGGATTTATGAGATCAGTTTCTATGAGTATTAATGTTTTTTTCTTTCAGTAATAAGTATATTAAATGTGTTTTCATTTGTTTGAATGTAAAAAAGAAAGGTCAGTTTTCAACTGCAATTACAAATACAAGTTTAATCACTTCGAATGGGGTTATATTCAATCAGTTTCTAACAGTATTTATGCTGTTTTCCGAATATAATTGTGATGAGGTTTGATCAGTAACAAATTGTTCACCACATGTTACGATATGGTCGGAAATTCCAGGTACATATTTAGTATTCCTTCGAAAGGATTGATGATAGCAGTTTCTATGAGTATGTATTTGTTGTTCCAATAGAAAATTTGTCTTTATCAGTATGCATTCGAATCTACTTTAAATACAAAAACCGCTGCCCAAGGAATCACTACTTCCACATCCAGATTCTCTATCCAAGTCACACACAACGAAAAAACTTTGTATGTGAAAATAATTGTTTATGGAACTTTAATAATATAATATTTGAAATCCTCTACCCCAAAAACCCATAAAACGATACCCCACATCGGTAGTGGGGTGGGGGTGGTGATAGGGGGGTGGTAGTGGGGGGTGGATGAAGTGAAAAAATATTTTGAAGTTTCTGGTTCCTGTACATACACTAAATCACAATTTTTTTTCATCCCCTCTAATAAGGAGGTGGGGGGTGGTAATGGGGGTGGCTAATGCCAAAAATTTTTTTGAAACCTTAGCTTCTCATGTATATACTAAATAACAATTCCATGGACTCTTACCTGCTTGATTTACCCATTTACCCCAAATTTACCCCAATTTACTCCCCAACCTTTCGACGGAACAAGATGAAAATATAATCTAGTTCTAGATCTCGTTAAAGTACATATGTGTACCAAATTTCAAGTCAATATGTTAAACGGTTCCAGAGTAAACGTGCGCACAAAAAAAGTTAGACAGACCGACAGACAGACAGAAATTTTTTTTTCGCTCAAACTTAAAATCTCGACTTTTCATGACATTTTAAGCCTATTTGGACAATAAAAATTTTTAAAAATTTTTTTGTCGTTACTATACTTCCACTGGACGTGGAAGTAAAATTATATCAGAATGACACAACCAAATATTTTAAACAGTGTCCACTTGTAAATCCAAACATTTAAAGATATATTTTAATGAGAACCAATCAGAACAGTATCTAATGTAACGCGTGCGGCTTCCCGTGGCTAAATTTTAAAAGTATTTTTAATAAATAGCTTTAACGGATTTGAACAGTTTTAATTTGCAATTCCAGATGAATAGTTTTAATTGTTAAATAAGGATCTATGAGATCAGTGTCTTTGTGTAATGTTTATTTTCCAATAAAAACACATTTTATTGAAAAAAAAAAACATTACACTGACCTCATAGATCCCTAACAATTAAAACTATTCATCTGGAAATGCAAAACTGTTCGAATCCGTTAAAGCTTATTTATTGCAAATAATTTTAAAATTTAGCCACGGAAAACCGCACACGTTACATTAGATACTGTTGTGATGGATTCTCATTATAATATTATCTTGGATTTACAGGTGGACACTGTTTAAAATATTTGGGGTTTCATTCTGATATGATTTTTGTACTTAAATTAGATCCGAATGCATACTGATAAAGACTTATATAATTTACTGTAGGAACAACAAATAAACACTCATAGAAACTGCTCTCATTAATCCTCTTGAAGGAATACTAAATATGTACCTGGAATTTCCGACCATATCGTAACATGTAGTGAACAATTTGTTACGGATCAAACCTCATCACAATTATATTCGGAAAACAGCATAAATACTGTTAGAAATTGATCGCATATAACCCCATTCGAAGTGATTAAACTTATATTTGTAATTGCAGTTCAAAACTGACCTTCCTTTTTACCCATTCAAACAAATGAAAACACATTTATTATATTACTGAAAAAAAAACATTAATACTCATAGAAACTGATCTCATAAATCCCTATTCAAACATTATAATTTGTAATCTTCAATTGCAAATCAAAACTGTTCTAACCTAATGCAGCTCGTTTCTTATAGAAACACTTGCCATTTAACCACGAAAAGCCGCACGTTTTACATTAGATACTGTTCTCATAAATTCTCATTGAGATAGTATAAGTAAATGTCTGGGTTTACAAATAGATACTGTTTAAAATATTTGGTTGCTTTATTTTGATATAATTTTCATATTTAAATTAGATCCGAATCATTACTGATAAAGACTTATATAATTTACTAGAGGAACAACAAATAGATACTCGTAGAAACTGCTCTCATCAATCCTCTTGAAGGAATACCAAATGTGTACTTGGAATTTCCGACCATATCATAACATGTAGTGAACAATTTGTTACTATGATTAAACCTCTTCACAATTATATCCGGAAAACAGCATAAATACTTTGAGAAATTGATCGCATCTACATTCGAAGTGATTAAACTTGTATTTGTAATTGCAGTTGAAAACTGACCTTTCTTTTTACCTATTCAAACAAATGAAAACACATTTAATATATTACTGAAAAACAAAAACATTAATACTCATAGAAACTGATCTCATAAATCCCTATTCAAACATTATAATTTTGAATCTTCAATTGCAAATCAAAACTGTTCTAACCTAATGCAGCTCGTTTCTTATAGAAACTCTTGCCATTTAACCACGGAAAGCCGCACGTTTTACATTAGATACTGTTCTCATAAATTCTCATTGAGATAGTATAAGTAAATGTTTGGATTTACAAATAGATACTGTTTAAAATATTTGGTTTCTTTATTCTGATATAATTTTCATATTTAAATTAAATCCGAATCTGTACTAATAAAGACTTATATAATTTACTATAGGAACAACAAATAGATACTCGTAGAAACTGCTCTCATCAATCCTCTTGAAGGAATACTAAATGTGTACTTGGAATTTCCGACCATATCATAACAAGTAGTTAACAATTTGTTACTGATTAAACCTCATCATAACTATATTCGGAAAACAGCATAAATACTTTTAGAAATTGATCGCATATAATCCCATTCGAAGCGATTAAACTTGTATTTGTAATTGCAGTTGAAAACCGACCTTTCTTTTTACCCATTCAAACAAATGAAAACACATTTAATATATTACTGAAAAAAAACATTAATACTCATAGAAACTGATCTCATAAATCCCTATTCAAACATTATAATTTGTAATCTTCAATTGCAAATCCAAACTGTTCTAACCTAATGCAGCTCGTTTCTTAAAGAAACACTTGTCTTTTAATCACGGAAAGCCGCACGAATTACATTAGATACTGTGCTCATAAATTCTCATTGATATGGTATAAGTAAATGTTTGGATTAACAAATGGATATGGCTTGACTCATTTTGCTGGTCAATGCGGATATAAACTGATAACAATTTCAACAGCAACTTTACCTAACTCTTATAGAAACTTATTGACCATATAGGTTCTCATAGATACTTATTTATTTTTGATAATTTTCAATATGGATTGATGAGATTTTTTTGACAGGGATTAGAAGGCAAAACTTGTACAATTTCCCAATGGCTAAGCATCAAAATTAAACCGAATGAAAGTTTATTGTCAAACATATTGATAAAACGTCCGAATCTGGCACGTGCTTTTATAATTTGCATTTTTTAATTAAAATATTGTCTTTAAAATTTTTAATGTCATGCGAGAATGTGTCAACCTAGATGCTGAAATCTATTTTTTATTGTTCTTTGAAACTTGAAAATAATTTGTATCCATTAATTTATTATATTTGGTGCAGAAATAGTGATACCTAAATTAAATTTTTAAGTTATTTATAAAGTTATGGTTCATCTCTTGTAATAATGGCGTCATAAGTCTTGGCCATCAAGATGGCGTATTTCAGAAAGAATCACTTTGAAGTCGTGTTTACTAAGAAATGCGACTTGAAAGTAATTGTTACTTGAGGACAGTGACAGCAACTGAAAATAAGTAACTTTAAAGTTACATTTATTACAAAGTACCGAATGGGACTGTAGCATCACTTTAAAGTTGCAGCAAGGTTCCCGCTGTCACTTCATAGTTACATTTTTTCCAGCATTGATTCTGAATAGGGATTGCAATTTACTGGAAGTTTTAATAACCGGTAAATCGGTAAATAAAAATGTAAATAACCGGTTAACCGGTATTTACCGGTAATTTTTAGAATGAATGATTAGAGAGTGGCGAAAATGGCAGTTATCTTTTTCCATGTACAAAATTATCTAAATTTGACAAAAAAAATTTTTGTCCACGACTATTAAATAATGTACTCATTATGTATGTTTCCTCAAGGATAATGCTATCCATTATTCCCTGCAGTGAATAATGATTTCAGTATTCACTAGTGAATAATAAGGACAGTCAGTTGTTTATAAGAAGTCACGGGCAGGTATTTTTTTAATTCAAGTGCAATCTCGCAACTTTTTAGTAGAATTTATGGCTAGTTTCTGAAACCTTACATATAATTATTCATTAACTGTCATAGCTACAATTGTGTGAACAATTTTACTGTTATTATCAAATTTATGAATAGATAACTTTATTTAGCGTTTCAGAAAGAGACCCTCTTTTATCATACAGTTTCGTTTTTAAATTTGATTGAGTAGGCCGTTATGTGTCAAAGAACGGCTTATGAAATTAAATTTAAACGTCAACGTTATTTACAATAATTTTACATATTACTCAAAAAGAATAATATAAATAATTGATTAATTAATTTTTTCAGTAAACAATTTAACAAAAATATTTAATAGTCGTGGACAAAGTATAGTACTCTACTCGCATATAATGGCTACTCTGGTGATTTACGACATTCGCCTACGGCTCGTGTCTTAAACTTCACCCTCGTGAATAATAGCCATCATTATATGCTCGTTGAATAATATACTATTATATACGTATATTTAATATAATGAACAAACCAAAGGTTTTTTATCAAAAGGAAAAAATATAAATGAAGTAAATTTAAATAAATAATTATTCAGTAAATAACAAAAATATCAACTTAAATAACAAAAATTATAAACTCAAATAGGGCATTTACTGAATACCTAATCTAAAAATACAATATTTTTTAAAAACGGCCTGTTAAAAGGGTTAGTTTTTCAAAGCTATATCTGTTAGTCGTCTGATATTTGTGCATAGAATACCACCAGCTGAAGATGTCCTTCTTCAGTCGATATTGGTGGGTCGATAAGTTAATAAGAATTGGTAATAACATACATCTAAATGTATTCCACGGATATTTGCGGCAGTGAAATATTCAATTTAATATCGCACGATATTGTCAATGTCTCTCTTACTTGTATTTCTTAGGGCTTGGTGTCTGGGTTTTACTTTTTATAATATTATTTATTTATTGTTAAAAGTGCTCAGTGTTGGGACAGTCACTCTGTATTTAGTGAATACTAGTCACTGACATAAACAGAAACGCTGAATACGTGACATATCGTAAGTTCAGAATTTACCGAAATAACCGGTAAAAAATTAAAATAACCGGTAATTATTGTCATGTGTTTTTTGTCCTAATAACCGGTTAACCGGTATTGCAATCCCTAATTCTGAACGCCGCGCCCTGGTGTGCTGCCATACGTCCGACGCGCGACGTTTAAACTGAACGCGCCCCTAATTTTAACTTTTTTATTTCAAATTTAAATCATTAATAACACTTTTATTTACCGATCGATTTTGTTCAAAAACAATAGAGTTCTTCCTCTAGCTAACACTAACTTACTGTCCAAATTTCAGTACAATCGTATTTTTCTTTCTTGAGTTATCGTGCTTAAAAGAAACGTGACGGACGGACAGACAGACGGACAGACCGACATTTTAAAAGTTGTTCACAATGATATGAAATTTTTTTGTCTGGGAGTGATATATACGGTTTTAGAAATGTACCGATCAAATGCAATATACTCTTCATTTTCGTATTTGCGAAGAGTATAAAAAATAATTTTGTCAGAAACCTTTGTTTTAAAGGGCCGATATTAATGAAGCATCCAAGTAATACATGATATTAAGTGGACATCGTATATGAAATCGATTTTAATTAATTACCCATTAATTACGGTGACAAAATGGCGAAATTTTACCGAAAAAATAAAAAGTCCCAATTTCCGCCCCCTCTAATTCCCTAATTTTTGTCGAGATCCAAAAAATAAAAAAAAAGTGTTTCAGCAAATTTAATTCTATTTAAATTAGCCAGAATAGTCTTTTGGCGTAGGAGTCAAGATTAAGAAGTTGTCAACTTTTGAAGCACAAAATTTGCGATTTCTTGCCCTACATCACCGACATTTCAGTAAAAATCTCCGTAAAGAAAAGAAAAATCAGAATTCTGGTAGGTAGCAAAAGATTCGCAGTGGAAAATGCTTGTCTGACCTAATTTTTTTATTTTTAGCTAGCTCTTACCGTTTCGGGGATATCTGCAAAAAATAGTAAAAAAACAGCTGGGATTTCGGAGACGAAAAAATTATAAAACATGCGATCTTGACACGTTCATATTTTTTGAAAAACACCAGTGGGACGGCCGTACGATGTCGCGACGTAAAGAGCAAGACTTTCAGTTAAATCTCATCGTAAATTGCATACCGAAAGTGGAAAATTCGGCTCGGCACGAACCAGTGCGATTTCGTATGGGTCCCATGCGCCAAAGACGAGAAAAAAAATATTGAAATTTCACCAGCCGCCACTGGCACGAACGAAATATGGCCAGATTAAATGTAGCAGTTTAGTATATGACAGTTATGATAAGCGTATTTAATACAGTGTTGCCAAATCCTCTTATTCTAACTATCTCGCGCTTTAATTTGTTAAATCCACCGATAGATTCGCTCTTATCAGTATACAAGTACCTTAAGTGAAAACTGAAGTTGTGATAACGATAACTATAAAAAACTTTTTTAGCACAATTTCCTCATTTTTCCTCATTTGCCTAGTGTATTATTATAATTTTGTAGCAAAATGTTACTAAGGTTTTTGATTATGAACACAAAAATACGAAAGTGTACAACATGTCGAAACTATACCATACATCGATGTATCTTTCAAGTTAGAAGGAACTTTACATATATACAGTGTGTCCGCGTATGGGGGTACCTCACTCTTGTAATTTTTCTTGTTTTTGATTTACCGAGAAAAAGTCATCCTTTACAGAAAGTTTTACTTCTCTTAAGAAGTCATAAACAGTTGTGAAACATAAGATAATTTATAGAGGGTATTCTAAAAAAACCGCTGCCCAAGGAATCACTACTTCCACATCCAGATTCTCTATCCAAGTCACTCACAACGAAAAAACTTTGTATGTGAAAATAATTGTTTATGGAACTTTAATAATATAATATTTGAAATCTTCTACCCCAAAAAACCATAAAACGATACCCCACATCGGTAGTGGGGTGGGGGTGGTGATTGGGGGGTGGTAGTGGGGGGTAGATAAAGTAAAAAAATATTTTGAGGTTTCTGGTTCCTGTACATACACTAAATCACAATTTTTTTTCATCCCCTTTAATAAGGAGGTGGGGGTGGTAATAGGGGTGGCTAATCCCAAAATTTTTTTTGAGACCTTAGCTGATCTTGTATATACTAAATACCAATTCTCTTACCTGCTTGATTTACCCATTTACCCCAAATTTAGCCCAATTTACCCCCCAACCCTTCGACGGAACAAGATGAAAATATAATCTAGTTCTAGATCTCGTTAAAGTACATATGTATACCAAATTTCAAGTCAATATCTTAAACGGTTCCAGAGTAAACGTGCGGACAAAAAAAGTTACAGACAGACAGACAGCCCGACAGACAGACAGAAATTTTTTTTTCGCTCATACTTAAAATCTCGACGTTTCATGACATTTTAAGCCTATTTGGACAATAAAAATTTTTAAAAATTTTTTTGTCGTTACTATACCACTGGACGTGGAAGTAATTAGAAAATATGAAATCGACTTTAAGCAAACTATCTTTTCTTTACATTTTTATTGAAAATTTTATTTAACAAAGTTTCTTCAATTATGAAGAAAAGCTTAAATAAGGAAATAATAAAAAAAACCGCTGCCCAGGGAATCACTACTTCCACATCCAGATTCTCTATCCAAGTCACTCACAACGAAAAAACTTTGTGTGTAAAAATAATTGTTTATGGAACTTTAATAATATAATATTTGAAATCTTCTACCCCAAAAAACCATAAAACGATACCCCACATCGGTAGTGGGGTGGGGGTGGTGATAGGGGGGTGGTAGTGGGGGGTGGACGAAGTAAAAAAATATTTTGAGGTTTCTGGTTCCTGTACATACACTAAATCACAATTTTTTTCATCTCCTTTAATAAGGGGGTGGGGGTGGTAATGGGGGTGGCTAATGCCATTTTTTTTTGTGAGACCTTAGCTTCTCTTGTATATACTAAATATCAATTTCGTGGACTCTTACCTGCTTGATTTACCCATCTACCCCAAATTTACCCCCATTTACACCCCAACCCTTCGACGGAACAAGATGAAAATATAATCTAGTTCTAAATCTCGTTAAAGTACATATGTGTACCAAATTTCAAGTCAATATCTCAAACGGTTCCAGAGTAAACGTGCGGACAAAAAAAGTTACAGACAGACAGACAGACAGCCCGACAGACAGACAGAAATTTTTTTTTTCGCTCAAACTTAAAATCTCGACGTTGCATGACATTTTAAGCCTATTTGGACAATAAAAATTTTTAAAAATTTTTTTGTCTTTACTATACTTCCACTGGACGTGGAAGTAATTAGAAAATATGAAATCGACTTTAAGCAAACTATCTTTTCTTTACGTTTTTATTGAAAATGTTATTTAACAAAGTTTCTTCAATTATGAAGAAAAGCTTAAATAAGGAAATAATAAAAAAAACCGCTGCCCAGGGAATCACTACTTCCACATCCAGATTCTCTATCCAAGTCACTCACAACGAAAAAACTTTGTGTGTAAAAATAATTGTTTATGGAACTTTAATAATATTTGAAATCCTCTACCCCAAAAACCCATAAAACGATACCCCACATCGGTAGTGGGGTGGGGGTGGTGATTGGGGGGTGGTAGTGGGGGGTAGATAAAGTAAAAAAATATTTTGAGGTTTCTGGTTCCTGTACATACACTAAATCACAATTTTTTTTCATCCCCTTTAATAAGGAGGTGGGGGTGGTAATAGGGGTGGCTAATCCCAAAATTTTTTTTGAGACCTTAGCTGATCTTGTATATACTAAATACCAATTCTCTTACCTGCTTGATTTACCCATTTACCCCAAATTTAGCCCAATTTACCCCCCAACCCTTCGACGGAACAAGATGAAAATATAATCTAGTTCTAGATCTCGTTAAAGTACATATGTGTACCAAATTTCAAGTCAATATCTTAAACGGTTCCAGAGTAAACGTGCGCACAAAAAAAAGTTACAGACCGACCGACAGACAGACCGACAGAAATTTTTTTTTCGCTCAAACTTAAAATCTCGACGTTTCATGACATTTTAAGCCTATTTGGACAATAAAAAATTTTAAAAATTTTTTTGTCGTTACTATACCTACTTCCACTGGACGTGGAAGTAATAACATTTTATTCAATAAGTTGAAAACTATTCCACATGTAGACTTTGTAGACCTCCTACTAATACACATTTTTCTAATCCTTTTCTAAATTCTTCATAAACGGATGCGATTACACCAAGTAATGCCATGGATTAATGTCATTGTCAGTATAACAGAAATTTATTCGTATTTTGTATTTTCTATGAAAATGTTAATTACTGATTATTGAATTATGCTAACCCTGGCACAACGAATTTACTTGGTCAAATCGGAAATGTTTCTTATAAATACGCAATAGAAGTTTTTAATGAGAAATATCCAGGTGTTAAAGTGACTCACAAAGCAGTACGTAAATTAATTTATAAATTTAATTCCAACAAAAACAAAAAAACATTAAATGCTCCCCTTGCAGTTTTAGACTGTGCACAAGAACAGCCAAGATGATCGTCAAGGAAAAGATCAATAAATTTAGGTATGAGCAAATCTCATAGTCAGAGGATTGTAGTCAACAAATTTCATGCATTCAAACCTAAATTTATTCACAAACTTCAAGTTGGAGATGATGCTCATCATTTGGACTTAAAACTATGTTAAAAAGAAAATTTTAGCAGATCATCGAAACATTTTATTTACGGAAGAATCTATTTTACCGACTAATGGGATAGTCTCTTCTCAAAATTGTAGGTACTGGGCTCAGAAAAATCCTAATTTCCCAATTACCACTAATACTCAAAAGTTTAAAAAAGAAAGTGTTTGGTACGACATAATACATCACAGAGTAATCGATCCTTGGATTAAGGATGTAAAGGAGCCCGTATGTTGTAGACTTTTTTTCTGATCAAAAGCTCTCATGAACCCAACTCGATCCTATGTCTAATTTCTGGGATACAGCTATAAATTCTTGTAAAATTATGTTATCTTGTCGAACTTTTAATTTATTGATGGGGTATTCGAGGTCAAAGGAGCAATTTCCGGAAGTTTTTAAATTAATGTTTTTTGATCAGGAAGACACATACTTATGTAAAAAATGTTTTAGCCAATTTAACTGAATACTTTTTTCACTTATTTATATATTTATTAGATTTCCCGGCGACTTCGCCAACATTTCTCAAACTTTATTTTTTTTTTCTACGCTATTCTTATTAAAACAACAAATGTTTTTAGTGCAAAATATTATAAAGGGCTATTAGAAAGTATCATAATATAAAATGTATGAAAAAAATCATGAATTCGAAATTTTTTAAATTGTACAAAAGGTCATTCTTGTATATTTCTTGAACTGTATCTCGGAAAATAGACATAGGATCGAGTGAGAGCTTTTGATTAGAAAGTCGAGATCTACAATATTAAAAAAAACCGCTGCCCAAGGAATCACTACTTCCACATCCAGATTCTCAATCCAAGTCACTCACAAGGAAAAAACTTTGTATGTGAAAACTGAAAATAATTGTTCATGGAACTTTAATAATATAATATTTGAAATCCTCT
Source organism: Rutpela maculata (assembly GCA_936432065.2). Classification (NCBI taxonomy): domain Eukaryota; kingdom Metazoa; phylum Arthropoda; class Insecta; order Coleoptera; family Cerambycidae; genus Rutpela; species Rutpela maculata. Next base: position 109,380,740 of record OW386286.2, read on the forward strand.
ACACCAAAAACCCATAAAACGATACCCCACATCGGTAGTGGGGTGGGGGTGGATGAAGTAAAAAAATATTTTGAGATTTCTGGTTCTTGTACATACACTAAATCACAATTTTGTTTCATCCCCTTTAATAATGGGGTGGGAGTGGTAATGCTGGTGGCTAATGCCAAAATTTTTTTCGAGACCTTAGCTTCTCATGTATATACTAAATACTAATTTCATGGACTCTTACCTGCTTGATTTACCTATTTAACCCAAATTTACCACAATTTACCCCCCAACCCTTCGACGGAACAAGATAAAAATATAATCTAGTTCTAGATCCCGTATATGTATGCCAAATTTCAAGTCAATATCTTAAACGGTTCCAGAGGAGACGTACGCACAAAGTTACAGATAAGACCGACAGACAGAAATTTTTTTTGTTCAAACTTAAAATCTCGACGTTTCATGACATTTTAAGCCTATTTCCGAAATTTGCCCTTAAGGGCCAGTTGTACGAACTAAGTTGAGCCAAGTTCAGCTTGATCCAAGATCAAAATCCATGGTTACGATTATTGTAACAATCGTAACGTTGGCTTTTGATCTTGGTTCAAGTTGATCTTGGCTCAACCTAGTTCGTACAACTGGCCCTAAGTCATATATTTTGACTACGGCATCGTGTTCAGCGCCCGAAAATCATTCGGAAATGATATGTCGGTCTCCGGGTTCGAACTTTTTTTTTGTGGGTCTGTGAATCTCTTTCTTCACGACTCCCTTGCCATTTTTATCAAATGAAAGGGTTTTGTCTGTCTGTTTGTCTGTAAAGTAAGTAGACTAAAAAGTAAAAAATAAAATTTTATAAAAAAATATTTTAAAGAAAAAGCTTTTATTTGAAAAACTACTAAAAAGTAAAAATATATTTTTTAAATTCATACACCTAGAAACCAAAAGCTTTGGGGGCGGTCAATTGAGCAAAGTAACTATGCAATAGTCCTATATATGTGTGTCTTTTACACTTACAAGGACCGTATGATTTTTCTTATATTCGATAACTTTTTGAAATACGAAAGTTAACGCACACATTGAATGTAAGAAGATGGCACTCACCTTTTACTTCCACATCCAGTGGAAGTATAGTAACGACAAAAAAATTTTATTGTTCAAATGGGCTTAGAATATCATGAAACGTCGAGATTTTAAGTTTGAGCGAAAAAAAATTTTCTGTCTGTCTGTCTGTCGGTCTGTAACTTTTTTGTGCGCACGTTTACTCTGGAACCGTTTGAGATATTGATTTGAAATTGGGGTAAATTTGGAGTAAATAGGTAAATCAAGCAGGTAAGAGTTCATAAAATTGATATTTAGTATAGACAAGAGAAGCTAAGGTCTCAAAAAAAATTTTGGCATTAGCCACCCCCATTACCACCCCCACCCCATTATTAAAGGGGATAAAAAAAAAATGTGATTTAGTGTTTGTACAAGAACCAGAAACCTTAAAATATTTTTTTACTTTAAAACCATAAAATTGGTATTTAGGGGGTAGAGGATTTCAAATATTATATTATTAAAGTTCCATAAATAATTATTTTCACATACAAAATTTTTTCGTTGTGAGTGACGGATAGAAAATCTGGATGTGGAAGTAGTGATTCCTTGGGCAGCGGTTTTATTATTATTTTATCTTATATTTTTGAATATATATTCTATTTAGTTGTGCTTATAAATTTTTTTTGTGATTTTCTCCCACCTACCACCCCCCCCCCCCCCCGCGTATCAATTTCAATTTTCGAGGAAAGGCATTTTTGTTATTTTCAGCACGCGGCTGTGTTACTCACCCCCTTCAAGCTCAAGGTCCAGATCCGCCCTTGGTGTGCCGCCAAACAATGTGCGCAGTGGGTGTGTAGTTTTAAAGGACCACGCACACAATACAAGGGATTTCATACAGCCGTCGATTTGGCTGAAAATTTGGTCTGTTATAGTCTCAGAAAAACAAACTTTCCAAATTAAAAATGATATGATTCCAGGCAAACATAATGCTGTACATTTTGCTGTACATCCGAGCATGCTGTACATGCCATTAAAATTCCGAAAACTACAGCGAAATTCTGTACGTATGGTCACCCTACCATATCAATTCATTGAAAAAGGACGTTAATACCTCAAACATTTGACGTATGATATTTTTGTTAGTTAAGTCACAGAAAACTAAGCAACATTTTATGAAAACCACATTTTAATTCATAATTTTATCTTTGAAACTGAAATATCAACAGATGTTTAAAACGGAAGTAAAATAAAATGAACACACGGTACAAAAGACTCACTTAAAGGTTTTTAAAATCAAACTTTATTGATAAAAAAACCGCTTCCCAAGGAATCACTACTTCCACATCCTGATTTTCTATCCAACTCACTCTTTTTTTTTTCATCCCCTTTAATAAAGAGGTGGGGGTGGTAATGGGGGTGGCTAATGCCAAAAAATTTTTTTAGCTTCTCTTGTATATACAAAATACCAATTTTCTGGACTCTTACCTGCTTGATTTAGCTATTTACCCCAAATTTACCCCAATTCACCCCCCAACCATTTGACCGAACAAGATGAAAATATAATCTAGTTCCAGATCTCGTTAAAGTACATATGTGTACCAAATTTCAAGTCAATATCTTAAACGGTTCCAGAGTAAATTTGTTATGCACAAAGAACCATATAATTTATTTTTTGTCGATTGGTTCCTTTCTGCATAATTAGGTACCTACGTCCAAAATATAGTTTCGTTGGACTTATGTTTTCCATTATTAAGTATATTTGACAGTTTTTAAAATGGTTTTACAACTGAAAAATACTACTCAGGAAAATATGTAACTGCGAAAAACTATAAGTTAATTGCAGACGTTTAAGGCTTTTGTGAGCACATTCTACGTCGACATTTTACCAATAAGCAGCGAGACATATGTGCCGTGGATTGTTTCCGAACACTACCTAATCATTTTGGCTATCCTTATGCGTCTGCAGATCACGAATATGCACCCGGCATCGAGATGATTTTAAAATGTCATTATTTAAGGTTTTTAAATAAAACTATTACGAAACGAATGAAAGTTGCAGTCGTACATCGCCGACTATGAATACCTATTTCAACAATAAAATAATAAAATGAATATGTTAACTGTATACTGGCACCAGGTAAATATATTGTGCCGCATTTGAGCAGTGTTATTATACCATAGTTATTCGCAGTTAGCCACGCCGGACTGCAACTTCTACTCGTTGAGTAAGTTATCAACAACTTTCAAAGATTCATAAAATATATTTCTTCTCAATTTCGTTTAATAATCTTAGTTTCTGACAAGGTTTCATCAGATTTATGTCTCTTCACTTTCAAAACAGACTGAAGATATTCGTTTTCTTGTTGAAGTTGAAAGTTTTCATATGACAGGATATTGTTCTTACGGATCTAAAATTTATGGAATATAGAAATTATGTAGACAGTATTATTTTTTTAATTTCGATTACTTCTTGTAGTAACAATGCTCTATCTGATTCTGTGGCTTCTTGTAATTGATTATGCAGCAAATTATCCTTTTCCATGCATTGATCATGGAGTATAGTAACCAGCCGGTTGTGCGCAATTGTTAGCGTGTGACGTTCACTCTTCAGTCTCATAATCTAAAAAAGGCTTTATAAATAAACGACTGGAAAAAGGCACAAGTTGCATACAGAAATAAAAAAGGAAATCACCCGAAAAAAGGAATAACGAACCAGCTACGGATACATATTTCGGAATTATTATTCCTCATCAGCGTAACATAAATGAAACGCATGTTCGTAATTACTGCTTTGTTTCTTTTTTACATTGCAAAATTACAATAAAAAAAATACAATTCGGATATAGGTACCAAGTAGCTGTACAGGTATTATTACATGCCCATATTTAATGTAAAAATAAAGATATATTTTATACTAATTACTACACTAATTAAATTACTACTAGCCCTAATAGCACGTGGATATCCTATGGATGTTCAATGGACGTCCCCACGGGACATTCGGGACGTCCTACGGACATCCATTTTTTGTACAACTGTACGTCCTATGGACGTCCCAGGGACGCCCAAATGTCACAACTTTGGACAATTTATGGAAGTCCAATGTTGGACCTTAAACGGTGGTCCATGATGGACATTATTTGGACCAATTAAACTAACGTACATTTTCTGTACAAGTACCCTCCAGTGTTGCACCTTAAATGGTGGTCCATGGCGGACATTATTTGGACCAATGAAAATTGTCTTTATTTGGACCAATAATGGGTGTCTCTATAGTCTCAAGCCATTTTGGAAAAAAATATATTAGTGAACAAACACGAAATCTATAAAGCATTTTATTATTGGAAACTGTGACATTCTAGGAATCAATATTTAGTTTGCTGTAACACTGATAATGACCCTAATGTCCATGCGACAATATGTTGCATTGCAATGTCACATATCGCAAGGAACAATCGCAGGAACAAATCATTTATTTTCACCTACTGAAATATTCTAATGAAGCTTATCTTCGAGTTGCAAATGTAACTTATACAGTGTCTGCCAAAAAGTCTATATGGGAAACTCTGCTGTTATTGACTTCCTGAAGATTTTTATTTTTAACAAGTTAGTGCATGTTCTCAAGCGAAAAAGTGACTGCAAAAATTTGTGCAAAAAAGTAGAACATTTTTATTTTTAAAATAGAATAGAACTTTGTATTATAAGCAACTTCTTGGAATAACAATTTTCGATATCTTCAAAAATAAAGTTAGTTTACTCTTGGGCCAATTTCCAAAAAATTAATTTTCCGACATAAGCGCCAGGACTAACACAAATTTTTGCATCCACTTTTTCGTTTGAGAATATTCACTAACTTTTATCAAAAATGAAATTTTTCAGAAAGTCAACAACAGAGTTTCTCATATGGTGCAGACTTTCTGGCGGACACTGTATAAACTTTTCCTCGTAAATTCTCTATAAGTTTACTATAAGATGATACATTATTATGTATGTCACTTCATAATGAGATAGAAAAAAAGGGCAGCGGATAGAATAAAGTCTTTAGTCTCTGACGTGTTTAACCGAAAGAACTTAGGACATTAATAGTTCTATTGGCTGTCCCCTTTTCTATTTCAAAATATTATATAGGTATTGTTACACATATCCACCCCTTGGGGATAGGCAGCACAAAATACTTATACGTTATGCCATCTGTGAGACAGTAGAAATAGTAGAAACGTTCTGGAACATTAGAGAAAAGAGACTTCTAGATAACGCCGTGCCGTTTCTAGAATAATTCAGGAAGCAATCGCTAGGGGTGTATAAGGCCGTATTCTCGGCGGGGAAAACAGTTTTTGGATTGACAATTATTTAATAAAGTGTGTTAGTGGTTATCTCTTGTTATAATTTTTTGGAACCCACAGAATTTGCAAGGGTGGTTTCCTAGGGGTGGAAACACGTCACAAATTGGTGTCAGAAAGCGGAATTTTATGACAAGAGAAGCTCTGAAGTTGTGCTGAAGTGTTCGAAAAGTATTCTCGAGGGTTAGTGCTAACAAGGAGGACTAATTTACTGGACATTGTTGAAGAGTTATTTTTGAATGGGAAAATAGTGTTATGTGCATTTTTGAGACATTGTAGAACATTTTATTAGGACATTAGTGTGATAAGTAAATCCTTTAAACTAAGAAAGTGATAGAGACACTGAAAAAGACTCATTTGTGTGTGTTAGTGCGTGAAAATTACTAGAACTTTTCTATTTGGACATTAGTGGAGATTATTAAATTCTCTGAACTGGATAGTGACAAAAGACTCTGGATAAGACTTTTTCGTGCTGTTTCGAGATTTCTCCAGAAAGTTCCATTGAAAATATTGACGAGATATTTGAATTTTTATTAAAGCTATTGTGCAAACAAATTTGGTTAACGTAATCTTATGCCCATAGAAACAAGAAGTATGGCAGGAGAGAAACAAATGAAGGATCTACTTGCGGAATTTAGGAAGATGATGGACCAGCAGCGCCAAGAGGATGAAGAAAGAAGACGTCAAGAGGAAGAAAAGCGGCGTCAAGAAGAAAGAGACGAATTGAAAAAAATTATGGAAGACCCAAGAAGAAAAAGAACAACAAGAAAGACAACGTCAAGATGAAAAAACCGAACTGAGACAAATTATGGAAGACCTGAAGATACGACAGCAAGAGAAGAAAAAAGAACAAGAAAAGCGACGTCAAGAAGAAAAAGAGGAGCAGGAAACAAGACGTCAAGAAGAAAGAAATGAATTAAAGAAAATGATGGAAAATCTGGAAATAAGACGCCAACAAGAAAAAGAAGAACAAGAAAGACAGCGTCAAGAAGAAAAACAGGAACAAGAAAGACCCCAGGAAGAATTAAGGAAAATTCTGAGCGATCAAATAAAAATACAACAGGACGCAATCATTTCTGTCAAGGAAGAAGTTAAAGAAGAGATAAACAAGGTCGAAGATAAAGTAGATGTGGTCGAGACAGAAGGAGAGGTAGAGCGCCTTAAACGTCAGTTGAGAGAAAAAGGAGGCCAGCTAATAACATCATCGGGTCCTCGACTAAAACCTCCCTCGTTTGATGGCCAAAGCTCATGGACAACGTACAAGAGACAATTCGAGGCAGTGGCATCTGCAAATAACTGGGATAATGAGGAAAAGGCCATGGTATTAGTTCTGGCGCTAAGGGGCCAAGCTTCAAAGTTACTTCAGGCCATCCCAGTTGAGAAACAAAGGGACTTCAAAGTCTTGGAAGCTGCATTGGACTTGAGATATGGCGACCAACATCTCGCTTAAGTATACCAGGCCCAGCTAAAATCACGGACACAAAAGGCTGGAGAAAGTTTACAAGAATTCGAGGCTGCCATAGAGAGACTGTCACACCTGGCGTATCTGAGTGCACCTAGAGAATTTCAGGAACAATTAGCCGTCGCGCGTCGGGGCCTTTTTAGATGGCATAAGGGAAGAGGTCAGGCGAGTGCTGAGGCTGACGAGACACCAAAGTAGTAGCGAAGCTTTGGTGCGCGCACTTGAAGTAGAAGCCGCTTACAGGGATACTCCAAGGTCAAGAGTGCGAGCTGTGACTCTCGAAGAATCGCAACCAGAGACGAACCAGAACCCCATGTTGACCGAGATGCAGAAAATGTTCACCAAATTATTCGATAAATTGGATGGCCTCGAAAAGCAGGAAAAACAGCAAAATAAAGGAAAGCCGAGTGGTGGTATTAAATGTTACAACTGCGGCAAGGTGGGACATATGAAACGAGACTGTCGACAGCAGAACTCGGAGAGTCGAGTAAATGCTGTGAATGTTGAAGAGAAGCAGGAAAACTAGAGGTAACCAGCACCAAGGGGGCTGTGCTGGCTAGGGAATGCGGTGCACCCAGAGAAATAAAGATTTCCCAGCTCCAAAGAATTCCAAGTAGTCTGTTGTTGCAAGGATATGTGAATGGAAGAAAATGCGTGTTTATGATTGACTCCGGTGCTACGTCATCAATAGTGCGGCCAGGGTTTATATCATGCTTGCAGATTGACAAGAAGCAAAATGGAATAATCATTCGGACACCCACGGGGGACAGGGCTGCGGTCCATAGAGAGGTCAACTTGGAACTGCAGGTTGGACGGTTGAGGTTCAGTTACAAGGTCATTGTGGCTGACATTATGGATGATTTCATTTTGGGTCTGGACATCATGGGAGAGCAGGGATTTATTGTTGACGTAGGGGAGCGAGTCTTAAAAATTGGAAATGAAGAATTTATTCTGGCAACCGCAGATGACCAATTCCATAAAGCGAGGTTGTTAACAACACAGACGATAAAGATGCCTGCTCATTCAGAACAAATAATCGATGCTGCCTTAGAAGGAAATCCTGGAGGGTACCGTGTTGGCCTAGTTGAAGATGACGAATCGATTAAGTCCCTACCCAATATTATTGTGGCGAGAACTTTAACCCGGACTAAAGACAAAATCCCAATTAGAGTCGTTAATTTAATTCCCACTCAGTGACAATTAAGGAAGGCAAACCGATTGGCTCCTATAAACCGGTCACATGGGTAGCGAGGTGCGAGGAACAAACAGAGGGAAGTTCATCTACGAAAATAGACCAGGAAGTTTTGACCTTGCTGAGTACCCAGTTGGAGCATTTATCTGAGGATGAACGAAGGGAGGAAATCAAGTTCCTGGAAAAGGAAAGTTCAGTATTTGCCAAGAATACAGAGGCCCTTACAAAAACAGACATAGTCCAGCATCGGATAAATACTGGAGACTCACCCGCTATTCGACAACCACCTATGAGGCTTCCATTAGCGAAACAAGAAGATGCCTCGGCAATGATAGACAAGATGCTACAAGATGGAGTCATTGAGGAGTCAACGAGTCCCTGGTCATCGCTAGTAGTTTTGGTTGCTAAGAAGGACGGAACATTAAGATTTTGTGTCGATTATCGAAAATTAAACGATGTCACGAAGAAAGACAGTTACCCATTACCACGAATTGACGACACGTTAAGCACGTTGGCAGGCTCACGATAGTTTTCTAGGTTAGACCTTAGGAGTGGATACTGGCAAGTGGAGCTTCATCCTGATGATAAGGAAAAGACAGCGTTTTCAGCAGGCAGTGGTCTTTATCAATTTACCGTGATGCCTTTAGGACTTTGCAATGCGCCAGCTACCTTTGAAAGACTGGTGGAATTCGTGCTGCGAGGAGGACGTGGCTGGTTTACCTTGACGACGTGCTTGTCACGGGACAGGACTTTACAGAACATTTGAAAAAATCTTTAAGAAGTATTTGGGCGAGTCAGGAATGCCCATCTGAAGTTGAACCCGAAGAAGTGCCTGCTATTTCAGAAAGAAGTCAAATTTCTTGGTCACGTTGTGTCTTCGGATGAAATACAAACAGACCCCGACAAAATTTCTGCCGTACGAGATTGGCCAAGACCATCTAACGCTCATGAAGTACGGAGCTTCCTTGGCCTCTGCACTTATTATAGGCGCTTCGTGGAAGGGTTTGCAGAAATTGCGAAGCCATTACACCGGCTGACAGAAGAGAAAGTGCAGTACCAATGGACACCGGAATGTGAAACAGCATGGAGAAAATTGAAGACAGCTCTATGCACTGGTCCTGTGCTAGCGTACCCACAACGGGAAGGACTTTTTATTTTAGACACAGATGCCAGCAATTCTTCGGTCGGTTGTGTACTGTCCCAAATCCAGAATGGGCAGGAAAGAGTGATCGAGTACTTCAGCAAGGTGCTGTCCAAACCGGAAAGAAATTATTGTGTAACCCGGAAAGAGCTACTGGCCATCGTTAAATCAGTGGACCATTTTCATAAATATCTTTATGGAAGACATTTCAAGATTCGGACCGACCATGCTGCATTAAAATGGCTGTTGCAGTTGAAAACCCCTGAAGGTCAATTGGCTGCAACAGTACGATTTCAAAATCGAACATCGACCTGGAAGATCTCATAAGAACGCAGACGCTTTATCTAGAAGACCGTGCAAGGAAGATTGCAAGCACTGCCACCACGTTGAGAAATTGCAGGATACGGTGGCCGTCAACACTATTAAAATAACGGTTCCGGATGATTGGACAACTGAAGCCCCGAGACAAGAACAACTGAATCACACAGAGATTGGGGCTATATTGAGAGCAAAGGAGAAAGGAATTCGACCAGTGTGGAAGGTTTTTTCGGACAAGGCAGTTGGATTGAAGGCTTTGTGGGCCCAATGGGATTCACTTAAAGTCATGGACGAGCTACTAAAGAGAGCTTGGGAAAGCCCGGATGGCAAGGAAGTTGTTATGCGTCTAGTGATTCCCAGGTGTCGAGTACCGAAAGTACTTCAAGAAGTGCATAATGGAGCATCCGGTGATCACTTCGGCATTAATAATACCCTGAATAAAGTACGAGAACGATTTTATTGGGTAAATAGTCGTCAGGATGTGGAAGCTTGGTGTCGCAATTGCAAAATTTGTGCAGCGAGTGTTCCGGATGATTGGACAACTGAAGCCCTGAGACAAGAACAACTGAATGACACAGAGATTGGGGCTATATTGAGAGCAAAGGAGAAAGGAATTCGACCAGTGTGGAAGGTTGTTTCGGACAAGGCAGTTGGATTGAAGGCTTTGTGGGCCCAATGGGATTCACTTAAAGTCATGGACGGGCTACTAAAGAGAGCTTGGGAAAGCCCGGATGGCAAGGAAGTTGTTATGCGTCTAGTGATTCCCAGGTGTCGAGTACCGAAAGTACTTAAAGAAGTGCATAATGGAGCATCCGGTGATCACTTCGGCATTAATAATACCCTGAATAAAGTACGAGAACGATTTTATTGGATAAATAGTCGTCAGGATGTGGAAGCTTGGTGTCGCAATTGCAAAATTTGTGCAGCGAGTAAGGGACCGCAGACTAGAAGTAGGGGTGCAATGAAACAATATAACGTCGCAGCTCCTTTCGAGAGGATTGCAATCGATATAGCCGGCCCATTCCCAGTAACCTAGGAAGGTAACAAGTACATACTGGTTGCCATGGACTATTTTAGTAAGTGGCCAGAGGCCTATGCGATTCCAAACCAAGAAGCAGTCACTATCGCCAAAGTCTTGGCAGATAATTTGATATGTCGGTTTGGTGTACCCTTGGAGCTGCATTCAGATCAAGGGAGGAACTTTGAGTCAAGGGTGTTTCAGCAAATCTGCAAGTTATTGGGGATACACAAAACACGGACAACAGCCCTTCACCCGCAATCGGATGGAATGGTGGAACGACATAACAAGACCATGAAAGAACATCTCTCTAAAGTGGTTCATAAGAATCAACGTGATTGGGATTTCCACATACCGTTCTTCCTCATGGCATACAGAGCTGCTATTCACGAGTCTACAAAACAAACACCAGCCCGTGTAGTATTTGGACATGAGATCAGACTGCCGTGTGATTTGATTTTCGGAACACCAGGCGGTGAACAGCTTCCTGTGAACAGCTATGTGGATGAAATGAGTGAACGGCTAAGAAATGTTCATGAGCTGGTTAGAGACCAAATTACCATAGCCAGTGACCGAATGAAGGCTCGATACGACCGTAAGGGTAGTTCAGAAGGGTTCAAGGCAGGAGATCTGGTTTGGCTGTATAACCCACAGCGAAAGAAATGGAAGTCACCAAAACTTCAACTGCCTTGGGATGGACCATATACTGTTATCACCCGAATTAATGATGTCGTCTATCGGATTCAATGAAGCAAAAAGTGGAAGATGAAGATTGTACACTTGGATAGACTGGCGAAGTATGTGAAAGAGGCTGAATTGCCTGACCGAGACGTTCAGGCTTAAGGAAGGGGCAGTGTTACAAATATCCACCCCTTGGGGATAGGCAGCACAAAATACATGTTGTACGTTATGCCATCTGTGAGACAGTAGAAATAGTAGAAACGTTCTGGAACATTAGAGAAAAGAGACTTCTAGATAACGCCGCGCCGTTTCTAGAATAATTCAGGAAGCAATCGCTAGGGGTATATAAGGCCGTACTCTCGGCGGGGAAAACAGTTTTTGGATTGACAAGTGGTTAAGACTCCAAAGTGAAAACAAAGTGATAAACATTGTTATTTTTAGTCAGTAAAGTACATTTAAGATAATAACAGTATTATGAAGTATCCAGTAAATTATTTAGTAAAGTGTGTTAGTGGTTATCTCTTGTTATAATTTTTTGGAACCCACGGAATTTGCAAGGGTGGTTTCCTAGGAAATACGTCACAGTATTGTTTCTTATTTGTATACATACATGGAAAAATGACGATGGACCTAGTGGAGAACTCATCGACATTTTTTTTTAAAACAAACTCCTAGTACTGTATATTTAAATTTTTACCTATTGATATTAAGTTTATCTAATTTATAAAATGAAATACGAACGCTTTATGTATTAAAAAATTAAAATTATCGGGAGCGAACATACCCATACCCTTTCGAATGAAACAGGATTATTACCTGCGTGCGGGAGCCAACTAGTGTGCTATTTGTCGATTTACTATTGAAATTTTAACGAAGAAATCGTCTTTTGGACTTTTAAAATTCAATAATTTGTCCCCATTTTCAGGTGAATCTTTTGCCATTTTGTCTACTATTTCGTTATAATGTATGCCTGCATGACCTCTGACCCATACAAGATTAATTGTTTTAAATTCTTTGTTGGTTTTGTCATTTAGATATATTATATCTGAAACCAAGTGATTTATAGGCGTTGATGGTGTTGCAATATTAAATTTATCTATAGCACTTTTGCGGTCGGAGAAAATTACAAATTGGCTTTTGTCGGACTGAACACATATTGAAAATGCCTCCTTTATAGCCCACAATTCAGCACTATAGACTGATGAGTGCATCGGTAATTTAAATTTTAATTCGATGTCCTGGTTGGGGTAGTACACCGCACAGCCATTCTAGCATAGGTAGGTGTTTTTAATACTTTTAGCAATTAAGGCGATTGATTGATTGATTTACCAGCGCGTGGTAGGCATTCCTGCCACTCCCATGTATGCAGCTGGGCCTGCTAAGTCCACGCTGGGTTGGACTAAGGTCATGCTTATGTTTTTTATATATATGTTTGTATTCTATTATTTTGTTTTATTCTCCATCCATTCTATATTAAATTAATCTTATGAAAAGTTAAAATAGGAATTACGTCGTCGTCGTCGTCGTCGTCGTCGTCGTCGTCGTCGTCGTCGTCGTCGTCGTCGTCGTCGTCGTCGTCGTCGTCGTCGTCGTCGTCGTCGTCGTCGTCGTCGTCGTCGTCGTCGTCGTCGTCGTCGTCGTCGTCGTCGTCGTCGTCGTCGTCGTCGTCGTCGTCGTCGTCGTCGTCGTCGTCGTCGTCGTCGTCGTCGTCGTCGTCGTCGTCGTCGTCGTCGTCGTCGTCGTCGTCGTCGTCGTCGTCGTCGTCGTCGTCGTCGTCGTCGTCGTCGTCGTCGTCGTCGTCGTCGTCGTCGTCGTCGTCGTCGTCGTCGTCGTCGTCGTCGTCGTCGTCGTCGTCGTCGTCGTCGTCGTCGTCGTCGTCGTCGTCGTCGTCGTCGTCGTCGTCGTCGTCGTCGTCGTCGTCGTCGTCGTCGTCGTCGTCGTCGTCGTCGTCGTCGTCGTCGTCGTCGTCGTCGTCGTCGTCGTCGTCGTCGTCGTCGTCGTCGTCGTCGTCGTCGTCGTCGTCGTCGTCGTCGTCGTCGTCGTCGTCGTCGTCGTCGTCGTCGTCGTCGTCGTCGTCGTCGTCGTCGTCGTCGTCGTCGTCGTCGTCGTCGTCGTCGTCGTCGTCGTCGTCGTCGTCGTCGTCGTCGTCGTCGTCGTCGTCGTCGTCGTCGTCGTCGTCGTCGTCGTCGTCGTCGTCGTCGTCGTCGTCGTCGTCGTCGTCGTCGTCGTCGTCGTCGTCGTCGTCGTCGTCGTCGTCGTCGTCGTCGTCGTCGTCGTCGTCGTCGTCGTCGTCGTCGTCGTCGTCGTCGTCGTCGTCGTCGTCGTCGTCGTCGTCGTCGTCGTCGTCGTCGTCGTCGTCGTCGTCGTCGTCGTCGTCGTCGTCGTCGTCGTCGTCGTCGTCGTCGTCGTCGTCGTCGTCGTCGTCGTCGTCGTCGTCGTCGTCGTCGTCGTCGTCGTCGTCGTCGTCGTCGTCGTCTTGCAATCCAAGGGTCCCGGGTTCGATCCCTCACATCGTGATTTTTTTTTTCATATATTTTTTTTTTCACAACAAAGTTGGTATCACAAAATTTAGAATGTCCAAAAACTAACATTATTTACAAGAAAAATGCGAAGAGTATCCTATAGAATGTGTAACAATTATATAAAAAGCTCAGTAAATCGGCGAAGAGTATAACGCTTCCTCTAGTTAATAATTTCAATTTAATGTTGAAAATGGAGCTCTGCGCGGCGAACACTAAGCCGTTACGATGCTCTGAAACCGGCCGTGATAAGTAAAAATATTTTTTATGTTATTAAATATTAATTTAAAAAATTTTAAAAATTTGTATTTTTTAAAATTTTTAAATTAATATTTAATAACATAAAAAAATATTTTTACTTATTACGGCCGATTTCAGAGCATCGTAACGGCTTAGTGTTCGCCGCGCAGAGCGCTGAGAGATAGAGTTTCGGGAGTTCGGCTTTTTTATTGGAAATTCATTCCTCCTTAAGAATCGTTCTTTCAATTTTCTTAAATATTAATAGTTTTCGAGTTATTTGCAAAAGACGAAATTGTTATATTTTCAATCTTCATTTGTTTATAACTTTTGCAACTGTTTATGTGTGGGTGTGACACTTTTACACTTTTTCTAGACGTCATTCCGAATTCAATGAGCCCTCACTAATATTTTTACGAGCTTTATCAAGCACTAACACAGCCTTAAACTTGTAAACTAGTCTTCATCTGCATCATGTACCTAACATAACCTTAAATTTTAAGTTTTTCAAGTTTATTCTCATTTTTAATGTTTGTGTACGCATTTTTAGCTTGGAGCCGGTACTTGCTCCAAGCAAATATTTAAAAATTCACGAAAATAATTTTTCAATATTCATGATTAATAGAAATAGACTGCTAATTGCAGGTTAGATTTCCAACCTACAAAAAGAGGCTTATTTTATTAGGACAAAGTGTTTAGAACTTCATAAACAACATTACACTGAACTAAATTTTAGTTGAAAATACGGGAACCAGGCAGAAATTTTAATAATAGCTGCGTAATACTCTTAAATCTTAAGAAACAGATATTTTTGAGGTTAGCTGTGACGTCACGTGCAGATACCCTATAGATGTGACGCATGCGCGTCTTGTAGACAACGCAGCAGCTACGAAACAATTTTATCTTTGTCGTATGCATTCTTTATTTCTTTTCAGTTAACATGACGTCACAAGAGCAGTGTCTTACGTTTGAAAAAAACTAAGCAAGTAAATAAATTCATACCTTCTTGAAAATGAAAGGTAAAAAAAAAAATTTCAAAAGTAAATGTTCAGTATATTAAATAATGAACAGAATGGTATAAAAAAAATTTCGTTTCACCGTTCAGAGTGGTTTTAATTGAAAATAAAAAAATTAAAATTTTTATAACTTTTTTATTAACAATTTAAAAAAAATCCATTTCTCTGAAACGAATGTTTATATTTTTCTGAGTAAATAGAAAAAAAATTTTTAATTCATTAACTTTTCAGCACGCTATGATTTTTTAAAGTTGTACATACCATCCCTTAATTTCTAACCAGCCTAACTCCGTTAATTTTAGTAATACCAAAAAAAGTCTGGAGATCATTTTTATATAAAATTTCATGCTTTACAATTTTTGTTTGAAACTTTTTTTACTAGCTTTTACACATTTTGAGTAATTTTGAAAAAACACTTTATTTTATTTTTTTCACCCCTTCCCGGGGGTTCAGAAAAAAATTTCTTTCACTAATCGTGTTCTAATACATCAAAGTAAGTTATATCAAAAATTCAAGTATTTATCTCAAAATTTTGATTTGCCGACTTATTTAATTGGACTAAATGTTATTGTTAATAAAATTATATAAAAAAAGTATTTTTAAGAAAAAGCTTTTATCTGAAAAAACTACTAAAAAGTAAAAATAATTTTTTTTAAATTCATACACATGGAAACCAAAAGCTTTGGGGCGGTCATATAGTGATATTGCATAGTTACTTTGCTCAATTGACCACCCCCAAAACTTTTGGTTTCCATGTGTATGAATTTAAAAAAAAAATTTTTACTTTTTAGTAGTTTTTTCAGATAAAAGCTTTTTCTTAAAAATACTTTTTTTATATAATTTTATTTTTTACTTTTTAGTCCACTTATTTTACAAACAGACAGACAAAACCCTTTCATTTGCCACCGCCATCCACCCCTCCCCTCTCCCGTCTTCTCACTCCTCAAACACTACTTCCCACTTCTTCCCTCTTTCCACCACTTCCCCTGCCCTTCCCCATCTCTCTCCACCTCTTTCCACCCTATTCCCACCTTTTCCCACCTCTTCCCACCCTTTTCCTACCTCGTCCCATCCCTTCCTCATCTCTTCCCACCCCTTTCCCACCTCTTCCCCACTTCTTCCCACCTCTTCCCCACTTCTTCCCACCTCTTCCCACCCCTTTCCCACTTCTTCCCACCTCTTCCCACCCCTTTCCCACCCTTCCACCCATTCCCCACCTTTCCCCACCTTTCCCCACCTCTTCCCACTCCTTTCCCACCCTTCCCACCTCTTCCCACTCCTTCCCCACCTCTTCCCACCTCTTCCCACCCCTTTACCACCTCTTCCCACCTCTTTCTACCCCTTCCCCACCTCTTTCTACGCCTTCCCCACCTCTCCCACGTCCGCCATATTGAATTTAGTATGACGTCACACACTTTATCGTATTTTACTCATCAAACCCTTTCATTTGACACCCATATCAACGGGGTTGTGACTAAAAAGCAGATCCGCCATCTTGGGACGTCTGCCATATTGGATTTAAAATGACGTCACATTGTTTGTCGTATTTTACTCGTCAAACCCTTTCATTTGATACCCATATCAGGGGGGTTGTGACTAAAAAGCCGCTCCGTCATCTTGGGACGTCCTCCATATTGGATTTAGAATAACGTCACATTGTTTATCGTATTTTACTCGTCAAACCCTTTCATTTGATACCCATATCAGGGGGGTTATGACTAAAAAGCCGCTCCGCCATCTTGGGACGTCCTCCATATTGGATTTAGAATAACGTCACATTGTTTGTCGTATTTTACTCGTCAAACCCTTTCATTTGATACCCATATCAGGGGGGTTGTGACTAAAAAGCCGCTCCGCCATCTTGGGACGTCCTCCATATTGGATTTAGAATAACGTCACATGGTTTATCGTATTTTACTCGTCAAACCCTTTCATTTGATACCCATATCAGGGGGGTTATGACTAAAAAGCCGATCCGCCATCTTGGGACGTCCGATATATTGAATTTAGACCGATAATGGCTATACTATGTTGCATTGTCACCGGACTTATACACGTGTGCCAAATTTCAAAGCTCTAGCTTAATTAGAACTAGTCGAAATTCAGCTTGCAAGATTTGACCTGAACCAACAAACAAACATACAAACAAACATTGCAAGTTAAATAAAAGCTTTTAAAAACTGAAACATTATGATAAATGAACTAAGCCCCCACATTAAGTGCTATTTAGAGCACTTGAGCGTGCATTGGGTACAAAATAATATATATAATATATATTTATTGCTCTAAATAGCACTTAATGTGGGGGCTTAGTTCATTTATCATAATATTTCAGTTTTTATTTAATAATTACATTATAGTAGAACAATTTGTTAAATAAACTTATTCTATTCTATTCTGTTAAATTATACATGAAACATGAAACGCATGTACACTGTACTATGCATAAAATAAATAGTCTATTTGTGAAAATACATATTTGTTTATTTATTTTTCCATCATTTTAATATCTCAATACCTGAAAAGTTTTATTATTTTTTTTTCTGTTTAACATGTAAATTATATATAGGTGTGTAAATATATTTTATTTCAACTGTAAATTGGACATTTAAACATAATTTACATCATACCGATGATATATTTCGTATTAATATTTGTTATATTCACTTAAAAAAAAATAATAAAATAGAAAAGTAGCATTGTTCTTTCGTCTGTAGCTCATAAGTGAAAAATTTTCTGGGAAAATGTCAAGAATAATAAAATGTTCAAAATCAATTTTCTCAACTTTTCTATCTGTTGATATATTTTAGAAAAATGCTTCATTTACGAGTTATATTGCAAATAAAGCAAAAAATGGCAAAAAATTTATGATGTTTTAATTTTAAAGTGTGTTGCCCCACCTGTCACGCGTGCAGATAGTTGGCATATGTTTGTGGACATCTCAAACTATACTTTAAGATAAAGAAATTTCGGGTAAACATTTCGCACAAAAAAACTATTCCGACTGGTCTATTAATAACGTACATTCCTAAACGTGTATTAACGGAGCGGATCTGGTTTTGAAATGAAACCAACTTTTTTTTTAAAATTTTTTTTGACAATTCGGTTACACGCGTTCTCTTCGCAAAAACACGTTTTTCCACGATAACTTTGTTATTATTGACCTGACGAAAAAAAAGTAAAATTAAAAATTGAAGATCTGGCGGAAGCGCATAATTTGGTAATTTTTTTTCAAATCGGACTGTAACTTTCCATGAAAAATTTCTTTGAAAATACTCGTTTTTTTGCCCTAACACTAATTCACAATAAAGTAATTCCTTAATTTTTTTACGAAAAAAAGAAGTTAGGGAGGGGGGTGAGATTTGTTTGAGGTAGGTGAAATAGATAAGAATTGATGGAGCCGGAGGATTGGGGTGGTGGGCCAATTAGGGGAGGGGAGGGAGGTAGGGAAAGGAAAATTATTCAACCGCCCCGAACTTTTTTCCCTGTCGTGCGATTTCCAAAAACCAAAATGGAATTTGTTCGTTATTACGTCTAATATTTGACAGAATAATTTTTTTTATTATTTTCAAATAAACAAACTTGTGAGAGGGGAAACACCTTTTGCATTTTTTTTTAATGCATTTTTGAGTACGAAGGAAAGGGCTCAGAAGAGAAATTTTTTTATAGGTAAGTGAGATTTTTTTATCTTTAATTTAAAATAAAATTATCACAATCCAATAGGAAGGGAGGGAGAGGGCATAATGCGTTTGCGGAAATAAAGGGTTAAGGAAAAGGGATAGGGACTTCGGAGCTTAATATTCGGATATATAAATCTTTTTTCCATCTTAATATTTTATCAGTTTACCCTCCATCAAATATTAAACTTATAAATAATTATTTAACACCGTCACGAGTTTTCGCGGCGCATTTCTCTAGTTTTAGGTGTGTATTGGAGATTCCGCCTGAAATAGTCAAGCTAGTTGCAGAAGAATACCCGGGAGACATCTTAAGAGTAATGAATCGTGCCCTAGAGAGTGGGGATTTCCCGAGCAGATGGAGGAAGGCCAGAGTCGTCCTGATCCGGAAAGGGAACAAGCCTCCGGAGGACCCGTCATCCCACCGACCGCTATGTTTACTTGACGCGATGGGCAAGCTCCTCGAGTATCTGATACTGGGGAGATTAGAGAAGGAGATAGCCGAGAAGGGTGGCTTATCTGAAAGCCAGTTCGGTTTTCGGAAAGGACGATCAACGGTAGGAGCCATTAGGCTGTTAAAGGAAACGGCAGAGGAAGCCCTAGCCACGAAACAGATATGTGCTGTTGTGACCCTTGATGTCAAAAACGCGTTTAACACAGCGGGATGGGAGATGATTGTCGGGAAGATGCAGAGCTTAGGGGTAGCTCCGTACCTCGTCAGGGTGATGATGAGCTACTTCCAAGACAGGATGATCGGATTCGAATCAGAGGGAGAGATAACCTGGAAAAGCATCACGTGTGGGGTTCCACAAGGGTCGGTGCTCGGTCCGACCTTGTGGAATGTGATGTTTGACGATATATTTCGATTATCTTGGGAGGAGGGTGTATGTAAAGGTCATCGGGTATGCCGACGACTTGGCTATAACGGTGACTGGAAGGTGGACTGTCCAAATAATGGAAGCAGCCAACGAGGCCATCAGGAATATTGAGAGGTGGCTAGGAAGAATGCAGCTCGAGCTAGCTGCCGGGAAAACGGAGCTCCTGGTTATCACGAGGAAAAGAAATCTTCCACCCATGAAAGTTAGGGTGGGCCAGGTGGAGATACCCTCAGGAAACCACCTGAAATACCTAGGGGTTTGGCTGGACTCCAAGCTGAACTTCGGTGTCCATGCCACAAAGACGGCCGAGAAGGCGGGAAAAGCAGCCACAGCCATTGGGAGGCTTATGGCCAATACGCACGGACCAAGAGCGAGCAAGAGGAGACTGCTGTGCAGTGTCGTGCACTCTATCCTCTTGTATGCAGCTCCGGTCTGGGAAAGTGCGATGAAGGTGGATAGGACGAGAGGGAGGATGGCTAGGATCCAGCGATGTGCCGCACTAAAGGTATGCAGTGCATACAAAACGATTTCGTACGAGGCGGCGTTGGTAGTGGCGGGGATCCCCCCTTTGGATCTGATGGCCAAAGAACGGCTGGAAATCTTTGAAGGAGCCGGGAAGGCAGAGGCCAGGGACAGGCTGTTTGAAAGATGGCAGAGGCAGTGGGACACTGTAGACAAGGGAAGGTGGACGAGACACCTCATCCCGAACATCAGAGCGTGGATGGAACGGAGGCATGGTGAGGTAGGCTATTACCTCACCCAAGCCCTGAGCGGACATGGGTGCTTCATGGAGTACTTATACGATATTGGCAAGACTGACAGTAGAGAGTGCGCCTACTGTGGAGAGGTCGATGACGTGGAGCACACCGTGTTCGCATGCAACAGATGGAGAGAAGAGAGACGAGACGGTGGGGCATCGTTATTGTCTCCAGAAGATATGGTAGGGAGGATGTTAGAAACGGAAGAGAACTGGAGAAGGACGGAGGAGGCAATAACCCGCATTATGAAAAAGAAGGAAGAGGAGGAAAGAGAGATGGGTTTGAACCCATGGAGAAACGACAATTAACACCGACAATCTTAAATGACCTGTGGGTCCGATGAAAAGCGAAAGCAGTCCCAGGCCAACAGGAAACACTGAAGAGATGGAGGGGTTTTAGCTGGTTAGAGTCCAGCACTACCCGTTCGCGATAGACTCTAAGCGACGGGTGTCCATGAGGATTTCCCCTCTCACGAAAAAAAAAAAAAAAAGTTGTGTATTGGATATATAAAACAATTATTTTTCCGCCTAACTCGCTCTAACTCAAAATCGGCACGATGGATTACTCTCAAATTTTTATCGTGTTGTCATTATATATTTGTTAACATAATGTGTTAATATGTAGGTGAAATTTTAATAAGTGTAGAAAGCATTATTTTTTTTTCTATGTCGAAAATTTGCATTCTCAAATGTAACATGCGGGAAACTTTTTTATCTTTTGAAATAGATACCAAGTGTATCGAGAAGTAACGAAGATAAAAGATGGACGTAACTTTTTTATTAGAAACTTTTTTTTCTAGAATTAGCAGTTTTCGAGAAAATTGCACAAGTTTGTTTATTTGAAAAAAATTTTAAAAAACGTTCAGTCAAATATTAAACGTAATAACGAACAAATTCCATTTTGGTTTTTGAAAATCGCACGACAGGGAAAAAAGTTCGGAGCGGTTGAATAATTTTCCTTTCCCTACCTCCCTCCCCTCCCCTAATTGGCCCACCACCCCAATCCTCCGGCTCTATCAATTCTTATTTATTTCACCTACCTCAAAAAAATTTCACCCCCCTAACTTCTTTTTTTCGTAAAAAATTAAGGAATTACTTTTTGGTGTGTTAGTATTAGGGCAAAAAAACGAGTATTTTCAAAAACATTTTTCACAAAAAGTTACCGTTCGATTATGCTTCGCGAGATCTTCAATTTTTAATTTTACTTTTTTTTCGTCAGGTCAATAATAACAAAGTTATCGTGGAAAAACGTGTTTTTGCGAATTTTAAATGCGAATTCCTCCGCCACCCCGTGTGATTAAGCTGAACTAAGTTGATAACATGATAAAAGAGAACGCATCTAACAGAATTGTCAAAAAAGAAATTTATAAAAAGTTGGTTTCAAAACCCCTCTTTTTCTCGCCAGATCCGCTCCAGTATTGTCCAAGGCTAATTTTTCCAAAAAAGCAGCAAGAAAACTAAATGGGAAGATAGAAAATCTCTCCGTGCTCATTTGGTTGTAATAGCATACTTAAA
Source organism: Rutpela maculata (assembly GCA_936432065.2). Classification (NCBI taxonomy): domain Eukaryota; kingdom Metazoa; phylum Arthropoda; class Insecta; order Coleoptera; family Cerambycidae; genus Rutpela; species Rutpela maculata. The sequence continues at coordinate 109,402,514 of OW386286.2, forward strand.
GAAACTACGCTAACCTTTTTGTACGTCTTAAAAAAATTGTTTGATAATAATTACAAAACTTTTTTTTATTTTTACCAGATTCAAGGAGCTGTTGAAGATTAAGATAAACGAGCGCAGTGTCTTCGCGAAGTTAGGAAATTGTCTAATTTACATGGCGTGGTACATACATTTGTAGTACCTAACTAAATACTTGCCTTATTATCCTTTTTCCACTTTAACACCTTAATTCTTTCTGATAACCTAGATATCTCTCCTTCATAATTTTGCATATTCATTTTTAGTGTTTCTATTTCTTGTTTAAGATTTGCATTTTCTTCTTGATATTTTCGAACAGCAGATAGTTTCATTTCCAATGTTTTTAATAAGCCATTCTGATTAGCCAACAATTCTTCATACCTATATTCAGTTATAAAATAAACTAAATATGAAAATATTTAATTAGTTAGTTATTGTATTGCAAAAAATTATAATAAAATACTTTTTACTAATATGGGAATAGTGTAAGTATATAAATTTCTAACATACTGAAAATATTTCCGCCATAACGATAGTCTAAATGAGGCAATATGGATGCATGATTGCATGATATTTAAATACCTAATTCACATACTTGACCTACTTGTACTGCAAATGCACCATACTCGTTGTTGAACAAGATGAATTTGAAGATGTTCTTGACATACTGTGCTCATCGTGTCTTACTTGTAACATATCTAAAAAAAAATATCATAAATCATACATCTTTATAAGAATTGTAAATAAAAATAAATAAACCAGTAAAATGAGCACTGGGTTTATAAGGCAAGCACTTACAGTTTGTGCTAAGATTTCCATACATCGCTAGAAAGCTCCTTTCATACTCTATTAGTACGTCGTCGGGTACATGGCTATAAGAGCAAAAAAGCTGCACTTTTTGATTGGGATGTGCCATTTTCTGTGGTTATAGTTGATGCCAAAAGGTAAATTTCCAGATAGGGAGCCACTTTAAAATCCGTGCAGAACACTAAATTAGCCACACTAAATGTTTTTGTATATTAGCTCCTAATAGTCTGATTTTTATTTTCTTTTTTTATTTGAAAGCTCTTGTAAAGAGGACACTTTCTTGTCCCTATACATTTATCTCTACACCTTAAAGGTTCTGCACAATTTAAAAAATATATATTTTTTAATTTTTTTTTTGTAATTTGATGACTGGTGAATTATTTATTTATTTGCACAGTAGATACTGATGTAGTTGTTTTGGCAATATCTTTCTTTCACCTTCCCAAAACTGCGGGAATTCAAGAGATGTGGATTCTCTTTGGTACTGGGAAGGATCAGAGATACATGAGCATTAATGCCATGTTTGAAAGTATGGGTGAACATAAAGCTGTTGCATTGAGAGGATTCCATACATTCACTGGATCAGATATAAACTCATCATTTACAATGCAAGGGAAACAGACTGCCTGGAAAGTGTGAAAATCATTTCCTGAAGCTGCTGAAGCCTTCCAAGCTATCTCTATACCACAATAGTCTATTTCTGATGAGACCTTTCAATTTCTGGAGAAGTTTATTGTTTTGCTTTACTACAAAGACACAGAAGACTTCTCAGTCAATCATGTTAGAAAGCTTCTCTTTGCTTCAAAAAGTCGCAGTCTACAAAGTCTGCCCCCAACAAAAGAGGCAGCATTGTCTTCGTTCAGCATACCAAGCAGGACAAATTTCGGGTCGTGCATGCTCAGTGATGGACAACATTCCAGGGCCAGAAAGATGGGGATGGACCATGGTTAATGGGGAGTGGACGCCGGTCTGGTCTTCTCTTCCTTCTCTTATGGCAGCCTGCAGAGAATTAGTAAAGTGTAGTTGCTCTGGATGCCGTACACGATGCTTCTACTCAAAAGCCAAGATTCCATGCACGTTACTTTGCACGAACCGCACTTGGGGGGGGTCGACAATGCAGCAATAAATACAATAAAAGGTATGCGTTTAATTGATTATTTTCAAATTCGTTTCACAATTTCATAATATTGCTTTGTTGATCCAATTCCTTAATATAATAATATATAATTATTTAGTTCCAGGGATGAATTAGAAGATAAAAAAAGATGATTGCGAGTGATCTAGAGTCGTAAAGCTCTATAGAAGCAATTCATTTACATGAATATTTCTTAGTATTTAGTAGTTTTTAGGTTGTAATTTTTTTTTTTACTTAATGTAATAAATGTTTTCAAAATAATTAAAATCACTATTGTTTATGAAAACAGGTCTCTATTGACACATACCGAACACCATATACATAAACCTTTTTTTGTGAGGAAAAAATGGATATTGAGCACAATTAAAACTTACTTATCAATGAAATTTGTGAGAAAAGTGAAATTTTCAAGTTTTTGAAAATTGCGTAGAACCCTTAAGGTGTAGAGATAAATGTATAGGGACAAAAAAGTGTCCTCGTTACAAGAGCTTTCAAAGAAAAAAAAAGAAAATAGAAATCGGACCATTAGGAGCTAAAATAAAAATAAAATAGTATGGCTAATGGCGGCCATCTTTAATGGCCGCCATTTTGGTGCCCTACGCTGATTTTAGTGGCTCCCTGTCTCAAAAGTGTCCTCTTGACATCAAATATGACCACAGAAAGTGGCACATCCAATAAAAAGTGCAGCTTTCTTTGGTACTATACTTCGTACTATATCACATACGCTTAATCCCGTGTACGTGTAACTCTCTCCATCTTAAAATAATGGCTGAAATCGGGCATTCAGATAACGGTCTAAATATCACGACCCACTTGATCATTTGAACTGCCCTTTTTTAACCGAAAACCCATAAATTGCTGAAAAAGGACGGACTTTATGATTTATTCGTTAAAATTACGATTCCCACACCAAAAATGTAAAGCTACTCCAAACAGTTGTAGTATTGTAGAAGCAGTGTTAGTAAAGAAACACAATACAGTTAGTGATTATTACGTCAAAACTAGGTATATATGTTTTCAAAAACTATTCGTTATTTGCCATTTTTGTCGTCACACATTAAAGGCATAGAGTAGCGCCTCCTGATGTGGTCGTAACCAGCGTCGGATTATACCACCGGAAATCCGGGAAATTTCCCGGTGGGCCCCCGACCGATACGCCATCTTGGGACGTCCGCCATATTAGATTTACAATGACGTCACATTGTTTATCGTACTTTACTCGTCAAACTCTTTCATTTGACACCCATATCAACGGGGCTAAGACTAAAGAGCTGATCCGCCATCTTGGGACGTCCGCCATATTGGATTTACAATGACGTCACATTGTTTATCGTATTTTACTCGTCAAACCCTTCCATTTGATACCCATATCAGGGTGGTTGTAACTTAAAAGCCGATCCGCCTTCTTGGGACGTCCGCCATATTGAATTTAGAATGACGTCACATTTTTTATCGTACTTTACTCATCAAACCCTTTTATTTGATACCCATATCAGGGGGGGTTGTGACTAAAAAGCCGATCCGCCATCTTGGGACGTCCGCCATATTGGATTTAGATCGATAATGGCTATACTATGTTGCATTGTCATCGGACTTATACACGTGTGCCAAATTTCAAAGCTCTAGCTTAATTAGAACTAGTCGAAATTCAGCTTGCAAGATTTGACCTAAACCAACAAACAAACATACAAACAAAGAAACATTGCAAGTTAAATAAAAGCTTTTAAAAAAACGGAGTTATATCGAGTGATCGTTACAAGCTTTTTTTAGGCCGAGCATGTTTATTTAAATGTTTTGAATACAGAAAAAAATTCCCAGAAAGAAAATTTTAAAAATTTTTATTGTTCAAATGGGCTTAGAATGTCATGAAACGTCGAGATTCTAAGTTTGAGGATTTCAAATATTATATTATTAAAGTTCCATAAACAATTATTTCCACATACAAAATTTTTTCGTTGTGAGTGACTTAGATAGAAAATCTGGATGTGGAAGTAGTGATTCCTTGAGCAACGGTTTTTATATTTAAGAAGTAATTATAAATCTCTTGAATAAGAAAATATGCATTTTAAGACCAAATTCCAGTCAGAAAAATTTCTACACGTATTTAAAAACCGCTGCCCAAGGAATCACTACTTCCACATCCAGATTCTCTATCCAAGTCACTCACAACGAAAAAACTTTGTATGTGAAAATAATTGTTTATGGAACTTTAATAATATAATATTTGAAATCCTCTACCCCAAAAACCCATAAAACGATACCCCACATCGGTAGAGGGGAGGGAGGTGGTGATAGGGGGGTGATAGTGGGGGGTTGATGAAGTAAAAAAATATTTTGGGGTTTCTGGTTCCTGTACATACACTAAATCACAATTTTTGTTCATCCCCTTTAATAAGGGGGTGGGGGTGGTAATGGGTAATGCCAAAAATTTTTTTTAGACGTTAGCTTCTCTTGTATATACTAAATACCAATTTTATGGACTCTTACCTGCTTGATTGACCTATTTACCCCAAATTTACCCCAATTTACCCCCCAACCCTTCGACGGAACAAGATGAAAATATAATCTAGTTCTAGATCTCGTTAAAGTACATATGTGTACCAAGTTTCAAGTCAATATCTTAAACGGTTCCAGAGTAAACGTGCGCACAAAAAAAAGTTACAGACAGACCGACAGATAGACAGACAGACAGACCGACAGACAGACTTAAAATCCCGACATTTTAAGCCTATTTGGACAATAAAAATTTTTTAAAATTTTTTTGTCGTTACTATACTTCCACTGGACGTGGAAGTAAAACGAAGAAATGAACGATTTTGCGCGAAATTAACATTACCGTCGCGTCTCGGGGGTTATAAGTCATTGTTAAAAGTTTCGTCATTTTCTTAGTACCTTAATACAAGTCTCATTAACAAAAAAATATGCTCTACAGAACAAAATGACCGTCAAACAAGTTTTTACGCTAAGATATAATGACCGCATCCTGCTCATTTCGGTCAATTTCCAGCTTCCGTTATATCTCAGGGTTTAGAAGTCACTGATAGATGTTTTGTCACTCACTCGTCATGTTGACGAAACTCCCCTTAACAAATAAATATGCTCCCCAGAACAAGGTGACCGTCAAAAAATTTTTCACGGGCATATAAAAGGCACTGTATCCTTCCCATTTCACCCAACTGAATGCGATCTCCAGCTTCCGTAGTATCTAAGACTTCGGATATCATTGTTAAACGTTCCGTTTCTCTTTCGTTATGTTAATAAAAGTCCCTTTAATAAAAAAATATACTCCCCAGACCGATATATCCGTCAACCAAATTTTTACCCGCAGGTAAAAGGTAACGCATCCCACTCAAATCAGCCAAATGTTATTTCGAGCTTCTCTTGTATGTTAGAGTCCAGATATCATTATTAAATGTTCTGGCTCTTCTTTGTTACCTTGATAACACTTCTTTTAACAAACAGAAATACTCGCCAGAACGATGTGATAGTTAAGCAAATTTTCACATGCACATACATGTCACTATATCCTTCCCCTTTCACAAAATTAATACGATTTCCAGCTTCCGTGGTACCTCAGACTTCGGATATCATTGTTAAACGTTTTGCCTCTCTTTCGTTATGTTGTTAAAAGTCACTTTAACAAAAAAATATACTCCCCAGAACGAGATGTCCGTCAAATAAATTTTTACCCGCAGGTAAAAGGTAACGCATCTCGTTCAAGTCAGCCGAATTAATGTTATTCCGAGCTTCTCTTGTATATCAGAGTTCAGATATCATTATTAAATGTTCTGTATCTTCTTTGTTACTTTGATAAAACTTCCTTTAAGAAACAGAAATACTCGCCAGAATGACGTGATCGTTAAGCAAATTTTCACGAACTTCTAAGAGGCACTGTATCCTTCCCATTTTACCGGAATTAATATACCGTGTGTGTAGTCGCGGGCTAGGCATGGGGAGAAGAATTACATCGCGCGCGTGCCAGCTGGCTGCAATGAAATAACAGAGCTGGAATGCTCCACCAACGGACGAATTTACGGCTGCCGGTGTTGTCAAATCTCTTGCGCTACGTGAATGTACATGCCTAATGGGAAATTACACGCACGGTAATTTCCAGCTTCAGTGGTATCTCAGACTGCAGATATCATTATTAAACGTTCTGTCTCTCTTTTACAGACAGACATTTTCGAAAGAATACTATGACGCTAATTGATTGCGTTATTGAAGTATTCTTAATTACTTCCACGTCCAGTAGAAGTATAGTAACGACAAAAAAAATTTTAAAAATTTTTATTGTCCAAATAGGCTTAAAATGTTATGAAACGTCGAGATTTTAAGTTTGAGCGAAAAAAAAATGTCTGTCTGTCTGTCGGTCTGTCTGTAACTTTTTTTTGTGCGCACGTTTACTCTGGAACCGTTTAAGATATTGACTTGAAATTTGGTACACATATGTACTTTAACGAGATCTAGAACTAGATTATATTTTCATCTTGCTCCGTCGAAGGGTTGGGGGGTAAATTGGGGTAAATTTGGGGTAAATGGGTAAATCAAGCAGGTAAGAGTCCATGAAATTGGTATTTAGTATATACAAGAGAAGCTGAGGTCTCAAAAAAATTTTTGGCATCAGCCACCCCCATTACCACCCCCACCTCCTTATTAAAGGGGATGAAAAAAAAAATGAGATTTAGTGCATGTACAGGAACCTGAAACCTCAAAATATTTTTTTACTTCATCCACCCCCCACTACCACCTCCCTATCACCACCCTCACCCCACTACCGATGTGGGGTATCGTTTTATGGGTTTTTGGGGGTAGAGGATTTCAAATATTATATTATTAAAGTTCCATAAACAATTATTTTCACATACAAAGTTTTTTCGTTGTGAGTGACTTGGATAGAGAATCTGGATGTGGAAGTAGTGATTCCTTGGGCCTGTCTCTGAATTTGGCTCTTCTTCGGATTCTGAAATAACGTGTATTTCTCTTGTGCGCTTGCTCCGGACTGTTTCCGACTGCTCTGATTTCTGGTTGAACAAGCCTTGAAATAAATGTATGTGGATAACATAGAAAGAGAAGTGGGGATGTGAAAGTAAACAAGATGCTCTTCTTTTTAAAAGCTTCTATCTACTCTTATTAGGTTATATACTAATTAATGAACTGCTTTTAATCAATTAATAGTATCCAGTAGTGACAGATTATTCGCGTTAATGTCTATAAAGATTTTCTGAAATGTCACAAAATGCTACTTTTGATTCGTTCGTGCCGAACCAAATTTTCGAATTTCGCCGTGCAATTTACGATCAGGTTTATCTGGAAGACTTCCTCTTTACGTCGCGAAATCGTACGGCCGTCCCAATGGTGTCTTTCGAAAAATATGAACGTGTCAAGATTGCATGTTTTTGCAATTTTTTCGGCTCCGAAATGTAAACTGTTTTTTGCTATTGTTCGCAGATATCTCCGAAACGGTGGTAGTTAGTTCGAAATAAAAAACCGCTGCTTAAGGAATCACTACTTCCACATCCAGATTTTCTATCCAAGTCACTCACAACGAAAAAAAATTGTATATGGAAATAATTGCTTATGGAACTTTAATAATATAATATTTGAAATTCTCTACCCCAAAAACTTATAAAACGATACCCCACATCGGTAGTGAGGTGGGGGTGGTGATGGGGGTGGATGAAGTAAAAAAATATTTGGAGGTTTCTGGTTCTTGTATACACACTAAATCATCCCCTTTAATAATGGGGTGGGGGTGGTAATGGGGGTGGCTAATGCCAAAAATTTTTTTTGAGACCTTAGCTTCTCTTTAACATACTAAATACCAATTTTCTGGTCTCTTACCTGCTTAATTTACCTATTTACCCCAAATTTACCCCAATTTACCCCCAACCCTTCGATGAAACAACATGAAAATATAATCTAGTTCCAGATCACGTTAAAATACATACGTGTACCAAATTTCAAGTCAATATCTTAAACGGTTTCAGAGTAAACGTGCGCACAAAAAAAAGTTACAGACCGACAGACCGACAGACCGACAGACAGAAATTTTTTTTTCGCTCAAACTTAAAATCTCGACGTTTCATGATATTCTAAGCCTATTTGAACAATAAAAATTTTAAAAATTGTTTTTGTCGTTACTATACTTCCACTGGATGTGGAAGTAAAATAAGATCACACGAGTATTTTCCGCTACGAATCTTTTGCTTCCATAAGAATTTTGATTTTTTTTTTTCGTTTCGGAGATAACTACTGAAATGTTGGCCATGTCCGGCAAAAAATCGCAAATTTTGAGCTTCTACAGTTGGCAACTTTTTAACCTTGGCTCCAACGCCAAAAGACTACTTACTCTAGTTAACTTAAACAGAATTAAAATTGCTAAAAATTTTTTTTTATTTTTTGAATTCCGACAAAAATGAAAGAATTAGAGGGGGCGGGATTTGGGACTTTTTTTTTTTCGGTAAATTTTCTCCATTTTGTCATCGTAATTAATCGGTAATTAACTGAAATCGATCTCATATACGATGTTCACTTAATATCATGTACTACTTTGACGCTCCGTTAATCTTGGCCCTTCGAAACAAAAGTTTCTGAGAAAAATTATTTTTTAAAAGCTTTTATTATTATTATTTAACTTGCAATGTTTGTTTGTATGTTCGTTTGTTGGTTTAGGTCAAATCTTGCAAGCTGAATTTCAACTAGTTCTAATTAAGCTAGAGCTTTGAAATTTGGCACACGTATATAAGTCCGGTGACAATGCAACACAGTATAGCCATTATCGGTCTAAATCCAATATGGCGGACATCCCAAGATGGCGGATTGGCTTTTTAGTCACAACCCCCCTGATATGGGTATCAAATGAAAAGGTTTGACGAGTAAAGTACGATAAACAATGTGACGTCATTTTAAATCCAATATGGCGGACGTCCCAGAATGGCGGATCTGCTTTTTAGTTACAACCCCCCTGATAGGGTATCAAATGAAAAGGTTTGACGAGTAAAATACGATAAATAATGTGACGTCATTCTAAATCCAATATGGCGGACGTCCCAAGATGGCGGATCGGCCTTTTAGTTACAACTCCCCTGATATGGGTATCAAATGAAAGGGTTTGACGAGTAAAATACGATAAACAATGTGACGTCATTGTAAATTCAATATGGCGGACGTCCCAAGATGGCGGATCTGCTTTTTAGTCACAACCCCGTTAATATGGGTGTCAAATGAAAGGGTTTGACGATTAAAATACGATAAAGTGTGTGACGACATTCTAAATTCAATATGGGGGACGTGGGAGAGGTGAGGATGGGGTGGGAAGGGTGGGAAAGAGGTGGGAAGAGGTGGGAAGAAGTGGGGAAGAGGTGGGAAGAGGTGGGAAAGAGGTGGGAAGAGATGGGGAAGGGGTGGGAATAGGCTCGACAGAGGTGGAGAGAGATGGGAAAGAGGTAGGAAAGGGGTGGGGAGAGGTGGGGAGAGATGGGAAAGGGTAGGGGAAGTGGTGGGAAAGGGGTGGGAAGAAGTGGGAAGTAATGATAGCATGCCCTGCCAAAAATTCCACATAGAAACTTATAAAAAAAAAGCGATGCGGTTTTATCGTTCCTATAAGTTATATTAGTATTATACAGACAGGATTTTATCTGTTTTATTAAGTTTTAAATCGGTTATGAAACAGTAATTCCGAATGAGCTATTTGGAATTATCATGTTGCCCTTTCATGAGTACTTATATGAAATATACATCAACAAATCTACAGTTTAGTATCTGCAAATGCACCCTTGCCCTTATATCTGTAAACATATGGAATTACAGATACAACTTTAAAGAGATTCTAAACTTTTCTATAAGTAATATCATAAGAGTTCCAGTCCGTCCTTTCTCCAGTATCTATCGCATGTAACACACCATTTATCAACATGTTTTTATTGTAAATTTCAACATTGTCTTTTTATTAGTATTAATGTGGATATACATGTCAACAAATGTACAGTTTCAATTGTATATTTTACAGATGTATTTTTATTGTAAACTTCCTTTTGCTTTTTTATTAGTATTAATTTGGATATGCATGCCGACAAATGTACAGTTTAAATTGCATATTTCAAATAGAAATACTAATATTGTGGTAAACACAAAATACTGCAAAGTCCTTATTTCCTCGGGTGTTCTTGTTCTAGCCTAGAAGCAATGAATGAGTTAGCAGTGAAAGAGACTGCTTTACTTTTAATTTAACAAACACAAGTCAGTTCCTTAGGTCACATTAGCTTAGATATGAATTAGCGACACGTATACAGCTCCCTCTACTGGAGCCTGGAGTTAAAGTTGCTGCTGAAATTTCTATCAGTTTCTACCAGAATGGAGCAGCAAACATTTACTTATACCACATCAATGAGAATTTATGAGAACAGTATCTAAGGTAAAACGTGCGGCTTTCCGTGGTTAAATGGCAAGTGTTTCTATAAGAAACGAGCTGCATTAGGTTAGGACAGTTTTGACTTGCAATTGAAGATTACTAATTATAATGTTTGAATAGGGATTTATGAGATCAGTTTCTATGAGTGTTAATGTTTTTTTTCAGTAATATATTAAATGTGTTTTCATTTGTTTGAATGGGTAAAAAGAAAGGTCAGTTTTCAACTGAAATTACAAATACAAATTTAATCAGTTCGAATGGGGTTATATACGATCAATTTCTAACAGTATATATGCTGTTTTCCGAATATAATTGTGATGAGGTTTGATCAGTAACAAATAGTTCACTACATGTTACGATATGGTCGGAAATTCCAGGTACATATTTAGTATTACTTCGAAAGGATTGATGATAGCAGTTTCTACGAGTATGTATTTGTTGTGCCAATAGTAAATTATATAAGTCTTTATCAGTATGCATTCGGATCTAATTTAAATATGAAAATTATATCAGAATAAAGCAACCAAATATTTTAAACAGTATCTATTTGTAAATCCAGACATTTACTTATAATATCTCAATGAGAATTTATGAGGACAGTAGCTAATGTAAAACGTGCGGCTTTCTGTGGTTAAATGGCAAGAGTTTCTATAAGAAACGAGCTGCATTAGGTTAGAACAGTTTTGATTTGCAATTGAAGATTACAAATTATAATGTTTGAATAGGGATTTATGAGATCAGTTTCTATGAGTATTTATGTTTTTTTTCAGTAATATATTAAATGTGTTTTCATTTGTTTGAATGGGTAAAAAGAAAGGTCAGTTTTCAACTGCAATTACAAATACAAGTTTAACCACTTCGAATGGGATTATATGCGATCAATTTCTAACAGTATTTATGCTGTTTTCCGAATATAATTGTGATGAGGTTTGATCAGTAACAAATTGTTCACTACATGTTACGTGTGGAAATTCCAGGTACATATTTAGTATTACTTCGAAAGGATTGATAATAGCAGTTTCTACGAGTATGTATTTGTTGTGCCAATAGTAAATTATATAAGTCTTTATCAATATGCATTCGGATCTAATTTAAATATGAAAATTATATCAGAATAAAGCAACTAAATATTTTAAACAGTATCTATTTGTAAATCCAGACATTTACTTATACCACATCAATGAGAATTTATGAGGACAGTATCTAATGTAAAACGTGCGGCTTTCCGTGGTTAAATGGCAAGAGTTTCTATAAGAAACGAGCTGCATTAGGTTAGAACAGTTTTGATTTGCAATTAAAGATTACAAATTATAATGTTTGAATAGGGATTTATGAGATCAGTTTCTATGAGTATTAATGTTTTTTTTTTCAGTAATAAATATATTAAATGTGTTTTCATTTGTTTGAATGGGTAAAAAGAAAGGTCAGTTTTCAACTGCAGTTACAAATACAAGTTTAATCACTTCGAATGGGGTTATATGCGATCAGTTTCTAACAGTATTTATGCTGTTTTCCGAATATAATTGTGATGAGGTTTGATCAGTAACAAATTGTTCACCACATGTTACGATATGGTTGGAAATTCCAGGTACATATTTAGTATTCCTTCGAAAGGATTGATGATAGCAGTTTCTATGAGTATGTATTTGTTGTTCCAATAGAAAATTTGTCTTTATCAGTATGCTTTCGGATCTACTTTAAATACAAAAATTATATCCACAGTATCCACTTGTAAATCCAAACATTTAAAGATATATTTTAATGAGAACCAATCAAAACAGTATCTAATGTAACGCGTGCGGCTTTCCGTGGCTAAATTTTAAAAGCATTTTTAATAAATAGCTTTAACGGATTTGAACAGTTTTAATTTGCAATTCCAGATGAATAATTTTAATTGTTAAATAGGGATCTATGTGTAATGTTTTCTTTTCCAATAAAAACACATTTTATTGAAAAAAAAAAAACGTTACACTGACCTCATAGATCCCTAACAATTAAAACTATTCATCTGGAAATGCAAATGAAAACTGTTCGAATCCGTTAAAGCTTATTTACTGCAAATAATTTTAAAATTTAGCCACGGAAAACCGCACACGTTACATTAGATACTGTTCTGATGGATTCTCATTATAATATTATCTTTGAATGTTTGGATTTACAGGTGGACACTGTTTAAAATATTTGGGGTTTCATTCTGATATGATGTTTGTATTTAAATTAGATCCGAATGCATACTGATAAAGACTTATATAATTTACTGTAGGAACAACAAATAAATACTCGTAGAAACTGCTCTCATCAATCCTCTTTAAGGAATACTAAATATGTACCTGGAATTTCCGACCATATCGTAACATGTAGTGAACAATTTGTTACGGATTAAACCTCATCACAATTATATTCGGAAAACAGCATAAATACTGTTAGAAATTGATCGCATATAACCCCATTCGAAGTGATTAAACTTGTATTTGTAATTGCAGTTGAAAACTGACCTTCCTTTTTACCCATTCAAACAAATGCAAACACATTTAATATATTACTGAAAAAAAACATTAATACTCATAGAAACTGATCTCATAATTCCCTATTTAAACATTATAATTTGTAATCTGCAATTGCAAATCAAAACTGTTCTAACCTAATGCATCTCGTTTCTTATAGAAACACTTGCCCTTTAATCACGAAAAGCCGCACGTTTTACATTATATACTGTTCTCATAAATTCTCATTGAGATAGTATAAGTAAATGTCTGGATTTACAAATAGATACTGTTTAAAATATTTGGTTGCTTTATTCTGATATAATTTTCATATTTAAATTAGATCCGAATCTTTACTGATAAAGACTTACATAATTTACTAGAGGAACAACAAATAGATACTCGTAGAAACTGCTCTCATCAATCCTCTTGAAGGAATACCAAATGTGTACTTGGAATTTCCGACCATATCATAACATGTAGTGAACAATTTGTTACTGATTAAACCTCATCACAATTATATCCGGAAAACAGCATAAATACTTTTAGAAATTGATCGCATATAACCCCATTCGAAGTGATTAAACTTGTATTTGTAATTGCAGTTGAAAACTCTTTTTACCCATTCAAACAAATGAAAACACATTTAATATATTACTGAAAAAAAAACATTAATACTCATAGAAACTGATCTCATAAATCCCTATTCAAACATTATAATTTTGAATCTTCAATTGCAAATCAAAACTGTTCTAACCTAATGCAGCTCGTTTTCTATAGAAACTCTTGCCATTTAACCACGGAAAGGCGCACGTTTTACATTAGATACTGTTCTCATAAATTCTCATTGAGATAGTATAAGTAAATGTGTGGATTTACAAATAGATACTGTTTAAAATATTTGGTTGCTTTATTCTGATATAATTTTCATATTTAAATTAGATCCGAATCTGTACTGATAAAGACTTATATAATTTACTATAGGAACAACAAATAGATACTCGTAGAAACTGCTCTCATCAATCCTCTTGAAGGAATACTAAATGTGTACTTGGAATTTCCGACCATATCATAACAAGTAGTTAACAATTTGTTACTGATTAAACCTCATCATAACTATATTCGGAAAACAGCATAAATACTTTTAGAAATCGATCGCATATAACCCCTTCGAAGCGATTAAACTTGTATTTGTAATTGCAGTTGAAAACTGACCTTTCTTTTTACCCATTCAAACAAATGAAAACACATTTAATATATTACTGAAAAAAAACATTAATACTCATAGAAACTGATCTCATAAATCCCTATTCAAACATTATAATTTGCAATCTTCAATTGCAAATCAAAACTGTTCTAACCTAATGCAGCTCGTTTCTTAAAGAAACACTTGTCTTTTAATCACGGAAAGCCGCACGAATTACATTAGATACTGTGCTCATAAATTCTCATTGATGTGGTATAAGTAAATGTTTGGATTTACAAATGGATATGGCTTGACTCATTTTGCTGGTCTATTCGGATATAAACTGATAACAATTTCAACAGCAACTTTACCTAACTCTTATAGAAACTTATTGACCATATAGGTTCTCATAGATACTTATTAATTTTTGATAATTTTCAATACGGATTGATGAGATTTTTTTGACAGGGTGGTGAGAAGACGGGAGAAGGAAGGGGTGGATGGCGGTGGCAAATGAAAGGGTTTTGTCTGTCTGTTTGTAAAATAAGTAGACTAAAAAGTAAAAAATAAAATTATATAAAAAAAATATTTTTAAGAAAAAGCTTTTATTTGAAAAAAGTACTAAAAAGTAAAAATATTTTTTTTTAAATTCATACACATGGAAACCAAAAGCTTTGGGGGCGATCAACTGAGCAAAGTAACTATGCAATAGCGCTATATGTAAACGTGTACGTACGTGTACGTGTAAACTTTCGTCTGCGTGAGTTATTACCTACATTACCGCTCGATGAATAATATACTATTATTTAACTTGCAATGTTTGTTTGTGTGTTTATATGTGTGTTTGTTAGTTTAGGTCAAATCTTGCAAGCTGAATTTCGACTAGTTCTAATTGCTAGAGCTTTGAAATTTGGCACATGTATTTATATACGGACTTATGTCCGGTGACAATGCAACATAGTATAGCCATTATCGGTGCAAATCCAATATGGCGGACGTCCCAAGATGGCGGATCGGCTTTTTAGTCACAACCCCCTTGATATGGGTATCGAATGAATGGGTTTAACGAGTTTACGTATTTTAATACGATAAAGTGTGTGACGTCATTCTAAATTCAATATGGCGGACGTCACAAGATGGCGGATCGGCTTTTTAGTCACAACACCCTTGATATGCTCCAAAGAGTTTGATGAGTAAAATACGATAAATAATGCGACGTCATTCTAAATCCAATATGGCGGACGTCCCAAGATGGCGGATCGGCTTTTTAGTCACAACTCCCTTGATATAGGTATCAAATGAAAGGGTTTGACGAGTAAAATACGATTAAGCGTGTGACGTTGGGACGAGGTGGGGAAGACGTGGGAAGGGGTGGAAAGAGGTGGGAAGAGGTGGGAAGAGATGGGAGTAGGGTGGGATGAGGTGGGGAAGAGTTGGGGAAGGGGTGAGAAGAGTTGAAAAGGGGTGGAGAGAGGTGAGAAAGGGATAGGAAGGGATGGGGAAGGGATAGAGAGAGGTCGGGAAGAGGTGGGAAGATATGGGGAAGGGGTGGGGAAGGGGTAGGGAGAGGTGGGAAAGGGGTGGGAAGAAGTGGGAAGTAGTGTTAGAGTGTGAGTGTGAGAATATGGGAGAGGGAAGGGGTGGATGGCGGTGGCAAATGAAAGGGTTTTTCTGTCTGTAAAAAAGTAGACTAAAAAGTAAAAAATAAAATTATATAAAAAAAAATTTAAGAAAAAGCTTTTATTTGAAAAAAACTACTAAAAGTAAAAATAATTTTTTTAAAATTTATACACCTGGAAACCAAAAGCTTTGGGGGCGGTCAATTGATCAAAGTAACTATACAATAGCGCTATATGACCGCCTCCAAAGCTTTTGGTTTCCAGGTCTATAAATTTAAAAAAAATTATTTTTACTTTTTAGTAGTTTTTTCAAATAAAAGCTTTTTCTTAAAAATATTTTTTTTATATAATTTTATTTACTGAATCACCTTTGTTCCAAGTACATAGAAAATAATATTTTTCAGCTTTTCTATTTCATCTTTTGATAAATATTAATTTTTATAAAGTATAATTTATTTACGCACTGTTTCGACATAATACAGCGGAAAATTTTTGGAAAATCCTTTTGCGTTTCAGGTCCATTAATTTTGAATTATTGGTTTCGAATAATTACAATACCAAGTAGAGCTCGAATGTAATAAAGTCTTACAATAATTTTTTATTCAGAAAAGCTCACTCTGGAACGGAAATTTCAATTTTCCAGACACATGTACCATGTGGATGAAGTAAAAAAATATTTTGAGGTTTCTGGTTCCTGTACATACACTAAATCAAATTTTTTTTCATCCCCTTTAATAAGGGGGTGGGGGTGGTAATGGGGGTGGCTAATGCCAAAATTTTTTTTTGAGACCTTAGCTTCTCTTGTATATACTAAATACCAATTTCGTGGACTCTTACCTGCTTGATTTACCCATTTACCCCAAATTTACCCCAATTTACACCCCAACCCTTCGACGGAACAAGATGAAAATATAATCTAGTTCTAGATCTCGTTAAAGTACATATGTGTACCAAATTTCAAGTCAATGTCTTAAACGGTTCCAGAGTAAACGTGCGCACAACAAAAAAGTTACAGACAGACAGACCGACAGACAAGACCGACAGACAGACAGACAGAATTTTTTTTTTCGCTCAAACTTAAAATCTCGACGTTTCATGACATTTTAAGCCTATTTGGACAATAAAAATTTTTGCAAATTTTTTTGTCGTTACTATACTTCCACTGGACGTGGAAGTAATTAAAGATTTTAAATAAGTTGACCATATATTCGACGTATTTTGGCAGCTGAACACGATCCGCTGTCAGTTTTGCTCCATCAGGTCAGAATTTTTTTTAAATACGAAAAACAGGGGAAAACAGGCCAGAATGGGGTTTAAAATATAAATTAAAGTAAAAATAAGTAGACCATATATTCGATATATTTTTGACCGCTGAACACGATACCGATGTCAGTTACAACCAATCAGGTCCTGAGTTCTTATTTATCCTGATTTATTCTTTTCTGTAGTACCGTACCCTTTTGTCTCCAAATGATTGCGTAATGGTTTTCTTTTTCGTTTTATTGCTTTCGTTTTCACATCCCTATTCAATGTCCAACAGCAGTTTGCCATCATATTAACATCCCAGCAAACACACTAGAGGTGGCAAAGCAATGGGCCATTAGATTTATGACTGGTAAAGTGTTGGCAACTTTTGCCAATACCTGAAAAGCGAATAGAAAATGCTGTTTAACATTATATCATATGTTCTGTAATGGTAAGTTGCAGGCCCGTGGAGAGCCGGTACGGGCCCAGAGATAAAATCAAATTGTCGGGCCCCCTTCGACTGGGACAAATCAAAAATACTAATTTTCAATACACAATTTGAAATACAATCAACACAAAAATGTATTTAACAGTGAAGGTGCCGGGCCCCTTCGGGACCGGGCCCCGGGGCTGCAGCCCCGCCTGCCCCCCCCTGTCGTCAGGCCTGGTAAGTTGATGGCTTTATGTGTTTAATACGCCCTTTTGTTATTGCATACTTGGAATTATTTCTTCATCGTTGGTACGTTAAATGTATAAAAGCAATCTTTTGTCAATACCAAAAAAACTAATACAAAGTGCTGTGTAACCATTATAGTTCCCGGAAATATTTAACCATCACTGGTATAGTAAATATAAAAATGCATTTTTTTGCCAATATCTGGAAAGCGAATACAAACTACTTGTCTATAATCATTATAACCCCCTTCAGACTTTTAGGACAAGATGGAAGGCAGCCATGTTTCCATTTCGATCGAAAAGTAGATCCAGTAAAATTTATATTATGTTTTTAAATGCTTGTCCAAAGTCACATTTTAACTCACTAAGGGCCGGTTTATCAGTGCGCGGTTAAGCACTTTATACTACAGCTAAATTAACCAGAAGTTTAGAATGTGAAGTTGCAGTATTGAAATGTTAAACAGAAGCACATTCTAAACTTCTAGTTAATTTAGCTGTAGGGTAAAGTGCTTAACCGCGCACTGATAAACCGGTCCTAAATCATTGCATTAACTACTAATGATCACTGTTGATGACTGTCATCTTGAAATTTTGCAAAAAAATAAATATTCAGATTAAATTCTATTACTCGTTCTTAAAATATAGATATTTCATGAGGCCCCTTTGTTTTCTGTGACTATTTTATATACAGGGTGTAACGCAACTTACCTGAAAAATTTTAACCATAGAAAGCGAGTGACGTGACATGCACATGTTTTGCAATATTATAATTGAAAATCATTTTCCTTTTATCGGATAAAATTACTAACATATCGTTAACAGTAAAATCAGGTTAGGTTCAAAATATTTTGGGCTTTGTCGCCCAGTGATTTTGGCTTAAGAAATGCACTGTCCCATCGACCTTGGTATCTAAGCTTCATTTCCTTTATGTCTTGGTGAAAACGTTCACCATGCTCTTCACTATCACCTAAATTTTCTGGAAACTGGTATATATGAGAATGCAGGATATGCTGTTTTAAATTCATTAGACAACCTAATTTTCTGAATTTTCCCGCCATGTTGGATACTATTTCTTTGTAGTCTTCGTTTTTATCAACACTTCTTTAAAGCTCTGACATTGTAGTGATGAATTTCTTATCTCTTACATCGAATACATGGTCTTCTTATTCAAACTTTTAATATTACTGATACAATAAAAAAATATATTTCGGGTGCAGGATTTGAACCCGAGACGTCCGGATCTTAAATAAAAAGTATTAGTCGCCTTACCCATTGTGCTATCTAGCCACTAAAATCCGGTTTGTAAAAACAGAATATAACATTTATTTACACATATTTGGTGATTTTCGAATCTCTAGCAAAATCGCACTTTCGGGCCTCTATGCAGTATCTTTTAACAATTTTAGCTTTGCATTATTTTCAGGTAGCAGAAACAAAATAATAGACATTGGAGAATTATACCAGTACAAACTTCAATAAGAAATATCGATTTTTTTATTTATAAGTGACCTAAACGTAAAACCGCTGCCCAAGGATCACTACTTCCACATCCAGATTTTCTATCCACGTCACTCACAACGAAAAATTTTGTATGTGGAAATAATTGTTTATGGAACTTTAATAATATAATATTTGAAATCCTCTACCCCAAAAACCCATAAAACGATATCCCACATCGGTAGTGGGGTCGGGGTGGTGATGGGGGGGGTGGTAGTGGGGGGTGGATGAAGTAAAAAAATATTTTGAGGTTTCTGGTTCCTGTACATGCACTAAATCACATTTTTTTTTCATCCCCTTTAGTAAGGAGATGGGGGTGGTAATAAGGGTGGCTAATGCCAAAATTTTTTTTGAGACCTCAGCTTTTCTTGTATATACTAAATACCAATTTCATGGACTCTTACCTGCTTCATTTACCCATTTACCCCAAATTTACCCCAATTTACCCCCCAACCCTTCGACGGAACAAGATGAAAATATAATCTAGTTCTAGATCTTGTTAAAGTACATATGTGTACCAAATTTCAAGTCAATATCTTAAACGGTTTCAGAGTAAACGTGCGCACAAAAAAAGTTACAGACAGACCGACAGACAGACAGACAGACAGACAGACAGACAGACAGACAGACCGACAGACAGACAGAAATTTTTTTTTCGTTCAAACTTAAAATCTCGACGTTTCATGACATTTTAAGCCTATTTGGACAATAAAAATTTTTAAAAATTTTTTTGTCGTTACTATACTTCCACTGGACGTGGAAGTAATTGCATTTATTAGTAAGCAGTTTGATTGTAATGGAGAAATGTTATGCATTAATACAAATTCCTTAATTTATAATATTGATTGTGATTTCAGAAAAAGTAGTATGTGTACTTCGGTGTGAAAGCACATTCCCGGATTTCGATGCTTGATGAACAATATACTATTTCTTCAAACTTTGGAAATAGGTAGTTCAAGTGCTTCCGAACAAAAAATGTTAAAGAAAATTCCACCGAAACGATTTTTCCATCGCAACATAATTTTTTCAAGGATTTTCTGACTTCCAGTCACTGTAATTCTGCAGAGAAGGCATTAAGTCAATTTTTTCATATAGCTTTTTTTGTTCGTAAACCCTTGACCTATCTATTCCCAAAGTTTGAAGAAAATTCCACCGAAATTATTTTTCCATCGCAACATAATTTTTTCAAAGATTTTTAACTTCCAGTCACTGTAATTCTGCAGTAAATCATTTTTTTCATATGACATTTTTTGTTCGGAAGCCCTTAAACTGCCTATTCCTAAAGTTTGAAGAAAATTCCACCGAAATGATTTTTCCAATGCTAATGGTGCGCGGTCCTTTAGATATCTATCTTTTACGGGGTTATCTGTAAGTGTAAAGAACGATAACATTTTTTTTTTTTGGCCCACGGGGCCCCCTCTGAAAAATTGGTTGCCCCTCCTTAAAGCATTTTCTAGCTACAGGTCTGTGTGGAGATAGAGAGAATAACTTGGTGATCGCGATAGGTTTTCAGGAATATCTAGGGTCACATAGGAATCTGGTTTTGACGAGGAGTGTACAGTGCGATTTAGTCAGAGTATAAATTTCCTTCCATAGAGGCAAATGAAATGTTCCGAGAGATTTTCGCGGTTGTCAGTATGAAAATTACTAGATTCACTGGTCGTGCTGCGTTTGAGATCGTTGAAATACCGACGTTGTGGTCCCTGTTTTGGAATCGTTTTCAAAAGAAGAAAGCATGATAGACCGCCTAAGGATCCTTCATCTCCCGCCATCCCCCCTCTCCACACAAATGCCGCCACTATAAATAACTCATCATACATGTATATTTCGCATTTCGCTACACGATTAGCATACAAGAAAAAGGCCCCACTTCACTCCACAATCCAAGTGTACAGCATTCAAACTGCAAATATCTGGTCACTCTACTGTACTAATATACAATGAAATGGACATCGAGTCTCGAGTCTGTTGTAGCCATAGGATATAATATCCTACAATAAGATTATAATTAAATTACTTACTGAGAAGTTGTTTATTCTCCTCTTGAAGTTCCTTCAGTTCGTTTGTAGTATTTTGATTTCTCAAATTTTCCAAACGTATAGCCATCAATATTTGACGGTCGCTTCGCTGAGATTCTGCAATACTATATTCCAATTCGTGTAATACTGAATTTATCTTTTTTAAACGATATTTACATTGATTTGTTTCCGACTTAACCTAGGAAATTTAGGTAAACTTTACTTGAAAATAAATAAATACTCTCATCACACTTTGCGGGTCTCCGGCATTCTGTCAAAGACGATTCTTTTAGATTAGGTAACGTTTAGAGAATTTTAAAAATAAGCACAGTGTATAATGACATTTAAATATATCTATCATAAAAAAAGAATGACATTTCAGGGACTCCATTCATTTGTTGTATCGACTATAGATGCGGGTTTCTATAGGCACGCGGTTTTTTTAAACAATTTTGTGACATTATAACCCAGTCACTTTATACATAAAAAAGGCCAAACCTCTAAAAAAATCCAACCTAAGATTTTCCAACGGGATTCTCTTTATTTTGGCGTCACAAATAATTTCTCAAAAGTCCATAAAGCCAACTGGACGGCTAAAATAATTACAGCTGGTCAAATGTCAAGAAAGTCGGTTTTTCTCAAATAACTCATAAATTATCGATTTTACGTTAATTTTGGTTATTATAGATTTGTTCGTGAGATAAATATGCATAAAAAAGGTTCTACACAAAATTTACGTAGAACAAATAGTTTTCGAGATATTGGTCTGAGAAACTTCGGAGCAAAGTGCATACGCCACTATTATATAGGTACGTAGAGTGTTGTATATAGATATAGATAACAAGACCTATGAATACAGAGGAACATCGTTTATGCACATATACCCGCATAATTTCTGTCCAAGATATCCTTGAAATGGACACTTCTTCATAATAATAATAGTAAGAGCTTTTAGTAGTAGCTTTCTAACATATTTCGAAGAGTAAAAATAAATGCATTTAAAACATAACAAGAAAGACAAGATTTACAGGAAGCATTGGCGGAATTCAAAATAGAAAACTGTTCGAAAAATTTGCTAATAAATAAGCCTGTGCAATTGTCGTCACTTCCACCCACAGCAGCAGCTACTCAACAACATCTATTCATGGTATATTACCAGGTTCAAACTTGGCTGGGAAAAGATTTACACCCTCAGCAATGGGGTTGGACTTTAAACAATAATTTATTAGAGCCAACAAGTACTCTGATTCCTCCTGCACCAGATTAACTTCTCAATTCTATTTTCTGCAATTATACAAAAGGTTGTGGCACCAATTGTGGATGCAGAAAAATAGGATTGCCATGTTCCGTAATGTGTGGCCCTGTCAAAAAATTCTTATAAAAACTTATTAAAAAAAATGTATAAGTTTTTATAATTTTTGATGTGTGTATTTGAAATGTGTTTTAACTGCATATTCTCATATGGTATCTACCAGTATTGATGAGTTGTTATAGTATATTTAATTAAAAGTTTTTAAAGGTTTTCATAGTGTTTTGAATATAAATTGCCATATGATATCTATTAGTATTGATGAGTTTTTATAGTACATGTAATTAAAAGTTTCTATAGGTTTTTATAGGTTTGTATGTAAATTTCCCATAGAAACTATTAGTATTAAAGGTTTTTTTTACAGATTTTGGTTGTGATTTGAAATACATTTTTAATGCCAAATCCCATAAACTTACATAGGTAAATAAATATTATTTACTTACTATTAATATTTCAAATATCAATAGTAATATAGTGGTAAACACTAAATACTGCAAAGTCCTCTTGTTTGCTCTAGCGTTCTAGCCTAAACGCAGTTAATAAGATAGCAGTAAAAGAGACTGCTTTCCCTGTCAAAAAAATCTCATCAATCCGTATTGAAAATTATCAAAAATTAATAAGTATCTATGAGAACCTATATGGTCAATAAGTTTCTATAAGAGTTAGGTAAAGTTGCTGTTGAAATTGTTATCAGTTTATATCAGAATTGACCAGCAAAACGAGTCAAGCCATATCCATTTGTAAATCCAAACATTTACTTATACCACATCAATGGGAATTTATGAGCACAGTATCTAATGTAATTCGTGCGGTTTTCCATGATTAAAAGACAAGTGTTTCTTTAAGAAACGAGCTGTATTAGGTTAGAACAGTTTTGATTTGCAATTGAAGATACAAATTACAATGTTTGAATAGGGATTTATGAGATCAGTTTCTATGAGTATTAATGTTTTTTTTTCAGTAATATATTAAATGTGTTTTCATTTGTTTGAATGGGTAAAAAGAAATGTCAGTTTTCAACTGCAATTACAAATACAAGTTTAATCGCTTCGAATGGGGTTATATGCGATCAATTTCTAAAAGTATTTATGCTGTTTTCCGAATATAATTGTGATGAGGTTTAATCAGTAACAAATTGTTCACTATTTGTTATGATATGGTCGGAAATTCCAAGTACACATTTAGTATTCCTTCAAGAGGATTGATGAGAGCAGTTTCTACGAGTATCTATTTGTTGTTCCTATAGTAAATTATATAAGTCTTTATCAGTACAGATTCGGATCTAATTTAAATATGAAAATTATATCAGAATAAAGCAACCAAATATTTTAAACAGTATCTATTTGTAAATCCAAACATTTACTTATACTATCTCAATGAGAATTTATGAGAACAGTATCTAATGTAAAACGTGCGGCTTTCCGTGGTTAAATGGCAAGAGATTCTATAAGAACGAGTTGCATTAGGTTAGAACAGTTTTGATTTGTAATTGAAGATTCAAAATTATAATGTTTGAATAGGGATTTATGAGATGTTTCTATGAGTATTAATGTGATTTCTTCAGTAATATATTAAATGTGTTTTCATTTGTTTGAATGGGTAAACAGAAAGGTCAGTTTTCAACTGCAATTACAAATACAAGTTTAATCGCTTCGAATGGGGTTATATATGCGATCAATTTCTAAAAGTATTTATGCTGTTTTCCGAATATAATTGTGATGAGGTTTAATCAGTAACAAATTATTCACTACATGTTATGATATGGTCGGAAATTCCAAGTACACATTTGGTATTCCTTCAAGAGGATTGATGAGAGCAGTTTCTACGAGTATCTATTTGTTGTTCCTCTAGTAAATTATATAAGTCTTTATCAGTAAAGATTCGGATCTAATTTAAATATGAAAATTATATCAGAATAAAGCAACCAAATATTTTAAACAGTATCTATTTGTAAATCCAGACATTTACTTATACTATCTCAATGAGAATTTATGAGAACAGTATCTAATGTAAAACGTGCGGCTTTTCGTGGTTAAATGGCTAGTGTTTCTATAAGAAACGAGCTGCATTAGGTTAGAACAGTTTTGATTTGAAATTGAAGATTACAAATTATAATGTTTAAATAGGGATTTATGAGATCAGTTTCTATGAGTATTAATGTTTTTTTTTTTCAGTAATATATTAAATGTGTTTTCATTTGTTTGAATGGGTAAAAAGGAAGGTCAGTTTTCAACTGCAATTACAAATACAAGTTTAATCACTTCGAATGGGGTTATATGCGATCAATTTCTAACAGTATTTATGCTGTTTTCCGAATATAATTGTGATGAGGTTTGATCCGTAACAAATTGTTCACTACATGTTACGATATGGTCGGAAATTCCAGGTACATATTTAGTATTCCTTCAAGAGGATTGATGAGAGCAGTTTCTACGAGTATTTATTTGTTGTTCCTACAGAAAATTGTATAAGTCTTTATCAGTATGCATTCGGATCTAATTTAAATGCAAAAATCATATCAGAATGAAACCTCAAATATTTTAAACAGTGTCCACCTTAAATCCAAACATTTAAAGATAATATTATAATGAGAATCCATCAGAACAGTATCTACCCTACAAACACAAAAGGTTGGCCCTTTAGCGGACCATCACTGTGCCAGAAATGAAACTTCTGGCCCAGTGATGGCCCACTGATGGGCCGATCTTCGGTGTTTGTTGGGTAATGTAACGTGTGCGGTTTTCCGTGGCTAAATTTTAAAATTATTTGCAATAAATAAGCTTTAAGGGATTCGAACAGTTTTCATTTGCATTTCCAGATAAATAGTTTTAATTGTTAGGGATTGTTAGGGATCTATGAGGTCATGTTTTTTTTTTAATAAAATGTGTTTTTATTAAAAAAAAAACATTACAGAAAGACACTGATCTCATAGATCCCTATTTAACAATTAAAACTATTCATCTGGAATTGCAAATTAAAACTGTTCAAATCCGTTAAAGCCATTTATTAAAAATACTTTTAAAATTTAGCCACGGAAAGCCGCACGCGTTACATTAGATACTGTTCTGATTGGTTCTCATTAAAATATATCTTTAAATGTTTGGATTTACAAGTGGATACTGTTTAAAATATTTGGTTGTTTCATTCTGATATAATTTTTGTATTTAAAGTAGATCCGAATGCATACTGATAAAGACAAATTTTCTATTGGAACAACAAATACATACTGATAGAAACTGCTATCATCAATCCTTTCGAAGGAATACTAAATATGTACCTGGAATTTCCGACCATATCGTAACATGTGGTAAACAATTTGTTACTGATCAAACCTCATCACAATTATTTTCGAAATACTGATCGCATATAACCCCATTCGAAGTGATTAAACTTGTACCTATTTGTAATTGCAGTTGAAAACTGACCTTTCTTTTTACCCATTCAAACAAATGAAAACACATTTAATATACTTATTACTGAAAAAAATAACATTAATACTCATAGAAACTCATCTCATAAATCCCTATTCAAACATCATAATTTGTAATCTTCAATTGCAAATCAAAACCCGGTCTTCGAAGCGTGTCGCCCGGGTTGGCTCCGGCGGGTTATGTCGCATGTAGTCCCCCCTCAAGAAACATGTAATTAGGTTTGTAACCTGTTTGTTTCTTCTAAATAAATAAATAAATAAATAAATAAAAATTGTTCTAACCTAATGCAGCTCGTTTCTTATAGAAACTCTTGCCATTTAACCACGGAAAGCCGCACGTTTTACATTAGATACTGTCCTCATAAATTCTCATTGAGATAGTATAAGTAAATGTCTGGATTTACAAATAGATACTGTTTAAAATATTTGGTTGCTTTATTCTGATATAATTTTCATATTTAAATTAGATCCGAATGGATACTGATAAAGACTTATATAATTTACTATTGGCACAACAAATACATACTCGTAGAAACTGCTATCATCAATCTTTTCGAAGTAATACGAAATATGTACCTGGAATTTCCACATGTAACATGTAGTGAACAATTTGTTACTGATCAAACATCATCACAATTATATTCGGAAAACAGCATAAATACTGTTAGAAATTGATCGCATATAATCCCATTCGAAGTGGTTAAACTTGTATTTGTAATTGCAGTTGAAAACTGACCTTTCTTTTTACCCATTCAAACAAATGAAAACACATTTAATATATTACTGAAAAAAAACATTAATACTCATAGAAACTGATCTCATAAATCCCTATTCAAACATTATAATTTGTAATCTTCAATTGCAAATCAAAACTGTTCTAACCTAATGCAGCTCGTTTCTTATAGAAACTCTTGCCATTTAACCACGCAAAGTCGCACGTTTTACATTATATACTGTACTCATAAATTCTCATTGAGATAGTATAAGTAAATGTCTGGATTTACAAATAGATACTGTTTAAAATATTTGGTTGCTTTATTCTGATATAATTTTCATATTTAAATTAGATCCGAATCACTGAACTCTACTATATAAATGGAAGGCCAGTATAGGTATATGCGCGTGAACAAAATGCGGCAATTACGGCACAGATTAAGTGGTAACGAATTCAAAAACTATAAGCCATGCGTCGACGCAGTAGAGAAATTAATGTCTGTGCTTGAACCAAACGGCTGTCTACGGGAGTTACGCGCCGATGCCAGGCTGACGCAATTCTGTGTTTTATTTCTTTTCCATAGATTCTGTAGCGTAAGTCTTGGATTAGATGCAATTTTTAGAGTCGGTGTCACCATTTTATTCTTTGTTTATTCTGTCGTTTGTGTAAAGTTGTTATAAATTGATTATTTTGTGTAATATTTTGTGACTGTTATAAACAAAGTTAATTAAGACAATATGGTGCAATCTTGTATGGTACTGTGTTGCAAGAATCGGGGCAAAGTCCCGGGTTTTAAACAGTTGCAGTAACAATAAGACCGGCTCTGACGTATTTTGTAGTGCGATTGCGCTCCTCCTTATGGTCGCCATACTTGCGCGAGGTTCAATTTGGCGTAAAAATTGGTATGGATATTGACCTTCCATTTATATAGTAGAGTTCAGTGATCCGAATGCATACTGATAAAGACTTATATAATTTACTATTGGCACAACAAATACATACTCGTAGAAACTGCTATCATCAATCCTTTCGAAGTAATACTAAATATGTATCTGGAATTTCTGACCATATCGTAACATGTAGTGAACAATTTGTTACTGATCAAACCTCATCACAATTATATTCGGAAAACAGCATAAATACTGTTAGAAATTGATCGCGTATAACCCCATTCGAAGTGATTAAATTTGTATTTGTAATTTCAGTTGAAAACTGACCTTACTTTTTACCCATTCAAACATATGAAAACACATTTAATATATTACTGAAAAAAAAAACATTAATACTCATAGAAACTGATCTCATAAATCCCTATTCAAACATTATAATTTGTAATCTTCAATTGCAAATCAAAACTGTTCTAACCTAATGCAGCTCGTTTCTTATAGAAACACTTGCCATTTAACCACGGAAAGCCGCACATTTTACATTAGATACTGTTCTCATAAATTCTCATTGAGATAGTATAAGTAAATGTAAAGACTTATATAATTTACTAGAGGAACAACAATTACATACTCGTAGAAACTGCTATCATCAATCCTTTCGAAGTAATACTAAATATGTACCTGGAATTTCTGACCATATCGTAACATGTAGTGAACAATTTGTTACTGATTAAACCTCATCACAATTATATTCGGAAAACAGCATAAATACTTTTAGAAATTAATCGCATATAACCCCATTCAAAGCGATTAAACTTGTATTTGTAATTGCAGTTGAAAACTGACCTTTCTTTTTACCCATTCAAACAAATGAAAACACATTTAATATATTACTGAAAAAAAAACATTAATACTCATAGAAACTGATCTCATAAATCCCTATTCAAACATTATAATTAGTAATGTTAAATTGCAAGTCAAAACTGTCCTAACCTAATGCAGCTCGTTTCTTATGGAAACACTTGCCATTTAACCACGGAAAGCCGCACGTTTTACCTTAGATACTGTTCTCATAAATTCTCATTGATGTGGTATAGGTAAATGTTTGCTGCTCCATTCTGGTAGAAACTGATAGAAATTTCAGCAACAGCTTTACTCCAGGCTCCAGTAGAGGGAGCTGTATACGTGTCGCTAATTCATATCTACTCTAATGTGACCTAAGGAACTAACGTGTGTTTGTTAAATTAAACAGCACAGTTCAACCAGCAGTCGGAGAGTACGGACCACCAGTGCAGTGCAGTAGTGCAGTAGTGTTGTGTCTACGATCCAAGCGAAGTGAACTACGAAGTGGCAGCCCCACACTGAAGTCGAAGAGGAGAAATATTAGACGTCTTTTTTAAGACGCTAATATAGTAAAAGATAAATAAAGTCTCCCTCACTGGAGACACCATTTATTTTACCCTTCCCCATTTACTAATCAAACATTTCTTTTCAGGTTAATAATTCTTTTTTCCCGATTTACAAACAGGTTTCCTTTACAGGTGTGAGACGAACGGCAAATACCGTGGAGGACGGTATGAGCCAACACGAGAACTCCAGAGGGCCAACACCTACGAACATGGAGTTCGAAGAGAGGGACGACCAAGTGGCCCGCCTCATGGCTGAAAACGCAGCACTGAGGGCGCAGCTTGCTGAAGTAAACAGCAAGATGTCCCAGATGAGAGCCGACATGGCCAAACAACTGGAAGCTCAACGTGCCCAGTACTTGGAGCAAAAAGCCAGAAACGAGGTGCAAGGGGCCCAGCTAACAGAGCTGGTGACAGCCATGAGAACCCTCCAGGCCGTCCAAGCGCAGCCCCAGGCCCAAGCGCAGCCCCAGGCCCAAGCGCAGCCCCAGGCCCAAGCCCAGGCCCAGGCCCTGGCCCAACCCCAGGCCCAGCCCCAGGCGACCCCAGTGGTGCAACCAGCACCTAAAGAGGCCCCCAAACGGAAAGCCGACGCCGACACAGACAGTGAAGGCGAATTCACCCTTGTCACCAAGACAAGGGCGAAGAAGGCGGCAAACCAAGACTCCCAGGTGCAACCCAGCACCCAAGAGGCCCCAAGCACCAGCCAGGCCAACCAAAGGGCCCCCAGGCCAGAAACCACCGGGGCAGACAAGACGCCCAAGATCCCACCAGTGATCCTCCGCAAGGCGGAGACATGGTCGGCTGTCCGGCAGAGGCTGGACGAGACAGGCGTCAAATTCACCAAGGCCAGGACCGTGCGAGAGGGGATCGCCATCGAGCCCCAAACGCCCGAAGACTACAGGCGTATGACGAGGATGTTCGCGCAGGAAAAGCGCGAATACCACACATACGCCCTGCCCGAAGACAGACTACTGAGGGTAGTCATCAGAGGTATCCCAAGCGGAGTAACCTCTGACGAGGTCAAGGAGGACCTCCAAACCCAGGGCTTCGCACCAGTCTCCGTCCACAGGATGACATCAAGGAGGACAAAACAAGAGATCCCCCTGATGTTGGTTCAGGTCCCCCACAGTGAGGAGAAAATCCTATCGGTGAACCGCTGCTGTTCACTGGTGGTCCGCACTGAGAGGCAGAAAGCCGCCCTGGCAATCGCACAGTGTCACCGCTGTCAGCGATTCGGCCATGCCCAGGGGAGATGCACCGCACAGGCCAAGTGTGTGAAGTGCGCTGAACCACACCACTCCGGGGACTGCGAGAAGCCCCGAAATGTACCGGCGAAGTGTGCCAACTGCCAGGGGGCACATCCAGCCAGTTACAGAGGGTGCCCCAAGTACCCAAAGAAGACGGCGGCGGCGAAACCAGCCCCCGCAGCCAAGCCAACCCAGTCCGGTGCTGCCCCTAAAAAGGCAACACCCTCAACTGGAGGCCTGAGCTACGCCAGGGTAGCTCAGGGCAAGGCAGGGAAGGGACAGAACCCAGGCCCAGCCCCCAGGCAGCAGGCACCCGCTGAGGCCCAAAACCTCACCGCGGTGCTTGCACAGATGCAACAAATGTGCTCAGCAATGAGCGCATTTTTTGCACAAATGCCAGCATTTACTAATGTATAATGTTGTTTCAGGTCAAACCAGGGTTCCTGCAGGTCGCATCGTGGAATGTCAACGGACTGCGAGAGAGAAAACTCGAGGTAGAGGAACTCCTCGCCAGGGGTGACATAGACATAATGGCACTGCAGGAAACGAAGCTGCGACCAGACCAGGCTATCAACTTCCCAGGATACCACGTATACAGGAAGGACTGGACGGGGCCATACAGACGAGTAATGAGAGGAGTAGCCCTGCTAGTGAAGACGAGCATCGCGCACCACCCGATCCTACTCCCAGAGACGGAGACCCTGCAGGCCACAGCCATAGTAGTGTCCACGGCACGAAATGGCGACATCAGAGTGGTCTCCTGCTACCAGCCACCCAACAACATGCTGCTAGACGCAGACCTGGACTTGGTTCTTCCCCCAGGGACCCAGACGGTTGCCATCGGCGACTTCAACGCCAAGTCCCCGGAATGGCACAGTAGGATTACAAACACTCGAGGACGAGAGCTACTGCGATTCCTGGGACGACACGATGGCAACCTGCTGGTCCTTGGCCCGGAGGGACCGACCCATGACAATGGTGTTGGGAGGCCGGACGTCCTGGACATTGCGATGCTGAAGGAGATCCCCCTCGAAGCCGAAATCACCGCCATGATGGATGGTTCCACCGATCACAGCCCCATTCTCCTAGAACTAGGAGAAAAGGACGGTGAGAACACGACAACATTCATCAAAAGGAGGACGGACTGGGAAGTGTTCCGTGCAGAACTGCAGAGGAACATCGCACACATTCCCAGACTCGAAACCGAGGCAGACGTGGAGAGGGCCATCACCTCCCTGGAGGACCAGATCCAGGCGGCACTAAGGGTAAGTACCACCGAGACGGAAACAAGGCGAGCACCAGCTCCCCTGGCCAACCTCCCAGAGGAGACCAGGCAGCTGATACGGGACAGACGAAGTGCCAAGAGACGGGCCCAGAGAACCCGACTCCCGGAGGACAGGAGATACTACAACACCCTGAGCCGGAGAGTCAAGGCCGCCCTTCAGGAACACAGACAAGAAGGGTGGCAACGCCACCTGGAATCCCTGGACACGCAGGACAGGAGCATCTGGACCACCCAACGGGCCCTGCGAAACCGGCGGACTCCCATGCCCCCGATCCACGGAGAGAATGGTGTTGTCTACACTCGCCAGGAAAAAGCCGAGGCTTTTGCCGACAGCTTGGAACTGCAGTGTAGGGAAAACCAACTCGATGATGAGGACGAGGACTGGGAGGACGACGTGAGGCGCAGGGTACGTAGGATGAACCGTCTGCCAGATGAAGACCACATCCCCCCGACCACCCCCGAGGAGGTCAAGGAGATCCTAAGGAGCCTAAAACCCAGGAAAGCTCCAGGATGTGATGGCATTGGGAACATCGCCCTCAAGAAGCTGCCCCGGAAAGGAGTAGCGGCGATGGTCAACATCATCAACGCAATGTTGAGGTTGAGACACTTCCCTTCCAGGTGGAAAAAGGCCGACGTCATAGTCATCCCAAAGCCAGGTAAGAACCTAATGTTTCCTTCCTCTTACAGGCCAATCAGTCTACTCCCAGCGATGAGTAAGGTAGCCGAACGAGTCATACTCAAGAGGATAGCCGAGAAGACAGAAGAGCTGGAAGTCCTCCCAGACGAGCAGTTCGCCTTCAGGACAGGGCACTCCACTGAACTCCAAGTGCTCCGCCTCACCGAGGAGGTCACGAAGGGGTTCAACCAACGACAGGTCACGGCAGCGCTGTTCCTGGACGTTGCCAAAGCCTTCGACAGGGTCTGGCACGACGGTCTCCTAGCCAAAATGATGAGTATGGGTTACCCCATTGCACTCGTCAAGCTAGTGAGATCGTACCTCCACAGGAGACAGATGAGGGTGAAGATCGTGGACAGGGTGTCCACGTACAGAACAATGGAGGCAGGAGTCCCCCAAGGCTCAGTGCTGTCCCCCCACTTGTTCTCCATCTTCACATCCGATCTACCCCGGACGGAGAGGACCTCCATGGCCCTCTACGCCGATGACACAGCCCTGACTGCCAGATCCTGGAGTGCCAGGCTAGCCACCAGAAACCTCCAGGAGGCGGCCACCCTCCTAGAGGACTGGTGCAACAGATGGAAGGTAGCCGTCAACGCCGAGAAGAGCAAGGCGGTACTCTTCAAGAAGGTAAGAAAACAAAACCCCACAGGTCACGTTTCCATGTTTGGTGAGGACATCCAATGGCACGACTCCGCCAACTACCTTGGCGTGGTCATGGACAAAGGCCTAACATGGAGACTAAACACGGAGGCCATCGTCAAGAAGGCCAGGAGGACGAGAGCCCTAATCTACCCGATGACGGGTAGACAGAGCAGACTCAACCTGAGGAACAAGCTCACGCTTATCAGGTCCCTCATCCGGCCTCAGCTGACGTATGCTTCGGTAGCTTGGGGCTACCAAGCAAAGAGCTACCTCCAGCAGATCCAGAGAGTGGAGAACGTCGCCCTCAGAACGGCAGTCGATGCACCCTGGTTCATCCGCAACGAGGACATCTACAGGGACCTGGAATACACCCCGGTCACTGAGATCATCAAGCAGAGAGCCAGAAAGATGTACGCCCTTGCCGAGGAGCATGGGAACCCACTAGTCAGGGAGGCAACTGACTATGACCCAGCAGATGCTCCGAGGCACAAGCGGCCGAAGGTGCAGCTCCTGGATAACGGGTGAGTATGAGAAGTACCACCAACCGACGACCCACCCCCACGGAAGAGACATGACGATACCCAACCACCCACCCAAGACCCTGCGGGTACCGGACAAACAACCGTCCAGTATCTGTAGTCCCCCTAGCTCCGGGCAGACCAAAAATGCTACCAAAGCAGTTAGGTCTGCCCTTCCTCGAGCTACACAGCTCATCCTTACCCTACCGATGATCCGGATGACAGGATGCCTCTTGGCATCTTGTGTACCGGCAGTCACTCCCGCCACAAACCCAAAACACCCAACAGACCGATGACTACCCCCCGGGGGGCAAACAAGCTGGCGAAGAGCAGAAGACGAAGAAAGAAGAACGCCAGAAGAGGCCTTAGCCAGCAAGGTCCAACGAGCCAGGACCCAGGGAGGTGGACCGAAATCGTCTGCACCGCTCACAATTGTGAGTGGGGCCGACGTAAAGTAAGTTCGCCCGCCCTGCACGAGGCTGGTCCCCGGTCTATAGCGATGTACTGGGGTAAAGGGCAATAGTCCTGCCTGGCCCCAGACATCCGAGACCGACATCTATAGCCAAGAATATTGGCGTTAAATTAAAAGTAAAGCAGTCTCTTTCACTGCCAACTCATTCATTGATTCTAGGCTAGAACAAGAACACCCGAGGAAATAAGGACTTTGCAGTATTTTGTGTTTACCACAATATTAGTATTTCTATTTGAAATATGCAATTTAAACTGTTCATTTGTCGGCATGCATATCCAAATTAATACTAATAAAAAAGCAAAATGGAAGTTTACAATAAAAATACATCTGTAAAATATACAATTGAAACTGTACATTTGTTGACATGTATATCCACATTAATACTAATAAAAAGACAATGTTGAAATTTACAATAAAAACATGTTGATAAATGGTGTGTTAAATACAATAGATACTGGAGAAAGGACGGACTGGACTCTTATGATATTACTTATAGAAAAGTTTAGAATCTCTTTAAAGTTGTATCTGTAATTCCATATGTTTACAGATATAAGGGCAAGGGTGCATTTGCAGACACTAAACTGTAGATTTGTTGATGTATATTTCATATAAGTACTCATGAAAGGGCAACATGATAATTCCAAATAGCTCATTCGGAATTACTGTTTCATAACCGATTTAAAACTTAATAAAACAGATAAAATCCTGTCTGTATAATAATAATATAACTTATAGGAACGATAAAACCGCATCAATTTTTTTTTATAAGTTTCTATGTGGAATTTTTGGCAGGGTTACTTTCAATTTAACAAGCCCACGCTAGTTTCTTAGGTCACATTAGATTAGATATGAAGTTTTTATAATATTGGCTGCGTACAATGGGTTTTTAATGTAAATTCCCTATATGGAGTCTATCGGTAGTTATACGTTTTTACGGTAATTGAAATATGAAGTGTTATAATAGATATTTTATATGTATTTGAAAAGTATTTTTAATGAAAATTCTCCATACGAGGCCTATCAGTATTTGTAAGTTCTTATATGGTGTTTGAAATACGAAGATTTTAAGTGGTTCAGATGTGTCTAAGTTCTTGAAGTATTTGAAATGTGTTTTGAATGTAAATTCCTTGCTTGAAGTCTATCAACACGTGCACGTTTTAATAATAAACACGAAGTTTTTATAAAATTCTATGAGGATATGCAATGGGGTTTTAAAGTAAATTCTCTGAATGAAGTCGGTATATTTATAAGTATTTATGGTAATTAAGTTTTATAGGTTTTTATATGAATTTGAAAGATATTAATGTAAACTCTCAGTACGAGGCCTATAAATATTTATAAGTTTTTATGGCGTTTGAAACATGAATATTTTATAGATTCTGTGAGTTTTTAATGTATATTCCTCGCTTGAGGTCTATTGTAAAATTTGTATGCTTTTATGGGAATAAGAGGGTTTTCTAAAGTACAAAATGTGTATATACTTACAATGGATTTTAATCTTACAATGGATTTTAATGTAAATTATATGAAATTTATTGTATTAGTAAGTTTAGTTTAGTAAGTACTTTAACTTTTTTAGGTTGACTACTATTGAAATCCCATGAAAATTTTTCAAATTAATAGTTTTAAATAATACTTTTCAATGTGCACTGAGAAATCCTTATTAAATTCTTATATAAAACTTACTATATATACTAATTATTTCTTATTAAATGTTATAAAATTCATGCCTGGATTCCTCATGAAACATTATTAGTTTTACTACTATTGGAACGCCATGAACACTAATCAAATGAATAGTCGTAAATCATTATTAATACTTTTTAATAGATGTCCCTATAAATCCTTATTAAATTCTTATATAAACTAAACTGATATGGACCCATGAAGTCTTATAAAAATAAGTACAAATATATCCTTATAAAAATGTATAAAATGCCTACTAGGAACTCCTTGGTATATTTTTTCATTTTCATTACTCTTCAGATTCCAAAAAGACTCACAAAAGTATTCGATAATACCTTATTCATAATTTTTAACATGCATTCTTACACATTTCCATTAAATTCTTATATAAACTAAACTAATATATACCTACCCATGAAGTCTTATAAAAATAAGTACAAATAATTACTACGAAAATTCCTAGCTATCTTTATAATAAAATCTGCTTTAACTCAGACGTTCATAACATTAAAACTAGAAAGAGAAATCATATAATACCACCATCTCATAAAACTAGCCTTTATGAACGGTATTTTACTCATAATATTTCAAAGCTATATAATGCAGTCCCAGAAAATATTAAAACAATGTCCACCAAACAATTTAAAATAAATATGTCAAGTTACTTATACAGTGATCAGTAATAAAATAAAAAAATTTAAAAAAATAAATAAAAGATTAAAAACAAAAGAAATTATAATATATATGTTAAAATAAAACACTATAATTTTAAAATGGTTTTGTTTAACTGTGCGTCACAATTTAGTCATTTAGTAATGTAATTAGGATTAAGATAGGCACTGTAAGTTATACATTTTGTATTCTTATGATATAGTAACCTAGGTTAGTGTATTAATCCGGGGGGTAGAGCCTTGCACTACTTGCTTGAACACAGCCTAGTGGTTTTCCTCAACCATACAATGGTACTTTATGAATATTTGTTAACCTGTTTTTTTGTATATATGAAAGGAAAATAAATGTATTATTATTATTATTATTATTATTATTATTATATATCCTTATAAAAATGTATAAAATGTCTACTAGGAACTCCTTAGTATATCTTTTCAATTTCATTACTCTTCAGATCCCATAAAAAGCCACAAAAATATTCGATGTAATACCTTATTAACACTTTTTATATATCCTCATTAAATTATTATATAAACTAAACTGATAATAACCCCTCAGATCTTACAAAAACCATATAGTAATTGTTTCTTATAAAAGATTACAGAACTCGTATTTGATTTTACTGATGAAACCTTTTCAGTTTCAACACTATTCAGATCCCATGAGAACTTATCAAATTAAAAGTTGTAATCCCATATAAAAACTGTTTTTAGTATAAACACTTATGGAAACATACCAATAACAACATGGGTATTCCAACTCAATTAAGACTCCTTTAGATACTTATTCATCCCAATATAATTTCTATATGGCAAAATTAATGTACTGTATAAAACCTGTATCATGATCTATAAGTTTGAAATAGGATTTTTTGACAGGGGGCTCTTGTCTGGGCCAGTCGTGTCTCAATACGATGTCCGAGGATACAACCATTGAATCTGAGTTCAACGATGATGAAGACGAACTCATTTTGTTATTTTACACTGAGATGGTTGTTGACCAAGATGAAAATATTGAAGAAGTGGAAATAGAAGGATAGACGGAGACGAAGAAGAAGAAGTCAGCAAAGACGAACCATAATCAACAGAATTATAATATAACTTGTAACCCAAGGATTAGGCCTACAGGGACACCATGTAAAAAAACACACCTTGCATTTTACCTCAAAGGTGGTGCGGAAACGAATGCAGCACAATGTCCTTGTTTTCTCAATAATCTCAAAAACTATTGGTTCTACGTAAATTTTTTATAGGACCTTTTTTATGCACATTTATCTCACGAAAAAATTTTATAATAACCAAAATTAACGTAAAAGCAATGATTTACAAGATATTTGAGAAAAACCGATTTTCTTGACATTTTACCTGCTGTAACTATTGTATCGTCCAGTTGGCCTTATGGACTTTTGAGAAATTATTTGTGGTGCCAAAATAAAGAGAATCCCGTTGGAATATCTTAGGTTGTATTTTTTTAGAGGTTCATGTATAAAGTGACTGGGCTATTATTTCAGTTGGTGGAAATGTTTTGCTTATAGACCAGGAGACCGCCGACCACTAATTGAGTGTCATAGATTTACTCCCAAAATGTGTAAGTTGTTGTTAATTTGGTGCAGTAGAGCACAGAAATGTTCATGCCAGCTGTTTTTTTTGGTACAGGGGCGTACGGCAGACCCCCAAATGTGCATGAAATATAACTTGTAAAAGTAAAAAAACAGCCACAAATAAGTCATAGGTTTACGCATGGGGATTTGTTAATTTACCCCCAAAAATCATGAATCCAGACTCCCATTTATTTTGGGTGGTACAAGGAGGTGCTACGCTCGCCCAAATTTGAAAGAAAGTCAGGTACAAAAAAATGTGCGCCATCTTTGACAAGTGATTCAAAGGTCTTGCCCAACGACATATAATTTAGACCTCGTTGGTCTTGCCTTTCACGATAATGGGGAACAATCCAAGCCAGTTCTGAATATATCCGACAGATTGCACCATGCATACTCGGTTTAGTCATTCTGAACTTGTCATATAATATAACCTGTAATAGTTTAAATTTCCTATGTTGGAACACTTTGGTACACAGCAACATGTTTTCATTTTATACGTTTTTCTAATTAATTTTGTTTATTCAAAGAGATACTGTTCGTATTGACATTGGATATAACCCCAACAGCGCGAACAACCCACAGACCTAGAAAGGTATGTGAAACAACCGAATACGGCTGCTGCACTCTGGCGGAAATAATAGGGAGTTTTGAAGCCTCTTATTTTACGTGTCTTTATTAATGTTTCCGTTATTGTGAGCATGCGCGTTGTGATGTTCCGTAAATAAAGGATTGTCAAAAAAAAAAGAGATTTTAAAGCCTTTGTATAATAGTAGCGTGTGTGAGTCGGAAAAAAACCCGAAAATTGTAAATATTTTGAGCCGGAACAAGATTACCTCTCCCCCCCGTTTTCGAGGATGCTGAACACGATGGCGGTGTCAGAATTTCTCTTTGGGGTTGCCCCTCAAAACGGCCAAAAACCACCCCCGAGAGGGGTAAAACGCGCTTCACTCGATTTCCCTGTAGAAAATAACCTTCCCCTCGGTTTCGAGAATGCTGAGCACGATGGTGGTGCTGGATATCGCCTTCGACCCCAACCAACTCCTCCACCGACCAATACTCACCCCCGAAAGGGGTGAATTTTTTTTTCGTAATATCAGGCAAATTGCATTTCTATCCGTTTTCGAGGATGCTGAGCACGATGGTGGTGCTGGATATCGCGTTCGACCCCGACCAACCCCTCCACCGGCCAATACTCGCCCCCGAAACGGGTGAATTTTTTTTATATATATGTATGATATATATACTATATATACATGTGTATGGGTGCATATTAATACATCCTTGAAAACGGAAATAAATGTGTTTCCCGCTGATATTACAAAAAAAAAAAATTCACCCCTTTCGGGGGCGAGTATTGGCCGGTGGAGGGGTTGGTCGGGGTCGAACGCGATATCCAGCACCATCATCGTGCTGAGCATCCTCGAAAACGGGGGGAAGGTTTTTTTCTCCAGGGAAATCGAGTGAAGCGCGTTTTACCCCTCTAGGGGGTGAGTATTGGCCGGTGGAGGGGTTGGTCGGGGTCGAACGCGATATCCAGCACCACCATCGTGCTCAGAAGCCTCGAAAACGGAAAGAAATGCAATTTGCCTGATATTACGAAAAAAAAAAATCACCCCTTTCGGGGGCGAGTATTGGCCGGTGGAGGGGTTGGTTGGGGTCGAAGGCGATATCCAGCACCACCATCGTGCTCAGCATCCTCGAAAACGGTGGGAAGGTTATTTTCTGCAGGGAAATCGAGTGAAGCGCGTTTTACCCCTCTCGGGGATGGTCTTTGGCCGTTTTGAGGGGTTGCGCAACCCCAAAGAGAAATTATGACACCGCCATCGTGTTCAGCATCCTCGAAAACGGGGGGGGGAGGTAATCTTGTTCCGGCTCAAAATATTTACATGTTCGTCCGACTCACACACGCCACTATAACGTACGTTTTTAATGTGCACCAACGTTAACAAATTTAACCTCACTTTTGACATAGTAAGTGTTCTGT
Organism: Rutpela maculata; assembly: GCA_936432065.2. Lineage (NCBI taxonomy): Eukaryota > Metazoa > Arthropoda > Insecta > Coleoptera > Cerambycidae > Rutpela > Rutpela maculata. The sequence goes on from OW386286.2 coordinate 109,442,139, forward strand.
GCTTTTAGCCTAAGTTGTAGCTTTACGTTTTGGTTTCTTTTTTGATTAAATTGTCGATTTTTGTGGCTTTTGACTGGTTTTTAATTGTTTATATTAGCAGTACTCATAAAAAGTAAGGTTAGTTCAGTTAGTTGCGTTCAAAAAAGATTACTGATCGGCTGTCCGCTATGATGCCGATTGTATACTAATCTCTGTTGTTTTATATAATGTTTTTGCATTTATAAAGAAGAATTAAAGCGCAAATAATGTTAATTAAGATGAAATAAAATAATTTTATGCAATTCCTCTTTTTATGTTGCTTTACTTCTCACATAAATCCTCAAAAAAATATGAGCCGACAACGTGTCTGAAACTTTATACGTAAATAACCGAACGTTGTTGGGCCGCAATTAATGTAGCACGCTATCGCTTAATAACGGAATCGGTTATTATGTTGTAACTGCGCATGAGCACAATAACGTTAACGTTGATATGAACGTTAAATAAGAGGCTTAAAAACTCCCTAATAAAAAGAAACGATCCCCATTGACGGCGTATCGGAGGTTAATACCCCATTTATAGTTACTCGTGTAATTTGATGAGTATCATAAATTTACGACTGGCAATCAGAAATTTGCTAAGTATCAATCTCCTGGGTTCGCCATCTTTGGAAAGTGGTGCGAAGGTTTTGCTTTTCACGATAATTGACGGCGTATCGGCTCTTTCCTACCGCATACACTAGTTACCATTGTAATTCGTTGAGTATCACAAATTTACGACCGGCAATCATAAACTTGGTAAGTATCCTCCTGGAGTGCGAAAATGCATTCGCCATCTTTGAAAATTGGTGCGAAGGTCTTGCCTTTCACGATAATTGACAGCGTATCGGAGCTTCCTACCGCATGTACGGGTTATCCGTGTAATTTGATGAATATCATATTAAAGGAAAATATTGATTTTCAAAAAGCATTCTCAGCTCTCAGCAACAATAGAACAATGATGAATATTGACAAATTAATAAACGCTGAGAATAAAATAGAGAAATTTACTTGTCGCATGTACGGTCTAGAAAATATGAAATCTGTTGACGAAGCAAAATTGACCATATTCAATGAAAAATTTCAAGCAAAGAAAAATTCTGAACAATTTATAAATCGCTGCCCAAGGAATCACTACTTCCACATCCAGATTTTTTATCCAGGTCAAAAAATTTTGTATGTGGAAATAATTGTTTATGCATGGAACTTTAATAATATAATATTTGAAATCCTCTACCTCAAAAACCCATAAAACGATACCCCACTTCGGTAGCGGGGTGGGGGTGGTGATAGGGGGTGGTATAGTGGGGGTGGATGAAGTAAGAAAACATTTTGAGGTTTCTGGTTCTTGTACACACACTAAATCACATTTTTTTTTCATCCCCTTTAATAATGGGGTGGGGGTCACTAATGCCAATTTTTTTTTTCTTGTATACAGTGTGTCCCAGAGGATAGATGTAACAAGAGGAGTAATGGACCAAAAATTTTGGAATTTTAGAATGGTATTTGGGGATTGAGTCCTGCTTGTTGTAAAGCTAAAGTATACCAAAAATGATTTGATTTGGTGTTCTACAGGGTGTTTTATAAGCAAAGTTGTAAAAATCACCACTAATAAAGTACCTTTATTTTTCAAAATATGAAAAAATTCCACTAAGAAAAGTTATTTAGAATGCAATTTTATACCTCTATACTCTATACCAAATTTCAGGAATATAAAATTATTTTTTTGAAACTTCCCATTTTTTAAATAAATTAGTATTTTATTATGAACCATTCAATTAAAACTGCATAGAAATTATTTTTTGTGAATTACAACTTCATTTTTTATTTACCAATAGCCTACTTTTTGATATGATTAACATTTGCTCCTACACAAAACTTTAAATATGAATTCTTAATTCGCAAAAAATGGGAAGTTTCAAAAAAATAATTTTATATTCCTGAAATTTGGTATAGAGGTATAAAATTGCATTATAAATAACTTTTCTTAGTGGAATTTTTTCATATTTTGAAAAATAAAGGTACTTTAATAGTGGTGATTTTTACAACTTTGCTTATAAAACACCCTGTAGAACACCAAATCAAGTCATTTTTGGTATACTTTAGTTTTACAACAAGCAGGACTCAATCCCCAAATATCATTCCAAAATTCCAAAATTTTTGGTCCATTACACCTCTTGTTACATCTATCCGCCTGGAACACACTGTATACTAAATACCAATTTTATGGACTCTTACCTGCTTGATTTACCTATTTACCCCGAATTTACCCCAATTTACCCCCCAACCCTTCGACGGAACAAGATGAAAATATAATCTAGTTCTAGATCTCGTTAAAGTACATATATGTACCAAATTTCAAGTCAATATCTCAAACGGTTCCAGAGTAAACGTGCGCACAAAAAAGTTACAGACAGACCGACAGACATAAATTTTTTTCGCTCAAACTTAAAATCTCGACGTTTCATGACATTCTAAGCCTATTTGAACAATAAAAATTTTTAACAATTTTTTTGTCGTTACTATATACTTCTATTAGTGGCTTCTTAAAATATTTGTTTAAAGTAAACATGCGTGTAATTGCAAATGCATTTATTTATTAAATGCGGTATTAAGCTCCGATACGCCGTCAATTATCGTGAAAGGCACCACTTGTCAAAGATGGCGCACGTATTTTCGCAATCAGGAGGTTCATACTTACCAAGTTTCTGATTGCCAGTCGTAAATTTATGATATTCATCGAATTAAAGGAGTAATCAGTTCATACGATAGGAAACTCCGATACGCCATGAATTACCGTGAATGGCAAGACCTTCGCACCACTTTTTAAAGATGGCGAATGTCTTTTCGCACTCAAGTTCCTGATTGCCATTACTTACAATTTTTTTTACCTGACTTTTTCTTCAAATTTGGGCGAGCTTAGCGCTTCCTTGTACCACCAAAAATAAATGAAAGTCTGTATTCATGATTTTTTGTGGGTAAGAAATCCCTCCAACCCCCATGCGTAAACTTATGACTTATTTGTGGCTTTTTTTTACTTTTAAAAGTCATATTTCTTACACATTTGGGGGGCCTGCCATACGCCCCTGTACCAAAAAAAAGGGGCTGGCATGGACATTTCTGTGCTCAAATTAACAATTCACACATTTTGGGAGGAAACCTATGACACACAATTTGTGGTCGACGGGCTCCTGGTCTATATCATATTATTACGAGTCATATATATAGTGCAGTTTACACTAGTTCACAAGTTCAAAGCCGTGTTAATTCTTGATAAAGTTCGTAAAAATATGAGTGAGGGCTCATTGGATTCGGAATAACGACTAGAAAAATGTTCAAAATTTTCAAACCCGCACATAAATAATTGCAAAAGTTATAAACAAATGAAAATTGAAAAACCGCTGCCCAAGGAATCACTACTTCCACATCCAGATTCTCTATCCAAGTCACTCACAACGAAAAAACTTTGTATGTGAAAATAATTGTTTATGGAACTTTAATAATATAATAATTGAAATACTCTACCCCAAAAACCCATAAAACGATACCCCACATCGGTATAGAGAGGTGGGGGTGGTGATAGGGGGGTGGTAGTGGGGGGGGTGGATGAAGTAAAAAAATATTTTGAGGTTTCTGGTTTCTGTACATGCACTAAATCACATTTTTTTTCATCCACTTTAATGAGGAGGTGGGGGGTGGTAATGGGGGTGGTTAATGTCAAATTTTTTTTTGAGACCTCAGCTTCTCTTGTATATACTAAATACCAATTTCATGGACTCTTACCTCCTTGATTTACCCATTTACCCCAAATTTACCCCAATTTACCCCCCAGCCCTTCGACGGAACAAGATGAAAATATAATCTAGTTCTAGATCTCGTTAAAGTACATGTGTGTACCAAATTTCAAGTCAATATCTTAAACGGTTCCAGAGTAAACGTGCGCACAAAAAAAAGTTACGACAGACCGACAGACAGAAATTTTTTTTGCTCAAACTTAAAATCTCGACGTTTCATGACATTTTAAGTCAATTTGGACAATAAAAATTTTTAAAATTTTTTTGTCGTTACTATACTTCCACTGCACGTGGAAGTAAAAAAACCGATGCCCAAGGAATCACTACTTCCACATCCAGATTCTCTCTCCAGGTCACTCACAACGAAAAAACTTTGTATGTGAAAATAATTGTTTATGGAACTTTAATAATATAATATTGAAATCCTCTACCCCAAAAACCCATAAAACGATACCCCACATCGGTAGTGGGGTGGGGGTGGTGATAGGGGGATGGTAGTGGGGGGTGGATGAAGTAAAAAAATATTTTGAGGTTTCTGGTTCCTGTACATACACTAAATCACATTTTTTTTTCATCCCCTTTAATAAGGAGGTGGGGGTGGTAATGGGGGTGGCTAATGCCAAAAATTTTTTTTGAGACCTTAGCTTCTCTTGTATATACTATATACCAATTTCATGGACTCTTACCTGCTTAATTTACCCATTCACCCCAAATTTACCCCAATTTACCCCCCAACCCTTCGACGGAACAAGATGAAAATATAATCTAGTTCTAGAACTCGTTAAAGTACATATGTGTACCAAATTTCAAGTCAATATCTTAAACGGTTCCAGAGTAAACGTGCGCACAAAAAAAAGTTACAGACAGACCGACAGACAGACCGACAGACCGACAGACAGACAAACAGAAATTTTTTTTTCGCTCAAACTCAAAATCTCGACGTTTCATGACATTTTAAGCCTATTTGGACAATAAAAATTAAAAAAAATTTTTTTGTCGTTACTATACTTCCACTGGACGTGGAAGTAATAACGAGTTTTGTTTTACTTCCACATCCAGCGGAAGTAGAGTAACGACAAAAAAATTTTGAAAAATCTGTATTGTTCAAATAGGCTTAAAATGTCATGAAACGTCGAGATTTTAAGTTTGAGCGAAAAAAAAATTTCTGTCTGTCGGTCTGTCTGTAACTTTTTTTTGTGCGCACGTTTACTCTGGAACCGTTTAAGATATTGACTTGAAATTTGGTACACGTATGTACTTTAACGAGATCTGGAACTAGATTATAATTTCATGTTGTTCCGACGAACGGTTGGGGGATAAATTGGGGTAAATTTGTTTTAAATGGGCAAATCAAGCAGGTAAGAGTCCATAAAATTGGTATTTAGTATACACAAGAGAAGGGAGGGGATGAAAAAAAAATGTGATTTAGTGTATGTACAAGAACCAGAAACCTCAAAATATTTCTTTTCTTCATCCACATCCACTACCCACTACCACCCTCCTATCACCACCCCCACCCCACTACCGATGTGGGGTATCGTTTCATAGGTTTTTGAGGTAGAGGATTTCAAATATTATATTATTAAAGTTCCATAAAGAATTATTTCCACATACAAAGTTTTTCGTTGTGAGTGACTTGGATAGGGAATGTGGATGTGGAAGTAGTGATTCCTTGGGCAGCGGTTTTTTGTAAATAACTCGAAAACTATTAGTATTTAAGAAATTTTAAGGAAGGATTCAAAGAGGAAAAAATTTCCAATATAAAAGTCCCGACTCCCGAAACTCTCTCTATTATTAATAATTTTAATTTAATGTTGAAAATAGAGCTCCGCGCGGCGAACACTAAACCGTTACGAAGCTCTAAAACCAGCCGTAATAAGTAAAATTATTTTTTATGTTATTCAATATTAATTTAAAAATTTGAAAAAATTATGGTAATATTTAGACACTTAAAGGAACAATATCCCGTTGGAAAAAAATTTTTTCACCGATTTTTCATAAAATGAGCCTATTGTTAATTAACAATTTTTTTTAGAGTTTGCGTTTATATTTCAAGTCGGATAATTGTTAAAGAAAAGCCACTAAAATTATTTCGCTTCGTGGAGACTTTATGTCAACTATACTTTATGGGATTATGACATTGCGATGTTTTTAATTGTTATAGTATATTAGTTATTAATTATTTAACCTAACAAAAATTAAAAAATTAAAAAGTGAGGTTGAAAATTTTTTTTTATTAATTTTAATAATTATTACTGTTTTTATATTCAAAAGTACTATAAGATCACATAAACTTTAAATTTTCATTGCTAATTGTTTAAACAATTTTTTTTATAAACAAATAGATAAATTACGTAATTTTGAAAAAAAAAATTTGCCATTTTATTGGTTATAAAATACAGGGTGCGGCAGAAAGCATGGGTGTTTTTGGGAAGGGTAGTATACGCGAACGGAGGGGAGTAGAGCGTTGTGGTTATGATCATTTAACTCGGGAAGAAACGCCATTTGTTAGTCACAATGGTTATCTGGACGAGAGAACATCATGCGTTCGCAGTCGAGGAGTATTTGAAATCGGGCGAGTCTGTGATTGTTGAGCAAGGCGTTTACGGAGGGTTGTGTATATGGTCGTTCAACTCGGGGAGATACGCCATTTGTTAGTCACAATGGTTATCTGGACGAGAAAATATCGTGCGTTCGCAGTCCGGTCCCGAAACGTGACACAATCGTCAGATGGGTTCAGAATTTAATTTTTATTTATTTTTTTAAAATTTTTTTATATTTGTTGATTTTTTAATTTTTAAAAAATGATTATTTTTTCATGATTTCCATTTTTTGGTTGTTTAATGGCAACATGTAAGCTTTCATTTTTCGCAATAATTTTTTTTTTACTTAAAAAATAGCCGAGTTATTCCCATTTCAAAAACACCCATCCATTCTGCCGCACCCGTTATTATGATTATGTAACGTGGTTTGAGCCTGCCCTCTATGAAGTCAGGAAATTAAGCGCACGGCACTGACCAGTACGGTAGGAAAAAGAAAAGGAGGTAGTCAAGAGATAGATAGTCGAACGCGTGTTCCACTGTCGAGGGAGCCAAGTGTTAGTTTGTTATTAATTAATATAAAACAATATACGTGGTATATTATACGCCTATCAGCGGAGTCTATATTTGCAGTACAAGTGTATTTATTGAAATTGTGTGGAGAGTACTCATTCATAACAGAAAGCGTTCGACGTGTAATCAAAGGCCATACTCCTGTTTGTAATAAACGTGTTTGAGTGAAATTTCGGGTCTTTCTTTGTTTTCCCTTATAAATGAAGTGGTGCCCAACGCTCCCAAGGCTAGCGTTACTGCCAATATAAGAAGCCCGACCATCTCCCTTCAGCAGCCGAGCCACCCACATGGTGCATGGGTGTAAAGCACCACAAGTTTTTGTAACCTTTCCCGGTTATAAAATTTGGCACCCAACGTGGGTCTCGAACCCACGATCCTGAGATTAAGAGTCCCATGCTCTACCGACTGAGCTAGCCGGGCTTCATTCATGATTTGGGTGTATCTGATAGCGATAATAAAATAGCGACAGTTGATGATTTGTTGCAAAGGTGCAAAAGTTTAGAACGCACGTATATGTTAGCGAACAGAAATCGTCCTCACGGCAATACCCCTCCAACTTTCTCTGGCTTTAAGTCAAACCAGTCCTCATTTAGTAACCAAACAAATGCAATTTCGGTGGGAATATACGAGGTGCATCAAAATAGTTCCGATAATAAATTAGCCTGTTGGAATTGTTCTAAGAGAAATCATACGTATAAGAACTGTCGTTGTCCCTTGAGGAAATTTTGTTTTAGCTGTGGTGTTCCGAATAAGACTAAGTTAACTTGCCCTAAGTGTAATCCGGTAAACTCCAGAACGAGTCATACGCGGATCGGACAGTGACTCGTCATTTAGATTATCCGGTCACCAGTAAGGGGGAGTGGGAAAAATAGTTATCGTTCGTTGCGCAAGAATGTAATAAAACAAGGATTGAATATTTATTATCATCAGTTAAGGATGACAAAAGACCTTATTTAAACGTGACTATTTTGCAAAGAAATTTTCATGGGTTAGTTGATACAGGGGCGTCCAAAACTATTATTAATTTTGAATTATATAAAACTTTACGTAATATGGGTTTTAAATTAAATAGTTCTAGTACAAAATTTGTTGGTACTGCGAATGGTGGAAATTCCAAAGTTTTAGGGAGTATAGATATTCCTTTCTGTTTATAAAATAAAGTAATTTTAATTAATACTCTAGTTGTTAGGGACTTAAGGTCTAAGTTAATTTTAGGAATAGATTTTTTAAATAAGATGGGAATTATATCGAATTTTAAGGACAACACTTGGCAATTTTCAGATATCGGTTCGGAATCATGTTCTGTAGTGGAAAGTAATGGCTTATCGGACTCGCAATTAGAGGATTTAGAAACGGTAGATGAGCTAAAATTAGCGCGTAATGTGTCCGACGAGCAATTACAGGATTTACACTCTTTAACTTCTTTTTATTTAAATAAATTAGGATCAGGTTTAGGTAAAGCTAGTTGTGTTGAACATGTCATAGATGTCGGGGAGGCGAAACCAATCAAGCAGAGATATTATCCTGTTAGTCCCGCGATGCAAGCCATTATTAATAAAGAATTAGATAAAATGTTGAGTTTGGGGGTGATAGAACGTTCGCAGAGTCCATGGTCATCACCAGTGGTCCTTGTAAAAAAGTCAAATGGGGTAGATTATCGTTTTTGCATAGATTTTAGGAAGGTGAATGCCGTAACGAAACGAGATGCATACCCGTTACCATATATTTCATCAATTTTAGATCGTTTACGTAACGCGAGGTATCTTTCTAGTTTGGATTTAAAGAACGCGTACTGGCAAATTCCATTAGAAAAATCCAGTCGTGAAATAACTGCTTTTACAGTTCCGGGGCGCGGTCTCTTTCAGTTTGTGAGAATGCCGTTTGGGTTGCATAACTCAGCTGCCACGTGGCAGAGACTCTTGGATAAAGTTTTAGGTCCTGAATTAGAACCGTACGCCTTCGTTTATTTAGACAACGTGATTATTTCGACACCAGACTTTCCAACACACTTAAAAATATTAAAAGAAGAGTTTTTGAAAGACTTTTGGCTGTGGGTCTTGTAGTTAATCGTGAAAAATGCGAGTTTGTAAAAAAAGAGCTAAAGTACCTGGGATATATAGTAAATGCATCCGGTTTAAATGTAGATCCCGACAAAGTATCGGTAATTTAAAATTTTCCAGCACCTAAAACCATAACCGAGGTTAGGCGTTTTATAGGACTAGTGTCGTGGTACCGAAGGTTCGTGCCGAATTTCGCGGAAAAGACGGCAGCCCTTACTAATCTTTTGAAAAAGTCTGTTACTTGGCGTTGGTCCGAGGTGGAAGAACGCGCGTATCTTGAATTAAAAGAATGCTTGGTGTCTGCTCCTATACTGACGTGTCCTGACTTCACTAAGCCTTTTTGCGTTCAGACTGACGGGTCTATGATAGGTCTTGGGGCCGTTCTTATGCAAGAGGATTGCGACGGGGAAAAAGTTATCGCATACGCCAGTAGGTCTTTGACACCTGTGGAAAAGAAATATACCACAACCGAAATCGAATGTGCCGCGGTTTTGTTCGCACTGGATAAATTCAGGCCGTATATTGAAGGTTTTCCAGTTAGAGTGATTACTGACCACTATAGTTTGAAATGGCTTAACAATTTAAAAAATCCATCTGGTAGGTTAAGTAGGTGGGCATTGAAAATGCAGAAATATGATGTTGTAATTGAGCATCGTAAAGGGCGCGATCACGTCGTGCCGGACGCACTTTCGAGAGCCCCACTTGATGGATATAAAAGATCATGATTCATGGTATTCCGGTATGGTCAATAGAGTTAAACAGAATCCCGATAAATATTCAAATTTTCGTGTACATAATAATGAATTATATAAGTTAACTAGAGACAATAGGTTTTCTCTTGACGACGGTGATAAGTAGAAGTTGGTTATTCCAAAATCACGTAGGAAAGAAATTTTAGAATTGTCATAACGTACCGACGGCCGGACATATGGGTATTTTTAAAACCATAGAAAGAATACGAAAAAAATATTTTTACGCTTTAGTATACGCTCATGTTTCCTTTACATAACGCTACGGGCGATAAAATAGCGGAGATTTTGAAAAATCATGTTTTGTTGGTGTTTGGAACACCGGAATATGTTATCGCTGATAATGGGAGACAATATATCCGTAAAAAAGTTACCGATTTGCTAACATCTTATAAAAGTAGAGTGTCCTATACACCGTTATACCATGCTCAATCGAATCCAACCGAACGGGTCAACAAAGTCATAGGTACGATGATTCGTTCATATGTAAAGGATAATCATCGTGATTGGGACAAGTTGTTGCCTAAATTCAATTTCGCTATCAACACAGCAACTCATGAAGTTACGGGTTTTTCCACAGCTTTATTAAATTTCGGTAGAGAACCTGTAATTTTTGGAAATCAATATGTGCCGTGTCTGGGAAATAGACCTTTCGATGTTGCTGATAGAGAAGCATTAGCTAATAATCTGACGAAATTTCCGGATTTGTACGCTAAAGTTAAACTTAACATACAGAAAGCTTATGAAAAAAATAAGAAACATTATGATCTACGCCGACGTCACCTTACGCTCGAGCCTGGTCAAGTTGTTTGGAAAAAGAACCCAGTTTTATCGGATGCTGCGAGTTACGTTAGTGCTAAATTGGCTCCTAAATATGTTGAATGTAAAGTTAAGTAGAAAATCGGTTCTAATGTATATCATCTAGAGGATCTAAACGGACGTTCGGTAGGAAATTGGCATATAAAAGACATAAAAGTTACTCACGGTTTGGACGAAAATATTTCTCTTCTAAGTTAAGTAATTGTACAGCTATAGTTTATAGTAATTTAGGTTTAATGTGGATTAAAAAAAAAGTTTTTTTTTTGTTTTACGAAAGAGAGGTGTAACGTGGTTTGAGCCTGCCCTCTATGAGGTCAGGAAATTAAGCGCATGGCACTGACCAGTACGGTAGGAAAAAGAAAAGGAGGCAGTCAAGAGATAGATAGTCGAACGCGTGTTCCTCTGTCGAGAGAGCCAAGTGTTAGTTTGTTACTAATTAATATAAAACAATATACGTGGTATATTATACGCCTATCGGCGGAGTCTATATTTGCAGTACAAGTGTATTTATTGAAATTGTGTGGAGAGTACCTATTCGTAATAGAAAGCGTTCGACATGTAATCAAAGGCCATACTCCCGTTTGTAATAAACGTGTTTGAGTTGAAATTTCGGGTCTTTCTTTGTTTTCCTTTATAAATGAAGTGGTGCCCAACACTCCCAAGGCTAGCGTTACTGCCAATATAAGAAGCCCGACCATCTCCCTGCAGCAGCCGAGCCACCCACATGGTGCATGGGTGTAAAGCACCACAAGTTTTTGTAACCTTTCCCGGTTAAGAAAAAAAAATTCTTAAAAATTTTTTGTAATTGTCTATAATCTTTTTTTTTTCTTTTTTTCAATATTTAAACAAATTATTAAGAAAAAATTTTATTCTAAAAATTTATTATTTGCAATTCTCTACAAGCTGGAAAAATGAATTTTTTTTGTTATTAATTTATTTGTTTATATAATAAACAATTTGTTATTAATAATCACCGAATGTGTTTATATTTTACTTCCATGTCCAGTGGAAGTATAGTAACGACAAAAAAAATTTAAAAACTTGTATTGTTCAAATAGGCTTAGAACGTCATGAAACGTCGAGATTTTAAGTTTGAGTGAAAAAAAAATTCTGTCTGTCTGTCGGTCTGTCTGTCTGTAACTTTTTTTTGTGCGCACGTTTACTCTGGAACCGTTTAAGATACTGACTTGAAATTTGGTACACGTATGTATTTTAAAGAGATCTGGAACTAGATTATATGGTTGGGAGGTAAATTGGTAAATGGGGGTAAATAGGTAAATGAAGCAGGTAAGAGTCCATAAAATTGGTATTTAGTATATACAAGAGAAGCTAAGGTCTCAAAAAAAAATTTTGGCATTAGCCACCATTACCACCCCCACCCCATTATTAAAGGGGATGTGAAAAAATTATGATTTAGTGTGTGTACTGTGTGCAAGAACCAAAAACCTCAAAATATTTTTTTACTTCATCCACCCCCCTCAAAAATTTTTTTTGACATGTTCATGTATACAGTTATTGTTTTTGTTATTTTTTTTCTATCTAAAAAAAATATAAACACATTCGGCGATTGTTGATAACAAATTGTTTATTAAATAAACAAATAAATTAACAACAAAAAAAAATTTTCTTTTTACCAGCTTATAGAAAATTGCAATAAATTTTAAGAAGGAATTTTTTCTTAATAATTTGATTAAATATTGAAAAAAGGAAAAAAATGATTATAGACAATTGAAAAAAAATTTTAAGAAAAATTTTATTTTCTCTTTATCATAATATTTTATAAAACCAACAAAATGGCAAAAACATTTTTTTCAAAAATACGTAATTTATTTATTTGTTTATAAAATTTGTTTAAACAATTAGCAATGAAAATTTAAAGTATATGTGATCTTATAGTACTTTTAAATATAAAAACATTAATACTAATTAAAATTAATAAAAAAAAATTTTCAACCTCTCCTTTTCACTTTATAGTTTTTTGTTAGGTTATATTATAAATAATAACTAATAGACTATAACAATTAAAAACATCGCAATGTCATGATTCCATAAAGTATAGTTGACATAGGGTCTCCACGAAGCGAAATAATTTTAGTGGCTTTTGTTTAACAATTATCCGACTTGAAATATAAACGTAAACTTTAAAAAAATTTGTTAATTAACAATAGGCTCATTTTATGAAAAATTGGTGAAAAAATTCTTTTACAACGGGATATTGTTCCTTTAAGTGTCTAAATAATACCATACTTTTTTTTAAATTTTAAATTAATATTTAATAACATAAAAAAATATTTTTACTTATTACGGCCGTTTTCAGAGCATCGTAACGGCTTAGTGTTCGCCGCGCGGAGCTCTATTTTCAACATTAAATGAAAATTATTAATAATACAGATAGAGTTTCTGGAGTCGGGACTTTTTTATTGGTTTCTTCCTCTTTAAGAATCTTTCTTTAAAATTTCTTAAATACTAATAGTTTTCGAGTTATTTACAAAAAACAAAACTCGTTATTTTTTCAATCTTCATTTGTTTATAACTTTTGCAGTTGTTTATGTCCGGGATTGAAAATTTTGAACTTTTTTCTTCCGAAATCCAATGACCCCTCACTCATATTTTTACGAGCTTTATCAAGAATTAACACGGCTTTGAACTAGTCTAAGTTGAACTGATTTTTTCGGTGACAACATTCCCCCTAAAATTTTATTGTTGATTCTTATGTATTATGAAAAAGATATTTGCGTCCAAAAATTCCTTGTGCGTCAAAAGTTATATGTACTTTTTGACGCGCTTTCGCGGATTTTCACCTTACCTGTTTAATTTCTCTTTACTTGTACTAGTAATCGGATAGGAATTTTAAAAATACTGGCTTATTTGAAATAAAATTCTTAAAAAACATGGACCTCTCTCTGCCCGATATGTATTGGTCAATCCGCCTCCGCCATCTTTGAAAAAATAGAAAACTCAAAAAATGGCCGTAAAAATCAAAATTGAATAGCTTTTCTATAAAAAGGAGTAATTTCACCAAAGCTGGAACAAATAAAACTCATTTATGGTCAAACATAATGCACCAATCGCGGACGCCGTATGTCAAATTGAACGGTCAAATATGGCGGACGAAATAACATTTTTAATTCTTCGTCAATTGTACTTTCACTTTTTTCTTTTTCGATTGTACGTTTTTATAGGGGATAGAGTTCATTTTTTTCTAATTTTCAATAAAAAGTGCATTTTTACAATTTTCAAAAATTTATTTTCCTTGACCCTCCTTCTTTTCACCCAATTTTCAACGAATCAAAATGTAATGTAATATAGAAACTAGAAAGTCTCGAATAACTTCAAAAATTATACAAATTGTACAAATATATAGTCTGCCTCATTCCTTAAATAATAAGTTCTCTGTTTCAAGTCAGTTGAAAAGTTATCTAATAATTTGCATCAATATTATGATAGCCCAGTCGACGAAGGTATATATTTACGAACAAAAACTTGCAAAATGAATAATTTTGATGAGTTCGTGAAAGTGCATAGAATAATATCCTGAAAAGTTTACATTTCGCTCGGATGCAGAACAAAAAAAAGTGAAAACAAATTTTTTTTCATCTATTTTTTCAAAATTTTGAAATTAAGTCAAGCTAAGAAAAAATAAAAAATACAGATGGATAGATCACGTATTTATACACAAAAAAATGTCCTAACCAAATTTATCGCTAAAGCCACGGTTTTCCCGCAAAAAAATAGTCAAGTGTAACGTTATAACTCGGAACGAGATACATGCGTGCGCGCGCTTGAATATGCATGACTGTGACACCGACGCACTGAATTACATGTCACTAAATAAAAATTTGTTCAGTCTATATGAGTGTCGGTTCATTTAAAAGATGGAAATTGTAGCTTTCTGATGCTTTAAAATCGCAATAAAAAATATAGGAAAAAATAAAAGCCCTTCAAAAAAATTCTTTCTTCATTGAGAACTGTTAAAAAGTATGTACACTTCATGATTATTATGGTTTATTAAGTTGTAGTAATGTGGATTCACAAAAGAGTACATCTCAAATCTTTTTAATTTCCTTGCTTAATGATTTTCTTGATAAATAAGTATAAATATAAGGGGCGAGCATAGAGGCGACTTCAATGTGAATATCAGTCGATATTCCGTTGAAGCAACGTCGAGCGCGGTTAGTACTTGGATGGGTGACCCATCTTGGGAAATACAGCGTTCTCGTCCCACCTTCTAGCGGCTTGTATATCAGTGTATACGCGGAAGCAACGTAATTTCAGACGAGGATTACGTAGTGGATATACCATCCTACGGAGGGGATGTAAAGCAGGCGGTCCCTTGTCTATTAAATGTTAGGCAAGTAAAGGATCCCTTCTCTTCTTAAGGGAAGAGCTTCGGCAAAATTTCCAGGTTGGTGGTAGCTCGTCTCCTGGCGTCGGTGATAGGCCCTGGTAGCGGAAATAGGCCGACGTTAAATAGTTAAAAAAAAAAAAAGTATAAATATTTAATATATTGCAGGTATACAGGGTCGGATGGGGTCAGTCCAACCGGCCCTGGCAATTTGAGGGAAACGGCCCAATCAGGTATGGAAGTAGAACGTCTTTATGGGCGGCGAGGGCAGAATTAATTTTTTTTTCTTTGGTGGCTTAAGAAGGCCTAAGGGGAAGAATGCGCCGCAGTCGAAAATTTTGTATTTTTCAAGGTCAAACGCTCTAAAGTGAAAGTTAGAAATAAGGTGGTGCAAAAACATTTTCTTCGAGAAATAGGTTTCGTCAAACGAATTTTCCTTTTTTCTGTGGAATTTTAAAATTCGCAATTTGCACATAAATGTATAAAAGAATGGTAGAAACATTATTGTCAATATCGATCTATTTTGCAGAATTTGGAACGAACAAGCAAAATTAGGTTATTGGGTTGATAACTTTTTATAAATGACAGCTAGCATTTGTTAGTGGACGAGTTTTTAAGAGAGCAGATTGAAAATTACACCTGAGATTTTTTCGTTCTTTCTAAAAGTGAGGACTGAGGAGGGAAAAGAGCTGCCATTTAATTTTTTTCGGCCTTCTGGTTTTTTATCCGCCTAGTTACCTCGGCCCGGCCGATATATATCCCAATGGGCACACGTACGTTTAATAAACGTTTTTAAAACATTGTAGTCGTTGATTAAACGTTTTATGTTGAAATTTTCAACGTTGCATTTGGTTGAAAATTTCAACGTTTAAATAAGACGTTTAAAATACGTTACTACTACACGCATTTTTAACCATTAGTAGAAGAAAATGCTCTAATAAAACGTTTTAGGAAGCACGTTTTTTTCACAAATATTTAATAACGTATAAAACACGTTTATAATGTAAGGAGTTTTAACGACTCGCTAAAGGTGACGTTTGTAAAACGAAAAACTTTAACGTCTTTTATTATCTATATTTAATACGGCAATTCAAACGTTTTATTTAAAGAAAAAAAACGTATTTCTTACAACGTTAAAATAACTGTTGTTTCCAACTTACTAAATGCAAGAGAAATTTAAATCCACAGGTGAAATAGATGGTAGAATATTACGTTATTTAAACGTTATTCTACGAATCTATATCAACGTATAAAATTAGGCTGTAAAATTTTATATTTAAATAAAACGTGTACAATACGTTACTCCTACACACATTCCCAACCTGTAGTGAAAGGGAACACTGAAATAAAACGTTTTAATTACAAAGTTTCTTTTACTGATATATTAACGTATAATATACACGTTCATAATTTGAGAAATTGTACCAACCCCGGTAGTGAAACGAGAAAATTAAACGGTTTTTTTATTGCATTAAGCACATATAGCAATTGAAATATGTTTTATTTAAAAAATTTTTTCTATACAATGTTAAAATAACTGATGCTTCAACCTATTAAAATGCATTGACGTTCTAAATCTACAGGTGAAATACGTGGTAGATGATGACGTTTTTTTGACGTTTTTCTACTCAGCTATATTAATGCATAAAATTTGCCTACTTACCACGTAGTTTGCTGCAGATATTAATTGTAGATGGTGCCACATGCAAACCACTGCCAATAATCACTCATGCTTCATCTTATATTCTTATGAACTTATATAAAATAAATATAACATAGATTGCAATGTTTAAATTCTTTCAGGGAGCATCGATTTATTTGGATGGATCTTATAACGATCAGGTTAAAGATCATTATTCTGTGGCTTGGCCGAGATAGTATAAAAGACTTTAAGTTATCTGTTTAATGGGTTAAGCACCTACTGGTTTTATGATAAAACCCAGCGGGTGTTTAATCGATTAATTGTCCATTTACCTACATGGCGGTTCATCCTGTAACATATCATATATATGTATATTGGAAAATGGAGACCTAGAGCCTGTTTAATTTCGTTTAATTAACGTACATAATTAGTGAATATTTAACGTTATTAAAACCTATAATAAAACGTTTATATTCTACATTTACTTTCGTTTCATAAACGTTGAATATTAACGAATATTTATCATTTTTTTAAATGTTATTCAATCGTTATCTATGATGTTTAAAAGACGTTTATATTTAGTTAATAAGAACGTTTTTCCGCGCGACATTTTTTCGTTGAATCAACCGTTACTAAAAACCCTAGAACAACGTGTGGTTTTCAATCCTTTTTTTAACGTTTATTAAACGTACGTGTGCCCATTGGGATATGTTAGATCACGGTTCACATGAATGACTTTTAAAAAACTTTTATGTACTTAAATGGAGCCAACGTTGGCTCTTGGAGAAGGAATATAATAATTAGAAGTGTTTCATTCTAAGTGAGTTTAATAACTGATTTTACAAAGCATGTCTAGTCGTATTTATATATAACATACAGAACCTGAGTAAGCAAAATATAGAACAAAGGAAATGCAATTCGACAGTCAGCATAAAATGTGAGAAACAAAGGTGAAACATAATATCTCTAAGACCTAAGATAAGCGATTAATAAGAGAAGTCGTTATCATGTAATATGATATACCTGTGAAGGTTTGTTATGGCTAAGTCTTGGTAATAAGCGTATAATTTTATATAACATATATATATTGCAGGCTGTAACTTGTCAAGAACTTTGCTCATTGGAAAAATAAATAATAATCATTATTTCAGAAAATAACTTTTCGAATGTTCAAACACAAATTTGTTTACTTCTATGCATTTTTTCGAAAATATGATCAATCAGATCAGCGTCGGATTGTACCATTGGGAAACCGGGAAATTTACCGGTGGGCCCTCGACTTACCAGTTTTGGGGCCCCTGAAGCCTCTGGCGTCGAGAGACCGTAATGTTGTTATTATTCTTAATAAGAATAATATTAAATTTGAAAGTAATATATAAAACTTGTACTTAAATTCAGAGAAAAAATAAAAATTATTTTCGTGCTACCAAGTCTTAGCTTGACATAATTTTTTCCTACAATTTAACATTAATTTCCTGAATGGTACCTGAGGCCCTGGGAGGTACACCTCCAAACTTTCCACATTCTGGGGCCCCCCTCATATTTTTCCCGGTAGGCCCTTGCGCCCACAATCACGACAAGAAATTGCGATTTTCACGATCTTATCCTTATAACTATGAAAATATCTTTGATTGTTTTGAATATAAATTCTGGAACTTTTCCAATACATTAACAAATGTATAAGGAATCCACTGCTTATAGCTGAAGCTGTAGGTGTACCTGTAATAAATACAATACAGTAAAGGCACGTAAAAATTCACGAGAGCGATTCAGTGGCTATGTGTAGTAGCCCAGACACAGAACATTTTTTAGTGAAACCAACTGAATAATTTTTTTTTATGAGTTCGTGAAAGTGTATAGAATAACATCCTGAAAAGTTTATATTCCGCTCGGATGCAGAACATAAAAGAAAAAGTGAAAAAAAAATTTTTTTCATCCATTTTCTCAAAATTTTGAAATTAGGTCAGGGTAGGAAAATAAAAAATACAAGTGGATAGACTACGTGTTTCTGAACAAAAAAATGTCCTAATAAAATTTATCGCTACAGCCTGGAAAAAAATAGGGAAGTAACTTTGTCATTCTGCGCGGCCAAGCGCACGGTTAAATGCATACGGAACCTAAAAATTCTTAGCAGTTCTAACGAGTAAAATAAAGCTTTTTTTCTCTTTCTGATTACACATTTTTAACATTTTTCTTAGTGAATAGGAGGATGAATAGTGAGTCTGGAGGGAAAATATATAATTAATTAAATATGAACACATACACAGACACCACACATAGCCGCTAAATCGCTCCCATGAATTTTTACATGCCTTTACTGTATTGTATTTATTACAGGTACACCTATTCACATTTCAGCTACATCCAATGGATTTCTTATACATTTGTTAATGTATTGGAAAAGTTCCAGAATTTATATTCAAAACAATCAAAGATATTTTCATAGTAATAATAGTCCACAGTACATCGCCCCCCTTTTTTTTAATGATTAGTAACAGGCTGAATTTTCGTGAGTAGCTTCATTTTGACGCCCAACTTTTCTCTCTGCGAAAATTCTCGGTAGTGGTAGCTAATAGCAAAAATAATTTTTTCTATTTCGCAAGAATTAGACAATTCGACAACCTTTCAAATTATTTTGGCAATATGTTGTGGACAAACACGGGACTTATTATAATTAACTCGCGCAAACGTAACCAAGGCAATAGAAAAACAAACTCTAACAAAAGTTTAATGAATGAAAATATATTGTGATATAGGTTTTGTTTATCATCGGTATTTTTTATTTTTTCTTAGGGGGCGAGAGTAGAGGCGACTTCAATGTGAATAGCAGTCGATATTCCGTTGAAGCAACGTCGAGCGCGGTTAGTACTTGGATGGGGTTCCATCTTGGGAAATACAGGGTTCTCGTCCCACCTTATAGCGGCTTGTATATCAGTGTATACTCGGAAGCAACGTAATTTCAGACGAGGATTACGTAGTGGATATACCATCCTTCGGAGGGGAGTAAAGCAGGCGGTCCCTTGTCTATTAAATGTTAGGCAAGTAAAAGATCCCTACTCTTCTTAAGGGAAGAGGTTCGGCAAAATTTTCACGTTGTACCTCGTCTCCTGGCGTCGGTGATAGGCCCTGGTAGCGGAAATAAGCCGACGTTAAATAGTTAAAAAAAAAAAAATTTTCTTAGCTTAACTTAATTTCAAAATTTTGAAAAAACGGATTAAAAAATGTTTTTGCCACTGGTTAAGAAGATACAGGATGTTTTATCCATTTGGTATGAAAATTCTATATCTCTGCAACGGTTGGATGTAATCGAATCCCAGGTAGCAAGGTGACGTCATTATGACGTCTTTTAAAGGTGATTTTTCGTCGCCGACGTCATAGTCCCAATAAATGACGTACCAGAGACGTGATATTTAAAACGTACTTCTGACGTCATCATGAAGACGTCAAATACACGTTTCTTTTAGGTCATTATTTTGACGTCATTAATAAATGACGTACCAGAGACGTGATATTTAATACGTACTTCGGACGTCATCATGAAGACGTCATTTTGTCGTCAAAATTGGTCATTTGGTTCACTATATATATTCATATATTCACTATATATGAGGCGCTCGCGCGCAAACCCCGATAAATCCACACACACAAAGTTGTGGGAAATTACAAAAAACTTCTCAAGCAAAAACCAATAAGTCTTTTTTTGTTCTTTTTAAGTCAAAAAATATCTTCTAGGCTGTAGAATATAAGACCAAAAAATAAGAACAATGCTACTTTATTTATTTATTTTTTTTTTAACTTTTCTTGCTGGATTTATCGGATTTTGCTATGTAAATACGAATTTATCGATTTTTGCTTTAAAATAAAACATTAAAGATGCAGAAAAATAAATTTTGACAACATTAATAATTTATTAAAAATAAATAAAAACATTCATTGTTAACAAAAATTAATTCTCAATATCTGTTAAAATTTCAGATAAAACCGTTATAATATATTGGTAATAAAATGTCTTGCAGTTGTCTTCTTTATTTCTAGAAGAGAAGTAGGTTTTTACAGTAAATAGTCATATTACAGAGAACTTTTTCAAACGTCAATCAATATTAACTTTTCTACCTCACAATGGATGACAGTGTATTGTATAAAAATGGATTTATCTGCTTTTGATCCCGATAATATTGGATTTATCTAGTTTTGTTCGAAACGGTCAACTTTAACATTAGATTTATATGGGATTTATGGCGTTTTGGTTACCAAAGATTATATAGGCTTGTAGAGTTTAGTCTAACATACATGAAACTATTACAAACTCAAAATTGACTTTTTGTGGATTTATCGGGTTTGCGCGCGAGCGCCTCATATATGTATATAGAGACCTTTGACCAATCATAATAGCAATAATATATTATTACAATAAAAGCGTACATATAGAAACATCAGTATGTTTTGACATCGTTGCCGAATATATTTTGCAACCTGAAGTTTTAATTTAAATAAATCATTATGAAATAAAAATAAATAGAAGTATTTAGTTACTAGTTCAATTTTTGCCACATAGTAATAATAATTTTATTTTACTATTTCTAACTAGGTATACAGACAGCTTTTAAACATATTTAAATAAAGATGTTCAATAGTTCAGCGAGTTAAGTGTTAGCTTGCGAGTGAAGAGGTCCGCGGTTCGATTCCTGCACATTCTGGCTTTTTTTTTCGTCAAAAACTTTATTAATAATTGTGGAAAAATATTATAATGAGAGGTTTGCATCCCTTATCGCAAAATTCACTGATTACCAATACGTCATATTGGCGTCATATATATGACGTCATTGGGCTGTGACATTGTGCCGTCTTTTTCACGTCATTTTTACGTCATGCTGAAGGTGAAATTGACGTAATTAATGCCGAAAAAACGACGTCATAATGCCGGCACCTTGCTGCCTGGGATGAAATTTACCAGTAACATTCCTCAGCTGGGACCTGTCAGAATGACCTACTTGTGTTTTGAAAAATCCAGGGCCGGACTCGGAAGAAATCTGCCCTCCTCGTTTTTGGCAAAAAAGTACATTTTTCTATCGCATTTCTGAAAAACTATTAGCGGATTCGGAAAGTACAGAAAAAATGCCATCAGAATAGCAATTCAATTTTGATGGCACACCTAAACCGTTTCGGCAAAAAAATCTCAAAACAATTTAGCGCATCACGACTAACTTTGACACTTTGACCAGGCATTATCTATGGAATGGCTTCATAGAGTCTATTCAAATGCTTCAGACTCATATTCCTTCTAAGACTGTACATAATACATAGCAAAAAACCTTCCTACCTAGTGATGAGAAGAATAAGTTTTTGTTTAAATTTTTGCAACCCTGCATAATTTTTAGTTAGATTCGAGGTCAACCCCGCCCAAAATTTTTTACACCGGATTTCCTCTTTAACAAAAATTACACAGATTTCCTGGGGGCGGGGGGCAGAAAATCCTAAAAGCCAAAGATTTCCTTCGCGGTTTGCCCCTCGGTTAGATTCTTGTCATAAACGGTTTTGTTTTCCTCTCCTCCGAGAGTAAAGTCCCCAATGTTAAGGGATTTTTATTGTCCGTTTTATTGCTAGCAGAGGTTTCTGTTTATAGTAGAATTTTGGTACATTACAATTTAAAGTACATTTATTTTGGTCAATTTATAACTTTTGATATTAAATCTAACCTTGGTAATTCCGAGAGCATTTTAGTGCTTTCCTTAAAATTTTTTGTAATAAATTCTAGATAAATTTTATAGTTTTTGTCTAGAGTCACATAAGTCAAAGGGTTAGTAAATATCTTTGCCTAGTCATTTACTTGAACAAACTATTCTTGCCCTCAATTTTTTTTATTATCAACTAGTCCCTCATAATAGCCTATTTTTTATGTGAATACCTGGATCACTCACCATCTGGAGAAAGCACAAAATAGAAACCCGTTACTGTCAACGTCAATCAAAGTTACATAAGCTAACCTATATCTCTGTAGCTAACATCTGCATTATTTTGGTCAGAAGAAATTAACGTACACCGGTTGATATTTTCACTTAGTATTAACGTTTAAACATTGTAAAGAGATTGCATTTTTACCCTAATTTATTAATTATATTGTTTTTTAAATACCAGAGTTTGATTGTGTTCACCTGTAAAAATTTACAGAATATCACAACTTATTTGTTTTGTTCTTGCTTAGAAATATTGTTGAAGTATTGTTGAATACACTGGTGCCCAAAACTAGTTTTTTAAACGACTCGAATCAACCACTGAGCTTAGCTGGTTGCTACGTTTCGTTCACCTTCAGCCGCCAACTCTGAGGGAGAAGGTGACGTTGCAAAGTATTATCACATTAATATATGCATGCTTTTTCTAGATTATACCCATAATCCATTCAGATTTTATCATTTTAAATAGTTCAGAACAAATAAGAAATTTCACAAGTACGACCTTGTATTTTTCTTGCTGGGTAGGAAAGTTTTTTGCTATGTACTATGTGAAGTCTTAGAAGGGCTATGGATCTGAAGCATTTGAGTAGGTTCTATGAAATCATTCCATAGATAATGTCCAGTCAAAATGTTAGTCGTGATGCTCTAAATTGATTTGTAATTTTTTTGCTGAAACGGTATAAAACGTCATAACTGAATCACTATTCTGTCAGCATTTTCTGTATTTTTCGAATCCGCTAATAGTTTTTCAGAAATGTGACAGAAAAATATATTTTTTTTGTCGAAAACAAGGAGGGCAGATTTTGATCGAGTCCGGCTCCGAATTTTTCAAAACCAAGTAAGCCATTCTGACAAGTCCCAGCTGAGGAATGTTATTGGTAAATTTCATTCGATTACATCCAACCGTTGCAGAGATACAGCTCCTTGAATTTTCAGATCAAATGCAAAAAAACACCCTGTAGATATATATGTTTAACACCTCACTTCACACTTTTCTTCAACTCTAAAAATTATTACATATGTCCTCCTTTCCTACACCATGAAACAATGAAATTCGAAAGTCGAAATAGAAGTACGTGCGCACAAGGTCTAGGCTGTAATAGTCAGGGCTTTGGATTTTACAGTCAAATTTTATTTTATTTGCAAAATTCATTTTGACTGATTATCTCACTTGCAATATAAATTTTGGCAAATCACAGTAAATTCATCGTAATTTGC
Source organism: Rutpela maculata (assembly GCA_936432065.2). Classification (NCBI taxonomy): domain Eukaryota; kingdom Metazoa; phylum Arthropoda; class Insecta; order Coleoptera; family Cerambycidae; genus Rutpela; species Rutpela maculata. Next base: position 109,465,847 of record OW386286.2, read on the forward strand.
AGCCGAAACTTTCAATATATTTATAAAATTAAACATTGCCACAAAGTTTCAGTTGTAGTTTACTTTTACACTTGGTATATACCTTCATATAAACTTAACTTTATTTCTTTCACGTTTGCTGAAACTTTCCAGCAAAAGAACAATTTAAAAGTACAAAAATAAATGAGATGCAACATCGTAGGAAACTTTTGCAACTTTCAATGCACAATGGGTATGGACTGAGATATAGGATTGGGAGTAAAGACGGTGAGGGGAAAAGGCCTCAGCTTTTTCCTGTTAAGTCTGCATCACACTAACTGTGGGTATTTGGATAGGTTTACGTGTGAAGAAGCATGGGGCAAAAGAGGGATCTGTTGGTTGGGATGCAACTAGTCTTGTTAGATTCATCATTAAAAGTTTTGATTTGTATATCAATTTCCCTTTTTAATAGGTTCGGGTCTCTCAAGTTTTGATGTTGTTTGCATAGTCTATTTTTTTGTTTGATAAAATCGACCAGTTGCGGTGGTAATTTAAGTCAGCAGGAGAGGGCAGGGATTCTTTTCTGGCAGTGTGTCAGGTTGAGTAATTAGGTTGGTCAGGGGTGTTACTGTCAGATCAATTTCTTCAAGGGTGTCGCATTTAGGATTTCTTGGAATCCATTGCGCGATATGATTGGTATAAATCTACCAGTCGTAATCTTTCTCTCTTGGTAGCCTTGTTTGTGTATGTCTTAAATTTTATTATTACGGGAAGATAATCGCTATTAAGTAGGTTTAATGCATCACGTTCATAAAGGACAATTAAAGTTTTTAGTTATGCATATGTCCAGTACTGTCTGGCTTACTGGAGGAGTTGGTTTATCTGGAGCAATAATGTTTAAGTTAATATTATCTTCTATATATTTAAGAAGTCTCGTACCAGAGCAGTTTGGCGCATGGTATGTTTGAATTCCATGCCGGATGTTTTGAATTTAAATCGCCTAGCAGAATACATATCTGCTTGTATGTAAACTAAAAACAGTCGGTCCAAGTCTGTTGTGGCGGTTAGTTGTTGTGGACATTTATAGTCTAAAATAATTACAATGTCCCCTCATGGTAAATGTATGTTTATGGCTGTATAGCGTCTAGTGTATTCAGAGGAGTAGTTAATACTTGGTTGTGTTTTATTTCCTTTCAAAATAGCAACTGCTAAAATCAATGCAACATAAATAATGACTTTCAGGATGTTATATTCTATGTCAAATTTATAATTCATTATTTATTTTACGTTTAGATTCAGTTATGATTTCAAGTTCAACATTTAAAAAAAACTTATTTCCTATATATCATTAATTAAAATATATTTTTACTAAATTATATATACAAATGTCAACCATTATTTACATAACACTTATTCATCTACAATAACAAAACGAACTGAAAAGAGAAACATTTAAAAAAGCAACAAAACTCTAACAATTAAAATGTAGACTAGGTTTGGTAATTTTGTTAAATTTATTTTAATACCTACGTTAAATTATTACTTTAATTTTTCGGGTTTACTGAACTTGTAATATATGTGTAAAGACGTTTGCCCCACCATGATTCTAAATCGAAGGGTTTAAAGTCTTGTAAGGATACACACGGGTCATCTTCATAGTAACATGTAGACTGTTCACCTATAAAATTTATATATAAATTATCCACAATGATCAAAATAGCACCACAAAATTAACTTACTCTGGGGGCTCAAACTGCTATCTGAGTCACCATTTTCCTGTTCCAATTCTGAACATACAGAACTCCATGCTATATTAAAACAAACCAAGTAAATATTATGGTAGCCTAGCAATATAAGAGACAATGATAAAATCGGTTGTCTTTATCAGTCACTATTAATATTTAATAAGCAGTAAGTAAGGTATATTAGTTATTAGTTATATCAATTTAGAAATAATTTTAATGCAATGTGACAAAGGGTACCTACTGTCCATTCACCAACCTCTGAGACTGCGACAAAACTGAAACTGAGACTAAACAAATAAATATATGTGCATTATCACGTGACCATGCCGTAATGCCTCCTCATTGGTTGCATTTGACAACATATATTTGTTTTGATGTGGTCTCAAAGCTTGGTGAACAGACATTATATTACATTGTTCAATAACTGCTTCTCAGGTGAAAATTTGTTCACAATCCCAGTTTTTTCCATTGGAAATTAAATAAATTCTAATTCTTAATATAAATAAATATAAATGGTACTAGTAGGGAAAACTCGGATTGGGTAGACAAATAAAAAATTGAAAAAAAAAAACGAACTTAGTGAGTAAATTCTTAAAAAAATTGTTGAGGCATTGCAGGCACAACCGACGAAAGGTAAATAAAATGATAAGATAAAATGAATTTAATAATTTAATTGACGTTAAAATTTTCACGCCACCTTTGGATCATTGGGGCATAGTAAATAAACAAGTGTTCAGTTTACTAAGTCGTAGAACTGCCTCGTCGCTACAAGCCTTTGACTCGTCCCCAAAAAAGTACTTCCTGTGAGAGCACCAAGAGCGAGGAACAAGGTGAATGATAAGTGAACCGACTTCACATTTGCCCCACCACTCGCCTTGCGATTCAACTCGCCACCATTCGTGTGAATGAGTAAATGTGCCTTAACGTAAATACAATATGCGTGGATATTAACAACATTACCTACATTCTCTATTTACAGAATATTATAATCGATCTTTACATAATCTTGATTGTAATGATACACAAACATATCTTTGACAAAAATAGAACTTTTCTTAACTAATTTTATGTCAATCAACTATATACTCTATATAATTGCTGTATCCATAGGAAAAAGTTAACCTCTATATAATCTGTATAGCGTAGTTATAAAGGTAGACTTTCGGAACAAGCGACAGGAGACCGAGACAGGCGACAGAGACGACGACAACACTGATACAATGGAATTCAATGAGACTCCGTTTGAAGCGTGCAATAGGGACACACAGCTTGCTGGTTGTCTCACCTTGTATCATGCGGCCTGTCTCGTATCTGCTTCTGGAACAGTGGTGTCACTGCCGCCAAGCGATTAACAGTGTAATTGGCTTTGCAGATAATGGCTTCGTCACTGAAAAAACTGAAAATTACTTCATCTCAGACAAAATGGGAGATGAAATTTTAATGGAGTTAGTGGCTCAAAACCCAATTCTATGATTTTAAGCTAGAACCTTACAAAGATGGCCTAAAAAAAGAAAATATATGGAAAGATATAGGAAGCGCTTTAAGTCAAACTAGTAAGTATTGATAATTACTTTCACATCCACGTAGTGGATTGGAAGTACTTGGAATAACCGTAAAAAAATTTGAAAATGTTTTTTGTTCAAATAGGCTTAGAATGTCACGAACAGAGCTCAGAAAATTTATCTCTCAAAACCAGGGCTGGCTCTAAGCCCAACAGAAATTATCATATTTAATAGATACTCACAATCAGCAACGCTCGACTGCAACTTTTATTCATTTCATAGTACCTAGTCTTATTCAAACTATCATAATAATATTTTGTAATATCCTGTTTAAACCTGAGAGACACTCTGTATATTGCGGTTTAGAAATTTTGTACGTCTTCATATTTTTGCATGCTTAATCAAAAACCTTATATTAGTAATATTCTGCTCTAAACTTGAAATAAAATCTGTTTTACATAAAAATTTCACTAGGGAGTATTCTATAGGTACAAATTTTTTTATTTCTACGATAATTAAAATGTTTATCTGGTTATAATATACCTATTTTATTATATCAAATAGGTATAACAAGAGAAAAGCAGCTGTGCAAGCCATAGTTAATTAGTTACACACTGATCTATACCAATGTGAGGCCCGCACGAAGTCCCTCTGATCTGTGCATCTACCAACACCGAACCGAACTCAAGGAAACACGGAATGAACCGAGACAAAATACCCTCCACACATTCGTTGTTCGCCTTGGTTTGCTCGACTTCGCCGAATGTGTGGAGCAGGCATTAAATGTTGATGTAAATGTGCAGAATTGCCACGGTGTGGTATAGTAAAAGCAATGTTTTACGATTTTCGTCGGCATCACCTAATTAAAAGAGATCCGCATTAGTAAAAAATATATAAAAGTATTGCCGTACACTGGAATCTAATATTGACACTCGGTCAGGATTGAATGCCTTCAACAATTGTAACTGTAAAAGAATCAACTACGTCTTTAGGTAATTGTCAGTACTTTTCACAAATGTAGTAGATTTCCGATAAAAGTAGGTTACGTATTAACATTTTAAAATTAAATTAAATTCACTTTATCACATTTGTGATGCACATGGTACATGGCAGTCTTAATCCTTAACTTTGTTTGATATCTATGATTTAATATTATATAAAATGGTTTATTTTATTGGGAAAAAATGTTTTATGTTGCCAGCAGCTTATTGGGTTTCTAGATTTAATTATTATGAAAATAAACATAATAAACAAGCCACACATATTAAACAGAACAGGAAAGTATGTGTTTTACTCAAAATTGTTTTTGCTAGATATGTATTACATGTTTTTGAAAGAACCATTACCGTTTTTAGGTTAAATTAATTCCCAAAAAATACATTGTAGCTGGCAACGATGAATATTTCACCATTTCGTCGTTTTTCTGAATGTTTCAGCAGGTGTTTGCAATATAATATTGTCTATATGAGAGCCGTTTCTGGTGCCGAGATAAAATTTCCGAGCATTTGTCATGAAACGCAAAAATTTTAAGTTTGAGCAAAAACAAAATTTCTGTCTGTTTGTCTGTGTGTGGGTCTGTAACTTTCTTTATGCGCACGATTGCTCTGGAACGGTTTATGATATTGACTTGAAATTTGGTACATGTATATATTATAACAAGATCTGGAACTAGATTATATTTGATCTTATTCTGTTATTTGGGTTGGGGGGTAAATCTGCAAAATTAAGCAACTAAGAGTCCATAAAAATTGGGATTTAATGCATGCATAAGAACCAAGTGTCTCAAAAATATTTTTCGCATCAACCACCTTCACTACCACCCCCACCCAATTATTAAAGGGAATGGAAAAAATAAAATTTTGATTTGGTGTATGTGTACTAAAACCAAAGGCCCCAAAATTTGACATCAACAACCACCACCAAAACAAAATAAAATTATTGTTTATTTAACCTGCAATATTTTCCAAACATATCATCAACATATCATCAGCAAATAAATGTTGCGATATTAACAGCTTAAAATATCCCTCTCTCTTTTTCGCTTTTCATACAAAGGGTTTATTGATGCTTTTTCGCATTTTTTATAAAAATAACATATGTTGCTAATAATATATTACGGTGACCATACGTCCGGAATTTCGCTGGAAAGTCCAGCATTTTGGAGTACAGTTGATTTAAAAAAAAACTGGTACACTTTCTTTTAGCTATGTAAATCATTTGTTCTTTGATTGATATTAATAATCTTACAAAGGTCACTTTGACGTTAATCAGTGGCGTCATTATTAAAAATGGTTCGACATCTAACAGATATTCAAAAATTTCGAATTGTTTCTAAAATTGAAGATAGTTGGTCCATAAGAAGACTTGCTGCTGAATACAATGTGAGTAAAACCACGATAATGAGTGTTAAAAAACAATGGGAAACCAACCAAACGGTATCCCGTAAAGTTGGTTCCGGAAGGCCCAGAAAGAGCAATAATCAAGAAGATGAAAATCTTATAGATTACCTAAGAGAAAACCCTTTTCAGACTGCAGTAAATGCAATTTCAGAGACAAATTTCCCTGCTTCTGTGTCTACTGCTTGCAGAAGAATAAAACTACAAAGCGACTTGAAGAGTTGTTCAGCGGCTAAAAAATACAAACTTTCAGAAGAAAAGAAGCAGGGTAGGATTATTTTTGCACTCAACTATATAATCAATGACGAAAACTTCTGGGGACAAGTTGTCTTTTCTGACGAAAAGGTTTTTAAATCCTGTAACGATGGACATGTTCGCGTATATAGACCTCCTTCCACCAGATACGACGAAAAATATACTTTCGATCCACAAATATCAGGAAGGTTTTCAGTCAATGTCTGGGCTTGGATGAGCCTAAATGGGTTAGGTGTGTGTTGGAACAGTGGTGGTCATCTCAATTCCATTAAATATATTGAAATATTAGACAATATTATGTTGCCGTAAGTAATAGATAATTTTATTTTCCAACAAGACAACTGCTCCATACATACGGCGTGTCAGGCAATGGTTTCTTAATAAAAACATAGAGTTGTCACCGTGGCCATCTAAAAGTCCGGATTTAAATCCAATTGAAAATGTTTGGGGACTAATGGTGAAACATATAAGAAAATTAAGTAACCATCCAAATAATGCCCAAGAATTGGAAGGGATAATTGAAGACACTTGGGAGAACTTGTCGCAAGAAGTTGACCTTGCAAGAAATCTGATTTTGTCCATGCCTGCAAGACTTCAGGCAGTTTTAGACGCTAATGGAGCAATGACAAAATATTAGTTAATTCTGTATTACGTAGTTGAAGTTCATTTATTTTATTTTTTTTATTGTATTTTTATGTTCAGTTTGCATTGTTTACATTTTTTTAATCTCAAGTGGTATTTTTGTGTTCTTATTTTAAAAATAGAATTATCATTATTCAGTTAGTATTTTAATTAGTAGAATTATCCGTAACAAATATTATTTTTTTAAACAATAATATGGCAGGCTTGAAAATGTTTTGAAAAAGTTATTTTCTAATTATTTTTTAAAATTCCATTTGAATAAAATAAAAAAGAAAGGCTTAATAAGTTTAAAAACACTAAGAAAACCGGTCTCCTCCAAAAAACCCAGGTCCGGGGTAAATCACCTCTTCTCCACCCCCCTCTCGACATGCCTGGCCAGCCCTAATTACAGACATATGCACACAACTAAACTATTAAGATTTTCGATTACCAGTACCAGTACCAGTTTTTTTTTAAATCAACTGTACTGTCCAGCATTTACAAGTGTCCAGCAAAAGTCCAGCATTCTGACCATATGTCTGGAAATTCACTGGAAAGTATTATAAGTGTCCAGCATAAGTTCAGCATTCAGGTTATAGTGAGTATTACATTTTGTATTGAAAATTTTTTTTTTCGGATACTTGCTTTCCGCTCATCAAAAAATTTTGTGATCAAAAAAATTTTTTTTAGAATTCTCCCCCCTCCGCTCAAAAAATTTTGGGACGAAAAATTTTTTTTTCGGATTTCTCCCCCCCGCTCTTTTTGTTATTTTCAGCCCAAGCTCAAGGCCCAGATCCGCCCTTGGCAGAAGTGTCCAGCATTCACTTAACAAAAATCTGGTCACCGTATAATATATGTTGTAAAATATTCTTATTTTTATGTGCGGACATTATAATATAAACACTATACACACGTCTATAACCACCAAAAGTTCTTAAAGACATTGATTTGTCGCACGTTGCGAATGAGCTCTCTGCTTCTTGTCTCGGTCTCCCGTTGCTTGATGAGAAAGTCTATTTGTATATAAATGATACCTCATTTTGAATTTAAAAATAGTTTCAAATTGTTAGTCCCTTAAAAATGTATAATAACAAAACGGTATCCATATAGGTAATATGTATGAGTTAAGTCATAACTTGACATACATGTATATCCGAGACCTATATTTAGAAATGTTAGGTTACGCTTTAAAACTTGTCAGAAATTTTATAAGTAGGTATGTTAAAAATTGGTGCTTACATTCATGAATAAATTTGATAATTTCCTCATGTTGGGGAGAAATATTTTCTGGTCTTTGGCTGTTCTGTGATGTTTTTTTATGAAAAACTGGTTTCGGACCACTAAAATGCAAAAGCGTCAGTTTATTTAATTGCTGCATAAATCCTTCCAACTTACTTTGCTATTTCATTTTGTTCATTCTCAATGATTTTATTTTTGTTATGATCCCTATAATTGTCTAAATTCTGTGAAATACCTGAAAAACTCAATTTTTAGTAAATGTAGAAATTATTAGCAAAGTTCACATTTATTAAAACACCTACCCCTTCTAGTAGTAGATTTTGTTACGATTTTACTAGGCCCTTTAATGTTGTACATACTTTTCTAATTTTATAACTTTAAAAAAGATTGAAATGATGAATGAAACATACAACAAAACAGAAGAAACGACCTTCGTAGCGTAGGCAGTAAAGTTAGTCAAACATTTGTTGGGTTAAAATGTAGTGTTATAATTATATTGATAATAGTAATATAGTTTGGTTGTATTATCCCAAATCCGTTTCAACATTTTAAATTCACATTACATCATAAATCCCATATGATTAAATTAATAACACGGATTAAAGAGTTATATATATTAATAGATTCAAATGATGGTCCGGTCAGATCAGCAGCAGATACCAATTCGAGAGGAAGAAGAAGATATATACTGGAAGGCGCACTCGAATGCATGACACAAAGGATACAAGATCTGACATTGCGCATGTGGGCGGAGCCAAATCGACAGTTGCTTCGTCACGCGGTGATAATTTTTTATCCGCTTCCTTCGTAAAAGTGAGTTTGCCGACGTCTGTGGAAGTTGTTTTTTGGATTATTTTACTTATTTTAGTGTTCTTGCTATAACCACAGAAGATCTATACCAGAAACGACTCTCTGGCCTTCCCGCCAATATTGAATTTTATGCGCATATGTCATATGTCGGTGGTATTATTGTCAACCTATAAATCCGCAGGTTTCTAAATTCACCGGTGTAGCGTACCGGTAAGCAATAACATTATATGATTGGCTATTTTGAAAACCAAAGCCAAAAAAATTACTGGACCATCTCTCTACTCGACTAAATTACTGGATGCGTGCAAACGCACCCAAACATCGAACGTGCCTTCGACAGTGACGCTTCTGGTATAGGTCTTCTGTGCTATAACCTTCAGTTATAAAAATGCGTTGTGCATTGGCATCATGTAAAAGTGACAATATGTTTAAAACGTATTTATGCGGAGATAAAGCTCATTTATAAAGAACGATGCTTACTAAGAACACTAAGAATCCCTATTTATTCAAAATTCCAATGAGTTCAGACAAATCCATGATACAAATTCTTTGTATCATGAGGAAAATCCTATGTAATTTAAAATCCCGCTATCACCGCGTGACGTTTTGCGTCAAGCGGATCGAATTTGGCGCACTATCTAGCATACCTTCTATTCTTTGTATCATGACCTGTGTCATGACTCGAATGCTTCAGTTATGAATCACAGAAGATTGTTTATTGTTTAGTCTTCTGTGCATGAATCGTGTAATCTGGTGGGGATCGTGAGTTAGAAGGCTACGTGCACAATCAACGTAAACGTAAAATTAACCAGAACCACAAAAGATGAAGTATAGGAAAATAATGCTCTCGTGTACAATCAATTCAAATAACATTTTCATTTGCCAATGACCTTCAACCCTAAAACCCTTCGACCATATATACCTAGACCCGGTATCTTAGCCAAAGTATAGAGACTTTGTTATGTATACTGATGGGGCGCTAGCTGTGGCAGCCGCGGGTGCTGAGGGGGGATCTATTTCTGTGTACGGTACCATTGCCAGTGGCGTATATTCGCGAAAGGGTCTGAATGTTGTATAATATATAAAATTAACATTGTGATGTTTAAAATTAAGCCCGAGTAAAAATTTTTTTTTTCGAATTTATAAGCATACTTTTACAACAATATTCTCAATAATATTCTACTACTGGAAAATTGCAAATGGAGATATTAATTTAGCTTTTCTAGATAATAAAAAAAATACTTCTGTTATTGTATAAAGCAGATATGTTGCCAACAATTAGTAATACAATTAGTCATTATTTAGGTTTAGAAACAAATTACTGTTTTTCACCAGGGAAAAAATATATTTTCATATTTTTTTCAAATAGTAATAATAATCACTAATGGTATTCCCTTTCTTGTGTATATTGTATCATTTGTATTGGAGATGTGTAACATAAATAACGAAACAATTCACACAAATCACATAAATTCTAATAAAGTTAAGTACATATTATGTGCATTAAAAAATTTGCCATCTCGAGCTGGCATTTGAACCCAGGGCTATAGACTCCAACTAGTTTTTCCTTGCTCAGTCGGTGTACTTTATGTAGTACACCGACTGAGTTATCGTGGTCGATCATCATATGAAGTAAATGTTTTGCAGCCAAAATGTTTTTTCACAAAAAAAAAAGTAAGAATTAAAAACACATTTTGTATCGATATTTTATTAAGTATAAGTACATCTTAAATTGATCATAATTTAATAAAGACGTTGCTGAAAACAGACAATTTATAAATAAGTAATTAAATAAACAGTAAAAATATAAAAAGTGTCGTGTTCTTTATTAGAAGATATAAATACAATAAATTAATAATACCAGGTTATTAACTTATTGCCGTTTATTCTATGCTAATTAACAAATACACCTTCGATACAACTAATAAATGAGTGGATTCTTAATCGCTGCATATACCTATACCAGCTGGGTTAATAAAAACTTAATTCTCTACAAAAATTGGTATATATGAAACTAATTCACTAATTAAACTATATACAATATATTAAAAGACTAAAAGGTTTGCGTACCCTCAAGTAACGCTCAAATGTCAAATAAATACTGTCCAAAAATTAAAGATATGACACCAAGACTGAAAATAACTTCATTTATGATTTTTAGTTTCTAAAATTCGCATCACTTTTCTCATCAAAGTGATGAAAAGCATATGTAATCTGTGCCAAAGGAGGGCGATTTGGAAAAATGAGAAGTACAACAATTTTCTACTAACACTATTCTCCAGCAGGGCCAAAAATGAAACTTAAAACTACGATAGATATGGTAATTAGTTGCGTTGTTCACATAACACATTCTCTTGGCTGATGAATAGGCAAAAAACTTAAAATCTAATGACCAATTCATTATACTATATTGAGAAATGCACACAACATATTTTACAGCCACTTGCATTATCTTTACTGAATGTCTAGTGGCATTTAGGTCAAACCGAGAAAATGATTTGATGATATTATTAATCTTATTTTAAAACAATTTTTCATTTAATTAATTTCTACTGAAATCGATATGTTTTTAAAACTAATTTAGAATATTTTAAGGTTATATATATAGAGGTGATAGGTACCTTAATAAATTTGGAAAATGTGTCAGTGCATATCTTGTATATTAGCATTATTAGAAAATATTACTAGCAGTTAGTTCGGTAATAATTCGTTATTATAGTTTAGCGAGTTAAGACTGTCACTCCTGTTTTAACGATGTTAATTTTTCCTTTTTAATTTTTCTAGTGTCGCTAGGCTCTAAAAGTAATTTCTTGTATGTTGAGCTTCATCTGGCTCTTCATCTTAGACTCTGTGTATGTATATATCATCTGATGAACCATTCTCAAAGCAATGTGGTAAAGGTTGGTACTGAAATAAAACATAGAGAGTATTATTTTTAATGTAATATAAGTACACAAGTCTCGGAAAAAAAATGAAAGAAAAAATAATTACCTATTGCATTTGATGATGACTTTCCAAAAAATAATGCAAATATATTTGAATCAAATATTTTATAGTCAATTTTTAATAAACGGTGCTTTAACAAAAGATTGTTTGTTAACAAATAATATGAATAATTGGTCTTTTTCATAAAATGTACCTAATGCCAGGTTTATACATGCATGAATTTACTGGCGCCAGTAGAGGTTTACACACAATTTTAAATTCTATCTAGTCAGTCTTATTCTTTGACTTCTGATTGCTGGTGGTTATTGAGACAAAATGTCAAGTAATAAATTAAAGAAAATAATGCTGCATTGTTCTATGAGGGATTGTTCAACAGATTAGCAACGTGGAAAATAAATTAAATGATAAACAAAGAGGCCGTATCTCGTTAAGAAAATGGATTGCAAGTAGAGAAAACTTAGGTGCATCAGAAAGAGTGTTAACAAAACTTTCAATAGATTTTTTAGAAACCGTTTATTGAACGAATTTAGCCTTACATTCACACTGTCAAAACCATCAATCGCCATTGTTGTTGCTATTTTTTCATGAACAATTACTCGAGATTCTCTATTTTTATAACAATTAAAATGCGCATCTCATAAACACGTCTCTTTTTCATATAATTCAAGAAACTTTGTAATTTCCTCAGAAATCCACTGTTATTTGTTGTTTTCTTAATGCTCATTTTTATATTCTATAGACGAAGTTATACCGTGCGTGTAATGGAACGTTAGACATGGGAAGTAAGAATTACAACATCGCGTGTACCAGTTGACTAAAATGAAATAACAGAGCTGGGATACTTCGATACTTCAGTAGTCGAGTGCCGGCCGGCAGGAGGGTTTTACTATTGCTGGGTTGTTACATCTCTTGCGCTACGTGGATGTACATGCCCATTTCGCAATTACACGCATTGTATTAGTATAGTTACTTGTACTGCTGTGCGCAAAAAAAATGGGACAAGTCTTATATCGTATAAAATCTAGTTGTGTACATCTAACTAATTTTTATGACACTGTCAGTTATTTGTCAAAATTTATCGCAAGTGTGCAAATAGAGACAGATTTACATTACAAAAAAAATAGTTGTCCTATTTTTTTTTGCTCACGACAGTACCAGCTACTAGTAACTACAAGTAACTAGCCAGGATAGTGTATCTAGACAACTCAAAGTTTATGTCAATTTTACCTCATAGTGGCGTACAAATTGGTACTGGCGGGCCACAAAGTTGGAAATTCCTAATGTTTTTGCATCATTGCATGCAAGGTCAAGACTCGCTCGCCAGTTCTCGCCAGTAACTGTTTATACGTTCAATATTTTTTTACTGGCGTGCCAACATCTGCTGGCGCCACTAAATCCATGCACGTATAAACCCGCTATTAAAGCAAGTATTGTGAATGTAGTATAAACTGACATTCACATTTTCATGGAAATGTCATTGTTAACCTAAATTGAATTCAAAACAGCTGTTTTTAAAAAAATGTTTACTGTCTGTATCACCTTTTTTTTTGAGATATTTCAATTTGTTTGTTTTCGTACTCCATACTAAGATTATCCTGATTATTTTTTTTATAAAATAAATCATTCGGAAGTATTCTCTATTATCTTGCAATGTACCAATTTTTAAAGCAACAACTGTTATATGAGGAGAAGTACAAACTTTTATTATTTATTCATGCAATACTTTTATAAAAGTTATATAAAAGTAATTGTATTGTATTGTATTGCAATAGAACCCAAATTGAACACCGCATGCAGTTGATACGTTTTAAAATATCATTGGTAGTGTAGATTATACTTACCCAATAGAATGTGTTCTGAATATTTAACGTGCTTGCTATAGATAATATGGTACTTTTCCTAAGTACTTTACTTTATTGAATGACGTTTTGCATACATCTTGTGGTCTCTATAACTGGTCCAATAGACGGACAATAATTTTCGGTCACTATTTTTTGGCATCCAATTCTTTTAGAAATCTAAAACATTAAAAAAAGATATAGTATATTATGACACTTAATAAATTGTACTACCTACTTAAACTATCAATTTATTAACTCATATTTGATCTCAATAACTATATAATTTAAACCAAATATACAGAAGCTGGTACCTATTTGAGTTTTATTTGCATTTGAAAAACTAAGAGTACCTAGTCAATATTAGTTAGTCTAAGATCTGAAATGCCTCATAGACAAATTCAATTCAATTCATTTATTAAAAAATATATATTAAGTCTATAAAATAATTACCTACTTATATTATTTTACTTTATAGAGCACCTGAAACCTCTAGGACTACGCCTGAGGAATAATTACAAATAAGATAATACTTACCTACAAAATGATTTATTCCATTCATTCTCTAACTCGGGATCGTATATAAAACACTATTTATCGATTTTGAAAACAGAAAAATTGTCTGGATGTTATGAAAGTCTAAGAAACACATAAATAAAACAAAAATAGCCACAAATAACAATGGCGATGTAAACAAAGTTTTAATGCATTTTCGACATTCAACCCGCGACGTTTGAATTAGCCAATAAAATTCATGGTACCTTGAAACCCCCCGCAAAAACATCTTGTAACATGCGACACGCCCACATGCCGAGTCTAGATAATATATGGTCGAAGCTAAAACCGTAAACAGAAAGATGAAATTATTTTATCTTTATGTTTACAATTACGTTTTTCCTGTAATACCAACTTTGTACTATTTTAAAATATTCATATAATTTCAATTTCGTGGTAAGGTGTGGTTATTGTTAGAAAAGACACTGTTATTTAAAAAAAAGCGGTTAATTTAATGTAAATACGTATAATAAAAGGCTTTTATATATTAATATTTTTATTTCAATAGGTTGATAGGTTGGCTAAGCTGAGGCCATGACCATCTTTCACACGCAATTTTTAAAAGATTTATATTTTGTAGGCGAATTTGTTGTAGACAGAACATAAAAATTACGATTATGCTTGTTTACGGTTGTGGTTATTTCAATTGTGCAAGAGGCTTTATACAACCACAGTTGCTTTGTGCTATAAACACGAACTTCATAAATTAAACTGGACTTCACAACGCACATATCCCAAACAAAAGCTCATGACACCACTTACCATGGTCGCCATGATAGGCTGTCAACTTATTTGAGATTGGCAATACTCTGTAGGAATCTCAACTACTGTAATAGCTATTTTCTTTCGAGCTTAACAAAGTGAAGACAATCATTAACCCAGCAAACAAAGAATGTATGCGTAATGTTATGCAATGTTAAATGGAAGTAACATTTGTAATGTTCTCTTGCAATATGATATTTATATTACAACAACGTAACAGAGAAATGTTACATTTCGAAATATTAAACAAATATTTATGTAATGTTGGTTACATTACGTAACATTTAATAGTATGACAAATTACTTTCTGACAACGTTGATGTTATATTAAAGTAATAATGCATTGTTTAGTGGGAAGCAACCAATAAAAATCAAGGATTTCAAAAATACCACGATTTGATTGGCTGTTTAGTGATTGCAATCAGTTCGTTCACCACGAAAGAAAACAGCTAATGTTGATTATTGTTATTTTGTAGCGCATTGCCAGATAATGTTTTATATTTTCAATAAACTTGAATACTTTTCTCCCGAAATGCTACTTCATCTTCTCTAATAATAAGAAATATATTCATAATGTGAGACTACTACAATATTTAGAGTAAGTTATCATCAGAAGTACTCATTAATATTCTCATTTTAATAAAATTATTTCTAAAATCTGGCAATCATTTGCCTATCAACAACCAACGGGATAATACTAGATTAAATCTGACAACATCGCCTTTGTACTTTTGTTTTTGTACTTTGTTTTAAGTCGAGAACAGTCCCTGACTTTGGACAAAAATTCTGAAAGCGGTTCTGAAAACCTATCATGGCGGCCAGCATGGGAGGTGTCAGCGTTTAGACCTCAGATAAACAAAGAAATATATGGATAAATAATACTTTCCGTCTCCGCGTAAGATATATCACGTATTCATTGTTTACATGTCTATGGAGGCGTTCATTGGTTCTCTTCCGAAGGACGTTGACAGTTATTTACATTTTCTTGTGCCGCCATATTGTTTTATTGCTTTTAACGCTGTTTTTATCCAGTTATAAACAATTTTGTGTTGATTTTGCAGTTTAATCACGTTTTATACGGTTCAAAAATGACTAAGGATTGTTTAATTCACTAAAAGACCTACAAAAGGGAGTAATCTCGTTCGTTTTATATGCAAGCATAGTTGTGTACATAGTCGTAGGTTAGGGTTATAGTTAGATTTATTGTCTTATTGTTTTGCTGATCTAGCAATAAATAATTTTTTTCTTCAAGCGTATTAAAATGTTTAAATTATGTCACCAAAAACAGAAGTAGAAGTAGGACATTGTTTTACTAGTAACAAAATGTTAGTACCGAACGCCACCGTAGTGGACATTGTTTTACTAGTAACATAATGTTAGTTCCGAAAGCGCCGCCGTAGTGGGTATTGTTTTACTAGTAACATAATGTTAATACCGAAAGCCACCGGTGGCGCGCTATCCACTAGCCACTTGTCATATTGTGTCAACATGTAAGACTGTAGTTTGAATATTTGTACATTTATGATAAATAAATGAATTTTTGCATTTTAATACGCTTGAAGAAAAAATAGTATATATTACACGGAGTAGAACGCCTTTTTTGTGTTTCGCCCAGTTTGCAAATCCTGGGCTCAACACAAAAAAAGAGTGCGTTCTACTCCTAGTAATATAATATACTATTCTTCTGCCTCTCTCGTCTTTACACTCAAGTAAAAAACGTAAAAAGACAGTTGTGTGATTATCAGATAGATAGATAGATTAATAGATTTAGATTTATTTCTCTAAATTTAAATGTTATATAATATACCTATTTAAATTTGGTACGAGTATTTCAAACTTTACAGAATGTTTACATTATTACATAATATTAGACTGTATTAACTTTTCAAAATAATAATGCACTGCAAAAAGTGACTCGCTGTCCTACAGGTAACTGACCAAAATTTGAAGCATTTACAATTACGTATGCTTTAATCGTTTCAAGTTTGATGACTTTTATGTAACCCGGACAGGAAAAAGATGTTTAAGAAAAATGTTTGTTTCCTAGTAGTTTTACCAAGAGACTCATTTCACTTCCGTTATCGTATCAAGGGTGTCTCATATAATTTGCTTTTTAATACTAACAAGAGTCGAGTCGAGGCTACTCTCTGCTTTATCTTTGCTTTTACTGGAATTAATTCAGAATCGATACCTACAGACCCGACGAGAGAGGAGGGGTGCGGGAGTGATGCCCCCGGGCTTGTCTAGGGGGCCCGGAAATTTTAAAATTTTTTGAGGGTCCATATTTTCTCTCCACGGCCCTGCCAAGATACCGATATAAATTAAATTTACTAAGTTAGAAAATTAACTGCAATTTATTATATTTTTTAATAGCCATATCAGATTGAAATAATTTGATGCATTGTATCGAAAACAGATTTGATAAAGAATTATAAGATTAAACGAACTTACCTTAAGTGAAGTTCGATCTTAATTACATGAACGCCTTGCTCGAAATGATCACAATTGTAGTTCTACTATCGTCCACTGTGTGGCGCCACGAATAACAAAGCTAAAATGTATTTGTCCCTCCCTGTATCAACCTTCTCACTCATCTTCAGCTGTCAGTTTCTTTAGAGCAAGATAGGTTCATTCCTTTGCACTACAAGTGTAGCGCTTAGCTGCACTGGTGTAAGATTGTCTCCCTTTAACTTATGATATCCGCATAGATGCCATCTCTGTCACTCAAAATTAGTGTCACACTTCCCGTGCAAAGGAACGGACCTAATATGATCTCAAATCAAATGATCAAGGGTTTATTTAGAGTAGCTAGAGCTGCTAAGTTTGGTCTTTGAAAATTCAGATTCGAATCAATCTAATCTTTACCAAAATAAATAATTTTTTGTATTATTATTTGATCTGCCAAATACATACTACCTACGGAATATTTGGGATTGCATAACAAATTGTAGATATTTCCATGTAAGACGAATAGGTAATTTGAATAACGGAGTTGACAATTCGATCTTGAAAATAAAATCGTTTTATTTTGAATAGCAATCTTAACAACTCTAAGTTCAGTACCGCAAAAGGTAACTCTGAGTGGGCGGGGAGGGTTTGATCATTTCGAGCAAGGCGTTCATATAATTAAGATCGAACTTCACTTAAGGTAAGTTCGTTTAATCTTATAATTATATTCACGCCTTGCTCTCATGATCACAATTGTAGATGTTCAGAGCGATTTGAGATCTTCGAGAGATTGCATTAAAATCTTTTCCATAAACAAGAATATTAATTTAAAGGCTCCGCTAAACATGTTCTGTATTTCGTTCAATGTGAACATATTTGAATTTTTTGTTTTTTTTACAATATGCCTGTTGTAACCCTTGCAAATTATTCCGAACATTTGTACTGCCCTGTTGAGCGTTTAAATATTTCATTATAATGCCCTTAAATTTTAAATCCTATCAGTCATACAGCCAGCCTCACAATCACTGGCTATCTTTTTGGTTGACTAAAACCAGAACCTGATAGTCTAAGATAGGTACGGATCCTGTACTATGAAAATTATAATTATTAGTAAACACAACTTTACCAGACATCCTTGCCTTTATAGTAATAAATCATTGGTCAAATCCTAACTATTAATCAACCAACAATTGTAAAACTGGCTGTTAATGTAACAGATTTTTATAATAAAACTATTGGTCAAATCATAACCATTAGTTAAATAACGATTGTGAAACTGGCTGATAAAATCTCAGAACTTGTTTTCATTTGATGACTGTTATTAAGCTCAATCATATAACTTGTTTGTGCCTTACGAATCGTTATAAGAACAAGGATTAGGGTGATTAATTCATATAATATTCAAGGAAAGTATACAAAAATGTATTTAAGTAGTTTACAATTATGGTGGGGTACCATCCCAGGCAGCAAGATGCCGTCATTATGACGTCATTTTTTCGGCATTAATTACGTCAATTTCACCTTCAGCATGACGTAAAAATGACGTGAAAAAGACGGCACAATGTCACAGCCCAATGACGTCATATATATGACGCCAATATGACGTATTGGTAATCAGTGAATTTTGCGATAAGGGATGTAAACCTCTCATTATAATATTTTTCCACAATTATTAATAAAGTTTTTGACGAAAAAAAAAACAGAATGTGCAGGGATCGAACCGCGGACCTTTTGCCTCGCAACCTAACAACAACAACAACAACAATAATATTTTATTTTAAGTTCAGGTACAATACATGTGCCTCACCGGATCCTAGCCCAGAGCCAGCCAGACAACCACGACGAACATCGCCGAGGTGGGTGTGTGGCTGGGTGGGGTAGGTCCGGTTCGGCTTGGAAATAAATTCAAGGGGGGTTGCTAGAAGCTCCTGTCTGCCACGGGCAGACTTAAAAACTAGACTAAAATTTTTGATGTGTCCACATGGACCTAAAAGTAACTTAAAAATAAACACAACACTAAGAACACTAAAATCGTAGGCGAGCGCACTTCGTAATTTTGATTGTTGATACGGGAACACAACTAAACGAAAAAACCCATTCGAACAAATGACGACCTTGTGGTCCGATCGCCGACAAGGAAGGTAGGGTGGAAATAAAATTGTGGTTTAAAAAAATTAGGATTTAGGTAAGTTTTCGGCCTAGAGGGGATTTAGAGAGACAAAAAAAGGAATGAAAATAACAAAAAGGATAAAAGAACAAAATTGTACAAACATAAATGGGGTGAAAGAGGGATTGGAAAGATGTAAGGTTGAGGAAAGATAAGAGTAAGGGTAGGAGTAAGTTATCGTAGAAGGAAGTGTGGCTAGGGAAGCTGCCGGGAGATAGGCAACGCCTGGTATGGTAGGGGGTGTCTTATATCAAAAAGTATGGCATTATGCTGTCTGATTAGGGTAATGTTGCGGGTAAGCGGGCTACCGTCCAGTTTAAACTGGTAGAATTTTTGCGAAGTTTCTTGGACGTAGTCCGCTAGTGGGGTTATGTCGTGGCAACGTGCATAGAGATTTCTGAGGGAGGTGTACCTACCAGAGTCTGAAATGAGGCGCATAAATTTGTGTTCTAATACTCTTAACTTCCGCATTGTGACCGGGATGCTGCACCACACCGGCGCCGCGTATGTGATGGCCGGCCTGATTACCATCGTGTACAACAACTTTTTATTAGTCCTGTTGAGTCCGCTGCCCCGTGCCAGGAGCGGATACAGACTCCTGGACATGGAGTAGACTTTGCGTATCGTCTCGTTAATGTGTGTATTAAACGTCAGTCTTTTGTCCAGGTTCACCCCCAAATACTTCACGCACCGCTTAATTGGAATTTCTCTACCCCCGATCGAAAGTGGCGTTAGAATCCGGTTTTCTGTGAAGCGGCGCGTGAACAGAATCGACTCTGACTTCTCGGCGTTGATCCGAATTTTCCACTTGTTGTAATACGCCGTGGCACGGGCCATGTGCGCTTTCAGCAGCATATTAGCCGCCTGCGCGTTATGCGAATGCACGTACATGGCTGTGTCGTCGGCGTACTTGGCAAGGTTCGAATTCGGGAACTCCGGGAAGTCGGAAACGTACAAGTTGAACAACTTTGGAGATAGGCACGACCCTTGGGGGACGCCCGCGCGAATGTCCCGCCGAGTTGATAGTTTATTATTCACCCTGTCAAAAAAATCTCATCAATCCGTATTGAAAATTATCAAAAATTAATAAGTATCTATGAGAACCTATATGGTCAATAAGTTTCTATAAGAGTTAGGTAAAGATGCTGTTGAAATTGTTATCAGTTTATATCCTCATTGACCAGCAAAATGAGTCAAGCCATATCCATTTGTTAATCCAAACATTTACTTATACAATATCAATGAGAATTTATGAGCACAGTATCTAATGTAATTCGTGCGGCTTTCCGTGATTAAAAGACAAGTGTTCCTTTAAGAAACGAGCTGCATTAGGTTAGAACAGTTTGGATTTGCAATTGAAGATTACAAATTATAATGTTTGAATAGGGATTTATGATATCAGTTTCTATTGAGTATTAATGTTTTTTTTCAGTAATATATTAAATGTGTTTTCATTTGTTTGAATGGGTAAAAAGAAAGGTCAGTTTTCAACTGCAATTACAAATACAAGTTTAATCGCTTCGAATGGGATTATATGCGATCAATTTCTAAAAGTATTTATGCTGTTTTCCGAATATAGTTATGATGAGGTTTAATCAGTAACAAATTGTTAACTACTTGTTATGATATGGTCGGAAATTCCAAGTACACATTTAGTATTCCTTCAAGAGGATTGATGAGAGCAGTTTCTACGAGTATCTATTTGTTGTTCCTATAGTAAATTATATAAGTCTTTATCAGTACAGATTCGGATCTAATTTAAATATGAAAATTATATCAGAATAAAGCAACCAAATATTTTAAACAGTATCTATTTGTAAATCCAAACATTTACTTATACTATCTCAATGAGAATTTATGAGAACAGTATCTAATGTAAAACGTGCGGCTTTCCGTGTTAAATGGCAAGAGTTTCTATAAGAAACGAGCTGCATTAGGTTAGAACAGTTTTGATTTGCAATTGAAGATTCAAAATTATAATGTTTGAATAGGGATTTATGAGATCAGTTTCTATGAGTATTAATGTTTTTTTTTCAGTAATATATTAAATGTGTTTTCATTTGTTTAAATGGGTAAAAAGAAAGGTCAGTTTTCAACTGCAATTACAAATACAAGTTTAATCACTTCGAATGGGGTTATATGCGATCAATTTCTAAAAGTATTTATGCTGTTTTCCGGATATAATTGTGAAGAGGTTTAATCAGTAACAAATTGTTCACTACATGTTATGATATGGTCAGAAATTCCAAGTACACATTTGGTATTCCTTCAAGAGGATTGGTGAGAGCAGTTTCTACGAGTATCTATTTGTTGTTCCTATAGTAAATTATATAAGTCTTTATCAGTACAGATTCGGATCTAATTTAAATATGAAAATTATATCAGAATAAAGCAACAGTAAACAGTATCTATTTGTAAATCCAAACATTTACTTATACTATCTCAATGAGAATTTATGAGAACAGTATCTAATGTAAAACGTGCGGCTTTTCGTGGTTAAATGGCAAGTGTTTCTATAAGAAACGAGCTGAATTAGGTTAGAACAGTTTTGATTTGCAATTGAAGATTACAAATTATAATGTTTAAATAGGGATTTATGAGATCCGTTTCTATGACTATCAATGTTTTTTTCAGTAATATATTAAATGTGTTTTCATTTGTTTGAATGGGTAAAAAGGAAGGTCAGTTTTGAACTGCAATTACAGATATAAGTTTAATCACTTCGAATGGGGTTATATGCGATCAATTTCTAACAGTATTTATGCTGTTTTCCGAATATAATTGTGATGAGGTTTGATCCGTAACAAATTGTTCACTACATGTTACGATATGGTCGGAAATTCCAGGTACATATTTAGTATTCCTTCAAGAGGATTAATGAGAGCAGTTTCTACGAGTATTTATTTGTTGTTCCTACAGTAAATTATATAAGTCTTTATCAGTATGCATTCGGATCTAATTTAAATACAAAAATCACATCAGAATGAAACCCCAAATATTTTAAACAGTGTCCACCTGTAAATCCAAGATAATATAATGAGAATCCATCACAACAGTATCTAATGTAACGTGTGCGGTTTTCCGTGGCTAAATTTTAAAATTATTTGCAATAAATAAGCTTTAACGGATTCGAACAGTTTTGCATTTCCAGATAATAGTTTTAATTGTTAGTGATCTATGAGGTCAGTGTAATGTTTTTTTTTCAATAAAATGTGTTTTTATTGGAAAATAAACATTACACAAAGACACTGATCTCATAGATCCCTATTTAACAATTAAAACTATTCATCTGGAATTGCAAATTAAAACTGTTCAAATCCGTTAAAGCTATTTATTAAAAATACTTTTAAAATTTAGCCACGGAAAGCCTCACGCGTTACATTAGATACTGTTCTGATTGGTTCTCATTAAAATATATCTTTAAATGTCTGGATTTACAAGTGGATACTGTTTAAAATATTTGGTTGTGTCATTCTGATATAATTTTTGTATTTAAAGTAGATCCGAATGCATACTGATAAAGACAAATTTTCTATTGGAACAACAAATACATACTCATAGAAACTGCTATCATCAATCCTTTCGAAGGAGTACTAAATATGTACCTGGAATTTCCGACCATATCGTAACATGTGGTGAACAATTTGTTACTGATCAAACCTCATCACAATTATATTCGGAAAACAGCATAAATACTGTTAGAAACTGATCGCATATAACCCCATTCGAAGTGATTAAACTTGTATTTGTAATTGCAGTTGAAAACTGACCTTTCTTTTTACCCATTCAAACATATGAAAACACATTTAATATATTACTGAAAAAAAAACATTAATACTCATAGAAACTGATCTCATAAATCCCTATTCAAACATTATAATTTGTAATCTTCAATTGCAAATCAAAACTGTTCTAACCTAATGCAGCTCGTTTCTTATAGAAACACTTGCAATTTAACCACGGAAAGCCGTACGTTTTACATTAGATACTGCTCCCATAAATTCTCATTGAGATAGTATAAGTAAATGTAAAGACTTATATAATTTACTAGAGGAACAACAAATAGATACTCGTAGAAACTGCTCTCATCAATCCTTTTGAAGGAATACTAAATGTGTACTTGGAATTTCCGACCATATCATAACAAGTAGTGAACAATTTGTTACTGATTAAACCTCATCACAATTATATTCGGAAAACAGCATAAATACTTTTATAAATTAATCGCATATAACCCCATTCAAAGTGATTAAACTTGTATTTGTAATTGCAGTTGAAAACTGACCTTTCTTTTTACCCATTCAAACAAATGAAAACACATTTAATATATTACTGAAAAAAAAACATTAATACTCATAGAAACTGATCTCATAAATCCCTATTCAAACATTATAATTAGTAATCTTCAATTGCAAGACAACCTAATGCAGCTCGTTTCTTATAGAAACACTTGCCATTTTAGCCACGGAAAGCCGCACGTTTTACCTTAGATACTGTTCTCATAAATTCTCATTGATGTGGTATAAGTAAATGTTTGCTGCTCCATTCTGGTAGAAACTGATAGAAATTTCAGCAGCAACTTTACTCCAGGCTCCAGTAGAGGGAGCTGTATACGTGTAGCTAATTCATATCTAATCTAATGTGACCTAAGGAACTGAAGTGTGTTTGTTAAATTAAAAACAAAGCAGTCTCTTTCACTGCTAACTCATTCATTGCTTCTAGGCTAGAACAAGAACACCCGAGGAAATAAGGACTTTGCAGAATTTTGTGTTTACCACAATGTTAGTATTTCTATTTGAAATATGCAATTTAAACTGTACATTTGTCGGCATGCATATCCAAATTAATACTAATAAAAAAGCAAAATGGAAGTTTACAATAAAAATACATCTGTAAAATATACAATTGAAACTGTACATTTGTTGACATGTATATCCACATTAATACTAATAAAAAACAATGTTGAAATTTACAATAAAAACATGTTGATAAATGGTGTGTTACATACGATAGATACTGGAGAAAGGACGGACTGGAACTCTTATGATATTACTTATAGAAAAGTTTAGAATCTCTTTAAAGTTGTATCTGTAATTCCATATGTTTACAGATATAAGGGCAAGGGTGCATTTGCAGACATTAAACTGTAGATTTGTTGATGTATATTTCATATAAGTACTCATGAAAGGGCAACATGATAATTCCAAATAGCTCATTCGGAATTACTGTTTCATAACCGATTTAAAACTTAATAAAACAAATAAAATCCTGTCTGTATAATACTAATATAACTTATAGGAACGATAAAACCGCATCACTTTTTTTTTTATAAGTTTCTATGTGGAATTTTTGGCAGGGCACCCTGACCTCCAACGATCTACCAGACAGGAAGGAGTGAATAAGTTTCGTGATGTGCGTTGGGAAGTCCAATGAATTTAGTTTGTAGAGTAACCCCGGGATCCATACGGTATCGAAGGCTTTCTCAATATCGAGGAGCACTATGACGGTGCTCTTCCCGAGGTTGCATTGCACCTTGACGTCGTTCACGATCCTGACGACCTGCTGCACGGTGCTCCTGCAACCTAACACTTAACTCACTGAACCATTGAACATCTTTATTTAAATATGTTTAAAAGCTGTATACCTAGTTAGAAATGGTAAAACAAAATTATTATTACTATGTGGCAAAAATTGAACTAGTCACTAAATACTTCTATTTATTTTTATTTTATAATGATTAATTTCACGTCATTTTAATGACGTCAAAATAATGACCTAAAAGAAACGTGTATTTGACGTCTTCATGATGACGTCAGAAGTACGTATTAAATATCACGTCTCTGGTACGTCATTTATTAATGACGTCAAAATAATGACCTAAAAGAAATGTGTATTTGACGTCTTCATGATGACGTCAGAAGTACGTTAAAAATATCACGTCTCTGGTACGTCATTTATTGGGACAATGACGTCGGCGACGAAAAATCACCTTTAAAAGACGTCATAATGACGTCACCTTGCTACCTGGGATAATATACTACCATATCTTGAAGCAGTAGGCTTAAGTTTGTACACCTTGAAAATCTCTTAATTTTATTGTTATACTCTAATTATCAAAAAGGCATCAATACTAAGGCAGAGCGAGAGCAATTTACGGAAGGAAACCTTTTCAGAAAAATCTGTTAAGAATGGCAGAATTCAATAACGAAGTATTGTATGTGGGATAAGTTGATATTATATACAAGGAGGCTAAGGTTGAGTATAAGAGCGCTGCTTTTTCGATGTTCACATCGAATAAGTGCGAACTCTGCCTTTTGCATTCAGGCATAATTATTTCGTATATTGTTATCTTATTGTTTGTATATTTCAGCCTGAAGCAATAAAACATTTATTATTATTATTATATGCAATATCTCCACCATAATTTTAAACAACCACTGTGTTATTTTTCATTGATGTCACTTCTGGATGCCGTCCTATGTGTATTGTCTCCTATGGAAGGCCCTTTAGATTAAAGTTTAGCTCCTATGGGTTAAGGTTTATGTCTAGGCATTGTAAATTTTCACTGCCATTTGAGATATGGCATCATAAATTGGGGAAACAGTGCACACATTAACTGTATATTCATTTGCAAAATATGCCTTGGAATTTTTGCAGGACTTAGGTGTTTGTGAGATGAATTGCCATGGTACATTTAGGATTTTAACTGTAATTAATTTATATATTTATATATATTTGACACACCTACGTTTACAAGAATAAGCATAAGCATTGCTAAACAATTTCTTTTACAATGATTGTAAATATTTTAATTATTTATATGACATGGCATTAAATTTTCTAACATCCTATTTTCAAAGTAAAATATAAAAAATGTATATTATATACACCAATAAATATTATTGCTTGTTATTACTCAAGATTTGTTCCATAATAGTCCTGCGACCAGGGAAAGCTTACTCACTATTCCTTTGAAGTCTGAATAAAACATCGCAATCTTTTAACTTGTTTACAAAATGTGCTAATGCTAATTAAGTACAAGTCAGACATAAATAATCATTTAATTGAGAATGTTTATGATAAAATCATTTTAAATTTTAGTTTAACTTAAAAACAACAAAAGTTTGCTTATGTTGTTGTTAAGTACTTTTATGTTTATATACTTACATCTTTTATGATTTACCATATTTACATCTCTGGTCAAAAAATTATTCCACACGTGCACCTATACCGTGCAATTATGATATTATTTTTGTATGACCCATAGGCTTTTAAGTCAAGTATTTAGCCTGTTAAAATTGTTTTACATAAAGCCACCTAGACTCAGTGATGGGGCATATTTTAGTTATTTTCTCTACAATCTATAGTAAATATTTGCCAGTTCTTATATCTTTGAATGACACGTAGTCAATTATGTATCTCACGATGCTTCTCTGGGAAACTTCCAACATCATAAAATCAGTATTGTATAAATTTCTAGAAACTTATATTGTTACTTTTCTTAAATTTGCGATAAACTTAAGCATAACATGTAATATTGTTTTACGTTATTAAGCCGTTCCCCATGGGTTACTGACCAACAGAAAAAACATACAGATACGCTACTGATGTTCCGTGGCATAAATGAAGTAGAGATGTAATAGTTTGATGCAAATAAAATAAATGGAGAAATTCTTTCCATATTAAATCAGCAGAAAGTTTTGGGTGTAATATTTGACAACCCTTAAAATTCAATTCACAAGTAAACAAGGTAATTCAAAAAATCTACATGAATTTAAAACCTTTACATTCCACAGACATATATTAAATTTCAATACGTCTAAAAATCTCTGTGAAGTGTTGGTGTTAAGTAACACACTTAAATTATTGTAGTTTCATTTACCTATGAACTCTGTTTGAACACAATAAACTGAAGCAGATTACAGAAATTCATGTTGTAGACTTATATATGGGCTCCGTAAACATGACAAGCCAAGATCTGCCAGAATAAATATTACATTGATTAAATGTAAATAATAGGACAAAATTACACCTCTTATCCTTTGCTTATTCCATGAGATAATGTTCAATATACCAGATTTAGAACATCCTTATTTAAAATCGTTCCCTTAAAATGTAATAAAAACATAATTCTTTACCTACTTCTCCAAATCCTGTAATCCTTACCATTTAAGTGTAAGAGTAATCCTTTGGGGTCTAAACTTCACTCTGTATATTTATTTATTTTTTTTTTAAATTTTTTTAATAAAGATGTTTTATTATTACCCTTATTAAGAGTTTGTTAAAGTCTAAGAGAGTATTACAGAGACCAAGGAATTCCTGTAAATTCATACGAGGCGTTTTTAAATTCAAATCTTTCTGATAAATTGCCCCCAAATACCCTGTCAAAAAAATCTCATCAATCCGTATTGAAAATTATCAAAAATTAATAAGTATCTATGAGAACCTATATGGTCAATAAGTTTCTATAAGAGTTAGGTAAAGTTGCTGTTGAAATTGTTATCAGTTTATATCCGCATTGACCAGCAAAATGAGTCAAGCCATATCCATTTGTTAATCCAAACATTTACTTATACCATATCAATGAGAATTTATGAGCACAGTATCTAATGTAATTCGTGCGGCTTTCCGTGATTAAAAGACAAGTGTTTCTTTAAGAAATGGGCTGCATTAGGTTAGAACAGTTTGGATTTGCAATTGAAGATTACAAATTATAATGTTTGAATAGGGATTTATGAGATCAGTTTCTATGAGTATTAATGTTTTTTTTCAGTAATATATTAAATGTGTTTTCATTTGTGTGAATGGGTAAAAAGAAAGGTCAGTTTTCAACTGCAATTGCAAATACAAGTTTAATCGCTTCGAATGGGATTATATGCGATCAATTTCTAAAAGTATTTATGCTGTTTTCCGAATATAGTTATGATGAGGTTTAATCAGTAACAAATTGTTAGCTACTTGTTATGATATGGTCGGAAATTCCAAGTACACATTTAGTATTCCTTCAAGAGGATTGATGAGAGCAGTTTCTACGAGTATCTATTTGTTGTTCCTATAGTAAATTATATAAGTCTTTATCAGTACAGATTCGGATTTAATTTAAATATGAAAATTATATCAGAATAAAGCAACCAAATATTTTAAACAGTATCTATTTGTAAATCCAAACATTTACTTATAGTATCTCAATGAGAATTTATGAGAACAGTATCTAATGTAAAGCGTGCGGCTTTCCGTGGTTAAATGGCAAGAGTTTCTATAAGAAACGAGCTGCATTAGGCTAGAACAGTTTTGATTTGCAATTGAAGATTCAAAATTATAATGTTTGAATATGGATTTATGAGATCAGTTTCTATGAGTATTAATGTTTTTTTTTTCAGTAATATATTAAATGTGTTTTCATTTGTTTGAATAGGTAAAAAGAAAGGTCAGTTTTCAACTGCAATTAGAAATACAAGTTTAATCACTTCGAATGAGGTTAGATGCGATCAATTTCTCAAAGTATTTATGCTGTTTTCCGGATATAATTGTAAAGAGGTTTAATCAGTAACAAATTGTTCACTACATGTTATGATATGGTCGGAAATTCCAAGTACACATTTGGTATTCCTTCAAGAGGATTGATGAGAGCAGTTTCTACGAGTATCTATTTGTTGTTCCTCTAGTAAATTATATAAGTCTTTATCAGTAAAGATTCGGATCTAATTTAAATATGAAAATTATATCAGAATAAAGCAACCAAATATTTTAAACAGTATCTATTTGTAAATCCAGACATTTACTTATACTATCTCAATGAGAATTTATGAGAACAGTATCTAATGTAAAACGTGCGGCTTTTCGTGGTTAAATGGCAAGTGTTTCTATAAGAAACGAGCTGCATTAGGTTAGAACAGTTTTGATTTGCAATTGAAGATTACAAATTATAATGTTTGAATAGGGATTTATGAGATCAGTTTCTATGAGTATTAATGTTTTTTTTCAGTAATATATTAAATGTGTTTTCATTTGTTTGAATGGGTAAAAAGAAAGGTCAGTTTTCAACTGCATTTACAAATACAAGTTTAATCGCTTCGAATGGGATTATATGCGATCAATTTCTAAAAGTATTTATGCTGTTTTCCGAATATAGTTATGATGAGGTTTAATCAGTAACAAATTGTTAACTAGTTGTTATGATATGGTGGGAAATTCCAAGTACACATTTAGTATTCCTTCAAGAGGATTGATGAGAGCAGTTTCTACGAGTATCTATTTGTTGTTCCTCTAGTAAATTATATAAGTCTTTATCAGTACAGATTCGGATCTAATTTAAATATGAAAATTATATCAGAATAAAGCAACCAAATATTTTAAACAGTATCTATTTGTAAATCCAAACATTTACTTATACTATCTCAATGAGAATTTATGAGAACAGTATCTAATGTAAAACGTGCGGCTCTCCGTGGTTAAATGGCAAGAGTTTCTATAAGAAACGAGCTGCATTAGGTTAGAACAGTTTTGATTTGCAATTGAAGATTACAAATTATAATGTTTAAATAGGGATTTATGAGATCAGTTTCTATGAGTATTAATGTTTTTTTTCAGTAATATATTAAATGTGTTTTCATTTGTTTGAATGGGTAAAAAGGAAGGTCAGTTTTGAACTGCAATTACAAATATAAGTTTAATCACTTCGAATGGGGTTATAGGCGATCAATTTCTAACAGTATTTATGCTGTTTTCCGAATATAATTGTGATGAGGTTTGATCCGTAACAAATTGTTCACTACATGTTACGATATGGTCGGAAATTCCAGGTACATATTTAGTATTCCTTCAAGAGGATTAATGAGAGCAGTTTCTACGAATATTTGTTTGTTGTTCCTACAGTAAATTATATAAGTCTTTATCAGTATGCATTCGGATCTAATTTAAATACAAAAATCATATCAGAATGAAACCCCAAATATTTTAAACAGTGTCCACCTGTAAATCCAAGATAATATTATAATGAGAATCCATCACAACAGTATCTAATGTAACGTGTGCGGTTTTCCGTGGCTAAATTTTAAAATTATTTGCAATAAATAAGCTTTAACGGATTCGAACAGTTTTGCATTTTCAGATGAATAATTTTAATTGTTTTTTTTTTCAATAAAATGTGTTTTTATTGGAAAATAAACATTACACAAAGACACTGATCTCATAGATCCCTATTTAACAATTAAAACTATTCATCTGGAATTGCAAATTAAAACTGTTCAAATCCGTTAAAGCTATTTATTAAAAATACTTTTAAAATTTAGCCACGGAAAGCCGCACGCGTTACATTAGATACTGTTCTGATTGGTTCTCATTAAAATATATCTTTAAATGTTTGGATTTACAAGTGGATACTGTTTAAAATATTTGGTTGTGTCATTCTGATATAATTTTTGTATTTAAAGTAGATCCGAATGCATACTGATAAAGACAAATTTTCTATTGGAACAACAAATACATACTCATACTCAATCCTTTCGAAGGAATACTAAATATGTACCTGGAATTTCCGACCATATCGTAACATGTGGTGAACAATTTGTTACTGATCAAACCTCATCACAATTATATTCGGAAAACAGCATAAATACTGTTAGAAACTGATCGCATATAACCCCATTCGAAGTGATTAAACTTGTATTTGTAATTGCAGTTGAAAACTGACCTTTCTTTTTACCCATTCAAACAAATGAAAACACATTTAATATACTTATTACTGAAAAAAAAACATAATACTCATAGAAACTGATCTCATAAATCCCTATTCAAACATTATAATTTGTAATCTTCAATTGCAAATCAAAACTGTTCTAACCTAATGCAGCTCGTTTCTTATAGAAACTCTTGCCATTTAACCACGGAAAGCCGCACGTTTTACATTAGATACTGTTCTCATAAATTCTCATTGAGATAGTATAAGTAAATGTCTGGATTTACATATAGATACTATTTAAAATATTTAGCTGCTTTATTCTGATATAATTTTCATATTTAAATTAGATCCGAATGCATACTGATTAAGACTTATATAATTTACTATTGGCACAACAAATACATACTCGTATAAATTGCTATCATCAATCCTTTCGAAGTAATACTAAATATGTACCTGGAATTTCCACACGTAACATGTAGTGAACAATTTGTTACTGATCAAACCTCATCACAATTATATTCGGAAAACAGCATAAATACTGTTAGAAATTGATCGTATATAATCCCATTCGAAGTGGTTAAACTTGTATTTGTAATTGCAGTTGAAAACTGACCTTTCTTTTTACCCATTCAAACAAATGAAAACCCATTTAATATATTACTGAAAAAAAAACATTAATACTCATAGAAACTGATCTCATAAATCCCTATTCAAACATTATAATTTGTAATCTTCAATTGCAAATCAAAACTGTTCTAACCAAATGCAGCTCGTTTCATATAGAAACTCTTGCCATTTAACCACGGAAAGCCGCACGTTTTACCTTAGATACTGTTCTCATAAATTCTCATTGAGATAGTATAAGTAAATGTCTGGATTTACAAATAGATTCTGTTTAAAATATTTGGTTGCTTTATTCTGATATAATTTTCATATTTAAATTAGATCCGAATGCATACTGATAAAGACTTATATAATTTACTATTGGTACAACAAATACATACTCGTAGAAGCTGCTATCATCAATCCTTTCGAAGTAATACTAAATATGTACCTGGAATTTCCGACCATATCGTAACAAGTAGTGAACAATTTGTTACTGATCAAACCTCATCACAATTATATTCGGAAAACAGTATAAATACTGTTAGAAATTGATCGCATTTAACCCCATTCGAAGTGATTAAACTTGTATTTGTAATTGCAGTTGAAAACTGACCTTTATTTTTACCCATTCAAACATATGAAAACACATTTAATATATTACTGAAAAAAAAACATTAATACTCATAGAAACTGATCTCATAAATCCCTATTCAAACATTATAATTAGTAATCTTCAATTGCAAGTCAACCTAATGCAGCTCGTTTCTTATAGAAACACTTGCCATTTAACCACGGAAAGCCGCACGTTTTACCTTAGATACTGTTCTCATAAATTCTCATTGATGTGGTATAAGTAAATGTTTGCTGCTCCATTCTGGTAGAAACTGATAGAAATTTCAGCAGCAACTTTACTCCAGGCTCCAGTAGAGGGAGCTGTATACGTGTAGCTAGTTCATATCTAATCTAATGTGACTTAAGGAACTGAAGTGTGTTTGTTAAATTAAAAACAAAGCAGTCTCTTTCACTGCTAACTCATTCATTGCTTCTAGGCTAGAACAAGAACACCCGAAGAAATAAGGACTTTGCAGAATTTTGTGTTTAGCACAATATTAGTATTTCTATTTGAAATATGCAATTTAAACTGTACATTTGTCGGCATGCATATCCAAATTAATACTAATAAAAAAGCAAAATGGAAGTTTACAATAAAAATACATCTGTAAAATATACAATTGAAACTGTACATTTGTTGACATGTATATCCACATTAGTACTAATAAAAAACAATGTTGAAATTTACAATAAAAACATGTTGATAAATGGTGTGTTACATACGATAGATACTGGAGAAAGGACGGACTGGAACTCTTATGATATTACTTATAGAAAAGTTTAGAATCTCTTTAAAGTTGTATCTGTAATTCCATATGTTTACAGATATAAGGGCAAGGGTGCATTTGCAGACACTAAACTGTAGATTTGTTGATGTATATTTCATATAAGTACTCATGAAAGGGCAACATGATAATTCCAAATAGCTCATTCGGAATTACTGTTTCATAACCGATTTAAAACTTAATAAAACAGATAAAATCCTGTCTGTATAATACTAATATAACTTATAGGAACGATAAAACCGCATCACTTTTTTTTTATAAGTTTCTATGTGGAATTTTTGGCAGGGTAACCAACCATTCAAGGGTGTGTTCTGCAGTAACTCCCCTGACAAATTTGTCGAGGCTACCACTAACCACGTTGGCTGAATAGAGACTGCTCATGGTATATATCTGATCTGCCAACAACCTCTAACTACATCATTTACTGATTGGCAATTACATGCGAGAGCTTGTCCCCCCCCCCTTCTTCTTTCTGAATTGCCCGTTGGCTTTGTCCAAGTTGATGGGCTTATTTCTTTTGCACCTGTACTTTTCTTATGTCGATATATACTACCTAAAATGTTAAATACATACCTGTTTTTAAATTTCTCTTTCCTGGCCAACCAACAATTTGTCATACCATGACCTTCTAGAGACGTATAGTCAAGTCAAATAGGCTTATAATTTTTATAAGGGTCTGCAGCTTGTCATACACATGACCTTCTAGAAAACTTACATAAGTCAACTAGGTTTCCAATTTTTACAAGGGGGTCTGCTGCTTGTCATATACATGACCTTCTAGAAGACTTATAACGAAGTCAACTAGGTTTATAATTTATATAACCAGTCTGCTTTATTCACGACCTTCTAGTGCAATTTATCCAATCCACTATGTATAATATTTCCTATTCTCAACCAAAACCTGAAATTAAATTCTGAATTTTGCTTTCAACTTACTGTGACTAGGGACTAGCTACGTCCTCCATTTTCCTATTTGTTGGGACGTTTAGTGATAACTCATATTTAGGAATGTATTTACATTGTTGCGTCACCTTTTCTTTTTCATTGACGAATACGTCTTTAAAAGATTATGAATCTTCGGTGATGAAATGTATTCTCGTTTATTTTAAACCATTTTTTTGCGAGTATTTCGTAGCCGACCATTACAGTACACGAAAAAAGAAAACTGGCAGCTGAAGATGAGTGAGAAGGGTGATACAGGGAGGGACAAATACATTTTAGCTTTGTTATTCGTGGCGCCACACAGTGGACGATAGTAGAACTACAATTGTGATCATGAGAGCAAGGCGTGAATATAATCTGTTATCTTTATCGTAACTATATTCAACAATATTAAAATTAAAAACTGGAAGTAATGGTGCGGGAGCTAAGTGGCTTTTTCGGGCACTCATCGTTACAAGCATTTTCTATGCACTGATTAATTCTATCGAACTTGACAAAATAAGCTTCTGGCTTATGTCAGCCCGTCGAGTTGGCCATGGTTCAAGATATAAAAATCAGTGAAATTATATCATCGTTACAAAGCCAAGTTTTTTTGTGTGTACACATTTTATGTTTAGAATGAATAAAATAAGATCGCCAGAAAGTGTGGGCCATCAGGGGCGCAACCAGAAAGGTCAAAGAGGTAAAAAAACGAAGTTATATAACATCATCGTTACAAACTTTTTTAAGGTTGAACATATTTTATGTTTTGAACACAGAAAAAAATTCCCAGAAAGAAAATGTTTAGGATTTTTGAAGAAAATTGGATTTTTTTCCGCATATTTCATCTCAGAACTCTAAACTCATCGTTACAAGTTCTGGCTCCTTTTTAAAACGTAAATAAGCTCCTTCAACAATAGAATAGCCTCCCCATAAACAAAGTCAACAAAAGTACCATAGGCTCTTAAATATACAGGAATTTAACACTTTCGGCTAACTTGACTCCGTACCGTATCTCACATATGTATTGTATCATTATTACCTTTCTGGCTGCGCCTCTTGACGGCCCACACTTTCTGGCGATCATATTTTATTCATTCTAAACATAAAATGTGTACACACAAAAAAAATGAGCCTTGTAACGATGACATGATTTCACTGATTTTTAAACAGTGTTCGTGACGCTCCTGACAGGAGGTGCCCCGCCAGAAGTCGATTTTATGAATTGTTATCATCCATTAAACCATAAAAATATCTCAAAGTTCATAAAGCGATGAGCTGCCGAAAAAGCCACTTAGCTCCCGCTCTATAAGGTATAGTGCATTATGTAGAGTATATTTGTTTACAATATAGAGATTTAAAAGTAATATGATGTTATTTTTGTTTTATGTATATGGTACGGGTAGCGTATGACCAGATTCATTATACAGTATCGGAAAGTCTTGGATTAGGCATGCAAACAGAGCTGCCTACGCACATATGTGGTGAGGAAAGCAGGTGGCACGAGTAGGATGTGTTATACGATAAAAAAAAACCGCTGCCCAAGGAATCACTACTTTCATATCCAGATTTTTTATCTAAGTCACTCGCAACGAAAAAATTTTGTATATGGAAATAATTGTTTATGGAACTTTAATAATATAATATTTGAAATCCTCTACCCCAAAAACCCACAAAACGATACCCCACATCGGTAGCGGGATGGGGGTGGTGATAGGAGGTGGTAGTGGGGGTGGATGAAGTAAAAAAACATTTTGAGGTTTCTGGTTCTTGTACACACCCTAAATCACAATTTTTTTTCATCCCCTTTAATAATGGGGTGGGGGTGGTAATGGGGGTGGCTAATGCCAAATTTTTTTTTGGGACCTCAGCTTCTCTTGTATATACTAAATACCAATTTTATGGACTCTTACCTGCTTGATTTACCTATTTTTCTCAAATTTACCCCAATTTACCCCCCAACCCTTCGACGGAACAAGATGAAAATATAATCTAGTTCTAGATCTCGTTAAAGTACATATGTGTACCAAATTTCAAGTCAATATCTCAAACAGTTCCAGAGTAAACGTGCGCACAAAAAAAGTTACAGACAGACCGACAGACAGAAATTTTTTTTCGCTCAAACTTAAAATCTCGACGTTTCGTGACATTCTAAGCCTATTTGAACACTACAAATTTTTTGTCGTTACTATACTTCCACTGGACGTGGAAGTAATAGCCTAGTTGTTTCGCTCTCGCTTGCTCTTATTGTCATACCTAATCAAACGCTTGCCGGTACTGTTGAGTGATAAGTATGTAAACTTTTAGATGAATATGTTATACTGTAATATGAAAAAATACTAGTTTGGTTTCATTTATATGCTAACATATATAGATGTTTTTATTTTCTTGACCGTTGATATCAAATTAACTTGATGCAGTTATATCCTGGGTTATCGGTCTTTATAATAAAATTACTCTTTTCTTACGTTTCGGTTTATTCAACCATCGTCAGAGAACTACAATTAAGTGAAGACCAATATTTTTTTAAATGCTATTTTGTATACACATACAATTTAAATCCATGTGTATAAAAAATAGCATTTGAAAAAATATTTGTCTTTATTTAATTGTAGTTCTCTGACGATGGTTGAATAAACCGAAATGTAGCAAAAATAATAATTTTATTATAAAGACCGCATAACCCCAGGATATACCTATATCAAGTGACTTTTATATCCTAACCAAAAGTTAATTTTTTTTTACTCAGAAAATGTAGAGTAACTTATCGTTTAAGAACCATTTAACTTTGAGAATTGTCAGTTCAACACTTTCATTTCTCTTCAATAACACATTTTGTAAAAATTCTAACCAAACAGTACTCTTTTTGTCTCAATAGAGTCGTATTATTGTCAGATATAGTATTAAGTAATAGTCGAGAACATTAATCGATTATTTTAAAAATTTAAACCCCCTTATCTGTCCACGCCTCTGATTAGGCGACTCCATAAACATAAACATTCCTCTCCACTCTGCCCCTTTGAAGGTTATCCTCCCTACACACAACTTCTGTGTACTTCAAATGAGATTATTTATCCATATTTCTTTGTTTATCTGAGGTTTAGACCTTATGTGAGGCGTGTGAGGCGCAGCTGTCGGCATTGAACTATGTTTAATATAGAGTTCAATGGATGTCGGTGTGTTGCCAACACTACCGATTCTTCGGTATATCTATCGAACTGTAGTAAAATCTACCGAAATAAGTGTAGCTGAAATACTGAATTTTAACAAAGAAATTAAAACATTTTGGGATAAAGTAAAAAACTAAGATATGAAGAAAAATAATTTAGATTTCTAATCTGTAATATATGTAACTTATTCTTCGGCAAATGATGAAAGTGATTTTTAAACACCAAATCTATATTATGTATTATTACATTCAAAAGGGTAGGGAATTAAAAATAATAATAATAATACACATTGCATTTATTTGTTGCGGAGTTCAGCAGTTTTAATTTTGAAATGAATAATTTATTATTAAAATATATGTCCAAGGGGAATCTGCATTTAGAAGGCCTTGGCTCTAATGAGAAGGAATAAATAAAAAATGTTATATTAGGAAGAGTTACATCGTTTTCTTAAGATTTTTATTCGTGTTTTACTTATTATTATATAATATAATATAACTTGTGCACATGATTTATTACTTTCATTTTACGTTTAAAAATAAATCTATATTTCCTGAAATCTACCGATTTTTCGTTGCAATTCTACCGAATTCTATAATAGGCATGTTGGCAACACTGCAAAGTACAGCAAGACACGTGATGTGAAAAATAAATTTA
Source organism: Rutpela maculata (assembly GCA_936432065.2). Classification (NCBI taxonomy): domain Eukaryota; kingdom Metazoa; phylum Arthropoda; class Insecta; order Coleoptera; family Cerambycidae; genus Rutpela; species Rutpela maculata. Next base: position 109,503,520 of record OW386286.2, read on the forward strand.
TAGGTTATTGAGTATTCTTTTATGTTCAAATGTTGGTGATAAACAAATCGTGGGTGATAAATTCATTACAGCTTTTATAACGTTTCCTTTTTGGCAATTTACAAGTTAAAACAGAAATTATATTATTGAAAATCTGTGAATTGATAAGTTATGGCTCTTCATGGTTGCAACATTAGAATTTAGAAATTTAAAGTGACGATAATGAGTGCATCCCTAGTTCGAAAAAGTTTACAAATCGTTGATCCTAGCTTTAATTCAGATACAGGTATTAACAGTAATTTAAAAATAGTCTTTTTTCAAATATTTAAATACATGATTTTATGCCTGTTGAAATATTCGTAGAACACTTATGTAGATAAAAGTGGAACACAAGCTGGAGAGTCAAAAATTGGTGGGGATGCTTATCAAGTCATTAGGTTTGTTTTGGTTTTGAGAAATAACAGTCCTCGGATGTCAGGAGCATACGCAGTTAGTAAAACGTGTTCTGTTTTAGTAACTGCGCAAGCTGTTTTACTAACTGCGCATGTTCCTAACTTCCGAGGACTGTTATTTCTCAAAACCAAAACAAACCAATTCTCTGAACGTGTGTAGTCGGTCATACAAGTCCGGGTTGCAGAGGCGCAGGGGCAGCCATTTTTGTTATATGGCTCAAATCATTTTTGAATGTAACGCTTTTCATTGACGTCCAATCAAGAAAAGTTTCACACAAAAATTTTTCAGTTTTGTGGGCTCTACATAATGGCATTATAGTACAGGATCCGTACTAAGGTCGACCTTCACCGATCAGGTAACCGCATGAAATCTATTTTTTATGAAAAAAAAATATGCTAACAAAAGTAACGGTGATGGGTTGCTTAACGAAATATGTTCAAGGCTATATTTAATTGAACAGTCAATAATTAACTTTTTTCTTCCATCTTCTAACCAAAAAAATTTAACACTAATCGAAAGTAAGAAACCTATAGAATATGTAAACATGGGGTTGCTTACATTCCGTTCAAGGCTGTACGGTTGCTAGATTTAAATAGGTGAATCGAAAGTGGTACCTTCACTGATCTGGTAACCAAATAAATTATATATCAAAATAAAGATAATTTTATTGCGAAACGATAAGTATAAATAAAATTTAAAAAATTAAAAAACAAAAAACAAAAAAAAAGCCTTGAACATATTTCGTTAAGCAACCCATCACCGTTACTTTTGTTAGCATTTTTTTTTTTCATAAAAAATAGATTTCATTTGGTTACTTGATCGGTGAAGGTCGACCTTAGTACGTATCTTAGACTATTATGGGGTAACATGTTTCTTTATATAATCAACCCCTCTTTTTTATAGTGGATTTCGATTCTACGCCGAAAAATATCAATCTTTTGTTCTTTGCAATTTTTTACTCCGAGGCCAATTTGCGCCAGAAATTTTTCAACTTTCAATAATTTTTTACGGCGAAAGTATGCTTCCTAGCGAAAATAGTAAAAGAGAAAAGTTGTTTCTTTCTTTATGTAGAATATACTTGTATTTTTTCAGATTTTTGTTTTGAAAAAATTTTTTCTTGCCAAAATTGGAAAAAAAATTTTTCAAAATTTAAATATGTTCTAGGCTGTCGAAGGGCTGCTAACTGAACTACTGAATTCAAATTGTATTCGTCACCTGTTTGTGAAATTTGAAAACTATTGCATATAATTTGAAACCTCTGCCAATGTGCCTACATACATAAAACAGTTTGATGTAGCCATTGGTACGGTTTGTGTGATCACAGTTTACGAATCAAAACTCGAAACTGTCCCTCATCTGCTACGATTTCGTCTCAGGACCTTAATATGTACTAAAATTGATAGAATGCCACCCCCGTTTTCTACAATATTACAATTTGAAATATATGACTATGTCCATCACCTAACCTAAGTTCATGTTTTATTCTAAATGTAAAAAGGAAAAAAAAAAATAAAAAAAAAACAAAAAACATTTTTAAGAATATTTTATATTAAAACAAAAATTCTATGTAAATTCTGTACTAGACAAGAATGAAAAAAAGCTTTGCCGATTCTTTGCCTGTTAGAATATATAACGTGATCTACCATGACATGCGGAAAATTTAACAGTAGGTGGTCCCCACTGAAAGGAGTTAAAAAAATGAAAAATAAAAAAAAAAACCCTTTTTTTTTGTAGAAATGCTCCGCCAATGACTTTAACTAATCTAACGTAACGCGGTACAACCATATCACTTTATCAGACTTGGAATTGATACTATTCACAGCAAAGTTGGATATGATAGAAGTGACTTTTTGGTTTTAATCAAATCACACTACAAAAATAGCGTAAAGACATCGACCCTATGCTGAAACGACAAGCAGATATACGAGATATTTAGTTAAACCGGTCAATAACACTAGATTATCTCTCTAAAATTTTGCAGGGGCTTTCCCACATTGAAGACTAGTACACCATTTTATTTTCCGCATATCATGGTAGATCACAGTGTATAATTCTAGGTAGTGAAATTCATTGTAATACATTTTTTGTAACAATTCCTATGATAGATAGATACATTTATTTGTTTCTTTTTAAATACAATACCTCACTACGTGTTCTACACGTCAAAACATTAAGAGAAAACAACAGAAAAAAAGAAAAAAGAATATAGCTAATATTAACGTAAAAAATACATATAATAAAATTGAAACACTAACAAATGGTAGTACTGAAAATAAATAGAGGACGACAACACTAATTAAAATTAATTTTAAAATAGATAATATGCCTAGTTTGGATAAAAATGTGTTTGGTTAAAATATTAAAATGCTAAAACAATACAGTACAATGATAAATTTGAGAACAGCTTAGTTTGAGAGTACAAAAGTAAGTCTTTTTATTAATGTATTGAAACATCAGTGAAATATTCGTCCACCGTATAGAAAGCCTTTTTTATTAGTATCTGTTTGAGTTCTAGTTTTAACGTTTTTAAAGTGAGATTTTTTTGTCCGGCAATTTGTTAAAGATGTTAATTATAGAATACTCACATTTTTTTGTATATACGAGAAGTTTTTTTTTATAGGTTGTTAATTTGTTTTTGTTTCTTGTGTCATAATCATGCTCTAGAGATTTGAACAGTATGATGTTTTCTTTTACAAATATTGCTGCTTCATAAATGTATAGGCTTGTGAGTGTTAGTATGCCTCTGTTTATAAATACCGATTTACAACTATCTGTAGGTTTCATATTAAATATTTGTCGCAAACATCATTATTTATATCTAATAAATATTTTCTATTCTGTTCTATTTTTATTTTAACTTAGTGATGGCCAATTCGATATCTGTGCCTATTGAAACACTTGTTTAATTCATGTTTTCTTAGGAAATTACAGTCAGCTGTCGCAGTGAAGCTTTATTCAGATTTCAGGACTAGTTTTGAGACTTTACTTGGTCTCTAAAGCATATTTGGTTCTGAAACTTGGAAACCCTAACAACTAGTGTATCTTTTAGCTCGAGTCAGTTATTGTCATGGCATCATTGACTGCTATTTTATATGTTTAATTCAAATACTAAATGCTTTTAATATGTTTAAAACTCATATTTAAAATAAAGTGTATCCCTTTATAATTTATTATAGTCATAAAATCAAAGTCTTGAACTGAAACAAATTGTACTGGAAAATGTATTTTTAGGTAATAAAAATAAAACAAAAAAAGGGAAAGAGGTATTTGGATTAGTTCCGCAAAACCATAAATTCTTAGCTAAAAGACACCGGAAAGGTGGAAAAGGTAAGTTGTAAACCTTTTGATTACAATGAGATTAAAACATTTTTTGTGCGTAGTGTTTTTTGTGTTAGAGCTTTATGTAAAATGCTTTTTAATTGTTGTATTAGATTGAAAAGTAAATAGTACTGCTTATGTATAAAGACAGAGTAATAAAAGCTCATCTATAATGAAATCTTCTAAAAAGGAGATCTGGGTGCTATAAGAAATTTTAAATATTCCTATATATTTTATGTGGGTTTTCTGTATTCATTTGAAATACCCATACTATGACAGTTTTTGGGTAAATTATTACCTACTTGTGTTATAAAAATTCAATATGAGGCGAGCTGCCCTTGTCTCTGCTGGTCTGAACTGTATCTTTGATTTCTCTCATGTGCCTCCCTAAAAATTATTCGCAAACACCATAACTACCATGTAACCAGGGCGAGAATAAGAACTAAAAATAGTTAGATAATTCAAAGAACGGATGTTTATTTCATATAAAATGAATTTATTTAGATGTTTCAGTATAATTTCTATGAATGTTAAGAGAAAAAGTAGTTTACTCCAGGGACTGTAACCGAACCGAAAACCGCACCGAATTACGACTTTTTTCTAACCGAAAACCGAAATGAGAGATTCTGGAAAACTAAAACCGAAAACCAAATTAATGCTGCTCTTAAAACCGAAAATGGTGTACGTTAGGTAACCGTAACCAAAACCGAGCCGAAAGGAATTTCGTTTTCAGTCCCTGCAAGCATTAATTTAATTTTAACTGCAACCTTAAACGAAAACCGCACCGTAATTACGAATTCTTCCTAACCGTAACTGAAAACCGGAATGTGAGACTCTGGAAAACCGAAACCGTAACCGAAAACTGAATTGATGCTGCTTTGAAAACCGAAACCGAAAACCAAATTAACGCTGCTCTGAAAACCGAAACCTGAACCGTAAACCAAAAATGGTGTACGTCAGTAAACCGACCCGAAATAAATTTCAGTTTCGACCTATGGTGGCTCTTTGCCTGAGTGATTTATTAATCTGTCTTTACCAAATAGAGTGTAGGACATAAATTTAAATACTTTAAATGTACCATTAAGATGTCTTGGCAACTATTTATTTTTTGTGTAGCTGGTAGGTAGTAATAATTTAGTTTGACCTATATTTTTAGAAAATGTTGTCTAATTAGCATCGAACTAACATATTTTAAAATAACTGTCATTGAATTAATATACTTTTTAGTAGCCTAAATAAAAGGATGTTATCACATTTTTCTAACTGTCAAAAAATGAATAGCTCTTGAACTGATACTTTTTTTGTATGAAGAAAATGCGTTATAATCATTTTAAAACAGATATAAAGCCGAATTAAATTTGTCGCCAAAAAAGGTTAGTGACGTTACAACTTATGCCAAATCCACATATCTAGAGGAGTATGCTGCGAATAGTTGACTGAGCATTGGTACTGCGCTTGCAATAAAAGGAGATAGAGCAAAACACCATTTCGATGCATCAATAGGTCCTGTCCTTTGCATATGAAGTGTAGCAGTGAACTACACTGAATTACCCAAAGTCGTTTCTTTGCAAGGATATGGTGTTACATGCACTACACTTTACCATTCCTTTGCCCAGTGTAAGGTCCACTGGTCAGCACTGGTGTAGCTTATCTCCACCTGGTCCAAGGCAGGTGTGAATTGCACTGGGCATGCGCAATAGAAATATTTGAATTAATAGGGTTGTTTCTGGACTTTTAGGTGAATTATTTTTTGTGTAAATTTAAACAATTTTTTTTTGTATCTGAAGGAGAAAATAAACAAAAACAACATACTAAAAATATTTTTCATTCAGATTCAAAATTCTTACAAATACTGGTGTCACATTTGCACAAAGTTATACACGCCAACGCCAACTTTCTGCAACTACAACTATTAGTACGGCAAATCGACTTATATTTACACGGGCTGGTTAACTCAGAAAGTACATGGTCTTTGTTAGTGATGGGACGGATGTGCTTTTGGCCGGATAACCGGATACAGTATATCCGGCCAGTTCAAAATCCAGTCCGGCCGGATATCTTGCTTTTTCAAGCAGTCGCTTTATCTACGAGCAGGCCGCGATATTTACAATTAAATTCAAGACGCACCCGTATTGTCCTGTCCTGCCAATCTTGCACATTGCTGCAAGTAATTGTAATTACACGAAATGCGCATGGTACACCAGAACAGAACTAATAATAATTAATAATAAATATTTATATGTGTGTACTTGGTTCTATCCACAGTTATAGTGTTTTTGTATTTATAAGGAACTTCATTCTCAGAACCAGCAACCGGCATCACGAAAGTTGTGTTTTAGTTTTCATTATTTTATTACTATTTAGTATTTATACCATATTTACCTAGTAGTCTATTAGGACCAAAGAATTTGATTTTAAATTTTAATATTATTTATTATTTATTTATTTATTTATTTATTTATTTGGTAATAAATACTCAACAGGCACAGCCCCATTACAGAGTATTGTGAAACGTACAATAAAAAATATAAATATAACAAATTTAAGTAAAAATGTAGAACGTTAATATCACAAGTTACACAAATTATACATACATATATTATTAACATAAAAATACACATAGTTGCCTACATATCACAGGCGTTACATCACATCTTCTAATATATTTTTTAACCTACTTCGAGTGCAATGAAAAATATCAACAGTATCTTGTATGCTATTATATAGTGAACACATCCGATATAAAGGTGAATTAATTTGACTGTTCGTGTGAGGTGTTTCTAGGTAAAATGTTCTAGAATTTCTAGTGGAATGAGTCGGCACATTCAGATGAACTAGTGAGAGATAGGAAGAATCATTTATGCCGTTATTTAAAATTTTATGTAAATACAATACAGAACTTATTCTCCTGCGTTTCTCTAGTGTACTGAGATCGTATTGTAGTAAAAGGTCTTCTTTTGGTACGGTATTATCATATTCTCCATTTTCTTTGTAGTTAAGATATCTTAAAAATTTGTTTTGAATTTTTTCTATGTTATTTATTTGATATCTATAATATGGACTCCATATTATGCAACAATACTCTAAAATACTTCGTACAAAGCTTATGTATAATTGCTTAATGCATTTAAGATTGCTGAACTGTCGCGAGTTACGTACAAGAAATCCATACATTTTACTAGCCTTATTTGTCATAATCATAATGTGTCTATTAAAAGTAATTTGACTATCATATGTTACACCTAAGTCTCTCATTTCACTCACCCTGGCCAGTGCTGCTTCCTGAATTTTATAGGAGTAATCAATAATGTTAAGTTTTCTTGTAAATGTCATAATACTACATTTATCAATATTAAATAAGAGCTTATTTTCAGTCGACCAAGTACATATATTGTTTAGGTCATTTTGTAGTTTCAGACAATCTGCTCTTTCATCGATTCTAAGAAATATTTTTAGGTCATCTGTGAATAATAATATTTTTGATGATTCAATCGAGTTTGTTATGCTATTAATAAATGTTAGGAACAGCAGTGGCCCAAGATTAGATCCTTGAGGAACACCAGATGTAGCTATAAATGGTTCTGAAACATATCCCTTCATATATACTCGTTGCTTGCGACTCTGTAAATAACTTGACACAAATTTAATTAGGTTTTCATGAAAACCAAATTCATTACATAGCTTACTAATTAGCATTTTATGAGAGACAGTATCAAATGCTTTTTGAAAGTCAGTATATACTACATCAACCTGACCTCTATCCTCTAATGTGTCCGATATAAATTGTGTAACATTACTTAGGTTACTGGCAGTGGATCTATATCGCATAAAGCCATGTTGATATACTGATATTTGATTTTGGACTGCATTATATATATATTTAAAAATTATAGATTCAAAAAGTTTTGTGTGTTTCCCCAATAACTTTTTTATTTTTTTTCCGATTTCAATCAAATTTTAAGTACTGAAGTATGGAACAAATTAGGATATACTTATAACCAGAAAAACATTCGCCTCATACAAATGCAATGCCACCTGTGGTACCAATATATGAGAAAATCGAAAAATTGTATTAGGCGTATTTTTATCGGAAAATCTTGTTAATGAAACTTGTTCAGAATTGTAAAAGGTGTTTTTTTTAGAGGAATACAACTTTAAAATGAAATAAAACACATAAAAATCTTGCTAACGCACATGGAATTTATTGGAAATATAATTTTATGCCGTTAGTGCTTAAATATGATTTCGGGCATGTGGGTGTCGCGGCTGATTCGAATGTAGCGCAATCTGGAAGTCCAATTTTCGATCGCTTTTTCGAGCAGCTGGGGCCGTATGTCGGCGATAACTCGTCTAATATTGGCTTCCAAATGGTCCAATGTCTCTGGTTTATCGGCGTAGACTAGTGACTTCACATATCCCCACAGAAAATAATCCAAGGTGTGCTATCACACGACCGTGGAGGCCAATTCACAACGCAAAATTTTTTGGTGAAAATGAGGATCAAGAACAATCTTGTTTTCAGCCCATTCACCGAACGTCCGACGCAAATGATGGTCACGCGGCTTTACTTTGTGCACGAGCTGAATCTTGTAGGTAAGCTCGTAAACCAAGATCTTTCCTCAAAATATTCCATGAGGTGGATGGACATAGCTTCAATTGCTGTGCATGGCGGCGAATCAACTCATTTGCACAATTTGCAAGCGTTGTTCTGCCGGAAGTCTATTCATGGTGAAATGGCAAAACATAATGAGCACGAATCAGCTGTCAGTTGTTAAATTAACTGTCTCTAGAAACAGTGCCGCCAATTCAAAAAACAAACTTCTAAAAAAAAAACACCCTTTACAAAAATCTTAAGTTCAAAATTTAATCAAAATAAAAAAATATATAAATTTTGATTAAAATAGTGTCCGAAAATATCATTTTAATAGTTTTTTTGTGTTTAGAAAACTGGACTATGATAATTTTGTTTGAAATTCAACAAAAACTGCCAGGTAGTTGTCAAGCAATTTAGTTTTTTTTTAAAATTATTACTTTTAAACTCGTTTTAAAATTTTGAAATTTTAATTTTTCAATTTTTTTAATTTTGATTAAATTTTGGGCATAAAGTTTTTGGACAATTCTGAACAAGTTTCATTAACAAAATTTTCCGATAAAAAAATGTCTAATTGATTTTTTTATTTTCTCCTCATATTTTGGTACCGCATGTGGCTTTGCATTTATAGGAGGCGAATGTTTTTCTGGTCATAAGTAGATAATAATTTGATTCAAATCGGAAAAAAAAAATAAAAAAGATATTGGGGTGTTACTATTTCAAGTGAAACATTTATGCTGTGTTTTGATTTTCTGATCTTTTGTTTTCAATGTTATTTAATATACCGTGTGTGTAGTCGCGGGCTAGGCATGGGGAGTAGAATTGCAACATCGTGTGTGCCAGCTGGCTGAAATGAAATAACAGAGCTGGAATGCTCCACCGATGGACGAATTTACGGCTGCCGGTGTTGTCATATTTCTCGCGCTACGTGAATGTACATGCCTAATAGGAAATTACACGCACTGTATTATATATCCATATTATCGATATGTAGGCCTATTGAACAATTTAAGACTTATTTTTTTATATTTGTTATTTATTTTGATTGTAGTTTCTAGTTCATTGTGTATTTTATAAATATTTTGATATATAACTGACAATTAATAAATAACATTTAAGTTTCATGCATTTTGGACAGTTTTTATTTGGCCGGATGTTGACCGGATATTTTTTCATATCCGGCCAGAGCCGAATATCCGGTTTGGAAGCCGGATTGGCCGGATGCAGTAACCGGACCGGATATCCGTCCCATCCCTAGTCTTTGTCATTTGTTTTGGGTAGAGATGCGAATTTCTTAATTCACAGCCGAAGTGTTCGAAATAAAATGATTTATTTGCATTTTTCCATATGTAAACTTGAGATGAAGCTCTCTGAATATGTAAATGTAGAGCATCAGATGTGCAAAATACTTGGGACAAATTAATTATAAAGCCTAATGACTATGTGATTGTTTTATGCTGTAACTCATCTGGTGTTGATGTTAATTTTTATGTGATGTAGGTGCAAGTTTTCTCTAATTCTTTCATTTTCTCTGGTGGTAATGTCACCATTACCAAGATATGATAATGCTGATTGTACCAATGGTGTACATGAAAGATTTAGAGCCTTTATTTTAGAACCCAAGCGGCTTGTAGTGTCACATCCTGTTAAAGCATGTAGTGCTGGCAATATTTGGCTAACATTACCTAGTGATACAGCAGCTAAGTGGCAACCTAGGACATGAGCACGTTTTGAGGAGCACATATTAAAACCACAGAGATAGTCAATTTAAGGATAGCTCATTCCAGAAATGAATTCCTAGTATAAAAATATCAGTATCATTTGCTTGTAAAATGAAAACACAATTATTTAAATGTTTAACATAATAAAACATATGACTAAATAATCTACTGTCTAAATGATTTGATTTTAAGTCGGTAACTTCGCTTCTTTCAGAATTACAAAATTTGTAGCATTGAGTTGGATCATCAAAGCCGCCAGCAATATACAATTCTTTTTGTAATGGAACTTCGGCATACAAATGAAAATTTTCTCAAAGAAATCTTACAAGTTGTTGTTTGTTTTCTCCAGTACCAAAGAAACTTTTGCTGTTCTTCGGAATTTTTGTCAGGTCCTAGTATAACTACATTATCACCTGTTGTGACCTTATTAGAGCGTAGTTGGGTTTCTAAAAAGTTAATAGATATATAGTCATATCTGTCAAATACAATATGAATCTGCACAACTGCGTGATGTGAAAAAAACGAAATAACTTTATTAAAAAAAGCTTTTCCGACATCTCTAAAAGTACTAAATTTTTTAAAATCTAACGTGTGGTGTGAACCAGCGACATGCCATCCATAAGATATATTACCGGATTATTCGTATTTAATATACTGTTTAAGTTGGATTCACTTTTACAATTATGTTGGTTTCAAAAGCAGATTTTACAGACTTTCGATAAAAGCCTTCTCTGTTAAATAAATATTTAGGGTAAATTAGTAATTCAAATGTTGACAATCTGCGTAAATCAAATACCCTGTGTGTCGCCAATAAAAATATCTGGTGAACTTGAGCAACTTCCTTCGATTCATCTAATTTTGTTTCAGGTTTAGAAATTGACGTTTTTTTTGTATGTTTCCAATTCTGCCATGCTAAGCAAGAAGGTCGTAACTGACATTTTCATGAAAATTGAGTTATTGCCATTTGTCATATCTACAGCCACCCAAGCAACTTCTGGTATGTTTTCAAGGCAATATCTTCATAATAAACGATACAAATTCAATTTAAAATTTGTCATATCTGCAAAGTATACTGATTTTACTAAGCGAATTTGTCCTATCTGATATTACCAAGCATAAATGTGGTATCTCTACGGCGGCTCTGGTAGATACGACAAATTAGCTTGGTAGTACAAAATAAAAATGTTCATTTACGACTACCAATTTGAAGTTATGTGGGATTGTTTACATCTAACGATTCAGTGTTTCCTGAAAAAAGTGGATTTTATGATATTGAAAATATTTTCACTTCGCCATGTTCAGTGCATCTGAATAAAAGATGGAGTCTAATGTTGAAATAATGATAATAATAATACCATTTATTGATTCAGAAAACACACATATACAGGTATATATATGTTTAGGAATCGCTGTCATACAAAATACAAATATACGTATAATAAATATAATAAATATAATAAATATAAAAGATGTAAAACAGATAGATATTTATAGAAATAAAGAGATTACGTCCTATCTAATAAAAATTCTTCAGCATTGGTAAATAGGCTGGTTAATAGTGATAATTCAGTAGCAGACAAGGATTACGTGCTAGAAAATTTGACAGGTTGTTATGATAGCAATGATTATATTCCGCTTGTTTGCTTAAAAAATAACTTTTACAGTTCTGGGATAATTACCCAGTTGCTAATGGCGACCTGGAGGAAACTATTCACGATGATCTTAATGAATGAACTGCAACCTGTGGGATTCGAACACGGGACCCTTGGATTGCAACGAAAAGCTTTAGCCGCTGCGCCACCACCTGTTGCTAGGAAAATTGATTGTCTGTGATATATATCTTTCGGCATTCATACATATTTCACTTCTAAGAAATATTAGTAAAGTTCATACACAAAAAAAAATTTGTTATGGAAATAATATCTCGCGATTTCCATTTTCCATTTCCAGCCACAAAAATTAACAAAAAAAATTTTTTTTTAAATTAAATAATTAATAACTTTTTTATTTACTGATCGATTTTCTTCAAAAACAATAGTTCTTCCTCTAGCTAACACTAACTTATTTTCTAAATTTCAATACAATCGGACTTTTCTTTCTTAAGTTATCGTGCTTACAAGAAACATGACGGACGGACGGACAGACGGACATTTTGAAAGTTGTTCAGAATTCGTTCACTAACACAATGATATGAAAATTTTTTCTCTACGAGCGATATTTACGATTTTAGAAATGTGCCGATCAAATACAATATACTCTTCGTTTTTGCGAAGAGTATAATAAAGCAAGTCTAGTTAGAGCTTTATTGTTATCTGGAAGCATTAATTTCATTATAAAATTTAAGCAGGCACAGGATTTTTTTTATAATAAAAACTGATTAAGTATGATATAAATAAAAAGTATTTTTAAAATATTAACCTTTAAAATATGTCATAGTTCATCATAATATAAATATTTTTCAGCAAAACTAGTGAGGCAACTTAGTTTGGTTATTACATTGCCATTTCTAAATAATTATTATTGTTTCAGTTACCTTCCAGTTCAGATGTTAAGTTATGAGTTGCAGAGGCCCTTTTGATTTTAAAAGCTGATTTAAAGCAGCTCCGTTTTCATTATGTTAATTTAAACATTTATATCTCTTTCTTCTTGTTCCTAAGTATATATAACTAAAACGTAATAATTCAGTTAATATCTACATTTGAATTTTATCGTTCTACAAAGATAATTTCGTTTTGGTATATGTTTATCTAATAAATCTTTATTCCCGCATGCATAAAAATATTTTTATTTCTATTTTCTCTCCTTTGAAATATTTTGTATGTTAGAGGTGGGCAACCTTCACAGCAAGGTTACTGTGCATTGTGTGGAGGGATTTCCTAACAATTTAAATTGAGCGTGTGCGTAATGCCAAATCTGCAAGCGAAGGCATCAAAATGGCAGCCCCCTATATTGCAAGTGTTGGTCATCTCTCTTGCACGGTATGTTCCTCTAGGTATATGTGGTTAAATCAGCGTATGTTTGGTAGTTTGAACCTCAAAATGATTTAAAATGTCAAAAATTAATGGGTGTGACTGTCATGATCAACGTGATGTTAATAGCCTTGTACTTCTAACGGTCACCGTGAGAATAACTGTTGTGATATTTTCTACTTAGTGGTTTGCATTTGTTTATGTGGATCGTATTCTATGAGGCAATATCGATCCACGAGGGAATTTAACCTATATATAAAACAAATAAAAAAAGAATCAAAAACTTATTTTACATTGTTTTGGTATTGCGGCCAATATAATAATGCAAATTTTAAAACGGGAATATCTTTTAGATGTAAATGATGTCAATACATGCAATGCATAATATTCCGTTTATGATGATTATATAGATTTAGAACTTATACAAAACCAGTGCCAGTGCTTTTAAAATAATTACTGATTTTATCAATACAGAAAAATCAAATGTAATATACCTATGCAATACATGTTACACGCATTTAGAATTGAAATATATTTGTTGTGACTCATGTTTAATGTGATATCACTAAATCTACACCGAGAAGAAGTACTTGGTTTTGTAGAAATTGTTATGATTAACAACAAACATTTTTCTAAAGCAATACAAATCAATATTTGAGTTTTTATTACTTTTGTTTTCATATTTTTTTGTTTTTTGTTTATAAATAAATTTTATTATACATATATATTATTTGCACTCCGAGAACATTTAAAAATATATATATAAAATTATTTACTTCTAACTTGACACCCTATATATTTATAAAAAAAAGAAAATTCAGGTATTTTTTTTTTAACGACAACCAAAGAAACCAACCATTCACAACTTAATTTTTTGTTTTTTTTTTTATCTAAAAATTTAAGTTGTCCATATAATGGACCCCTTCAAACTAGGCAACTTTTATTTTAAACATTTTTCACGAATCTAATAATCCTCAGAATTACAAGGCCATTAATGGCATGATGATCGTGATAGTAGTCACACCGAAAAATAATACTAAATTTTACTTTTTTAGGTTAGGTAGTATAAATAATACAAATAACACCCAATCACATCAATGCGAGATGTAAAGAACCTCATTTATATAAGATAATACGTCACAACCAATAAAATGGCTTTTTAAAAATCCTGCAATATTTGAAATTTTAATTAAAATTTATTAAATATTTATTTAAATATAATTTATGTGAATGCATTTGGACTTTTAGATGTATGCTTTACTGTTTATTTTAAGTGAATTTTTATTTATGGAAAATATCTAATTCCTGGATTGGATCTTTCATTTAAAATAACTAATCTTTAAAAATTAGTTTTTTATCAATGCAAGCAAGATTGTGTACTCGAATTAAAAAATCGTTAGAAACAATGGCAGTCGACAGAGAAGTTAGTCATAAAACCATGAAAAATAGAAAAAGTCCATAAAAGTGGAAATTATAATAGTTTTTTTTTCATTGTTTGCTTGTGCGGTTGGAAAATATTGTAATATTAAAACATAATTTTGAACAGATCTTGTATAATTTATTCATTTTTTTTTTAATTAATAATTTTAGCTGAGAAAATAAATTTGCTCTCTACTAAACATAAATTAACTGTTACTGAAGCCAGGAAACAATTTAAATCAAAGGAAGAGATTTTGAAAGAAAACTTGAAGAAATTAAAAATAATTAAAAATGCAAGCAAAGTGGAACTGGATAAAAATATGGTAAAGCAGGTAAATTGTTTGTATGATACTTTAAAAACATATTAAGCTGTTTTTATTTTTGACGAGTTTCTCGTTGTAAAATAATATTTTATGACATTAGAGACCAGTTTTTCAATACTAAAAGTGCCTAAGTAGCAGTCAATGTCCCAACCATAGGACCATGGGCTTGTCCATCATGCTATCTATCAGGCGACAATGGCCGCTTAGGGTATAAACAATATCATTTCTCATATTTGGATAACAAACCTGAGTAAACATTATACAGTACCTAGAGGTAAAAAATATGCAAAACTTCGGAATAATGTCATATTGAACGGATTTCGTTCATTTTTGGCACTATAATAGTAAATTCTTCACAGAAAAGTTTCTATATTGTGCAGGGGCTTGCTAATTTATAGGGGGTGGATGCCACCCCCTCTCAGGAGGTGGTACTTAAAAAATATATATATTTATTGGAGCTAAAGTAGAATCAAATTTTAAGAAGAAAAGGTTCTATGCAATTTTTCACATAAATTGATAGTTTTTAAGTTATAACGACTTCAAAATTGTGATTTTAGCTTAAAAAAAAGGTATTTTCAAACGGCTTTCGTCAAGTATCTCGAAAAGTATTACTTTATCGAAAAAATGTTACAGACCAATTACAGAAAGTACAAACTGGGAATTAATTATATTTTTTGTTTATTGATGTAGGATTAATAATTTAGTATTAATTTAGTAGATTAATAAATTAGTATTTTTATTAGGTATATACAGTATTTGTATACTGAATAGAATAGAATTTATTGGTGCGTTTGAAAAAAATAATCATTACACAAGTCAAAAGTTTACATAAAATTCAATAAATATTACAAATAATTATTAAAACATACAATACAATATTAAAAATATAAAAAAACATTTACAAAAGGGAAATATTTACTTGTCTAGTTAATCATAATAAAGTAATATAGGATGTCAGAATTGACAACTGCACAGAGAATGGTTGACTACAAATCACTCTCTAAGAATTCATTCAAACTATAAAATGCCGAAGCTACTAGGATTGATTTAACTTTTATTTTAAATAAATTTAATGACAACATTTTTAGGTAAGGAGGTAATTTATTATAAAATAGCGGACCATAATAATCTACGCTATTTCTTGATTTTTTTTATTTAGCCTTAAATATTTAATGTATATGTTGGAGTTTGTACGAGTATTGTGATTATGGATTTCGGATACATTAGTATATTTATGATGAATGTTTGTTTTAACGTAAATTAGGCTTTGATAAATAGACTTGGTGTAGTTAATATACCAAGGTTTTTAAAATGTTCTTTAACATCTGCCCTATATTCTAATCCCCATACAGTGTCCCCATACAAGTATTGCGTAGCTTAAAGTGGAATGGATCAGAGCATGATAAGTCATCAGTTATCTCGCGTGTAGTTATTTGGGTTAAAGATTTTAGCAAATAAAGATGTTTAGATAATTTATTACATGTATAATCAACATGTTGGTCCCATTTTAGTGTAGGATCCAACATGACGCCCAGAAATTTTACTTTAATAGGATTATTGATAGTTTGATGCCTTAAGCTGAAAACCATTTTCTCAGTTTTATCATCATTTAGATTTAAAGAATCACATAGGAACCATTGTCCTGCATCATACTTTGATTTTGCCATCATTTGGGAAAGAGTTTCATCATTTGTATCGACATTTATGATTGTAGAATCATCGGCAAACAACACATAGTCACATTCACTGCCAGGTCCAATAGTTGGTACATCGTTAATATAGATTAAGAACACTATTGGACCAAGCAGTGAACCTTGAGGCACCCCATATTCAATTTTTCGAGCCTCTGAATATTTATTGTTATAAAAAGTTTTTTGATAGCGCTCAGACAGATAACTTGTCATCAAATAAATGGCATTTGGTGAAAAATCCATAATACTCTAATTTGTTGAGTAGTATTTCATGAGATACACAATCAAAGAAATCACAGAAGGATGAGCCTACAAACATTCCTGATTCAAAGCCCTTGACTATGTTCTCAACTAGGCTATTTATGGCGAGGGTAGTTGACTTCCCTTGCTGAAATCAAAATTGATTTGGATTTATCAAACTATTTGACTGAAAATAATCAGTGATTTGGTTTTTTAGTAAGTATTCGAAAACTTTTGATAGTATAGGAATCAATGATATAGGCCTATAATTATTTGGATCATCGGCAGAGCCTTTTTAAAAGCTTTTATTTAAATTGCAATGTTTGTTTGTAAGTTTGTTTGTTGGTTTAGGTCAAATCTTGCAAGCTGAATTTCGACTAGTTCTAATTAAGCTAGAGCTTTGAAATTTGGCACACGTGTATAAGTCCGGTGACAATGCAACATAGTATAGCCATTATCGGTCTAAATCCAATATGGCGGACGTCCCAAGATGGCGGATCGGCTTTTTAGTTATAACCCCCTGATATGGGTATCAAATGAAAGAGTTTGACGGGTAAAATACGATAAACAATGTGACGTCATTCTAAATCCAATATGGAGGACGTCCCAAGATGGCGGATCGGCTTTTTAGTCACAACCCCCCCTGATATGGGTATCAAATGAAAGGGTTTGACGAGTAAAATACGATAAACAATGTGACGTCATTTTAAATCCAATATGGCGGACGTCCCAAGATGGCGGATCTGCTTTTTAGTCACAACCCCGTTGATATGGGTGTCAAATGAAAAGGTTTGATGAGTAAAATACGATAAAGTGTGTGACGTCATTCTAAATTAAATATGGCGGACGTGGGAGAGGTGGGGAAGGGGTAGAAAGAGGTGGTAAAGGTGTGGGAAGAGGTGGGAAAGGGGTGGGGAAAGGTGGGGAAGAAGTGGGAAAGTGGTGGGAAGAGGTGGGGAAGGGGTGGGAAAGAGGTGGGAAGAAGTGGGAAAGGGGTGGGAAGAAGTGGGAAAGGGGTGGGAAGAGGTGGGGAAGGGGTGGGAAGAGATGAGGAAGGGATGGGACGAGGTAGGAAAAGGGTGGGAAGGGGCGGGAAGAGGTGGGAATAGGGTGGAAAGAGGTGGAGAGAGATGGGGAAGGGCAGGGGAAGTGGTGGAAAGAGGGAAGTAGTGTTAGAGGAGTGAGAAGACGGGAGAGGGGAGGGGTGGATGGCGGTGGCAAACGAAAGGGTTTTGTCTGCCTGTTTGTAAAATAAGTGGACTAAAAAGTAAAAAATAAAATTATATAAAAAAAGTATTTTTAAGAAAAAGCTTTTATCTGAAAAAACTACTAAAAAGTAAAAATATATTTTTTTAAATTCATACACATGGAAACCAAAAGCTTTGGGGGTGGTCAATTGACTAAAGCAACTATGCAATATCACTATATGACCGCCCCCAAAGCTTTTGGTTTTCATGTGTATGAATTTAAAAAAAATTATTTTTACTTTTTAGTAGTTTTTTCAGATAAAAGCTTTTTCTTAAAAATACTTTTTTTATATAATTTTATTTAAATATAGGAATAACTTTAATGACTTTAAACGAACTGGGATATATTCCATTATATATACATAAGTTGAAAAGTTTTGTTAATGGGTAAATTAATACATTTTTTACAAATTTAATGATTTTGGCATTCATGTCAAAACAGTCTTTACTGTATCACTTTATCATATCAATAGCTTCACTTACTTCACAACAAGTTACCGATCTGAAACTGAATGTTAGATTTGGTTTCATTATGTTTGAGGAGACTATAAAGTCATTAGCCGAAGTACGAGCTCTTGGTTTAGGTAAATTTTTTATAATTTCTGCGGCAATGTCAGTGAAAAAGCCATTGAGAACGTCTGCGTCTAGATTAGGGGTGTTTGATAAAGATACTTTTTTAAGTTTTCTGTTATCATTGACTATACCCCACATGGATTTTACTGGATTTCCAGACTTTAAAACATACATTTTTTTTAGCTAAATTCATTTCACGTCTATACTCACTCCTATAATCCCTCATTTTTTGTGGTAAAGTTGGAGAATTGTAAATGTCATTTAAATCCATAAGCATATTTAGTGTATTCCGCATATTTATTAATTTGTCAGCAAACCAAGATACATTTTTATTTTTCGTTTTCTTAACAATTGGAAATGAGCAATGTAAGCATTTTAACAAAATAAAAGATGAAAAATTAATGCAAGTTGCATCAATATTCCAACACCACATATTTCCCCCACCATAATAACATCAAGCATTTTTACATCTAAGAAAAATTTTTTCAAGCTCATCTGCTAAATATTTATTTTTCCTGTTCATTTTGTAAAAAATGCAATTTATTTTAAGAAAAATTTGCAGCTGTTTACACTATCTGACACACTCAAGAATAAACTGTGAGTATACAACTGTTTTTCAGACCATAGCTTCACTGCAACTAACAAGCTACAGCTTGAAAATGCTTTAAAGCGAATATCAGACCACAATCTTGCCCCTCCCGATTTTAAGTAGTATTCGCGGTGTTCGAAAATATGCGTCTCCCGCACATATGTCAATCAGAGATTTGCACGTTTTTGCGGCTCCCGTCGTGAAAGGGTTAAAAGTAAAAGTGATACTTTTGTGACGAGTCTGTAGGTATGGCAATTACAGACGAGTCACAACAAGTGGCTTTTACTTCGAATAAAACATGCTATTTTTTTTTGAAACGTTGATTAGCTGTACAAAAAATAAAAATTTCGAATTTCACCACCAAAAACGCATTGTGTTATATACTAAATAATAATAATAAAGTACTTTATTGGTAAAACCAAATGGCTATCGACCGAAGTCCTTCTGCCAGTTGCATATTAAAACATATTTTACATATAATTTTATAGGAAGTTATAATAAGAAAGTATAAATATCTTGATTTACAAAAAAAAAAAAGAAAAAAGGGAAACTCTTCTTTGCAATTATTCTTCATTAAGTTCTTTAAGGAGTTCCAATATGGTTTTTTCGGGGTACTTGTGCTTCGAGCGTTGTTGTTCTCGTGTCTTACAAAATGGTTGCATCGTAGTCAGAGTGTGTTCGTTTTTTGCAAAGGACCCCACACTAATCTTATGGAAATTGGGTTTCGGTCAAATTTCTTCATATTACAGGATTTTGTAGGCCTTGAGGTCCTGATTAAAAGTCTTCATGGGCACATTGTTCCAAATGCCTTACTTTTGGAGTTACAGATGCTTGAATGTTAATAACACGGGTCTACAAAAGAGGAAAAAGTCTAGTCCTAAGGTTCTCATCTAACTTTTCTAAAATATTCTTACCACCTCTTTCATCCCCTAAAAAGGGCAGACACAAGGTCTTGTCCCAAGGTTCTCATCTAACTTTTCTGAAGTATTTTGACGTGCTGACGCCAATTTTGACCACCCCCTTTATCCCCTAATATTTTTGTTTTGTCCAAAATTGGTTTCAGCGCGTCAAAATACTTCAGAAAAATTAGGACAAGACCTTTTTCTGCCCTTTTTTAGGGGATAAAAGGTATGGTGGAGGAAAAATTTTCTTGTCCAAAATTGGCTTTAACGCGTCAAAATGCTTAGACAGAAAATACATTAAAGTTAGATGAGAACCTTGTGTCTGCCCTTTTTAGGGGATGAAAGGGGTGGTAAGAATACTTTAGAAAAGTTAGATGAGAACCTGACGACTAGACTTTTTCCTTTTTTGTAGACCTGTGTTATTAACATTCAAGCATCTGTAACTCCAAAAGTAAGGCATTTGGAACAATGTGCCCATGAAGACTTTTAATCAGGACCTCAAGGCCTACAAAATCCTGCAATATGAACAAATTTGACCGAAACCCAATTTCCATAAGATTAGTGCGGGGTCCTTTAGTGGTGAGGTGCACAAGACGTTGGGCTATGGGTTGGGTATTTGTTGCTTCGTAGAGAAGATTATTTGGAAGGTTATGTAGGGCATTTTTTGGATGACGGATTTTAGTTATCGAGCGTATGGTGGATGTTTCTGCTACTTTAAGGTTATTTATTGCTGGTTTTCTGCAATTTATATATAATGGGTGTGCATATTCAAGAATTGGTCTGCATATGGATTTATATATGTGTGCCGCTGTTTTCTTGTTTATTCCCTTATCTTTGTATGTCAAGTTTCTGAAATGTTTTCCTCTGGTTATGCATTTTTTCTTTGAGGTTTGTGTGGTGGTTGAAATTAAGCTTGTGGTCTAAGTGTATACCCAAGTAAATGGCAACAGGTTTATTTTTTAATGTTTGTCCATTTATTGAAATTGTTGGTGAATTGTCAGTTTGGGTGTGATCGAATATAATGAACTGTGACTTAATTGGATTTGCTTTTAATCTCCATATATTAAGGTTGTTGTTCTGTCCATAAGTTGTTGCAATTTAGTTACCGTACAGGTAATCGAGCTGTTATGAGATACCAGCGCGGTATCATCAGCATATTGGAGGGTATAGAGGTCCTTGTTAAATGTGTTTTGGTTTGCCCTGTTATTGTTATATATATCGTAGCAGTATATACTGTATAGGAGGGGTGAAAGTGACGAGCCCTGGGGGACTCCTTATTGTGGTGAGAAATTATTAGAGTATTTGCCGTTAATTTTAACTTGTAGGCTGTGATTATTCAGATAATCTTTTATTAAGTAAATCAGATGTTTTGGACAGTTTAACAAATGAGGCGCTCGCGTGCAAACCCCGATAAAACCACACACACAAAGTTGTGGGAAATAACAAAAAACTATATTGGATTTATCTGGTTTTGTTCGAAACGGTCAACTTTAACATTAGATTTATATGGGATTTATCACGTTTTGGTTACCAAATATTACTTATAGGCTTGTAGAGATTAGTCTAACATACATGAAACTATTAAAAACTCAAAATTGACTTTTTGTGGATTTATCAGGTCAACTTTAACATTAGATTTATATAGACCATGTGCCAGACCTCTTAAAGTCATTATAATTTGGGGGGACTGAATGAAACTTTTACCACCTGTTTATGGGCTCATGTGGAGCAAAATTCGGGGCGGTCCATCATGGGGAGGTAGCTTTCAAATATGGCGGCCCGACTGCGAATCTTTAAATTCAATTATCTCGAGATCAGGTGGAGCAATCTTGAATTTCCTTTTTTCTAAATGTAGGTTAATGAATTGACTACATTTTTGTTCGTAATGTTTACCGCCAAAAAAACAGTATTTATCGGTCAAAATTCGAAAAAACTAAAAATTGGGTTTTTGAAATTTACGTTCTGCTGCTTATTGGACTAATGGTTGGGTATATCGAGAACGTGTTCTGAATAAGAGTTTTAGAGCAACATCTCACCTTTAAAACGCAAAAAAGAAATTGAAGATCGGATCAATAGAACCCGACATTTCGAGATTCAAAGTGGACGGGGCGGGGTTGAGCATTAATACTGTATTTTAAAATAATAGTGTTTATCTATCTGTCCTTATAATTTTGTAATCGAGCAATGTCGTCCTTTTGGATGAAATATATAGACCTAGTGGAGCAACTTCTCGCTTTTCTTCGGGATAATCGGGAAGGAAATTGGTTTCTGTTCTTAGCTGCCGTTGAAAAAATGGTGCCTTGGTGTTTTGCACTGGATAGGGTGAACTACTCACGCTATCTATCATACCACTTCATTGAATTAAAACTGGAAAAGGATACCCCTTTTGTTCACCAATACTTCGTAGATGGAGGTTTTTCAGTACAGCTAAGAAGCAAAAACCCTTTTTCTAGAATTCCAGTAGACCAAGCCATCGAAGGCACCCAAACTGTTGGAGGTACTAAGGGTTTCAGTCTAAAAAAGTAGGCTGTAGCACGGTACTCTGTTAATGCTGAGCACAGAGCTTCTGCAGTAGGAAACCTCCGCAGCGTCCTATCATCCAGCGAAACAAATCACTGCCATCCTGACCTCCGAAGCCCACGGATAATTAGAGATGAGTAAGATGTGATACGTCTCACAGAACTTCTAGCCCACGAGTAGACGAACCCCTTTGATCCTAATCCTTCAGATATTGTACATTTATCTACTGGTATATGTGTTGATGAATCAACAGCTTCTGATCTCATTAATTCGGAAAACAAGGGGAAAATAGCGTATCAAGATTTCACGTTTCGCCTAGCCAAAGGAGAAGGGTTTCATAATCCTATTAAGAAAGTGGGTCTCAAGATAAGTAGACCAAAGACGAGCAAAACGACCAAGGTTGGAAACAAAATGATTTATATCGCAGAAAATAAAAAACTTGACATGAAGGAAGTGTTCAAATATCCTCTGGCGTCATTTCCATGAACTCTGGAAAATGTTGATGAGTCTTTGAAGAAAACCTGCAAATCAGTGTTTGCCCATCACTTACAAAAATACATCACCCCTGCCAGTGAATTTTCGTAACAGTTGGTGAAATCTGCTTCAGGATCACATCCACGACCGGCTACATTAAAGACGGTCGTGTCACATCTACTGGGAGCGAAACTGTTCCTGAGCTGTTCTGCACTCAAGAAGAAGCTGATTCCAGAATGATGCTGCATGTAAGGAACGCGGCTGCATCATATGAATCAGTTCTTTGCTTTTCAAACGATACGGATGTATTAGTTTGGACCGTAGGTTTATGCAAAACCATAAAAAGCAAAAACTTATGTATTGTGAAGAGAAACAAAAGTGTTTTAACAGTTATTCAAGTTTCCCAGATAGTATCTGCCTTAGACGAACAACTTGTTACAGCTCACATCGGGTATTATTGCTGGTCTGGCTGTGACGCAGTCAGCGCTTTTACTGGCCAGGGAGCCATTTAAGCTTTTGTGCAAAAAGGAGCAAAGATTTATTGAAGCGTTCAGCAAGTTAGGCAGAGATTGGGTGCTGTCTAATGATGTTAATGACACCATAGAGGAATTCGTGAGACAGCACAGTAATCGTGCCAACTACCAGGCCGGAATTTGGCTCAGAAGCCTGGAAATCAGACCAATAATTCCTTTGCTCATGGGTGGGAAAAGAACATTTCTGGTAACTTATGCGTCAAGTGGATGGAAGGCTTGCCAGCACCGGAGTGCGTACTTTCCTTTTTGCGGTGCCACTGCAAGAGGAACTGTGTATCAGAAACTTGCTCGTGCTTAACAACTCAAATCCAACGCACCGAGCGCTGTGGGTGCAAGGGACGTACCAAAGCAACAATAGATGAGGAAGAGTACAATTACAATAGCTGCAATAGTGACTCTAGTGAAGAAGAATAAATTCAAGTTTATTAATAATATTAATAAGGCATTTTTATTTCTCTTAGTTGTTCACATATCCCCCTGTTGCTTTCAAATTTGGCTCGCCGTCACGTCTCGCCTCACGGTGCTCAAAGCACTGAGCGCTTTGTCAATGCGCTCAACCCCGCCCCGTCTGCTTTGAATCTCGATATCTCGGGTTGTGTTCATCCGATCTTCAATTTCTTTTTTGCATTTTAAACGTGAGATGTTTCTCTAAAATTCTTATTCAGAACATATTCTCAATATACCCAACCGTTACTCCAAAAAACAGCAAAACGCAAATTTAAAAAACCTTATTTTTCGTTTTCTCGAGTTTTGACCCATAAATATTGTTTTTTCGGAAATAAACATTAGGAACAAAACTGTAGTCCGTTCATTCACCTACATTTAAAATAAAAGAAATTCAAGATTGCTCCATCCGATCTCGAGATAATTGAATTTAAGAATTCAATATGGGATTTATCGCGTTTTGGTTACCAAAGATTATATAGGCTTGTAGAGTTTAGTCTAACATACATGAAACTATTACAAACTCAAAATTGACTTTTTGTGGATTTATCGGGGTTTGCGTGTGAGCGCCTCAAATGTAGTTTGTATAATATACCTTCATGTCACACACTGTCGAAGGCCTTGTTAATGTCTAAAAAGATTGCTGCACTGTGTTGACCTGAGAGTTTCGCTGTTTGTACTTAGAAACTAAAATTGTGAGAGGATGCACTGTTGAACGTTTTTCTTGAAACCCGAATTGGTAGTTTGGTATTTTATTTTGTACATGTTTATTGAGAATCTTTTTTATTATTTTTTCGAAGTTTTTGGCCAACACCGACAGCAAGGTTATTGGCCTATAATTACTTGCTTTGCTATGGTCTGTGTTAGGTTTCGCAATGGCTATTATAATTCCTCGTTTCCATTTGTCTGGGACATAATGTGTGTTTAGGCAGTATTCGTAGCATTTTATTATAAACAGGTGAATTTCTTGATCTAGTTTTCTTATACAATTATTATACATAATAGGTGTCTTCATCTATTTTGTGGTTTTCAGTTCTCTTCTCATTTTCAAAAAAATTTGTGTACCAGTTTGTTACTTGTTCGTATTGGTTTTGATCGAAATGTATGTCGTTACCTTTTTGAAATGCTTTTTCAAAGTGTTTTGAGAAATGCTCAGTCTTTTCCGAATCAGTTGTAAAGATTTGCCCATTGTCTTCTAACTAGAAGGGGCATGAGGGATTTTGTTTTATATCTGCTGAGCTTTTTAACTTGGTGCCAATAATTCTTCCCCTGTTGTCTATTTATATCGTTGCACGTTTCTATCCATTTATTTTCTTTATACTGTTGGATCAATTTTTGTATGTTTTTATTGTACGAGTTTAAATTTCTTTTAAAGCTGGCATTTTGGTTTTGTTTGTACTCTCTGTACATTTTCCTTTTATTTTTTAAGAGCCTTATTATAAATGGTGGTAATTCATGTATATAGTGATTTATTTTGACTTTCGGGGAGTGTCGTGCCACACACTCTGTGAGCTTATCATTGAATTCATTAATTATTTCTTCATTGGTGGGATCATGTTGGTTATTAATATAGTTTTTCATTTCAATATTTACTTTTTCCATATCACATTTATTATAATTTATTTTGAACTCTGCATCCAGTTGTATGTTTGGCATATTCAACCAATGTTATCTGAATGGCTAGATGGTCAGAGCCTATATCGTGGGTGGTGTTAGTGCCTTTTTGAATGTTGAGTTATCTGTGAAGGTTTTTATTTGCTTTTCTCTCCTTTTGTTGACGTTAAAATCCCCTATTATCAGTGCATATTTACATAATGCCGCTTTGTTGAATATTGTGTCCTCAATATTATTAGATGAGTGGTGTATGTACACCAAGAATACATGATTCTTGTCATCCTGGAATGGTATAGAGAAGTGTGTCACTTCATGGTTTTCACCACATTTATTACATTTAAAAGGTGTGTTGCAGTCTTCTGTTTTGTGTGTGAATTGTAGGCACTTGTTACATGGTATGGGGGTTGGTTCTGGCAGTGCACTGGCATATATTGGGTAGTGTCTATTTTTAAAAAATAATCCTTCATTTAAGAGTTTTTCGTAACTTTTAAAACAGCCCGTTATAATTCTGTTGAATGAGGTTGGTTTTCCTGTAGCTCTAGAGATGATTCGTTTGCAAAAACGCTGTTCAATTCTGTGATTTCTTAGGTGTTCACTAATACCGTTGTCTTGTATCACTCTTTCGACTTGAGAGATTATGGCCGAATATGATTCTTGCCGTTGTATTGTTTTTGGTTTCTGGTATTTGAATTGGTTTCAGTATAATTAATGATGGTTTGGCGGGTTTTAAGTCTCTCAAGGTGATTTGTTATGATTACTTTTGGAGAAATTGATTTTAAAAGGAAACCTTTTTTTGTTTGTATTATTGTCTTTAGCATTGGGTTGCTCTTTCTCCCAGATGTCTGTCATTTTGGATCCTGTTGTTAATATTTTGGTTTGTGTTTATATAAAATAAATGGTTGTATTGTTTGTTTACAATTTCTAGCATTTTAGCTGAGAAGTTTTTATGTTTGTTTTTTGTTGGGTAGGCTTTTTGTGTTTCTTTATCAATGTTGATATTTTGTTCAGGTGGTGTTTTTTTTTGTAGGTTGGTTAATTTCACCTCCTTGCTGTGTTCCAATAATTCTGTGTATA
Source organism: Rutpela maculata (assembly GCA_936432065.2). Classification (NCBI taxonomy): domain Eukaryota; kingdom Metazoa; phylum Arthropoda; class Insecta; order Coleoptera; family Cerambycidae; genus Rutpela; species Rutpela maculata. The sequence goes on from OW386286.2 coordinate 109,530,194, forward strand.
TCTTCTAATGATGGCTCTTTTCTCTTTCTTCCTGATCTTTTACTCATTTCCCATTCCATTAGGTCATCATTGGTTTCACTTTCACTCATTTTCAATTAGTTTACTTCACTTAATTCAAGACAACTCACTCACACACTGTTTACTCTGTGAGTGCTTTCTTTGAACTGATATATCATATGAGTATGACATATTTTTTAGAAAATTTCTCTTTTATTTTCATAAGAACATTTTTTGCCGTATGAGGCACCTGAAGCGAGATATTCCAAAGAAACTGTTTTTGTGCGCCAGTAATTCAGTATGGCGCGCCGGCGGCTGAGATCACATATTGCATTTTTTCTTATTTCATTGAAATTTACTAATTCCCAAAGTTTCAAAACTTCCGCACTTATTCGGATCAGAATCTACCTATCGACTGTACTAGAACAGATGCAAATTCTTGGAACGGACTTCCGAATAAGTAACCAAATAATCCGAGAAAGCCTCATTCTACCGTATATTAACAAGAATACGTATCTTTTAAATCCTTGCTGCCACTTTTTAGTTATTTTCCACATTGCTGATTGCATTAAATACAATAACCAGTAATTATATGTTTCAGATCATCGAAAGAGCAGTTACCCGAAGACCAATAAAGAAACCTCACAAACAAAAGAAGGATAAGAAAACTGCATTCACAGAAGATGATTTCAAGAAGTTTGAACAGGAATATTTTGACGAATAAGAACAATGTCTTTATCAGATAGTTTACTCGGAACGTTGGAACTCGTGTTAAGTGTGGGACTATTGTTATATTTATTTTTCATTTTAATGTTATTACCCATTTTACCTATTGAAGATAATATCTTTGTAAAATATACACCACCAGATATTATATTACTTACTAGTGGATTTTTTGGTTTAATATTTGTCGGCAGTTTGTCCATATTTACTTTAGTTGTTATATATAAACATTAAGTGGCGTAAAACTTGTAATGAAAATATATGAAATATTAATGTTTTATTTTAAAAAATGTATACATTAAATATTGTTTACATTTGATAAGGTCCTCTTCCCATTCCAGCTCCCCACCAAGGCCTAAAAAATAAAAGAAAGTAGTGAGGAAATATATTTTTTGTAACGCCATATCCTAAAATTACATTTATTTGACAGTTTCAATGAATCAAAACAATGTCATTATTGACAAGTGTAAAATAAAGAAAAAAGAGTTAAATAAAACTTAACAGTTTCTATGGAAACAGCAATAGAATTTGGTGTATTTTTACAAAATCATACTGTTTTCCAATTTTGAATGGCGATACAAAAGATTATGTATATAAGTCGAGACTAAAATGTGTTTTTTTTTACTCGTGTGGTTTATAGCACTCGCTCATACTATAAATGCCCCACTTCTAAAATAAAACACCATTTTAGCCAATTGTTATATAAAATACTAATTTCATCGTGATGTGCATAAATAATACCCTATATGATATAAAATTAAATGGGTAATAGTTCATAACCAAATTTATCGATTCAAATATCTCCCTTTCTGTAGGTCGCACGACTTTTTTGGCTATTACAAGAAATGAAGATTAGGGAAATTCTCTACAAAAACGTTAATCTATATAAACGTCTTTTACATATAACCAATCATTCAGTAAATAACACATTGCTAAGTTTTGCAGCAAGGCGCACAGCCCATATATACAGTGTGTCCCAGGATAGATGTAACAAGAGGTGTAATGGACCAAAAATTTTGGAATTTTGGAATGGTATTTGGGGATTGCGTCCTGCTTGTTGTAAAACTAAAGTATACCAAAAATTACTTGATTTGGTGTTTTACAGGGTGTTTTATAAGCAAAGTTGTAAAAATCACCACTAATAAAGTACCTTTATTTTTCAAAATATAAAAAAATTCCACTAAGAAAAGTTATTTAGAATGCAATTTTATACCTCTATACCAAATTTCAGGAATATAAAAGTATTTTTTTGAAACTTCCCATTTTTTGAGAAATAAGAGTTGAATTCATATTTAAAGTTGTGTACCCAAGGAACAATTTTAGTTTCTTAAATGTATACAAGGGTGCTATAAAACTATTTATAAAATGCCTTGAAAAATCTATTTTGCTGTAACAATATCCCTAATACCATCATAAAGCGACTTGTAGACTAAAAGGGCCCACCCTTATGAAGGTTGTTAAGGCCTATTTTAAATTCCATCATAAAACTCCTTAGTCAGGCATAGTGCTGCTCTTGAAAACCCTGTTCGGGCCGTTTTAAAACCTTTCTTAAAACCTATTTTAAAGCTGTCAGAAGCTTTTCTATTAGCTTCCTGTATTTCTAGAAAACACCTAGAAGGCTACCTTAAAACTGGTTTTTAAAACCATATTAGAACTGAGAAGCTATAAGAATGTCCACGAAGGAATCCAAATAATTCATTATATTGCATTTATTTTTTCTAAACTGATTTAAGCAAACACCAGACTTATTGAAGATAAAATGGAATTTGAAATGTATAAAGCGTAGAGCACTATAACCTCTCTAAGGCCTATTTAAAAGGTAATAAAAAGCCATCAGGTATGACAAAAAAATTAAAACCAACGGCAGTTTATTGTTAAAACTACATAAGAAAGGCCCAAAAAACAAGAGCTCCTCAGAAATAATAATGTTTTTAATATCCATACAAAATTTGCATAGACACACGTAATCAGCAAATTTAAAAAAGTAGGCTGCTTCTCGGTTCCCACGGTAATTTTCAGTCGTTTCTTGTAATTCTACCTTAATTTGCTAATGAAAAAGTGATAATTATTGATAATTATAATTGTGAGATTGACCTTGAATATTTTTATATAACAAGAAAAACATGGCCGGCCAACTAAAAACCTAATTGTCATTTTAGTCCTCTCCAGTGTTGCCAGGTCTAGTGAAATTTCACTAGATCTGGTGATCTAGTGATTTAGTGAAAACTTTTATGAAAATGCCCATTTTTAATGATTTTTTAATAATCCAATTTATTGCCCTCTTCTGGTAGGTAGACAAACATTAAATTGGAGTTGCGATTCATTTTTTAATACAGAACTGTTCACGTTAATCGCTACCAAGGTCAGTAAACTCTAAGGTTACCTTGATCAGCAGCTCTTAGACGAGAGAGACGCGCGGGGCGGGGAATTGAATGAAAGAGTCAGACATATCTGATTTCCGTGCAAAAGACACAGACAAAGATGCCTGTAGTGTCTACAGCTGACGTAGGCTGTAGACCCTAACAAAATATCTTTCATTCGATTCCCCGCTCCGCGCATCTCTCTCATCTAAAAGCTGCTAATTGAGGTAACGGTATAGTTTATTGACCGTGAATCACTACAATCGAATAGCTTGGGCTCGTTGCCCTCTAGCATCTCGTAGACAAACAGTACTTTCTAGTTACAATACAGAGTACGAAGTCTGGCAACAAAATAATCAGATAGAGGACGCTCAAAGCTATGCTGTGCTCAGAGAGCTCAAGAAAATTACGTGTCCTACAGACACTGCAACTTTTGAAAATTAAAGATGAGAGCTTTAATTTCAAATTTAGTGAAATTTTAGTAAGATTTAGTAACTTTTTAAAGAGTCGTCTAATAACTTTTAAAATTTGATCTGGCAACACTGGTCCTCTCATTAAACTATATATTCTAATAATGGTAATGACCTAGAACATTTACTCTAAATGAAGCTCTTTTTAGTCTTTTTGTATACTATCACAAATAATCCCTTCCTTACAAAAATGCAAATGCACTTGGCGAAGATCACATGGACTTGATAAAAGCTGTAATAAAATGTTTGGGACGTTGACATTTGAAACAAAAAACTTAAAACTTAACCTCAACATAATTTGTATGTGTGTGTGTTTTAACAGTCCTTTTAAAATGGCCACTCTTTTTTATTTTCTTCCACCTTTCCAAAAAAGACAGTTACACATCAGTAAGTCGTGAAATGCTTTTAATTAACACACACACACATGCATCAACGACACTTCAGGCAGACATATTGTTTATTATTTTTATAATAAATGTTTTATTGAGGTTTTGGAAAGTGTTTTATGGAATTAAAATTTGCCTTTTAGATTTATAGAGGCCTTTTTTTCTTCATAACGGTTTCATCACAACATTTATCAAGGATGTTTTAAGAGTAGTTTTGTAATGGCCTTTAATAAGTATACTAATAGGCATTGAAAATGTCTAGTTTTAAAAAGGATTTAAAATGCATTTATTGCAAATATGTTAAAACCATAAAGAATAATTTAAAGCCTCTTTAAATCTAAATGGAATTTAAGACGTTCATAAAACTAATTAGCTTTATGTAGGTTATGATAAATCCATTACAAATACATATTATCCTAGAAGCAAATTAGCTTTATAATTAGGTCTTACAGAATGCTTTAAAACTTACAATTAAGAGCAAGTATACTTGAAGCCTAAAAGGCCTTAACTACAACATCAATAAAGCACATGACTATTTCCTAACCCTGACAAACCTTTCTTAAAACCTCCTCAAGTCCAAATGACTTTTAAATTGTTCCTTGGGTAGGAGCAAATGTTAATCATCCACTGCTTTTCTCATAGCCTACTTTTAAGGCGCAGTTACACGGTGCGTGATTAGGCGAGCCTGGCTTGGCGAGTCACGAAACACGCGCCGTGTGACATAGGCAACTTGGCATGGCTTGCGACTCGGGAGACGTTGCTCGCGTCTTCCATCTAGTTGTCGGTAACTGCGCCTGAAGATCAGTCATCAGTCGATCCATGCAGTTTTGGCGAGCCTACAATCCACAACCCCACACGAAATCTGCATTGGTCACGCACCGTATTGACACATCTGGCTCGCTATCTGTTACACGGCGCGTGGCTTGCCGAACCACGCACCAGGTTCGTGGATCGGCGAACCACGCGCCGTGTAACTGCGTCTTTAGCTTCTACATGACTTTAAATATTAATTCACAAAAAATAATTTCTATGCAGTTTTAATTGAATGGTTCAAAATAAAATACTAATTTATTGAAAAAATGGGAAGTTTCAAAAAATAATTTTATATTCCTGAAATTTGGTATAGAGGTATAAAATTGCATATTTTGAAAAATAAAGGTACTTTATTAGTGGTGATTTTTACAACTTTGCTTATAAAACACCCTGTAGAACACCAAATCAAGTCATTTTTGGTCCATTACACCTCTTGTTACATCTATCCTGGGACACACTGTATATATATTCCATTACCTGAAGCATTACTTTTCCGAGCATCAAAAAGTCATGACTAATCAAAAATGTAGTTATTAGAGAAGATATGCAATATTCTAGACATGGCGGTACAAATGGGGGCACGGGAGGGGGAGGGGCTCCCTCCCCCTGTAAAGCAGAGGTAATTGAGACATTTGGGGCAGTTTTATTAGTGCAAGACTTACTTGAAAAAAATTAGCCACTCAAAAAAATCATCCAACCCACCCGACAAAAAATATCTGGCGCTGCTTCTAACTCTAGAACTGCTTCAATTTCTAGATCCGTAGAAGTCATTTTCGACGAAACAATGCAAGTGACTCTCAGCCAAGAAAAGTTCCTATCAAATAGCTCAAATAAAACCAAATTAATATTAATGCTAATGCACAAACTAGTCTGTAAACATTCACTGTAAAACAAGGTAGGGACGGTGCCAACATTTTAATAGATGAAATGGCGCCTGAAAAATCACGACTATCGTTGGAGAAAATGTAGATCTTTTAGTTCTCCTAATAGGACCAGCAAGTTTTCTTCCTCAAACCAGGTAGATGAAAAATAGAATGAAAGATAGACTTTTTTTCTAGCATAGATAAGTTTCCTTATTGTAAATAGCATCTATTATGCCGTCATTGGGTGCGACACAACAACATATGCTTAATATGTTCGAGAAACGTCCAAATTTGCAGCAATCAGCAGAAGTTTTTAATCAGGAAAATTGTCCAGTAGAGACTATTTTGCAAAATGGAGTACACATTCTTCTGGCAATGTACGAGCTCCTAAATCAGAAGTAGGGTTTGCAATCCCAGGGTCGTAATACAGTCCCGGGATTTCGGGATTAGGAATTAAAAAAATAATAGCGTAAGAAGTAGGTAGATACGTAATAAATACATGATTATATGAACAAAAATTGCCCGAATGTTTATTACTGAGAGTATCGACTAAACCCATAGCGTAGAAAAAGCAATTCGTCAAGGGTATTAACTCCAAATTGGGATCTAATTTTCATACAAATGGTACCAGTTATGTAAAACGTATTTACAAAATTTTATTTAACTTGCCCTATTTGTATGTTAATATGTTTAGGGCGACCAAATCTTGCAAGTCAATTTCGAACCATGTCCAAATTTTGCATACACGTGTAGTTCTGGTGACAATACAATAATATGGTACCAAAAAGTGCATTTTTTAGTTTTTTATATTATAATTTGATTGGATAGCGTATACACTCAGACGTTGCATTCAAAGAAATACCGGAGAATTCGGTACTTTTAAGTAAGGACGAAGCGATGCAATGAATATAAAACAAATAATTAAAAATTTAAAAGTAAAATTATATGTAAAAAAACTTTTTACAAGTTCTTATTATTATTTAGGTGTACTAAAACGAAAAAATAAAATTAATTGTCTTAAAAGCTGGTAGCATGAATTGAAACAAAAAAAAATACTCGGTACTTACAATCTCTGTCAAACAAAATATCAATTTTGGCATTAGCCTGTATGAACCCTCGCGCGACAAGCTTTTAAAACAATTAATTTTATTTTTTTTCGTTTTAGTACACCTGTTTTTAAAAAAGATTTTTTTACATATAATTTTTTCAGATTCTACATTAGTTAGCGGTATCGTTATCAGATGATCATATATGCCAGCTGAAGGTACATATCCGTGTTGCCTTCATTTTCGAAAAGTGTTCAGTTTTTTTTTTAATTTGATGATATCAACACTTACTGATGTAAACTGTCTATTATATGCAGATGACACTACACTTATACTGAAAGACACTGACCCAAACTCTCTGAAAGCCAAAAGTATATCGGCACAGTCAAAGGCAGAAAACTGGTTCGCAATAAATTGACTGCGCTTAAACCCAGATAAAACGATAGTCATGACCAGTGATGCAAAATTTCGTGAAACTTAAAATTTGTGAAATTTCAATGACATTTTTGTGAAAGTTACGAAATTTATCTGAAATTTATGAAATTTCTGAAATATAAAATTAAATATAAGTATCATGAAACTTTCGTGAAATTTCAATGAAACTTTCATTTTATGAAATTTAAATGAATAATTTCCTAATATTATGAAAGTTAAGTGAAATTTCATTGAAATATTTCATGAAATTATGAAACTTAAGTTCTGTGTAACATTCGTAATCAGTGATGCAAAATTTCACGAAACTTAAAATTTGTGAAATTTCAAAGACATTCTTGGGAAAGTTTCGAAATTCATCTGAAATTTAAGAAATTTTTGAAATATAAAATTAAACATAAGTATCATGAAACTTTCGTGAAATTTCATTGAAATATTTCATGAAATGATGAAACTTAAGTTCTGTCTAACATTCGTAATGTTTTAAACTTCCGAGAGATAAAGTTGAAACAAATGAAAACAAATTAGACATATAATTTTATTATCTACAAAAAAACACCACTCATATTTGTTGTAAAAATTAATATTTAAAAAATATGTTTACGAAACAGCGCGCAAAAATGCACTTCCAACCCTACTTTATTCACCCTCTACGTCCGGCCTAGGTATGTGATTCACTTAAATAATTGTTTTTTCATAAAGTGTATAGGTACGTTAAGGATTTTATTATAAGGTTTATTCAAAGACCCTGCACCCGTGCAGATCATAGAAGGAGATGGTGTGAGACTATACATAAGTTGAAGAGAGATACATTTGGATTGGTACAGATAGTGCCAAATTTTTTAACAAACCTATTGTCTGTACTGTATTGACCTGTTTCTCGTTAGCCGTTGGGATTTGAATTTGAACAGTGAGTGACTCGGTGAGCGCTGAACTCAACGAGGTCTAAAGTATAGAGGGGCAATCCCAATTCAGTATACGTACGGTTTGTTTGGACATACAATAAACGCCCGAGGGACGCAGTGGGGGTGCATTTGTTGGCCCTAGTTGCCAAGATTTGCAGTGGAGTACTGCTTTGAGGGATACAATTAATGAATGAATATTGTTTTTTATTGCTGTTCTATTATTAGTTGAGCTCAAATCTATTAGTCAAATTGCTGTAGAAGTAGTAATAAATTATATTATATTTAAAAACGGTGTAAGCGCTGCTCTATACATTTTTAAAATATTCGCAAATTCCATAACGTTAGGTTCAAGTGACGCCCATGCGGACTAGTTGCTTGAATATGTTCTGGCCATGTGCCACGCCTACTTTTCCAGTCTCTCCTTATTATGTCTCTGACTGAACTCTAAACTTAACCTCTAAAATAAATGTCAAACCCAGACTTTAATTCTTATTGGTTAAAAATAAGCTAAAAAGGCGCGCGAAGTTCAAATTTTGTTTGACGTAACGGAAAACAGATTTTGTGGCTGAAACTTTCATGAAAGTTTCAAAAACATTGTAATTTTCAGATTAATCTGAAACTTTCATAAAATTCAGATATTTCAGAAATTTATGAGGATACGTTGAAACTTTCAGAAATTTCAAATTGAAATTGAAACTTTCAAAATGAAATTTGAAATTTTGCATCACTGGTCATGACTTCTTCCCTTCGTGATCTAAGTGGTATAGATAGTAACCCAGCTTCTGTAAAGTTTCTAGAGAGTATTCCTAGACCCAAAACAGCAATGGGACACTCAGGGTGAGCATCTGGCCATTGCCCTCACTAAAAATATATATTGTCTTCGACAGTTATCCCAAACTGTCTCAATACAAGTTCTTAGGACAGCATATTTTGCACTATGCCAATCTCGTATGTCGTATGCCATTATCGCATGGGGTCATTCCGCTTGCAGACACAAAGTTTTTAGTTTACAAAGAAGAGCTGTCAGAGTTATGGCTGGGGTAGATTATAGAAGCGAAACGCAGAATCTTTTTATAAAATTTAAAATTTTAACATTTCCCTGTATATATGCCTTGGAATGCTTAACATACATTAAAAAACATATTAACGAATACATATCAAATAAAGAAGTCCATAATTATGAGATCAGGACCAAGGATCATTTAAGAACAATCTTCACACGGTTAACAAAAGGACAAACAGGCATAAATCATTTCGGAGTTAAACTTTTTAATAGTCTTCCCCCCAAAATCAGAGAGCTACCCATGGACAAATTCAGAACTACAATTAAAATATTTTTCATCAGTAAGGCTTTCTTCACAGTTGAGGACATTTGTGAGGAAATTAAACACTGTACCTAACTATGTTTACAAATATGTTCTGTTCAATAGCTGTTTTAATGTTTTATATTGCAAATTAATTGCTTTTATCTATTTATTAATAATATATGTTGTACTGTAATAATTTTATTCTTTTCATCCATATTTTGACTTATGTAAATACTTGTATACGTATATTAACATGAATAAACGTATTGTATTGTATTGTATTGTATCAAATCAGTTTCAGGGCGTATTCGAATTGGGTGCATTGCGTTTTCTAACATTTTATTAAAAATGTTTTCCAATGATTTTTCTGTGCTGCGAGGAGAATATTGTCTTCTTCATAGTCTTCTTCATCAATTACTTCTGGAATTTTTTGGAAACGTTTTATAAGTCCCTAATGACATTTTTTTAGGAATAGTGTGTTTTATTTTTGCTCATTGGAATTGTGCAAGTAGGTACAATTTGTATGCTTTAACATGAAATTTAAAGAAATATCTGATTAATAAATTCGCATCACGTCAGCACAGTGCCTTCACTATGACTTTAAGTGGTTCCAATAGTTTAACCAAATCACCAAAGTTTATATTCCAAATCCAGTATCAAAGTGGCATTTTTAAGCCGATAATTTCCTTTTGAACGCAATTCCGGAGGTAACTAAAATCTTGTTTTACAATCCCGAAAATCCCGGGATCCAATCGACTATGATCCCGGTATTTACGGTATCTAAATATTGCCGGGATTCTGTGATTTTCGGTTTGCAAACCCTAATCAAAAGTATCCATTGACAACTATCGATACATAAAAATAATAATATTAATTTATTGTCCAAAATGTCAAATACATTTATATGTACACTTGCTTTCGCTGTATTAAATCGGGGTTGTAATTAATGAACTCTGACATTTGAAATTTTGAAAAATCAAAATGCCTCGACTGACAGAGCAAGACAAAGTTTTGATGCTTTCTAAATTAGAAGAGGGGTGGTCCATAAGAAGGGTTGCTACTCATTATGGACTAGATAAAAGCACTGTTCTACGAGTTTTAGTATAGTTGTATTTATTTTTATGTTCGTTTTAATTAAATTTTAATTAAACGTCAATGTCATCTTTAACCTAATCTCAAAATTATCCGTTCACACAGCTAAAATTTTGCAAAATCGCTGTTACTTAATTTTAAATGTGTACACGAAAGTTTTGAAAGCAAGTGTACAAAAGGATTAGATACAAAGACTGATATTAAACCTAACCCTAAACAAAAAAGATAATAGGACAAAATTAACAAGACTGTTATTACAAAACACAAAATGAGATTAAAATAGAGCGCAGCACACGTAGCGAATCTGCAGTCATTAAAATAATTGGTGATTTCAAATTGACAGTTCCTGATTTAGGAGTAGGGACTTCAGAATAGACTTCAATTTAGCAGGATTAATACTGCGAAGTTCAACTGGTAGGTTATTATAGCAATAAGACGCCAGAAAAGTAAATAATTTGCGAAATGCAGCACTATTGTGTCGAGGAATTAAGAGAGATGTCTCAGTTTGTCTTAATTCTCTATAGTTAAAGTGGGACAGGACTAATGCCTCTGTTAACATTATTTTAATTTTTGGATCTAGTAGGTTTCTATATGGAGAAACCTTTTTTAAGTTAAAGTAAGCTTTTTGACAGACATAACTGACATGGTCTATAAATTTCAAATTATTACTCATGACAAGTCCCAGGTTCTGTATAGTGTGACATGAGGAATTGTTTCACCATCTGACATTCGCAGAGTCAACAAAACATAACACCACTGTGAAATTGTCATCACTTCCACCTACTGCCGCAGCCACTCACCAACATCTGAGTCGAGTGTATTATCAGGTACAGAATCGACTTGGTAATGATGTAAATCCTAAACAGTGGGGGTGGATTAATAATTATATTTTGGAGCCCATTAACACAGTATCGTTGCCTGCTCCAGATATACTTCTAAACACCATATTTTGCAATTGCAGCAAAGGATGTAACACAAATTGCAGGTTGTGACGTAATAATCAGGAGAGAATATGCTCTCTGACTACACATCCCCACGGCTGCTCTTTTGCTCGTAAGCGGGTCGTGGATTCCTTCGATGAAACAAATTATTATCAATAGTAACTCAGGAAGTGTAGTTGTTATTACGTAAGCAAGGGGGCGCCAGTTGATTACTCAACAGGAGGGGAATGGAGTACAGTATAAAAAAATATATCAAATATGCTTAATTTAATGAAATGTATAAAAAAATATGTAACAGTTTGTATAAACCAATAATGACAAAATCTGAAAATGAATGTATAATACACAGTAACACGATTAATAACGTAGAAAAAAAAACGAGGGTGTGACGTAAGTATAATAAAAGGTGAACGTGAGTAACGTTCACGAGTAACCTAGCTATAAGCAAAATTAACCCGTACTAAAAAGTCAATATCAATTACTACTTTCTACCATGTAAGTACTTCTCAATTCTTTTTCTCTTCTTTTTACTCCTTAACTAATACAAAATGGAGAATACAAAATGAAGTTAAAAAACCCCAAACAGCTGTTTAGTTGACAATGAAATGGTTTTAAAATTGACTACGTTTCTCTTAAGCAAATGTAATCATTAAACACGTTTGAAAAATTAAATTCGTTACTCAGTAACGTGTTAGCAAGAACATATTAAAAATTTTTTAAAATCAATTGTGAAAGGTAAGAACTGACGATCTTCCCCTGCAATTTCTCCAGGACTGTGGTAGATTAATTGAACTGTTCAGTAGTTACATAGGACTTCTCCGTAGTTTGTGTTACCCCCTACGATGTACGAGTTAGTCGATATGGCTCAGCATCAGCTCAAAAAAAAGAAGGAATGGAAACTACTTCCAGCAACGAAATGAGTGTCAAGCAACTCCCTTTACACGTCCCCACAAGAATTTATCATCTGGGACTAGTGTTCAAACTGACGGTTCCCAAACTTGGGTACAGCTCTCCCGTCTCTTCAATATCAGCGAGCAAACAGTGATATCAAATTTAGCAAGAGATTTATGAGGGTAGGCGAAGCCCTATCCAAAGAACCTATAAAGATAATTAGCTTCAAAACTTGGTACTATGCTTGCAAATTGAGTGCTACTTCATTACATTAAATCACGCACTTAACGTAACATGTATGAAAAACTACTATTTAAATTTACTGATTTACCTTAGATGTTCTTTAGGCTATCTAAATTAAATAGGTGGTGTGGTTGTATGGCCAGAAGTCACAGCAAAAATGCCTCATTTCGAAAATGGCTGCCTCTTTTTTCCTCACTTCACAAAAAAATCGTAAAAAAACTCTCTAATTTCCCTCGATTCCGGGATTACCAATGGTAGCATAAAAATTACTATTCACAGAGCGCCAAGTTTTGAAGTGTGCCCAAAGTGCAATATACTTTTGATAACTTAGAATATCCCTTGGGTAATTTGTTTGTCACTCTGCCTCCCTGCTATTTTGTTAGACCACAGTAACATATTATTTTACATATTCTTATCCTTCACCCACTTGCTTATTTAGTCTGTTAAATATCTCAAACCAGTAGCCTTACTACATTAATTCAAAGTTCGTAAGTATCACCAAGACATTTGTAGGTTAGCTGTTGGGAGATTATAGTTTTCCTTCTTTTTTTTTTGTAAATTACATAATAGTTGTTCCTCCAAGTAACCTGTGTCAGTTGTTATTTGACAATTCATATTTTAACCCATTTTACCTTCTGGGACCTGAACTCCCTCTGACGGCGTTTCTTTCAGACCATGTATTTCGCGTTGCCTATACCTAAGGTTCGCCGATGATTAAAATAGATTGATTCTTTAAGGCGCTGCCGCATACCTTTATCTAGGTAAAAAAATCACGTGACAGTGCAGAAAAGTGAGGCTGTACTGTTGAATACTTTGAAGCCACTGTCACAGTCAGTCTTGTCTCAACGCAAATGTCACCAATATTGCTATCGAAGACTCGGTAGAAAATATTCAAGACTATTTTTTTCTAATGTAAATCTGTCTCTATTTGCACACATGCAATGAATTTTGACAAATAACTGACAATGTCACAAAAATTACACAACTAGATTTTAGCAAAAATACGTTATAAGATTTGTCCCATTTTTTTTGCCCAAGACAGTACTAAAAATATGGATTAGACCTACTGGGAAAACCATGTAAAAAAAACGAACCTTGCACCTTACTTCTGAGGTGGTGTGGTAGTGGATGCCTGCGGCTCATTATTACTAACGTATAGAGTGAAAAATGGCTGGTTATACGTAAAAGATATATATAACCTTTTTTTTTTTTTGTAGAGAATTTCTTAATCTTCATCTTCTGTAATAACTAAAAAAATCAAGTGACTCATAGGAAGCAAGATGTTTCCAAAAAACTGATTTCTGTGACCTTCGATCTTGAATAAGTGGAAATGCTAGGGTGATATTGATAAAGATGTATGCAAAATTTCAGCTCACTTGGATTTTTTTAGCATGCAAATCCTAATATGAAGAGTATTCAGTTTATACAAATAGTGTGTCTAATACTGCATTAATAAAAATGAAATTTTACCTACATCTGTCTATACTGCACGGATCTCTCTGACGTCACGAAAGCCCGTCCTCTTGTTCCTCTTGCGATTCGTGTAGAGGCAAGCAGCTCTCTACTGATTTTATTATATCCTGTCGGCCCAGTGGGTTGCGCTCCACAAGTTTCAAGTGCTACAAAGTCATCTACGTGAAGTGATGGAGGCCTAGAAGTATTCGGTGGTCTCGATCTAAATAAATCTGGTCTCTGTTGTGCTGTTCTTGCAAAATTTCTGGCTCTCATTGGCGTAACTAAAGAAAATTTTAATTCAATATATACCTTTGGGCCTAATTAGATAAATAAAAACAGAGATAAACACGGTAATAAAATAATAAAAATATTAGGTTCATTTAGTCACAAAATTTATTACATTTAGTTATGCACCATAATAAAATGCTCCAAATACAGAATACAAAAGAATCATTGGGTTTTAAAAAAATATATTTCACAAAGTATTATAGATACAATAAATATTAAATTACATATCACAAGAAAGGGAAAATGTCCAAGCTTTTATTCATACCATCACAACACCAACAACAACGTATACTCAAGAAAATTTGCAGGAGTACCTAAAATCAAAATACCCAGACCAAGAGTTTATATGCATTCATGTAAAAAACAACCAAGGGACATTAATACATTTAAAGTCGCAGTAGACGCTGACATAAAACATACCTTATTAAATCCCAAGATGTGGCCTAAGGGCATCGAAGTATCCGAATACTCACCTCGTAGAAAGCAGCCCTTTCAGAATTTCCAGGGAGAGCAACCAAGACAGTATGGACAGCATAAAAAAAATAACCACCGATACTATAACACGAACCGAATATATGGACCAAGAGGCAGACAAAGAGATTTATATTAGAATAAATGAAGAAGCCAAAGCAAATAAACTTCAAGTACTACATTTAAATATCCAGTCAATAAGAAACAAGGTGCATGAGTTGGAAGCATTCATAAGTGATAGTGAATATAAATTTGACATTATATGTCTTTCTGAACACTTTCTTAATGAATATGAGATGCAAAATCTAGCCGTGAATAAATATGATGTAGTGGCAAGTTATTGTAGACCAAATAAAAGTCATGGTGGAGTTGTAATATTAAGTAAAAAAGGTGATTATAAATTTGTACAGTATGAGGCTATAAACCACATCTCAATTGAGGTGCATTGTGAAATTGTCGCCGTTGAATGTCAGGAATTGAATCTCATAATTGTTACAATATATAGATCGCCTTTGGGAGATTTCAAACAATTTTTAACAAACTTTAATACTCTCTTAAATAAGCTTCATAACGCAAATAGAGACATAATAGTAAATGGAGATTTTAATGTAAAATTTAACTCTAAAGAAAAGAAAACAAACAACTTAATAGATTTGTTTACTTCCTTCTCTTTTAAGCATGTCATTACTGAAAATACGCGACAACAAAATTGTATTGACAACATTCTTGTAAATTTCAATAAATATGAGAAAGAGGTGATTGACCCAGGATTATCAGACCATAAAGCAATAAATTTATCATTTGATATCACAAAGGATGCATTACCCAAAAAAACAATTAAAATACGAAAAGTCACAGATGAGAACATGTTCATATTATACAATAGTTTATCAGGTACTGATTGGAGCTTTTTGAGTAGCGAATCAAATGGCATACAAGAAAAATGGGATAGATTCATGACAATTTTACAAGAAAACGTAGAAAGAGCTTTTCCGTTGGTTGAAAAAAAAGAAATGACTAATAAAAATAAACAAACTGCTAACAAATGGTTTACAACTAATTTACATAGAATAAGAGAGAATTTATGTCTGCTATCTGAATTGCATCAAAATTTTCCTAATATAGAATTAAAACAACATTTAAAAAACTATAAAGCCTATTACAGGAAACAAGTAAAAACAGCAAAAAGTAATTATTATAATAAACTCATTAAACAAAATGGAGAAACTTCAAAAGTATATTGGGATATTATAAATAAAAACAGACCAAGTAAACAAAAATCCCAAGCGGTAGAGGTAGATGTCGAAGAACAAAACATATACTTTGTAAATGTAAGCAAAAACATAACAGAAAATCTACAATCCACAAACAGTTATACAGAATATTTAATAGAAACACCAAATTACCCTAATTTTAAATTTAAAAAAATCGGACATAACGCAGTGAGGGACGCCATATGTAATTTAAAAAATAAGAAAAGTAGAGATCATTATAGTTTAAATGTTAGCATAATAAAGTACATTAAAAACATATTAATAAATCCGTTAGTCATTCTTTTTAATCAAAGCATAAGCTCTGGAATTTATCCCGACATTTTGAAGATCACAAAGGTTATCCCAATACATAAAGGAGGTACAGCCCTTGACAATAATAATTTTAGACCAATATCGATAGTACCGTTAATCTCAAAAATTTTCGAAAAAACTTTAAAAAATCAGATGACCAGTCATCTTGAAAGTCATGATATGTTCTATGAAAATCAGTTTGGTTTCCGTACCAAAAGGTCAACAAATGATGCAATAAATCATCTTATAATAAAATAATAGAAGGACAGGAAAAAAAAGAATATGTTGGCGTAACCTTCTGTGATCTTCAAAAGGCCTTTGATTGTGTCGTACACCATGTGTTGATAGACAAACTAAAGTACTTGAACTTTGATAAAGTCAGTTGCAATCTCATAAGATCGTATTTAACGAACCGAAAACAATATACTAGTGCAAATAATAAAAATTCAGAACTCATGGAGGTAAAAAGTGGTGTGCCACAGGGATCGGTGTTAGGTCCCATTCTATTTTTAATATATGTCAATGACCTTAAGCAGGCAGTCACAGAGGCAGACGTTGTGTTATTTGCAGACGACACCACTCTACTAACATCAAATATTAAATTAAATATAGTTCAAGAGCAACTGAATGCTACACATAAAAACGCAATCAAATGGCTTACAAGCAACAATCTATCCTTAAATGAGAAAAAGACAACAAATATGATTTTTACTCAAAGACCATTAGAAAATCATAATAATCCTGATAAAATTAAATTTCTGGGTGTCTATCTAGACCCTAAGCTGAACTGGAGTCAACATGTGGAAAGCGTGGCAAATAAAATGAGTAAAAACATATTTGTACTAAGAAATCTGCACCACACTGTGCCCGCAAATATTTTAAAGATTGCATACCATTCTTTAATAGTGTCTCAAATGGCATATGGTCTGATGAACTGGGGACATGCACCCCAAGCCAGCAGAATTTTCGGACCACAGAGAAAATCCATTAGAATCATCGCAAACTTGGGCTACAGAGACGATGTTAAACAAAAATTTATTCAAATGAAACTTCTCACATTTCCTTCTTTATATATTTATACATGTTTACTATACATACATGACAATGCACACTTGCTCGAGAGAAAAAGAAATAATCATAAATACCATACTCGAAATGACCAAAACATAAAAATTAATTATAACAGACTAAAGTCTAGTGACTCGGGCAGTAACTATTATGGCCCAGTATTCTTCAATAAGCTCCTTATTTACGTAAGAAATCTCCCAAAGTTGAAATATCAACATAGGATAAAAAATTTCTTAATAAAAAATGCCTTTTACAATATACAAGAGTTTATAAACTGCGATACTACAGACATGTGATTTAAAAGTAACTGTGATACTAGTATAATAAATGTGATAGTTGTAGACTATTTACATAGATATAGAAGTATACAAATGTGATATGTCCATATTTATTATTTGTAACAAATTGACTTGTGTAAAACATTATCATATGTTAAAACACCAATAAATCTATCTATCTATCTATCTATCTACAAATGTTTGATGTGAGCTCCTCGTGTCACACGATACATATCTAAATGGTAGTCCAGTTCAACTCACACTCGCTGCAGTGTGTCCTAATCGATGCTGTTCACAGCAGCAGTAATGCGTTCTCGGAGTTTATCCAATGTTGGCATTGGTGGCACATAAACCATATCTTTAATGTACCCCCAAAGAAAAAAATCGGAAACCATAAGATCGGGAGGCCTAGGAGGCCAGCTGAACAATACTAAGCCCAATACCAACTGCTGCATAATCGCCAGTTTACAAACTGAGTTCGTGCTGCCACCTGGGCATTTAAAGAGAATTTTACAAGCGCTCATTTTAAACTTTGATATTTTTCCTTTCTTGTGACATGTCATTTAATATTATATCTGTAATACTTTATGAAATATAAAACCAAATGATTCTTTTGTAGTAACCTCGTATTTTCTGGCTACATGGATAACTCCTAATGCCATTAAAAAAAAACATTGAATTTTAAATTAATACAAACAGTGTGTCCCACTTAACAGTGTATCAGTTTTTATCCAATTCGAACCAAATTTTCCTCAAAAATAGAACACATGCCTACTTGCTTAGAATAACACACAGCCTTTTATTTATCTCTGTATTTTAGAATTAAAAAAATATGCTTAGTTTTTCTTTTCGTGAAATAATAAACAAACTATCAACATTACATACCAAAAGGTTTTTTCATTTTCATTTTTTGATCATCGATTTGTTTGTCTTTGTCATCTGGATTCTCCGACCTGAATATCCTGCATAATCTTTCAACTTCCTTAACTAGGTTATATTCTTGACGTAAGGTTTGCCTGCTAATTTCTATCAAGTCACAAGTAACCTAAAAATTTATTATATAATCAATTGCAATCATGTTATGTAGAAGACTTACATTTTCCATATCAGCTTCACCTTCATCTGTCGGTGCTGCCAACCAATATCTTGCTGTCAACCTTTCATCGCAAGCATCAGCTGAACTAAAAATTGTTCGACAAGCAAATTGAACCAATAATGTATCTGGTGCTGGAAGAACTATTTCAGTGTAAGTTTCTTTATTTTCTTCACTACAATCATCCTCCAATAGTTTTAAAAGTGCCGATAGACCCTCCAAAAAACTCTCAAAAGTGTTATTTTCTTCAACTGTTTTCTATACAAAAAAATCAACAGAATTAAAATTATTAATTTAGATAAAATTACAAGTGAAAGATATCAAATTTTGTCTCAAGTATAAAAAATAATATGATATACGACTATCACACCCATGCTTGTAATGACTTATAACTACCTTTTTTTACAATTAGCAATAGGTCAGAACTCATCAGCATATTAAGGAATCATCTGTTTTAATCACCCTGTTATAATATTTGGAATATTGTTAGTTTCAGAACTTTTAAGTCAGTATTGTTTCAATATAGAAATAATACATTTTATTCTGCTAAGGAATGTTTAAATTGTCATTTTAATACGTAGTGTTTAATTACTTCCACATCCAGTGGAAGTATAGTAACGACAAAAAATTTTTATTGTTCAAATAGGCTTTTTTTTTTTTTTTTTTTTTTCCTTATGGGTTGCGGTGCGAAGCCCGCCGTACTCAAATAGGCTTAGAATGTCATGAAACGTCGAGATTTTAAGTTTGAGCGAAAAAAAATTTCTTTCTGTCGATCTGTCTGAACTTTTTTTGTGCGCATGTTTACTCTGGAACCGTTTAAGATATTGACTTGAAATTAGATTATATTTTCATCTTGCTCCGTCGAAGGGTTGGGGGGTAAATCAAGCAGGTAAGAGTCCATCAAATTGGTATTTAGTAATACAAGAGAAGCTAAGGTCTCAAAAAAATTTTTGGCATTAGCCCGTTACCACACCCAAACCATCATCAAAGGGGATGAAAAAAAATTGTGATTTAGTGTACAAGAACTAGAACCTCAAAATATTTTTTTACTTCATCCACTCCCCTACCACCCCCTCTCACCACCCCCACCGCCCCACTACCGATGTGGGGTATCGTTTTATGGGTTTTTGGGGTAGAGGATTTCAAATATTATATTATTAAAGTTCCATAAACAATTATTTCCACATACAAAATTTTTTCATTGTGAGTGACTTGGATAGTAAATCTGGATGTGGAAGTAGTGATTCCTTGGGCAGCGGTTTTTTAACTTCATTTTTTTACAGCATCACTTATGTTGTGTTGGCAACAATGCCAAGAGAGCACGTGCTGGATACTGGAAACTGCCATCGCGAGTCTGCAACTACGTCGTAACATATATGTCATATTGTATCTTGTACGTGAGTAATAAATGCCTGTTTTAGTGCAACCGTCTTTTATTGGCACTAGAAGTAAATACATAACAAGTGGCGACGAGGATTATAAAATTGGACAAATCGCGAGCAAGTGCCAGAAGAAATTGCATCAATAAGGATGTGTCACTTGAGCCTTGAGCACGTGCACGGAAAAGAAAATGGCGTCGTCGTCATCGAATAAATTTTCGGAGATCGATTCGTGGGAAATATATCAGGAGAGGCTGGAACACCATTTCACAGCAAGTAGCATTAAAACAGAGAAAATTAAAACAGCAGTCTTATTAAGCTCGATTAGCAGCAGTACTTATAAGCTCCTACGTGATCTATGTTTTCCCAACGCGCCAAATGACAAGACATTTGTGGAATTGTGCAATTTATTGAAAGGACAATTTTGTGCCCAAGTTAGTGTATGGCGACAAAGACGAAACTTTTATGCTCTAAACCAACAAGATGGCGAGTCAATCAATGATTGGTATGCGCGAGCCCACAGTGCAGCCGTTTCCTGCAAATTCGGTAGTGATCTAAGTAAGATTTTGACCGACAAGTTGGTTAGTGGTCTTACCAGTGAGAAAATCCTGGATAGACTTTGCGAGGAGCCCGAAAATGCCAAGCTAGAGGACCTGGTAGCACTGGCATTGAAAGTTGAAAATATAGTCAAAGCATCAACCAATATCAACGATATTTCCAAGTGCCCACAGAATTGTGGTTACCAGCGTCATTCCGCAGGTTTTTAGACGACCGGCTTCAACCAACGAGACTTCATGTCCCCGTGACGCGGCGGCCAAACTCCGAAACACAAGAAGAGCCCAGAGTCCAAGCAGAGGAGGAAGAAGAACAGTTGTCGGTAACAACGGTAACCAGATATCAAAACCAAATGGCGGCAGCAAGTCATGTAAATATTGTGCAAAACCTCATGCCGATTTTAATTGTTTTTATAAAAATTATAATGTAATTTGTGCAGCAAGGTAGGGCATATAGCAAGGGCATGTAGTAAAAACAAAAATATAAATTTTATTAATAACATAATTCACGAAAATGATGATGATATGTTTTATTTTGAAAATTGCTCGAAAAATGTTTGTAAAAAAAATATGGAGCTCGAAAAACAAGAAGTTGTAGACTCAAAGGTAGATAATGTTAATGTTTGCAATATTAACCAGATGGAACAGTGCTTGAAAAACCCATTTAAAATTAAAGTAAATATTCACGGGTTCAGTTTAGATATGATCATTGATAGCGGTGCAGATTTAAGTGCATTGAGAAATAGCACATATTTAAAATGTTTTTCTGATTTCAGTTTGAAAAGAGACGCAACACTATTGAAGGGCTACGACGGAAGTACCTTCAGGCCAGAAGGTTATTTCGAGGTGAAGGTCAGGTACGAAGGCGTCGAGAAGCCAGTAAAATTCTACCTGGTGGAGGGAGGATCTGCTGATATACTGGGGCGTGATTGGATTACTTCTTTCAACGTACGGGTAGAGGTAGTTAATCAGGAATCAGTTGATCAAAGGTTAGAAAAGTTGGTTAGCAAATTCCCTAACGTTTTTACCGATAAACTGAGAAAATACGCCAATGCACACAGAGTCACAGCAGTTGCAGTAGCCACTTCAACATCTATCACATCTTCAAGGCTGCGTAACTGTTGAGTGTAGAGAAACATATTCAGGAATCAGTTGATCAAAGGTTAGAAAAGTTGGTTAGCAAATTCCCTAATGTTTTTACCGATAAACTGGGAAAATACGCCAATGCACACAGAGTCACAGCAGTTGCAGCAGCCACTTCAACATCTATCACATCTTCAAGGCTGCGTAATTGTTGAGTGTAGAGAAACATATTCGTCGCGCGAAGTTCACGGCGCGAATTCTCTCCGTGAACTTCGCGGATATTTGTGCCGCGAGTGTAGAGCTGGCTTAAGTGTTTTTTCAGGATTTCTTCTTCTTCTGATAGTATCATTTCGTAGTTGAATTATAAAGAGTTGAGTTAGGGTAAAGAGGTTTTGGGATTGTGAATATCTTTTGGTGAGGTCTTTGAAGCAAGTTAGTATAGGTTGGAAAACTGGCAATTTTTGGAGGGCATGATAACATCAGTTATGAAAATCAAGGAAGTAGACGAAAGAAACTTGAATCCCTAATCGTTTCTACGAAGTAGGGAAGTAATGAGAGGACATCTCTGAGGAGGCAGATCATTTCGAACACCTAACACTACGATTGACCTGATATTCTGACGGTAAGCGAGAGCGGTTCCAGGATATGAGGAAACACTGAAGACAGGGAGGGGGCTACTTTTCCGGAGGGGTTTTAGCTCGGTTAGAGTCCAGCACTACCCAGCGTGATAGATCCAAGGTGCTGGGTGTCCAAGATGGATTTCCCCTTCTCTCCTCCGAGAAAAAAAAAGTATAGGTTGGATACCAGTTTTTTCATATAGTGAATTCTTCAATATGTTAAGGAGAGGGTTATTTAGATGACGAAATTTTGTTATTTTACAGACTGTTTCTCTCTGCCACTTCTATATTTACTCCAGGCAATAGAGAATATTACCTGGAAAAAATAGGAGGATTTAGTGTTATAAGCTTACCTTATGTTTTTTGGGTCGCTGATTCCTAATTTTTCACTTCCCACCAAAATTTCCTACCGGAAATACCGCAATGCAATGGTTTGCAGGTCTGCGTCTGGTTTGAGGAAAAGCTTGACGGATGGCAGTAAATCGGGATTATTAATCAATACACTAATAAATTTTCTTTTACCTTTTCCAAACAAAGCAGATACTGTGTCGCATCCGCTGAATGCGTGTAAAAATAGAATGTTTTCAGCAATTACTTTTTCCTTTCGACGTAAAAGTGAAAAAAATGTGGTGACACTTTTGCTCGGCCGGGTTTTAAAAAATAAATATACAAGGCCTTACACAGACCTACCAAAAGAACCAATAAATCTACGTCCTCGCCAACGATTATCACTCCTAATGTATGCCTCTTCAATCGCCGTTTTAACAATTAAGCAGTCTGCATCTTCCTTCGCTTGACGTACTTTTAAGGTTTCGGCCTCAAATTTACTCTTTTAGCATCGATTTGAGACAATGTTTATTCTTACTGTTTGACAAAAATTTGTCTTGAGGAATTGTGGGTATCATTGATGCATAAAAAATTATATCGACCGATGAGTGTTTTCGTGCTCTTCTCACTCTTTCCGCGAATTTGGTGCTGAGATTTTCTGCGTCATCTGGATTGCCATCAAATACGATGACACAGTTTGTTGTGTATTTTGATTGGACGTATTCAATATATGCATCGTAAATTGAAGAAAAAGGTACATTTCAAGGCCAAACAACGAAGGAATCCGCCGTCGATAACGTATACCACATCTTCTGCCTCTATTTCTTCAGCAGCAAGCGGTTTAAATTCCTTATAAAGAGATGTTTGGTTCCCTTGCGCAGACCTTCTTCATTAAAAAGAACTAAAGGAAATGGAGATAGTTCATATTCCAGAAACTTTTCCAGTTCAGCTTCTGATTTCTGATTTTTTTGCAATACAAATCCTTCGCAAAATCCGGAGAGGGTCTACGGCCACAGTTTCTTCATCGACTGTGATTCCTGACTTCATCGTCCTGTGTGGCTTGCACCTTTCATTTAGCTTGTACTTGACGGTTTGAAAATCGGAACCTTCAAGTTTTGAAATGCCCACTGAGCCAAGTTCTTGAGCTAAATGGCAATTTATTGTTTCATTGCCGACAACCTCTGTACTAATACACATTATTTCTTTTCTCTGACTGAAAAGAAGGTGTTGGTCTAACCATGCACGCATCTTTAGCATATCTTCTTTGTCACGATTGATTCTCGTTTCGCTGAGTTCGACATGTTGCTCGGAAGATTTGTAAGCAACGTTGTAAAATTGTTCGACAGAATCACAGATATTTTGTAAATAAACAGTGCCGAGGGTCATGTGGTTAAAACGGCTTCTGAAACGCCTCTTCTGCGAGTAAGACCACCTGAGCTCTGCATACTTTTCATAAACGATTGCTCAATCAGCATATCACTCCAAGTCCCGCTGAAAAATTTTTTAGTGCGATGAATGGTGAAATTGCTACCAGTTGTGAAGGTTTCATATTCGTTTTGAGGCATTCTGTCTTTTAATGACCTCATTTGCTGCAAATATAATTGACAAGACTTTGGATACAAAAAATGTCCGCTTAAAAAAAAAGGGTAACATCTTCTGAATTGTGTCTAGATGGAGTTCCCAGTTACCCATCCGTTCCGCTTCCATGAACTGCTTCACAAGAGTAATAGTTCTAAAATACTGTATTCACAATTTTGCGGTAGGTCCATGCTGCTCTAATTTTGACAAACATTCTTCAAATTTTTCTTTTAGCTTGCAGTAATACTCATTACCTTCAATCGATAAAAGAGGATTTGTCCAAATTCCGTAAAATTTCATCTAAACCATCCTTCAAATCAACAAGGGAAATCAATATAGGACATGATAATCTTAGACAGAGCAAAGTACGCCAAAAAATGAGCCTTAAGTGCTCTGGAATAAGCGTGGCCCTCCATCATTTTATCAATGGAGTTCATTACATAAACGGTATGGAATAGTTCTTTTAAGCCACTTCCTGTCATAAGGTATCCGACAGAACCTAAAAAGGACATCATCAAATGAAAGCCGCCAAGTCTAATGACCACGTTACTCAGCTTGGAATATGGACCAGAGTTGGCGAGAATATATTGCACTCTCATGTAGAGCGGCTGATCGAACGTAACGACGCACGTTTTTTGGTGAAGCAAAAAGTAAAGAACCGCTCCATCCAGATCGTCTCATAATCACTCCCCGGTGCATTTATAAATGTCAAGCATGCAACAAAGGTCTGCTGAAATGGAAGAGATGTAGTCGCCTCTTCCATGAAACCGCTCCAACCAGGTAAGACTAGACCAGTATATTTTATATCAAATCACTGCTTGAGGGTAAAATTTTGTAGAAAGTAGTTTTATGCCTGTTAGGTTTAAAAATTTTATTTCCGATAAAGTTGATTCTTTTTTTCAACAAACTTTTTCAACGTTTTGTGACAGAATTTTCCAACAATTGCTGCAGAGGGTTTTGTCGTCATTCGCGCCATGAACTGATCTGGAGCTATAGCACTTTTCGATGTAACACATTGAATTCCTCCCATTGCGTCAAACATTTGATAACCATTTGAAATTTGGGAATTAAAATCAGCATTATCGCCGAAATCTCAAACGTGGTGGCTTCAGCATAAGAGGCGCAAAATCCAAGAGACTCGAGTGTATCAATCAGTTGCCATGATCCAAACTTTTTATAAATGTAAGCTGCGACTACGATTTGTACAGGGGAAAGAAATGATCTGGGTCTAGTAGCAGCTATTAAACAGTGTGCAAGAGATTTACATTTTGTTTGCCACTTATCCTTATTACCTTTTTTTATGCTTCAAAATTACACCCTGTAAAAAAATGCTAAGAGTTTCAGGAATATCTGAATCAGCATTTTCAAAAAAGTTGACGGAAGGAGGGTACTGCTCCGTGTTATAAACTTTGGATGGTATGTCCTCCAAAATTATGTCAGCTGCTGCCTGAACAATGCGCTTTCGTTCAGATTCCTCGTCTTCACATTTCTGGTCGGTGTAAAAAGCGTCTGTCAGTATTGTGTTGCTTGCACAATGAAACGAAATTATAGCGGACTTTTTTGGACAGTCTGATATCGGTATACCATCGCCGTATTTTTTGATAAGCTGAGCTTTAATTTTCATCAAGGTAATTAAAGATATAACTCATAGCTTTCTCTACCTGATCTACACTGTTGCCTCGCTTTTTTTGGGAGCTCCATCGGCTTCAGCAACTTTCATCCCATGTCTGTTGAGCTTTTTCATTCAGGAGTTGTGATATTTTGCCTCTTCTGCCAGTAGATCTCCGATTAAAGAACTTACATCTAGATACATAACAGGCTATCTTTTCACTATATACCTTGTTTGCTCCTAACATAGTCACATTATATGTCCATTAAAATGGATAGATGAACATCACATCCCATAGGCAACAGTGGCGTTGTGTGTGTAGAAAATGTGTAGAATGGTAAATATTTTCATTAAAATGAATTATTGCAATTCCTGCATTACCGGCTCTTTATATAACGTGATGTAGGCATACGATATTACAGTGAGATAAAACAGTAAGATAAATATGTATTGAGAGGATATTAAAATTTAATTGCTATTTACTTTATAACTGTAAACTGAACTTCATCATGTTACGACTATGGAACGATCGATTTTCTTCTTTTCTAAACTGCTTTCTGCAAACGGCAGAGCACTTCACTATTTATTTGCACAAAATATATTGTCACTAAACTGTGTAAATATGAATTGAGAATATTATTTAGGTATTAAGCAAATCACAACTTAAAATAAAATTACTTTTTCACCAGTTTTTGGTCGGAGAACACGAAAAACATTTATTGACATTAATGGCCGAACTGTCAACTGAAATTATGATAATCGAACTGAAGCCGATCGTGCACGAGCGGCCGCGAATACGCCGATGGGCCAATCAGCAACTTATGGGAAGAAGTGCCTTAGAATGGGAGTCTTTCAGCGACAAATAAATCAATGCCATTATGTATCTAGATATAAGTTCTTTAATCGGAGCAGTAGATCTATCATTGGAGTTAGCCGGTTTACGATGCCATCACCAAATTCATTATTTATCCGTTTTGCAAGATACAACACTTCATTCCGAATATTTAATTGAGTCACCTTTGTTCGGGTCCTTTTCGCGCTTCATCTTTTAAAAAAGCCCCCGTAATCTCTTTCGTACACAAAAGAACAAGAATTCTTGAAAGAAAAAATCTGGGTCGCAGATTGCGAATCCCGCGGAATAACCGGAAATTTCGAGTTCTTCTGTTTAAACGATTCAATTAATTTTGGATTGACATACTTTTTTGACATTTTCTGTGCACAACGATAGTCTCGAGATCAATTAAAAGAGAATCATTGCGATTTTCTCTTTTTAAACTTGCTTCACTGAACGAGTTCAGCCCTTTTTTGGTCACGTTTACCGTTTCCTCATCTGCTAGAGAGCGTTTACAAAAACAATTTTCCGATGTATCCATTATTGAAGTACACAAAAACACTTAATACACTCTGAAAAAGTCACATTTTAAATAATCGACTAGTTAACATCACTAACATTCACCGAACTAGGTTCGGGAAAAAAACATATTGAGACAAAACGACGTGCATTCAATCCGACAACGTATTTTGCACTAATGCGGTCCATCGGTTACACATACACAGCAGGGAAGAAACGAGCGCCGAAAGACAACACGAGAGAATCTACGGAGTTGCCGATGTTCGTTGCGCGCCTGCCGTGCTGCGTCTCAGAGCGCAACTTTGATGACGCACAAGCGCCTTTGAGTTTGATCTGTCAAAAAAGCATTTAGAAACCTTTTTTGTTTATTTTTTTTTGTATATTTCGAGCCATTTTCTTGTAAAAATTAACAAAAATTGAGTTATTTTGAAAAAAAATCGTTTTTGGCGCCATTTTTTCAAAATAGAGGTATTTCCGGTGAGATTTTTTGGTGGGAAGTGAAAAATTCAGAATCAGCGATCCAAAAAACATAAAGTTAGCCTATAAAACTAAATCCTCCTATTTTTTCCAGGTGATCCCTTTAGTCTCTATTGCCTGGAGTAATTAATTGTTCAGGGCCGGTGCAATAATTCAATTTTTTCTCATTTCTATATTTGTCTACTTAGGTTAAGTTACTTGTCTACTACTGTGATTTTTTAGCTTGTTAAAATACCAGTGTTTTATTAAGTATGTACATCACGAGTTAAAATAATGGTAATCATACTCCCAACACCCTGCATATATAACTACCGATTGTATCGATTATAATAATTATATTATTGATATATCATAACAACAAAACAACTCCAATTCCTTTAGCAGAAAATTAAGTACACCTACCTTTAAAATATCTTCCAGAATTATGAGGGGATGACGTTCTGGCTTTTTGTCTTCCTCTAGGGGCCATCCTATCAAAGACTTCATCTCTGGTAAAGACAATTTCATTTTTCTAGGCGAGTACAGCAAACTGGCCTCCGTTTCTTCTTCTGTTGTTACACAAATTCTCAAAAATTCGACCAAAGTATTCAAAGTAGATAGGCACTCCGCATTATTCTTTGAAAAATTATTTGCAAGCTTGTTTAACAGAACCAAAAACAAATCGTTCTTCTTCAGCAAATATTCTTTTAGGTGGTAAAAGCCATAATCATGCTCCGTTAATAAGAGCAATGTTCGCACGATAGGTAAGTAGGTTACAAACGAATTTTCAGACATCAGATGTTCCCACATCATATGAATAAACACTAAAAGATGTTCTTTAACTGGCATCGCATTTGCTAAATATACTTCCGAGGAAAGCTCACCAGTTCCATTGATAGAGTTCTGCATTAAAGTTATTTCTATATCACAAAAACTTTGAATAATACTTAATATACACTCCTGTGCTTGTATGTGGCTGTTGGTATTACAATTATTTTTCAAAACTTGAGAGAAAGCTGCTATAAGTGATACATATGTCTCATCGGTTTTTAACGTTACAGTACTATTTGTATGTATTAAATGAAGAACAGCACACTTAATGGTATTGTGGGTTACTAGGCAAGCCAAAAAATTTAATAACCTGGTCACGTGACTATTACAAGGACCCATTTTCATATCGTCTTTTGGCATCAAAGCATCATATACTTTATCTAAAATACCTCTAGCTATCATGATTGCAGAATTTGCTGCTAAATCAGAGATTTGTACACAAATTCGTCTTAAAAGATTTAGAAGCTGTGGTTGTGTTGAAATACACAGTGTGTTTACCATATCTTGAATAAGAGTGCTGTGTGGATGTAAATGAGCTGACCAAAGTATCCTCAAATTAATGACCCAGGATATTTCTTCCTTCAATAGATCATCACGAGTTTGTATGGGTAAAGGTAAAGGCAGTAATTCGGAAAAAATTAATAATCCAGATATAAAGCTTTGCGGTGTGTATGTTGCATATTTTATAACCTCACCACACATCTGAGTCCATAAAGTTTTGGTCAACGATTCTTTTTCATTCACTTCTTCTGAAATGGGTTGAGTGAATAGCAGCAATGCATCAATTATTTTAGTTTGCACTTTTTGGGCTTGAAAATATCCCGGGGCAGTTGTTGGAAAACCATTCAGTAAATTATAAGTGTGAAGGAATATAGGAATACTGCTCAGATCTTTGAAATTAACGTTTCGACACTGAATTACGTAAGCCATTAACTGTTTCAACAATGAGATAGCAGGGTCAATTATGTTTAAGATTTGTAATCCTTGTTGCGACATGAACACTGAAGAATGTAAATTCGGTTGTTCATAATAGTCCAATATTTTTTGTAGTAATTTTGATAAAATTGGTGTTCCGTCCAGCGAAAACAATTGTAAAATAACATGTTTGTACTTTAGCTCGATGTATTGACACAATGGATTTTCAGAGAGAAACGTTTGTGAATGCTTTGAGACACCGAGATGTTGGATCATCCTCAAGCTTGTTATTAAAGAACCGTTATTGTACATTAAATTTTCCGTCTGTTTATCTATAACATCCAAAAATGTACTTATACCTCCGTTAGAGAGCAAAGATCCACTCTCGAATGGAATCAAATATGATCGCAATTCATTTAATTTGTTACAAACAGCATCCTCAAATAATTCCTGCTGATTAAGTATTTGAAAAAGAATTTTTGATTGTTTTTCCATAAGACCTATATTTGAAACAGTGGTAACGGCATACGTTAACAAATCTATGATATAGGCAATACCAGGTGATTTTTTAATTTTGATTATTTGTGATTCTGTTTTATCCCTCGAAATGACACTATCCAGGAACTGCACAAGACACTTGATGTTATCATTCATTCCCAGAGCTTCTGCGCAAGCAACCTTTCCAACTGGAGAAAACGTTAAACAAAATAAACCATGTAATTCGTCGATGACTTCAGCCGCATCATAATCGAGATTATACAATTTTCCTATAGTAAGCAAACATTCAATATGATATAACGACTGAAGTTTATAAGCAATTCGTAGGCCCAAATGATGCGATCTTATTTCTATATTTTCTTGCATGTTATATTGAATTTCTTCATCTGTTCTTAATAGACATTTCAAGAGGACATTCATCGTTTCGCTATTTTCTGACAAGTACTGCAAACCTTCGCAATTATCCAATAAATTTGACACTATTTCAAATATAGGAGTCTTAATCAGAGGTAAATTTAAAGTGCTTGGATAAGTGAGGAGCAAAATAAAGCACTGCAACAAATTAAACATTTTGAAGTACTCAACAAGAACATGGTTAGTGTCACTGCGTAGGACTTCAAACTGTACAGATACAGGCAAGAACCTCTTAGGCTGAGAGAGAGTAAATGGACCACATTGACAGAAATGTAAAATTTCATTTAAAGACTTCGTAATCAAATTAATTTCCTCGGCAGATATATCATGAGAGACATTGCGTAGTTTGATTAATATACTATGCATTTTATGGAGGACCTCGTACAAATTTAATTTTTTCATTATCGAAGTTAGCGCAAACTTGACACGGACTAGAGGATTCTTCCTCATATTTTGCACGAGTATTTTATATCCATTTGTTTCTGAAACCGGTAACATATCGTAATACCCATTTTCCTTTGGCAGATTCGTAGTATGTCCTAGCAGGAATTTCTCGATGGCAAATTTATGTTGTAAATAAGTATCTAGAGCTTTTAAGATCATTAGTTTTATTGAGAGTGCCATAAACTCCTGATCATACAGATGTAACAATTCCTTATGCATGTTGAAATCGTTTTGCCAGAGTAACTTTATGAAATCGGTACTATTGCAGCACCAATCAGCTAAACGGACTCCACATTTAATGTGTCTAACTTTATAAGCTGGTTGATCTTGAATGTTGGCTAGATCGTAGCTCAACGCAATTTTTAACCAATCCATGAGTGTTTCGATAATAAAATGGACTTGATCAGCCAATTCTTTATCTTGTGTGCTTAAATTTTGAGGGCTCATAGACTTCGTATCGACATATAGTTTTGCTATGTCACAAAATGTGCTTGCTGGTCCAATTGTTGCAACCAATCTTTCGCACAAATGGATGAATTCTTCTTTAATTTCTGCGTTCAATTTGTCAAAACCATGTACGTCATATTTTGTTATGCTGGATTTAAAATAGTCATCAGCTATTCCTATGGCAACTTTTAGACTATCATCTATTTCGATAGAATTGTTTTTTATTGTAAAACTTCGAGCCTTAGGGTATTTAGTCAATTCAGTTATACCTGGCGAAAACAATTTGATAATGTCATCATTATTAGTATAAGTACTATAGTCATAATCACAATCCTGGTAATGTTCAGTGTCATCCAGAATATCTTCATCACTTAGAATAGGTTCAAACTCTTCGACATCCATCTGAGTATTTTCTTCAGTGGGTGGGGTTCGCGCCTCTTTGATTTCTCTCGGTGGACTCTTGACTTTTATTTCCTCCCGTGCCTCCCTCTCCCTCCTAAGCTTTTCTACATCTTCTTCCGGTATATTTTCTATCTCAACTGGAGACACATCTTTGTGATCTATTGCATGGGGGGTATGAGGACGCTTAGGTGATTGTATAGGAGGTGTCCTTGGACGTTTACGTTCCTCTCTATCTTCACCACGGTTATAGTTTCTCCTATAGTCGTCATGTTTATAACAGCGGTCACTTCTGTCCCTGTCACGGTCGTGACCTCCTCTTCCCCTATCTCTTTCGCTCCAATCATGTTCGTTCCTTTCAGAGCGATAATCTTGTCTATCATGCTCAGTCCAATCTAGTTCATGCTCTCTGTCTCTATCCATTTCCCTATATTCTCTTGTATCTCTATCTCTATCTCTACTTTCTGATCTAGAATACCTCTTTTCTCTTTCTCGGTCCCTACGATCCACGTCTGACCTACCATGATCTCTCTCAAGGCTACCAGTTTTCTTAAATAAAAAAAAAAAACATTTAATGGTAAACATGGTAAGTTATCAAAAACTGTAACACTATTAACCCTTTCTTAAATTAGATAATCTGATTTACTTCCATAATCAAAAAAATAGTAAGTAATCAGCAAATATTTTTCATATTCTAAATTAAATTAAAAAATGTATTGATCTTTTGTGCTAGTAAAATGTTCATATTACAGTATGTAGTATTACATGTTTGTTAAAAAGAATTTATTTTTTGAAACTAATTTTGAAAATTTAGCTATGGTGAGATAATTGTTTTTTTTTAAGTTTTCATTACTGTTTGATTGTGAATAATGTCTGTAGTGTTATCTTCACAATTTACTCTCTGAGTATAATAATCTGATGCCACAATTACACGTCTAGTAATACATTTAGAATTATATAAAAAAATATACTTTAAAAATCAAAATTAACATAAAATAACATTTTCACAATATATACAGTGCGTCCCAGGATGGAGTTGACAAGAGGAAAAACATCTCTATTATTAATTTTACGACGAAAAGTCATTCTTTATCAAAAATTCTGCTCGTCGAAAAAATGAATTTACCATATAAAAATCTTAGATTAGATGTGCAGAGTGTTAATAAATTAAGAAAATATCAAAATGCCTAAATTTTGGACAAAATGTTTATAAAACAAAGTTGTTTATAATCCAAAATAAAGCCTAAATACAAATTATGAAGTCTAAATTTTGACTTTTACATTTATGTCAACTTACATTTTTTTTCAAACATTAACATAACACAATAACATTAACTTCAACGATTGTGTAAAAACAATTTATTATACATAGCCTCCTCCAACCTCAACACATTTCTCCATCCTTTTAATAAATTCACCATAGACCTTACGAATGGTTGAGGGTACATTCACTTCATTCACACCGCGTCTTGTATTCTTGCTTATAGTGTTTCTCGATCATGCGGCAGGACATCTGCATAAACTTTCCGTTTTAAAACACCCCACAGAAAAAGGAGGGGGAGGAGGCTATGTAGAATAAATTGTTTTTCCACAATCGTTGAAGTTAATGTTATTATGTTATGTTAATGTTTGAAAAAAAATGTAAGTTGACAAATGTAAAAATCAAAATTTAGACTTCATAATTTGTATTTAGGCTTTATTTTGGATTATAAACAACTTCGTTTCATAAACATTTTGTCCAAAATAATAAATAAAGGTACTTCTCTCTTGAGGCATTTTGATGTTTTCTTAATTTATTAACACCCTGTACATCTGATCTAAGATTTTTATATGGTAAATTAATATAGTCTAAATGTTTCCTCATTTGAAATTATAAAGATTTTTAAAAAATATTTAAGAAAAGGTTCATGTAAGTAAACAAAGAAAAAATTAACACAAAATTATAAACTCGTAAGTGGTATAATATACACATATACTCACGTATATTTCTTTTTTCACTTATTCAATGATAAATAATAATGTAAAACCTAAATTGATAGTTTCTGAGATGCTATGAATGTTATTTTATCATTATATATACATAAGAATACATTGATGAACACCTCTATAGATTAAGATACATTAATAACCATCTGCTTATGTATTAATCAGTTTCATGTAAGCTAATTTAGCAGATACAGATTGTTCACTGCTCGGTATATAATTCCTTACTCCTTTTTAAAATTTTAAAAGATAATAAATATTTGTAATTTTTGCTGGGAGTGAATTAAATATTTTAGGTGCTGGATTTATTTCATGTCAGGTAAATGTGATCTAAATATGCCAATGAATTATTATTTTTGTACTGTGTAACATATTTTTAGGAAAAATATATGTCTAAATGTTTTGTTTCTTTATAGAGAAATAGGATAAATACACTAACTATGGATTCTAATTTTTGTAGATGTGTACACAAAACTCACCACCTCACCAGATTTTATTTCTATTAATTTACCATGGTTGTGATTTGCCAGGTTATATAGGTTTGTAATGTTTTCTTGTTGCAAGATATTGGCAAGAACATGGTTTTGAATAAACTGAGAAATATTTTAGCAACTACCCCTGCAATAATTATTAATAGTTTACCTAAACAGAGCAATAAAAATTAGATCTTGGAATTCCCCATAAAGGGATAATTATATTATTACTACATGCAAATGCATATTCTGAACCCCATTAGAGTTTTATAAAATGGAATAAAATATATCATCAGTAAACACTAGTAATTATGTCAATTTTTGCAAAAAACTTATCACAGCACAGATAAGTAGGTATAAACATATATCATCCTAAGCAATTACCTTTTCACAATATTAATCGTGGCATATAGCCAAGAATGATGTAAGCAACTGAAAGCATTGACAGTATAGGTACCTTATACTCACTTATTTCGAGTGGTCACATAAACTAAAAAGATGTGACGGGTAGGTACATGGATATATCAACTTTTAAACAGGTAAGTCGATTTCATATTTTCTAATTTTTGAAGTAAATAAGTAGTCTTTGCGGCAAAAGACAATATTCACGGTATTGGGAAGGATAGGCCAAAAAATACATTTAAGAACGGCGTGTTATTCACTTCACCAATAAGTATATCACGCGGGATGGATGACGCTAAACTGACTTTAAGTCACAATACTTGCCAACGTGTTATTCACTTTGCCAACAAGTAATATGACCCACATGCAATATTTCAAATAATTTGTCACGAGCAATCTGAATAATTATTTGTCGGAACTGTAACTTAATAAAGAAAATTATATTTTTTTCAATTGGTTCCATTTTATCTTTTGTAAATTGAACTAACTACTTTTAAATCAATATTTAAAAAAAATCATAAATGTTATAAAACAAGAAAATATTTTCTTATTATTACTTCCACATCCAGTGGAAGTATAGTAACGACAAAAAAATTTTAAAAAATTTTTATTGTTCAAATAGGCTTAGAATGTCATGAAACGTCGAGATTTAAAGTTTGAGCGAAAAAAAAATTTCTGTCTGCCGGTCTGTCTGTAACTTTTTTTTGTGCGCACGTTTACTCAGGAACTGTTTGAGATATTGACTTGAAACTTGGTACACATATGTACTTACACGAGATCTAGAACTAGATTATATTTTCATCTGGTTCCGTTGAAGAGTTGGGGGTAAATTTGGGGTAAATAGGTAAATCAAGCAGGTAAGAATCCTTAAAATTGGTATTTAGTATATACAAGAGAAGCTAAGGTCTCAAAAAAAATTTTGACATTAGCCACCCTCATTACTACCCCCCCACCCCATTATTAAAGGGGGTGAAAAAAAATAAAATTGTAATTTTACGTGTATACAAGAACCTATGGCCTCAATTTTTTTTCTACTTAATCCACCCCCACACCCAACCCTCCTTTCCCCGAGTATTATGGATGTGCAGTGGCTTTCCTTGAATACCATTGATGCGCAGTAGGTTACCTCAAGTGGTATGGATGCGCAGTGGATTTTCTCGAGTAAAATGGATGCGCAGTGGGTTTCTTCAAGAAGTATGAATGCGTACTGGCTTTCCTCTAGTAAATTGGATAAACAGTAGGTTACCTCGGGTAGTATGGATGCGTAGTAGGTTTTATTGAGGAAAACGCTTGACATAGAGGCTCTACTTCTATCCTGTAGTCCACGGCACAGAATGATTTTTTATATCTCCATGCTATTTTCTGCGTATTACTTCTACATCCAGTTGAAGTACACTAACGCAAGAAAAATGTTTGAAAACTTTCATTGTACGAATAGGCTTAGAATGTTATGAAACCTCAATATTTTAAGTTTGAATAAAATAAATTTGTCTATCGCGTCGGTCTGTCTGTTAGTCTTGTATCTTTTTGGTGCTCACGATTACTCTGGAACCGTTTAAGATAATAACTTAAAAATATGGCACACGTATGTATTTTAACGAGATCTGGAACTAGATTATATATCGATCTTATTCCATTGCAGAGTTGAAGGTAAATGGGGGTAAATAGGCAAATAGGTAAATCAAGCAATTAGGAGTGCATGAAATTGGTATTTAGTAAATATAAGAGGAGCTAAGGTCTCAAAAATATTTTTGGCAATAGCGACCTCTATTACAACCCCCACCTCATTATTGAAGTGGGTGAAAAAAATATTGTGATTTAGTGTGTATACAGGAACCAGTCATCAAGAATCACCACCCCTACTACTGATGGGGCATTTCATTTTATGGGCTTTTGGGGTACACGATTCCAAATATTATACTATTAAAGTTCCATAAACAATTATTTCCACTTAGTGGAGTACAAATATAGTATTTTCGTTGTAAGAGACATAGATAGGAAGTCTTGATGTGGAAGTAGTGATTCCTTAGGCAGCGGTTTTTTTTGTCTGCACGATAACTCTGGAAGATATTGACTTGAAATTTTGTATACGTATGTATAAAAACTATTATTGGGGGGTAAATGTAAATGGCGGTAAATGGGTAAATCATGCAAGTAAGCGTCCATAAAACTGGTATTTAGTACACATAAGAGAAGCTAAGGTAACAAAAATTTTTTTTGGCATTATCGTCCCCACTGCATTGTTAAAAGAATTAAATTGGGATTTAGTTTTACAAGAACCAAAGGCGTCAAAATGTTTTTTACTTCATCCACCTCCACCCCCACTACCGATGTGGCATATCGTTTTATGGGTTTTGAGGTCGACTCCAAGTATTATATTTATTCCATAAACAATTATTTCCACATAGTGGAGTGCAAATACACTATCAAAATTTGTTACGTTGTGAGAGACTTCATAGAAAATCTGGATGTGGAAGTAGTGATTCCTTGGGCAGCGGTTTTTTTTTAATAGTAATAGTGGTGGCGGCTGGTGAAATTTCAATATTTTTTTTCTCGTATGTGGCTCATGGAACCCATACGAAATATGGGAAATAACATCTAAAGAAGCACTTTTCTAATGACCTCTAAAAAATTTTGAAAAAGCAGTTTGCAAAAAAAAAAATTAAAATTCGGTAGCCTCCCCTGGGTCTAGGGACTCCTGCTTATTATTTTTTTTTGTTATATTATGCATTTGACTTTACATAAAAATACAACAATACGTTTTGGAGTTTATGAAAATATTTTCATTACTAACTGAGATACAATAAATTGAAATATTGTAATTTGTTAAATTGTAAATTACAAAATTTCAATTTATTGTATTTCAGTTAATAATGAAAATATTTTCATAAACTCCAAAACGTATTGTTGTATTTTTATGAAAAGTCAAATGCATATGACAAAAAAAAATAAATAAATAAACAGGAGTCCCTAGACCCAGGGGAGGCTACCGAATTAAAAATTTTTTTTTCGCAAACTGCTTTTTCAAAATTTTTTAGAGGTCATTAGAGAAGTGCTTCTCTAGATGTTATTTCCCATATTTCGTATGGGTCCCATGCGCCACAGACGAGAAAAAAAATATTGAAATATCACCAGCCGCCACTGATCTCCCCCTAAAGTGAATGAAAAAGGTTGTGTAATTTTTAGGGAGGTTTGATCAGTCAAACATTGATTGAAATATTTTATTTATTAACAGCCATTTGCACCGTTTTCATTTAAAGCGATGAATAACTAATCGAGGTTTAATTTTTAAACCAGGTTTAACTTGAGTCTTATTGCACCGTGCTTTATTGTTTGTGATTTACTTAACTGTGATTTTAGGGAATTTGGTATTCTGCTAACTTCTCTTTCAAAATTTTAACCTTATTTCTGTCAACTATTGTCAAATATACAAATATCTTTTCAGAAAAAACGCGAATCTGTGTGTGTACATTTCTACTACTAGTTATCTATTTACAAGATCTTTATAAATATGGAAAACCATAATAAAAATAAAAGATCCAGATTCGATAATTTTTCATTAGTTTAAAAACTTTTGCTTATAATCCAGCCATAAAATGCAAGTATGTATTAGAAAATAAACAAACAAATAACGTAACGTCTCAAGAAAAGGAAAATATTTGTTAATAAAAATAAAAAATAAAAATATTCTAAAAATTGAGGTTATGCACAACATCGACGACTGCACAGGAATTGCGATTAAATTTAATCGCCCTTTAAGCGGCCAACTTTGGGGATTTAAGTTAACGCAAGTTTAAGCTAATTTAATCAAGGATTAAAGAATGGTGCAAAGCAAATTTTAAATTTAACGGAGGTTTAAGTTTAATCCTCTATTAAACAATACGGTGCAAGCGGCCGTAAGACATGTCAGTGAAATTTTATACCTATATTTCATTGTGCTTTTTAGTAGTTCTTGGCTTTGAAATGTAACAAATGTTTGTTTGTGATGGAGTATCCTCTAGGTAGGGCTAGAGATGCTTGAAAGATTTCCTCGTAAGAGAGGATTTCTTATAATATATTGGCATGATCAGACTTAGATCTTCAATATATAAAAAGAATGGTTATTTTTTTTGTTTTTCATATTGAATGTTAGATATAGTAGGTGTGTGAAAGAAGTTGACAAGTCAGTTTGTATTCATAAGGAGATATTCTAGTTTGGTCAGATTTAGATCAATGATATATGAAAGGAATTAATGATTTCTTTGAAAGTTATCTGCTGAATACCCAAAATAATATTTTATAATATTTATATCATTTTAGAATAGTATTTATTTTTATAATGGAGCGTTAAAATTTATATCCATTATAGCTCGTCTTTACCATTTAAATTAAATCCAATAAATTAGCAAATGCCTATTATTCTATATTTTGCTTACAGTTAAGAGGACAGAATGCTTCTAATTACCTGGTATGTCAAATCTCTAGTACGTTCCCTATCACGTTCCGTATCAGAAATTCGAGGTCGTCCCTTAGCATCCCAATCAGTTTCAGGTGTATGGTGATAGCTTCTTGGATCTTTTGGCACATCGTTATAATATTCTGCAAATTCTTGTGGATAAGGTTCTGGCTGACTGTAAGGCTGATGGTAAGGGGCAGCTGGTTGTGCGGTATATTCTAATGGAACTGCGGGAATAGGTTCTTGTTGCCATTCAGGTTCGATGGTAGTTCCAGAAATTATTTGCTGGGCATCCGCTATAGTATTTGGCTGTGCCGGTAAAGCGGGATTTACCACTGGCTGAATAATTTGCTCAGTTATGTTATTTGTCAGGGTGCCATATACAGCTAATGTGATTGTAGTATACCAACCTGGAAAAACAGATATTTACCGTGTAGTCAACATCATCATCATCATATCAAAGATGGCGGAAAATGAAAGTGATAGTTTAAGTGTTCTTTGCAATTTTTGTAATAAACCTGCAGTAAATAAAAAAGTTAAATGCATACATTGTTCTACAGTTTTTCATAATAGCTGTGCAATAAAGAAAACAAAAAAGTGCTGTGATAAGCCATTGTATGAAGAAAAATCAAAAGAAATAGTGGAAGTGTCAGATCCAGTTGACGAAAGTTTAATAGAAAAAACAATTACATGTGAAAATAAACTTTTAAAGGAAATGAATAAAGACTTACGAGATACCATTAAATTACTTAAAGAAAAAATCATACATCTTGAAACTGAAAATTTAGAACTAAGGGCAACTACTAATAAAGGAACAGAAAAAAAAATTTCTGAATTACAAGAAAATCTATTAAGCACTTTTTGTGGAACAGTGAGAACAGAATTTGAACTTCACTTTAAGTCACTTGTAGAAAAAATAAATAGTTTAGACATAAAAATAAATACAATATCTAAAGACAAAGCAGAAAAAAAACCAAGGACTTTATCAGTAGAAAAACCACAAATTTGGCTGGAAATAAACAGTCTGAAATTTCTAAACAATTAAATACAGGGACTCCCAAACAACTAAATACCGAAATTATCAAACAGTCTGTTTCAAAAATTAAGGATAGCACTTCTAAACAACGCAATTTAGCAGTCCTAGAAGACAAACAAAAAACGATTATGAATGAAATAATTAGTTTAGGAGCAAATGAAATAGTCAATACACAGGAGACATCTACTACGCAGGAAGAAAATGGGGAAAATGATAACTGGCAATTAATTCAAAGAAAAAAAAGACGCCACAGAAGAAACATAGGCCAATCAGAAGATAAATATGAAAACTTTAAAGGAACAAAGCCAAAGATATGGATGTATATATATAAAGTGACACAAGATACTACTGAGGAAGACATAAAACATTTTTTGATAAGGAAAACTGGAGATAAGGGTGATGATTTTATTGTAAAAGATTTGAAGGAGCAAAGAAGGCTAAAATCATATATGGTCGCAGCAGACTTCAAATATAAGGACGATTTTTACAAACCATCATTTTGGCCAAAAGGTGTTAATTACAAAAGGTTTGATTTTAACCGACACTATGAAAAATACAAAACAAGACGTATCATTACGGATGAAGATAAGGAAAACCCAGAGTCTTTTTAGAAGTAGCCTAACAGGACCAAATGAAGGAAAATTTATAATTATTTGTAAAAATGTTCATAGTTCTATGGACATCACTAAAAATCAAAACAATTGTCAATATTCTATATAAACATTCAGTGCCTACACAATAAATTGTTGGAACTTAACCTATTTCTTTCAGAAAATAGGTATGATGTTCTTTGCTTTAGCGAAATTTGGTGTTGTGATGAACAAATTAAGAACATTTCTCTAAATGGTTATACTTTGGCCAGTTTCTACACTAGATCCAACCATATTCATGGGGGGGTTGCTATCTTTATCCAGGATGGTTTAGCATATAAGTCATACAACTGGGTTGACAAAATTTGTATTGACATGAATTTTGAAATATGTGCAATTGAATTATGTAAGTTTAAGTCAATTATATGTTGCTGTTATCGATCCCCTTTAGGTGATTTTGAAATTTTTAATAACAACTTGACAGTTTTTTTGGATAAAATTCATCTGGATAAAAAAATTATTTTCTGTGCAGACTTCAATGTCGATATCGCAAAAAAATCAGTAAATTCGCTAATTCTGACAAACCTCTTTATTTCACTCGGTATGCATGAGTGTAATAGTAACTTCACAAGGGTTACTAATACATCTGCAACGAGAATAGATAATATTTTTTCGAATATAGACCATCAGCATTGTGAGACAAATGTTTATAATCCATGCTTATCTGATCATGAATGTTTGAGTTTTTCCTACTACGAATCTACTAAAATTTACCCTAATAATGAACATCAAACTTACAGAATAAACAATAATTTAACCAAAGAAACTTACAAACTGTCAATTGTTAACTCGGATTGGTCGTATTTTTTCCAAACTGAGGATGTTAATCGAATATCTGAAATCTTAATTAATAACATTATTCAATCTTTTGATACTGCTTTTCCTCTCAAACAGAGTAAAATAAAACACAATAAAATTAAGTACAGTGAACAAATTAGATCAATGAGAAATAATCTTATAATGTTGCATGATTTTAGCAAGTTTAACTCTACCTTCAAAGAATCTTATAACAAACTTAAAAGAGAATATAAAAAAGCACTAAAATCTGAAACTATAAATCACAACAATACCCTTATTGCGAATGCTTCCAATAAACAAAAGGTTGCATGGTCTATTATAAATCAAAATAAAAGGAAAGAAACTTGTCTTGAAATATCTGTTGAAGATCTAAATAATTTCTTTGTTAATATTTCTGGTGAAATTTTAAATACTCTTAACGATAACAACTTAGATTACCTTAACAACTTAAGAAACAGTAAAGTTTTATTTTCTTTTTACCTGGAGCCAGTTTCTGAACTGGAAGTTAGTAATCTAATAGATATGTTAAGCACATCAAAATGTAAAGATTATTATGGCATAAATAGTGACATGATTAAAATAGCTAAAGAGGAACTCATACCACAGATTACCCATCTAATTAACATGTGTTTCGAAAAAGGAGTATTTCCTGATTGTCTTAAAAATTCAAAGGTAACTCCCATATTTAAAAAGGGAGATAAAAATCTTGAAAACAACTACAGGCCAATCTCAATAGTTCCTATCTTATCGAAATTGTTAGAGATGGCATATAAAGTTAGATTGATGCATTATTTAGAAAGTAATAATTTGCTAAATTGTAACCAATATGGTTATAGAGGAAAGTCTACTATTAAAGCCTGAACAGACATTATAACTTTTGTTACAGTTGTTGAGTTTGAAAATGGAAATATGATCATGACGTCATATTTGGATCTATCCAAGGCCTTTGACTGCGTTTCTGCTGAAATACTATTAATAAAATTAGAAAGTTATGGTATCAGAGGGCCTCCTCTATCTTTTATTAAAAGTTATATTATGAACAGGTACCAGTGTGTCAGTTATAGTACTACTAAGTCCTCGCTAAAGCCTCTGAAGCATGGAGTTCCCCAGGGATCCATCCTAGGACCAGTCTTGTTCATATTATATATAAATGACATATCGACAAATCTTTGTTGCAAAAATGTTGAATATGCTGATGATACCACCTTACTCTCAGTAGATAGAAATTTAAAACATCTTATTCTTATTAGTGTATCAGAAGAAATGCAGTTACAAGCTAAAGGTTATTTTAACAATATTAAATTAAAATTAAATGAAGATAAAACTCAAACACTCATTTTTAGCTTAAACCCTCATATTTGCATCGAAAATAATAATCCAGTAAAATGCCTAGGTCTCATTTTTGATAGTAAGCTAACCTGGGAGGCTCATATAGATTGCCTGTCCAAAAAACTGTCAAGTTGCATATTCCTATTAAAAAATCTTAACAATTTGGTTGATCAAAGTGTAATCTTAATGGCATATCTTTCTCTTTTTCATAGTATAATGTGCTATGGTATCTTACTTTGGGGAGGATCTTCACATGCGTCTAAAATATTAAAATTACAAAAACGAGCAGTAAGAATCATCACAAATTCTAAATATAATGATACCTGTAGACCCTTATTCAAAAATTTAGGTATACTTACTTCCACCAATCAGTACATATTTGAATGTATTGTCTATGCACAAATCCATCTTAGTGAATACCATACTCAAACTAGTTATAATACTAGACACAAACCTATAATGGCTCCATATTTCCGTTTATCGAAAAATATTAATAGTTACAGGTATAAATCTGTACAATTATATAATCTTCTACCATACGAATGGAGGAATTTAAATCATAAACAATTTATAATAAAGTTAAAAATTTTCTGAAAGTGCAGGTTTTTTACGAAGTCCAAGAATTTATTGACTATTTTCTGCATACCACTTAAAACTGGCCAAGTCTGTAGATATTTTTATTTTTATTTTAAAATTAATGTTTTTTGTATATAAATAATGTATTTTGTATTTTTTAATAGGTATTTAAAATTTTATATTCCTCAATATTTGTAATATTATTGTTTTTTATTGTTTTTTGACAAGTGTATATATTGTATTTTGTCACACATGAATAAAGTGTCTGTCTGTCTGTCTGAACCTTCATGGTTACATTCAAATTATTTTTAAACATATACCGATCTACTTTTTCTAGGCACTCAAGCAGCCTGCGACCTGACCTAACCTGACAGTACCCTGGTGCTAACTCGGTATTTTACTTTCTTAAATGATGATATTCCAGAAAATGCTTCTATAGCTGACAGATAATAAGTTCCTATACAAATAAGGGTTCAAAGGGCCACGACGCATATATAAGTCACACGCATTGAGCACTATAATTATAATAAATTAAAAAAAAAAACAGTGCTGAGCTACGACTGAACGTTCACATGTATATGGTTCGGATGACGCATCTATAAGTCACGCGCACACGACGGCTATAGTTCATAACTCATTAACGACTCATGAGCAGTGAACGTCTTAAGTTCTATTTTGTCAACCTGACTAAAAAATTTTAGACTAAAACAGGCCCGTGCGGTAGCCTTTTTAAAGGTGAGGCCATGCTTTCGAATGCCGCCCCAATCATTATATCCATATTACTAATAAAAACAGTACATATTTTTATGGATGTATTGACTTGTTTGCAAGGCCGGATTAAGGATTGGCGCGCCTCCAAGATAATGAAATATTTACATCCTCTTATTCATAGATGGGGCCATGGGGTCCCAAAATGCGCCGCAGACGAAACATTTTTCAAGGTCAATCGGCCTGAAATTAAAAGTTAGAAATTTTATATAAAATAATATCTCTGAAAAGTATATAAAATATCAATAAAAAACCGCTGCCCAAGGAATCACTACTTCCACATCCAGTTTCTCTATCCAAGTCACTCAACGAAAAAACTTATGTGAAAATAATTGTTTAT
Organism: Rutpela maculata; assembly: GCA_936432065.2. Classification (NCBI taxonomy): domain Eukaryota; kingdom Metazoa; phylum Arthropoda; class Insecta; order Coleoptera; family Cerambycidae; genus Rutpela; species Rutpela maculata. The sequence goes on from OW386286.2 coordinate 109,574,573, forward strand.
GGAACTTTAATAATATAATATTTGAAATCCTCTACCCAAAAAAACCCATAAAACGATACCCCACATGGGTAGTGGAGTGGGGGTGGTGATAGGGGGGTGGTAGTGGGGGGTGGATGAAGTAAAAAAATATTTTGGGGTTTCTGGTTCCTGTACATACACTAAATCACAATTTTTTTTCATCCCCTTTAATGAGGAGGTGGGGGTGGTAATGGGGGTGGCTAATGCCAAAAATTTTTTTGAGACCTTAGCTTCTCTTGTATATACTAAATACCAATTTTCTGGACTCTTACCTGCTTGATTTACCCATTTACCCCAAATTTACCCCAATTTATCCCCCAACCCTTCGACAGAACAAGATGAAAATATAATCTAGTTCTAGATCTCGTTAAAGTACATATGTGTACCAAATTTCAAGTCAATATCTTAAACGGTTCCAGAGTAAACGTGCGCACAAAAAAAGTTACAGACAGACAGACAGACAGACCGACAGACAGACCGACAGACAGACCGACAGACAGACCGACAGACAGACCGACAGACGGACAGAAATTTTTTTTCCCCTCAAACTTAAAATCTCGAGTTTCATGACATTTTAAGCCTATTTGGACAATAAACATTTTTAAAAATTTTTTTGTCATTACTATACTTCCACTGGACGTGGAAGTAAAATGTTTTATTATAAAAAATTGCAAATATTTTTCTCTGAACTATTCATAAACATTAAATATTATAATAATAGATTGAAAATAAAACATATATCCTTTTTCGTGACTTCTTGCTTGCAAACTATGCTATAATGTATTCCTATAAACAATTCTGTAAAGTAAGAAATAAATAATTTCCTTGTACATATTATTTTCCAACAGATCAATGGTAAACGGTAAACGTCGTGTCGGCCTACTGCCCATTATGGATAAACTGGTTCCGCTTTTGTTTGCATTTCTTATTAGTAAAAAAAATCTTAAAGGTCATCGGTCATCTTTCGATTTTTTCTTATCGGTCCGAGCCAAAATGCCGCCCCTGAATTATGCTGCCTAAGGCGGTCGCCTCGCCGCCTCACTCCACCGCACGGCCCTGGTCTAAAACATGCTCCTCTATGATCGAGATAAAACGAGTCAACATATACATATATTCAAAAAATGGAATAAAGTTTATTTGAAAATGTTGTTTAGAATTATAAATTATTAATTTTACAAAAGAAATTCTATTTTTATTACTATTGTAATGTGTTACAACCCTTAGAATGAATGTAGTGTATTTGCACCTACTCGAAAAAGAACCTACCAGAAGATTCCAAAGTGACATCTGGAATTCTCTAGAGAATGGTGGCGTCATCACAGAACAATCGAGATCTGTCATTTTTAGGTATAAAAGACCGATCGCATTCTCGGCGAGTAGTTCAGAAAGTTCAGAAAGTATAGAAAGTGAGGTTAAGACTTCAAGGATAAACAAATTGATAAACATTGTGATTTTAGTCAGTAAAAGTGTATTTAAATTAATAATAGTATTGTGAAGTATCCAGTAAATATTTAATAAAGTGTGTTAGTGGACATCTCGTTATAATTTTTGGAACCCACGGAATTTGCGAGGGTGGTTTCCTAAGGGTGGAAACACGTCACAATTGGTGTCAGAAAGCGGAATTTTATGACAAGAGGGACTCTGAAGTTGTGCTGGAGTGTTCGAGACGTATTCTCGAGGTTTAGTGCTAACACAGTGGACTAATTTACTGGACATTGTTCGAGGGTTATTTTCGGACAGGAAAATAGTGTTAAGTGCATTTTTGAGACATTGTAGAACATTTTATTAGGACATTAGTGTGATAATTAAATCCTTTGAACTGAGAAGTGATAGAGACACTGAAAAAGACTCATTTAGTGCGTGAAAATTTCTAGAACTTTTCTATTTGGACATTAGTGGAGATTATTAAATTCTCTGAACTGGATAGTGACAAAAGACTCTGGATAAGACTTTTTCGTGCTATTTCGAGATTTGTCTGGAAAGTTCCATTACCGATATTGACGTGACAGTTAAATTTATTTTAATTTCGTCGTATGCCCGTAACAACAAGAAGTATGGCATCCGATAAACAAATACAGGACTTATTCGAACAATTCCAAAAAATGATGGCGCAGCAACGGCAGGAAGACAAAGAAGAACAGGAGAGAAAACGTCAAGAAGAGCGAGATGAATTAAAGAAAATTATGGAAGACCAGGAAATAAGACGCCAAGAAGAAAAGGAAGAGCGAGAAAAACGACGTCAGGATGAAGAGAGAAGATGTCAAGAAGAAAAGGAAGAGCAAGAAAAACGACGTCAGGATGAAGAGAGAAGACGCCAGGAAGAAAAGGAAGAGCAAGAAAGAAGACGTCAAGAAGAAAAAGATGAATTGAAGAAAATGATGGAGGACCTGAAGATACGACAGCAAGAGGAGAAAGAAGAGCAAGAAAGACGACGTCAAGAGGAGAAAGAGGAACAAGAAAGACGACGTCAAGAGGAGAAAGAGGAACAAGAAAGACGCCAAGAAGAATTAAGGAAAATTCTGAATGAACAAATGAAAATACAGCAGGACGCTATCATTTCTGCCAACGAGGAATTAAAGAGTGAAGTCAAAGAAGAGATAAACAAGGTAGAAGAAAAAGTAGGTGAAGTCGAGACAGAAGTCGGTCAAGTTAAAGAAAAAGTAAACAAGTTCGAAGAAGAAGTCAAAGGAGAAATAGACCGGCTTAAACGACAGTTGAGAGATAGAGGAAGCCAGCAGGTGGTATCATCAGGTCAGCGACTAAAACCTCCTTCTTTTGACGGCCAAGGTTCCTGGACGACGTACAAGAGGCAGTTTGAGGCGGCAGCGTGTGCGAACAACTGGGATAATGAGGAAAAGGCCATGGCATTAGTTCTGGCGTTAAGGGGCCAGGCCTCAGAGTTACTCCAAACCATCCCAGTTGAGAAACAAAGGGACTTCAAAGTCTTGGAAGCTGCATTAGACTTGAGGTATGGCGATCAACACCTTGCCCAATTATACCAGGCTCAGCTGAAATCCCGGATGCAAAAAGCTGGGGAAAGTTTACAAGAATTTGAAGCTGCGATAGAGAGACTGGCACACCTGGCGTATCCGAGTGCACCTAAAGAATTCCAGGAACAATTAGCCATGGGGGCCTTTTTAGATGGTATAAGGGACGAAGAGGTCAGGCGAGTTCTGAGGCTGACAAGACACCAAAGTAGTAGCGAAGCTTTGGTGCGTGCACTTGAAGTAGAAGCCGCCTACAGAGATACTCCAAGGTCGAGAGTGCGAGCTGTGACTCTCGAAGAATCGCAACCAGAAATGAACCAGAACCCTATGTTGACGGAGATGCAGAAAATGTTTACCAAATTATTGAACAAAGTGGATGATCTTAGGGAGCAGAGAAAACAACAAAATAAAGAAAAGCCAAGCGGAGGTATTAAATGTTACAACTGCGGCAAGGTAGGACACATGAAGCGAGACTGTCAACAGCAGAACTCGGAGAGTCGAGTAAATGCTGTGAATGTTGAAGAGAAGCAGGAAAACAGTACCAGGGGGGTTATGCTGGCTAGGGAATGCGGTGCCCCCAGAGAAATAAAGATTTCCCAGCTTCGAAGAATCGCAAGCAGTCTGTTGTTGCATGGATATGTGAACGGAAGAAAATGTTTGTTTACCATCGACACAGGTACTACGTCATCAATAGTACGGCCAGGATTTATATCGGGCATAAAGATTACCAAGAGGCAAAATGAAGAAGTGATCGTCCGGACAGCTACGGGGGACAGGGCTACGGTTCATGGAGAAGTAGACCTGGGTTTGCAGATTGGGCATTTGAGGTTCGACCACAGGGTCATCGTGGCTGACATTACGGATGACTTCATTTTGGGACTGGACATTATGGAACAGTATGGATTTATTGTTGACGTAGGGAAGCGAATGTTAAGGATTGGGAACGAACAATTTAGTTTGTCAAAAGTGAATGACCAATGCGAGAAAACCAGGCTGTTGACAACGCAGGCAGTCAAAACTCCTGCATTATACAGAAAAACAGACAAGGAAGATTGCAAGGTGAGAAAATTGCCGAACATGGTTGAAGTCAACACTGTCAAGGTCGATCTTCCAGAGAGTTGGTCAAAGAAAACTCTGAGGCAAGAGCAATTGCGCGATGTAGAAATCGGACCCATGTTGAGAGCAAAAGAAGAGGGAACGCGTCCAGCATGGAAGGATGTTTCCAACAAAGAAGTGGGGATGAAGGCTTTATGGTCACAATGGGATTCACTTACGGTCGTAGATGGGCTTTTGAGGAGAGCATGGGAAAGCCCAGATGGGAAGCAGGTTGCCATGCGTCTAGTGATTCCCAGGTGTCGTGTACCAGAAGTACTCTAGGAAGCACATAATGAAACATCCAGCAGACACTTCGGCATAAACAAGACATTGAGTAGAGCACGGGAACAATTCTATTGGGTTAATAGTCGCCAGGATGTGGAGGCCTGGTGTCGCAAGTGTAAGAATTGTGCTGCCCGTGGGGAACCATTTTCCATGAGCAACTACAGAAATGGAAGTCGAGAACAGCCAAAGAATGATCGAGAGCAGATGAACAGAACTAGTAACCGCTTGAAGGCTCGTTATGATCAGAATGCCAGTACAGGGGGATTCAAGGTGGGGGATCTGGTTTGGCTGTACAACCCACAGCGGAAGGAATGGAGATCCCCGAAATTTCAACCTCCTTGGGATGGACCGTATACTGTTATTACCCGAATTAATGATGTCGTCTATCGTATTCAACGAAACAAAAAGTCCAAGATGAAGATCGTACACTTGGATAGACTGGCGAAGTATGTGAAAGAGGCTGAATTGCCTGACCGGGACGTTCAGGCTTAAGGAGGGGGCAGTGTAATGTGTTACAACCCTTAGAATGAATGTAGTGTATTTGCACCTACTCGAAAAAGAACCTACCAGAAGATTCCAAAGTGACATCTGGAATTCTCTAGAGAATGGTGGCGTCATCACAGAACAATCGAGATCTGTAATTTTTAGGTATAAAAGACCGATCGCATTCTCGGCGAGTAGTTCAGAAAGTTCAGAAAGTATAGAAAGTGAGGTTAAGACTTCAAGGATAAACAAATTGATAAACATTGTGATTTTAGTCAGTAAAAGTGTATTTAAATTAATAATAGTATTGTGAAGTATCCAGTAAATATTTAATAGTGTGTTAGTGGACATCTCTTGTTATAATTTTTGGAACCCACGGAATTTGCGAGGGTGGTTTCCTAAGGGTGGAAACACGTCACACTATTTTTGTAATTTACTAAATTCTCTCTAATAAATTCTGCATTTCCGTCACAATTCCAGTTTTAATAAAAAGTTGTTTGGATAATATTAGGAGATATTCAAGAGTTAATTAAAAGAACTAACAAAGACGAGTAGATGGAGAGAAACAAGAAATTAATCAAAATCAAAAAGGAATTACTGGCAACAAATCAACCAATTTTCTAAATATAAAATCAAGACTAACGTCCAAAATATATAAGAAAATGGTATATCTGGTGGGGCCATTTAGGTTGGAAAACGCAAATAACTCGAAAATTAAGCATATGTTCATTATTTTATTTCTTGTAATGGTAAATGTTCAAGAAGTAATGAAGTGAATGCACGTGCAGTATTGGATTATCACAGTCAGTGGATTGGATGCGGTGGTCCAGTACATTGGTCCACAGGATCACCTGGCTCGACTTAATCAGTTTTTTTTTTGTGGGGACATCTTTAAAAAAGTTAGGGCAAACTTGGATGCCATGCAATATATAAAAAATATAAATAAGGAAATTCAGGGGCTTGTCGACAGGCTTAAAAACCACTGGGACACCTGTAAAAATCAGTCAAGTGAAGGTGAAAAAATTAATGAGTGCCAAGCCAGTACAAGCCAAAGTGAAAATTCCCAACGAACAGCAAGCGAAAATTTGAGTGGTAGTAGTTGTAGTAGCACTAATTTAAGCTCCTTTGTTGTAAGAACATGTCAAGACAAAAAGAAAGAATTAGACAAACATGTAGCCAGAGTCATTTTTGCAACAAATTGTTCTTTTAAATCCACTGGACATGGAGAAGTTTGGAAAGCGATTGACATGTTACGACCAGGGTATGTCCTGCCTTCTAGTTTTCAGTTATCATCAACTCAACAACAATGAAATATTTGAAGAGGAGAAATCAAAGTGCTTTGAAAATTTATCGGGTTGTATGTCTCTTGAGGGTTGGTCAAATGTTCATAATGAACCGATAATATGTGCAGTTTTGATAATAGAAAATGGAAACAATTTTCTTTTGGAAAACATACATCAGAACATCCCCACACTGGTGATTATCTCACAAACTTGGCCATTGTTTTATTAATAAATAAGTGCAAAAATGAGTATAACTGCAAAGTTACTAGTTTGGTCACAGATAATGCGACAAACATGAATACTACGAGGGAGAAAATTGCCGAGGCCCTGGATTACCTCATTATAACATAGGAGTGTTCAGCCAGTATACTGAATTTGCTTTCCAAAGATTTGGAAATTACAAAAGTAAAATCACACGCAGTTCAAATTATAAAATATTTTTGACAATAGGGCCATTTAGTGATATGGCAGTTTCCTACTTTTTCTTCCTCATTTTAAAGTATAACAAACCAATAGCCTCAGAAAAAAATTTCAGCTCAATTGAATCAATAGCCAAAGAGATATTCGCATTTGAATAGAAACACGCTCGGCCGGCCAACAGTCCGTAGAGTGACGTCACTTGGCGTGCGCCGATACCTATATTAGAGCAGCGATTTCGTAAGTCTATCGTGTCGTTTTTTTTTTTTTGGCGTAGAACCAGGTCAAACATGTTAGGTTCCTTTGAGTATGTCACCGGGCATATGAAATCATATTTTACGACATTTTTTTGTGGTCTCGAACTTTTAAATCAATAAAAAGTGAAAAAAAATGTATTTTTAAATAGAATTGTTTTTTTTTTTGTTTCCACCGCCATATCTTTAAAACTATTAAAGGTACCGAAATTTGTTTTGTGTCAAATTAAAGCACACACTGTAGCGCTTTTACCAATATATACACGGTTTGGGCACAATTCGCACTTTCATTTCTCTAAAAATCAGATAAACTAAAAATATATATTTTATGTATTGAAATCTTCACCAATCGATAAACTTTTTTATTTTTGAAAATATTTACATACATGCAGCGAAGAAAATAAAGCCTAATAATCACAAAAGTTTTTGAAACAATATATTTTTTCCTAAAATGTACCGTGTGGCAACAGCGATTTTTTTTATCAGCACTAAATGCGACATTGGGACGCAATTAATACACCTCGCATGCAGGTTTGGTCAGATTAGTCGCATAGAAGTGGCGGTTGTCGAAAATCATTAAGTATTCATTGTTCGGATAAAAATTGTGACAATCGAAAATGTGCTTGTTTTAAGGAAGGCCTAAAATGTTGCAACGAGTGCAAATGTCATTCCTGTAACATTATTAAAGATTTCGAGGCAGATATGAACGAATTAGAATGCTATTAATGTAGGGCCTACATAAACTACATACTACATACTTATCTATCCAAATAGAAAATTTATTTCAACAATAAAACTCATTTTATGCGTACATTTTTACTTTCATTCATTTAAAAATGTCTAAGAAACTTACTAATTAGGTGGGTAGTTAGTAACACTGATTGATATTTATAGATTAGGTATTTATATGTACCTACCTGTCTTTTTATTATTAAAAGGAGCCTATTTTATATTTATTGTACAATTTCTTAATATTAACAACATATGATCAATACTACTCAGTGGCGGTCTGGCCAAGTCGGCTAGTCGGCAAATGCCGACTTTCTTCCCCCCCGCTTATCAAAAAAATTTTTCGGATTTTTCCCCCCCGTTCATCAAAAAAATTTTGGGACGACGTTTAGATACATGTGAAGCAAAAATATTCGAAATTTATTGTAAAATGCCGACTAAGCCCTAGACACCCACACCGCCACTGATACTACTGTACAATATATGAAATATTGAACAATAATATTGATCCCCTAGATGCCTTTGATCACTACTGGTTTTGTATCTATTGATATAAGTTAAACTACTACATACACCCCGACCGGAACCGTCAGATCGTTGCAGTCGGCAGGCTTCTACAGCCGAGCGCGCAAGAATATGACTTTGGCCCGTCCGTTAAAAAAAATCGCCGACTCAATACTATGAACGGAACATGAAAAATTTTGATCCTAAAAACTTTTTTCAACTATTGGCTTCAATTTGTACGCAGCATGTATATACAAATTTTCATAAATAAATTTTTTTCTCGATTGTCTAAAATTACGCTACTGAAAATAACAAGTTTGAGTTTCCTATTATTTTTCCAACTTAATAAAAAAAAATCGGGTTCACGTGGGACGTTGTTCGAAGCGCTATTGTGTCTACTTTAATCCAAAAAAAAAATAGCTTGATAGCACAAATATTTTCAGAGATATAGCGGTGGAGACGTTAAAAAACATATTTCATTAAAAATCTATTTTTTTGAGTTTTTCCGAAATAAAAAAAGTTCTCGACCACCAAAAAATGTAAAAAATGATTTCGTGTACACGATTATCTTACTAAAGAATCCCACTAAGTCTGGTTTGGTCCTAAGCCGGTTTTTTTTCTCGAAAACTAAGCGACTTTACTTCCAGATTTTATTCTACTAACTTGCATTCACAGCCGTGTTCACTGGGCGGTTCAGCCATCTGACGTCACAACTCGACTACATGGTTATCCCGAGCGTTTTTAAGCGCGCCGACTTTAATAATTTTTTTATACATGAAGGCGGCGTCAGTAAATTCTAATTTTTGGCATACTTACTATACTCACCAAGCTCTTTCAGAATATGTAATAATAAAAAATTGTTAAATGAGCCTATACACACTTGCCAAATGCTTGGTCCAAAGAAAAAGGGGGCACAAGATGTTAGATGGAATACAGTTTCAGACTGCCTTGAGGTTTATGTCACTGAATGGCCAAAGTTGTTGCAAATCTGTGAAGAATACAAAGATGACATTAATTTACTGATTTTTGAAAAAGAGTCGAATTTTCAAATTAAAAGAATAGCTGAAGACCTTTTAAAATTGCTGAAACCAATTTCTGAGACACTTGACAGAATTCAGCAGAAAGGTGCCAATTGCAATTGAGGAATGGACAAAATTGAATGCCATTTTTTACAGTTTTGAAGATGAGGATAGAATTTTAAAGCAATGTCCAGATATTTGAAAGGAAATATGGTCAAGCCTTAATGCCATTGACGAATCCTGTCAGAAATAAAAACAAATATCCACTGTCAAAAGAAGAAAGAAAGGCTGTTTAAGATATATTTTTCCAATATTTTTGTGGTACAGGTAATAATTAAGTTGGAAGCGAAATCCAATCCGTTCCAAGAAACAATATTTTCTGAAGAAATATTACAAAATGTTAATGTAGTGCAGTGGTGGGAGTTTTAAACACATGCTTCTTCTGCAGACGTGGAAAGAATTTTTCTTCATATCGACTTGTTCATTCAGATATTAGGAATGAATTGGGCAATGAAAAAACATCTAAATTAGTGTTTCCTTAATGGGGCTCGATTGAAGGATCGGCATCGGCGCCGATGGTACAAAATTGCACCCATCGGCATCGGCCATCTGCAAAATATAAGGCCGATGCTTAAAGTCTCTGTTGGGAATGAAATGTTTATTGTTTAGATTATTTTAGAAAGCTGTTTTATGATTTTGTTATAATGTGTACCTCTGTTTTTGTGCAATAAATATTAATTGTTATTTTTGAACATATTGATTGATCTCTATTGTCTAAGTTCAAAATTCAAACATCGGCCATCGGCATCGGCCGATGATCAAGCAAAAACAACGGCATCTGCATCGGCATCGGCCCATCGACAAAATACTGCCATAAGTCGAGCCCTATTCTTTAAACATTATAATACTTAATATGTCTTGTTTTGTACTGTTTTGAAAAATATATATTTTTATTCATATGTTTGTTAAGCATTTAAATTAAAGGATTTTTAAAGTTTTATTTTTGTAAACAAAAATTTTGACTAATAAAGTTTGTATTTTTTCTTTATAACAATTATACTTGAAAAGAAAAAAAATCAAGATTACTGAATATAAAAATTGCTTGATTAAAATCATGATTTTAATTGTGAGATTAATACGTTCACGACATACATGATTTCCGCTGTCATTCCTCTGTGTCTAGATTTGTAAGTTTGTTGTAAGTGTACCTATAAATTATTATTTTTTTTTTCACTCATTATACCTTCAATTTAAAGACCGGTGCAACACGGGTGGTACACATACCTCTACTGTAGCCTAGTACACATGAAAATTCTCCAACATATAGCCTGATAATTTTATGTACAATGTAATGTGAGATCAGGCATGTACCACCGGTGGCGCACCGAATCTACAAAAGAACATAGCAATGTACCACCCGTGGTACACTGTTTAATCAAATGCTTTAAATCAGCTCAACCCTGAATAACGGTTACTAAATTTGCGATTTTAGTGTAAAATTTATCTTGTGATATGTCCGTGTACTAGTAACAATTACGTAGATTCTACTGAATTCAGGCATTGAAGGTATAGTTATTACACTTTCAAGTAACTGCACAGTGTCAAAACTCTTAAAAGCTGGCCAAAATTGCAAATTACCAACTTCTCAGAAGGTTCCCAAATCCGTTGTACCACGAAAGAGAAACCTTCAGAGCACACAATACAAAGGGTTTTATGGGGGTAGGTAGGCAAATTTGCTCTGTACAGGTAAACGAGTTCGGCAGTTCTTATCGTGCTATCAGTATATGCAGTTCGCTACTTTAAGACAAGTTAACTTTCGCTTTGTCATGAGTGAATTTGAGAGACACTATCAAAGAAATTTAAGATGGAACATCTTCCTCTGGGTAAGTACAACACAGTATTGCATGTTTTTTAAATAACCTGTCACTTTTAATTTGTCAAACGTGCATTAAAAGTACCTAATGTCGACGCTTTTAAAATTCATGAGAAATAAGTTTCTGTTGAGCTACAAATCGAATTCCGCTAGACTCCCCTGTGTTTTTGACATCAATTGATCAGTCATGGAAGCTAGTATCTACGCCAAAAAAATTGGGTGCTAATATGTACTATTCCGGGAGTTTCGATTTTTTTTATATAGCACTGACAATTTAAAAAAATCAAATATGTTACGATTTTGTCATATAGGTTCAAGTAGTCAATAAAATGTAGGAAATTTGCAATACTCTTAAACAATAATTTTATTATTGAAGGGTAAAATAAGAAGCAGATGTATTATAATCAATTTAATAATGAAATAATTGTTCTTTTACAGAAAATAAATCCACAAAAAGGTGGAAACGAAAACCAAATTCGAAACCAACACGTGCAAACAGTAGTTTTCAGTCGTTTTGAAGAGAACGAGTGTACTGAAGCCGATGTCAAGTTAATTAAAAAAAGATTTAAGCCTATTTTGCAGCAAACTTGGTAAACGTTGGAACAAAGCTAAACAAAACAAACAATACTTTTTGAAAAAGAACAAGACATGGTTAGACCAAAGTAATTAGGTAGACAAGTGTGTATTCTTGATAGGTCTTACTTTTATATTTTCTGTACAAACATCTACCGTGCGTGTAATTTCCCATTAGGTATGTACATTCACGTAGCGCAAGAGATTTGACAACACCGTCAGCCGTAAATTCGTCCGTCGATGGAGCATTCCAGCTCTGTTATTTCATTTCAGCCAGCTGGCACACGCGATGTTGCAATTCTACTCCCCATGCCTAGCCCGCGACTACACACACGGTATAATAAATTTATCTTTTGATTTGTCTTTTAAATTTATCTCTTTTTATTCCACAATGTTAACAATATATAATTTTTTTGAGTCTTTTTCTAAAAACACTGATTAAACAATTTTTTTACATATCACTCCCAGCCAGGACGAGAAGGTATTTTAAAAATATTTTTCTCATAAATACGTGCAATCAACACGTATGCCAAGTTTGAAAAAATTCGTGCATTATTTATATTTTCAACTCTTATAACTCACCTCCAGGGGTTGATAATTTTTTTTCCTTATTTTTCCCATAGAAATTTAGGTATCAAAAGTACGTAAACTGAGTTTCAAAAATATCGAAAGTTGTTTATATTTTCAACTCCTATATATCACCCCCAGACGGTGTCAATTTTTTTTTACTATTTTTTCCTTAATGACCTATGCACAATAAAGTACATTTGCAGAGTTTCAGAATTTTGGCCAGAAATTTTGGATTCTGGCCCACTGTGAACTGCTGTAGTATGAGCAACCTACTCTACATTACTTTGAATCTTTCTCAACTTTAAAGTGAAAATTTCTCACCTTACAGCGTTACTCAAGGATTATTTCAAAATAACGATAACTGAATGTGTCCCATTTAAAGTTTCTGTGATGTTATTGGGAAATTTTCTGAAACTAAAGTTGTGTAATTTACTAGTGACAAGTTGAGTACGTTATTTCTATAACTAAAGAGACTTTATTAGACAAATGCTTTGTTGATATGAAGCACGTTCAGGGAATACAACCGCTGAGAACAATCACTCAACTTGCTTACTTTTTGATTCTAGTCAATTGTTGTGAGTTCATTAAACAGTGTAAAGGGTGTTGCTAAATGTCACTACAGTTGAGGTTATGTCAAAGAACATCTTTATGTTATGTAGTGAAAGTCACAATATTAAAACGGTTAAATAAATTAGTGTTTGGTGCATGCGATTATGATTGAATCATTTTGAAATACTTTTTGGAAGATGAAATTGATCTGCTTGATGAAAGAAAATGAGGTTAAATTTCACTGCTGACTACACTCAGCATAAATATTGCTGCTGACTAAAACATCCAACAGTTGACAATTAGTAAGTACATTTTCAGCGTTGTCATTAGGGAACTGCTGCTCACAACTGTTGCCAACCATTGCATTCCCTAAACACACCCATATATACTACTATAAAGTGACTCAAATTAAAACCAGGCAGACAAAAATATAATTCTAAAAAACATTTTTTTAAAATTATGGGTATATCAAATGTGCTTAATAAACAGTTAATCTAATATTGACTGCAGTTTGAAGAAGTCAGCCTTGTAAAATCATGATCACATATCAAAGAAAGAGCGCTGAAGTATTGATCCTCTTGGACTAACGCAACCATTGACACTGAAACTATTGCCTTAGTATTTCTAAGAGAATGTTATGAAATACATAAACGAAAGCTTTTCTTAAGCCATAAAAGGTTCCACTGGTAAACCTTTGTTATTCAAAATGTGGTAGCACATATCTAAACAAACTCTCATTTGTCGCTCAGCATTCAAGCACCATTTCAGCCCTCAAATAAGATAAAATGGAATGCCCAATTCCTAGTATCCAGTTAATGCCCGTGGATTTTGTTTTATTGCTTACTAGGGTTTTATTACTGAAAAGCCCGATAATTGATTTCTTGTTAGGTATAGGTACCTAAGTATATACATTTTTTTTTTTTATATATATAAGGGACCCCGCACACTCACCTCTGTAAAATGGCTTTTGGTCAAATTGCTTCAAATTCTAGTATATTGTATATTTTGAGGTCCTGATCAAAAGTCTCCAGGGACACGGGACTTCAAATGCCTTACTTTTAGCTCCAGAGCTCTGAGATCGTTGAACATGGCGTTTCCAGCAGTAACAATGAGACATATGTTGAAAACTATATATAAGACTAATATAACGACCATTTTGTGTGTATGTGTTTGTGTGTGTGGGTGAGTGCGTGTTGTCACGCAAGAGTGTTTATTAACCTTCAATTATTCGTGGATTGTTGAGATCTATTTGCGGGGGTCGGTGTGCTGCATCCATAATTGTATTCAATAAAGAAACTGAAGGATAATGAACATTCTGCTCATACCTAGCGTACTCAAGATACCACAGAACACTCGCAACATGAGCGCATGTGCCGAGAGTCCTGGCTCCATTCTTGCAGGTACAATAATATCCATCAACCAAGGTATTATCGAGATTTTCATCTATACCTTCTGCTACATTTTCATTGTATGAAATGTATATCTCGTACTTGGACCTGTTCCTGAATCTAGAGTAAACTCTTATTCTCAAAAATCCCCCCTCTCATTCATTAATTCATCGATCTGGAATTCTTCATTTTCTTCTCGTTGCAACTTTTCTTGAACATACGATGGTGCCAAAGATATTTGATATATACCGAATGTGAAATTTCTCAAATAATCCAAGGAGAGTCGGGGAAAAGCAATATTATTATCTTCTAGTCTAGCCCATTGACCTTGTCTTCTCTAAAGGTTGTCGATTTCGACCCTCGCTTGGACAACGTTCGGTTCACGAGATTTATCCAGCATTCTCCTCGTCAAGTACACATCGGCACCTGTCATCTGGATTGGGGGATGAAACCTGTTTAATAAAGCTGCCGCTATAAGGTAAAAATCTTTGAGATTCTTGACATGTGGCATTTCAATAACATTATCAAAAAACTTGAACACGCTCTTTATATGACCGTTCCTGGATTCAATTACCTACCTTGTTTTTGTGATTAAACGAGTCTCATTTGCTTCTTCAGTAGTGAACTGAGTTCGTCCTCGGAGGAGTACGTGCGGCATTCTATAAGAAATGTCCAATGCCTCGAGGTAAGCTCCTGCATCGCGATAACCGCGATCGACTATAAGAATGCTCGAATACCATTCACATCATTCTCGAATTCATTGATCAACATTTGAGCATCATTATTCCTGCTGTCAGAAAAGTAAGGTCCGTGGACGGCAAGAATATATCCATCCGAAGCAACTATTAGCGCTGGCTTTACCAAGTGACGACCTTTATGCAGGGAGAAAGATTGTCGTAACGTGCGAAAGTTTGAACTCTTGTTGATATAAGAATATGTACCATCCAAGCAAGCAATCGCTTTTGGAACTTCAGGATTGGGATTATATAATTTATTCGCAAAAGGAGTAACATGTGTGGCAATATAGTCTTTCCTAGTTATAGCCTGATGTCCTACATTTTCAGTGACAAATCTCTGCATCAACGACTTTCGTACATTGGCATTTGCCAAGTTGACCGCTTGCCGAGACGAATAGCGGAATATAACTTTGAGGAATTCATCTGATATTCCTTGGCGCATTTTACATAGAAATGTTAGAAGATCTTTCTTATAAACATGTCTCATTTTACCATTTTCTGGGACTGGATCACAGTACGTTAACAATAGATTGAACTGATCCTTTGTCAGCGATGTTAAGCAGTTGAAATCTATTACATTCCGTCTTGCTATGGAGATTTCTCTTTTATTTATGTTGGCGTCGACGTCGAGCCGACTTAACTGTCGTTGAGGTAAAGCAAGATTGCAAACAAAACAAGGACTCATATTCTGATATGCCATATTTCTGCCAGTTGACTGTCAAAAAAAAATATTTTAATGCCTAAGGCAGTCAACTATAATTAATGCGACAATAATGACAGATGATAAAGAAAATCAAAATATGATAAAAAAAAGAAGTGCTGGATAGAGGGACTAATTTTTAAATTGTTCGATTAGTGAATTTGCGCTTTCAATCATGTGTTACAACATAAAAGAATAGCACTTAACTACAGAGGAACAATTTTCTTTACCTATATTGTAAAAAGGCAAAATAATTAAGAAATATGTTTTCAGCCTGAAAAGTATAAAACATAAAAGATCTTATCTTTTCTATTGAATACAATTATGGATGCAGCACACCGACACCTGCAGATAGATCTCAACAATCCACGAATAATTGAAGGTTGCGTGACAACACGCACTCACCCACAAACACATACACACAAAATGGTCCTTATATTAGTCTTATATATAGTTTTCAACATATGTCTCATTGATACTGCTGGAAACGCCATGTTCAACGATCTCAAGGCTCTGGAGCTAAAAGTAAGGCATTTGAAGCGCCGTGTCCCTGGAGACTTTTGATCAGGACCTTGAAATATACAACATACTAGAATTTGAAGCAATTTGACCGAAAGCCATTTTACAGAGGTGAGTGTGCAGGGTCCTTTTGTCCTGTAATTAGATTTTATCTAACAGATAAAATCCACAAATGTATATCAAGCTTATTTGAACTTAGCTTAGCTGTGTATTAAAAATATTGACATTAAATGAAATTACCTTTTAATACTAGGCCATCAGTAGGTATTTTTCGCACAGTTTCATCGGGAGTACACTCTAGATTTATGCATCCATTTTGATCATATTCAAATCCTCCAAGAGTTTCAAAAGTACTTGCACCAGGTTTTCCCAGATCGTTTACAAAGAATTCTATTTGAAACTGACTTGGGTTAGTAGCACCCAAACGAACTCCTCCGGGAAAATCAGCTTGAACTCTAGCACCTAGAGGAATAATTCTTACCTCTGTTACATACACGGGCTTTGGAAACTGTACTAAATCCAAATTTATTTCCTAAAATATTTTACCAGAATACTGAAAAACTGAGCAATAATGAATTAATTATATTGTTTACCTCTGTGTTGTCATGAGCAAATGTATCAAAAAACAACAGTTCTATTTGGTCAGACATCTCAACTCAAAACATGTTGCATTGGTATATATTTAACAGTTTTTTTTTTTTTCAACTAAACTGATAATTGCTAATTAGTAAATTACTTATCACCCAACTTAAAGGATAAAATTTAAATTTAAGGTTAGAATGACCCTATTTCTCAGCGAAATCTATTTCGGGCGTATTCTTTAATTCACGATTGTGTCCATCAGGGGCATCAGGTGGCACCAGTGCCACAGAAGAAGAATCAATCAGAAGGGAATGTCGGCAAAAATCCTTTGATCTCGTGTTGTAAATCTCCGCCATACTATTGTTGGGCGAGTTCAGGAGAGTACTCAATATTTTTTACCCCTTTTAGGAACGGCCCGGTAGAGAATCAGAAAACCTGTGAAACATTAGATGAAGACAAATAATATTTGTTTTAGATTTTCAATGTTTCTTAACTAATTAGGCGGCATCATGATACAAACTGTATCACGAGGCGAGATCACGCCATTTGTCGCTGACGATCCGGTTACAGAAGAAATCCGTGATCCGGGCCTGGCCCGATTTTTTACAATTCCGTCCGAGACTGACAGTGCGCGATGTAGATGCGCGAACTTGCGCCAACCAACCGCCAATGAGAGAGTATATTCTGATTGTTTCTTCTTCTGTGCCAGTGCCACCACCACAGACTAAAACAAATCAGATGTTTCACTCAATAGTATTCCCTATGTTACAAGTTTCATTTTTTGTGATGTGACGTATACCCAAGGAGGGGTAAATTAAGAAGGAGTGCTCAATGTCCATAAGCACTGTTTACCAGCGAGCAAAAGAGATGGAGATAATATGTGACGCAAATCATGCGTCACTGGTAGCAAAATGGTGGCACTATAATGTACAGTCTCTTTCATGATATTTGTATGTCGAAATTCGTATCGTAATCGTATTCAGTGTTTGCAGTGTTTATTTGTTGGTTTATTATTAGTTTTTATAAGTATTCTTGTTATTTTAGTGTAGTGTAGTGTTTTATTACTATTATTGTCTATAGATATTGTCCATTTTAAAACATTTGGAACAATTTTAAGTGTAATATTGACAATATTGTGGAGATAGTTAATTGTATTTTTAGTTTTTGTTTATTTTTATGAAGAATATAACTGTTAATACACCATTATTTTATCATCGTTCGTTACGTAAATACCAGGCAGGGGAATATGTACAACATAAATATAATATATTATCATCTGTTATTAAAAAACAAAAGAATATTCTTTGAACAGTAGTTCAACTGCTATAATTAAATTTTTTGGTCTAACAACAGGATACCTTAAAGCACAGTATATAAAAGTATAAGCCAAGAACCAAAATAAATATTTAAATAAATGCTTTAATTGTAAATAGGTACCTATTTATTTCATGTGTTTATTTACTTATTTATTTTATATACCTATAATAAATGATGTCCACCTTTAGATGAATGTTTTGTACCCGGAACTATAATATATAACTTTCAATAAAGTATACAGGGTGTCCCACTTAAAACTTCCGGTGCCATATTCTTGCTAACTAAAATAGATATTTGAGTTGTGTAAAAAAGGTATTCACTAGAATACATAAATTACTTCGATTTTGAGTAAAAATGTTCTTTCTACAAATTAAGGTATAGATGGCGTTGCGATTAAAAGAAATTGTTCGATCCCAAGAACTCTGATGTGATATAGGGCGTTGCATTCTATGCAACTTTTACGTTTTGAACAATTTTCGAAAAGTCACTGATTTTCATAGAGATATTTGAACTTCAATATACTTTTACTTTGTTTAAATAAGAAAATGGTCGTAACTTTTTTCAAATAAATTTTAGACGTTAAGTCCTTTGGAACATTTTTCATAGAAAAATAATAATTAAAAACAATAGAGGATCCCGCTGTTTTCTTATAGAAATCGAATTTCAGTCAAATTGGCTACATTTTTAATATATTGTAGATTTCGACTTTCTGATCAAAAGCTCTTATAGACCCAACTTGATCCTACGCCTAGTTTCTGAGATAAGCTCAAAAAATTTATAAGCAGTCAAGTTAAGAAATTTCCGACTTTATGATTTTTTTATTGTATATTTTATATTGTGTTACTTTCCAATAAAGTATTTTCGAGTGTAATTTGCTCTAATACGATTTTTTCGAGGATTTTTTTGTTTTTTAAAAAATAGCGTAGAACAAAAAAAGTTTGAAAAACTTTTGCGAAGGCATAGGAAATTCTACGTAAAAATAACAAGTGAAAGAAATATTTGATCACATTGACTAAAACATCTCGTATAAAATTTGTGTCTTCCTGACCAAAAAAGTCTTATTGAAAAACCTTCGGAAATAGCTCCTTTGACGTCTAACAGTCTAACACCCCATCGAAGTATTACAAATTCAATATATTGTATTATAACCATTATTATATACACCTATAAAATATATAGTATTAAAGGACAAAGGATATCTTTTTAAAAGCTTTTGAAGAAGTCTTTTTTGATAAGAAAGACACAAACTTTATATGAAAAAAGTTTTAGCCAATTTGACTGAATATTTCTTTCATTTGATATTTTTTGGATTTCCTGTGCCTTCGCCAAAATGTTTCTGACTTTATTTTTTTTTTCTACGCTATTTTTACTAAAAAAAAAACGCGTGAGTGGAAAATATTCTAAAGCGCTATTAGAAAGTATCACAATATATTTTAAAAAATTATAAAATTGGAAGTTTTTTAACTTTTGACCGCTTGTACATTATCAGTGTTTATCATTGTGTAATGTTTAACACTTCGTAGGTGGTTATGAGACCACCTCGCGTTAACCTCGATTAGCAGTACTTAAACTGAATTTAACTCATCGTGCAATCATGGTAGGAATCATTATGAAACATCAAAGAAAGATCTATTGTTTCTGGTATTTGACACGTATATATATATATACGTATGTTTTTATTAATTATTAATATATTTATACTTTTTCATTGTGTGTTCTCGAAACAAGTGTCAAACATCATATACACCATACACTTATCGAGTACTTATATATTTATTTATATTTAGGTATTGTAATCAGATAAGTAATGCATAGTAGCTTATATATTTTAATCTCTATTATATTGATAATTCTATATATTTGTATATTGCAAATTTTTTGATAATAAATAAATATGTTACGATTTAAAGTATTTTATATTCTTTCTTATATAAAATATCTGGAGTGAATAATTGATAAAATTTTCTAAATTAAGTCAAGTGTAATATGTATTTAAAAAAAGTATTTAATATGTATTTAAAAAAATATACCTATATTTAAAATTTATTTTCAAACCTTGAAAAGGCCACATAAGGTCCACAAGTAGTGTACGCATTTACATTAAGTGAAGTGCATAAATATTCATATTACAAACTATAAGTACTAATTAATCATAAGTATTAAATTACTAAAATACATATATACCTAAAAGATATGATATAACAAAATAAAAGGTAAAAGCAGGCTCCATTGCACTCTTTTATCAGTTTTTTTCTTTTTTGTACAGATGAGTTTTAACTACTTAGTATATATATCATTTGCCATCTTTTTGAAAATATCGCAATTTGGATTACTTTTTATTTGCAAATTTAAATTGTTGATTAGCTTAAATGCTTTCCACGTGATTTTATTTTGCCCAAATCTCTGTGACGGGTAGGTATATGCAAAGATTGTCTGCTGCTCGTGTTATGTGTATGATGGTCCGAGTTAATTTATGGTATAATATCTGTTTGATTTAGGCTATTTTTACAAATGAATTATTTTATAGTTGCATACAGCAAAACTTCTAAAAAAATTATAAAAATAATTTCCTTCATAGTATAGAAAGTGGTCAAATTTAAAAAATTAGCTTAAAAGTCAAATTATATCATTGTGTGCCTGACGCCTAAACAGGTTTGGTTTTTGTCACATACTGCAAGAAAGCGTAAATATCAAATTTCAACAAAATTTCCTCAACTTTCATAATAATTTAATATCACTTCGTTTCGTTTAAACACATCTATAATTTATATTTGGGACACTGTGTAATGTCCACTAATTTTGGACACCGTATACATACTACCAAGTGCGTCATGATGACGATTTTTACGTAACGGCCTTTGATTGGCTAGTCTCCATTGAGCACTCCTTCTTAATTTACCCCTCCTTGACGTATACCTGCCAGTTAAGACCAGCGAGTATAATCTCACAGGAGCGAGTATTTAGTACTGAAATCTCAGAGACGGAAGTAGTCAACAGCTCCACCGGTGATATTAATTATTTTGGAATGTGGTGTATTGTATTGAAGGTTAGAGTTGTTACTGTTATACATTTAAGTGGTTTTTTGAGTATTTATTAGGTTACTTTACGCATCATAAGGTCCCTCCTGTGACTATACTCGCTGGTTAAGACTGATTGGACAATGCGCAGATCACGACACAAATTGGTACCTGCTGGGAGTTGATTTATTATCTAAACCATGATACGTCATAAGTGAAATATCTGATTTGTTTTAGTCTGTGCCCAGTGATGGTAACCCTACGGATTTATCCGTAGATCTACGGATTTTTTGTGCCAGCTCCGATTTTCCGATAAACCGCATTTATCTACGGATTTCTAACGATATTAATTATAGTAATATTAATTAATTGTGAAATAAGAACATCAGCCAATTCGTGGGTATTGAGCCGACGCCATCACGGTTTACGGTTTTAATAGTCATAACAGAATGCATTCTATCATCTGTGGTCATGATCCATGGCTGTGAGTTGGCATTAGTAGTCTTATTTATAGTGATGGGAATAATCGAATGATTTCAAAAATCGAACACTTGGTACTCGAATGATTTTAATAATCGAAATATCATTCGGATGATTCGAGCAACTCGGTCTCTGTCTCGTCTTGGTTAATCCGAAAAATGTTTTTTCGTTCCAAAATTTTTTTGATGAGCAGGGGGAGGGGGGGGAATCCAAAAAACTTTTTTTCGTCCTAAAAATTTTTTGATGAGCAGGGGGGGAGAAATCCAAAAATTTTTTGATGAGCGGCGGGGGGAGAAATCCGAAAATTTTTTTTTCTCGTCATTCGAAAAGCAGCGAGCGCCCGAGTCACAGACCGAACGATAGAATGAACTTTCGTGTGATGATGCTCAAATGTCGATCATTCGAATGATTCATGGAAAGTTCTCGAATATCTCAAGATATTTTAATAATCGAATACATCGATTATTTTCATTCGAATGACCCCATCACTACTTATTTAGGCCAAGATTTGTAGAGTATCAGGTTCCCTCATATTCTGATTTTAGAAAAAAATGTTGGGTGTTGTATAGTTCCATGCCTGCGATTATTTAGTTATTATTATTATTTATTATTTTTTATTTAATTCTACGGATTTATTATCAGGTTCTACGGATTTTTTTGGGCTTGTCTACGGATACGCAAGCCAGAAAAGTTACCAACGCTGTCTGTGCCACCAGTTCCACCAATGTTATTCTTCTAAGGTGCCTTTTCACATGCCGCTAGGCCGCCCGTTTTCAGCTGCAAAGAATGATTTCATGAATGAATTTATATCCATAGACTTAAAATAAGTCTATGTTTATATCCTAGCCGAACCTCGATTTTGAGCGGCCAGCTGCAATTTACCGCTAGAACGCTAGGAGTAACAAATATAACCTCAAACTTCATTTGTATAGGCCAGTCCAACACGCTGTCACTTTGCTTTGTTTGTACTACAGCAGCCATCTTTTGTTGGTAAGTTAGAGTTTTTGTCAGACCTAAAGGGCACCATACACGTTCAGCAATAATGTCATTCCAGCAGATCATTACAGAAATATCATTTCTCCGTCATTCCCTGTCATTATTTTTCACACCTTACATGTCCATTATTTAAGAAAAAAGCATATCTAGCTTTAATTATTGAATTAAGTATGATTGAAAAAACGCGAAAATTCAGGTAATGAGATTACTGAACGTGTATGGTGCCCTTTAGGCCTGTCGAAAACCCTAACCACAGATCCCTAACTTACCAACAAAAGATGGCTGCTGTAGTACAAACAAAGCAAAGTGACAGCGTGTTGGACTGGTCCTTCGACCATATATACATAGACCTCCCTGTCAAAAAAATCTCATCAATCCGTATTGAAAATTATCAAAAATTAATAAGTATCTATGAGAACCTATATGGTCAATAAGTTTCTATAAGAGTTAGCTAAAGTTGCTGTTGAAATTGTTATCAGTTTATATCCGCATTGATCAGCAAAATGAGCCAAGCCATATCCATTTGTTAATCCAAACATTTACTTATACCATATCAATGAGAATTTATGAGCACAGTATCTAATGTAATTCGTGCGGCTTTCCGTGATTAAAAGACAAGTGTTTCTTTAAGAAACGAGCTGCATTAGGTTAGAACAGTTTGGATTTGCAATTGAAGATTACAAATTATAATGTTTGAATTGGGATTTATGAGATCAGTTTCTATGAGTATTAATGTTTTTTTTCAGTAATATATTAAATGTGTTTTCATTTGTTTGAATGGGTAAAAAGAAAGGTCAGTTTTCAACTGCAATTACAAATACAAGTTTAATCGCTTCGAATGGGATTATATGCGATCAATTTCTAAAAGTATTTATGCTGTTTTCCGAATATAGTTATGATGAGGTTTAATCAGTAACAAATTGTTAACTAGTTGTTATGATATGGTCGGCAATTCCAAGTACACATTTAGTATTCCTTCGAGAGGATTGATGAGAGCAGTTTCTACGAGTATCAATTTGTTGTTCCTATAGTAAATTATATAAGTCTTTATCAGTACAGATTCGGATCTAATTTAAATATGAAAATTATATCAGAATAAAGCAACCAAATATTTTAAACAGTATCTATTTGTAAATCCAATTTACTTATACTATCTCAATGAGAATTTATGAGAACAGTATCTAATGTAAAACGTGCGGCTTTCCGTGGTTAAATGGCAAGAGTTTCTCTAAGAAACGAGCTGCATTAGGTTAGAACAGTTTTGATTTGCAATTGAAGATTCAAAATTATAATGTTTGAATAGGGATTTATGAGATCAGTTTCTATGAGTATTAATGTTTTTTTTCAGTAATATATTAAATGTGTTTTCATTTGTTTGAATGGGTAAAAAGAAAGGTCAGTTTTCAACTGCAATTACAAATACAAGTTTAATCACTTCGAATGGGGTTATATGCGATCAATTTCTAAAAGTATTTATGCTGTTTTCCGGACATAATTGTAAACAAATTGTTCACTACATGTTATGATATGGTCAGAAATTCCAAGTACACATTTGGTATTCCTTCAAGAGGATTGATGAGAGCAGTTTCTACGAGTATCTATTTGTTGTTCCTCTAGTAAATTATATAAGTCTTTATCAGTAAAGATTCGGATCTAATTTAAATATGAAAATTTATATCAGAATAAAGCAACCAAATATTTTAAACAGTATCTATTTGTAAATCCAGACATTTACTTATACTATCTCAATGAGAATTTATGAGAACAGTATCTAATGTAAAACGTGCGGCTTTTCGTGGTTAAATGGCAAGTGTTTCTATAAGAAACGGGCTGCATTAGGTTAGAACAGTTTTGATTTGCAATTGAAGATTACAGATTATAATGTTTAAATAGGGATTTATGAGATCAGTTTCTATGAGTATTAATGTTTTTTTTCAGTAATATATTAAATGTGTTTTCATTTGTTTGAATGGGTAAAAAGGAAGGTCAGTTTTGAATTGCAATTACAAATATAAGTTTAATCACTTCGAATGGTTATATGCGATCAATTTCTAACAGTATTTATGCTGTTTTCCGAATATAATTGTGATGAGGTTTGATCCGTAACAAATTGTTCACTACATGTTACGATATGGTCGGAAATTCCAGGTACATATTTAGTATTCCTTCAAGAGGATTAATGAGAGCAGTTTCTACGAGTATTTATTTGTTGTTCCTACAGTAAATTATATAAGTCTTTATCAGTATGCATTCGGATCTAATTTAAATACAAAAATCATATCAGAATGAAACCCCAAATATTTTAAACAGTGTCCACCTGTAAATCCAAGATAATATTATAATGAGAATCCATCACAACAGTATCTAATGTAACGTGTGCGGTTTTCCGTGGCTAAATTTTAAAATTATTTGCAATAAATAAGCTTTAACGGATTCGAACAGTTTTGCATTTCCAGATGAATAGTTTTAATTGTTAGGGATCTATGAGGACAGTGTAATGTTTTTTGATGATGATGTAATGATCTCATAGATCCCCATTTAACAATTAAAACTATTCATCTGGAATTGCAAATTAAAACTGTTCAAATCCGTTAAAGCTATTTATTAAAAATACTTTTAAAATTTAGCCACGGAAAGCCGCACGCGTTACATTAGATACTGTTCTGATTGGTTCTCATTAAAATATATCTTTAAATGTTTGGATTTACAAGTGGATACTTTTTAAAATATTTGGTTGTGTCATTCTGATATAATTTTTGTATTTAAAGTAGATCCGAATGCATACTGATAAAGACAAATTTTCTATTGGAACAACAAATACATACTCATAGAAACTGCTATCATCAATCCTTTCGAAGGAATACTAAATATGTACCTGGAATTTCCGACCATATCGTAACATGTGCTGAACAATGTGTTACTGATCAAACCTCATCACAATTATATTCGGAAAACAGCATAAATACTGTTAGAAACTGGATCGCATATAACCCCATTCGAAGTGATTAAACTTGTATTTGTAATTGCAGTTGAAAACTGACCTTTCTTTTTACCCATTCAAACAAATGAAAACACATTTAATATACTTATTACTGAAAAAAAAAACATTAATACTCATAGAAACTGATCTCATAAATCCCTATTCAAACATTATAATTTGTAATCTTCAATTGCAAATCAAAACTGTTCTAACCTAATGCAGCTCGTTTCTTATAGAAACTCTTATATAACCATTTAACCACGGAAAGCCGCACGTTTTACATTAGATACTGTTCTCATAAATTCTCATTGAGATAGTATAGGTAAGTAAATGTGTGGATTTACATATAGATACTATTTAAAATATTTAGTTGCTTTATTCTGATATAATTTTCATATTTAAATTAGATCCGAATGCATACTGATTAAGACTTATATAATTTACTATTGGCAGAACAAATACATACTCGTAGAAACTGCTATCATCAATCCTTTCGAAGTAATACTAAATATGTACCTGGAATTTCCACACGTAACATGTAGTGAACAATTTGTTACTGATCAAACCTCATCACAATTATATTCGGAAAACAGCATAAATACTGTTAGAAATTGATCGCATATAATCCCATTCGAAGTGGTTAAACTTGTATTTGTAATTGCAGTTGAAAACTTACCTTTCTTTTTACCCATTCAAACAAATGAAAACCCATTTAATATATTACTGAAAAAAAAACATTAATACTCATAGAAACTGATCTCATAAATCCCTATTCAAACATTATAATTTGTAATCTTCAATTGCAAATCAAAACTGTTCTAACCAAATGCAGCTCGTTTCATATAGAAACTCTTGCCATTTAACCACGGAAAGCCGCACGTTTTACATTAGATACTGTCCTCATAAATTCTCATTGAGATAGTATAAGTAAATGTCTGGATTTACAAATAGATACTGTTTAAAATATTTGGTTGCTTTATTCTGATATAATTTTCATATTTAAATTAGATCCGAATGCATACTGATAAAGACTTATATAATTTACTATTGGTACAACAAATACATACTCGTAGAAGCTGCTATCATCAATCCTTTCGAAGTAATACTAAATATGTACCTGGAATTTCCGACCATATCGTAACATGTAGTGAACAATTTGTTACTGATCAAACCTCATGACAATTATATTCGGAAAACAGTATAAATACTGTTAGAAATTGATCGCATATAACCCCATTCGAAGTGAACAAATTTATATTTGTAATTTCAGTTGAAAACTGACCTTTCTTTTTACCCATTCAAACATATGAAAGCACATTTAATATATTACTACTTAAAAAAAACATTAATACTCATAGAAACTGATCTCATAAATCAAACATCAAACATTATAATTTTGCAAATCAAAACTGTTCTAACCTAATTCAGCTCGTTTCTTATAGAAACACTTGCCATTTAACCACGGAAAGCCGTACGTTTTACATTAGATACTCTTCTCATAAATTCTCATTGAGATAGTATAAGTAAATGTAAAGACTTATATAATTTACTAGAGGAACAACAAATAGATACTCGTAGAGACTGCTCTCATCAATCCTTTTGAAGGAATACTAAATGTGTACTTGGAATTTCCGACCATATCATAACAAGTAGTGAACAATTTGTTACTGATTAAACCTCATCACAATTATATTCGGAAAACAGCATAAATACTTTTAGAAATTAATCGCATATAACCCCATTCAAAGTGATTAAACTTGTATTTGTAATTGCAGTTGAAAACTGACCTTTCTTTTTACCCATTCAAACAAATGAAAACACATTTAATATATTACTGAAAAAAAAACATTAATACTCATAGAAACTGATCTCATAAATCCCTATTCAAACATTATAATTAGTAATCTTCAATTGCAAGTCAACCTAATGCAGCTCGTTTCTTATAGAAACACTTGCCATTTAACCACGGAAAGCCGCACGTTTTACCTTAGATACTGTTCTCATAAATTCTCATTGATGTGGTATAAGTAAATGTTTGCTGCTCCATTCTGGTAGAAACTGATAGAAATTTCAGCAGCAACTTTACTCCAGGCTCCAGTAGAGGGAGCTGTATACGTGTAGCTAATTCATATCTAATCTAATGTGACCTAAGGAACTGAAGTGTGTTTGTTAAATTAAAAACAAAGCAGTCTCTTTCACTGCTAACTCACTCATTGCTTCTAGACTAGAACAAGAACACCCGAGGAAATAAGGACTTTGCAGAATTTTGTGTTTACCACAATATTAGTATTTCTATTTGAAATATGCAATTTAAACTGTACATTTGTCGGCATGCATATCCAAATTAATACTAATAAAAAAGCAAAATGGAAGTTTACAATAAAAATACATCTGTAAAATATACAATTGAAACTGTACATTTGTTGACATGTATATCCACATTAATACTAATAAAGAACAATGTTGAAATTTACAATAAAAACATGTTGATAAATGGTGTGTTACATACGATAGATACTGGAGAAAGGACGGACTGGAACTCTTATGATATTACTTATAGAAAAGTTTAGAATCTCTTTAAAGTTGTATCTGTAATTCCATATGTTTACAGATATAAGGGCAAGGGTGCATTTGCAGACACTAAACTGTAGATTTGTTGATGTATATTTCATATAAATACTCATGAAAGGGCAACATGATAATTCCAAATAGCTCATTCGGAATTACTGTTTCATAACCGATTTAAAACTTAATAAAACAGATAAAATCCTGTCTGTATAATACTAATATAACTTATAGGAACGATAAAACCGCATCACTTTTTTTTTATAAGTTTCTATGTGGAATTTTTGGCAGGGCTATCATTTCTTTGTTCTACATAGACAACTGTTTGAATGCAGCATTAGGGGGGTTGGGGAAAGGAGGGTAGAATCCTTTCCATGGGCGTATCAGTTACTAGGGGACCAACTTTTGTAATTTATTGAAAAATCAATACACATTAAAAATTTACCAAAAAATATCAAAATCGGATATTTATTAAAAAAAAACACTGCCCCAGAAATCACTGCTTCCACATCCAGATCTACTACCCAAGTCTCTCATAACGAAAAAATTTTGTATGTGGAAATAATTGTTTATGGAACTTTAATAATGGAAATTTAATAACAAAATATTTGAAATCGTCTACCACACAAACCCAGAAAACGATATCCCACATCGGTAATGGGGTGGGGGTGGTAGTGGAGATGTATGAAGTAAAAAAAATATTTTGAGGCCTTTGGCTCTTGTGCACACATTACACAATAACTACACTACACTACACAATTTTTTTTCACCCCCTTTTTTATAATTAGGTAGGGGTAGTAATGGGGGTTGCCAATGCCAAGAATTTTTTTGAGACATTAGCTTCTCTTCTATACACTAAATACTAATTTTGGACTCTTACCTGCTTGATTTACCTATTTACCCCAACTCTTCAATTTAATAAGATGAAAATGATTATATTTCCATCTTATATAGTTCCAGATCTCGTTAAAATACATACGTCTACCAAATTTCAAGTCAATATTTTAAGTGGTTCCAGAGTAATCGTGCGCACAAAAAACTTATAGACAGACCGACAGACAGACAGAAATTTTTCTTTATGCTCAGACTTAAAATCTCGACGTTTCATTACATTCTAAGCCTATTTGTACAATAAATTTTTTTTTAAATTTTTGTCGTTACTATACGTCCACTGGATGTGGAAGTAATAAAAACGTGTATATAATTCATTGAAAAATGAATTTCATAATGAGAATTGTGAATTTTTTAAACTGTTAAATGGAACTAATAAATTTACCATTAGGCTTTTACAAAATTATAGATTATTTTACAGAAATGTTTGTAATAAATGTTACTATTTATGCTTTTATAAAAAAAAAATATGCATGTTTGTTTCATTGCCTACACTGGTTATCAATACCTTGAAAGGATGGAAGACTGGTGAAGAAAATAAATGTAAAAAATTTATATATTTCATGATAAAATACATAAACAATATAAACAATAAATGGAGTCTACATAAGTTTTAGTAGAATACATAGATTTCATGAAATACCTGTATACCTAATCATTGTAAAAAATAAACAAGTTACGTTTAATGAATGGCCTCAAGTGATTTACTGTCCCTTTTCCACGCCTATGACTTCTGTTTACGTACTTGTGAAATGAGCGACCACATCCTTTACCCCAATATTTTTTGCATACAATGCATTTATTTACCATGATGAACACTAATAATTCTCAAACTAACTGAAAATTCTAATTAACAGTTCGAATATACAAGAAAAGAGCACAAATCAACAAGAATTAAATATAGCGACGACAATTAATATTTGACACTTTTGACAGTATGTGTCCAGTATTGCACAGTTGCCAACACTTAATAAAATTTGCAGATAAATAAAAAAAGTGTGTAAAAAAATATCTAATTCATAGATAAAGTTATCTAAATCATTACATTTTGAAGATAATAGGCTAGAACACATATGTGTTATTAGTAATAATTACATTAGGGTGGTTTTAAAAACGCAATATCCTATCCTAAGTATTGGGATATTTCCTTAATAACATGACTAATGGAGTGACATGGCAAACTTGCATTAAGTTCTACCCTCCTTTCCCCACCGCTATTCATGCCATCATCATTATATGTAAACAAGCTAGGTCTATATGTATATATGGTCGAAGGACTGGTCTATTGGTGACGGTACAGTCCAAATATTCACTGCCCTGAGACATTCTGCACAAAAAAGTTTAGAGTTCAATGAAAATAACGATTATTAACGATTTTATGTGATTGATGATACTGTTAATCTTGATCAATGTTATTAGATCTTGGATCCTGCAGCTAAAACATTGAAAAGTTAGGACCAATAACCCAACTAATGATGGGCGATATATCACTAACTGTGATTTAATCACTGACATTAAGAAATCACAGGTAACGACTGTTAGTAAAGTTGGCAGAAAAGCGTGACGTGATCACGACTTTCCTTCCGTATTTCGTTCCCTTGCCGTGGTTCAACCAAAACCAATATAATAATTAACAATTTCTCCCGTACGTCGTATTATGAAAGTTGTGATCACATCACGTTTTAAATTCACTGATAGAAGAAAATCACAGTAACGATTTACGTTGTGATTGAAAAATCACGATATCGCCCATCACTAAACCCAACTTTATAGCGGCAACTATGTGACAAGGAAAAACTGCAGTTAAAATGAGACCTAGAGTTGGGCGATTCGACTCTTTTTAAGGATTCGTACCAAATGAATCTGTATCAAGAAAAGATTCGTATCGAGAGATTCGTACGATTCGTACGAATTCGTATCACTGATTCCATGATACTAAACAGTATCAGGTACTAATTCGTACCATTCGTACTATTCGTATGTTTCGTACCACTGATTCCATGATACGAAACAGTATCATGTACTGATTCGTACCATTCGTACTATTCGTACCCACACTTCCACTCCACATCAGTGTTCAGCATAGTGTAAACTTTTAGGACTTAGAGCACCTTCTATTTCATTAATAATTTCGTCGTCGTCATTAGACATCAGTAAAAAGATAGATAGCGTTTATTTAACCATATTATATACATATTTGTATCATATTACGTATAAAAACAAAGATTTTCAATTATGAGATTATGAGTATTTTAAAATCTGAAATCTCCAGATTAAACGCGCGGTCCCCATTCACGTTTGAAGTTTAACCTTATACAGCTGGCCCAGTATCGCATCCAACGAGGTCTAAAGTATAGAGGGGCAATCCCAATTCAGTATACGTACGGTTTGTTTGGACATACAATAAACGCCCGAGGGACGCAGTGGGGGTGCATTTGTTGGCCCTAGTTGCCAAGATTTGCAGTGGAGTACTGCTTTGAGGGATACAATTAATGAATGAATATTGTTTTTTATTGCTGTTCTATTATTAGTTGAGCTCAAATCTATTAGTCAAATTGCTGTAGAAGTAGTAATAAATTATATTATATTTAAAAACGGAGTAAACGCTGCTCTATACATTTTTAAAATATTCGCAAATACCATAACGTTAAGTTCAAGTGACGCCCATGCGGACTAGTTGCTTGAATATGTTCTGGCCATGTGCCACGCCTACTTTTCCAGTCTCTCCTTATTATGTCGCTGATCGCATCGCAATACCGGTACCGAAATTCCATATTCGTACCAATCGTATCGGTGATACGAAATGTATCAATCGTATCGGCGATACGAAATGTACGAATCTTTTACTTTTGTGGGATTCGTACCATTCGTACCACTGCAAGGATTCGTACCAATGATACGAATCATACGAGTACTACCCAACTCTAATGAGACCGACAAAGCGAAAAAATAGCGGCAGCTAACGGCCGTATTCATCGTTTAAGGTTTAAGCGGTGCTTAGTAAAGCTAGGCTGAAATACAAAGCAGCGCTTAAATTGTGAAGTCTTGCACCGCAGTGAAGTAAACGAAGCTTTGTTAAGCCTACAAACAATTTGGCAACGCCTGATAAAGTGCTATCCTTCTGTCAATTAGTCAAAAATGTCTAACCTAAAAAAGCCTAAATTTTGTTTTCTGTGTCTAAAAAAAAGTTAGTTATTAGTTTTAAAAAATGTTATGAAAATAGAAAAAAGGAGCTGAGGAAAACATTAGCCGAAGAAAGAAAAGAAACCATTGTCACTGATGGGGGACCTTTCTCCAAAAAATTAGAAAGGATGAAAGCGATGACATTCATAGATCGATTTTGAATGAAAAGACACTGGTTGGACGCCACAAATTTTGAAACCTAATAAAAATACCTGCAAATCGTTTTCTATCAATTCTAGAATGGATACTACTGTACGTTTTGTTAATCTAAATCTTTGAAAAAAACTTAAATCGTCCATGTCTTCAATATAATTTGGTCTAATGTAAAACCTCCTTGGAAAACCAAAATCCATTATGTCTAATACGTCAATATCGTCCTCTAAAAGAATTTCATCCTCCCCCTTAGAAAGGATCCCCTACTGGGATGAGATCATTATTTTGCACCAGCCGAGGAATCGGGGATTAATAATTTGCTTGTTTACAGTTGTAGCCCGTACAAACAAACATCTGTTTGGGGACCTCTATTTTCCCCTATATGCTCGAAGGTGGTAATAGACACTTTAAAGTAGTGATGGGTAAAAGCAGTTATTTTTTTAATAACAGTTTTAACTGCTACTGCTATTTTGAAATAACAGTTTAAAATAACTGTTTAAAAATAACAGATCGCTAAGAAGTACCGGCATGCGCATACCGCAGCGCGCAGTTTGCAAATGTTATTTCAGAGACGTTATTTTATACATCATGCTGCTGTTGCAGCTGCTTATCTGTTATTTTCTCACCTGTTATTTTCTAACAGAAATAACAGTCTGTTAATGCTATTTACAAATAACAGTTATAAAATAACAGGTTGTTAAATAGCAACTCATCTCTAGTTTTTTTGTCATAGCATAGAAAGAGAGACAGCAGGGAAACTTTAATGGCGGGAACGGTTTGCGCAGATCGTCGCGCACGAACCATTTGGGCTTAAAACCTTGAGAAACAGTGCGGGCGACGTAGGTACAATTTGGGTACAATTTATTTTGTTCATAGACGTACTTACGGCCGTATTCACCGTTTAAGGTTTAAGCGGTGCTTAGTAAAGCTAGGCTGAAATACAAAGCAGCGCTTAAATTGTGAAGTCTTGCACCGCAGTGAAGTAAACGAAGCTTTGTTAAGCCTACAAACAATTTGGCAACGCCTAAAAAAGTGCTATTCTTCTGACAATTAGTCAAAAATTTCTAACCTAGAAAAACCTAAGTTTTGTTTTGTGTGTCTAAAAAAAGGTTATTATCTAGTTATTAGTTTGAAAAAATGTTATGAAAATAGGAAAAAGGAGCTGAGGAAAACATTAGCTGAAGAAAGAAAAGAAATCATTTTGTCACTGATGGGGGACCTTCCTCCAAAAAATTAGCAAGGATGAAAGCGATGACATTCATAGATCGATTTTGAATGAAAAAACACTGGTGGGACGCCATAAATTTTGAAACCTAATAAAAATACCTACAAATGGTTTTCAAATTCCAGGGCATCTTCTATCAATTCTAGAATGGATGCCACTGTACGTTTTGTTAATCTAAATCTTCGAAAAAACTTAAATCGTCCATGTCTTCAATATAATTTGGTCGAATGTAAAACCTCCTTGGAAAACCAAAATCCCATGGGCGCAGCCAGGGGGGGAGCCATGCCCCCCCCCCCCCCCAAGCCATCTTCCATGAGCCAAAAAATAAAGAAGCAGTACAAAACACATCCGTTTTCAACCATTTTCTCCTCATCCTCTGGGGAGGCCGGTTCTATTGGCCCCTCCCAGATGAATTTTCTGGCTGCGCCACTGTCCATTATGTCTAATAAAAGAATTTCGTCCTCTATTTCTATGTTATTATTATTTTAGGCCTATGCCGTCGGCTTGACCCTTATGAGATTACGTCTCTGTTTTCTCTGCTGCACGCGCTGCCACTCTCTCTCACTTATACCCGTTCCCACGTCCTGTCAGTCTCCCGCTCTTGGCTGATACCTCTGTGCTCAGCGGTTGCCAGGCGATACCGGGATTTTTATTCAGTACGCTTTGTTTGTCATATTGATGTACGTGCTGCTCTCGTTTCTCCAATACGTTTTAGTTTAAAGTTTTTTCTTTCAAGTGTATATCTTTTCAGTGGTGATTTGTATCTTTTGCCAAGGTAAGATATATGCAATTAATATTTTTTCTCTCTTTTTCTTTAGAATAATCCTAAATCTCTGCTTGCAAGTTCGTTTACAACATCTTGCTTTAAAGAGGTGATCCAAGCACTCTTCGGTCTTGATCACAGCAAATAAAGGTGTTTCCTATTTGTTTAGGCTATACACCGATTTAAAATATGAGATTGTACTGGATATTAGGGCTTGATCTAAGGGATTAGTGCGGCTCGATCAATCCGGCCGTGCCGCTCGATCGAGGAAGCCGTACGGCTGGATCCAGTGAAGCGCGCGGCTCGATCGATCCGGCCGTGCCGTCCGCTCGATCGAGGAAACCGTATGGCTGCTTCTAGTGAGCCGTACAGCTGAATCCAGTGAGCCGTGCGGCTCAACTTGGGCCGTGCGCCTCACTTTTGAGGAGCGTGTCTCGGTTTTTTTTGAGTAGTGTGGCTCAGATTTCGAGACGTACGTCTCGAAATTTTAGCCGCGCGTTTCGAATTTGAGACATGCTTCTGGATATTTTGAGCAACTTTTTGATCTATTTAATAGCATGCGGTTTTAAGTTGGCTAATGGTCGCAATTTTCTTATTCTAGAGAATGGCTGCTGTCATGTCACTGGAAGATTTGGCGGATTTAGTCCCCGCGGTTCCAGAGGAGGCCGCTATTTTTGGTCGCATTAAAAAATTGGCAATCACATACTTGCCCGACGGATGGAGACAATGGAAAGTTTTTGAATTTTCTAAAGAAGAACTCCTTGGAGAAGAGTGTGATCCCCAAATCTTAAACAAAATAAGGTTTGCTCTTCCCACAGTGGGTTTGGTACAAGCATTCGATCCAGAAACGACAAGCCTATCAGAAAAAGCCTACAGGAATATGAAGGTCAAAATGTTAAGCTGGCCTTTTTGTATTGGCTTAATAATCAGACCAGCCAATTTGGCAGCGAGAATAAGAGGGTCTGCAGTGCAAAATGAGTTAGTAATTGCTGCTCTGGCTGATCTGAAACCGCTTTTGGTTTCTCGCAAGGAAGCTTCCCGGCAGCTTTCTGAAGATTTTTCTGATGCTGAAAGTTTCCAGGATGGGACCTCTAGTCAAGCCCCCGGTTCCTCTAAGTTAAAGGAAGAAAGCAGAATGGACAAGTTGGAAAAATCTAATGAGGAACTTAAAGCAATGTTTCAGTCGTTTGTGGAAAGCTTTAATACAGAAGAGGAAAACGTGTCTCCAGATGTTGATGAGTCAATAAACGAGGTCTTCTTCGACGATCAAGAAGAGCAAAGCCACATCCCTCCTCTCTTGGATCTCGACCTAGGGGCGAATTGTTCCATTAATGAAGGCTATGAGTTTGATTTCAATCCACAGACAAAAGAGCAAGAACCACCGATTCCTTCTGCTAAACCCCATATTGAGGCACAAGGAATAGAGTGTCTTAGATTAGGAAAATCATCATTTACTCGAATAAGATATTCAGAGGTGCAGAAGAAGTTACAAGCTTCTCCCGTGTTCACTGCTCTACAGGTGAACAACCAAATTTCCCATATGTCTTCCAATGGAGCACCACTTTATGAGCATATGGCAAAAGTAGATACAACATTCGGTGTTATTCTCCACGGGCTTCTACTTCAAAGGGATTCATTCTCAGAATCTATGAAATTTCTTATTACTAAACATCCATCAATTAAGAAGGATGTACAAGATACCCTAGCCGGATCCGATTCAGTCTTTAGGCAACTCTCTGATGATGTCCTGCAATACGTATGCGGCCGCAAGGCAGAAATTATAGAGCAAAGAAGGAAGTTGTTTCTTCCAAAAAATAAACAGGTTGCGTCGTTAATGGAGGCTATACCTCCGTCTTCTTCACATCTTTTTGAGACAGAACCTCTGGCAGAACTAATTAAACAGTATGGGAATTCCTTTCGTAGCTCTTTCAGGAAGTCCACCGGCTACAACCAACCAGCTCCCAAATTTCCTCAAGCTCAAACGAGGACAAATAAATCACCAAGAAGGCCCTTTACCCAAGCGGCGGCGTTGCCTTTCTCTGGTCAAAAGTACAAGTCCTCAAGAGGTTTTACCTCTAGAAAGAACTCATATTCAGGCAAGAATGAGAGGTCAACTGAAAAGTCAGCTAAAAGACCAAGAAGGCTATGACGATTTGTCAACATCGTTCAGGGCGGGGCAACTGAAATGTTATTTAGAGCAATGGAAGAAGATAGGAGCCCCAAAAAGAATTCTGGAAACCATAAAGGGTTACTCAATTCCATTTGTCAGAAAACCTCCTCTGTTGGCTCTCACGGAAGTCAACATTCATTCTACATACGCAACCTCGGGGATGGACGCCGAGATAGAGAAGATGGTCGATCAAGGTGTTCTGGAAACGTCCCATTTTGCAACAGGTTTTTTGTCTCAGATGTTTTTGGTACCAAAGTCAGACGGCTCCAAAAGACCGGTCTTCAACTTAAAAGCTCTAAATCAATTTCTCCGCCCGAAAAAGTTTCACCTTATAAATCATCTGAAGGTGCCGCTATTTCTACAAAGCAAGGATTTTATGACCAAAATCGACATGTCTCAAGCATATTTCCATATTCCAATAAAAGAAAGATACCGAAGATTCCTATCCCTGCTACACAAAAAGGAAGTATATCACATGACATGTTTACCATTCGGCCTCTCGAGTGCACCTCTCGAGTTTTCAAGAATTTCCAACTGGCTGGCAGATTACCTTCGCAAGAAAGGGATGAGGATAGTAGTGTACTTGGACGATTTTTTGCTTGCAAACCAAAATCCGGACATTCTCCGTTCACAAACAAGAAGCGCTATAAGCTTCCTGAAATCTCTGGGTTGGCAGATAAACAAGGAAAAATCAATAGTAGAACCTCAAACACAATTGGAATACCTAGGAGTTTACTGGGACACTGTAAACAACTTAATATCACTGCCCGTAAAAAAGAAGAACTCTATAAGAAAAGATTTAAGGCCTATTCTGATCAATTGCCAGTGGAACTGGGAGATAGCCAAACGCCTTCTGGGAAAAATGAATTTCGCATCTTTTGTCGTCCCGATGGGAAGACTGCATTCGAGAGACATGCTTCGAGCAAGCCTAGCGCTTCCCGAAGACAATCCAAGGTTAAACTTTCGAATTCCAGAAAGAGTGCTTTTAGAATGTCAATGGTGGATGCGAAATATAGAACAGAATTCTCCTCTTTTCCACAAGAACCCGGAGATATTTGTATCAACCGATGCGAGCAACATTGGTTGGGGAGCTCAGATAGAGAACAAGATAGTAAGTGGAATCTGGTCCCCGTTTCAGAAAAATTGGCACATAAATTGCCGAGAGATGTTCGCTGTGTATGCGGTTCTGAAGGAAATAGTTATGGACTTGAAAGGCAAAACGGTACTGATTCAGTCGGACAACAGCACAGTTGTTTCCTATATAAAAAATCAGGGAGGAATGAAATCAGTAAGACTGTTAAGAATGACTCAAGCTATATTCAGTCTTGCTCAACATTGGAAGATAACACTGTTAGTTCAGTACATACCCAGTATGTACAACGATATTGCGGACAGTCTTTCGAGAAACAAATCTCTACCAGACTGGCATTTACTTCCGAGCATAACGAACCAAATATTCAAGATATGGGGTACTCCGCAGATAGACCTATTTGCGACCAATCAGTCAAGGGTTGTGGAATGCTACGTTTCCAGGGATGTAAGGGATCATCAAGTCCAGTTCACGAACGCCTTCAGCAAGGAGTGGATTTATCATCTTGCTTGGATATTTCCTCCTCCCAGCTTAATACCGAGAGTACTGAACCATCTAAATACAGCAGAGGGAGTATTTATTCTAATTGCACCAAAATGGGACAAGGTATTCTGGAGGGTGGATATAAAAGCATGGGCGATAGCACCCCCAAAGCAATTAGTAAATCTTCACTTGGGTCTGGTAGACGCTCAGACACAAAACCATCTGCCTCGAGCTCACAAGTTATGCTTGGAAGCTTGGAAGGTACGGGGTGGGTCAATTTAATAAATGATTGGTCCATTGAGGATAAGATCTTGCTCGAAAGCTCATGGCGAAAATCCTCTCTCAAGACATACACATCTCCTTGGAACGATTGGGTTGCTTGGTCCAAAGAAAAGGGTATTTTAGCGATTGATCCTGACCCAAAGTTGGTAGCTCAATATCTTGCTTACTTGCACCGTGTTAAGAAATATGCACCAAGTACAATTAAGCTACACAAATCAGTGATAGCCACGTTTGCCAACCCTTCTAAAAGTGAACAAACTACGGGACACCCACTCATTAAACGAATACTTAAGGCTATTGAAATTGCTAAACCAATTTCGAACAAGAAAAATATATGGAATGTGAACCAACTTATCACCTGGATGAAATCGGACCAGGTAGACGAGGATAGTATTTTCCAGGCATCTCGAAGATTGGCCTTAATTTTGCTACTGTCATCAGGACGTAGGATACATGATTTGACACTTTTGAAAATAGACAAGCAATCGATGTATATGGATCAGGAATCAGTTTCGTTTTGGCCGGAATTCGGCTCCAAAACAGATAAGAGTAATTATAGGCAATCTGGTTGGAGACTTCTAAAGAATTCAGAGCTGAACTTGGATCCAGTATATTGGGTAAAAACCTTAATTAGGGTATCGTCCAATAGAAGGAAAGCCAGAGAAGACTTAACACATCTTTTCATAACGAGTCGTGGAAGAGTAGGCCCAGCATCTAGAGCGGCCATTGCAGGATGGGTAAAAACGGCATTTGTCAGTGCTAAGATTGGTTATTCACCAGGCAGCATTAGATCTGCGGTTTCATCCTCCCGATTTCGAAATGAGGTTCCTTTAGATATAATTTTAAGAAATGGAAACTGGAAGGATAAAGAGAACTTCTTTAAATATTATTATAGGGAGATCGATAACTCGCCTAAACCTTCGCAGGAAAATATTTGTGATTCTATTTTCATACCTATTTAGTTATTCTTAGTTTTGATGTTACCTACTTTTCGTTTTGTTGATATTTATTAACATAGCGTTATAATTGTTTGAAATATATTTTATATAAAAACAAAAAGCTTTGATATTTTCACAGTACGCTCCCACGTCGTCAGATCCTAAACACTTCTCATAAGGGTCAAGCCGACGGCATAGGCCTAAAATATACAGCGTTTTCCCCCCGAAGGGAAGAAAACGACTTATTTTGGGCCTTGCCTAGGCTTGACCCCAGTAAGTTCTTGACGACTTACTTCGAAAAGGTACTGAATAAAAATCCCGGTATCGCCTGGCAACCGCTGAGCACAGAGGTATCAGCCAAGAGCGGGAGACTGACAGGACGTGGGAACGGGTATAAGTGAGAGAGAGTGGCAGCGCGTGCAGCAGAGAAAACAGAGACGTAATCTCATAAGGGTCAAGCCTAGGCAAGGCCCAAAATAAGTCGTTTTCTTCCCTTCGGGGGGAAAACGCTGTATATTTTAAGACGATAACAGGCACAAAAGAAGTAACTTTGACAGCAAAACGGAAAAATCAAATGAAACGCCAAAAAAGTTAGGTTATAATTGGGAAAAGCTAGGTTTAACGATTTTAAGCGATCAAAATTGAGAGCTTAACTTTAGGCAAGCTTAAATAACATTTTAACTTCGGTACATATGACA
The DNA here is from genome assembly GCA_936432065.2 of Rutpela maculata. Lineage (NCBI taxonomy): Eukaryota > Metazoa > Arthropoda > Insecta > Coleoptera > Cerambycidae > Rutpela > Rutpela maculata. The sequence continues at coordinate 109,614,369 of OW386286.2, forward strand.
AACATAAGTTAAGCGCGCTTGAATCGTAAGCTTAGCTTTTCTATGTACGGTGAATACGGCCGTTAGTGCAGTGTGTTATTGTATTATTTATTGTTTAACATTTTTCTATTATTTTCCAGTATGGGCTCTGTTTGTGCTGCAAAATATGGCCAGAACAAATATTATTTGTGCAAAAAGTAATTTTTTAAGCCTCAAATTTTAATTATTATTATTTTATGTTAAACTAATAAACAAATACCAGCATAGAAACACGCCAAACACAGCGTATGCAATGACAATATTGGAGATGCAGGTAAACGAAAATATACATATGGAGAAGAAAATATAAATGCTCTGCGAACATATTATGATTTAAAAAACAGTTAAAAATCAGTACATAAAGCGGATGGCTCAAGATTGCTACAAAAATATACAACTCAACTCTGGCAGCCCTTCATTTTTAAACTCCGGTATGCGGGTAATCGAAAATATACACACGGAGAAGAAATTCGAAAAGATTTTAATATATTATGTTTAAAAAGCAACTAAGAAGTGTATACATAAAAGCGATGACTCAAGCAGTGCTGCCAATTCCAATAATTGAAATTTCCCGCAGCAAACTTTAAAAATTCCCGCTTTTTCCCGGCTAAAATGTCGATTTTGTATTAAATCAACATCTAATACAGTTGTATATAAAATTTTAGTATGTAATGAAAAAACGAAATTAAAATAGAGTATAAGCTTATTTTGATGTATTTAACCAAATTTTATTTATATACTTTGGCGCTAAAAACAATATACAAGATTTAAAAAAATTAACAATATTAAAATAAACGGTATTAAACATTCAATAAAAATAAATGTTTAGGTAAAATAAATAATTTTGTTTTCAGCCCAAATATTACTATGTAAAGGCACATACACTTCAGCATAATGCAATAGCAAAGTAGGTATAAAGAATACTATGTTTATTTATATCGTCCATGATTGGTTGTAATCCCTGGCATTATGCTGACGTGTGTGTGTGATGGCCTTAACAGGGGACGGTTATTCAATGCGAGGTTAAGCACTTTATCATACAGATAAACTAACTAGAAGTTTAGAATGTAAAGTTGCGATATTAAAATGTTTAGAACAGAAGCACAATCTAAACTTCTAGTTTGTTTATCTGTATGATAAAGTGCTTAACCTCGCATTGAAAAACCGGCCCTCAGACGAGGACAAGCCGTGTTTACAGTGTCCGCTATAGTAATAAACTTGGACAATCAGGACAATGTTAAAAATCCCTAAATTTCCCACAGAAAATCTTTTCCCGCAGAATTTCCCATATTACTCTAAAATTCCCGGTTTTTGGGAAAAATCCCTGCCATTGGCAGCACTGGACTCAAGATACCCACAATAATATTCAACTACATTAGCGGTTGCGCTGCGATTTGATTATCTGCTACTGCTGCTTTCTGAATAACAGTTTAACAGCAGTCAGCGAGAACATTTTTACTACGTCGTGTTTCTTATCTGTTATTTTCTCACCTGTTATTTTCGTACAGAAATAACAGTCTGCTAATGCTATTTACAAATAACAGTTATAAAATAACAGGTTGTTAAATAGCAACTCATCTCTACTGTTTAGTTCGCAAGATGCCTCGACGTAGTTAACAAGTCATATAACGGCTATATCTGTTTGTTTGGGCTTTTCCAGGCGTGCTAAGAACATGAAATTTTGCAGGTAGATGTACTAAACTCTCAAGAAAACTAATAAAATTGCAAAGTCGAAATGGCCGGCCCACTATAGCGGTCTAAATTTGAGTCAACTTTTTTAGGAACTTCCTATGTTGGATAATTTATAGATTGTCATATTATTTGATAGTCTGATTTTTATAATAAAAATTGGATGGAGGGTGTTATATTACTCATTATTTTTAGTTATATATTAATGAACCCCTAGTGGAACACAGGCATTCTACTATTTGATATAGTATAATTATCATCAAGTAACTAAGGCCCTTCTGTTATAAAAACCCCAAATGAAGCTATGAAGAAACTATTGTTCTATTTTTTTAAACTATTTTTATTTGAAAATACCGAAAAAAAATTATATCAATGTATTTAAAAGAAAATTCTGTTTCATATGCTTTTACTTCCTATTTTTACAAGTTGGAAAAAAAATTATATATATATATGACTTTTTTAGCTATCTAAAATTATTGTTTATTTAAAGAAATCAATAGAGTTGTCTGTTACTTTGTGATATTCCATTATAACGAACACAAACTTTTCTTGTTAAATATCACTATAATTTTTCAGTTTATGACTACAGTTTCGTAGTTTCTAGTCTTCATTTTCAAGCAACACACACACTGTGCAAGAAAATATATTACTTAATTTAAATTGGAGAATACGGTCCTGTCGGAAACATTTAAATTCTTTGGAATCGAACTCTGACTTTTAAGCCGAAATGGCGACTTCAAGGTGAAAAATTTTAGTCACGCCAATACAAAGGAGTTGACGAGAGTTTCTTTGCTGTTTCTCTATCTATGCTGTGTTTTTGTTTTGTCATTAATCATCAGCTGTGGGCTACTAGCACGATCAATAAACAATACGGTTACATCAATCAGCAACTTTATGATGAGAGAGACGCGGGGGGCGGGAAATCGAATGAAAGAGACAGACATATCTGATTTCCGTGCAGAAGACAGAGACAGAGATTCCAGTAGGGTCTACAGCTACGTCACCTGTAGACACTACAAGCATCTTTGTCTCTGTCTTTTGCACGGAAATCAGATATGTCTGTCTCTTTCATTCTATTTCCCACCCCCCCGCGTCTCTCTCGCCCACAAGCTGCTGATTGAGACAACCGTATGGTTTAATGACCGTGGGCTAATAGCACAGAAGAAGAAACAATCAGAATATACTCTCTCATTGGCGGGAAAAGTTCGCGCATCTACATCGCGCACTGTCAGTCTCGGATGGAATTGTAAAAAAATCGTGCCAGGCCCGGATTACGGATTTCTTCTGTAACCGGATCGTCAGCGACAAATGGCGTGATCTTGCCTCGTGATACAGTTTGTATCATGATGCCGCCTAAGTAGTTAAGAAACATTGAAAATCTAAAACAAATATTATTTGTCTTCATCTAATGTTTCACAGGTTTTCTGATTCTCTACCGGGGCGTTCCTAAAAGGGGTAAAAAATATTGAGTACTCTCCTGAACTCGCCCAACAATAGTATGGCGGAGATTTACAACACGAGATCAAAGGATTTTTTGCCGACATTCCTTTCTGATTGATTCTTCTTCTGTGCTACTAGGTTGGTGGTTTATTGAGATTGCGAGCGCTGGATAATCAAAGCTCTTGCGATTTTATGTAACTGACAATGGTTATTCATTGATTTTTATGTTAATAAGCTAATAAAAAAGACATGATTTCATTAAATAAAATTAACTGTTAAGGATTACAACAAAGTGCATAATGGCCGTTCGTAATCGTAACGTTTTAATAGGTTAGTTATGCGTCGATATAGGCAAGTTTATATTTCTTATATAATCAGAAATTTATAGGTGGAGGTACAGGATTCATAGGTACTTACCTGTGTAACGCCTTAAAAAAGAATGGCTATGATATCACTATCATATCTCGTATGCCAGGACTTAAACGATTGTCATGGAGTCAGTTACAGTCAAAGGGGCTTCCCCAAGACACAACAGCTGTGGTAAATCTTGCTGGCCAGAATGTAATGGATTTCACACGACGATGGACTCCAGGTTTTAAGCAAAACGTGTTTAATTCTAGAGTTAATACCACAAGCTCATTAGCAAACGCAATAAATGAGTCCAAAGTAAAACCATCGGTATTTATTACGATGTCGGGAGTTGGATCCTATAAGCCTCATCCAAAGAAAGAATATTGCGAAGATTCTGATTGTGAAAATTTCGACTTCTTTTCTAACTTATGCAGAGTATGGGAAGAGGCTGCTAGTCTAGATGCTGATTCTAAAGATGATTGTCGAGTTGTTACAATTCGCAGTGGAGTAGTATTAGGCAGAGATGGAGGTATGATTAAACAGTTATATATCCCATTTTTCTTGGGCCTAGGAGGTCCTGTTGGGAATGGTGCACAATACATGCCATGGATTCATATAGATGATCTAACAAATCTCATCATATATGTTATTGAAAATGAGAAGGTTAAAGGAATTCTTAATGGAGTTGCACCTCAACCTTGCACAAATAGGGAGTTTTCAAAAGTAAGAAAGAAAGAGTATTAGAAATACCTTCGAAATAATAGAAATCTTGTATGTTAGTAGTTAACTTAAAGATAAGCTGTATTTGCAAGACGCATAGTTCTCCACATCGATATAGTGGGCTAAAAAAATCATGCAAAAAAACTTTCAAAGATGCCGCTCTGTCTAATCGGAGAGTCGAGAAGGTAGGACAGGGCTGGCTTTAGTTTATACTAAATATTGACAATTAATTTTGAACGAAACTTAGTAGTTCAATAATTATTAAATAAAGTTGATAAAAAATTTCAGAAAATTATTAATTTAATACTGTAGCAGTTTAGTTTTAATTTTAATTATATGGACAAGCGAAACTGATTTAAAAAGTTGAAATATTTTAATTGCCCAATGGGCTTGCTACCGATAATTATTTTTTCGTTATTATTATACTCTTCGCAAATACGAAAATGAAGAGGATATTGCATTTGATCGGTACATTTCTAAAACCGTAAATATCGCTCGCAGACAAAAAATTTTCATATTGTGTTAGTGAACGAATTCTGAACAACTTTCAAAATGTCCGTCTGTCTGTCCATCCGTTCACGTTTCTTGTAAGCACGATAACTCAAGAAATAAAATTCCGATTGTACTGAAATTTGGACAGTAAATTGGTGTTAGCTAGAGGAAGAACCCTATTGTTTTTGAACAAAATCGATCGGTAAATAAAAATGTTATTAATGATTTAAATTTGAAAAAAAATTGTTTTTGATTTTTGTTTTTGTAATTGAATAGAAATCTGGTGAAATGATATTTCATTTTAATATCTAAATATTTATATATTTTACAAATATACATTTTTTATGTGTAAAGTGGTGGTGTAGTTCTTACGCGTTTGACTCGAAACCCAAATGAGGTATTGAAACACCCCTTACGCCAGTCGTATATTTACCTCTCTCTTTTGAGCGAGACAGAAAAATATACAAAGTTGGCAGTTTACGTGATCGTCTAGATTTTTAAAAGTAGGACCCAAATTTACGTTGTGATTGTATTTTTATTTAACCATAGATCCTTTCTATAAAGTTTGATATTACTTGTTTTTATTTACTGATCAAATTTATTCATATTAATTTTGATAACACTCATTTATTAGTTGATTTTACTTTTTATTTGACTACTTTATTTAATACTGATTTCACTGTAATTACAAATTGCATTTGTGATTGATTTATTATGTCTAAAGAATTATATTTTTATTTAATCTCACTTATTCCTGAAAAAGTAGAATCTTGAAGGAAAACACAGAAAACGTTTTAATACGTTTATTTTAAACAATTGTCTTATTCAATTGGATCAATTACATAATTGTTGGGGCAGTTGCCACAGTTTACATGAAAAGAAGGAAAGTATTCGTTGGGACAATTGTCACATTAATCCGTAGAATAATTAGGTCAGCTATGCAAACAATAAAATAAATTGTTTACAATGACAATAGTCATTTTCCTGAAGTATTTGTAATGGTCGTCGACATACGTACAATTTGACAAAGCTCGGGAAATTTCCCAGTCATGATATGATGGTAAAAGGCAAACAAAATCTTATCAAATTGCCACGACAACTGTCGTAGATTGCGATGTTTCGAAGCGTAGTGTTGTGGCTAGTTATAATTGCACTTGGCCAAGACCAATTGGTCCCATTTCGTTGTATCGTTGTTAGTTGTATACAGATGAAGTGACAACCAACAAAATCTTGTGCATGCCTTTCGAAAATCTTCGAAATTAAAAATTGATAAAAAAGAGCTGTGTGCCAATCTTATCATATGTATATGATAACTTGGTGAAGTATAAATGCAGAGATGGCAATTAAGAATCCTTAAATGCAAAAGCTGAAGACTAATAATTGCAAAATCTGCAATAGACCATTCGCAACTGTACTAAATTATATTTACATAGCTGAGCGGAGTATTAAAACAACAATCGTTGTAATAACATTTTAAAAACCCAAAGAAAACTTTCCATTAATTAAACTACTAAAATATTTGCAAATCACAATCGTGAGTTAATTAATTTGAATACTGAAAATGCATACTTTTAAATAAATAAGCTATTATCAAAGTACCACAATGAAACAATACGTAAATTACTTTTTAGTTGACTCGCAGATATAGAATCGTAAATATTAATGAGGAGAAGAAATAGCAATTAACGTTGTCTTTAGTTTAAATTTGGTAAAATTTAGAAAAATAAAAATACGGTTTTAATATCATGTTAAAATTAATAGCCAAACAAGATGACAACGCATCGCATATGATTAAATAATTTTTTATACTTATTGTTTGATATACTGTGAGGTCTCCAGTTAAATCTCCCCCAGCTCCCATAGTGGCGTCGGCGTCGTGTGCGTCGCCCATCTTAAGAGCGGACTTGAAAGTACACAGTTAACCAACGTTTGCCTTCTCCCGTAGGGCGGTTGAGTGACCTGCTGTAGGCACCTCGCTGTCTACCCAAGAGCAACCCCAGAGGGTTACACTCGGACAGACAATAAATTACCTACTCAAAGCACTCGTCGCTCTGTGCGGAGATTAAAAAGGCCAGTAAACCTTCTTATTTCAACGGTCCCTGCTTCGTCGTTCAGCTTTCACAGATTCGTAAGATAATTTGTCTAAATATGAAATCATATAGGATGACCCGCAACTTCGAAACTATCGACGGATAGCCCACACTACGCAACCATCTAATGACGACCTGCAAATACGTACCATCTGACGATGGTCGCACTACGAACCACCTTTTGGGGTGGCCGCATGGCTGAACTCAAACAAAAGCAGATACTGGAGTAATGAATACTGCCAGCAAGTGTACTCTCGAAGAGCAGGTCAATAAAAGACAATCTTGGTTCCCCGGAATCGCGTTTATATACGGTAAAAAAATAGAGACAAAAATTCTCAAACTGAAAGGGTGAGAAGGACAGTAAACCAAGCGAGCTTCGCGAGCTACGCAATATTTGTCTAGACATCTAACGCTCCTCCAACCCTTCAGTTATCTAAATTACCCATTAATAAGAAATTTCGAACTAAAGTCTATAATGAATATGGCTTTCTATCATTTATGTTGATGATCTTTCTGTTTATGTAATACATTCTTTTCAACTGATAGGTTTTGTGGGAACCTTAACTTTTGCGTCGAAATAAACCCTGTTAAAACTACACAATATTATAAAGAAAATAATATTGCTGTATTCGAAGAAATTCTGAATGAAATCTGTTTAATTGTTATCGTAAAATATTTAATTTTGATTTGAATTGTTTTAAAGTTCTGAAATATGTAAATTCTATTAAAAAATTTAGAAAATTAATTTACAAGTACACGACCTAGATACGGGGTGTTTCAGTACGTTATAGTTTTTTTTTATTTTTACTTTATTTTACACTGAGTATTTTACCAACTAAATTCATACTATAAAATTTAAAATGTCTAAAACTAACATTATTTAGAAAAAATTGCGAAGAGTATCCTATAGAATGTGTAACAGTTATATAAAAAGTTCAGTGAACAGACGAAGAGTATGTTTTTAGCTTGTTTTTTTATGGCATTCAATAGAATTCGATCATCTAGATAAGCTGTTAAAATTTCAGCTTAATAAGTATATCTAATCATTAGATATTCAATGTTAAAGATTGAGTTTCAGTACAAAACGCTTCGCCGACTCGTGACTTCATTCTGCATACTCATTCTACTCATTTTAAACCAGCAGGAAGATAAAAGAGATATAATTCAATAATTAAACGCCGTTTCCATAGAGAAACACAATAACATGCGCCACACGCTTATAGGGCATGTGCATCATATAACTAACATAACTTCAATTGTTATGTTTTTTAGGTTTATTCTCATTTTTAATGGTTGTATACTCATTTTTAGCTTATAGCCAAACTGGCTCCAAACAAATATTTAAAAATTCACGCAAATAATTTTCAATATTGTTGATTGATAAAAAGACTGCTAATTATAGGTTAGATTCCTAACCTGCAAACAGTGTCTTATTTTATTGTGACAAACTATTTAAAACTTCATAAACATTACATTGAACTAGATTTTGGTTGAAAGTACAGGAACCAGGCAGAAATTTTAATAACAGCTACGTAATATTTGTAAATCTTAAGAAATATATATTTTTGGGGTTAGCTGTGAAGTGACATGCAGATTCCCTGTTAAATCTTGACTGTCGCCTGATCAACATCTGCGGTCCAAATTTGGTAATTTATTTAAGGGCTTAATCGTCCTAATAAAAACTTAAAAATTTGGAAATTGCCTTAAAAAGTGTTCTACTTTCGATTTCTAAAATAATAAAAAAAAAAATGCTGAACGGGCCCATTAAGCCAATGACAATATACTCTAAGGTGTTAAGATATTAAGTATAATATTTTATAGTACAATACTAGTAAAAAAAACCGCTGCCCAAAGAATCACTACTTCCACATCCGGATTTTCTATCCAAGTCACACAACGAAAAAAATTTTGTATATGGAAATAATTGTTTATGGATCTTTAATAATATAATATTTGAAATCCTTTACCCCAAAAACCCATAAAACGATACCCCACATCGGTAGTGGGGTGGGGGTGGTGACAGGGGGTGGTAGTGGGGGGGTGGATAAAGTAAAAAAATATTTTGAGATTTCTGGTTCTTGTACACACACTAAATCACATTTTTTTTATCCCCTTTAATAATGGGGTGGCGGTGGTAATGGGGGTGGTTAATGCCAAAATTTTTTTTTTAGACCTTAACTTCTCTTGTCTATACTAAAAACCGCTGCCCAAGGAATCACTACTTCCACATCCAGATTCTCTATCCAAGTCACTTACAACGAAAAAACTTTGTATGTGAAAATAATTGTTTATGGAACTTTAATAATATAATATTTGAAATCCTCTAACCCAAAAACCCATAAAACGATACCCCACATTGGTAGTGGGGTGGGGGGTGGTGATAGGGGGGTGATAGTGGGGGGGTGGATGAAGTAAAAAAATATTTTGAGGTTTCTGGTTCCTGTACATACACTAAATCACAATTTTTTTTCATTCCCTTTAATAAGGGGGTGGGGGGTGGTAATGGGGGTGGCTAATGCCAAAAATTTTTTTGAGACCTTAGCTTGTCTTGTATATACTAAATACCAATTTTATGGACTCTTACCTGCTTGATTGACCTATTTACCCCAAATTTACCCCAATTTACCCCCCAACCCTTCGACTGAACCAGCTGAAAATATAATCTAGTTCTAGATCTCGTTAAAGTACATATGTGTACCAAATTTCAAGTCAACATCTTAAACGGTTCCAGAGTAAACGTGCGCACAAAAAAAAGTTACAGACAGACCGACAGACAGACAGAAATTTTTTTTTCGCTCAAACTTAAAATCTCGACGTTTCATGACATTTTAAGGCTATTTGGACAATAAAAATTTTTTAAATTTTTTTTGTCGTTACTATACTTCCACTGGACGTGGAAGTAATATCAATTTTATGAACTCTTACCTGCTTGATTTACCTATTTACTCCAAATTTACCCCAGTTTACCCCCCAACCCTTCGACGGAACAAGATGAAAATATAATCTAGTTCTAGATCTCGTTAAAGTATATATGTGTACCAAATTTCAAGTCAATATCTCAAATGGTTCCAGAGTAAATGTGCGCACAAAAAAAGTTACAGATCGACAGACAGAAATTTTTTTTTCGCTCAAACTTGAAATCTCGACGTTTCATGACATTCTAAGCCTATTTGAACAATAAAAATTTTTAAAAATTTTTTTGTCGTTACTATACTTCCACTGGATGTGGAAGCAATAGTATATTTAGTGATAACCGAAAATTAATATCGTTACTAAGTAATCAGCAATAACCACATGGAGGCATGGGCATTTCTTGCAAGGAAATAAGAGAGCGGTACTGTTAGTAATGGAAAGAATATTTAATAACATGAAATGCTTCAAATATTAAGAGAAGTAAAATTAAAAGTTTCATAGGAATAACAAAAATAAAATATTTGTTCTAACTAAACTTAATAATAATTTGGAATATTATAAATTAGTAAAAATAAATAAATAAAGACAATTAATCGATGAGAAAACTAAAATAATAACAAATTTCAATTTTAATAAAAGAAATAAATAAAGGAGGATTACATTAAAAGGTTTCATGGAAAGTTTAATAAAAAGTGTTACGGCGGAAACTAGATTTAGTATTACTGAAGGTAGTGAAAGTCACTGCACATGTTGACCAACTTGTCCAATTCCCAAACTTTGTAAAAATAAAATATCTAAAGTCTGTTCGCTGATAGAATCCCAGTCGTATAGTGTGAGGAATATCGTCCGGAGCTCTATCCTTCTTTGTCTTTATTAAAAAATCTGTAACGTAAGTTTTAATCTTTGTGGTCAAGTTATGACCGACGTGCGGCATTTCTATTGTTCGACAAAAAACCAATTTGCATAATGTGTGTGGCCGTTGAATGCGGCTGGCGATTTTCTCGGAAGTCAAGCATATCGGGTATAGTGCACTTATTTCAATTAGTGCCTAAGAGGGCAATTTTAATCTTGTTCTATTGTTAAAATAGTAAACATGCATCCTGGTGAATTTTTAAATCCGCAATCACAGCAGTTAGTATTAAATTTGTTGGAATATTTCCAAAAGGAAAATGAAAAAGGTGGACCTTAATTGTCAATAAAAGCTGTTCAGAGGCGAGTGGGTGAGGCTTTAAAAATCGATGAAAAGACTGTAAGAAAAATAGTTAAAAACGACAAAGAAAATGTGGAACCTCAAGCTTCGGTTAAACGGAATCGTAAAAAGTCCAAAAGAGAGTTATACGATGCTGTAAAATATGAAATAAAAGATGTTATTTACGATATGGTGTCTGATCATAAACATATTTCCTTGGCTATCCTTTTAGAAGAGCTAACATCTAGAGCAATAGTTGATATTGGCCGCACCAGTTTAATAATAATAATAATAATAATAATAATAATAATGGTTTATTGATGTTAAGACACTGGGTGTGAACATAGGTCATAAGATTAAAAATTAATACAAACAAGTTAAAACTAGAATAAAAAGATAAAACTTGACAAAGGACAAAAACTGAATAAAAGAAAACTACAGACTAAAAATGAGATCCTCAAAGTTATCTTGGAGGTATTCCTCAAAGGTGTAAAACACTTTTAATTTCAAATAAGCTTTTAGCTTCGTTTTGAATTGGTTTATATTTAATTGTTTGATTGCCTCTGGCAAGACATTAAAAAATTTGATGCAGTAATAACCGGTACCGTCTCTGGTTCTTGACAGCCTGTGAAAGTTTGGTACGACATTGTTGTTATTTCTTGTTTCATAATTGTGAACATCACTATGTTTGTTGAGTAGGTGTTCATTTTTTTTTGTATGTATAAGGCATTCTAGTATAAAAATGCATGGTAGCGTAAGTATATTAAGTTTTTTGAAAGTTTGCCGACAGCAGTCTCGGTATTTCAATTTATCTATAATTCTGATGCATCGCCTTTGTAATCCAAATATTTTAGATGCGTGAGCGGAGTGTCCCCAACTGAGGACGGCATAACTTATATTTGAGCGTATGTGACCATAGTATGCTGTTATCAAAACTTCTTGGCTGACTGAATTCACTAGGTTCCTGACTAAATAAATGTTTCTCGAAATTTTTGTTGAGATGTTTGATCCACGTGTTTTTCCCAAGTCAGCATAGGATCTAGGTGGATACCTAAAAATTTTACTGATTAGTTTTTTGTATCTTCGTTGTGGTTTTTTGTAGGTCGTAAGCTAAATGTAAGATGTTGCGTCTTGTTATCATTTATTCCTAGTGTGTTAGCAGCATACCAGGTTTTTATATTTGATTGTGTGTTCAAAGATTTAGTCTTGACAAGATCAAGCGATGAATCCTGTTGTACCTCAGTGGTGTCATCTGCGAATAAAATTAGATTTGCACTGGGATCGCAGTTGGGCAAATCGTTAATATAAATTATGAAAAGAGCGGGACCTAGCACCGATCCCTGCAGTACTCCGTGTAGGACGGTTTTTTTATTAGAATGTGTGTTATTGTATGTCATGTACTGACATCTTTCTGTGAGGTATGATTTAACAAGACTCAAGCTGTTCTCATCAAAACCATATGCAGATAATTTCCTTATGAGCGTATCATAAGATACACTGTCAAAGGCTTTTGTCAAATCGTAAAAGGATGCAAATGTGAACACATAATTTTCAAACCCATCGTTAATTAGTTGAGTGAGGTTATTAATTGCTGTTGATGTCGATTTGCAGTTTCGGAACTCATTTTGACATGGACTAAATAAATTGTTGTTCTCAAAGAATTCCACTATTTGTGTTTTTAAAAGAGACTCAAAAATTTTAGAAAAAATAGGTACCAGTGAGATCGGTCTGTAATTTGATGGGTCTTCGTAGGATCCCTTCTTGAAAATAGGAACTACTCTTGTTATTTTTAAGCTATTTGGAAATATATTGGCTTTTATACATAGATTTATTAGTTTAGTCATTGGTATACATATTAAGTTTACCAGAGTTTTGACAATTTTGACTGAAATGCCGTAATGATCTTTGCTCTTGCTATTTTTTAACTTACTAATGCTCGCCCTTACTTCATTATAGGTAACATCTCTGAATTTAAACACTGAGTTTTCATTTATTTTAATGTAATCTGTTGGGTCTTTATTTACTTTTGGGACACTTTTGATCACCTCGTCAGCTATGCTTATAAAAAAATTATTAAAGTCGTTGGCACTTAATTCACTGCCTCGGGGGGCTTTTGGTGTTTGACTGTTACTCTTGATAATGTCCCACATGGCGCGTTGTGAGTTGCTGGAGTTCCTGATGTATTCGTCGTGTGCTCTGCGTTTAGAGGTATTTATCTCAGCACGGTAGCTATTCCTGTATTTTGTGACTGTTTTTTTTGTTATTATTTCTGGATTTGATTTGTTCACTTCTTTTAAAAAGTTTAAAGTATCGCGCATTTGTCTTAGGTTTTCATTGTACCATTCAACTTCTTTTTCCGAACCGAAAGTGCTAGCAGACTTGGTTTTCATAGGAAGGGTTACCTCAACAGCTTCTATTATTAAATCTATAAATGTATCTAGTTTTTCATCACAATTTACATTTGGGTCATTGATAAAGTCCCAGTCAATATTTTCAATTTGGTTGTAGAGCTTAAGTAGCCCATAGTCCGTGATTGGCCTATAGCTTACTCTAGCGTTACTATTAGCTTTTTTCTTTGCCATGTCAAAATGAAAAGAGATACCTAGGTAGTCTGACAGGTTTGTGTCAACAATTTTAGCAGAGTAGATGTTCGTTGGAAGGTTTGTAAATATATTATCAAGGCATGAGTTATGCCTGGTATTTTGATTTATTGTTTGATGCAGTCCATACGAGTCCAAAAGGTTACAAAGTTGTAAAGCTTTTGGGTCACCTGTATTAAATTTTACGTTAAAATCACCTGTTATAATAGTTCGCATTATATAAAGTTCGTTTATATAAAGTGATTCAAAAATTAGGCTTTTCCTTTAAAAAAGATGACAATAGAAAAGTACTGTGTGAAAGACCACAAATTTATCTAAAACGGCTAGAGTTTTTACACAAATACGTAAAAAATTTGAAAAGTAATGAACCCGAAGATGTAGTGTTCTTAGACGAAACTTGGATCTTTAGCAGAAGAGGATTAAAACGTTCTTGGCAAGATGATTCCACTAATCGAAAAGGCATCGTACAGCTACAGAAGGTAAAAGATTTATACATGCAGGATCTATTCATGGCTTTGCTGAAGATGCGAGTTTAGTTTTCTCCACCAAGATAAGTCAGCAGCTTACCGTGACAACATGAACTCTGAAAATTTTGAAAAGTGGCTCACAGAGAGACTTTTGCCGAGGTTACAAAATTCAAGCATTATTTTTTTAAATAATGCTCAGTACCACTCTCGGGTTGAAGAAAAACAACCAACCTGATCTTGGACGAAACAAAAAATACAAACATGGTTAAAGACCAAAAACAGATTTCTGTGATACCACATTTAAAGCTGAATTGCTTGAAATAGCTGGAGCTAACAGAATAGAGCAATACTATGTTGTCGACAATTTAATTAGAGAGCATGGACATGAAAGTACTGCAACTTCCCCCATATCACTGTCAGTTCAACTCAATAGAACTTGTTTGGGAAATTTGTAAGGAGTACCTATTACAGCAAACACATAGGGAAAGGTGGTTTTAGTGATGAAGCCGTTTTTGCTATGTGGAATGAGGCTTTATCTCAAGTGTCGAGCTCAATTTGGTCCAAGCGTGTAAATCATATAAATAAATTGATTTTAGAGACATATGATCAAGAGGTTCATACTGAAGAAGTTATGCCACTCATTATAAGTGTTAATAATAAAAGCGACGATGAGGACTCGAAAAGATTAGACATTGACGAAGCAAACTAAATTTATTTATTTATCTTATACTAGGTATTTGTATTTTACTGCTATATTTGTTTTATATAGGGTTCGGCATATTTACTTAAATTTACAATAGATTATATATGCTTATAATTTCCTTTAAATAAATCTAATTATACGGTGTGTCCCACTTTTCACGGTAACACCTACGTAGCTCAGTTATTAATAAATCGATTTATTAAACTTGAAGGTAACTAAAAGCGCATATACCTATTTAATTTATTCCATAGGGGATGAAAATAGGGTAAATTTTCAGGTAAATTGTATTAGGGATTTTTTTTTAAAGATTACCACCATCATAGGGCATCCTTGAAAACCCCTTTGTGCCAAATGAACCTACGGCATCTTAGTTCAGACGTTTGTGACGTCACAGGAGTTCGACAAAATATTTCACTAGTAAATATTCTGCCCTCTAGAAGCATATCTACTAACTGTGCCCATGTCAGGGCTACTGCTGTTTCGATTGTAATGGATATCAGCCGCTAGATGGAGCCTGTCATTTTTGTTGCATGTCGTGGTTTTATAAATCTCGTCATGTACCAAGAGTGAACAAATGCCTCGTTACAGCCGTCTCAGACCTACCTTGCACTGACGAGAGCCAATAGCTCGAAACTGCAGTCTGCAAGTGGTATGGGGTGGCTGGCACGAGAGCTCCTTTGAATGGGAATAAGTCTTTCGGCTGGTGTCTATTACAATCGAAACTTAGCGTTTTGTGGCAATACATAGTTATTGTACTTAACGCGGCCAGGCTTGTAACTCGTAATTCAGCGCTCGGCGGGGCATTAGTCCGGAGAATAGCTGTTGGTTGCAGTCTGGTTTCTTATTCCTTATATATTTAAGGAAACATATAGAGGAGTTCGACAAAATATTTCACTAGTAAATATTCTGCCCTCTAGAAGCATATCTACTTTATTCTATAATAATCATATAACTTCGCCGAAATAACGTGAATTGTAAAATAACATATTTCAATGTAAATAAAGACATTTATTATTATTATTATTATTATATTATGGTTTTCAGTATCAATGTTACACTTACTAAAGTAAGCGTAAAACAACATAGTTAGGGATTGGCTACAAAAGGTCCTGGTCCTGAATATGGTGAAAAAATGGACCGATGAGGAAGGGCTGAAAATCAGTCCTTAAAAGAAAAGACCAGAACCGGAGGAACTGCTTCCTCTAGTTCTCCAAGACACAATTACAGATGTCAGGGGAGATAAAGTACCTTGGAGTCATTATATAATGATATTTATATTTATATGTTTCGTACTATCTAAGTCTGATTATACTAGGACTCTATCCTAGTATTATTATACTCTTCGCAAAAACGAAGAGTATATTGTATTTGATCGGCACATTTCTAAATCAGTAAATATCGCTCGTAGAGAAAAATTTTTTTATATCGTGATGTTAGTGAACGAATTCTGAACAACTTTCAAAATGTCCGTCTGTCCGTCCGTCACGTTTCTTGTAAGCACGATAACTCAAGAAAGAAAAATCCGATTGTATTGAAATTTGGAGAGTAACTTGGTGTTAGCTAGAGGAAGAACCTTATTGTTTTTTAACAAAATAGATTGGTAAATAAAAAAGTTATTAGTAATTTAAAATTTAAAAAAATATTTTTTACATTTTTTTATGGTTTGTAATAAATAGAAACCTGGCGAAATGTTATTTCCTATCACTATTTTTTTTTTAATAAATTTTACTAATGTGTGTTTCCTAATAATCACAATCAATTTTCTAATGGTATATATTACACTCATTAACAATTTTAGCAATAAGAAATGGTGGTGTAGCGGCAAGAGTTTCGTCTCGCAATCTGTTCGAACGGGTTTTTTCGTTTAATTCTGTTTTCCCGTATCAGCAACCAAAAATTTTGTAAGTGCAGTGCAAGTGTTAGTTTTAAGTTTTTTATTCATTAGTTTTAGGCTCGTACGAGCACATTCCCTAATTTTAACCTAGTTTTAAGTCTGCCTAAGGCGGACAGGTGACCTAGCTGCAACAAGCATTATCGTTAAACCAAATCGGACCCGCCTCGTCCAACCACACATTTTCCACGACGCTACGCGCCGTGGTTGTCTGGTTGGCTCCGGGCCGGGATCCGATGAGGTGCATTCTTGTAACAAGAAATGTCAAATAAATTTGTTCTCTCTCTCTCTCTCGTCTCGCAATCCAAGGGTCCCGGGTTCGATCCCTCACATCGTGATTTTTTTTTTCACAACAAAGTTGGTATCACAAAATTTAGAATGTCCAAAAACTAACATTATTTACAAGAAAAATGCGAAGAGTATCCTATAGAATGTGTAACAATTATATAAAAAGCTCAGTAAATCGGCGAAGAGTATAATGCTTCCACTAGTTTGTTAGTATTTTTATTTATATTAGTTTATATTTTTCTATCTGACATGTCAAAGCACCACGGTGTAATTTTTTTTGACTAATAAATTATTATTATTATTATTATAGACTCCAAACTTACCTGGAACCAACATCTGGATAGAATAATACATAAGTCTGCAACATGAAGATGATTGTTTGGCAAGACATGAGGGCTCAAGCCTGGTATGGTGCACTGGCTCTATACCAGTGTAATAAAATCCACCATCACATACGCTGCTTTAGTTTTGGAGGGGGCAAGGCTACTCAAACAACAGTAGCTAATAGGCTAAACTAGGTGCAGAGACTGGCCTGGCTGGGAATTACAGGTGTTATGAAAAACAGCCTTGGAGGGCCCATTATACCTCCCTCCACTCAACTTGGTGATACAGGGGAAGGCCAGAATGGGTGTTTACAGGCTATAAAATTACCTCTCGGAGGTAATTCAGGACACATGAGGATAGTTAACACTTGAGGATAGTTAACATTGTTGTGAATCCTCTATTAAGCATGAAGTCGGACTATATGGCACCAAAAATTACATTGGAGATAGGAAGGACTGGAATGACAGGAGCTCCTGATACATTACACAACACAAAGGCTTGGCCTGGTATACTGACGAGTCCAGGATGGAAACAGGAGCTGGAGCAGGAATACATGGTGAAAAGCCAAGGGCGAGTATAAGCCTCTCTCTTGGACAGCACTCCACTGTGTACCAAACAGAGAATTCTGGCTATACACAAACGTGTATGCGAGAATATCAAGAAGGCAAGGAAAAAGTTGATGAACTTGCTAGACAAGGAGGAGCTAATTCTATGGCCCAGAACCTGCGCTGGGCATCACAAAAGACTCGGCCAGAAGGGTGATCAAAGACTGGATCAAGAGTAAACAGAACCGCTACTGGAGAGATATTCCCGGAAATCGATATGGGAAAGCACTTATCAATGGACCATGCCCAAAACAAACTAAAGAACTGCTCACAAAGAACAGGATGCAATTGAGAACCATAACAGGTCCTCTGACAAGACACTTTCCCGTTAAAAAGTACTTGCATATAATCGGAAAGTTTGCTGGCGACCTTAACTGCAGATTGTGCGGTAAGGTACCAGAAACTGTGGAGCAGTTTATATACGACACTGAGGCATTGCCCCGCACAAGATAATAATAATGATAATAACTTTATTGTCGTATCATCTTATAAAGATATTGACAATGTCATATATTAGGTATAAAAGATAGAATAGCAATAATTAATAGACAAGCATAACAATAATAAACACAATGTAAAATCTTATGAATTAAATGATTAAAATAAATAAAAATAAAACAGAGGTAACATATTCAAAAATGTAAAAAACAATGCAATAATGTAGTTTAAACTACTTATTGTAGTATTCTTGGATAGAGTAAAAACAGTTGTCGAGAAGGTAGTCCTTTACATATTTTTTAAATTTGCTTACCGAGTTAATGTGCTTAAAAGAGTTAGGTAGGTGATTGTATATATCACTACAGAAGTAATAAGGTTTTTTTTTATACATATACAAATTAAAGTTTGAAATATAAATGTTACTATTTGACCTAGTGTCATGATGATGTACCGAGTTATTTTGTGGAAAATTTCCTTTGTTCATTTTTACAAAAATTAGCGCTTGGTAAATGACTATACAAGGGAGTGGCAAAATATGATGCATTTTGAAAATGGGCTTACATGATTTAAGAGGACCCATAGAAAAAATCTTGCGTATTCTTTTTTGTATCACAAAAATTCGATTTCAGTTGTCTGGCCCCAGTAAATTACCATATAGTTTAGTTGTGAGCACGGTGTATTAAATAGGTGGTCCGACGTACGGCACTTTCCTATTATAATAATGGCTTCATAAGTGCATGGTTTCTATTTACTTTAGTAGATGGCGCGAGCAATAAGGTCCTACAATTACCTGGGCATGTGCATCGTATAACTAAGATAACCTCAAATTTTAAGTTTTTTTCATTTATTATCATTTTTAATGTTTGTATAGCCATTTTTAGCTTGGAGCCATACTGGCTCCAAGCAAATATTCAAAAACACTGCTAATTATAGGTTAGATTCCTAACCCGCAAAAAGTGTCTTATTTTATTGTGACAAACTATCTAAAACTTCATACACATTACGTTGAACTTGATTTTGGTTGAAAGTACAGGAACCAGGCAGAAATTTTAATAATAGCTACGTAATACTTGTAAATCTTAAGAAATATATATTTTTGAGGTTAGCGACACGTGCAATGCTGCATGTAGTGTTGTATATATTCTTTCAAAGTTTTAATTTAGCTACTTAATGTCAGATGTCACTGGACTCTTGTTTCACTAAACAAAAACAAAAGGCCGGGAATGTATGCAACACTGTATGCACGTATGCACAGAACCTGTAAAATTATCTATCTATGCGTAAGTAATGAGAGAACTTATTGGTCCTGCCATCTATTACATTATGTACAAAGTAAGCACTTATGAAGCCACTGTGAGGGCTGTCATTGCATCACCTATTTAATACACCCTGGTTGTGAGTAAGCCAAGGCATAATAGACATTCATTAGGTTTTTAATATCTAAGATGTTTTTAAGATTAACAATAGCAAAGTAAGCACTATTTAATTTATATGGGCAAACACAACAGACCCGGAAACTATTAAAACTCGCCCATTTCAGTAGCTCAGGAGTATTAAAATGGGCAGTGTAAATTAAGACAGTGCAAATTAAATTAACACAGGGAGTCCCAGAAGTCTGCAGTGCTCTCAGAGTATTTTACAGACGAGCCCCAGGAGGGGTTTTAGTCAGTTAGAGTCAAAAAAAAAAGGCTTAAACTTACTAAATTAAGCTTAACATTAAAGATACAAAAAACAATAATATTATTATTATATTATAGATATTTCATTTTTATAAAGTGTGGGAATTAGACAAGTTGGTCAACATGAGCAGTGACATTATACTACTTTTAATGATACCAATCTAGTTTTTGCATTCACATTTTTTTGCCAAACTCAATTCTTATTAAATGACAGTATAAATATACCACTGGTGTCAAATTAAGCATAAAAAAAAAGTGAATGAATTGTCTTGCTGCAGCTATTTTATCGTTTTAATATGTTTTAGGGCTGACAATAAGTGTAATGAGAAGTTTTGGATTAAATCTGTCTATTGCTTTATATAAAATAACAATTTATGTTGCAAAACTTAAATTTTCTGCTATTTTCCTTATTATATCCGGTCCTAGTAATCGCATCGCAAGAATAAACGTACTAAATTGTTCGCAATGAAATTTTGAAGAAAGCTAGACTTGTAGATCTAGTTTTATTTGGAATTTTATTGCGGACAGTTTGGTATTTTTATTTTTGCCATATAGTTACTAGGACCGGAGATAATAAGGAAAATAGAAAAAGGGCATAGCCGGGTAAGCATGGTGTGACTGCCCCCAAGCGTCTGGTGCTTATATTTGTGCAGTAGGAAGCAATCTTGGAAAGTAGTAATTTCACAAAATATTAGCCCGAAAAAGGGACCGGTTTGGGGTGAGTAAGGGAGGGTTGATTTTAGCAAAACTATTTTTTTTCTAAGAAACGGCGCATTCAATCGTTTTGTAAAAAATATATGTTAAAGACCTACTGAGAAAGTACTAAATAAAAAATCATGCTCAAATTCCGAAAACAGATACATTAAAAAATACATATATATTGTCGCGTGTTTCCACCCTTCGGAAACCACCCTCGCAAAATCCGTGGGTTCCAAAAATTATAACAAGAGACGTCCACTAACACACTTTATTAAATATTTACTGGATACTTCACAATACTATTATTAATTTAAATACACTTTACTGACTAAAAATCACAATGTTTATTACTTTGTTTATCTTTGAACTCTTAACCTCACTTTCTATACTTTCTGAACTACTCGCCGAGAATGCGGTCGGTCTTTTATACTTAAAAATGACAGATCTCGATTTTTCTGTGATGACGCCACCATTCTCTAGATAATTCCGGATGTCACTTTGGAATCTTCTGGTAGGTTCTTTTTCGAGTAGGTGCAAATACATCATTCTAGGGTTGTAACACATTACACTGCCCCCTCCTTAAGCCTGAACGTCCCGGTCAGGCAGTTCAGCCTCTTTCGCGTACTTCGCCAGTCTATCCAAGTGTACGATCTTCATCTTGGACTTTTTGTTTCGTTGAATACGATAGACGACATCATTAATTCGGGTAATAACAGTATACGGTCCATCCCAAGGAGGTTGAAGTTTCGGGGATCTCCATTCCTTCCGCTGTGGGTTGTACAGCCAAACCAGATCCCCCACCTTGAATCCCCCTGTACTGGCATTCTGATCATAACGAGCCTTCAATCGGTTACTAGTTTTGTTTATCTGCTCTCGGTCATTCTTCGGCTGTTTTCGACTTCCATTTCTGTAATTGCTCATGGAAAATGGTTCCCCACGGGCAGCACAATTCTTACACGTGCGACACCAGGCCTCCACATCCTGGCGACTATTAAGCCAATAGAACTGTTCCCGTGCTCTACTCAATGTCTTGTTTATGCCGAAGTGTCTGCTGGATGTTTCACTATGTGCTTCCTGGAGTACTTCTGGTACACGACACCTGGGAATCACTAGACGCATGGCAACCTGCTTCCCATCTGGGCTTTCCCATGCTCTCCTCAAAAGCCCATCTACGACCATAAGTGAATCCCATTGTGACCATAAAGCCTTCAGCCCCACTTCTTTGTTGGAAACATCCTTCCATGCTGGACGCGTTCCGCCTTCTTTTGCTCTCAACATGGGTCCGATTTCTACATCGCGCAATTGCTCTTGCCTCAGAGTTTTCTTTGTCCAACTGTCTGGAAGATCGACCTTGACAATATTGACTTCAACCATGTTCGGCAATTTTCCCACCTGAGGGTAGCGCTTGCAATCTTCCTTGTCTGGTTTTCTGGATAATGCAGGAGTTTTGACTGCCTGCGTTGTCAACAGCCTGGTTTTCTCACATTGGTCGTTCACTTTTGACAAAATAAATTGTTCGTTCCCAATCCTTAACATTCGCTTTCCTACGTCAACAATAAATCCATACTGTTCCATAATGTCCAGTCCCAAAATGAAGTCATCCGTAATGTCAGCCACGATGACCCTGTGGTCGAACCTCAAATGCCCAATCTGCAAACCCAGGTCTACTTCTCCATGAACCGTAGCCCTGTCCCCCGTAGCTGTCCGGACGATCACTTCTTCATTTTGCCTCTTGGTAATCTTTATGCCCGATATAAATCCTGGACGTACTATTGATGACGTAGTACCTGTGTCGATGGTAAACAAACATTTTCTTCCGTTCACATATCCATGCAACAACAGTCTGCTTGCGATTCTTCGAAGCTGGGAAATCTTAATTTCTCTGGGGGCACTGCATTCCCTAGCCAGAACAACCCCCCTGGTACTGTTTTCCTGCTCCTCTTCAAGATTCACAGCATTTACTCGACTCTCCGAATTCTGCTGTCGACAGTCTCGCTTCATGTGTCCTACCTTGCCGCAGTTGTAACATTTAATACCACCACTCGGCTTTCCTTTGTTTTTCTGTTTTTCCTGCTTTCCAAGGTCATCTAATTTATCCAATAGTTTGGTAAACATTTTCTGCATCTCAGTCAACAAGGGGTTCTGGTTCATTTCTGGTTGCGATTCTTCGAGAGTCACAGCTCGCACTCTCAACCTTGGAGTATCCCTGTAAGCGGCTTCTACTTCGAGTGCACGCACCAAAGCTTCGCTGCTACTTTGGTGTCTCGTCAGCCTCAGAACTCGCCTGACCTCTTCGTCCCTTATACCATCTAAAAAGGCCCCCACGGCTAATTGTTCCTGGAATTCTTTAGGTGCACTCGGATACGCCAGGTGTGCCAGTCTCTCTATCGCAGCTTCAAATTCTTGTAAACTTTCCCCAGCTTTTTGCATCCGGGATTTCAGCTGAGTCTGGTATAATTGGGCAAGGTGTTGATCGCCATACCTCAAGTCTAATGCAGCCTCCAAGACTTTAAAGTCCCTTTGTTTCTCAACTGGGATGGTTTGGAGCAACTCTGAAGCTTGGCCCCTTAATGCTAGAACTAATGCCATGGCCTTTTCCTCATTATCCCAATTGTTCGCACACGCTGCTGCCTCAAACTGCCTCTTGTACGTCGTCCAGGAACTTTGGCCATCAAAAGAAGGAGGTTTTAGTCGCTGTCCTGATGATGTTACTAGCTGGCCTCCTTTTTCTCTCAATTGTCGTTTAAGTCTCTCCATTTCTCCTTCGAACTCGCTCATTTTTCCTCTGATTTGACTAACTTCTGTCTCGACCACAACTACTTTGTCTTCGACCTTGTTTATCTCTTCTTTGACCTCACTCTTTAATTCTTCGTTGGCAGAAATGATAGCGTCCTGCTGTATTTTCATTTGTTCATTCAGAATTTTCCTTAATTCTTCTTGCCGTCTTTCTTGTTCCTCTTTTTCTTGTTGGCGTCCTATTTCCAGATTTTCCATCATTTTCTTTAATTCATCTCTTTCTTCTTGACATCTTTTTTCTTGTTCTTCTTTTTCCTCTTGATGTCGTCTTTCTTGTTCCTCTTTCTCTTCTTGACGTCGTCTTTCTTGCTCTTCTTTTTCCTCTTGATGTCGTCTTTCTTGTTCTTCTTTTTCTTTCTGACGTCTTGTTTCTTCATCCTCTTTTTCTTTCTGACCTCTTATTTCCTGATCTTCCATTATTTTCTTTAATTCGTTCCTTTCTTCTTGACGCCGTTTTTCTTCCTCCTGGCGTTTTCTTTCTTGCTCTTCTTTATCTACTTGACGTCGCTTTTCTTGTTCTTCTTTCTCCTCTTGACGTTTTTTCTCCTGTTCTTCTTTGTCTTCCTGCCGTTGCTGCGCCATCATTTTTTGGAATTGTTCGAATAAGTCCTGTATTTGTTTATCGGATGCCATACTTCTTGTTGTTACGGGCATACGATGAAATTAAAATAAAATAAATTTAACTGTCACGTCAATATCGGTAATGGAACTTCCCAGAAAAATCTCGAAATAGCACGATAAAGTCTTATCCAGAGTCTTTTGTCACTATCCAGTTCAGAGAATTTAATAATCTCCACTAATGTCCAAATAGAAAAGTTCTAGAAATTTTCACGCACTAAATGAGTCTTTTCCAGTGTCTCTATCACTTCTCAGTTCAAAGGATTTAATTATCACACTAATGTCCTAATAAAATGTTCTACAATGTCTCAAAAATGCACTTAACACTATTTTCCTGTCCGAAAATAACCCTCGAACAATGTCCAGTAAATTAGTCCACTGTGTTAGCACTAAACCTCGAGAATACTTCTCGAACACTCTAGCACAACTTCAGAGCTCCTCTTGTCATAAAATTCCGCTTTCTGACACCAATTTGTCGCGTGTTTTCACCCTTAGGAAACCACCCTCGCAAAATCCGTGGGTTCCAAAAATTATAACAAGAGATGTCCACTAACACACTTTATTAAATATTTACTGGATACTTCACAATACTATTAATAGGTGTTTTCTTTCTACCAACAATCTTAGCTAAGCTAAGTAGTTTTTCAGTCACGCCTGATGATGAGTGAAATATTCGTGTACCACAGTTTGCGTGGGACATTAAAACTACTTAGCTTAGCTAAGATTGTCGGTAGAAAGAAAACACCTATTAATTTAAATACACTTTACTGACTAAAAATCACAATGTTTATTACTTTGTTTATCTTTGAACTCTTAACCTCACTTTCTATACTTTCTGAACTACTCGCCGAGAATGCGGTCGGTCTTTTATACTTAAAAAATGACAGATCTCGATTTTTCTGTGATGACGCCACCATTCTCTAGATAATTCCGGATGTCACTTTGGAATCTTCTGGTAGGTTCTTTTTCGAGTAGGTGCAAATACATCATTCTAGGGTTGTAACACATTACAATATTATTTTCAAATTTTTTTTAGGGTAACTTATCCCTGGGGTACCAGCCTGAATTTTTTTCTGTAGCATGTCTATGGACTCACTTATGTTATATTTTTTTCCCAATCTTGTCCGAAGATTACGCCATACTTAAAAAAAATGCCGAAGTGTGCAGTGCCGTATGCATATTTTGTGGACAATTAACTCCTTGCAAGTAAAAAAGGCCAAACTGCAAAGTAAATATGGATATCTGAGTAGTGTATACATATTAGTGACTAGTGATTATGGAGATGGTGAACGTTGTAAGAGAAACCAACATAAAGCTGCAACGCTGACAGTTAATTAGATGCTCAATAGAGTTGACTCTTGCGCCGCAAAAATCAGTTTATAGCCGTAATGTTAAATATCATTAAGGGTAAAACCTAAAGTCAGCGGTACTATGGAGTACCTTGTCAAAGACTGTCATTATTAACATATTACCGTCGGCGGGGATAAGAGCTTGGTTGTTAACAATTTGCAGCACTAAATCGTAGCATTACTAACCTGAGAAGGATATAGATGTTAATCTTCCTCACTGTCATCTGCAATCACTGTACTCATGCTATCCTGGAACAATAGGGAGAGAACTTCTGCCAGTTTAGGTATGCTTGCTAGATATCATCCGTACGAAAGGTAATACACGACAGCAGCTACATGGGAACAACATCCAACAGTTTAATACCCATTGGCACATTCACAGAAATGTCTTCTAACGCCGACACTGTGGGGAATATAGTCGAGGAAACATCGGTAAACCTTCGTTTTGATGTGACGTGAACAAACTTGTATTTTGAGTACATTGGACTGGTCCTTAGCGTACTGAAGATTAAGTGTTCCGTCTTCATTTATGACTTCGAGGTACGAAATCGTTTGTTTATATTGATACGATCCGGTAAAAAACAGTTTTAAATCCGTCATTTCTGGGAAGTCCAGTACATCTTTGCTGGAAATATCTACAAAAGGCAGTTTTGCAATTTCTTTGAATGTGCCAGTGGGAATCGAACTGTTGGATGTTGTTCCCATGTAGCTGCTGTCGTGCATTATCTTTCGCAAAGACGATATCTATCAAGCATACCTAAACCGGCGGAAGTTCTTTCTCTATTGTTTCAGAAGGATAGCATGAGTGCAGTGATTGCAGATGACAGTGAGGAAGATTAACATCCATATCCATCACAGGTTAGTAATGCTACGATTTAGTGCTGCAAATTATTAACAACACATGACTGTTAAGACCAAGCTCTTATCCCCGCCGACGGTAATATCGATAGTACCGCTGACTTTAGTTTTTACCCTTAATGATATTTAACATTCCGGCCATAAACTGATTTTTGCGGCGCAAGAGAGTTAAACTCTATTGATCACCTAATTAACTGTCAGCGTTGCAGCGTTATATTGGTTTCTCTTACAACGTTCACCATTTCCATAATCACTAATCACTAGTATGTATACACTACTTAGGTATCCATATTTACTTTGCATTTTGGCCTTCTTTACGTGCAAGGCTTTAATTGTTGACAAAATATGTATACGACACTGCACACTTCGGCATTTTTTTTAAGTATGGCGTAATCTTCGCACAAGACTGGGAAAAAAACATAACATAAGTGAGTCCCCAGACATGCTACAGAAAAAAATTCAGGCTGGTACCCCAGGGATAAGTTACCATAAAAAAAATTTTAAAATAATATGTTTTTTTTACTGTATCTGTTTTCGGAATATGAGCATGATTTTTTATTTAGTACTTTCTCAGTAGGTCTTTAACATATATTTTTTACAAAACGATTGAATGCGCCGTTTCTTAGAAAAAAAATAGTTTTGCTAAAATCAACCCTCCCTTACTCACCCCAAACCGGTCCCTTTTTCGGGCTAATATTTTGTGAAATTGCTACTTTCCAAGATTGCTTCCTACTGCACAAATATAAGCGCCAGACGCTTGGGGGCAGTCACACCATGCTTACCCGGCTATGCCCTTTAATTCTGCAACATAAATTATTTAAATTGTATGTGAAGCAATGGACATCAGATTAAACCTAAAACTACCTAAAACAAATTAAAACCATAAAATCGCTGCAGCAAAACAATTCCATTCGAAATTTATTTTCACTCCACTATACGTATAACAGTACATACGAAACAGAGCTGATTTTGTACTGCGTTAGCACGTGTTTATTATAGTAAAAATCTGGGTAGGGTTATCAACATGGCGAAATGAGTGCGATCATAAAATTACATGTGGTAGAAATATAACAACTAATTCGTCACGTATTTCTCTCTAGACATAACATGCAATGTAATAATTATTTTTGAAACAATAATATGACCATTCTGTAATATTTCCCAGAGAAATTAAGGTGCCAACACATATTTCATGTTTCACATTTCGTATGCATATGTCTTCATTTGTCCCTCATTTAGAGCTTTCTTTGCAATTTTTTCATTCCTTTATATCGATGTGGAGAACTATAATAATTTTGTTGCGCTACTGAGCGAGCATTAAATGCTACATCTTAGAGTCAAAGATATGGCGTACAGTGCTTGTTCTCTGCCGTCATCAACAGTAACATTACATTAATAGTATTCATATTTAGAATATAATAGAATAGTATATTTCTCATGTTGGATATACATAGTATATATATGAACGTCACAAAAAATATATATATCTAAAGTGATTAAAAACAGTAAAATTACAATTAATAATAAATATAACACATTTTGATATCAAAAAACACAGAACACGTGGTCACAAAAAAAATCATCACAGATTTCTTTAGGTATTTTTCAGTAATACTACTGTGGCTGATAATTTAGATATTCCTCAACTGAGTAGAAACTGTAAACAGCAAGAAATTTTTTCAGACAAGAGTTAAATTTATTTGGGGAATCAATGGCTTTGATTTCTGGTGGTAACTTATTGTACATTTTAATACCTGCATGATATGGAGATTTTATTAATTAGTCCTCGATTTTGAACACCTTATTAATCAGATTCTTGGAGCCAGAGGCTCAGATCAGATAAGTTTTTAACCCCCGACACAAAAAGGAGGAGTGTTACAATAGTACAGTAACTAGAGGTTTTGACTTCGGAATAATATCATATAAATTAGGAAGTTTTCATTTTTCTCATTTTCTCGTAATAAATAGTCATAAAAATCTAAAAAATATCTGTAATTTTTTTTTAATTATAAAAAAGTTATCATCCTTCAAAGTTTAAAATGCCGCGTTCATCTGGTCTGAGGCTAGATTACGTCATAGTACATAATTCCGTCAACAGCATTCAGTGTTATTCTTACTGAATGAGAAGTTTTAACCTCACTAAATGAACATGAGCGAGCGCGCACACTAAATAAAGGGAATGGACTTCAGCGAGAGCGAAGTATTCAAATAAGAAGTTAAATAAGTTCGTGAGTTTTTAAGATATCGAGAT
This sequence comes from Rutpela maculata, assembly GCA_936432065.2. NCBI lineage: Eukaryota > Metazoa > Arthropoda > Insecta > Coleoptera > Cerambycidae > Rutpela > Rutpela maculata. The sequence goes on from OW386286.2 coordinate 109,642,837, forward strand.
GATTTTTTTTGTTTCGCTAGTTAACTGAAAGACTACTAAATGAGGTTGAATGTACATGATGTTCCTAAAATAGTAAACTTCCTAATTAGATTTCATTCATTTTTAGCAACATAAGTACACTAGTAAGTGTATCGAAGAAAAGTTTCTATATTATGCGGGGGCTTGCTAATTTATAGGGAGTGGCGACTAAAAAAGAAAAACAAAAACAAAGCTGAAAGAGACTCAAATTTTGAGAAGAAAAGGTTCTATACAACTTTTCATATAAATTGATAGTCTTTAAGTTATAACAAGAAGAAAATTTGGATTTTCGGTCGAAAAAGAGGATTTCAAATAGATTTTTGTCAAGTAACTCAAAAGGTATTACATTGAGCAAAAAATGCTAGACAAATAAGAAAGCTACTAAACTGAGGATAAAGTTCATTTTTTTTTTTCTAATTTCTGTAAAGTTAATGATTTCGGAGATCTAGAAGTGTAAAGGTGGCGTCCGAGCGTCTATAAAACGAAGTATTTAGTTTAAATATTGAACATCTTAGGAACTATGGCACTTTGTTAAAAATTTTAAAAATCAAGATGAAAGTCTATTAATTATAGGGTTTCAAATGATTTTTTGACTATTTCTATAGCATAAAAAACAAAGAAGTTATGATAGAAACAATGTGCTTTTACACATTTTTTCAATAAAAACGTCGCTATTTTGTTAATGTAAGTAGTCAGTAATTAAAAAAATAAAATTCCTAGATACCGTTTTTTGTTAACATATGGTATGACGTAGACACTCAGTTTTAGTCTGCTTTAGAAAAAAATGCATTTTAAAGTGTAAAGGGATTTTAGAAAAAAAACGTAACATTTTTGTTTCTTTGCAAATATCTTAATAAATATCAGTTTTAGCGAAAAAATGGTGGACAACAAAAATTAAGCTTATAAACTGAGAATGAATTTGTTTTTTTTTTATTTATTTGTTTAGGGTTGTAGCTTCGGAGATATTTAATTTTATAGATGGCATCCGATTGTTTTTAGGATGAAGTATTTAGTTTAAATGTTGAATATCTTACAAACTGTGACACATCCATCAAAAATTCCGAGGAATAAAATTAAAAATAATTAATCAATATTTAAAATGATTTTTTATGTGTTTCTACATCACAAAAAATAAAGAAGTTATGGCCGATACATTGTGCGTTTTCATACTTTTTTTAACAAAATGTCGCGACTTTGTAATTGTTTTTGCTCATTAAAAATTTTTTTTTTGATTAATATATTCTTATTTTATTAACCAATCAAAACGTACATTTTCAAAAAAATCGACCAATAGGATTTTGTTTAAAGTGAGAAAAACGGCTATCGATTAGTGGAAAAAATCGAGAAAAATGTATGTTACTTTTTTCGTAGTAGCCATGTGTCAAACTAAAAAAGTCATTGAAATGATTAAAATCTGACATTTCACGTTTTCGTCTTGATTTCTGTACACAAAATGAATGAGAAAAAGCGATTTGGTGATGTTTCACAAGAAAATATTAACGAAGCTATGAATGAAAGTGTCCCAGTTAAAACGAGAAACACTAAAAATTCGATATGGAAACAATTTAAATCTTTTTGCAAAGAGCATTATCACCTCGAAAAAGATACGACTACTATGATGAACTTGCAAATATTTTGACTGACTGGGATTCATGGTGTATTAAATAGGTGGTCCGACGTACGGCACTTTCCTATTATAATAATGGCTTCATAAGTGCATGGTTTCTATTTACTTTAGTAGATGGCGCGAGCAATAAGGTCCCACAATTACCTGGGCATGTGCATCGTATAACTAACATAACCTCAAATTTTAAGCTGTTTTCGTTTATTCTCATTTTTAATGTTTGTACAGGCATTTTTAGCTTGGAGCCATATTGGCTCCAAGCAAATATTTAAAAATTCACGCAAATAACTTTTCAATATTGTTGATTGATAAAAATAGACTGCTAATTATAGGTTAGATTCCTAACCTGCAAAAAGTGTCTTATTTTATTGTGACAAACTATTTAAACTTCATACACATTACGTTGAACTTGATTTTGGTTGAAAGTACAGGAACCAGGCAGAAATTTGAATAATAGCTACGTAATACTTGTAAACCTTAAGAAATATATATTTTTGAGGTTAGCTATGGCGACACGTGCAATGCTGCATGTAGTGTTGCATATATTCCTTCAATGTTTTAATTTAGCTACTTAATGTCAGATGTCACTGGACTCTTGTTTCACAAAACAAAAAACAAAAGGCCGGGAATGTATGCAACACTGTATGCATGTATGCACAGAACCTGTAAAATTGTCTATCTATGCGTAAGTAATGAGAGAACTTATTGGTCCTGCCATCTATTACATTATGTAGAAAGTAAGCACTTATGAAGCCACTGTGAGGGTTGTCGTCGGACCACCTATTTAATACACCCTGCTGGGATTATAACATGATAAAACACATTAGAAAATGTTTTTATTTTTTATTATAAATCGTTATTTTTAAAACATTAAATAAACAGTTTTGTTGTTTTAATAATTATTTTAGATAATATTTTTTAATCATATATTAATCTTCTGTAATACACACGAGGTTGATTTTCTACTTGGGTAAATTTTTTTTGAGTGACTCAAACCTGTTTTCCGTGAAAATTATGCTCGAATTAAGGGACATAGGAAAAATCGCTCCACTTCGTGTCGCGATTTTTCCATGCCCTTAATTCTCGAATAATTTTCATGGGAAAACAGGTTTTTGTCCAAAAAAAATTTACCCGGTAGAAAATCGACCTCTTGTGTATTAATACCTGAAAAATGCCTTTTTTCGTTAATATATAGATGCTCAATTTTTTTTTTGTCGGTTTAAGACATTTTAAAATTTACATCTGCCATATTAAAGCCACCATTTTGAATTTTTTTGTTATGGCTTCAGATTCATAATCATGTTGGATCTGATCTTCCTCAGGGAATACCTCTACCAAAAATTGGCCCCATTTTATTTATTTCTGGGTTTAGGCAAAATATTGCCTAGGTTGACTGGGGTGTATAGAACTAATATAATAATATCAAACAATTATCACTTTTTCAATAGTAACAGGTACGCCTTCATTCTTAAATAGTTTATTTAGGATTTTATCAGATCTTATTACTTTTGATGAATACTTTGCAGGTATCCCATGTTGTTTACTACCTCACAATTACCTATCCTTAACGTGGTTTTCATTTGCTCAGTCTATCATGACGATATTGTTTGAAGGTTGTTCAATGTATGGGCACATCCTCCTTTGCTGTAACTAAGGTGGCGAGGAAAAATTTTGGGAAAATTTCTAACCTAACCTAATAGAGTGAGATCCCAGAGCCGCCAGACCTACGTCATTTTAGCAAAGCTAATATTTTGACAACAAATAGTGTAATATCTAGTTAAGAACGTATGCGTATTTGCTAGTTTGAAAGTGGGGCCCTTTTGCAGAAAACAGGTACAAAAGGTACATAAAAATTTTACTCAGTACGTTAAATTACGATAGCTGGATTATTTTACAAGTGACACGCTAACTACATGGTGTAAGCGTCAACCTCCAAATCTTAAGGTTCAAGGTTCGATCCCTGAGCGTTTTCAGTTTTTTTTTTAAATATACGTACTAAGAAAAAAAGTTATGGCCAAAAATAATAAATATTTCCCTTTCGGTTGTCTTTTTCTTGGTAAACGCCACCTTAAGTTAATATTTGTTGAAAAAAAAAAGCTGAGAATGCTCAGGATCGAACCTAGGACCTTAAGATTTGGAGGTTGACGCTTACACCACGTCGTTAGTGTGTCACATGGAAAATAAACCAGCTATCATACTTTAACGTACTGAGTAAAATTTTTATGTACCTTTTGTACCTGTTTTCTGCAAAAGAGCCCCGCTTTCAAACTAGCAAATACGCATACGTTCTTAACTAGATATTATACTATTTGTTGTCAAAATATTAGCTTTGCTAAAATGACGTAGGTCTGGCAGCTCTGGGATCTTGGACCATAACTGTTAGTCTAAAAGTTAGGTTAAAATTGGGGGCAAATTCAAAAATGGGAAGAAAAACACTTTTTTTTATTTTAACTCTCCCAGGAAAAAATCCATTTTTGGGAAAATTTCTAATCTAACCTAACTTTTAGTCTAAAAGTTAGATTAAAAATTGGCGGTAAATTCAAAAATGGGAAAAAAACGGGTTTTTTTCATTTTAACGCTCCCCATTTTTGGGGAAATTCCCGATGAGGGAAAAAACCCATTGCCATCTCTGTCGACTACCTTTTATTGAGGTTGTCCTGGTCCTCTGGCAGCAGTTGCCCTTTGCCAAAAAGTGAGAACCTGGTTCTTTCTACAGCAGGACAGGTACGTAGAACCGTTGAGTGAAAAGTTTACCAAGAGGCGCAACCGTGTACTTGAAATCGTAGCCCAAGCAGGGTCTGATGTATAGTACGGCGCCACCGGTATTGGGGTCTAAGATCTTAGTCAGTTGCACAAACATCAGTTAGGTTAATGGCAGGCACTCGTATGGTTCATGTCGCGTAAATCGTCGCTTTTGATAAACAAGGAGATTTGTCTCTGCGCCAGAGACGGCTTCATATAGACATAATATTTAAATGCAAACACCTACTGAAACATTCAGAAAAACGACGAAATGGTGAAATATTCATCATTGCCAGCTACATTGTATTTTTAAATTTAACCTAAAAACGGTAATGATTCTTACAAAAACATGTAATGCATACCTAGCAAATAAAAAACAATTTTGAATCAAACACATACCTTCCTGTTCTGTTTAGTGTGTGGCGTGTTTATTATGTTTATTTTCATAACAATTAAATATAAAAACCCAATGAGCTGCTGGCAACATAAAACATTTTTTTCCCAGTAAAATAAACCATTTTGATATAACATTAAATAATACATAACAAAGAAAATTAAGTAAAAGTTCCATGTACCATGTGCATCACAAATGCGCACAACGTGATAAAGTGAATTTTATTACTTTCACATCCAGTGGAAGTATAGTAACGGCAAAAAAATTTTAAAAAACTGTCATTGTTCAAATAGGCTTAGAATGTCATGAGACGTCGAGATTTTAAATTTGCGCAAAAAAAATTCTGTTTGCCCGTAACTTTTTTGTGCGCATGTTTACTCTGGAACCGTTAAAGATATTGACTTGAAATTTGATACACGTATGTATTTTAACGAGAACTGGAACTAGATTATATTTTCATCTTATTCCGTTGAAGGGTAAATTGGGATAAAGGGGGGGTAAATAAGTAAATCAAGGATGTAAGAGTCCATAAAATTGGTATTTAGTATATATAAGAAAAGGTTAAGGGCTCAAAAAATTACTCCCATTACCACCCCCACCTCACTATTAAAGAGGGGTGGAAAAGCCTCAACATATTTTTTACTTCATTTGCCCCCTCTACCCCCCCTTCCACCCCCCCCCCCACTACCGATGTGACATATCGTTTTATAGGTTTTTGGAGTAGGCGATTTCAAATATTATGTTATTAAAGTTTCATAAATAATTTTCACATAGTGGAGTGCAATTTTTTTCTTCTTTGTGAGAGACTTGGATAGAAAACGTGGATCTGGAATTTTAAGGATTATTAACAGGTTGATAAATTGATACCAATGTTTCAAGGATAGATGAGGATATAGCAACGCGTCCTTGCGTGTGTATCTACCTTCCATGATTTTCAATTAAAATACCATGCAACCTGTTCGGTGTTTCTATTATTTTCTTTATTCTTTAATAAGTGGGTTATCTCGAGTAGTATATAGATGCGCAGTGGATTTCCTCGAGTACTATGGATGCGCGGTGGCTTTCCTCGAGTACTATAGATGCGCAGTAGGTTACTCCAAGTAATATGGATGCGCAGTAGATTTCCTCGAATAAAATGGATGCGCAATGGGTTACCTTGAGTAGTATGGATGCGCAGTGGGTTTTCACGAGTAAAATAGATGCGCAGTAGGTTACCTCAAGTAGTATGGATGCGCATTAGGTTTCCTCGAGTAACATGGATGCGCAGTGGGTTACCTCGAGTAGTTTGGATGCGAAGTTGGTTATCTCGGGTGATATGGATGCGTAGTAGGTTTCCTCGAGTATAATGGATGCGCAGTGGCTTTCCTTGAGTAGGTACTGTTGATGCGCAGTAGGTTACCTATACGGATACGCAGTGGGCTTCCTCGAGTAAAATGGATGCGCAGTGGGTTACCTCGAGCAGTATAGATGCGTTTCCTCAAAGAAAGTGCTTGAAGTAGATTACTTCCACCGTGTAGTCCACGGCACATTATGATTGTTTATATTTGTGTCATGCCATTTTCTACGTATTGCTCCCACTTCCAGTATAAGTGTAGTAATTTTGAAAACATTTATTTAAATAGGCTTAGAATGTTATGACATGTCGAGATTTTAAGTTGAAGCAAAAAATAATTTCTATCGCGTCGGTCTCTGACGTTTTGGGTGCACGATTACTCTGGAACCGTTTAAGACATTGACTTGAAAATTGGTACACATATGTATGTTAACGAGATCTGGAATTAGGTTATATTTTGATCTTATTCCGTTAAAGAGTTGAGTGAGTGGTAAATTGGGATAAATGGGGGTAAATAGGTAAATTAAGCAAGGAAGAGTCCATAAAATTTGGTATTTAGTTTATTATTATATAAAAGAAGTTAAAGAAGTAAATTTTTGGCATTAACTACCCCCATTATCATCCCCCGCGATTATTAAAGGGGGTGAAAAAAAAATTGTGATTTAGTGTACAGGAACCAAAGGCCTCAAAAAATTTTCCACTTCATCCACCCGCGTATCACCTACCACCACCCCAACCCCCACTATCGATGTAGCATATCGTTTTTTGGTTTTCATTTAGAAAATTTCATAAACAATTATTTCCACATGGTGGAGTGCAAATATAGTGTTTTCGTTTTGAGAGACTTGGATAGGAAATCTGGATGTGGAAGTAGTGATTCCTTGGGCCGCGGTTTTCATTTTAAAATGTTAAAACCGCTGCCCAAGGAATCACTACTTCCACATCCTGATGTTCCATCCAAGTCGCTCAAAACGAAAAATATTTTGATACTATATTTGCACTCTACTACGTGGGAATAATTGTTTATAGAACTTTAATTATATAATATTAGAAATCGCCTACCCCAAAAACTCATAAAGCGATATACCACATCGGTAGTGGGGGTGGGGGTGCATGAAGTAAAAAAAAATATTTGAAGCCTTTGGTTCTTGTACACACACTCTCACAATTTTATCCCCCCCCCTTTAACAATGAGAGTGATAATGGTTAAATTTTTTGAGACCTTGACTTCTCTTGTATTTACTAAATACCAATTTTTGTCGTTGTTATACTTCCACTGGATGTGGAAGTAAAAGGCATATTGACATTTTATGATGAAACTGTTATTTTTAAGATATCACAAAATTATCCATTTTGCACCTTTCTTAACCGTCTTCACCCTAGTAAATTTTGAATATGTTTTAGAAGACATTTTCCATTACTACTGCCGCAAAAATATTACATGTTGCAATATTTTTCGGGTTTACACCATTCCTTTCTTTAATTCTGCTGAACTGTAATAACCAATTTGTACAAAAATATTTTTTATCCTCTCCCAAATATACTGCTACTGCAGTGATGGGTTCATTAAAAGTTATTTATTTGTTTATAGGTTTTTCTCTGTAATTGCTTTTTTTAATAATTAAAACGAAAAAGTGATTTTATTGGGAAAAAGAGTAATAATTAGTAAACATAATAAAAATTAACTTAATTTGAATATCTGCGGAAAGACTGGTGAATTTTTTTTTTTTATTACAAGTAGGTATTACTTTTCCGAGAGCATAGTTTTCGAGGCGATAAAGTATCGCACAAATGGTACACTTCTGAAATCGCTTGCATTTTTCTTCTGGTACTAGCAAAAAAAATATTTTAGTGCGATTTCATTGAGTTCGATGGTAACAGTATTTGTGAATATTTCAAGACCTCCCAATTTGCTTACACGATTATGAAAAAGTATTTGAAATTTCGAAGAAGGTATTTTTTGACTTACACAGCAAGAACGGTAATGCACTTTTTATAAAGCATCGAATTTTGTACAAAAAAGTCCCTGAGAGCATATTTTTATCTATTATAGCTCACCTGTCAAAGGCGCCCGCGCGCAAACCTCAAAGTAACTGTTTTTCGCGCTGTTCTCCAAGCAGCCCGTTAAAGCAGTTAAATATTATTTGTCCAATGAGAATTTGTGGTCGATTTTTTTATTTATGAATTTCTGATTGCTCTGCACAATGGTGCCCTTCATTTTTCTTAAATATGCGTTTTTTAATGCAAAAAACATTAAAAAAAATCGTACATTTGAACTTATCCACCTTGTAGGAAGTAATTTTCTTTCTTAAAAAAATGTATCTATTATTGACATATCATTTTGTTTTTATTTATCACATATAAACAATTAATATTAGGACCGAAAAGTGTAATTTTTCATTTTCATCGATTTTTATATAACTGGAACTTGCCGCATATTTTTATTAATTAGTGTTTTTTTCTGTACAATTGTACATACATTTCAATAACAAAAAGAATATTTAACTATTTTTTTATTTTATTTCAACATTTTTTTAATACTTGTAACTCCATTATTAATATTATGCATCGTATAAAAAACAGTTTTAAACAGAAGTTACTCATTATGTTTTGTGTAATTTAAATTTGACCATTAGCATCGCCGTTTTCTTAATTTTTTGTTTGTTAATTAAGTCGCCAGTGCCACTTGCAGAGTAGCGTAAAAAACAGTCATTTTTATGCTTACACGTGAGCACCTGTAGCTCGAAAACTATAGTAGATAAGAATATGCCCTCGCGGACTTGTTTGTAGAAAATTCCATATTGTACAAAAAAAAGTGCGGTGCATTTTCGTATTTATTACCGTTCTCACTACGCAAGCGCTGAAAGATCAAAAACACCATCCTCGACATTTGCATATTCTTTTTTCTAATTATTTTAAAAAATTGGGAGGTCTTAAACGTACTCATAAATACTATTCCATGAAGCTGAACCGAATAGCAAAATAAAATATTTTTAATTTATCACATTTTTATAAATTTCAGAAATTCAAAATTGAACAAAAATCTCAAAAAAAACATTTTTGAACCCCAAATGGGTCTCGAGGACAAGGAACAATTGCAATTTCGAAGAAAACACGACTGTTACAGCGCACAACGTGGCGACTTAAAAGATGAAATGCGACAATAATTGATAGTTAAAGGTTTCTCGTTTTTGAATTTGAAGTGAAACTAGTGAAAGAATTATTTATCTGAGATTTTTGTTTGTAAGTTTTTATTAATAAATTTGTCCTAACAGTAGAACTTGTAAATGTTTTTATCAGGGCGGCAAGCAACTGTTTGCTACAGGTGCCAAATGCCCTGACGCCGGCACTGATTGCGCCGGTCTACAACCTGCGTGGAGAATTATAACTTATAAATATATTATGTACCCTCGTTCGCTGGATATCAACGTCCAGTATTTCTATTCGAGGTTCGCGCAAAATAACACTGCGCGGTGGCACCACAAGTCAACGAACAATATGTGGATAGGGACGTGTGGGGGAAGCGTGATGAGCGAGATGAACATATAGGAATGGTTTTGGCCGTATAGTTGCATATCTTATAGACTCTTCAATCAACGGTAGAACTTGCGCTGCCGTTTCATCCTCCTCCAAACACAATCGGCATTCAGTGTTGTCCGCTATTCCGAGCCTGTGTAGGTGGTGATTTAGTCTACAGTGCCCAGTGTATAGGCCAACTAGTTTTTGCCAGTACTGGACGATTTTTTTCTCAGCCCAGGCTAAGGTGATTGTTTTCGCAGTACTTTCCAATATACCAAGCACTGGTTCTGGTCCAATAAATTTTGATGCTGCATCTTCCTTGGCTAAGGAATCGGCTATTTCGTTGCCCTCCATGCCAGAGTGTCCCGGTATCCAGACCAGAGTTAATTTGTTATATCTGCCCAATCGGGTTAGAGCCTTTTGGCAGTTCCAGACCAATTTAGAATTGCACCGATGTGAGCCAAGAGCTTTGAGAGTTGCTTGGCTGTCTGAAAAGATTCTTATTGATCTGTGTCTAGGATGCATCTGTTCAAGCCTCCTTGTACACAGTTCAATGGCATGAACTTCTGCCTGAAAGACAGTTGCATAATTACCCAGGCTCAAAGTAATTCTTACCTTTGGGTTGCGACTGTATGCTCCAGCTCCAACTCCTTCAGGGGTTTTGGAGCTGTCTGTAAACCAGCAGATGTCTGCTCTTTGTAGGTCGGTTTTGTTCCGATCCCATTCGTCTCTTCCAGTAAACAGGACGTTAAAGGGCAGTTCATAGTTGGTCACAGTAGGCATCACAACTGAAAGTATTCCCAGGATGTCATGACACTCCAAGTCATCTGACAGCCTGTTGCATTCCATGATGCTAGCCTGCAGCATATTAATTACCGCTGTTGAAGTCTGTATGTTGCCTACCTGGCCTCCAAATAGATATGGAGAGGGGGTAGATCCAGGAGGATTTACAAAGCAGCTGACGGTGTGGTACTTGCATCAGTTATTTCCAGGCATGCTTGTCTCTGTAGACCAGAGTTTGGCTTTGGTCGTTTGTTGTAGCCCTTTCGATCACCATACTATGGAGGCATACGCTACCATTGGTCTTATGACCGTAACATATATCCAATATGTTTGTTGGGGACCTATGCCCCGGGTTTTTCCACGAATTCTGCGACATGTCCATAGGGACAGTCTTGAATTACCTTTTCCAGATGGAAGTTCCAGTTAAGTGATTTATGTAGAGTAACACCTAGGTATTTCACTTCCCCCGCAAATGGAATAGTTTCACCTGCTAAGGAGGGCACTTCTAAATTATTCAGCCTCCTTTTTCTGGCGAATTACAATTTTGTGGGGGTTAACAGTCATCTGTTCCCTCTCACACCAAATATGGACTGTATCTAGCACCTCTTGTAGGGTATGAGAGAGTACTTCTTCAGATTTTCCTCTAACCATACTAACGATATAATGACTAGACCATAATTATTTCAATAGAATTAGTGTTAATTTATCAATGTACTCTAGAATAACAGTGTACAAGACAATAATAGCACCCCACTTTGAATATTGTCCCACTATCTTATATTATTGTAATGAAAGTGAAAAACAAGCGTTACAAAGATTACAAAATACAGCAATGAGAATAATTCTGAAAGTTAACAGACATACCCGTATAACAAGTATGTTGGAATGTTTAAAATTCATGAGTATAAATCAAAGATTAGTTTTAATAATATATTATTTATTTATAAAATTATTCACAATTTGTTACCAAATTATATGTCAAAGAGAATTAGATTTGTAAGTGATGTTCACAACTATAATACTAGAACACATAATAGTATATACATCAATACAGTAAAAAAAGGAAAAACACAATTCGTTATTTCATAAAGGTCTGATAATATATAATGATTTGCCTGTTCACATTAAATTAATTAACAATAAACATTTCAGAAAATCTGTATGTGAATATGTGATATTAAATTTTAAGTAAGTTAAAATGATAGATGTATACATTATATGTACCCCGAGTGTTTGTTTATTTATTGTTGGTCTATTTGTTTATATGTTCATATGTTATATAAACACTTATGTATTTATTGATGTAGCAGAAAGTTGCTAATAAAGAATTACTTATCTAGATCGTCCGCATATGCCTGAATCTCGGCTTTCCACAGAGATAGAGTGGCCAGCAGGTCATCCACAAGCAGTGACCATAAAAGAGGGGAAAGGACCCCGCCTTGTGGAAACCCTCTTGCGGCCTTCTATCTGACCGTTTCACCCTGTAAAGAAGTAATGATTCTAGTTTCAAGCATAGCTTGAATCCAGCCAGTTATAGTTAGCTCGACCTCTGTAGTAGCCTCCACTGTATATAGGGAGTTGGGCATTGCATTGTTAAATGCTCCTTCAATGTCGACGAATGCCACCACTGCAATCTCTTTTTCCTCAAGAGATTGGGTGATTTTCCCGACTAGGTTATTTAGTGCTAGTTGTGTTGATTTTCCTGGTTGATAGGCATACTGGTGAACATTCAGAGGATGAGTGCTCAGGATGTTTCCCCTGATATGTCCGTCCAGCACCTTTTCCAGGCCTTTCAACAGAAATGATGTCAGGTTGATGGGTCTTAGCGATTTGGGGTAAAGCAAGCCAGAGTTCATAAAATTTACTGTATCGACGGGAAGCCAAGGTCTCAAAAGTTTTTTGGCATCAGCCACTACCACCCCCCACTACCAATGTGGCATATCGTTTTATAGGTTTTTGGTGTAGACGATTTCAAATATTATATTTCGAAAGTTCTATGAACAATCCACCTGGTGAGTGCAAATATGGTATCAACATTTTTTTCGTTGTACTAGATTTGGATAGGAACTCAGGATGTGGAAGTAGTAGTCCTTTAGGTAGAGATTTTTTATGAATATTAATTTGAAGAGTGAGATTTTGAAGTGAATTTGACCATTAATTGGAAGACTATGAAATAATTTAACAATTTGTAGCTTTGTCTCCCATAAATGAACCAGTTTGAATTATTCGGTTTATTAATTTTCATTTTCACCAAAATCTGGTAATTATGCTCCTTTGAAGAACTTTCCCTCCTCTATGAAGCATTTTCAGTATAACTTTTACATAAAAAATTCAATTATTTCCTCAAGTTCTATGTATTGGTAAACTTTCACACTGTATTATGGTTGAATACTCCATTCATAAAAAAACTAATAAATAAAAAATCGGCAGCTACTGGAAACGGCTGGAACCTTCCCACGCGGTGGATCCTTATCAGCTGTATTTGGATATTACATCGGAAATCAGAGCACTGAGAAAACAGATAAATTACTCGTGACTTTGGAGCCATTTATTCCATGGACAAATATCGAACGAATTGAAGTGGACTACAAGCAATCTGTTAAAACATAACCTCTCATGTTTGTTTATGTTGCATGTTAATCAATTTCCGGATATTATAAGGATATTAACAGATAACGTTTCGAAGATTTTGTAGAACATTGGCTAGTGAAAAAAAATATCACAGAATTTAGCCCAAATGACACTCTAGAAGTCAATAACATTGTGAACAGTTCAAACAGACTACGCACGCGTGAAATTAAAATCTTCCTGCTTGATCAAAAAGGTCCGAGCAAGTCGAGCCTCGTCCTAGGCCTTTATTTTGTAATATTCGAACATTTAAGACTTAGCTCGATTTGCCTTAAATGAACGATTGTGACGCGTCCCATCAATCAGACGTAATATCCGAACATGGCTATAAACAATTATTACCTTTAAAAAAACCAACTAAAATAAGTTTTGACATTGTCAAAAATATTTGGGTTGGTAACCTTTACGAATGTTGATTTTTAAGTTAATAAATATATTTAGGGACATAACAAGTTTTTCAAGTATATTCTCATTTTTAATGTTTGTATGCGCATTTTTAGCTTGGAGCCACAGTGGCAAATACTTAAAAATTCACTCAAATAATTTTTCTATATTCTTGATTAATAAAAATATACTGCTAATTACAGGTTAGATTTCCAACCTACAAAAAGAGTCCTATTTTATTAGTACAAAGTATTTAGAACTTCATAAACATTATACTGTACTAGATTTTAGTTGAAAGTACGGGAACCAGGCAGAAATTTTAATAATAATATTCTTAAATCTTAAAGTCCGATTTATAAACTTTTCTGCTGCAGTTGCGGTTGCTGTTGGAGTTGCCGGAGCAGTATCAGTTGCAATTCACAAAAATTTTTCATTTATAAACTCTTGCTGTTGCTGTCGTAGAATGTTTTTCATGCATGCGCTTCACATGTAAACCTCCTGACGATTTGTTTACGTTCTCCATGAACTACAATTTCATTGGCTATCCGCTGGTAATTCCGCAGCAGTTGCCGTTCAAGATAAAATTTGATTATCTCCCTGCGGAATATGAACTGCAACCGCAGCGGCAGCAGACTTTATAAATGGAAACATTGCTTTCGTATTCTTCATAAACACTACAGGTGCGGCAACTACAACTGTAACTGCTGCGGCTAGTTTATAAATTGAGCTTACGAAATATATATTTTTGAGGTTAGCTGTGACGTCACATAACTCAACATTCACAAATGTTACCAATCCAAATATTTTTGACAGATGGCAAAATACATTTTCTCCTAACAATAATACCAATAATATTTTTTGGATGCTGTCATGTGTGCACATATAACGAATTCTTTTTAATTTTTTTAACGGAAACCAAATCGAGAGGGTGCAAGTGTGATATATCGTTGAAATTGTAATTTTTACTGCTTTTCAATGGTCCTATTACAAATTGTAAGTAATCATAAAATAAACAACTTGTTGTGCCAATTTTGGCACTAAACATAATCCGATCTCAACCAAAACCTTTTCAGATCTTCTGGAGCACTAAAGAAACCCAAATGCAAAGCCTGATGCAAAGTCTCATCCAAATCCGTTTAGTAGCTTCGCCGCTATCGTGCACACACACACACACACAGGCATTTTTCAAAAACCACTTTTTTGGGTTCCTGGAACCTCAAAACGTAAAGATTTGATGTTATCTCAATTTTCGATTTTGGGCTAATTGTAGTAACCTCCCACAATTTTATTGTGGGGAGGTTAAAATGTTGATTATATTTGGATAATATTTAGAATGCGGTGTAATATTTACAGACATGTTAAGATCAATTGAATATATATTTTCAGGCATTTGGAAAAGCTCTAAATCGACCCGCAATAATACCCCTACCAAGTTTCGTCCTAAATATGCTTTTAAATAAAGAAAGAGCTGTAATGATCACAGAGGGACAAAAGGTCATACCAAAGAGGACCCAAAATACCGGATTTAAGTACAGGTACCCAAATATAAAATTAGCTTGTGAAGCCATTGTAAATAGCAAATAAGAGAAATCAAGAACTAAGGACCTAACACTTGACGAATCTATTTATAATTATTTATTTAAAAAATAAAAGTTGTTACTTTAAATTATTTTATTTTATCTTAATGGAATAAGTAGTTAAAAGAAGAGTTACAGTTTTAAAGCTGTAATTGAATTTTCACATAATAAAAATAAGGTTTTTTTGCTTGCATATATTCCTATAATTTCATCGTTTGAAATGTTAACCACTTGTTGTTGAGCAATGCTCTGAATTCGCCTACCTGTAGATCGATTTCTCAGTTCAGTTGAAGAAATTGGTTTTCTCTGTCTATAAATGAATAGATGTCTTGAAGATTCGCATATTACTGAATAACTGATATCAGGTGGGCAAGCAGAAAATTTTCGATTTTGTTTTGAGGCCTAGAAAAGAAACAAAAAGGTAAAAAATGAATCTATGTTCTATGAAATTTAAAATTTGATTGAAAGATAATATTTTCTGTACCGAAATATTGACTAATCTAGGATAGTTTTGAAGTTTTTAATTGTACAAACTCAAAAAATTTACTATTTATAGCCCTGTCAATGAACGTTCAATAAGGGGGTCTAGAGGGAAATGCAGAGATCACAATTTTTGACTTGAGGGCTGTGTTTGGACTATTTAGGTCAACATACCAAAAGTCCCCAAACGTAGGAGGTGGAGGGGATGCAGGGGGGCACGAAAAAGGTCCCGGTTTTTGGTTTTTCACTCATATCTCGAAAACGGTTAGCCCTAATCATATATGCAAAATTAAAGCTGACTAAATTTTCTACAATAATGTTTCTATTAATTTTTTTCGTATCTGTTATGGTTCAGTAATGAAATGTAAATCTTTTGACTGTATTCTAACTTTATTATAAATTTATTATAAATTGGAAATAAATTTTAATAATCATCGTAGAAAAAAATTTCTTGTACAGATATTCGCTTCACAGCAGACAACTCAAATATCGAATAAAAAATGTCTTTGCGTCTGTAAGTGGGTGTATGTATGTGTGTGTGCGTTTCTTGTAAATATGATAACATCTGTTAAACTTAAAATATTTAAATACAATTTGGAGCATATGTAAAACAGCATATTACAATAATCAGCCTATTGAAATTGAGCCATATCTGTAGTACATGGTGATAACCAGAGACCAACAAACTCTCATACGTAAAACAGGTTTTATTTTAATTTCAGATCAAAATATTACCAAGCATACAAAAATAAGAAGATGTATAAGATTTATAAATCGCAATATACCGGGTGTATGTTAGGTAAACCAACTTTATTTAAATTAGATGATATATCAATGTTATCCTAAAATATGGAACATGGTATTTTTAATAAAATTATTATGATGTGAGAGTTTGTAGGCCTCTGGTTATCACCATGTATTACAGATATGGCTCAATTTCAATAGGGATTATTGTAATATGCTGTTTTACATATGCTCCAAATTGTAATTAAATATTTTAAGTTTAACAGAAGTTATCGTATTTACAAGAAACGGTATGCACGCACACATACATATACACGCACACACACACTTACAGACGCAAAGACATTTTTTATTCGATATTTGAGTTCAGTCTGCTGTGAAGCAGATATCTGTACAAGAAATTTTTTTCTATGATGATTATTAAAATTTATATTCAGTTTATAATAAATTTATAATAAAGTTAGAATACAGTCAAAAGATTTACAATTCATTACTGAACCATAACAGATACGAAAAAAATTAATAGAAACATTATTGTAGAAAATTTAGTCAGCTCTAATTTTGCATATAGCCACTTCTTGATTAGGGCTAACCGTTTTCGAGATATGAGCGAATAACAAAAAACCGGGACCTTTTTCATGCCCCCCTGCATCCTCCCCCCCTCCTACGTTCGGGGACTTTTGATATGTTTACCTCCTAAATAGTCCAAACAAAGCCTTCAAGTTAAAAATTCTGATCTTGGCATTTCCCTCTAGAAACCATTCATTGACTGGACTATTATTGATTTAACATATTATATTGTAAACACCTACTAAAATATTCACAAATAACAGAAAACAGAAGATCGATTTATCTGCCAAGGTCACGATTTTTGCTCCGCAATATTTTGAAATGAATCCTCTAGTAAACTATTAATTTTTCCAAAATAGGACGGATCTAACCAAGCAAAGTCCAAAAATAATTTGTTATGCTCTGCGAGTTCATTATGCATTGCATAGCGTTGTCATAAATAACATAAACTTATGTTTAGAATTTTTTTTCTGGAACAGTAATAAAATACAGTTATCAATACTTTTTTATTCAGGCATATTTTTTCTTATGATTCATCTTGTAGTAAAACTATGTTTCTCAGCACCACTTTTTGTATGTCTGTTCATTTTTAAATTTTCTTTAGAGCTCAGCCAGCAGCAATGCAACAATGTCAGAATCGCATGTTATACTGAAATGAACCGGAATTGTTGCAGAAACCATTGACCAATGACTAATATGTGAAATAAGTATAGGTTCATAGAATCGTTAGAGCTGATTACTCAGTAAATAATCTAGTCAAGACAATTTTTGCTCGCTATCGGCCAGTCGAACATGTATTGTAATACAATTTGAAAATAAATCATAAAATAACTTTATACAATACTTTCATATAAAGTGATCTTTATTGATGAGATTTTGAAGGTATAAAGTGGCCCATAAGTCACTAGTGACGTAAAGTGATTTAATCACTAAAGAGTAATTTTAATATAAAAAAAAGTCCGAGCAATTTATTTATTGTCTTTATTGTACGGAAAATTAACAAAACAAAGAATCCATGCACTAACACCATAGATAAGAGATTTATATAGGATATAGATGGCCGACTCCCTCTCCATCGACCAATACCTGTTTGGGTTCGTACTATGAGCGCCTGCGGCGCTAGTAGCGTTAAATTTACGCGCTCTAGGCTCGGGGGGAGGGGAGATTTAAATTCATCCTTGAGAATTTGGGTAAAGACAGATTTAGACGATCACATATTGTGATCCAATTTCTTGTTGAAAACTATCTTTTATCTTTAATTAAATAACAATTAGGTGTTTTCACCCATTGTTACCAATTGCGTTAAAATGTAATTGGTAGAAACTGGTGATACCTAACAAAAATTTGTCACAAAATATGACCGTCTAAATGTACATTGTGTAAAAAAAATAAGAAATATCCAGTTGCGAAGTATATTTTAAAATGTAAGCTTGACATTTCATCCTAAAGCATGTGTAAACACTCTGTGTATTTTACCACCAATAAAGAATTGTATATATAAAATACGCTATTGACGGCTGACAATTAGGCACACAGCAAACACCATAATGGTTCCTTGTTCCTGTCGACACCAACAACAGACGCAGCAAACACAACTTAAAAGCAAACTTTATCAACATAATAACACTTAAATACATAAAAACACCGCATTTGTAACTAGCGAACAAGTCATCGGCACATTTACAGTTTGACGTTTGACACACGTCATGACATATTTTGATATTTTATCCGTCGAGCCCATAGTGCTTCTACTAGTCTATAGTCGGGCCACAGATTAAATCAGAAAAGTGACGGCAGCGCCGCTTGGAGTCATAGTATGAACCAAAAAGACTGATAAAATATTTTGCATTGTTACCATAGCCTGACTAACACTTACTTATTTAATGTTAACATTTATTGTCATCATATTCAATTTTTCACAAAGAAAACTGCTCTCCTGTACACAATTTTTCTCTATACTAGTAAGGACGTCTGTATCGTCTGATTCGTTGCGCTGCTCTCCCTGTATTTTTTTTAGCAATAACAATCTTGTTTGAGACTGAATCTTCCAAATAAGCCTACGCCACGTTGGATGATTTCCACCCACCGTGACGTTTAAGGGTAGTAATGTCACCCCCAGCATTGGCCAAAAGAGTTGCCGAGGAACGGTGCATGCTATGGCCAGTATACAAATCTGCATCTGGCTAAACTTTTCTCGCGTGACTTACATGTAACATAACTCACTAGTCTAATAAATAACTTAATAGCAAAAAATGCCAAATACTTTTTGTGTTTATATAATTTATTTATGGAAAACTGATATCTCGGGCCTATCATCTGGTACATGTTCTATGTTCTAAATCCATTCATTCATCCAACGAGGGAAATATAGTCCTTACTGTCAACATAAACTTAAAAAATAAAATTTGTCAATTGGAAAAGCTGGAGAAGATGTGTAGCTCACAAATTTTTTACGCTAGCAAGATGCTTCAAATGCGCAAGATATGGACATACGGTGGCTAAATGTGAAAATGATATAACCTGTTTCAACTGTGCGGGCCTCCATAAAACAACTGAATGTACCTCAAATTCGTTAAAGTGCATCAACTGTACGGAAACAAATAACAAATTTAGAAAGTATCTGCATACAAATCATCCAGTAACTGATTCAAGCTGCCCTTGTTATCAGAAGACTATAAATTTAGAAGAAAGGAAGACAAAACAAGCATAGCAAATACAGACGAAGGGAAATACAAAAAAGGATACAGAAAACCGTAATACATGCTTAAGCCTTTTCCATTTAAATGTTCAAGGAATATCTAATAGCATCAACAATATTAATGTAGCTGTAAATGAATTAAATGTCCATTTTGTCGCGCTTAGTGAACATTGGCAAAATTGTTGTAGAGTGAAATTAATTAGAGAAGATAACATCCGCACAAACCGATATCGCTAGCACGTGCCGATTGTCTAGGTCGTGTTCAATATTTATTATATATTTATAGTGAATATTCAACCGTTTTTATGAATAAAATAGGTGAAATGAAATTTATTTTAATTGCGACTGTCCAATAATATTAATAAACGAAAATAGTAAACTTAGTTGTTTTAGTATTGTAATATGTTGCACCCCTTAAAATTTAAGGTTATGTTACTAAAAAGTAGGCAGACTTCAACAGATCGAATGTCTGAATGAATGTAGTGTATTTGCACCTACTCGAAAAAGAACCTACCAGAAGATTCCAAAGTGACATCTGGAATTCTCTAGAGAATGGTGGCGTCATCACAGAACAATCGAGATCTGTCATTTTTAGGTATAAAAGACCAACCGCATTCTCGGCGAGTAATTCAGAAAGTTCAGAAGTTCAGAAAGTATAGAAAGTGAGGTTAAGACTTCAAAGATAAACAAAGTGATAAACATTGTGATTTTAGTCAGTAAAAGTGTATTTAAATTAATAATAGTATTGTGAAGTATCCAGTAAATATTTAATAAAGTGTGTTAGTGGACATCTCTTGTTATAATTTTTGGAACCCACGGATTTTGCGAGGGTGGTTTCCTAAGGGTGGAAACACGTTACAAATTGGTGTCAGAAAGCGGAATTTTATGACAAGAGGAGCTCTGAAGTTGTGCTGGAGTGTTCGAGAAGGATTCTCGAGGGTTAGTGCTAACACAGGACTAATTTACTGGACATTGTTCGAGGGTTGTTTTCGAACAGGAAAATAGTGTTTAAGTGCATTTTTGAGACATTGTAGAACATTTTATTAGGACATTAGTGTGATAATTAAATCCTTTGAACTGAGAAGTGATAGAGACACATTAGTGGAGATTATTAAATTCTCTGAACTGGATGGTGACAAAAGACTCTGGATAAGACTTTTTCGTGCTATTTCGAGATTTGTCTAGAAAGTTCCATTACCGATATTGACGTGACAGTTAAATTTATTTTATTTTAATTTCATCGTATGCCCGTAACAACAAGAAGTATGGCATCCGATAAACAAATACAGGACTTATTCGAACAATTCCAAAAAATGATGGCGCAGCAACGGCAGGAAGACAAAGAAGAACAGGAGAGAAAACGTCAAGAAGAGCGAGATGAATTAAAGAAAATTATGGAAGACCAGGAAATAAGACGCCAAGAAGAAAAGGAAGAGAGAGAAAAACAACGTCAGGATGAAGAGAGAAGACGCCAAGAAGAAAAGGAAGAGCAAGAAAAACGACGTCAGGATGAAGAGAGAAGATGCCAGGAAGAAAAGGAAGAGCAAGAAAGAAGACGTCAAGAAGAAAAAGACGAATTAAAGAAAATGATGGAAGATCAGGGAATAAGAAAAAGAGGATGAAGAAAGAAGACGTCAAGAAGAGAAAGACGAATTGAGACAAATTATGGAAGACCTGAAGATACGACAACAAGAGGAAAAACAGGAGCAAGAAAGACGCCAGGAAGAATTAAGGAAAATTCTAAATGAACAAATCAAAATACAACAGGACGCTATAATTTCTGCCAATGAAGTACTAAAATGTGAAGTCAAAGAAGAGATAAACAAGGTCGAAGGTAAAGTAGGAGTAGTCGAGACAGAAGTCAGTCAAGTAAAAGGAAAAGTAAATCAGTTTGAAGAAAAGATGAGTGAGTTCGAAGAAGAAGTCAAGGGAGAAATAGACCGGCTTAAACGACAGTTGAGAGAAAGAGGAAGCCAACAGGTGGTATCATCAGGACAGCGACTAAAACCTCCTTCTTTTGATGGCCAAAGTTCCTGGACGACGTACAAGAGGCAGTTTGAGGCAACAGCATCTGCGAACAATTGGGATAATGAGGAAAAGGCCATGGCATTAGTTCTAGCATTAAGGGGCCAAGCTTCAGAGTTACTCCAAACCATCCCAGTTGAGAAACAAAGGGACTTCAAAGTCTTGGAAGCTGCATTAGACTTGAGGTATGGCGATCAACACCTTGCCCAATTATACCAGGCTCAGCTGAAATCCCGGATGCAAAAAGCTGGGGAAAGTTTACAAGAATTTGAAGCTGCGATAGAGAGACTGGCACACCTGGCGTATCCGAGTGCACCTAGAGAATTTCAGGAACAATTAGCCTTAGGGGCCTTTTTAGATGGCATAAGGGACGAAGAGGTCAGGCGAGTTCTGAGGCTGACAAGACACCAAAGTAGTAGCGAAGCTTTGGTGCATGCACTCGAAGTAGAAGCCGCTTACAGGGATACTCCAAGGTCGAGAGTGCGAGCTGTGACTCTCGAAGAATCGCAACCAGAAATGAACCAGAACCCCATGTTGACGGAGATGCAGAAAATGTTTACCAAATTATTGAACAAAGTGGATGATCTTAGGGAGCAGAGAAAACAACAAAATAAAGGAAAGCCGAGTGGAGGTATTAAATGTTACAACTGCGGCAAGGTAGGACACATGAAGCGAGACTGTCGACAGCAGAATTCGGAGAGTCGAGTAAATGCTGTGAATCTTGAAGAGAAGCAGGAAAACAGTACCAGGGGGGTTGTTCTGGCTAGGGAATGTAGTGCCCCCAGAGAAATTAAGATTTCCCAGCTTCGAAGAATCGCAAGCAGTCTGTTGTTGCATGGATATGTGAACGGAAGAAAATGTTTGTTTACCATCGACACAGGTACTACGTCATCAATAGTACGGCCAGGATTTATATCGGGCATAAAGATTACCAAGAGGCAAAATGAAGAAGTGATCGTCCGGACAGCTACGGGGAACAGGGCTACGGTTCATGGAGAAGTAGACCTGGGTTTGCAGATTGGGCATTTGAGGTTCGACCACAGGGTCATCGTGGCTGACATCACGGATGACTTCATTTTGGGGCTAGACATCATGGAACAGTATGGATTTATTGTTGACGTAGGAAAGCGAGTCCTAAGGATTGGAAACGAACAATTTATTCTGTCAAAAGAGAACGACCAATGCGAGAAAACCAGGCTGTTGACAACGCAGGCAGTCAAAACTCCTGCATTATCCAGAAAACCAGACAAAGAAGATTGCAAGCGCTACCCTCAGGTGGAAAGATTGTCGAACATGGTTGAAGTCAACACTGTCAAGGTCGATCTTTCAGAGAGTTGGTCAAAGAAAACTCTGAGGCAAGAGCAATTGCGTGATGTAGAAATCGGACCCATGTTGAGAGCAAAAGAAGAGGGAACGCGTCCAACATGGAAGGATGTTTCCAACAAAGAAGTGGGGCTGAAGGCTTTATGGTCACAATGGGATTCACTTAAGGTCGTAGATGGGCTTTTGAGGAGAGCATGGGAAAGCCCAGATGGGAAGCAGGTTGCCATGCGTCTAGTGATTCCCAGGTGTCGTGTACCAGAAGTACTCCAGGAAGCACATAATGAAACGTCCAGCAGACACTTCGGCATAAACAAGACATTGAGTAGAGCACGGGAACAGTTCTATTGGGTTAATAGTCGCCAGGATGTGGAGGCCTGGTGTCACAAGTGTAAAAATTGTGCTGCCCGTGGAGAACCATTTTCGATGAGCAACTACAGGAATGGAAGTCGAGAACAGCCAAAGAATGATCGAGAGCAGATGAACAGAACTAGTAACCGCCTGAAGGCCCGTTATGATCAGAATGCCAGTACAAGGGGATTCAAGGTGGGGGATCTGGTTTGGCTGTACAACCCACAGCGGAAGGAATGGAGACCCCCGAAATTTCAACCTCCTTGGGATGGACCGTATACTGTTATTACCCGAATTAATGATGTCGTCTATCGTATTCAACGAAACAAAAAGTCCAAGATGAAGATCGTACACTTGGATAGACTGGCGAAGTATGTGAAAGAGGCTGAATTGCCTGACCGGGACGTTCAGGCTTAAGGAGGGGGCAGTGTAATATGTTGCACCCTTTAAGGTTATGTTACTAAAAAGTAGGCAGACTTCAACAGATCGAATGTCTGAATGAATGTAGTGTATTTGCACCTACTCGAAAAAGAACCTACCAGAAGATTCCAAAGTGACATCTGGAATTCTCTAGAGAATGGTGGCGTCATCACAGAACAATCGAGATCTGTCATTTTTAGGTATAAAAGACCAACCGCATTCTCGGCGAGTAATTCAGAAAGTTCAGAAGTTCAGAAAGTATAGAAAGTGAGGTTAAGACTTCAAAGATAAACAAAGTGATAAACATTGTGATTTTAGTCAGTAAAAGTGTATTTAAATTAATAATAGTATTGTGAAGTATCCAGTAAATATTTAATAAAGTGTGTTAGTGGACATCTCTTGTTATAATTTTTGGAACCCACGGATTTTGCGAGGGTGGTTTCCTAAGGGTGGAAACACGTTACAGTATGTTATCTTCTCTAAGTAATTTCACTCTAGTATAAGTGCATTTCAGTTAGAAAACTATAAATTGATTTCATCTCACTGCAGATCTGCAAAAAGTGCTCATAGAGATGTTGTACTATATGCTTTGAAGCCATTATCTATAACGACTCGTAATGATATAGACTCTAAGTGAAGATTATCTGTTTGAATGTACTGCTGTTGAAGTCAAGATCAGTGGAAGAGTATATTGTAATATGTTGCAACCCCTTAAAATTTAAGGTTATGTTGGTTACTACAAAGTAGTAGTATTTGCACCTACTCGAGAAACCTACCAGAAGTTAGTTCTGGTGACATCTGGAATTATCTAGAGAATGGTGGCGTCATCACAGAAAAATCGAGATGTGTCATTTTTAGGTATAAAAGACCGACCGCATTCTCAGCGAGTAGTTCAGAAAGTTCAGAAAGTATAGAAAGTGAGGTTAAGACTTCAAAGATAAACAAAGTGATAAACATTGTGATTTGAGTCAGTAAAGTGTATTTAAATTAATAATAGTATTGTGAAGTATCCAGTAAATATTTAATAAAGTGTGTTAGTGGACATCTCTTGTTATAATTTTTGGAACCCACGGAATTTGCAAGCGGTAGTTTCCTAAGGGTGGAAACACGTTACAAATTGGTGTCAGAAAGCGGAATTTTATGACAAGAGGAGCTCTGAAGTTGTGCTGGAGTGTTCGAGAAGTATTCTCGAGGTTTAGTGCTAACACGGAGGACTCATTTACTGGACATTTGTTCGAGGGTTATTTTCGAACAGGAAAATAGTGTTAAGTGCATTTTTGAGACATTGAAGAACATTTTATTAGGACATTAGTGTGATAATTGAATCCTTTGAACTGAGAAGTGATAGACAATGAAAAAGACTCATTTAGTGCGTGAAAATTTCTAGAACTTCTCTATTTGGACATTAAGTAGTGGAGATTATTAAATTCTCTGAACTGGATAGTGACAAAAGACTCTGGATAAGACTTTTTCGTGCTATTTCGAGATTTGTCTAGAAAGTTCCATTACCGATATTGACGTGACAGTTAAATTTATTTTATTTTAATTTCATCGTATGCCCGTAACAACAAGAAGTATGGCATCCGATAAACAAATACAGGACTGATTCGAACAATTCCAAAAAATGATGGCGCAGCAACGGCAGGAAGACAAAGAAGAACAGGAGAAAAAACGTCAGGAAGAAAAAGAAGAGCAAGAAAGAAAACGCCAGGAGGAAGAAAAACGGCGTCAAGAAGAAAGGGACGAATTAAAGAAAATTATGGAAGATCAGGAAACAAGACGTCAGAAAGAAAAAGAGGATGAAGAAAGAAGACGTTAGAAAGAAAAAGAGGATGAAGAAACAAGACGTCAGAAAGAAAAAGAGGATGAAGAAACAAGACGCCAAGAAGAAAAAGCCGAATTGAGAGAAATGATGGAGGACCTGAAGATACGACAGCAAGAGGAGAAAGAAGAGCAAGAAAGACAACGTCAAGAGGAAAAAGACGCACTCAGAAAAATAATGGAAGACTTCGAAGAAAGACGCCAGGAGGAATTAAGGAAAATCCTGAGCGATCAAATAAAAATACAACAGGACGCAATCATTTCTGTCAAAAGTGAAGTCAAAGAAGAGATAAGCAAGGTAGAAGAAAAAGTAGATAAGGTCGAAGATAAAGTAGGTGAAGTCAAGACCGAAGTCGGTCAAGTAAAAGGAAAAGTAAATCAGTTTGAAGAAAAGATGAGTGAGTTCGAAGAAGAAGTCAAGGGAGAAATAGACCGGCTTAAACGACAGTTGAGAGATAGAGGAAGCCAGCAGGTGGTATCATCAGGGCAGCGACTAAAACCTCCTTCTTTTGACGGCCAAAGTTCCTGGACGACGTACAAGAGGCAGTTTGAGGCAGCAGCATGTGCGAACAACTGGGATAACGAGGAAAACGCCATGGCATTAGTTCTGGCGTTAAGGGGCCAGGCCTCAGAGTTGCTTCAGACTATCCCAGTGGACAAACAAAGGGACTTCAAAGTCTTGGAAGCTGCATTGGACTTAAGATATGGCGACCAACATCTCGCCCAAGTATACCAGGCCCAGCTAAAATCACAAACACAAAAGGCTGGAGAGAGTTTACAGGAATTCGAAGCTACGATAGAGAGACTGGCACACCTGGCGTATCCGAGTGCACCTAGAGAATTTCAGGAACAATTAGCCGTAGGGGCCTTTTTAGATGGCATAAGGGACGAAGAGGTCAGGCGAGTTCTGAGGCTGACAAGACACCAAAGTAGTAGCGAAGCTTTGGTGCGTGCACTTGAAGTAGAAGCCGCCTACAGAGATACTCCAAGGTCGAGAGTGCGAGCTGTGACTCTCGAAGAATCGCAACCAGAAATGAATCAGAACCCCATGTTGACTGAGATGCAGAAAATGTTTACTAAACTATTCGATAAATTGGATGGCCTAGGAAAGCAGGATAAACAGCAAAATAAAGGAAAGCCGAGTGGTGGTATTAAATGTTACAACTGCGGCAAGGTGGGTCATATGAAACGAGACTGTCGACAGCAGAACTCGGAGAGTCAAGTAAATGCTGTGAATGTTGAAGAAAAGCAGGAAAACTAAAGATAGCTAGAACCAAGGGGGCTGTGTTGGCTAGGGAATGCGGTGCCCCCAGAGAAATAAAGATTTCCCAGCTTCAAAGAATTCCAAGCAGTCTGTTGTTGCAAGGATATGTGAATGGAAGAAAATGCGTGTTTACCATTGACACCGGTGCTACGTCATCAATAGTGCGGCCAGGGTTTATATCAGGCTTGCAGATTGACAAGAGGCAAAATGGAGTAATCATTCGGACAGCCACGGGGGACAGGGCTGCGGTCCATGGAGAAGTCGACTTGGAACTGCAGGTTGGACGGTTGAGGTTCAATTACAAGGTCATTGTGGCTGACATGGATGATTCCATTTTGGGTCTGGACATCATGGGAGAGCAGGGATTTATTGTTGATGTAGGGGAGCGAGTCTTAAAAATTGGAAATGAGGAATTTATTCTGGCAACCGCAGATGACCAATTCCATAAAGCAAGGTTGTTAACAACAGAGACGATCAAGATTCCTGCTCATTCAGAACAAATGATCGATGCTGCCTTAGAAGGAAATCCTGGAGGGTACCGTGTTGGCCTAGTTGAAGATGACGAATCGATTAAGTCCCTACCCAATGTTATTGTGGCGAGAACTTTAACCCGGACTAAAGACAAAATCCCAATAAGGATTTTGTCTTTAGTCCGGGTTAAAGGTAAAGACCCAATAAGAGTCGTTAATTTAAATTCCCACTCAGTGACAATTAAGGAAGGCAAACCGATTGGCTCCTATGAACCAGTCACATGGGTAGTGAGGTGCGAGGAACAAACAGAAGGAAGTTCGTCTACAAAAATAGACCAGGAAGTTTTGACCTTGCTGAGTACTCAGTTGGAGCATTTATCTGAGGATGAACGAAGGGAGGCAATCAAGTTCCTGGAAAAGGAAAGTTCAGTATTTGCCAAGAATACAGAGGCCCTTACAAAAACAGACATAGTCCAGCTCACCAGCTATTCGACAACCACCTAGGAGGCTTCCATTAGCGAAACAAGAGGATGCCTCGGCAATGATAAACAAGATGCTGCAAGATGGAGTCATTGAGGAGTCAACGAGTCCCTGGTCATCGCCAGTAGTTTTGGTTGCCAAGAAGGACGGAACATTAAGATTTTGTGTCGATTATCGAAAATTAAATGATGTCATGAAGAAAGACAGTTACCCATTACCACGAATTGACGACACGTTAAGCACGTTGGCAGGCTCACGATGGTTTTCTACGTTAGACCTTATGAGTGGATACTGGCAAGTGGGGCTTCATCCTGATGATAAGGAGAAGACAGCGTTTTCAGCAGGCAGTGGTCTTTACCAATGCCTTTTGGACTTTGCAATGCGCCAGCTACCTTTGAAAGATTGATGGAATTCGTACTGCGAGGGCTAACCTGGAGGACGTGCCTGGTTTACCTTGACGACGTGCTTGTTATGGGACAGGATTTTACAGAACATTTGAAAAATCTTCAAGAAGTAGGAATGCCCATCTGAAGTTGGACCCGAAGAAGTGCCTGCTATTCCAGAAAGAAGTCAAATTTCTTGGTCATGAGGTGTCTTCGGATGGAATACAAACAGACCCCGACAAAATTTCTGCTGTACGAGATTGGCCAAGACCATCTAACGTTCATGAAGTACAGAGCTTCCTTGGCCTCTGCACTTATTATAGGCGCTTTGTGGAAGGGTTTGCAGAAATTGCGAAGCCACTACACTGGCTGACAGAAGAGAAAGTGCAGTACCAGTGGACACCGGAATGTGAAACGGCATGGAGAAAATTGAAGGCAGTTTTATGTACTGGTCCTGTGCTAGCATACCCACAACGGGAAGGACTTTTTATTTTAGACACGGATGCCAGCAATTCTTCGGTCGGTTGTGTACTGTCCCAAATCCAGAATGGGCAGGAAAGAGTGATCGAGTACTTCAGCAAGGTGCTGTCCAAACCGGAAAGAAATTATTGTGTAACTCGGAAAGAGTTACTGGCCATCGTTAAATCAGTGGACCATTTTCATAAATATCTTTAAGGACGACATTTCAAGATCCGGACCGACCATGCTGCATTAAAATGGCTGTTGCAGTTGAAAACCCCTGAAGGTCAACTGGCTCGTTGGATAGAACGGTTGCAACAGTATGATTTCAAAATAGAACATCGACCTGGAAGATCTCATAAGAACGCAGACGCTTTATCTAGAAGACCATGCAAGGAAGATTGCAAGCACTGCCGCCACGTTGAGAAATTGCAGGGTACGGTGGCCGTCAACACTATTAAAATAGAGGTTCCGGACGATTGGACAACCGAAGCCCTGAGACAAGAACAACTGAATGGCACAGAAATTGGGGCTATATTGAGAGCAAAGGAGAACGGAATTCGACCAGCGTGGAAGGATGTTTCGGATAAGGCAGTTGGATTGAAGGCTTTGTGGGCCCAATGGGATTCACTTAAAGTCATGAACGGGCTGCTAAAGAGAGCTTGGGAAAGCCCGGATGGCAGGGAAGTTGTTATGCGTCTAGTGATTCCCAGGTGTCGAGTACCGAAAGTACTTCAGGAAGTGCATAATGGAGCATCCGGTGGGCACTTCGGCGTTAATAAGACCCTGAATAAAGTACGAGAACGATTTTATTGGGTAAATAGTCGTCAAGATGTGGAAGCTTGGTGTCGCAATTGCAAAATTTGTGCAGCCAGTAAGGGACCACAGACTAGCAGTAAGGGTGCAATGAAGCAATATAACGTCGGAGCTCCTTTCGAGAGGATCGCGATCGATATAGCCGGCCCATTCCCAGTAACCAAGGATAGGAACAAGTACATACTGGTTGCCATGGACTATTTTAGTAAGTGGCCTGAGGCCTATGCAATTCCAAACCAAGAAGCAGTCACTGTCGCCAAAGTCTTGGTAGATAATTTGATATGTCGGTTTGGTGTACCCCTGGAGCTGCACTCAGATCAAGGGAGGAACTTTGAGTCGGGGGTGTTTCAGCAAATCTGCAAGTTATTGGGGATACACAAAACACGGACAACAGCCCTCCACCCGCAATCAGATGGAATGGTGGAACGAGATAACAAGACGATGAAAGAACATCTCTCTAAAGTGGTTCATAAGAATCAACGCGATTGGGATCTCCACATACCGTTCTTCCTCATGGCATACAGAGCTGCTATCCACGAGTCTACGAAACAAACACCAGCCCGTGTAGTATTTGGTCATGAGATCAGACTGCCGTGTGATTTGATTTTCGGAACACCAGGCGGAGAACAGCTTCCTGTGAACAGCTATGTGGATGAAATGAGTGAACGGCTAAGAAATGTTCATGAGCTGGTTAGAGACCAAATCACCATAGCCAGTGACCGAATGAAGGCTCGATACGACCGTAAGGGTAGTTCAGAAGGGAAGTCACCGAAACTTCAACCTCCTTGGGAAGGACCTTATACTGTTATTACCCGAATTAATGATGTCGTCTATCGTATTCAACAAAACAAAAAGTCCAAGATGAAGATCGTACACTTGGATAGACTGGCGAAGTATGTGAAAGAGGCTGAATTGCCTGACCGGGACGTTCAGGCTTAAGGAGGGGGCAGTGTAATATGTTGCAACCCCTTAAAATTTAAGGTTATGTTGGTTACTAAAAAGTAGTAGTATTTGCACCTACTCGAGAAACCTACCAGAAGTTAGTTCTGGTGACATCTGGAATTATCTAGAGAATGGTGGCGTCATCACAGAAAAATCGAGATCTGTCATTTTTAGGTATAAAAGACCGACCGCATTCTCAGCGAGTAGTTCAGAAAGTTCAGAAAGTATAGAAAGTGAGGTTAAGACTTCAAAGATAAACAAAGTGATAAACATTGTGATTTTAGTCAGTAAAGTGTATTTAAATTAATAATAGTATTGTGAAGTATCCAGTAAATATTTAATAAAGTGTGTTAGTGGACATCTCTTGTTATAATTTTTGGAACCCACGGAATTTGCAAGGGGTAGTTTCCTAAGGGTGGAAACACGTTACAATATGTAATTTGTGTCGTATATAGACCTCCTTCGGCAAGTGCTAATCTGTTTATTGACAAACTAGATTGTTTGCTAGAGTTAGCTACTGAAAATGATAAACTAACAATTAGGAAGTTTCCATTTTTCTCATTTTCTTGTAATA
The DNA here is from genome assembly GCA_936432065.2 of Rutpela maculata. Classification (NCBI taxonomy): domain Eukaryota; kingdom Metazoa; phylum Arthropoda; class Insecta; order Coleoptera; family Cerambycidae; genus Rutpela; species Rutpela maculata. The sequence continues at coordinate 109,673,656 of OW386286.2, forward strand.
AATAGTCGAAAAAATTTAAAAAATATCTGTAATTTTTTTTTTAAATTATCTCTATAAATGGTCCTTCAAAGTTTAAAATGCTGCGAGATCATCTGGGATGAGGCTCTATTACGTCACAATACATGATTCTGCCAACAGCGAGCGGGCGCGGGCACCTTTATACTCGCTGGCAGGCACCGGCAGTTTATAGCCAGCTTGTATTTGAGAGCTGAAAGAATTGCTAAAACATGCAATTTTGGCACGTTCATATTTTTCTAAAAACACTACTGGGATGGCTGTATGATGTCGCGACGTTAAGAGGAAGTCTTCCAGATAAACCTGATCGTAAATTGCATGGCGAAATTCGAAAATTCGGTTTGGCACGAACGAATCAAAAGTAACATTTTGTGACATTTCAGAAAATCGAGCACATACACTAAATAAAGGGAACATATGGCGCGCCGCCGGCATGGCAAGTCAGCGCGTTGTGTATTGTGACGTCACGGTGGACTTCAGCCGAGGCGAAGTATTCAAATAAGAAATTGAATAAGTTCGTGAGTTTTTCAGATATCAAGATAATTTTTTTTTGTTTGATTAGTTAAAGACTACTAAATGAGATTGAATGTACATGATATTTCTAAAATAGGAATCTTCCTAATTGTATCGGGTGATTTTAATATTGACATGTCATTGAATGGGGATGCTAATCATAAACGTCGCATTAAAGATCTACTAATATAATATGAAAATAACGGTAAATGTACCAACTAGGGTAACCAAAACAACTTCCACTCGTATTGATAATATTTTTGTCTCTAATATTGTAACTTATGATACGGAGGTGTTAGACGTAAATATATCTGACCATTTAGCTCAGGTACTACGCATTCAGGGAGATTAATAAATAACAGAGAAAAGTATGAGTATAGGCGAATCTTTAGTACAGAAAATTACCAACTCTTCTATGATCTACTAATGCAAGAAACATGGCTATCAGTTTATGAAGCAATAACTGTCGATGACATGTACAATACTTTCATTAGAATTATATTAAATTATTTCAACTCATCCTTTCCTCTAAAATCTGTTAAGGTACTACAGAATAGCAAAAAGTCAAAATGGATTTTTGAAAATATTTATAATGCAAAGAAAACATTAAACTTGCTACATGAGTTATATCTGCAAGATAAGGTCATAAAGGATACTTATGTCACTTATAAAAACTATTATACTAATTTGCTTATACACGAAAAATCAAATTTTTATGAGACACAAATAAACAATTCGTGTAACAAGTCTATAACTATATGGGGCATTATAAATACTGAAAATGGAAAAAATAACAAGGACAGCCAGTCATTTAATGAAATTATTCATAATGGCGTTGCTATTCATTGTCCACAACTTGCAAGTGAATTATTCAATAACGCTTTTGTTAACATGGCCGGGAATCTTGTTAGAGCAATTCCTACAAACACTGTGTTAGAGCATAGTAATCATAATCCGAAGTCAATTTATTTATTTGAAGTAACACAAGGTGAGACTTTAGAAATTATTAATGGTTTAAAAAATAAACATTCAAGTGGTAACGATAATATAAGTAATATTATGTTAAAAAAGATTAGTTTTTTTATACTCGAACCTCCAACCTACATAGCAAATGAGTCCTTAGGGCAAGGTATCTTTCCTGCAAGATTAAAGATGGCTGTTGTGAAACCTATACAAAAGAAAGCTGATTACCATTTAATAGAAAACCACAGACCGATAAGTATGCTATCTTCTTTTTATAAGTTTCTTGAAATTGTTATGTGTCGCAGATTAACACCTTTCCTAGAAATGAACCACACCGTTACGCCCAATCAGCACGGATATCAAAAAAATAAATCCACAATGACAGCTACCTTGACTTTGTAAGAATACTAAATTGTCTAGACGATGGCCACATTGCACTCGGGATATTTTTAGATCTATCGAAAGCTTTTGACTGTGTTAATCATGAAATACTTCTAAATAAGCTGGAACAAGTAGGGATACGAGGTGTGGCACACAACTGGTTCAATTCCTACCTGAATGAGAGATATCAGAAAGTTTACATTAGGTCAGATTCATCAGAATATTATTCAAGTAATGTAAAATATCATTAGGTGTACCGCAGGGCAGTGTGTTTGGTCCAATTCCTTTCTTATTGTACATAAATGATTTACAAAAATATCTAGATGATGACGCACTTTTTATAACTACTTATGCCGATGATACCGACCTTTTAATTTTTGAATAAAATTATGATAACATTCAGACTAAAGCAACTAATGTGACACAAAATATTTCCGAATGGTTTCATCAAAATTCATTAATTTTAAATAATGAGAAAACAAAATGTATCCTATTTAAACATAGTAGGAATAAAACTGGGTATTCTGGCAAAATAGATATTAATAATGTAAATATTAATTTTTCTGAAAGCACAAAATTTTTAGGTGTCACTATTGATGTATATATGAATTGGAAGGATCATGTAAAAATGCGCTGCAGTAGACGTAGCACAATCTGCTATTCACTGAAAGAATTGAAAAAAGTAGTAAATCACAATACTCTTCTTACTGCATATTACGGACAATTTTATAGTGCAATGTCATATGGTATTATTTTTTGGGGTGGATCACACATTCAAGAGGTATTCATAATTCAAAAGAGAGCGTTGAGAGTCCTAGCCAATGTAAAGGTTGGTGAGTCATGTCGTGGACATTTTAAAACACTAAAACTGACTGCTGCAGCTCTCTTTATTTATGAATGCCTCTGTTTCGTCTTCAGACATATGAATAAATTTACAGAGGGGGTTCGAGATCATAAATATGAAACAAGGCAAAGAACTGCTCTTTCTTACCCGATACATAACACCACAATTTTAGAAAAAGGCTGTTATTACAAATGCTTGCACTTTTATAACATGCTGCCTACTAGATAAAGATAATAACTTCCATAAATATTTTCAAGACAAGAATTAAACGAATTTTAATAAATGTAGAACCTTACACTTTAAAGGATGTGAATGAGGTGGTTTTCAGGCGATATGATAATCTCTCTTTGAACTAAGATCAGTATAACCAAACCAAATGTATATAATTTTTTTATGTTTTTACTTGTTTTTAGACATGTACCAAACAAAATTGTAAAATTGTCTCTAAATTCTATTCTATTTTAAGCTACTAAAAGTACCCTTATTATAATTGATGATTTCACTTACTTGAACATATCCAAAAGCTAGTAATGTTCCCTCATGGGATATAGAAAAGTCATCTCCACAGCCTTGAGGTTGCCAAAGACAAACATCTACATCATGTCTTATACCTAGAGCAGGGGGTAAATCTGGACATAAATTGGCAGTCAACAAAACTTGATGTGACCCCAGATACACTTTATGTGTTACTTCATTGGTTCTTCCACTTAATCTCTCAAATGTTACAGCCTTGTCAGTTTCAAAATCACATTCCTCTACTTGTTCACTATTAAACGTTGTCCCAGATTGTGGCATATCCTTAAAAAAACAAAACGTCATTAATTTAAGTTCCTCTAGGATAAAAAAATTCTGAAACTTCTGGCCATTCACTTTATTATTTAAAGATAAACACCGAATGTGAAAAAATAAAAATTAGGGAAGGCTAAAATGTATGTGCGAACGTGATAAGTACCAACATTTAACTTTCTTTTTACACATAGGATATACTGCACTGTAAAATTAACAATACACAAATGGAAATCATATATATTGATATTAAAAATGAAACACGTTTTTAGGGGTTCCAATTTTAGTATATGTACCGCCGAAGCGAGTACAAACATGATTTAAATCATTTATTAATTACATGGAGACAAGAAGCAAACTAAGTATAATTAGAGTTTAACAATGTGAGGCATTATCATGTATTATTAAGGGCAAGAAACAAACTAAGTATAATTATAGTTAAACCTTAGTGTACTAATTGAAATACAGTAAAAAAAAATAGATTGGTATTTGAATTTTTCCTATTGACATTTTTCTGAAACATTCTATTAAGAGGCGAATCATCAGTAATCAGTATCATTCAAAATACACAATACTCAAATCATATAATAATAATAATAACCATTTATTCATGTCAATACAAACAAATGTTTACACAAGCCAACTGGTACAAGCGAATAGATTAAAAACAAATAGATTTAAAAAAAGAAAGTCACTTGATAAAACAATAGATTAAAATACAATACACAAACAGATGTGTTAAAATACATTGGTAATAAAATTGAAATAAAATTCAGTAAAACTATATGGTAATGTTAAAACTAAATGTCTCTGAAATGCTCCTGAGGATATTTTTCAAAACTAGGCTGATCACAGGCCTTCTAACTGGCCATTGCCCCTTGAGATATCATCTCAAGAACATGGGCATGGCAGAAGATGACAAATGCAGATACTGTGAAGCTGCAACTGAAACTGCTGAACATATACTTTGTGAATGCAAGGTGCGTGCTCATTAGGCTAAAGCACCTAGAACAGGCGGAATTAACGCCTGAAGACATAGGGAAATTAGCTCCCAGGAAAATCGCAAGCTTTGCAAAAAGTCTTGGAATCCTGGGCAACAACTAGATGCAGGGTAATTCACAAAAGATCTTTTAGGTCGAGGTGAAGAAAGGCCAACCCAGGGTAAAACAATCTACAATCTATCTACCCCAGTTTAAAATAGCATGGGTCATATTAGAGTGAAAAGTGCCACGATATGCAGTAATAAGAACTTGCTTAGAAACAGTGTTTGCCAAATTTCATAGTAAAAACATTTTCTTTGATAATGTTTTAGATAGATTTAGAACATGTTTATCCCAGCAGAGTGTTGGATCAATGTAAACTCCGAGGAATTTTCCTATATTATCGTTGGTGGTCTGGTTTACAATTGTATGGCGAAGAGTAAAAGTCATTGTTTATGTTTTGTCCTGATTTAGTGTCAAGTTATTAGCTAGGAACCACTGTCTGATGTTCAATTGTGTGTACTCATAACACTCTTGGTAAGTTGTTTTGTCAATATTGAATGCTGTGGTATCATCAGCAAATAATATAGTATTTAACAGGGTTGGCCTAATTTAAATTAGCTGAACTTTAAATAATTAAAATCACAATTTGTATCAAACTCGAACATTTTTTTTAAGATTTCAGATAATGAAAATAAAATGAATGAACGTGAAACAGAAAATGGGCAGCTACTGGAAGCAACTGGAAGCCAAGATTTGTAGTGTATGAGGTTGCTTAACCCTTTCGCGTCGGGAACCGGATATCTACGCACGACAAGAGGTGCACTTAATTACTGGAAACATACATATCCGCCTATTACACATTATTAGTTCGACCCTTTTCTTACTCCTCCCACCGTTATTTTTTTTTTACATATTGATATTTTATGTTTGGTTTAATGTTTTGGCGAATAAAAGTCTTATTTCTATTATTAGTATTTTTTTTTATTGGCGTTTCCCCTAAATTCATAAAAATATTGAGTTTTTTAAATAATTATAAAGTTCGCGGCTGCAAACGGACAAATCCGCAAGCGCAGTCCGCTGCCATCCTGAAAGGGTTAATAACTCACAATCCCCACCAAAAAATGTCATTAGCCAATGAGCAGCTGCTGTAAAATCACACCAGATGCAGGGCCTTATTCAAAGTATTGTAAGAATTTGTGCAATGTTAATTAAGCAAAAAACTCGTAACTGGAACGGGCTTTTGAGGTCGGTGGTAATTATCCTCGCATTTTGAGTCACTGTTCTGCATGCTGGTAATAAAGATAAGTTGTAGAATGTAACATTACAGATCATATTATATGTCCGACCATATTTCGGGCCAGTACGGGCGGTTCTTCTAGAGTGAGATTACTGCGCCGCTACTGCACGTTCGAAGAACAAGGATAGTCTGACTATTCATCTCCGCATTGACTTCTCGCCTAAAACCTGTATATTAGGGAACCTCATACTCTACAAATCTTGGCTGGAACCTCCCCACCATGCATTTGCTAAAATTGGTTAATTTAGTTAGTAACTGGGCTCTTTACCACTGAGATATGGAATGCAGGCCTCTATTCCACGAGTGCTACAACATATACTTAACAACGCACGATTTTGAGACTCGGACAATTCTTCTTCGGTACAAAAATAAGATTATGTGCCAAAAGGGCACTAAATGTCATTCGTCTTGCACCAAAACCTTTTCAGCCCATAGTACGGCAGCCCGTTACCAAAAACCCTACCGAGTTTTATCGCAGGGAAACTCTATAAATTATGAAATTCTAAGACACTTTTTCATACGACAAAAGTTCGACAAACAATATGGGCGGCTGCAAACGACTTTCCGTCTGTCGAAAAAAATGTTGTGATTCTTATACCGCGGCGAGGCAGTTATCGATTAATTCTCTTTAAAACTGATGAATAAGGCATGAATTAATAGAGAACTGCCGTTTTCCGTTGATCGTAGCTGCGAGAAATCGAATGGAGTCGCATATACGTTCGGCGTGCTGGCGCGCGGAGGACATAGAGATGCTGGATGACTTCACTGCCTATGGCAATGACTTGGAGTGGATTCGAAGCCATGTAGCATTTCCAGCAGAAGGTATAGAATGCGTGTATACATAAATAAAATATGGCTGCTGCTTTTATTATTATTATTATTATGATTAATGGCTAGATATTAAATGAGGATTATTAATGATTAGTATGATTACTTTACTAAGTCTGTTTTATATTTTATGTTTTATAATTATAAGATTTTATTACCAAAAAATATTAAACATACGAATTGTTTAGACTTTAATTAACATTAGAAATGTTAGAATTTGATTTTATGTTCAATAAATGTTAATTTTTACTAAAATGATGATTTTATTGATACATTTCGCCGAGAATGAACTCGATTCTAATTTTATTTTGAAAAGTCTCGAAGTCCTGGGACGTCCCGGGACTTTGATCTTGCGATGTCTCGTGTCCCGGGACTTTGAAAATGTCGAGACTTCCCAAACCCTAATATTAACACAAACAGAGCAATGTAATAAAAGCTTGTAAATACGTTTTCCGAAACTGGTGCCATTTGTACGAAAATTAGATCCCAATTTGGAGTTACTATCCCTTAATGATTTTTTTACGTTACGGGTTTAGTCAATTTTGTTCATATATTCATGTATTCATTATGTATCTACTACTTACACTATTAGTTTTTCAATTTCTAATCCCGAAATTCTGGGATTGCAAACCCTAAACACCACCACTAGTTCTATTCTATCTTAAATTCATTCTTATTCCTAATTCTTACCTCACTGTCACTACAAAGATGTGTCAGCCCATCTTGTACTTCTTGAACTATGCACGTGTTAAAAATATATTCGCCTGCTTGATTATCTTTAACAAGTTCATCCCACATCAATCCACATTCATGTTTATTTAATACGACTTCTAAATAATTGTTCTCAATAGACCAGGTCGTCATATCTGGTAGGATTTTTTTATGTAATTGCCCACAAAGTAAATCATTACCGTTATATTTTATTTCAATTTCTATAGGTTTAGACTGAACATGAACTAACTCCTTATTTGCTTTTTCAGAAAGAGGAAACTTTATTGTAATATCCTCAAGATTTTGTGTCCACTGATAAGTGTTAGTTGCATTTTCTACATTATTTCTTTCAATTACTGGAAAATCAGAATTTATGGTGAATTTGCAACCACTATCACTAACTACATAAACAGCTTTACATTCTCTTTCTAATGCTGCATACTGAACGTCTTCATTTGTTTTTAATTGTTTTAATGCTACTTGTTGCCATGGTTCATTTTCAGATTTTGAAAATGATATCCAATGAAGTATGGTTGAAAAACGGTCTTCCGGGCTATCTTGTTTAATATTAAGTAATAGGACATGTAGTTCCTCTTTTTGTGAATCAGCTTCTTTAGACACAGCATCTACTATTATAAAACCTTGCTCCTGACCTATAACTTCATCTGAGAAAAGTAATGTAAATGTGTCATCATCATTACGTGAACCTGTGTCAACTATATACACAATGCCAGCTCCATCTGATATAACCGCTATATTATTACTGACAAATTTCATTGAAACATTATAATCCCCAATTTTCCTCTCATCACTTTTAGGCACTTGCCAAATTATTATTGGTTCAATTAATTTGCCGCTAAATGGGTCTATGTAAGTTTTGCAAACATTCCAGTCGGTGTCTATAAAATATGTAGAATCAGCTTCATCAAAATAATCTCCTATTAAATGATTGTGAAGTCCGTACAATTTTGCATGTAGTAAAGTATATTGACTTGTATTTAAAAGTATTCTGTCTACGGATTTGGCCAATTCTATTTTTTCACTTGGTATGTCATGTAATGACAATTTATAACCATCAAAATTGGAGTCTAATAATGATTTATTAGGGCATAAATCAATTAAAACTGGACCCATATTTGGATAATTAAATGAACACGAAACTCAAATCTCAATGTTTATCAAACATTTATAGGTTAGGTATACGTAAACGTGACATATATGCTGTACATATGACATGGAAACTGGAAACGTCATACCAGTGTTGCCAACGCACGTTGGCTAAATTACCCAGAGAGTATAAAGTCACTTATACTCTCTGAAATTACCCCGGCACTCTTCCAAATTACACCGTATGAATAATAAAACACCGCACCAAGATTTGTAGAGTATAAGGTTGCACCACGAACTTCATGGTTGCACAATAACTCACGATCCCCACCAAAAAATGTCATTAGCCAATGAGCAGCTGGTGTGAAATCACACCAGATGCAGGACCTTATTCAAAATATTGTAAGAATATGTGTAATGTTAATTCAGTAAAGAACTCGTAACTGGAACGGGCTCGCAATGACCCACTTTTGAGGTCGGGAGTAATTATCCTTGCATTTTGAGTCACTGTTTTGCAGTGGCGGCTGGTGAAATTTCAATATTTTTTTTCTCGTCTGTGGCGCCTGGGACCCATACGAAACTTGGGAAATAACATCTAGAGAAGCACTTCTGAAAATATTTTCACAAACTCTAAAATCTGTCGATGCATTTTTATGAAAAGTCAAATGCATATGACAAAAAAAAATAAAAGTAAACAGGGGTCCCTAGACCCAGGGGAGGCTAGCAAATTTTCAAAAATTTTTTCGCAAACTGCTTTTTCAAAATTTTTTAGGGGTCATTAGAGAAGTGCTTCTCTAGATGTTATTTCCCAAATTTCGTATGGGTCCCATGCGCCACAGACGAGAAAAAAAATATTGAAATTTCACCAGCCGCCGCTGCTGTTTTGCATGCTGGTAATGGGGATAAGTTGTAGAATGTAACTATTGCAACAATGTAACACTACCAAGGACGGATTTACGGGGGGGGATATGAATTACAAAGATAATGAAAATTTTATTTTTTGCTTAATTTTAATGCTGCATTTATTCAAAAATCGTACTTGTCTGTGAGTTAACCCCCCCCCCCCCATGACAGAAAGCTAAATCCGCCCTTGAACACTATAGATCATATCCCAGCAAACACAAAAATTGCGGCCCTTAAATGGGCCATTGTAGCGATCAATGGCTTTCTTTACTTTCTTATGGCATAGGCTAACCCGAGGGCTAACCCTTTATGGTCCATAATAAATTATATGCAGGCGTACCATAGCTTCATGTTGTTATGAATTGCCACATAATAACCAGAAATGGTTAATAGGTTAATAGCATACGCCATTTGCATTTTCGTTCTATGCTTGGCCTGTGGGTTATTAAAATTTGTGTAATCTGACTTAATCTGGCCGTTATTTCTGTAAAATTTGTAGCTTATTTTTTATAGTAAGTAATTTGTAATTTGTCATTAATAACTTAATTGTAACGTTTTTTGTAAATTATTATTAATGATATTATTTGAGACTACTCGTAAACATTTATTAAACATTCAAATATACTTTCTACATTTTGAAATAAATAGCTACATATTCACATAATATAATAAAGAATTCATACACATCACCATAAATACTGCTTTTAGCATCCGTAATAACGGTTATTAAGATAGCTCAGTTGGTAGAAGAGTCAGTACTGTAATACGGACATCGGAGACATGCAGGTTCGAACCCCACCGACCGCAATTGGTACAGGTAAGTAAAAATGAATTTAATAACTTAATAAACATTATAATTTGCAGGCAACCTTTGTGAGAATAAATTGGAGCTATCCCTGCCAAAAATTCCACATAGAAACTTATAAAAAAAAAGTGATGCGGTTTTATCGTTTAGTATTATACAGACAGGATTTTATCTGTTTTATTAAGTTTTAAATCGGTTATGAAACAGTAATTCCGAATGAGCTATTTGGAATTATCATGTTGCCCTTTCATGAGTACTTATATGAAATATACATCAACAAATCTACAGTTTAGTGTCTGCAAATGCACCCTTGCCCTTATATCTGTAAACATATGGAATTACAGATACAACTTTAAAGTGATTCTAAACTTTTCTATAAGTAATATCATAAGAGTTCCAGTCCGTCCTTTCTCCAGTATCTATCGTATGTAACACACCATTTATCAACATATTTTTATTGTAAATTTCAACATTGTTTTTTATTAGTATTAATGTGGATATACATGTCAACAAATGTACAGTTTCAATTGTATATTTTACAGATGTATTTTTATTGTAAACTTCCATTTTGCTTTTTTATTAGTATTAATTTGGATATGCATGCCGACAAATGTACAGTTTAAATTGCATATTTCAAATAGAAATACTAATATTGTGGTAAACACAAAATTCTGCAAAGTCCTTATTTCCTCGGGTGTTCTTGTTCTAGCCTAGAAGCAATGAATGAGTTAGCAGTGAAAGAGACTGCTTTGTTTTTAATTTAACAAACACACTTCAGTTCCTTAGGTCACATTAGATTAGATATGAATTAGCTACACGTATACAGCTCCCTCTACTGGAGCCTGGAGTAAATTTGCTGCTGAAATTTCTATCAGTTTCTACCAGAATGGAGCAGCAAACATTTACTTATACCACATCAATGAGAATTTATGAGAACAGTATCTAAGGTAAAACGTGCGGCTTTCCGTGGTTAAATAGCAAGTGTTTCTATAAGAAACGAGCTGCATTAGGTTGACTTGCAATTGAAGATTACTAATTATAATGTTTGAATATGGATTTATGAGATCAGTTTCTATGAGTATTAATGTTTTTTTTCAGTAATATATTAAATGTGTTTTCATTTGTTTGAATGGGTAAAAAGAAAGGTCAGTTTTCAACTGCAATTACAAATACAAGTTTATTCACTTTGAATGGGGTTATATGCGATTAATTTCTAAAAGTATTTATGCTGTTTTCCGAATATAATTGTGATGAGGTTTAATCAGTAACAAATTGTTCACTACTTGTTATGATATGGTCGGAAATTCCAAGTACACATTTAGTATTCCTTCAAAAGGATTAACGAGAGCAGTTTCTACGAGTATCTATTTGTTGTTCCTCTAGTAAATTATATAAGTCTTTACATTTACTTATACTATCTCAATGAGAATTTATGAGAACAGTATCTAATGTAAAACGTACGGCTTTCCGTGGTTAAATGGCAAGTGTTTCTATAAGAAACGAGCTGCATTAGGTTAGAACAGTTTTGATTTGCAATTGAAGATTACAAATTATAATGTTTGAATAGGGATTTATGAGATCAGTTTCTATGAGTATTAATGTTTTTTTTTCAGTAATATATTAAATGTGTTTTCATATGTTTGAATGGGTAAAAAGAAAGGTCAGTTTTCAACTGAAATTACAAATACAAATTTAATCACTTCGAATGGGGTTATATGCGATCAATTTCTAACAGTATTTATACTGTTTTCCGAATATAATTGTGATGAGGTTTGATCAGTAACAAATTGTTCACTACATGTTACGATATGGTCGGAAATTCCAGGTACATATTTAGTATTACTTCGAAAGGATTGATGATAGCAGCTTCTACGAGTATGTATTTGTTGTACCAATAGTAAATTATATAAGTCTTTATCAGTATACATTTGGATCTAATTTAAATATGAAAATTATATCAGAATAAAGCAACAAAATATTTTAAACAGTATCTATTTGTAAATCCAGACATTTACTTATACTATCTCAATGAGAATTTATGAGGACAGTCTATCTAATGTAAAACGTGCGGCTTTCCGTGGTTAAATGGCAAGAGTTTCTATATGAAACGAGCTGCATTTGGTTAGAACAATTTTGATTTGCAATTGAAGATTACAAATTATATAATGTTTGAATAGGGATTTATGAGATCAGTTTCTATGAGTATTAATGTTTTTTTTTCAGTAATATATTAAATGGGTTTTCATTTGTTTGAATGGGTAAAAAGAAAGGTCAGTTTTCAACTGCAATTACAAATACAAGTTTAACCACTTCGAATGGGATTATATGCGATCAATTTCTAACAGTATTTATGCTGTTTTCCGAATATAATTGTGATGAGGTTTGATCAGTAACAAATTGTTTACTACATGTTACGTGTGGAAATTCCAGGTACATATTTAGTATTGTTTCGAAAGCAATTTCTACGAGTATGTATTTGTTGTGCCAATAGTAAATTATATAAGTCTTAATCAGTATGCATTCGGATCTAATTTAAATATGAAAATTATATCAGAATAAAGCAACTAAATATTTTAAATAGTATCTATATGTAAATCCATACATTTACTTATACTATCTCAATGAGAATTTATGAGAACAGTATCTAATGTAAAACGTGCGGCTTTCCGTGGTTAAATGGCAAGAGTTTCTATAAGAAACGAGCTGCATTAGGTTACAACAGTTTTGATTTGCAATTGAAGATTACAAATTATAATGTTTGAATAGGGATTTATGAGATCAGTTTCTATGAGTATTAATGATTTTTTTTTCAGTAATAAGTATATTAAATGTGTTTTCATTTGTTTGAATGGGTAAAAAGAAAGGTCAGTTTTCAACTGCAATTACAAATACAAGTTTAATCACTTCGAAGGGGTTATATGCGATCAGTTTCTAACAGTATTTATGCTGTTTTCCGAATATAATTGTGATGAGGTTTGATCAGTAACAAATCGTTCACCACATGTTACGATATGGTCGGAAATTCCAGGTACATATTTAGTATTCCTTCGAAAGGATTGATGATAGCAGTTTCTATGAGTATGTATTTGTTGTTCCAATAGAAAATTTGTCTTTATCAGTATGCATTCGGATCTATTTAAATACAAAAATTATATCTGAATGACACAACCAAATATTTTAAACAGTATCCACTTGTAAATCCAAACATTTAAAGATATATTTTAATGAGAACCAATCAGAACAGTATCTAATGTAACGCGTGCGGCTTTCCGTGGCTAAATTTTAAAAGTATTTTTAATAAATAGCTTTAACGGATTTGAACAGTTTTAATTTGCAATTCCAGATGAATAGTTTTAATTGTTAAATAGGGATCTATGAGATCAGTGTCTTTGTGTAATGTTTATTTTCCAATAAAAACACATTTTATTGAAAAAAAAAAACATTACACTGACCTCATAGATCCCTAACAATTAAAACTATTCATCTGGAAATGCAAAACTGTTCGAATCCGTTAAAGCTTATTTATTGCAAATAATTTTAAAATTTAGTCACGAAAAACCGCACACGTTACATTAGATACTGTTGTGATGGATTCTCATTATAATATTATCTTGGATTTACAGGTGGACACTGTTTAAAATATTTGGGGTTTCATTCTGATATGATTTTTGTATTTAAATTAGATCCGAATGCATACTGATAAAGACTTATATAATTTACTGTAGGAACAACAAATAAATACTCGTAGAAACTGCTCTCATTAATCCTCTTGAAGGAATACTAAATATGTACCTGGAATTTCCGACCATATCGTAACATGTAGTGAACAATTTGTTACGGATCAAACCTCATCACAATTATATTCGGAAAACAGCATAAATACTGTTAGAAATTGATCGCATATAACCCCATTCGAAGTGATTAAACTTATATTTGTAATTGCAGTTCAAAACTGACCTTCCTTTTTACCCATTCAAACAAATGAAAAGACATTTAATATATTACTGAAAAAAAAAACATTAATACTCATAGAAACTGATCTCATAAATCCCTATTTAAACATTATAATTTGTAATCTTCAATTGCAAATCAAAACTATTCTAACCTAATGCAGCTCGTTTCTTATAGAAACACTTGCCATTTAACCACGAAAAGCCGCACGTTTTACATTAGATACTGTTCTCATAAATTCTCATTGAGATGGCATAAGTAAATGTCTGGATTTACAAATAGATACTGTTTAAAATATTTGGTTGCTTTATTCTGATATAAATTTTCATATTTAAATTAGATCCGAATCTTTACTGATAAAGACTTATATAATTTACTAGAGGAACAACAAATAGATACTCGTAGAAACTGCTCTCATCAATCGTCTTGAAGGAATACCAAATGTGTACTTGGAATTTCCGACCATATCATAACATGTAGTGAACAATTTGTTACTGATTAAACCTCTTCACAATTATATCCGGAAAACAGCATAAATACTTTTAGAAATTGATCGCATATAACCCCATTCGAAGTGATTAAACTTGTATTTGTAATTACAGTTGAAAACTGACCTTTCTTTTTACCCATTCAAACAAATGAAAACACATTTAATATATTACTGAAAAAAAAAACATTAATACTCATAGAAACTGATCTCATAAATCCCTATTCAAACATTATAATTTTGAATCTTCAATTGCAAATCAAAACTGTTCTAACCTAATGCAGCTCGTTTCTTATAGAAACTCTTGCCATTTAACCACGGAAAGCCGCACGTTTTACATTAGATACTGTTCTCATAAATTCTCATTGAGATAGTATAAGTAAATGTTTGGATTTACAAATAGATACTGTTTAAAATATTTGGTTGCTTTATTCTGATATAATTTTCATATTTAAATTAGATCCGAATCTGTACTGATAAAGACTTATATAATTTACTATAGGAACAACAAATAGATACTCGTAGAAACTGCTCTCATCAATCCTCTTGAAGGAATACTAAATGTGTACTTGGAATTTCCGACCATATCATAACAACTAGTTAACAATTTGTTACTGATTAAACCTCATCATTATTATATTCGGAAAACAGCATAAATACTTTTAGAAATTGATCGCATATAATCCCATTCGAAGCGATTAAACTTGTATTTGTAATTGCAGTTGAAAACTGACCTTTCTTTTTACCCATTCAAACAAATGAAAACACATTTAATATATTACTGAAAAAAAAACATTAATACTCATAGAAACTGATCTCATAAATCCCTATTCAAACATTATAATTTGTAATCTTCAATTGCAAATCAAAACTGTTCTAACCTAATGCAGCTCGTTTCTTATAGAAACACTTGCCATTTAACCACGAAAAGCCGCACGTTTTACATTAGATACTGTTCTCATAAATTCTCATTGAGATAGTATAAGTAAATGTTTGGATTTACAAATAGATACTGTTTAAAATATTTGGTTGCTTTATTCTGATATAATTTTCATATTTAAATTAAATCCGAATCTGTACTGATAAAGACTTATATAATTTACTATAGGAACAACAAATAGATACTCGTAGAAACTGCTCTCATCAATCCTCTTGAAGGAATACTAAATGTGTACTTGGAATTTCCGACCATATCATAACAAGTAGTTAACAATTTGTTACTGATTAAACCTCATCATAACTATATTCGGAAAACAGCATAAATACTGTTAGAAATTGATCGCATATAATCCCATTCGAAGCGATTAAACTTGTATTTGTAATTGCAGTTGAAAACTGACCTTTCTTTTTACCCATTCAAACAAATGAAAACACATTTAATATATTACTGAAAAAAAAAACATTAATACTCATAGAAACTGATCTCATAAATCCCTATTTAAACATTATAATTTGTAATCTTCAATTGCAAATCAAAACTATTCTAACCTAATGCAGCTCGTTTCTTATAGAAACACTTGCCATTTAACCACGAAAAGCCGCACGTTTTACATTAGATACTGTTCTCATAAATTCTCATTGAGATGGCATAAGTAAATGTCTGGATTTACAAATAGATACTGTTTAAAATATTTGGTTGCTTTATTCTGATATAAATTTTCATATTTAAATTAGATCCGAATCTTTACTGATAAAGACTTATATAATTTACTAGAGGAACAACAAATAGATACTCGTAGAAACTGCTCTCATCAATCGTCTTGAAGGAATACCAAATGTGTACTTGGAATTTCCGACCATATCATAACATGTAGTGAACAATTTGTTACTGATTAAACCTCTTCACAATTATATCCGGAAAACAGCATAAATACTTTTAGAAATTGATCGCATATAACCCCATTCGAAGTGATTAAACTTGTATTTGTAATTACAGTTGAAAACTGACCTTTCTTTTTACCCATTCAAACAAATGAAAACACATTTAATATATTACTGAAAAAAAAAACATTAATACTCATAGAAACTGATCTCATAAATCCCTATTCAAACATTATAATTTTGAATCTTCAATTGCAAATCAAAACTGTTCTAACCTAATGCAGCTCGTTTCTTATAGAAACTCTTGCCATTTAACCACGGAAAGCCGCACGTTTTACATTAGATACTGTTCTCATAAATTCTCATTGAGATAGTATAAGTAAATGTTTGGATTTACAAATAGATACTGTTTAAAATATTTGGTTGCTTTATTCTGATATAATTTTCATATTTAAATTAGATCCGAATCTGTACTGATAAAGACTTATATAATTTACTATAGGAACAACAAATAGATACTCGTAGAAACTGCTCTCATCAATCCTCTTGAAGGAATACTAAATGTGTACTTGGAATTTCCGACCATATCATAACAACTAGTTAACAATTTGTTACTGATTAAACCTCATCATTATTATATTCGGAAAACAGCATAAATACTTTTAGAAATTGATCGCATATAATCCCATTCGAAGCGATTAAACTTGTATTTGTAATTGCAGTTGAAAACTGACCTTTCTTTTTACCCATTCAAACAAATGAAAACACATTTAATATATTACTGAAAAAAAAACATTAATACTCATAGAAACTGATCTCATAAATCCCTATTCAAACATTATAATTTGTAATCTTCAATTGCAAATCAAAACTGTTCTAACCTAATGCAGCTCGTTTCTTATAGAAACACTTGCCATTTAACCACGAAAAGCCGCACGTTTTACATTAGATACTGTTCTCATAAATTCTCATTGAGATAGTATAAGTAAATGTTTGGATTTACAAATAGATACTGTTTAAAATATTTGGTTGCTTTATTCTGATATAATTTTCATATTTAAATTAAATCCGAATCTGTACTGATAAAGACTTATATAATTTACTATAGGAACAACAAATAGATACTCGTAGAAACTGCTCTCATCAATCCTCTTGAAGGAATACTAAATGTGTACTTGGAATTTCCGACCATATCATAACAAGTAGTTAACAATTTGTTACTGATTAAACCTCATCATAACTATATTCGGAAAACAGCATAAATACTTTTAGAAATTGATCGCATATAATCCCATTCGAAGCGATTAAACTTGTATTTGTAATTGCAGTTGAAAACTGACCTTTCTTTTTACCCATTCAAACAAATGAAAACACATTTAATATATTACTGAAAAAAAACATTAATACTCATAGAAACTGATCTCATAAATCCCTATTCAAACATTATAATTTGTAATCTTCAATTGCAAATCCAAACTGTTCTAACCTAATGCAGCTCGTTTCTTAAAGAAACACTTGTCTTTTAATCACGGAAAGCCGCACGAATTACATTAGATACTGTGCTCATAAATTCTCATTGATATGGTATAAGTAAATGTTTGGATTAACAAATGGATATGGCTTGACTCATTTTGCTGGTCAATGCGGATATAAACTGATAACAATTCCAACAGCAACTTTACCTAACTCTTATAGAAACTTATTGACCATATAGGTTCTCATAGATACTTATTAATTTTTGTTAATTTTCAATACGGATTGATGAGATTTTTTTGACAGGGATGGTAAAGTCTGGATCAGCGTTTATGGTGTGTGTACGGCTCGAGCTACGCCTTCCTTTAAGATTCTTTCTCACTCATACACATATCAAGCAGTAATTGTAAAGCTACCTACGACTTTCCACTCTATAAA
Source organism: Rutpela maculata (assembly GCA_936432065.2). NCBI lineage: Eukaryota > Metazoa > Arthropoda > Insecta > Coleoptera > Cerambycidae > Rutpela > Rutpela maculata. Next base: position 109,691,962 of record OW386286.2, read on the forward strand.
ACATTTACAATTATACGTTCATCTCTTTCATTCTTTCATGCAGTTAATATTGATAATGGGGCACCGTTTGTGCGCACTCAGTTATTTTCGACATAGCCGTGCGACAATATTTTGGATTTTAAATAAGTAATAGGTAACTAAATAACGGATTATTTTTTATTATTCAAGCTATATGTGTATTAAATATTGTTGTATTAAATTACCCAGGCAGCAAGGTGCCGTCATTATGACGTCGTTTTTTCGGCATTAATTACGTCAATTTCACCTTCAGCATGACGTAAAAATGACGTGAAAAAGACGGCACAATGTCACAGCCCAATGACGTCATACATATGACGCCAATATGACGTATTGGTAATCAGTGAATTTTGCGATAAGGGATGCAAACCTCTCATTATAATATTTTTCCACAATTATTAATAAAGTTTTTGACGAAAAAAAAAACCGGAATGTGCAGGAATCGAACCGCGGACCTTTTGACTCGCAACCTAACACTTAACTCACTGAACCATTGAACATCTTTATTTAAATACGTTTAAAAGCTGTATACCTAGTTAGAAATAGTAAAACAAAATTATTATTACTATGTGGCGAAAATTGAACTAGTCACTAAATACTTCTATTTATTTTTATTTTATAATGATTTATTTCACGTCATTTTAATGACGTCAAAATAATGATCTAAAAGAAACGTGTATTTGACGTCTTCATGATGACGTTAGAAGTACGTTTTAAATATCACGTCTCTGGTACGTCATTTATTAATGACGTCAAAATAATGACCTAAAAGAAACGTGTATTTGACGTCTTCATGATGACGTCAGAAGTACGTTATAAATATCACGTCTCTGGTACGTCATTTATTGGGACAATGACGTCGGCGACGAAAAATCACCTTTAAAAGACGTCATAAAGACGTCACCCTCCTACCTGGGATAAATGAAGCGTGAGTGTAATTAAATGTTTTTAATATATTCAAAATATTTTAATTAACTTGATGTAGATGTATCCTGGGATTGTCGGTCTTTATAATAAACCCTAATAGCACACGATGTCCGCCGGACGTCCGTTTTATGTCCATTTAATGTACTGACGTCCATGGACATAAACTGGACGCCTACCGGACGTTCATAATCGGATTTACTTTGAAATTGTACGGAATGGACGTCCTCTGTATGTCCATTTTATGTACGGGAAGTATGTACATTTTATGTCCACATAGGGACAGGAGATGGACGTCCTTTTCATGTCTGTTGATTTAAATATTATATTTTTGCAATAAATGATATCTCCATACCGCTTTCTCTCCAACACGTTTCGTAAAATGTATACATACCAGCGAATAGCACACTTAACGTCCAACATATGTGCCGCAACTGACGTCCTTCGGCAAGTACGCACATTTTAGGTCCCTATAGGGACAGCAGCAGGACGTCTATTTAATATAAAAACAAAAAAACGTTAACAAAACCGTTTTTTCAATTTTACAATGTTTTTGTTTACATTTTACCGTTATTTCTGTAAAATTTGTAGTTTATTTTTTATAGTAACTTGTAATTTGCCATTAATAATTTAATTTTAATCTTTTTTGTAAATTATTAATGATATTATTTGATACTAAATATTTATTAAACATTCAAATAGGTACCTTCTACATTTTGAAATAAATAGGTATATTAGTCAATTGTACAGTCTTTAAGTAAACACTAATAAGCCAAGTTGGTGGCCGAGTGAGAGAACATCGAGTTACTAAGGACGAGGTCGACGGTTCGATCCCTGCTCATTCCGGTTTTTTTTTCTAAATTAATTGGAATGTCAAATATAGTCCAAAGTTGTGACATTTGCACGTCCCTCGGCTGCCCGTCGGATGCACTTTGGACCAAAAACGAACGTCCATCGGATGTACTGTATGTCCGTCAAGGACGTCCTTCAGATATCCACAGGACAATGTTGTGCTATTAGGGAAATTAGCATTTTTTAGATATTTCAATTTATTAAATTAAACATAAAAATATAATATTATTATATAACTTAAATATGTTTACATTTTTCCACCAAGTTTACTAAATATAATATTTTTAAACCATAAAATTTCACACCACCCTTTAACAAAAACTTCAAATCTAATACACATCAATTAAGTCTTATCTACAATAACATAAACAAAGCACTATATTCAATGCAGACAGGCAATATTTAATTTCAGTTTTTAGTTGCTTTTAAACAAATATAACACACCTAAAATGTAAATAGTTGTAGTGTGCAATTTAATAATATTAACTAATGTAAGTAATTTATATCCATGTGAATAAAAAATGGCATTTAAAAAAAATTGTCTTCACTTAATTATAGTTCTCTGACGATGGTTGAATAAACCGAAACGTAAGAAAATATTAATTTTATTATAAAGACCAATAATCCCAGGATATACCTACATCAAGTTAATTTGATATCAACGGTCAAGAAAATAAAGATAACAAAATGTTTTAAAAACGTTTTACAAAATATTTTCGAAATTGCTTTAATAGAACTAAACAGTTTGAAAATGTCCATTCATTCACCCACCAAATACTTTGATAATATTGTGAAGACTTTTAATCATATTTAATTAAATATTGTAAAATACTAATATGTTTTCAAAATGAAGGAGAGGAAGGCTGAATATTGTTCTTTTTTTACTTCCACATCCAGTGGAAGTATAGTAACGACAAAAAAATTTTTAAAAATTTTTATTGTTCAAATAGGCTTAAAATGTCAGAAAACGTCGAGATTTTAAGTTTGAGCGAAAAAAAAAAAAAATTTCTGTCTGTCGGTCTGTCTGTCTGTAACTTTTTTTTGTGCGCACGTTTACTCTGGAACCGTTTAAGATATTGACTTGAAATTTGGCACACGTATGTACTTTAACAAGATCTGGAACTAGATTATATTTTCATGTTGTTCCGACGAAGGGTTGGGGGTAAATTGGGGTAAATTTGGGGTAAATGGGTAAATCAAGCAGGTAGGAGTCCATAAAATTGGTATTTAGTATATACAAGAGAAGTTAAGGTCTCAAAAAAATTTTTAGCATTAGCCACCCCCTTATTAAAGGGGGTGAAAAAAATGTGATTTAGTGTATGTACAAGAACCAGAAACCTCAAAATATTTTTTACTTCATACACCCCCACTACCCACTACCACCCCCCTATCACCACCCCCACCCCACTACCGATGTGGGGTATCGTTTTATGGGTTTTTGGGGTAGAAGATTTCAAATATTATATTATTAAAGTTCCATAAACAATTATTTCCACATACACAGTTTTTTCGTTATGAGTGACTTGGATAGAGAATCTGGATGTGGAAGTAGTGATTCCTTGGGCAGCGGTTTTCTATTTCAATAATAAATATTTACAACTATTTATTAATCTTAATTCTTTATTTTGTTTGTTATTTTTCTTTATTTACTTTAATTTTTCAAAGGAGAATTATTTTGTTTAATTTTGAATATACCCAGGTAGCAAAGGCACGTGAAAATGACGTGAAAAAATGGTCAGGAGTGACGAGAAATGACGAGTTAGATGACGTAAATGAAACGTGAAAATGACTTCCTAATGTCTCAGATGAATGACGTCTTATGCTAGACGTTAATTTGACGTCTTTTTCGGGTTATATAAAACTGCATACTAGTTAGTAGTCTACTTGATAAAAATGAAGTAATTAATGCATAAATCAATAAGTGGTATTGTCCTATCTATGAATTTGTTCATTAGCCATCCGTATATTTTATTTACATTAACATATTATTTATTATTATCTATCTAATATTGTTTACTTACCATCACTCCTATTTTTTCTCACAAGGTCGCCTGCAAATTATAATGTTTATTAAGTTATTAAATTCATTTTTACTCACCTTTACCAACTGCAGTCGGTAGGGTTCGAACCTGCATGACTCCGATGTCCGTATTACAGTACTGACGCTTCTACCAACTGAGCTATCGTGGTGACCGCTATTTCGGATGCTAAAAGCAGTATTTATGATGTGTATGAAGTCTTTATTATGTGTGAAATTGAATTTCTTGCCTTATTTAAAATATATCGAGTTACTAGTATTTTTATTTATTTATAATTATTGAGAAGAATTTATTTAATTTAATTAAACTGTCACCTGTGTCACCTGAGAAGTACGAGTAGTTGTTGAACAATGTAATTATTACATTAATTAGTATTAGTGGCGGTTCGTTAAAAAAAAAATATTTTCCCCAGATCTCGAAATTGAAGAGCAGAGAGGGAGAAATCCGAAAAAAAAATTTTCCTTATCTCCAATTTGATGAGCGGTGGAGGGGAAGTCAGGAGTCAACTATTTTAAGAATTAAAGTTTTAAGTTGAGGTACTTATACAAACCTGGGAAGCGTGTTGGAGAAAAAATGGTAAAAGTGTAATATCGTCATCTACAACATAAATAGAATATTTAATGGTCTAAAACAGACCTAAAATTGAAAAAAAATAATAAGCAATTATTACCTTAAAAAAAAAACAACTAAAATTTTTTTCGCAAAAAAAAAACGGAATAAGCAGGGGTCGAACCGCCGACCTCATGACTTGGAAGACGACCATTACCATTTAAAGCTCTTTATTTTACTTATAATTTTTTACATAGGTATTGTATTTATTTCATTTTATCTCATTTCAGTGTACAATCAATAAATTAAAACGTAACAAACGCATAAGCGTGATGCGCTTTAATTTGGCCGCTGCCAGGCCAGGAGATTATGATTTATTTCCTACATTTATGTTTGTGAGGCATTTTTTCCAAAGATTAAATGCATTTATTTAATTTATGCTAAAGCTTAAAAAAGACCATAAAGAATGATCATAAAACAGATTTACTGGTATGGATGTTTCACTATCATGCAGGAAAAAATTTTAGGAAAAACCTGCTTAAAATAATTAATAGTCAATTTATAAAACTGGATTTTGTATGTAGTCAAATAAATTTAATTATGTTTTTAATTTTTGTGTATGTACTTAAAATATTTAAGAATGTTCTCACCGTGGAAATACCTCTTGGTATTTTCTGTGTTCCTAATACAGGATTCCTCAAGGGAGGGTTGAGATTTTGTGTGTGGGAGGTTTTTTGGGCGGGATGTTGTCTGTTGGGAGATTTGTTATTGTCTTCTAGTGTCATATATGTCTAGTTTCTGGTGTAGGAGTTTATGGGTGAGAGGGATATTATCATGTCTACGTTGGAAAGCAATGTCGCGTGTCAGTTCCGAACTATCTACTAGAAATAAAGAATTTTTGGGCGATCTCTCTGACAAGATCCTGCGTTCTGGGCATGCCTGTGATTCTATGGAGCTCTTCGATCGGTATGTAACGAGGTGAATTGGTCAATAAACGGAGTATTTTATTTTGCGTGACTTGCACCCTACCGTGCTGCGTGTCGGAAGCCCCATTCCAGACCACGCAGCCGTAAAGCAGGATGAGTCTAAAGATAACCTTATATAAGGTTAATTTATTATTTAATGTTAGTCTACTTCGCCTATTGACCAATGGGTACAACTTTCTCAGAGCCCCATAGGTTTTATTTATTGCTGCCGTGATGTGGGGCACAAAACGCAGTCTCCTATCCAGAGAGACCCCCAAATATTTCACTATATTTAGTTCTCGTACGTCAAGTCCGTCAATGTTTAGTTTCGTAATCGTTCTAGTATTTGTGAATTTGCGATTAAAAGTAATAGATTCGCTTTTTTCGGGGTTTATTTTAATCTTCCATTTATTATAAAATTCAATAAGTTTATTTAGGTGATACCTTATTTTCTGCGTAGCAGTTTGTGCATAAAACTATTAGCATAAATTGTTACATCGTCTGCGTATAGGAGGAGAGAGGTGTTTGGATAGGAAGGGATGTCAGCGGTAAATAGGTTGTACAGGATAGGTGAAATTTGGGACCCCTGAGGAACTCCTGCGGAGAGCCTAGTTTTGAGTGACAGTGAATTGTTCACCCGTGCCAAAATATATCTATCCGATAAAAATGACGCTATCAGTGAAGTTAGATATTTAGGGAATTTATGAATTTGGTCTAATTTATAAATTAAACCGTTCCTCCAAGTACTGTCGAAAGCTTTTTCGATATCGATTAGCAGGACAACGTTGCACTATTTTTTATTGACACTGTGCAACGTGTCCTGAACTAATTTACACAACGCATGTGTGGTAGTGTGGCCCAGCCTGAAACCAAACTGTTGCGTAGGCAAGAGGGATTTTTTCCCCACGAACCTATTTATGTGACCCAAAATCACCCTCTCGGCCAATTTTGAAAGGGTGTTTAATAGGGAGATTGGCCGATAAATCCCCGGTTCGTGCGTGTTTGCCTGGTTTCAGGATCGGGATCACAATTGCTATTTTCCATTGTTTCGGAAAATATTGCAGCTTTATCACACTGTTTATTATGTACGTGATTTGGGCTATTGCCTTTTTTGGTAGATATTTAAGTACAATGTTCGCAATAGTGTCATTACCCGGCGCTTTGTTATTAGGGGCGTATTTGATAATTTTTTGCACTTCAGAAGGAGTTTTTAAGCAATTTAGGTAGCTTATTTGGTGGGATGGGATATTTCTGGAGCAGGTCACGAACGTGAGCCGTGACCTCCTCCTGGAAGGGTGTAGAGTTTGGGGGGGTATGGAAGACGACGCCTTAAGCACTCGGCCACTAACCTTTCTGAGGCTACTTGCCTAAAGACTTTATAGTTGGAACACGCAACGGATAGATTTTGCTTTTTAATGCATTTTAATCTAATTTTATTATTAAAAGAATAGATAGAAATATAATTTAAACAAATAAACTGCCGAATCTTTGCAAACTCTTTCGAATATAAATTATTTTGGATAATGTTAAAAAACATTATCCTCGAATAAAAACGCCAATACTTATCCCTCACGACACGGTTTATTTTTTTTTAAACTTTACACTCTGCTTACGATAACAAAATGCCATTAGCGAGTTTTAAAGTTTGTAATCCGATAAAATATAAATAAATTTAACACCGAAAAAAGACGACAATATGACGTGATGTGTAGCACGTCATTTTAATATCATTTATAAAACGTCATTCTGTCGTCGATTTTTAGTGCCCTGACGTCTTTTTGACCAGAATCACCAGATTTTGACGTCATTATAACGCACCCTTGCTACCTGGGTATTTTATTTAATTTTAAATTTTATTTGAGACATTGATTTTATTTATTTCATTCATTTCAACCTCAGTGTAAAATGGTTGATCCGACACTGTTCGTCCCTCGCTTCAAATAATCTTAGACCGTACGCTTCTCGTGACGCACACGCCATAAACGCTGATACAGACTCTAAACAATATTAAATATGTAAATAAAATATACGGATGATAACAAACAAATTCTCATATTACAATATTTATGCATTAATAATTACTTCATTTTTATCAAGTAAAATACTTTCATGTTAAAGCTGTACTTTTTCGTAAAAAGCGCCATGAATAATGTATCTATATAAAAAAAGTAGAATCTCCATACATCGTCCTTTATGGATGTATAAATATTATTGTACACTGTTGGCAAATTGAAGGATGGCCAGCTGCTGGCCGATGGGACATTTTGCCAATGGTCCGCTTGTGGCTCCCCATAAAAGTGCCAATTATGATAATGCTGGCGACGGAGCGTATGACCATTTATGTGTCAATTATGAGTATTTGCTGGGATGGGTCGCGTGCGCGTGACGTCACAGGTCCCAGACACAGTATAGATAGAGAGACAGCAAAGAAACTCCTTTGTGTTGGCGTGACTAAAATCATTCACCTTGAAGTCGCCATTTCGGGTAAAAAGTCAGAGTTGGATTCCAAACAATTTAAATGTTTCCGACAGGACCCAAATTAAACAGTCTGTGTGCTTGAAAATGTAGACTAGAAACTACGAAACTGTACTTAGCAGGGGTCATACTTGTCATAAAATCCTAAAATGTCATAAAATACGCAAAATGTCCTAAAATTGTCATAAAATCGTTCTCTTGTCATAAAAATCATAAAAAAAATTTGTTTCCGTTACCATTTTCAACCATGCATAAAATTGTTAAACCAATTTAAAATTTAATGCAAATCAGAACATTAAAATTTGGCGCGTTTTTAAAAGAATTTCGTTTGATTTCGATTCTTTTGCGCAAGATGTGCATTTCTTCTTTAAATATAGGTAAATAAATTATACTTACAATTCTTTTTGTAAATATTTTATTTTATCTCCCCAGCAAACCAAACCACATCATTTTAACATCATAATGATGTGATTTTTGCAACAGTGACGTCGTCATTCTTGTTTGCAACCACGTGGTAATGCCGTCACAGTGATGCTAAACGGCCGCACTCAGCCACGTCGTCAAAAGCCACGTCGTTATTTTCCACTTTTCAGCCACATCAGTACCACTCATTTGTGATATAGATATGATCAGATTGTGTACAAAAAATATATATTATGACAACTTGAATGTTACCGCCCAATTACTTTTAAAATAAATAAAATGAATCTATTTTGCAACAAATAAATCTACTTTTATATTATGAAAAAATAACTCCATTGAAACTTAAAAATCACTGATTAAAGATTAATATTTTATATCCGGCTCCAATAAAAAATTATGAATTATTGAATATATTATGTTTCCTCATTGAATTTTTTAGTGTTTTTTATCGAAAAAAATTATTCATTAAAGTCAGCTGACATTTGTGTGCGATTTTACATTCTGAACAACTTTCCTCATTTTTTTTTTTCATTTTGAAAAATGAAGTTGAACTTATATCATTTCTTAAATTTGTTTCAAAATCCCCCTGTATACCTAAAATTATTCTCATTGCATAATATACATAGTTACATATATAATTAGCAGTATATGAGAATATAATTTTAGGTATACAGGGTGATTTGTAAACAAATATTTAAGAATAAACAAGTACACCTTCATTTTTTACAATGAAAAAAAATAAGGAGAAAAGCTGTTCAGAATGTAAAATCATACAGCGTCAACGTCAGCCGACTTTGATGGAATCATTTTTTTTTTTTCGATTAAAAACAATAAAAAAATTCAATATGAGGAAACATAATTTATTCAAAATTCATTTTATATTGGAGCAGGGTATAAATATAAATCTTTCATCAGTGATTTTTTAAGTTTCATTGAGTTATTTTTTCGTAATATAAAGGAAGATTTATTTTTTGCAAAATAGACTCTTTTCATTTATTTTAAAAGTAATTTAGCGGTAACATTTAAGTTGTTATAATATACATTATAAAGCAACATAGTTTATTCACAATTAGGTAGTTTTTATTTTAATGGCTTACTTCAGACAAAAAAATTTAATCAAAGTACGTAGGCTGATATTTCTGAAATTTTACACAAAAAAAGTATATTTCACATTCGTTTTACTTACCTTTTCCTTACATTTTTCTTGAGATTTCGGAAAATATATAAAAAGGCAGTTCATACAGAATTTTTTGATATTTGCTTATAAATCTTGCACATATCCATAGATATTTTAACCGTTTTATAGCACATATTTATATTACTCACTAAAGTGGGGTCCCAGAAAATGTCTAAATAAAATAATAGAAATTAGATTTAAAAACATAAAAAGTATTACATGAATTTGAAGTGATCAATGAAACAAACATTTCCAAAACTATATATATTCAAGATATGATTACAGGTATATGCCTTATAATAAAAATTCACTTAGCTATTTCTTTCTTGGTCTTCTTTGATCCCTATAACGTAATCCGTTACCTCATATTCAAAGTCTGCTGTGGCTGGAACTATTTTTCATACCACATCTAAAAATTTATAAAAATTTATCATCACAGTTTAAAAATGTGTGTTTAATAAGATTTGGTATCATTTATGTCAGTAAAAATATTGTTAAAAGTTGAGTGTTGGTAGTAGAGAGGCTGACCCATCGGTAACTAAAATGGATCAAGGTGGGATATTAATACGTGTATACTTTACAAGGCAACAATAAAAAAATATATGAAAACAGTCAGATCTAAAACGAATAAATAAAACACCACAGCTAAAGGTCAAAAATAGCAGTATTAGTACTAGAATTTCTAATTAGGTTTAAAGGCGTTTGACGTTTAATCTGGTTATATTTGTGTTTTACTTGGGTAATAATAAAGTCTATGCATGATCACATTATGTACAGTGTTATTCATTATACCGTGCGTGTAATTTCCCATTAGGCATGGTACATTCACGTAGCGCGAGAAATATGACAACACCGGCAGCCGTAAATTCGTCCATCGGTGGAGCATTCCAGCCTGTTATTTCATTTCAGCCAGCTGGCACACGCGATGTTGCAATTCTACTTCCCATGCCTAGCCCGCGACTACACACACGGTATTTAGGCCACCTTTTATTATCGTTATTATTGGAGACAGAAAAAAAAGTTTCGGACGAAAGTTGTAGCACTTTAACAAGTTAATGGAAGCACAGTGGCGTGCAAAAATTGAGGGGTACAAGAAGCAGTAATATTTTTTTAATGGTACCTGTATATTGTTGAATTTTTTAATTACTCTTTTTTTTTCTGATTTCAAAAATGTGACATATAATAGTCCCGTCTTTAACCGTTTTCGAGTTATTGAACATTGAAAATCGTATTTAAGCTATTTATGATAGGAACAGAAATTACAATTATTAAAGTAGTCTATGAAAATGACAAATATTCTGTTATAAATCTGTCACCGTTTCATATAACAACAGAATACTTGTCATTTTCATAGACTACTTTAATAATTGTAATTTCCGTTCGTATAATAAATAGCTTAAATACGATTTTCAATGTTCAATAACTCGAAAACGGTTAAATTATTGCTTCTTGTACCCCTCAATTTCTGTACGCCACTGTGCTTCCATTAACTTATTATGGGGGTTCAGCTACAGCCCTACAACTTTCGTCCGAAACTTTTTTTTCTATCTACAATAATAACGATAATAAAGGGTGGCCTAAATATAATGAATAACCCTGTACATAATAAAACATAATCGATAAAGATAACACTTAAACATTTTTTAAGCCTATTACTGTATTTTCTGTACTTAATAATTTTTAATAATAAAAACAAACAAGACAAGTACCCAAATATATCACATTAATGAATTTCAAATTCAACCACACACGCATTTTTGTTATTATTAAAGTAAAATTAAATTGAATTTTAATAGCTTACATCTTTAGAACAATTTCATTGACACTATTGAGAAAATTTAAAAAAGGATGAGGCTACTACGATTGAAAATAAACAACTATTTTGTAAAACTTGAATTAGCAATACAGATACGAATTCAGAATTTGATTCTAGCAGGGCATGCAGAATATGGTTCTAAAATTATTTGAGCTTTGTATCACTCTCGATTTGTGGACTTATACCATTTCAATTCCATCTTTAGCAAAATAATAAAGTTTCGATGAGACTTAAAATATTAAATACTATTAAATAAATACTATACTATTAAAAATTAAAAGTAACTGAAGGTCAAGTTTCTCATTACCGAAACGATTATTTTAATATGAAATAATAAACAATAAAATTTTTCTTATAGAGCCTTATTATAGCTACAGAAAAAATTGGTGAAAACAGCAGTTCACACAAAATTCAAATGCAAATTGTCTAAGATTTTAGAACTTATATAAACTTACCATCTTCTCTCTCATTATGTTGCCACTGCCAGAAGCCCCACGAACTAACAGCTTTAATTGTCTATTATCACATTCTAAAATAGAAAAAAATGTATTAAGTACCTAAATTATTCCAGTCAAATAGGGAGAATTAGAGGAAAACCCACTGATAAACATACTTAAAGTCCTCAACGCTATCTTTTGCGCTCGCGCCGCCATCTTGAAAAAATGGCGCTCAGGTTAAGTTTCTTTTTTGCTTATATCTCGCTAACCATTAGAGATATCGAAATTATGTCTCCAATAAAAAGTAAAGCTTGTAAAATTCTCTACAAAAATGTAATATATTTTTTTCCGTATCTATTAAAATACGAAAATTATATTTGATCTACACATTTCTAAAATCGGAAATGTCACTCGTAAAAAAAATAAAATTCAATTCCGGATAACTTTAAAATATCCGTCGTACATGTCTGTCAGTCTGTCAGTTTGTCTATCTGTCTCTGTACGGCACTTTTTGCGAGTATGATAATTTAAAAGAGAAAAGTCCGATTTTATTGAAATTTGGACAGTAAGTTAGTGTTAGCTAAATGAATAACTACTGATTTTGAAAAAAAAATCGATTAATAAATATAAAGGTTATAAAACATTTTATGAAAAAAAAGCACGTGAAGTGTTGTAACCTTCGATAAGATTCTAGAAATACAGAGATACTGCACAAAATACTGACCAACGTTTCGATAATCAAGATGGAATCATCGGGAGATCATTAAAATTGCAAGTATGTCACTTAAACCTGCAATCATGGCATATTTTTCACTGATTGATTTTTTTTTAAACGCTGGTATTCTTCTTATAGCTAACAACTAATTTATTGTCCTAATTTCAATAAAATCAGGCTTTTCTTTTTTAAGTTATTTAGCTTAAAAGAGACATGACGGACGGAGAGACAGACGAACAGACGAACGGACTGACAGAAAGGACATTTTGAAAGGTGTCGCGTACTTTATGACAATACAATGATGTATTTTTATTATCTACGAGTGATATTCACAATTGTTGAAATCTGTCGATGAAATGCAATATACTCTTTGTTTTCGTATTTCCAAAGAGTAAATAATAATAGATAAAAATGCATATAACACTTTCTGTACAGAATTTTATAAGCTTTATTTTTTATAGAAACATAATTTCGATATCGCTAATGGTTAGAAAAATATAAGCAATGAACTGAATCGGACCGCCATTTCTACAAGATGGTGGCTCGAGCGCAACAGTTTGAGCTGGGGACTTTTAGTATGTTTAATAGTAGGTAAGCCTTAATGGACATCTCTGCCAAGTTTCAACACTTTATGAGTTTTTTCCGTCAAACGTCGAAACTTGTTCTAATTTGACTGGGGTACCTATTTATACTATAGATATAATTAGGCAATACCCGATATATAGTACAGGAAAACTTTACTTTAACTCGAAAAAAACCGCTGCCCAAAGAATCATTACTCCCACATCCAGATTCTCTATCCAAGTCACTCACAACGAAAAAATTTTGTATGCGGAAATAATTGTTTTAACTTTAATAATATAATATTTGAAATCGTCTTCCCCAAAAATCCATAAAACGATACCCCGCATCGGTAGTGGGGTGGGGGTGGTGATAAGGGGGTGGTAGTGGGGGTGGATGAAGTAAAAAAATATTTTGAGGTTTCTGGTTCTTGTACATACACTAAATCACAATTTTTTTCTATCCCCTTTAATAATGGGGGGTGGCTAATGCCAAAAATTTTTTGAGACCTTAGCTTCTCTTGTAAATACTAAATACCAATTTTATGGACTCTTACCTGCTTGATTTACCCATTTACCCCAAATTTACTCCAATTTACCCCCCAACCCTTCGACGGAACAAGATGAAATTATAATCTAGTTCTAGATCTCGTTAAAGTACATATGTGTACCAAGTTTCAAGTCAATATCAAACGGTTCCAGAGCAAACGTGCGCACAACAAAAAGTTATAGACAGACAGAAATTTTTTTTTCGCTCAAACTTAAAATCTCGACGTTTCACGACATTTTAAGCCTATTTGAACAATCAAACTTTTTAAAAATTTTTTTGACGTTACTGTACTTCCACTGGATGTGGAAGTAAAATTGTGTATTGTTAGTTGTAGGTTCAAAATAGGCCAAAATTCATGAAACAAAAAAGTTTAGGAGTTTTACGGATCCGCGGGAACATATAGGGGGGTGAAAAGGGGTATTTTTAATTAAAAAATCGATTTTTCTCTATTTTCTCGGAAAATATGGCATTTACGAAAAAATAGTTCAAATTAAAGTTATTTCTGACAAAATTATCTTTAATTTGGTGTTTTTTTTTTTAATTTTATAGCAATAATTAACCGAAATACTAAAGGTTTTAACTTCGGAATAGGTATCATATGAATTAGATCTCGTTTATTTTTGCCAGCTTAATAGTAAATGCATAAAAGTAAAGTAAACTTTTCATATAATGTGATAGTTTTAAGTTAATTTAATAACAACTACTTACTAGAAAACCGCTGCCCAAGGAATCACTACTTCCACATCCAGAATTTCTATCCAAGTCACTCACAACGAAAAAATTTTGTATGTGGAAATAATTGCTTAAGGAACATTAATAATATAATATTTGAAATCCTCCACCCCAAAAACCTATAAAACGATACCCCACATCGGTAGTAGGGTGGGGGTGGTGATAAGGGGGTGGTAGTGGGGGTGGATGAAGTAAAAAAATATTTTGAGGTTTCTGGTTCTTGTACACACATTAAATCACAATTTTTTTTCATCCCCTTTAATAATGGGGTGGGGGTGGTAATGGGGGTGGCTAATGCCAGACATTTTTTCGAGACCTTTGCTTCTCTTGAATATACTAAATACCAATTTTCTGGACTCTTACCTGCTTCATTTACCTAATTACCCCAAATTTACCCCCAACCCTTCGATAGAACAAGATGAAAATATAATCTAGTTCCAGATAACGTTAAAATACATACGTGTACCAAATTTCAAGTCAATATCTTAAACGGTTCCAGAGTAAACGTGCGCACAAAAAAAAAGTTACAGACCGACAGACAGAAATTTTTTTTTCGCTCAAACTTAAAATCTCGACGTTTCATGACATTCTAAGCCTATTTGAACAATAAAAATTTTTAAAAATTTTTTTGTCCTTACTATACTTCCACTGGATGTGGAAGTAAAATTTGGGATTTTAGCTTGAAAAAGTGGCATTTCAAATACTTTTTTGTCAAATAACTCGAAAGGTATTACATTGAGCAAAAACATGCTAGAGACAAATAAGAAAGCTACTAAATTAAGGATGAATTTCATTTTTTTCTAATTTTTGTAGAGTTAATGGTTTCGGACATCTGGAAGTCTAAAGGTGGCGTCCGAACGTTTGTAAGACGAAGTATTTAGTTTAAATGGCCAAAAACGCTAATAACCAAAATAAAAAATTATTAATTAGGCTTTCAAATGATTATTTTCTATTTAAAAACAAAAAAGTTATGACAGAAACAATGTACTTTTTCACATTTTATTTTTTAAAATAAAAACGTTGCAATTTTGTTAATGTAAGTAGTCAATAATTAAAAAAATATATTCCCATATACCTACTTTTTCGTTAATATAGTGTGACCTAGACGCTCAAATTTTTTCATCCACTTACAGCGCTTGCATTAGAAAAAAAATGCATTTTAAACTGTACAGGAATTTAAAAAAAAACGTAATAGGTATTCTTGTTTCTCTGCAAATATCTGAATAAATATTAGTTTAAGAGAAAATACGGTGGACTTCAAAAATGAAACTTATAAACTGAGAATAAATTTATTTTGTTTATATATTTGTGTCTAGGGTTAATTATTTGGGAGATATTTAATGATATAGATGGTATCGGACCGTTTTTAGGATGAAGCATTTAGTTTAAAATGTTGAATAACTTAGAAACTGTGACACTTGCGTCAAAAGTTCTAAGAAACAAAATTAAAGGTAATTAATCAGTCTTTAAAATTATTTTTTGTTTGTTTCTACATGACAAAAAATAAAGAAGTTATGTCCGATTCAATGTGCGTTTTCACATTTTTGTTAACAAAATGTCGGCATTTTGTTATTGTAATTGCTCAGTAATTAATTTCTCTTTCAAAAATGCTGTTTTTCGTTAATATATAGCATCACCTAGATGCTCAATTTATTTTGTCCCTTGAAAACACTTGTTTTGGAAAAAAATTCCATCCGCCATCCCCCCCCATCGAAAAATGGCTGTATTTCGGTTAATTGATATAAAATTAATTTAAAAACACCCAAAAATCGATTTTTTAATTAAAAATACCCCTTTTCACCCCCCTTATAGTTTCCCGCGGATCCGTAAAACTCCTAAACTTTTTTGTTTCGTGAACTTTAGCCTATTTTGAACCTATAACCAAAGTCTGCACAAATTTTTTTCGAGTTAGTCATTTTTTTCAATCTTTCCCTTAGGACTAGTACTAAAATAATATACTAGAGCAAAATAAATGATAGGTAATAATTAAACCAAATACAATATGACTGCATTTTGTCGTCAATTGGTAAGAAAATAATTAGTATTTAAATCAAAAATAACCTAAATATGCTCTCTACGTATTTATATTAACAAGCAGGTACTTACCTTACCGTAAAAATGTGTTAATATTTACCAAACTAAAACTAAAGTTTATTGACATCCATGATTAACGTCATCAATGCAACACAGACAAGTGTAAACACTGTAAACTGGAGATCAAAAAGGATAGGATAGAGTGGAAGGTTCCATATGGCCACAATGTATTTTTCCGTACAAGGTTTTCCTGCGCCACCTGGGCGAGTCCTAGGCAGCATGAAATCCCCCCACTACCACACATAGCGGGAAACTGAAACTCAAGGTCTTCAATCCATGCACCCTGCGCGGGTCGGGCTCGTAAAGGAACTTTCAGCCTTCCATTTTTAGCGGGAAATTTAAATTCGGAAGTACCGAGCCGGCGCCCTCTGCAGGTCAGATGCGTAACTAAATCCCCCACTGCCCACTACCGCCATTACCGGGAAATTTAAACTCTCGAGGCACCGCACTCGTGCCACTGGATTTCTTAAAAATTAAGGAAAAAAGAAGCGATAAACGTGGAAAAAAGAAGCGATAAACGTGAAAAAAATTACTTTATTTTAAGAAATAGCCACTGCACTAACAAAACAAATATTACTAGTAATAAGTGAATTTAAATAGTATAAATAATTTATAAAATATTCTACAAATGACACTGTATAATAACTTATAACTAGAAATTTGTATAACACTGATCAATAGTTATGCTACAGTGTTGTATTGAACAGAAAATAAAAATTCTAGCCGTAATGAATTCAACGTGTGCAATTGAAAAAAATTAATCATACAAAATTAATAAATAAAACGGACACAAAACTGACAGAAAAAATAACAAATATAAACATGTCAGCTCCAATAAAAAAAAATCGTATATCGTATACTAAAAATAAATTAATGGGTAAAACAAAAATCACTAATTGGTGGTAGCTCAAAATACAACCATTACAAATTATCGAAAAATATTATTTTGTGTACTAATTCAGCAGATAACTTTCAATGAAACCATTCATTCTTTCCATATACTATCGATCCAAGTCTGATCATACCAGTATATCAACAAAAAGGACTCTTACGAGACATCTTATCAACTGCTTTCATCTAACAATATCAATATCAAAAACAAGATAATTATATTCTTTCTATATACTGATGATCAAGGTATGATCATGCAGTGGCGGCTGGTGATATTTCAATTTTTTTTTCTCGTTTGTGGCGCGTGGGACCCATACGAAATATGGGAAATAACATCTCAAGCTGAACTTGGTTTGAACTTAGTTGGTACAACTCGCCCTAAGTGCAGTGATGGTAACCCTACGGATTTATCCGTAGATCTACGGATTTTTTGTGCCAGTTCCGATTTTCCGATAAACCGTATTTATCTACGGATTTCTAACGATATTAATTATAGTAATATTAATTAATTGCGAAATAAGAACACCAGCCAATTCGTGGCTATTGAGCCGACGCCAACACGGTTTACGGTTTTAATAGTCATAACAGAATGCATTCTATCATCTGTGGTCATGATCCATGGCTGTGAGTTAGCATTAGTGATGGGCGATATATCACGAACTGTGATTTAATCACTGATATTAAGAAATCACAGGTAACGACTGTTAGTAAAGTTGGCAGAAAAGCGTGACGTGATCACGACTTTCCTTCCGTATTTCGTTCAACCAAGACCAATATTATAATAATTAACAATTTCTCCCGTACGTCGTATTATGAAAGTCGTGATCACATCACGTTTTAAATTCACTGATATAAGAAAATCACAGTAACGATTTACGTTGTGATTGAAAAATCACGATATCGCCCATCACTAGTTGACATTAGTAGTCTTATTTATAGTGATGGGAATAATCGAATGATTTCAAAAATCGAATACTTGGTACTCGAATGATTTTAATAATCGAAATATCATTTGGATGATTCGAGCAACTCTGTCTCGTCTTGGTTAATCCGAAAACTGTTTTTTCGTCCCAAAATTTTTTTGATGAGCGGAGGGGGGGGGAATCCAAAAATTTTTTTGATGAGCAGGGGGGGAGAAATCCAAAAATTTTTTGATGAGCAGGGGGAAGAAATCCGAAAAAAAATTTTTTTCGTCATTCGAAAAGCAGCGAGCGCCCGAGTCACAGACCGAAACGATAGAATTAACTTTCGTGCGATGATGCTCAAATGTCGGATCATTCGAATGATTCATGGAAAGTTCTCGAATATCTCGAGATATTTTAATAATCGAATACATCCATTATTTTCATTCGAATGACCCCATCACTATAATTATTTAGGCCAAGATTTGTAGAGTATCAGGTTCCCTCATATTCTGATTTTAGAAAAAAATGTTTGGTGTTGTACTTTTAGTTCCATTCCTGCGATTATTTAGTTATTATTATTATTTATTATTTTTTATTTAATTCTACGGATTTATTATCAGGTTCTACGGATTTTTTTGGGCTTGTCTACGGATACGCAAGCCAGAAAAGTTACCAACGCTGCCTAAGTGCTAGCAATTTGCAAGATTTGTATGCTAAGTACATGATAAAGATCTTCGTAAGGCGGAGGGTACCAAGCTGGTAGCATATTTTCATAACAATTTCAAATCAAACTGGCATCTGGGATCTTACTCACATTTCGAGTTCCTTAGGGACCATAAAAAACCCATGCCCTTTATATTTATCGTTTCTTCTACGACAGTTTGAAAAATTGCAGGCCACAACCATTATATACTTTATAACTATAATCAAAACTATAATTTTTTACACATATAATACTCATTTGCGTATTTCTACATGTGACATTTATTATGATCACCATTACCATTGCATTGCATGATTGTAAGGTTAGGTGCGTTTTTTTGTCCACGACCGGTAGAGTTAGAATTACCAGAATGATATTTACCAATAAAACGACAAAACTGAAATTCCTAGGTGGGAGGAGACAAATTTCTTAGGATTCTTAAATAACGAATAATAGCATCCACGGTCATTAAACTATAAACTGACCGTGAATGGCATCGACATTCATGTGTATGGAATCAGAATGGCGAGCAAAAAACGACAAGATTTGATATTCCGGTGTCAGAATTGTAGCAAAAAAACGCACCTGTTGATTATAGACCAACAGCAAGGTCAATAGTATAGACAACAATCTCTTTCATTGATGCCGATGCCTGTAAATATGTTGTTGCTGCCTAAAACTCGACAGATGGCATGTGTACGCGAGCCTTCCGCTCTATCTTATCCTTTTTGCTGGAGATGTCTCGAGACTGGACAAAGGAATGTCAGTAGTAGTACTAGACTAGTGGCGCTGCCGGCGGTGGTCACCATTTAGTAAGAGATGACGATATTAAAGTGAGTGGTGGCTCAGTTAGTTACATCCACGTTTTAAAATATCATATTAAAATGATGTGGTGATTGTGGACATCCCAATCTCCACTGACATAGGAGTGGTTATGATGTGAACGTTCTGAAACGGTCCAAAGAGTGTCATCACGGTGATGTGATGCTTTGCCATTTACAAAATCCACTAAAATGTGAGTGGCTATAATGTGGATGTGGCGGAGTGTGTTTACTGGGTCCTATACTTAATCGAAATTTGATGTAGTTGCATCGATTACTGATATTGTAACGAAACACGTTATGGCACGTAAATAGTTGATGGTTCTCTTTAAAAAAATTGTTATCCCGAATTTTGAAAAAGTGGGCTTAAAGAAATATTTTTTAAAACAATTGCCAAAAGAGAAAGGATTTTCACATAACGTTACTACCTAAATACAAAGTATTATAACATATTTTCATTTTCAATAAAAAACTATTAATATAATATAGCTTCTAGTTCATTTTTCAGGCATTAAAACTCAAATTTTGTGTCATAAAATGTCATGAAAAAAATTTGAAATATAGTGGTAGGAGGCCTGTTAGTCATAAACAGAAAAAATATCGTGATATTTAACAAGAAAAATTTGTGTTCGTTACCTGTTATAATGGAATATTACAAAGTAACAGACAACTCTATTAATTTCTTTAAATACACAATAATTTTAGATAGCTAAAAAAGTCATGTAATTTTTTTTCCAACTTGTAAAAATAGGAAGTAAAAGCATATGAAACAGAATTTTCTTGTATAAATACATGCATGATATAATTTTTTTTAGTATTTTTCCAAATAAAAATAGTTCAAAAAAATAGAACAATAGTTTCTCCATAGCTTCATTTGGGATTTTTTATAACAGAAGGACCTTCCTTACTTGAGTTAAGTAACTAAGTAATTTTATTAATTTTCTTGAGAGTTTAGTACACATCTACTTGCAAAATTTCATGTTCTTAGCACGCCTGCAAAAGCCCAAACAAACAGATATAGCCGTTATATGACCATGGAGGTAGAATATAAATAAGGAGTCGCCATAAAAAGCAAACCCAGTAAACCAAAAAGGATAAGATAGAGTGGAAGGCTCGCGTACACATGCCATCTGTCGAGTTTTAGGCAGCAACAACATATTTACAGGCATCGGCATCAATGAAAGAGATTGTCGTCTATGCTACCTTGCTATTGCTGTTGGTCTATAATCAACAGGTGCGTTTTTTTTGCTACAATTCTGACACCGGAATATCAAATCTTGTCGTTTTTTGCTCGCCATTCTGATTCCATACACATGAATGTCGATGTCATTATTCGTTATTTAAGAATCCTAAGAAATTTGTCGCCTCCCACCTAGGAATTTCAGTTTTGTTGTTTTATTGGTAAATATCATTCTGGTAATTCTAACTCTACCGGTCGTGGACAAAAAAACGCACCTAACCTTACAATCATGCAATGGTAATGGTGATCATAATAAAATGTCACATGTAGAAAAAGCAAATGAGTATTATATGTGTAAAAAAATTATAGTTTTGATTATAGTTATAAAGTATATAATGGTTGTGGCCTGCAATTTTTCAAAATGTCGTAGAAGAAACGATAAAGATAAAGGGCATGGGTTTTTTATGGTCCCTAAGGAACCCGAAATGTGAGTAAGATCCCAGATGCCAGTTTGATTTGAAATTGTTATGAAAATATCAGAGAGTATAAACTCTGGAAAATATGCTACCAGCTTTTGGTACCCTCCGCCTTACGAAGTTCCTTATCATGTATTTAGCATACAAATCTTGCAAATTGCTAGCACTTAGGGCGAGTTGTACCAACTAAGTTCAAACCAAGTTCAGCTTGAGATGTTATTTCCCATATTTCGTATGGGTCCTACGCGCCACAGACGAGAAAAAAAATTGAAATATCACCAGCCGCCACTGCATGATCAGACCTTGATCGTCAGTATATAGAAAGAATATAATTTTCTTGTTTTTGATATTGATATTGTTAGATGAAAGCAGTTGATAAGATGTCTCGTAAGAGTCATTTTTTGTTGATATACTGGTATGATCAGACTTGGATCGATAGTATATGGAAAAAATGAATGGTTTCATTGAAAGTTATCCACTGAATTAGTACACAAAATAATATTTTTCGATAATTTGTAATGGTTGTATTTTGAGCTACCACCAATTAGTGATTTTTGTTTTACCTATTAATTTATTTTTAGTATATGATATACGATTTTTTTTTTATTGGAGCTGACATGTTTATATTTGTTATTTTTTCTGTCAGTTTTGTGTCCGTTTTATTTATTAATTTTGTATGATTAATTTTTTTCAATTGCACACGTTGAATTCATTACGGCTAGAATTTTTATTTTCTGTTCAATACAACACTGTAGCATAACTAATGATCAGTGTTATACAAATTTCTAGTTATAAGTTATTATACAGTGTCAGTTGTAGAATATTTTATAAATTATTTATACTATTTACATTCACTTATTACTAGTAATATTTGTTTTGTTAAGGGTGCAGTGGCTATTTCTTAAAATAAAGTAATTTTTTTCACGTTTATCGCTTCTTTTTTCCTTAATTTTTAAGAAATCCAGTGGCACGAGTGCGGTGCCTCGAGAGTTTAAATTTCCCGGTAATGGCGGCAGTGGGCAGTGGGGGATTTAGTTACGCATCTGACCTGCAGAGGGCGCCGGCTCGGTACTTCCGAATTTAAATTTCCCGCTAAAAATTGAAGGCTGAAAGTTCCTTTACGAGCCCGACCCGCGCAGGGTGCATGGATTGAGGACCTTGAGTTTCAGTTTCCCGCTATGTGTGGTAGTGGGGGGATTTCATGCTGCCTAGGACTCGCCCAGGTGGCGCAGGAAAATCTTGTACGGAAAAATACATTGTGGCCATATGGAACCTTCCACTCTATCTTATCCTTTTTGCAGTAAACATTAAAGTAACTTTACCTCTCTGAGAGGTAAGATTAATAGAACATTTTTATATAAAATATTTTACATAATTTTACATAGCATATGCGTAAAATAATATCATATTTAAGTCAACATATTAACTTAATTACTTATACACACGTTTACATATTTGCTACATAATTTTACTTAAAAATGTTTACCTACTTCATTTTACGACATCGAAGTCATGGAACGCTCACGCTCACGCAGCACGCCAGTGTAAAATGATGTAAAATCTAACGTTTGTGTTTCTTGATCATTTTTGTGAAAAATTGTGGATGATGTCTTTTAATAACTTTGATGCAGAACCACAGAGTACAGTACCTACACAGAGGCGAAGGCTTTGTCGGCTCCTTTGATTTTCGATGGCTCGTTTTTTGTGACCTTGAGTACCAGTTACGTCTACACTGAGAGAAATATGTTTTTAATTTTTTTCTGTACCCTACATTTAAGGATACACTGAAGAAAAAATGTATTTCAATTTGGATAGAATAATATTACCATTTGAATTGTTTATAAACTGCGTTTATTTTCAATTGAGTTAGGCCCTAGCAAATTTTCTGAAATGTAATTATTATAATTGCTATAATGATACCACTTGATATTTTTTTGTTTCGATTTCGAGCTAAAAATATTATTATAATGTGACGAAGGAGTATTCTAATTTCCTTACCAAGGAAATGTATTTTTCAAAAAAACTATATACCTTCTAATATATTTAAATAAGGCGCCATTCTAATTTCCGACCACCCGGCCGGCCAAATTGGCTAAAGCAAAGCAAATACCCAAGCAACACACACAGCAACCAAGCTTTATTAGTTTTTATTTCTCAAATATTTAAATAATAATTATTGTTAGTGGCTCTATGAAATATTTTGAACGTGAATCTTTGTTTTTTCTATTTAGTTCAGCGCTATTTGAGTGTCTTCATTCCAGACTATATAAATAAAGTGAGTAGAAAGAAATGTATAAAAATATAACATAACCTTTTAAACTTAATGTTATGAAAAACGTATCTGACTGATTGAATACCTATTTAATTATAGTTATTATAATGTGTTCGAAATGATGAAAATTTAATACGATGTTTTATACTTTCAGAATGTAAGCTAAAAAGGAAGATTTATATATATTCCAGTATTTTAGTTGACAATCGCTGAGAAACCTACAAAATAAAATATTATATAATTTGGCGAGAATTGAATAATATTGAATCAGCTTGGAGAGAAAATGTGAATCATGTGAAAGTATTATCAAATCTGACAATAAATCGCTAACGTTTTGAGAAATGGTGAATGACTAGTACAAATGTTGGTGTAAATATCTCATAATATACTGAGAATTGCTTGGTTTTTGAGAGAAATGCGTAGACAAAAGGATGAGTTCAAGGCACTCAAAAATCTTGAAGGTATATGTGGTTGGGTGTAAGAAGTACTCTCCAAGAAATTTGCAGGATAAAAGCTTTTTGCAAAGGTAAGACTTAGTTGTCGATGATCAACCTTTTTTTCAATATATGCTTACCTGATTAAACATTGCTTAATGAATAATTGCCAACATGCAAATTCATTTTTCAGGTTATGAACTCTTAGCGTAGCATCTTCAACAAAAGCCATCGACTCCTTGGATTACTCATTGTGACTGTGTTACTAATCTAGACAAAATCGTTCACTACCCATCAGTCTTTCCTTTCAATTTTTTAGCAGTAAACACGGTGGCTATGTTCGAAGGTTATAAATGTTATAAATTTTGTGAAAAATACCATATAAAGTAAACAATGAAGATCTGGAGTATTGAACTACTTGAAATATGTAAAAAGGTGTACACTTCTTCCAGTTTTTGACCTCTTGTCTATGATATACCTATAGATGGAACTATACAAACCATTGTAATTTGTACAAAAACTTCTTTTTATCGTGTCTTGTTAATGTTATACAGTATCGGAAAGCGTTTGATTTGGTGCGGCAATAAGAGCAAGCGAGAGCAAAGCAAGCAATGATGTACATTAAGGGACGTGTCTGCTTTGCCTCTGCTAGGGTACTGGTAGACGCCTTTATTGTAGGCAGTCGGTTAAGTCGTTGAAACTATGCAATCTCAACGGTAGAACTTTCCGATACTGTATAATATGTCTAACACGTATTTTATTATTTTATGTAGGTAGGTCAATTGTTAAATATCCCTTGTATTTTATTAAATACATATATTCACTTTTTATTATATTTTATTTATCACTTGTATTATTGTTGTTAGCAGTAAATTAAAATAGTTGATTATGTAGAACTTATATATACATGCATCTTTGCATCTAACTGAAAGTAAAACAAAATATATTTACTAAATATCAAATTATTTATTATCCAACGTTCCATTAATACTCAGAAGAAGAATTAACAAGAAACTTACTGGAGATATAAAGAAAGATCTATATTGCAATAAAAAATAAATGATTATATTATACACATACTAATATCTAAGTAATAATAAGTAACATTTGTAATTACATAATTCAAAGAATATTTGCTACAATTTGACACTTTCAAAACCCATTCGGGCTTTATTTATGTGTTCACTGACTGGAGGATCACTTTCAGTCTTAATTTCATTGTTTTTGAATGTTAAACAATCCCAACACTGGGTTTTTAAACACCACACAATATATTTTAAAAGGACGTTTAGTTCCAGATCAATTAATGACAGCAATACTTTAAATTTCTTTGATTTAAGCACTTCATCAGATATCTTAATGTAGTCTGTGTATTTTTCTCTTGAGATACCTGATTTAAAAAATGCTATTACGCTTCTTTCTCCCTCAGCATCAGCTCTACCGTCGCTCAACTAAAATTTAAACAAATGATTATTAAAAATGCTGACAAATTAATATAAAGTGTTATTTTTTACCATGAATTGTTTATTGTTTGCTTAAGCAGTAGTTATTATTGTCACAAGCACTTTTAGTTCCACATTTAGCTTTTAATGTTGTATCCCATAAACATCTAACTGGATGGATCATAGTGGTCTTGAATTACGGACTTTCCTGCAACATAAATCCACACTAAAAATCAAATTCTTAAATTAACAAGTAACAACTTACCATTAATAAAATACTTGGAATATTCCAGTAAAATAATTCCTTTTAACTGCTTGGAATCTTTTAACCCTAACCTCTTCTGGTTGTAAATCGACGTTATTTTATAAAAACTGTTTTCTCGGATTGCCACACTTCAACAACTAATAATACAACAAAAACTGGCCATTTTGTATGACATAATGTCCATAAAAACTCTAATATTGTGAAAAATTCAATTCTTACGTTCAGTCAGTCGCCATTTGACAGCAATGACAAGTGAATTTAGAAAGTGAGGTTGATTGATATACCAGTTAAAAAATGGCGATGCGTATACAAATTTGGTTTTGGCGGGAAGGCTTGCTTTCGCCTCTGTGTAGATACTGTACTCTGTGGCAGAACTGTGAACCATAAAGCGTTGTGACTTTTTTAAATATTATTTTATTTGGACGTTTTATTAGTGTAGAGGTTAGGTGCAAACATAAATATGCCCTCTTGTTTGCCAATTTGTTGGAGGTGCACCATTTTCCAGTAAATGACCCAAAAGTAAGTTTGTGTTGTACCGTTTTTATAAAGATATTTATTTAAATGAAACGTAATCTTTTTATAGGTTAGAATTATTTCACGGGCAATCGTTATTTCTCGACAGACAATAAGTAATTATTACATGGATTTTGTTACACAAAAGCTGTATGTTGGTGCTGTTCCCACATTATTAAGTTCAACTGAATCCAGCGTAAGAAGTTGTAATTCAAGGAAACCCAGATCTTAATAGTGACCAAAAGCTTTTGCGAAGTACTATGCATAGGTATGGTTATTGTTTACCGACATCTTATAGCACCTACTTTGTGTTCGTTATTGTATTGTACATAATATAAAATACTTCAGAAAAATTAGATCAGAACCTTAGGACAAAACCATTGCCCCTTTTTAGGGGATAAAAGGGGTGGTAACCAAAAACTGATAAATTTTTTTTTAATATCAGAATCGGTTTCAACATGTTAAAAAACAGGATTAGATGGTTCTGATCAAAAGTGCCTTGTTGTCTTGTGATTAATGATATTGCTTGTATCGCCATTAAAAAAATTAATTTGATCATTATAAAACTACGAAGAAAACTAGAATTGTCTGAACCTTTATGGTTAATTTTGTTGCAAATTAAGACAATTAAGATTTGTCATTATTAAAAATATGCTTCTGGTAGAATTAAATCATCTTGGTAAAGGACCCCGCACATTTGCTTATATCAAATCACCATCTTTGGCAGATTAGACAAATCTGATTTTAAATAGCTGGGTTTTAACAGTGTAAACTCAACTTTGAGGCAGACTTTCGGATTGAATGACGGCACTTTGAGCACATCAGTTCATATTTAAAACAGTATACTTCTGAAACTTATCGGATCGACCTCAAATTTTCCATTCCATTGGAAGCGTGTTTTCGTAAAGTTTTGTTAAAATATATACATTATTATTTAAGCTATCATAAATTGTTTAATAACTTAACAAATTGATCAAAATAGTTTGCATCTAATTTTCTTCACAATTTAGTAAAGGGATACAAGCTATATAACCAGATTTACTACACTATACAGGGTGCGCCACTTAAAACTCCCCAGACTTGTAACTTCTTTATTTTCGAAGCGATGACCATGTTGGGCATATCAACTTGTAGACATTTTTAAAGCCTTTAAATATCCATACAGAGTGATTAATTTTTTTTTTTTTTGAATGGTTAAGAAAGGAAACTTAATTTCTTTGAATATTTTTTTACCTCACCCTGTACATGGACTGTGTTATTGTTTTCTTATAAAGGTTTTAATTAGCTTTAATTTATGTTATTAAAATAAAAAACAAAAAATTTGCAATTTCCTACTTAGTACATTTTAATATGTTGGTTTAAAAAAAATATATTTTTTTATTTTTTGTTACTGTTTTATTACACTGAATATTGTTTGTGATATGTCTTTTACAGATAAAGCATAAAATTATTATTTACATTCCTTTCAAAGTAATTAAAAAAAAATCAGTTTGGAGTATTTTTAATTCCTTTCTCTGAAACCAAAAAAAATTTCAAATATGACGTAATAATATAAATTGAAGCTAATTAAAACCTTTATAAGAAAATATTAACGCAGTTCATGTACAGGGTGACGTAAAAAAATATTCAAGGAAATTAAGATTTCTTTCTTAACAATTTTTTCAAAAAATTTTTTTTTTAAATGCTTTAAAAATATCTACAATTTGATTTGATAAAAAATAAGAAAATTACAAGCCTGGGGAGTTTTATATGTCGTATATGAAATAGATTAATATTTCAATTATTTTCACAGGTTGTGTAACTGATGTTCAAGTAGCAAATGTCAGAGTGACGAAAGCTGACCAAAGAACGAGTACAATCAGAAATGACCCAAGAAATGCTTAACACTTATTGTAGATACTTAGTTAACTTGAATATAAATTAGTTACACAAAAGACACTAGTATTAATCTCTCCTAAATCAACAGTTAATAAAATAAATTAAATGAAATTTGAGCTTTACTAGGAACGCAAGGCAAGGTAGGTAGGTGGGTATACATCATTGGAGAAGAAAAAATATTGTATAGCTGCTTTCTAAAGAACATATAGATAATAACGTCGAGGACAAAGCCTAATGCCTGGTTTACCTACTGGGATATGCAGAGATTAAATTGAATGGATGGAATTGAAACTTTGTTGATACTAATTAACTTAGTTTAAACTGTCATTCAATTCGAGAATCTTTTCTAAGCTAATATATGTTGACAAATCAGACAACCATATCTTGCATTATATACTTTTTATCTCTTTTTGATGTAGCATGCATTTGTTTTATATACCTACCATAATGTTCAAAATAGCACCCTATAGTACTTTTTAAATATTGATACTAGAGGACTGGATTCTAGGAGTTAAATGTATGAATATAAATTCCTCATGAATTGTCCAGAAAAATTGATATTCTTTAGGAAATAACTGGAGGAGACATCAACTTTTATTTTTAAGTAGAATACCTCTGAACATTTTTAGAAAGTTAGATAGTTTTATATTTTAAATATAACCATTTTTTACAAAAAAATTTTCATTCAAAATATAAAACTACTCGGCTCTCTAAATAAGGTATCCGACTTAAAAATAAAACTTGGTGTCAACTTCGATAATTTTCTAAAGAAATATATTTTTCTGTATAACTTATAAGGAACTTTATTCATATATCTAACTTTAAAAATCCAATTGTGTAGTATCAATATTTAAAAAGTGCTGGGATATGCTATTTTGAACATACGGTAGGTAGATAAAATATATACATGCTACATCATAAAGAGATAAAAAGTATATAAGTTACGTAGCGTAAGGTCAGTATCAAGTGGTTGAATATACATACAGTGTGTCCCCCGATTGAGTTCGCTATAGGTGAAATGGGCAAAAAATTTTCGATTTTTTTTTTCATATTTGGAGGTTCACCTCTGCTCATCTAAAAAGTAATTTTTGGTGTACTTTTGTTTTTTTTCAATCATGTAGGCGATGACAGTTAAGCAAAAACGAATTTCTTGTTAGGTAAAGTACCTTTTCTGTAAAAGATACAGGAAAATGTCATTAAGGAAAGTTATTCAGAATAAAAAGTTATAGTCCTATGCAAAATTTCAAGAACATTCGCCTACTTTGATGATTTTGATTTTTTTAATATAATTGCATTTTACGGAAAAAAAATTGTATGCCGGTTTACTAACGTGTGATGTACCAAGTGATTAGAGAAAAATTATTTAGTTATTCATTTTTATTTTGACGCAGAATTACATTTTGGGTTAGGAAACCAATAAATACAAATGACAATTAACAAATGATAATTAAAAAAATTACTACAGGTATCTAGAAATAAACATAAATATGTCGCGTCATTATTCAAAATTGTTTCCATCAGCTTCAGTACATAGCTCTAGTCTAGCTCTTAATTCTCTATAACTGTTCTGGATTTCTTGGTGGGGTATACCATCAACTGCTTCTTTAATTTTGGTTTTTAATAATTCTAAATTATTGTCAAAATTAAAAGCATAAACTTTTTGTTTTAAATAGCCCCATAAGTAGAAATCCATTATCGTTAGATCCGGACTTCTAGGTGGCCAACAAATCGAACCGTATCTTCCAATCCATCTTTCTGGAAAATGACGGTCTAACCATTCTCTGACAATAACTGCAGAATGTGCAGGGCAGCCGTCCTGCTGTAGAAACATTTTCGTCCTTTGCAATATGGGTATATTTTCGAGATAATTAAAAAAAAATGTATTTAGCATTTCCAGGTAAGAATGTTGATTTACATTCCCTTCAAAGAAATATGGACCAATTACTCCAAAGTATGAAATAGCACACCAAACATTCACTTTCTTGGAATATTGCCGTCTACATCGTATACGAAAATTTGGATTTTCCGAGGACCAATACCTACAGTTCTGTGAACTTACTGTACCATTAGTGGAAAACGTTGCCTCGTCAGAAAAAATTATATTTTCGTGAAAATGTCTATCACTTAAAATATTTTCGCCCATCCATAAACAGAAATCCAATCTTTTAGCGTCGTCATTTTCTTCAAGAGTGTGTACAAATTTTGGTTTATATGGATAAATTTTATTGGCCTTAAATATTTTTTGTATAGCACTTTTAGAAATGCCAGTTTGGGCTGCTCTTCTTCTAAGAGATAATTTTGGAAACTCACTCAACGAATCCATCGCAATTAAAGTGCCAGCATCATCTTCATTAAACTCCTTCTTCTTTTTTTTTATATTTAATACACTACCAGTTCTTTTAAATTTGTCGACTATTTTTTTAACACCCCTATCTGTTACTAATACATCTGGCCAATGTTCATTAAATTTCTCTACGACAGCTTTATAGGAATATGTATCTCCTAATCCGTAGCACTGAACAATGAATATCTTTTGCTCCACTGTAAGCATAATTTTTAATTAATAATTATGATGCTCATATGACAGCTATTATTATTAATTTGACAAATAAACATATACACACATTTGTTTTTCATCGATGAATTGATGAACATGCAGTGAAAGTTTTAAAAGATGAAAATTTCAAAAATTAATATCAACATAGGTTGCTCCTTCCAGGAAAATGTGTATATTTTGATGTCGTTCACCTTTTCTTTAAAAATAACGCAAAAGTCAATTGGGCGCGGTGAATTGGACTCGCGACAATTGGACGTGATAAAATTGGACGAGAAACATTGGATACGTTTATTAAAAATAATCATATTGCGCAGCCTTGTCATGAATGCAAACAGTGGTTGCTGATTATGCGAACAGAAGCATTTTGGACTACTTGCGAGGAATTCCCCAACTGCAAGTGTAAATAAATTATATTTTATAATTTCTATGTTAACACTACCCTGCCAAAAATTCCACATAGAAACTTATAAAAAAAAAGTGATGCGGTTTTATCGTTCCTATAAGTTATATTAGTATTATACAGACAGGATTTTATCTGTTTTATTAAGTTTTAAATCGGTTATGAAACAGTAATTCCGAATGAGCTATTTGGAATTATCATGTTGCCCTTTCATGAGTACTTATATGAAATATACATCAACAAATCTACAGTTTAGTGTCTGCAAATGCACCCTTGCCCTTATATCTGTAAACATATGGAATTGCAGATACAACTTTAAAGAGATTCTAAACTTTTCTATAAGTAATATCATAAGAGTTCCAGTCCGTCCTTTCTCCAGTATCTATCGTATGTAACACACCATTTATCAGCATGTTTTTATTGTAAATTTCAACATTGTTTTTTATTAGTATTAATGTGGATATACATGTCAACAAATGTACAGTTTAAATTGCATATTTCAAATAGAAATACTAATATTGTGGTAAACACAAAATTCTCCAAAGTGTTCTTGTTCTAGCCTAGAAGCAATGAATGAGTTAGCAGTGAAAGAGACTGCTTTGTTTTTAATTTAACAAACACGCTTCAGTTCCTTAGGTCACATTAGATTAGATATGAATTAGCTACACGTATACAGCTCCCTCTACTGGAGCCTGGAGTAAAGTTGCTGCTGAAATTTCTATCGGTTTCTACCAGAATGGAGCAGCAAACATTTACTTATACCACATCAATGAGAATTTATGAGAACAGTATCTAAGGTAAAACGTGCGGCTTTCCGTGGTTAAATGGCAAGTGTTTCTATAAGAAACGAGCTGCATTAGGTTGACATGCAATTGAAGATTACTAATTATAATGTTTGAATAGGGATTTATGAGATCAGTTTCTATGAGTATTAATGTTTTTTTTCAGTAATATATTAAATGTGTTTTCATTTGTTTGAATGGGTAAAAAGAAAGGTCAGTTTTCAACTGCAATTACAAATACAAGTTTAATCACTTTGAATGGGGTTATATGCGATTAATTTCTAAAAGTATTTATGATGTTTTCCGAATATAATTGTGATGAGGTTTAATCAGTAACAAATTGTTCACTACTTGTTATGAAATGGTCGGAAATTCCAAGTACACATTTAGTATTCCTTCAAAAGGATTGATGAGAGCAGTTTTTACGAGTATCTATTTGTTGTTCCTCTAGTAAATTATATAAGTCTTTACATTTACTTATACTATCTCAATGAGAATTTATGAGAACAGTATCTAATGTAAAACGTGCGGCTTTCCGTGGTTAAATGGCAAGTGTTTCTATAGGAAAGAGCTGCATTAGGTTAGAACAGTTTTGATTTGCAATTGAAGATTACAAATTATAATGTTTGAATAGGGATTTATGAGATCAGTTTCTATGAGTATTAATGTTTTTTTTTCAGTAATATATTAAATGTGTTTTCATATGTTTGAATGGGTAAAAAGAAAGGTCAGTTTTCAACTGAAATTACAAATACAAATTTAATCACGTCGAATGGGGTTATATGCGATCAATTTCTAACAGTATTTATACTGTTTTCCGAATATAATTGTGATGAGGTTTGATCAGTAACAAATTGTTCACTACATGTTAAGATATGGTCGGAAATTCCAGGTACATATTTAGTATTACTTCGAAAGGATTGATGATAGCAGCTTCTACGAGTATGTATTTGTTGTACCAATAGTAAATTATATAAGTCTTTATCAGTATGCATTCGGATCTAATTTAAATATGAAAATTATATCAGAATAAAGCAACCAAATATTTTAAACAGTATCTATTTGTAAATCCAGACATTTACTTATACTATCTCAATGAGAATTTATGAGGACAGTATCTAATGTAAAACGTGCGGCTTTCCGTGGTTAAATGGCAAGAGTTTCTATATGAAACCAGCTGCATTTGGTTAGAACAGTTTTGATTTGCAATTGAAGATTACAAATTATAATGTTTGAATAGGGATTTATGAGATCAGTTTCTATGAGTATTAATGTTTTTTTTTCAGTAATATATTAAATGGGTTTTCATTTGTTTGAATGGGTAAAAAGAAAGGTTAGTTTTCAACTGCAATTACAAATACAAGTTTAACCACTTCGAATGGGATTATATGCGATCAATTTCTAACAGTATTTATGCTGTTTTCCGAATATAATTGTGATGAGGTTTGATCAGTAACAAATTGTTCACCACATGTTACGATATGGTCGGAAATTCCAGGTACATATTTAGTATTCCTTCGAAAGGATTGATGATAGCAGTTTCTATGAGTATGTATTTGTTGTTCCAATAGAAAATTTGTCTTTATCAGTATGCATTCGGATCTACTTTAAATACAAAAATTATATCAGAATGACACAACCAAATATTTTAAACAGTATCCACTTGTAAATCCAAACATTTAAAGATATATTTTAATGAGAACCAATCAGAACAGTATCTAATATAACGCGTGCGGCTTTCCGTGGCTAAATTTTAAAAGTATTTTTAATAAATAGCTTTAACGGATTTGAACAGTTTTAATTTGCAATTCCAGATGAATAGTTTTAATTGTTAAATAGGGATCTATGAGATCAGTGTCTTTGTGTAATGTTTATTTTCCAATAAAAACACATTTTATTTAAAAAAAAAACATTACACTGACCTCATAGATCCCTAACAATTAAAACTATTCATCTGGAAATGCAAAACTGTTCGAATCCGTTAAAGCTTATTTATTGCAAATAATTTTAAAATTTAGCCACGGAAAACCGCACACGTTACATTAGATACTGTTGTGATGGATTCTCATTATAATATTATCTTGGATTTACAGGTGGACACTGTTTAAAACATTTGGGGTTTCATTCTGATATGATTTTTGTATTTAAATTAGATCCGAATGCATACTGATAAAGACTTATATAATTTACTGTAGGAACAACAAATAAATACTCGTAGAAACTGCTCTCATTAATCCTCTTGAAGGAATACTAAATATGTACCTGGAATTTCCGACCATATCGTAACATGTAGTGAACAATTTGTTACGGATCAAACCTCATCACAATTATATTCGGAAAACAACATAAATACTGTTAGAAATTGATCGCATATAACCCCATTCGAAGTGATTAAACTTATATTTGTAATTGCAGTTCAAAACTGACCTTCCTTTTTACCCATTCAAACAAATGAAAACACATTTAATATATTACTGAAAAAAAAAAAACATTAGTACTCATAGAAACTGATCTCATAAATCCCTATTTAAACATTATAATTTGTAATCTTCAATTGCAAATCAAAACTGTTCTAACCTAATGCAGCTCGTTTCTTATAGAAACACTTGCCATTTAACCACGAAAAGCCGCACGTTTTACATTAGATACTGTTCTCATAAATTCTCATTGAGATAGTATAAGTAAATGTCTGTATTTACAAATAGATACTGTTTAAAATATTTGGTTGCTTTATTCTGATATAAATTTTCATATTTAAATTAGATCCGAATCTTTACTGATAAAGACTTATATAATTTACTAGAGGAACAACAAATAGATACTCGTAGAAACTGCTCTCATCAATCCTCTTGAAGGAATACCAAATGTGTACTTGGAATTTCCGACCATATCATAACATGTAGCGAACAATTTGTTACTGATTAAACCTCTTCACAATTATATCCGGAAAACAGCATAAATACTTTTAGAAATTGATCGCATATAACCCCATTCGAAGTGATTAAACTTGTATTTGTAATTGCAGTTGAAAACTGACCTTTCTTTTTACCCATTCAAACAAATGAAAACACATTTAATATATTACTGAAAAAAAAACATTAATACTCATAGAAACTGATCTCATAAATCCCTATTCAAACATTATAATTTTGAATCTTCAATTGCAAATCAAAACTGTTCTAACCTAATGCACTTCGTTTCTTATAGAAACTCTTGCCATTTAACCACGGAAAGCCGCACGTTTTACATTAGATACTGTTCTCATAAATTTTCATTGAGATAGTATAAGTAAATGTTTGGATTTACAAATAGATACTGTTTAAAATATTTGGTTGCTTTATTCTGATATAATTTTCATATTTAAATTAGATCCGAATCTGTACTGATAAAGACTTATATAATTTACTATAGGAACAACAAATAGATACTCGTAGAAACTGCTCTCATCAATCCTCTTGAAGGAATACTAAATGTGTACTTGGAATTTCCGACCATATCATAACAACTAGTTAACAATTTGTTACTGATTAAACCTCATCATAACTATATTCGGAAAACAGCATAAATACTTTTAGAAATTGATCGCATATAATCCCATTCGAAGCGATTAAACTTGTATTTGTAATTGCAGTTGAAAACTGACCTTTCTTTTTACCCATTCAAACAAATGAAAACACATTTAATATATTACTGAAAAAAAACATTAATACTCATAGAAACTGATCTCATAAATCCCTATTCAAACATTATAATTTGTAATCTTCAATTGCAAATCAAAACTGTTCTAACCTAATGCAGCTCGTTTCTTATAGAAACACTTGCCATTTAACCACGAAAAGCCGCACGTTTTACATTAGATTTTGTTCTCATAAATTCTCATTGAGATAGTATAAGTAAATGTCTGGATTTACAAATAGATACTGTTTAAAATATTTGGTTGCTTTATTTTGATATAATTTTCATATTTAAATTAGATCCGAATCTTTACTGATAAAGACTTATATAATTTACTGTAGGAACAACAAATAAATACTCGTAGAAACTGCTCTCATCAATCCTCTTGAAGGAATACTAAATATGTACCTGGAATTTCCGACCATATCGTAACATGTAGTGAACAATTTGTTACGGATCAAACCTCATCACAATTATATTCGGAAAACAGCATAAATACTGTTAGAAATTGATCGCATATAACCCCATTCGAAGTGATTAAACTTATATTTGTAATTGCAGTTCAAAACTGACCTTCCTTTTTACCCATTCAAACAAATGAAAACACATTTAATATATTACTGAAAAAAAAACATTAATACTCATAGAAACTGATCTGATAAATCCCTATTTAAACATTATAATTTGTAATCTTCAATTGCAAATCAAAACTGTTCTAACCTAATGCAGCTCGTTTCTTATAGAAACACTTGCCATTTAACCACGAAAAGCCGCACGTTTTACATTAGATACTGTTCTCATAAATTCTTATTGAGATAGTATAAGTAAATGTCTGGATTTACAAATAGATACTGTTTAAAATATTTGGTTGCTTTATTCTGATATAATTTTCATATTTAAATTAGATCCGAATCTTTACTGATAAAGACTTATATAATTTACTAGAGGAACAACAAATAGATACTCGTAGAAACTGCTCTCATCAATCCTCTTGAAGGAATACCAAATGTGTACTTGGAATTTCCGACCATATCATAACATGTAGTGAACAATTTGTTACTGATTAAACCTCATCACAATTATATCCGGAAAACAGCATAAATACTTTTAGAAATTGATCGCATATAACCCCATTCGAAGTGATTAAACTTGTATTTGTAATTGCAGTTGAAA
Source organism: Rutpela maculata (assembly GCA_936432065.2). Classification (NCBI taxonomy): domain Eukaryota; kingdom Metazoa; phylum Arthropoda; class Insecta; order Coleoptera; family Cerambycidae; genus Rutpela; species Rutpela maculata. The sequence continues at coordinate 109,728,655 of OW386286.2, forward strand.
ACTGACCTTTCTTTTTACCCATTCAAACAAATGAAAATACATTTAATATATTACTGAAGAAAACACATTAATACTCATAGAAACTGATCTCATAAATCCCTATTCAAACATTATAATTTTGAATCTTCAATTACAAATCAAAACTGTTCTAACCTAATGCAACTCGTTTCTTATAGAAACTCTTGCCATTTAACCACGGAAAGCCGCACGTTTTACATTAGATACTGTTCTCATAAATTCTCATTGAGATAGTATAAGTAAATGTTTGGATTTACAAATAGATACTGTTTAAAATATTTGGTTGCTTTATTCTGATATAATTTTCATATTTAAATTAGATCCGAATCTGTACTGATAAAGACTTATATAATTTACTATAGGAACAACAAATAGATATTCGTAGAAACTGCTCTCATCAATCATCTTGAAGGAATACTAAATGAGTACTTGGAATTTCTGACCATATCATAACAAATAGTGAATAATTTGTTACTGATTAAACGTCATCACAATTATATTCGGAAAACAGCATAAATACTTTTAGAAATTGATCGCATATAACCCCATTCGAAGCGATTAAACTTGTATTTGTAATTGCAGTTGAAAACTGACCTTTCTTTTTACCCATTCAAACAAATGAAAACACATTTAATATATCACTGAAAAAAAAACATTAATACTCATAGAAACTGATCTCATAAATCCCTATTCAAACATTGTAATTTGTAATCTTCAATTGCAAATCAAAACTGTTCTAACCTAATGCAGCTCGTTTCTTAAAGAAACACTTGCCATTTAACCACGAAAAGCCGCACGTTTTACATTAGATACTGTTCTCATAAATTCTCATTGAGATAGTATAAGTAAATGTCTGGATTTACAAATAGATACTGTTTAAAATATTTGGTTGCTTTATTCTGATATAATTTTCATATTTAAATTAGATCCGAATCTTTACTGATAAAGACTTATATAATTTACTAGAGGAACAACAAATAGATACTCGTAGAAACTGCTCTCATCAATCCTCTTGAAGGAATACCAAATGTGTACTTGGAAAACCGCACGAATTACATTAGATACTGTGCTCATAAATTCCCATTGATGTGGTATAAGTAAATGTTTGGATTTACAAATGGATATGGCTTGACTCGTTTTGCTGGTCAATTCTGATATAAACTGATAACAATTTCAACAGCAACTTTACCTAACTCTTATAGAAACTTATTGACCATATAGGTTCTCATAGATACTTATTAATTTTTGTTAATTTTCAATACGGATTGATGAGATTTTTTTGACAGGGTAGTAAGCCGGCATACAATTTTTTTTTTCGTAAAATGCAATTATATTAAAAAAATCAAAATCATCAAAGTAGGCGAAATGTTCTTGAAATTTTGCATAGGACTATAACTTTTTATTCTGAATAACTTTCCTTAATGACATTTTCCTGTATCTTTTACAGAAAAGGTACTTTACCTAACAAGAAATTCGTTTTTGCTTAACTGTCATGGCCTACATGATTTAAAAAAAAACAAAAGTACACCCAAAATTACTTTTTAGATAAGCAGGGGTGAACCTCCAAATATGAAAAAAAAATTCGAAAATTTTTTGCCCATTTCACCTATAGCGAACTCAATCGGGGGACACACTGTACATTATGCTACATCATAAAGAGATAAAATTAGTTACGTATGCTTTACATAGCAAGTGGTTGAATATACATATACGGTACGTCATTTGTTCCATACCGTGAGGTCACAGTGTTACCTCTTCACTATGTAAAAATCATATGCACATGTTGCTGACATTTCGCAGAGTATGCACATACGATTATGCGTCACATTTTACATAGCACGTTACTTCTGCGAAACTTAGTTTACGTAGCATTTACGTATATGCTATATATTTATGTTTGCTGGGAAATGTGGCAGCACATTCCTCATTTTAGTATGATCGAAACGTCAACAAAACGCGACATGTATCTTGGTTTAATATTATTATAAAATAAATGTTTTTGATAGAAAATAGTGTTTTTCGCCATAACATATGATTTCGTGTCCGCCAAGTAGCTATACAAATCAAAGTAGTATCGATAAGAAGAAATGTTTTGGAATCACTTTTCATAGGTTAAAACAGGTCCGTACTCAAAAGATATGTTGAAACTATTTTCTATTTATTTTAGATTGTATTTTAGATTATATTATATTATATTTGCTTGAAATGTGAAACCGTCATCTCATTCATTACTCTACTGGCTTGATATATGGTAGTATCAATGTGTAAAGTCAACTAACGTGTATCTCCTCAAATGCTGTATAAACTTTTTTTTAATCAGGACCTGGCGAGCCGTTCATGACAGTATGATCACAAGCCACGCCTTCTGCGGCCGTTTCTCATTGTAGGATATAAGCTTTATAGCTACTCCTTATTTATATTCTATCTCCATGTTATATGACTTATTAACTACGCCGAGGCATCTTGCGAACTAAAGTAGAGATGAGTTGCTATTTAACAACCGTTATTTTATAACTGTTATTTGTAAATAGCATTAGCAGCCTGTTATTTCTGTACGAAAATAACAGATAAGAAACACGACCGTTGAGTGATAGACTCTTCAATCAACGACACGACGTAGTAAAAATGTTCTTGCTGACTGCTATTAAACTGTTATTCAGAAAACAGCAGTAGCAGATAATGAAATCGCAACGCAACCGCTAATGTAGTGAAGTTGAATATATTATTGTGGGTATCTTGAGTCATCGGCTTTATGTATACACTTCTTAGTTGCTTTTTAATCATAACATATTCAAATCTTTTCGATTTTTTCTCCGTGTGTATATATTCGATTACCCGCATACCAAGTTTAAAAATGAAGAAATGCCAGAGAGTTGAGTTGAATATTTTTGTAGAAATCTCGAGCCATCCGCTTTATGTACTGACTTTTAGCTGTTTTTTAAATCATAATATGTTCAGAGCTTTTATATTTTCTTCTCCATATGTATATTTTCGTTTACCTGCATCTCCAATATTAGAGAGATATGGCATAGTCACATAACGGCATTTGCTATTACAGGATCGCGTTATTTGACATCTAAGCATGCGCACCTTTAATCTGCGTTAAGGTATGCGGTAATCAGCCCCATGATGGAACGTTTACGTTAGTCATAACGCCTATGTTATCGTCATCTGTCTCTCTCACTTTCATGTATTCTCTGGTAAGCGCTCAACATAACAGTGTATGTTGAATAACGTAAACGTTCCATCATAGGCCTGAATATGTTATCGCAAAAGATAACGTATTTGCGTTAAACGTTATTTTTGACATCTAAGCAAGCGCATATTGGTTTTCACGTACAAAAACAAACATGCGCAAGCGTAGATGTCAAAGATAACGTTTAACGTACATACGTTATCTTCCGCGATAACTCCCTAATAACTTAGCGCCTAACGTAATTTCGGTACGTTTAGCGAACGAGTAAACGACGTTATCCTCATCTCGGTGAAAATCGGGAAGCCCAAGATTTGTAAAGTATAAATCTCCAAATTAGCCGATTTGTATTTATGTCATTTGTCAGTTCGTTCCGGGTTCATTCGTTATTTTGTTTATAAATTTTTGAGGTTACGTTGATAATTTTAATATATTTGAGGTTTATTTGCTACTTTTTTTTCAATTTTAGAGAAAAGATAGGAAATTAGTTTATTTATTCAGTTTTAATTAAGTCTATTATTAATAAATCGATCGAAGAAGATAACGTATACGCTAGAATGGAAATGCAGTGCAATAGGTGTTTTCTTTCTACCAACAATCTTAACTAAGCTAAGTAGTTTTTCAGTTACGCCTGAGGATGAGTAAAATATTCGTGTACCACAATTTGCGTGTGACATTAAAACTACTTAGCTTAGCTAAGATTGTTGGTAGAAAGAAAACACCTAATAAGTCTAAAACAAAGTCTCGTTATTTGTATCAATAACGTAACGTAATTAGCGAACGTCGTGCTGTATCACTGACTGCCATATCTCTCTATTGTCATTGCATACGCTGTGTTTGGCGTATTTCTATGCTGGTATTTCTTTATTAATTTAACATAAAATAATAATAATTAAAAGTTGAGGCTTAAAAAATTATTTATATTTTATTTATATGTATATGAACGTAAGAAAAAATCAATTAATACCTCTATAAAACATAAAAATCAAAAGATTTTTTCTGCCCATCGGCCAGCAGCAGCAGTAGCATAATGTATAATATAACGTCTATGAACTAACAGTTGCAAACTGCGCGCTGCGGCATACCAATGTCAGTACTTCTCAGCGATCTGTTACTTTTAAACATATACTTTTAAACATATGCTTTAATCAAAATAGCAGTAGCAGTTTAAACCTGGTATTAAAAAATAACAGCTTTTATCCATCACTTCTAAACAGCGTAAAAAGTAAATAAACCAAATACATAGAACAGAATAGAATGGAATTTATGTAATAATTTATAATTAAGCAATTTTATATAAATAAAACAAAACGCATCGAAATTTTTCTACCTGCGATAATTCCTTATTTACTGTTTATTGTTTTGGCAATATATGCATTTAAATTCGTTCAATCCGCATTAAGCCACAGTAGCCGCACTGTACGCTTCCTGTGTACATAAGTATTAAAAAAGATACACACGTATGCACTCGCATTCTTTTTTGTAGAAAATTTAATTCTCTATACAAGTATCTGTTACTAAAAAGTTTCAGTTAATTTTACTTACCTATTATTATGATCAGTAGGGAATTCAAAAAAGACTTTTTGCACAAATAACGTTTGTTCTGGCAATATTTTGCAGCACAAACAGAGCCCATACTTGAAAATAATAGATAAATGTTAAACAATAAATAAATAACACAATAACACTAAGTACGTCTATGAACTAAATAAATTGTACCCAAATTGTACCTATGTCGCCCGCACTGTTTTCCAAGGTTTTAACCCAAAATGGTTCGTGCGCGACGATCTGCGCAAACCGTTCCCGCCATTCAAGTTTCCCTGCTGTCTCTCTTTCTCTGCTGTGTCCCAGACCCTAGGAAATAGGAAAAACAAACCGCTGTCATTAGCTGTCAAATGACGACTGACTGAACCTCAGAATTAAATTTTTCGTAATCCTAGAGTTTTTATCGATATAATATACAAAATGGCTAGTATTTATTGTATTATTAATTGTGGAAGTGTGGCAATCCGAGACAATATCAGTTTTTATAAAATAACGTCGATTTACAGCCAGAAGAGGTTAGGTTAAACAATTCCAGGCAATTCAGGCTTATTACCCAGATAGCATTTTTACATTCAGAGCATGTGCTCGGAATGTACTTTATGTACCCATGGAACTAAGAATGAATATTCATTTTGTATTCCATGTAGAAAATCTGAATGTCAGAGAGACGTACAGATGACCGCCTCTCCATATACGAGTAAGATTCCTACAACGTACCCATAGACTAAAACGGAACTTGATATGAACCAGAAACGTATATTGATATACTGATAGATACATGAGGTATAAAGGAGGAAGGTCCATCCTACATTCACAATGTACATTGCATGTTCACGGTATATGAGTACTACCTTCGTAGGAATTAAACCGTAGGTGCCTGGTATGTTACACATGGATCATAAATCTATGATGCATGTATATTGTAGGAATGAACATTATGCATCAGTGGCAGCTATAAGTACTTCACTCATGCCAAGTATTTTCTTCAGAGTTTAATTATTATAATACTTTATTACTTATTGTAATCATTGATGAGTCGCTGCTTCATTCTGAATATGTTCAGTATGACGCAGCGACTCATCTATGATTACAGCAAATAATAAATTATTATAATAATTAAACTCAAGAGAATACACGATATGAGTGAAGTACTTGCATATAATAAATCCAATATCTAATTTTAAAGTTTAATTGTTACAGTCAATTATTAGGTACTTATTCTAATTTTCCACATTTCACATTCCTTGTGAAGAATATTATGTAAGTAAATGTGGAATATATGCACAGAAAATTTGTTTTTACCATTAGTTTTCAACTAAAGTCAAATGTTTTATTCATCAAATTTTATTGAATGGAGCATACAAATGCTAAATAAACTTAAATAAATGCTATAACAATAACAACATTGCTATAACAATACTTTACAAAGGTCCAAGAATATATGTAAAAAAAAAAAATAGTTTTACGTTAATAAGATCTGTTAAAAACCATTTTAAAATGGATCAAACATTTATCACTCTAAAACTTCAGCTTAAAATTCATATTTAACGTATTATTTATGAAAAAAATCTAATGATCATATTACATTACCTTAAAGTTTTATCTATTTCAAATCGTGTTTTAAATTGCCAAGAACAAAACATGATTTTATTTAGGAAGAGGTATAAATAAAACAGTTGTTACTTTAAATATATTTTTATTTTTTGTTACAAAAATGAATTGCAATAATAAAAAACAATTGTGAAAAAAATTTCAATTGAGATTTTTTTTAACAAAAAAATTTTCTTTGCAACTTATGAACTGTCATATTTTACTATAACGAATTTTTTTGTCAATAAATAAAAAATAGTAAAAATTGGAGGGCTTACATTTTTAAAACCAGTGTCCAGGTATTGCCGATGGTGATATTTGTAATTGCGAAAGTCCTCTTTTGATTCTCAACACATCATCTGTGACTGATCCTACTGGCTGAATACTTTCTTTTGGCTTTTCCAATTTTTAGGAGAAGGTATTTCCTTCCTGTCCAGCGGAGGAGATACACGTGCTAGTCCATTTCTCTTAAAAAAGATCACCACCTCATTCATGAAACCTGCGGCATTTCCGGTCTTATGAATATGAATAACAACATTAAACAACTCGTCACATAATACTCTCAAATATGACATTAGTGGGTACCGATCTTCCTGATCTTTGACCTTTCAAACTGGCCATTTTCAGACATTCTGCATTTTCAGCCCATTTGACTGTGCCCTCTTTTTCATTTGTTTTATGCGGTGTCCTTTACATACAAAACATAGATATTTTTTTGGAATTCGGAAATATTTATGCTTGTGATTTTAAATGTACCTGAAGTTTCGAACGTTCACTTGAATGAATTTTAGATGAAAAAGAAAAGTTAATAAAAACCACACAACGATTTAGGCATAAACACTTCATTGCCACATTTGCTGACAATAAATATCCACAATACTTAAGTTTTTACACCTAAAGTGTGGCTTTTATTAATTTTTCTTTTTCATACCTATGAAATTCGTTCAAGTGAACATTCGAAATTTTAGGTAAGTACTTGATTTTAAATGCCTACCAGAGTTATTAAAAGAATATATCTTCTTTCAACTTCTAGTATGGACAAAATTTTTTGGGAAGTCGACGTGTTTTTTGTACATAGTCCTTTGATCTGTTTTTGTTCACTCTTACATCAGATGTGATCTCTGCTCTTTTCAATTAATTGCAGCTCTTCTATAATCCTCTGAAATAGGTATAAAGCAAATTACTACAAATAAATACCTATCACAACTCGTACGTTGTAATCAAATCCAATGATTGTGATTTAAATTAACAAAAGCTCCTTAATATTGAAATCGATCGAACCTACCTTCTTGAAAATAAGATTTAAACACCCCGTAAAGTGTCCACGTTTCTGGGGGGTTTTCTCCTGTTTTTCAATGATCAGTCAAATTGTTTCCGTTTGAATGGTGACCACAATGCTTCCTTTTCGTGGACCGAGACCATTACAAAGACCACCTCAGTTTTTTTTCCAAAAAATCGATACCTACAAACGCCGTAATTATTATAACTAATATAGGTGGTATGCTTAGTATAATATGTACAAAGGGATACACATTAAACATTAAACTTTAGTGTCTAAATATAAAATATCTGCAAATGACAACAAAACTATGTGGTAGTTATATTTTATACAATAATTGTAAAATACTTACTGCAATGCAATTAATGTATACTTGGACTAATTAATAAATCACGGGAAAACAAAAAACAAAACACAAAATGAAATCGACACTTGACAGCAGAACCGTGACGTGTCTGCCAGAGCACGATGAGCATGCGCACTAATCTAAGGACCGTGGCGCGCATTTAAAAAATTCTACAAGGGGGTTGTAATGACATGGAAAACAGAAATCTAAATATAAAAGATAAAATGTAATTAAATAACCATTCTAAGTCTGAACTACCTGCTTAAGAAATGCCGATAGTTACCGAGATAGTTACTAATTAATTGAATACAGTACATAAATTAAAAAAGGATTATTATTCATTATTATTTAATATTTCATTCACCATTATTTAATATTTCATATTCATTATTATTTAATATTCGATCATAAATCTAAAGCCTGGATTCAAAATTTAAAACATATTTCATATATACAATATTGACGAACGATTTAAAATTTATAACACGTCATACACGACACAGGGGATGATTATAAATGTACTTAAACCAGATCTATATAGATAGAGAAACATCATAATTATTTTTGTAGGTAGGTAGATAGGTACTATAAAACTAGCATTGCTGTCTCATCAGTTGTGATGCAGGTTTATTTTTATTAGTTCAAAAATCGAACCAATATCAGCGTTCGAGTTAAAAGTGCTGAACTTTTGATGATATTACTATCGGCGCGGCGCTCGGGCGATGCAAATATTTCTACAAAAAATATACCTGTATTATACAGATAAAATCATTGACGAATGTCCATACGATGTACATGAACACATATACGAAGAACGTTCCCTGATACGTGTACACAGTATATGCGACTGTGAACATAAACTTTTCTGTATATTCCATTTATATCGTATGTATAATCATATTGTATATGTGAAAATATTATTTATATGGGAATGTTGAGGGAACATACATGGCAAGTACAGAATGCAATTATAACATTGGGAATGCAAAATGTACATTCGTGGAATAATAAATGCTATCTGGGTACGGTGGACCATTGGTTATTTCTCAATAACTGGAATTGATCATTGAAAAATATCAATAATAAGAAAAAATCATATTATGGTGCACACATTGAAAAGCACTAACAGATATTGGAATAAGTCTTTTAAGATATCCGTTTATGAATATTCGAGAAGATAAACGCGTACGAACTACCAACTGATAAGGAATATAGGAATTTTATCATTTTATGTCGTAAAACTGACAAATCAAAATTGTAACCTTAGTTTTTCAAACCCTCGTCTCTTGTCCTCGGGTTTGAAGTTATATTTTAACACATGCGGCTAGGCATACGCCGCGTCGTGTACGGAAATCGAAATTAAAGACCGTCCAACGTGTTTTATTGACAATAACTACATGCACGCCGCGGCGTGTACGGAAATCTAAATTAAAAACCCGTCCAACGTGCCTTATTGGCAGTTACTAGTAAAACGCCGAATAATTTAAATTAAAAATCCGTCCAATAGGCCTTTACTAACTACCTAAATGACAAAAACGTACAACGCACTAGAATTAAAAAATTGGAAGTAACTCCCCAGGTAGCAAGGGTACGTTATAATGACGTCAAAATCTGGTGATTCTGGTCAAACAGACGTCAGTGCACTAAAAATCACGTCATATTGTCGTCTTTTTTCGGTATTTTTTAAGGTAATAATTGCTTATAAAACTGATGTACGAATGTACTTTTTTTCAATTTTAGGTCTGTTTTAGACCATTAAATATTCTATTTATGTTGTAGATGTCGATATTATACCTTTACCGTTTTTTCTCCAACAGATTTGTATAAGTACCTCATTAAAACTTAAATTCTTAAGATAGTTGACCCCCCACCGCTCATCAAATTTGAGATGAGGAAAAATTTTCTTTTCATATTTCTTCTGCTCTTTAATTTCGAGATCTGGGGAAAACATTTTAATTAAATTAAAATAGCTCAGTTGGTAGAAAAGTCAGTACTGTAATACGGACAACGGAGACATGCAGGTTCGATCCCTACCGACCGCAATTGGTAAAGGTAAGTAAAAATGAATTTAATAACTTAATAAACATTATAATTTGCAAGCAACCCTTGTGAGAAAAAATTGGAGTGATAGTAAATAATATTAGATATGTTAATGTAAATAAAATATTCGAATGGCTAACAAACAAATTCATAGTAAAATACTTATTTATGCATTAATTACTTCATTTTTATCAAGTAGACTACTAACAGTATGTAGTTTTATATGTTCCTATTAAAAACCTGTGGGGGATTATCAAATATAACCTGAAAAAGACGTCAAATTAACGTCTGGCATAAGACGTCATTCATCAGAGACATTAGGAAGTCATTTTCACGTTTCATTTACGTCATCTAACTCGTCATTTCTCGTCACCCCTGACCATTTTTTCACGTCATTTTCACGTGCCTTTGCTACCTTTTGGTTTTTTGTAGCAATAGTAACTTAATATGTTGCTTTTTAGTAATTAAAGAAAGAACATAACACAACCTAATTGGCATATTCAGGTATAAAAATACTTTTAAGGTAAAGAGAAAATATCTCTGACACAAAAAAAAACAGAAAAAAAAACTGACGTGAACCCGCCACATTGGTATTGATGAGAGGTAAACACCTTACACACTGAGCTATCGACTACCTGGCAGAAAATCTGTAAAACTTTTACTTAACAAAGAAATTAAAGACCCCGCGCATGCGCACGTCGAACGGGTTTTTAATTTCAGTTTTCGTACACGCCGCGGCGTGCATGTATTTATTGTCAATAAAACACGTCGAACGGGTCTTTAATTTCGGATTTCCGTACACGCCTAGTCACCCTAATAGCACAGGACATCCAATGGATGTTCGATTAAAATCCAGTCACTGTACAAATGTCCATGGACATTGGATGGACGTCCTATGGATGCTCATTTTATGTCCGTAAAAGGATGTCCTCTATGGGGTATTAAATGGACATCCTAGGGACGTCCATTTACTGTACATGAATGTACAAATACTTTATGTTCCTGCTTGGACAACTAATGGATGTCCCTCTAAAGTCCATTTATTGTACAAACGTTCATGGTGAATAAATTAACGTCCCATAATTGTCCCTTTTATGTACATAAAGGACATTTTCTATGGACGTTGTCTGGACGTCTGAGGGACGCCTATTTAATGTACATAAAAGAAAGCACATTTTATGCCCCTATCTGAACAACCAGTGAATGTCCCGTTAAAGTCCATTTATTGTGCAAATATGCACAGAAAGATAAATGGATGTCGCTTACCCGTATAACCACGCTGTACCGTTTATATATAGAATCTATAGTCGTATCTTTACTTCGATATAGGTTATCTTTACCCTATGGATACAGCAACGATACGGTATACGTACCGATCTAATACAGTACGCTAACACCTGGATACCGATTCAATAAAGTTTGGTTATCGATAAAGGCACGTTTGCGTTTCGTTGGAATAAAGTTCATGTAAAGGTTTATTCTATGATTCTGTAAATAACGAGTAATAATACTGCGTAGGCCCGGTAAAGGATAAATCTTTATTTTTAATTAAAAAAAAAATAGATGAAAATAAGCACTTTTTTAATCACCCAACCACCACGCCGCGTTTCAATTCCTTCGCTATCATGCTCCAATTAATATTAGTATTCCGTAAATTCATTATTTTACTTACCTTGTTTAGGTCTCGAACCCACGTCTGCTATGTACGTATCTCGTTATCCTAGCGCCTTAACTAACTGCGCTAGCAGGGTGTCCAGCAAATTTAATGATAAAAGTTATAGTAATGGATATCGGGGATTTTATATTATTAAATGATGGTAGTACCTAATAATTGAGTTTATTATAGGAAATTGAGATAGACACATACTAGATGAATATTTTGTTACGGTCGATTTTCACATTTAATAATGGCCAGAAATTTATGTATTAATTTTCGTTATTTTCCCAAATTTTATTGTGCATTTGAGCCTATTGATACCGTCTCTCACCAATAGATATTAATAGAGTATAACTGGTTGCATAATAGCACTTCCTGGTTCATGTTGGCCATTGAATGCGTTTTGTTACAGGAAGTACGGGTGAGTGCGTTCAGATATTCATTAAGAGAGTGCATTGCAAAAACGCCCTTCTAAAGCTTCTACAATGGCTAGTATTGTTGATTAAACCTTCTTTTGGTGGGTAGAATTACGAGGGGACGGCTTTTAGAGTATATTATGATAGTATTTGTGGATATAAACGAAGTTAGGAAAATCTATTCTAGTTGTGGGGTACGCCGTGGAGTGGAAATTCTGAACGTACCGAGACGGAAGACAAGAACTTGACATTTTGATAGAGGACATTTTCTTGGTCATTTTTCCTTTTGCTGCTAGAAGATTGAGTCGTCTGAATACAGTTTTAGCAATATTGTAAGTTTTGCTCCATTTATGGGATTTAGTATTCATCACGACAAGATTAGTTGTATTTTCATTTGGTTTTGAGTATCGTTTTGGGGAAAATGCAGCTACGGATTTTCGGATAAAGTCAATTTTCAAAGCACGTGGCGTCGTCTGAATGCAAGATTTTGGAGTGCCATTTTGACGGCAAAGGACCTCTTTCAGCCCACATCACATCTCAGGTACGTCTCTGAAAACCCACTTAAAGTTGAAATAGATTTGTAATTTAGGTTATTTTATTGCAGGGTTGTTTGTTTGTTGTTCGTTTGTTAGTTGTTTCCTTACTAAGTATATTACAAGTATTGGTATCTATTTTTCAGTTTATGGCTATTTGGATTAATACCTTATGATTTTACTTGGATCTGTTACTCGTATTCTACTTGAGCTTTGTCACATTCTACACTTTACGAGGGACTTCCAGCCTGACTCTGGTTTCAACTTCTAGTCCAGATTTTGGCGTCTAGATGTTGGATTATTGACTGACATCTTGTGTATGTATGGTACTGGGAATCTCGGCACGTTACCTTAGACTCCACGTAGATGGTCCACCACCTGCGGCTGTTATTACCTGAATTACGCTACCCTGGTAGGACGGGAAAAGGTATTCAGACACTACCAAAGGTAAGCGGAATCATATTCTCTTAACGAGGGATCCGGTACATCAACTCAACGTCCACGGGACAGTAAAATAAAATTTCAAGGAATATTGGTAATATTTTGCTCGTAACGTAAATCTCAGTAACATTTTAGATTTCAGTAATATTTGGTATATTTTGTGTATCGTTACTTCACTAACTGAATTGTTTTGCCTTATTTTACAAATAGATGTCAATAATTTTAAGTAATTTTATGTTTTACCGTACCTTGGGTCACTTGTAGTTTTTTTGTCACGCTTCTGGCATATGACCTTTTGTACATTTATCAAGATTTATTATTTTGTAAGATATTTTGTGTATATTAGGTTAAGCGTGTGGGCCCCACTTATTAGTTCACTTATTAGGGTATATTGTGCTACTTGTACTGCGTATTGAGTTATCAGTGATACCTAATTGTGAAATATTTTGTACTACGTACCCTTATATTTTATTAAATGTTTAATTAGAACGACGTTGTCTTTTATATCTGACCATTTACACCACCCCAATTATCGAAGCCATCCCCAAGGACCTGACTAGTCGGCCGTGTGAGACTCCCTCCTCACTAGTGTATTGCAGAGGGGGTACTGCACGTAAAATATTAAAATTTTGTTCAGGGCACAGGGTGACTACTCTACCCTGCGTTCGAGGTTTAACAGCCTTTGGAGCCCCATTTTATAATTGGGCCCAAGCCCCGTAACAATGGCGCCCATTCGTTCTTGATGGTATTTGGGATTGATTTCTGATAGTGTAAGGACTGGTGGTACAGAGGTACGGTCATATTTGGTCATACTTAGTCACGTAGTCATTTTAGTTACTGATTTTTGCGTTTATTATATTAGTACTTATTTACTTAGCTGGTACTTATTACTTGATCATTTAGTTAATATTTATTACAGACTTTGCTATATATGATAGTAGTGCTTACTTACTTGAATACTTAGTCAATATCATTTCAGCTTTGGTAGGTACTATTTTACGTATAGAGTTAAAGTTTTTTTTTTTCGTGTATATATTCACTCTCTTCTTGGAGGGGGGAGATTATTGATTAATAAGTGCCAGATATTGATTATTCTTTTTAAATTTTTGTTCTGCTCTATATTGATTGGTTATTTGCTCTGTATGCTAACAGCCTCGTTCTAGGCTATAAATATTCGTGATATCGGGATTAGAACTTTTTTCTTTTGTGCTCTTAAATAACATTTTCCTTCACAATGGAAATTAATCGTTTATTGGGAGACGAGTTGTCGTATGAGCTTTCTATAAGAGGTTTATCTTCAGAAGGTACAGTAGCGGAGAAGCGGAGTACTTTAAGGGGGTTAATGCGCTGTGAATGGTTAGGATTTTCAACAAATTGTGCAGATGTTGAATTAGACATTGAAGCAGAATTAGATATCTGTGATAGGAAAATACAACAACTCGGTACCGATGTAGAAAACTTTGATATGTCCAATAAAGTCAATGAGCATTCACGCATTCATACACGATTGCTTCATATTAATGGTCGACTCTCGAGGTTAACAGATTTATCGGAAAATCAAAACCGGGATAAAGTAAATTTAATGGCACAATGTATGCAGCTGATTAACAATGTCGGGAATTTGATGGAATCACAGCCGAATTCACAATCGCAGGGGCCTTCACAGGCTACCAGAGATACTAGCATCAATAGGACGAATGCAGAATATTCTTTGCTTGATACCGACAATCCATTACTTCCGGAAGTTATGCATGACTCGGCTCATGGGGGTTCTTCTTCAGTCTTACCTACCGTTAACAGTCCACAGGATCTTATCGGAACTGCAAATTCTGGGGATTTGATTGAGTTGTAAACAAATAGGCCTCGGGTAACTTTCAGGAGTGTACCTACCACAGATTATATCTAGTTCTCCAAGTTCAGCGGTAACGTTACGCAATCAGAAGGATTATTAGGGACGTCTAGGAATGTTGTAACGCCTCCTAGTGGAGTTGTTCCAATGTATAATAAATTCAATAATATGGACGGAACTATTTAGCCGTTTTCTGTAAATTGATGCTTGAAGCAGAACTTCTCGGTAGTTCATTGAAAGGCCGACGCGGCACTAAAATCGTCCCTTGGGCGATGTGAAAGAAACTGGACGCGAGCCGGGTCTCTTTCGTTCTCGCGGTAATAAAAGCAAGTAGCTAATGGCTTGCCGTTAAATCAAACATAAGTGTTCAATGTCTTTAGTGGAAACGGTTAATCATTTTCCACCCCATTTTTCAAAGCTAATTACGTTTTCATTTATTTTAGGGTTCTCAGATTGAATACTTTACCACGTTATACTTTACTATATTAAGTAATACTTTACTACGTTATAAAATACTAAGTACTGCTTTACTACTTTAATACTATACAAAGTTATGATTTACTAAGTTACTAAATCACTAAGTCACCATAAATTACGAAGTTATTATGATTTACAAGTTACGATAATTTAAAAATTAAATAGATCATATTAGCAGTAAATCATCATCATTATTACCAAGTATTAACTGAACTGACTTCATCGCTAAATTGCTGAACCACCATGTTGCTTTCACCACTGTAGTCAAGACGGCCGAACTCGTTCAACGATTGTATAATCACGTTACTTGGAGGCAGTTACGACGTTCAATTAATAATTTTATTGGGAGCTACGTCATGAATGGTTATTTGCTGTTTAAATTTCATATGGGTGGATCACGAAGAAATTTTTTTCTTTAAACGTAGGAGCCAAGATTTTATTGCAGCCATTTTCTCGGTACGGGACCGTGGAAGCCACGAGGTGTGTCATTTTCAAGCGACCGATTCCAGCCAGAGGGATTTCTCCGAATGCCTGACCAGCTCAGCTGTTTACAAAGTTAAGTTCATGTTATTAATGTATTTCTAAATATCACCTCTCTAACAATTTGCGAGATTTGAATGGCCTATGCCAGGTTTAATTATTGATTTAATTAAAATCTTACGAGCTACGTAACCACTGCGTTAACTTAAGGGCAAAATTGCAGAGTGCCCTATGCATCTGCTAATCTTTTTGATGTTAAATTTTATGTATTTTAAGATACAGGGTGTTTATAATCACGTTGTAGTGGATGTTTCCTTTTAATTTACCGCGTGATTGAAGGTTTGTGTTAGACGTCGACACAAAGCCTACAAAGGGGTGGAATCTGTCGCCTTTTGCGCCCACTTCCCCTTTTTTGTAACTTTTGGTTATTACCAATTTTACCTTGTGTAGATTTATTGTTGGTTACATTGTGTAATTTTGCCGTGTGGTTTATCTTTTATTGTTATTACCAAATTTTACCTTGTGTAAAGATATTGTTGTTACATTTTGTAACTTTGCCGTGTGGCTTACCTTAGAAATTCTTTTGGTTATTACCAATTTTACCTTGTGTATATATTTTTGTTACATTTCATAATTCTGCCGTGTGGTATTTTTTTTGTAGAGTAAATTAATGTTATCACTTGTATATTTTATTAGTTGTTACGTGTTAAGTCAGTGATAAACTTATGATCGATTTATATTTGTTGCGTAATTAATCGCCAATTTGTGATCATTATATTGCTTATTATAGATTTCTGATTATTACGTAATTTTTATATTTTTGCTCGTTATTGCTAAAATTTTTGGGTATCAAGCAACAGACTGTTTGAATTAAATTACCTACTAAATTGTTACTTTTATAGTAATGTTTGTTTGCTCAGTATTTAGCTGCAGTATCTAAGTGCGGCATCGTTAATTCTTTTGTCAGTGACTATACAGTAATTAATTTTTTTATAATAATATCGTTTCATAACCTCGGTTAAGCATTCTGCATAGCTTAAGACAATTTTATGTATGAAATTATTAATTATATCTCAACCACATTTTATTACCACGAATCCTAGGATAGATTGAGTCACACTTCGCCATTATCGCGCACTTATTATCATTTTCATCTCGTTTTTTGCTTGAACTACCTTACTAACCCACACTGTACATATTAGAATGTTAACTTGAATCTCTAACCAATTTTTATTTCGATTATACATCGAACCTGTACAATTGTCCCTAAATCGATGTCACTACTTCTTGTTTTATTTGTGTTGTGCAGTACTTTCTCTTATTTCACGGCTTCACTAGTAAGCCTGGCGCCCATAAAGTTTTGAGTTTTTTGTGTACCAAAATTTGTTTTTTGCTAAAAATATTAGTCAGTTCCTAACCCAAACTCACGCCCTTGCCTCCAACAACACTGACTAGCCTGGGCCTAATCTGATTTGAGGCTGGCCTTTAGTTTACCTGGTAACATACGGTCACCCCAATTAGATTAGCTTTTGTCTGTTTTTTATGTCCAAGTAGCTTGATTAAACTTTATTATTAGAGTCACGTGTGTGCTATAATTTTTCTTATATTGTAGCTGACTTATATTCTGTACTAGAGTAGTATCTTTTGAGCATTTTGATTTTTTTTTTGTCGAGTGTTTAGCTACGAGGACATTTTACTTAATAATAGGAGCCATTTTTATAAAATTGCGCCTCAATGCTAGGGTAAAAGGTTGTAATGTAAATGTATCGCGACCAACGAATAGGGGAAATTTTTATGAATCGAATTCTGGTAAACCGATTGCTGTTAGTAAATGGAATCTGAGGTTTGATGGGGAAGGCAGTATTTTCAATTTCTTAGAGAGAGTAGAGGAACTACGTGTATCGCGCGAGGCGACTAAAGAACAGTTATATTTAGCTGCCGCAGAACTTTTTAGAGGGAATGCATTAATTTGGTACCGGTCGTTTGCTAAGGATAAAGTAAAATCTTGGGATGAACTTGTAGTTAAACTTAAATCGGCGTTCTTACCCTATCATCATGAAAGGGATATTTGGGAAGAGCTTAAGAAGCTAACCCAAGGCAATCCCGAACCTGTCATGGTATATATCGCCGCGATGGAGAATTATTTCAATCGGTTGTCTAAACAGCCGGAAGAGCGCAAACGAGTTCAGATCATTCGAGAACGACTCCTTCCTTATCTACAAATGCACTTAGCTTCACAATGGGCGGACAGACCGATACTAACAATTGATGATTTACTGGAGTTATGTCGTAACCTTGAAGAAATACACCTTCACACACGACAGGTAACTCCTCCGTCCACTAATTATCGAGCTATGTTAGAGCCTACTCTTTCCTTTAATTATTCGCGATTTTCACATGGGGTCGCATTTATGGATGTTGGTCCTAGCGACACTGCACTAAATCCGATTCGTGCGTCTACAGAACAGCCGTCACGCGGACTTGCAAGTCTGTGTTGGAATTGTCGTGGTTCTGGACATTTGCACCGCGAGTGCAACCAACCGCGTCAGCGTTATTGCTATCGCTGCGGTATCGCAAACGTTACTATTGCTACCTGCCCAAAATGTTCGGGAAATGACACTCCGGGTCACTGACGGGCCGAAATGTGAACTCGGATAAATTCGCCTCGGTCCAACAACATCGCAGACTAGATGTGATTGCGCGTACAAAGCCAGTGCTAGACTTTATTTTGGGGCATATAGACTCTGATCAGCGTCCATATTTAGACGTCAAAATTTTAGGCCGTGAGTTCAAGGGTCTTCTTGATTCGGGAGCTTCTAAGACGGTTGTCGGACAACCTGGATGGACGTTGTTACGTACGTTAGGTTTACCGATGATGGACACCTCTAGTACTAGTCAAGTTACTGTCGCGAACAATCAACCATGTAAAATTGTAGGACGATATCATGTGCCTATGCAATTGCTAGATAAGGTTAAGGTCATTGAGGTCTTGGTCGTACCAGATTTACCGCATACTCTTATTCTCGGGATAGATTTTTGGGTCGAAATGGGTATCATACCAAACTTAAGAAACGGTTGCCGGACATTCCATAGTGATGTGCCCTCCATTCAAGTCAATTCGGTTTGCGCAGAAGATACGCTGACGAAAGAGCAGAGGTTGGTGAGGTCGAAGAAGTGGTCACCGCTTATTTTGACCGAGTAGGTAATAAATTGGGACGCACAATTTTGCTAGAACATAAAATTGTAACGGACTCTGAGCCAATCAAGCAACGGTATTATCCGGTATCGCCTGCGGTGCAAAAGCACATAGACGAGGAAGTGCAACGCATGCTCGAGGAAGGTATCATTGAGAGATCTCAATCGGCATGGTCGAGTCCTATCCTCTTGGTACCTAAGAAAGATAACACATTTCGCCTTTGTATTGACTACCGTCGCCCGAATAAGGTTACCAAAAAGGATGCGTATCCTATCCCGTTTGTCTCAGCAATTTTGAGCAAATTAGGTAACGCCCGTTATCTTAGTTCCTTGGACATCAAATCTGCGTATCATCAGGTTCCTGTCGCTGAGGATTCTAGAGAATACAAGGCATCTACGGTTCCCGGTCGTGGGTTGTTTCGATTCAAGTGTATGCCGTTCTATTTATCTAACGCTCCGGCTACTTGGATGCGTTTGATTGACAGAGTTCTCGGTCCAGAGCTTGAACCTTATGTCTTTATATATATTGATGACATAATTGTCGTCACACCGACTTTCGAAACGCATGTGCAAACCTTGAAAGAAATCTTTAATCGTCTTATCAAGGCAGGGTTGACGTTATCGCGGGATAAATGCAAATTCTGTTTGGGGGAGCTTAAATATCTAGGCTACCGCGTGGATAGTCAAGGGTTACATGTGGATCCTAACAAAGTTGGTGCGATTCTGAATTTGCCTTCGCCTCGCAACGTTACGGAAGTACGTCAAATCATAGGGACTGCCGCTTGATATTCCAGGTTTATACCAAATTTTTTGGAGGTTATCGCGCCCATGACAAATTTATTGCATAAGAAGACTCGTTGGGATTAGAAACGAAAACGAAATTCGTCCTTTTGTTCCCGAAATTCGTCCTTTTGTTCCCTTTACGCAAGGCTACGGCGGCGAGCATTAAGAGGCATATTGAGGAAAGCGTATTTCTTGTGTTCGGTGTCCCAGAGTATCTGATTTGTGACAACGGGGCGCAATTTACTAGCAAAGTGCTCGCAAAGATGTGCGAAACCTATAAGTGTAAGATCTCATTCAGTCCTGTATATCATCCGCAATCCAATCCAATTGAATGGACGCACAGCGTTTTGAAAACGATGCTGAGGTCATATGTCTCAGATAACCAGAGGCAATGGTGCAAACTATTACCCAAGGTTGGATGTGCGATACGTACTCAGAAACATGAGGCCACAGGTCACACTCCGTTCTTCATAAACTTTGGTCGAGAACATATTATAAGCGGAGACCAACACAATCATCCTCTTCGAGACGACCAACCGTCTGCTCTAAATCGCTCGGAAGCTTTCGAACTTCTGTTCAGAGATGTCCAAAAACGTCTGGATCTCGCATATCAACGTTCTAAGCGACGCTATGACTTGCGTAGGAGACCGGTAGAATTAGCCGTAGGTGATTATGTTTGGCTACAGAATTACGTTCTTTCGAACGCAGCCAATTATTTTACAGCAAAACTTGCGCCTAAGTTTATAGGTCCCTTCCAGGTTTCAAAGGAACTATCGTCGATTCGGTATGAGTTGAAAGATTTAAACGGGGATTCTAGAGGGGAATGGCACATAAAGGATTTAAAGTTAGATCCACGAGATGACGACGAAGGATAGCAATTTTGAGCTGTTAGCTATTCGGTGTTTAGATCGGTATTCGATAGTTATTAGGGTAATTTTAGCGTACATTTTGTTATCGTGGGTTACTTTATCAGTTACAATTTTTTTTAATTTCTGTTCCTTATGTTTCCGGCTGGGTGAAGGTCCCTTTATCCAAGGGTTGTAGGGTGGGCCACGTTTTGCTGGTTGCATTCGTCTTGGGCGTCTGCAATTAAGCATTTGATATCAACCAAGTGGGTGGAGTTCGCCAGGTTGTTGTCTCGGTGAATAGGATACCTGTCGGCTACCGAAGTGTTATTATTTCGTGTGGAGTATTTGGTAAAGGACTCATTATCGTGCCTTACCGGGATTTTGTAGTTCAGTGGGGGCTGCTGTCGAAATACGGTTTCGTCTCTTATGATCTAAAGAACATCTTGGGTGAATTTTCATGCACTTGGCAGACATCAATAAATATGACATAACAACGTCATTCTTCTTTGTGATTGTCCTTGTTTCTCTCTCTATTTTCTAATTTTTCTATATTTCTCTGATTCTTATCTTGTGTTTATTCCTTTTGCCTAGCAGATAAGCATAGTACTAGGAAACTTTCTATTTGTCGATTTTTATTGTGTTTAGGACATGTTATTTACCAGTCTTGCCAAAAGGCATTCTCGTGGTCTGATAAATACATGGTTTGTTTGTGGTTTAATTCCACGTGATTGGCTGAGGGAAAATTGTTCGGAGGGATATGTTTTTCCTGGATGGCAATTTGGTCTCTAGTTAGACAGGTTGTCACTGTCGTCTAGTACAACGTACTTAGTAATGTTGTAGAGAGTTTTCCTTTCGTCATTCATTAAAACTTTGTTTCGCTGCTTATTGTTTTATGGATAGGTATTTGGCGAATATACTTACACTAGAAAACCTATGTTATCTTATCTCGATTGTTATCTTATCTAGATTGCTCATCGCGCCTGACGCAGGAGTATTCCCAAATGATGGATCTTTTTGTCACCTAGAAGTACATATCGTATTCTAGTTTCAGCCCTTTTTGTTAACTTAACAGTCTGGATACTTTCTCCCACTGTTAAGTATAGGCAGTTAGTTAGCTATCTGTATCGTGGTTTAGGTATTATACCTTCTCCAATTTCAGTATTGGCAACCACTATAAAGTTGCTCAGGCGTTCCACCACAGCGTCTGTGGAGATTGATTTTTGGGTCCTCTCCTGAAACATTTTATCTTTTCTTTCCTTATACTGTATTTTCCGTTTTACACTGGGTGAAGCATAATTTCTTCCGGGTGGGGTTTTCATAAGTTTGTGTGTGCTGTCTGGCCACATTCATTACCGAGGCTTTTCCTGCTCCTTGATCAAGCGCAGAATGAATGTGAGTCAAATCACCTTTCATCCTTTTCGTATCTTTTGACTACACGTGAACTTTTGATGACTGACCTCGGGGGTGGTGATGACTTTATCGAGTGCTAAGGCGACTTTTCTGGTGGTTTCTTGAATATGTAAATACTTTACAAGTTTTATCGTCTTACTTCTTCCGACTCTTCTCGAACTGCTCTTGTGATTGTTAAGTCTTAAGGCCCAAATTGTATTGAGAGAATTACAGGTAATTCTCTTTAAGTTGGTGGGGTGTTACGGTCGATTTTCACATTTAATAATGGCCAGAAATTTATGTACTAATTTTCGTTATTTTCCCAAATTTTATTGTGCATTTGAGCCTATTGATACCGTCTCTCACCAATAGATATTAATAGAGTATAACTGGTTGCATAATAGCACTTAATGGTTCACGTTGGCCATTGAATGCGTTTTGTTACAGGAAGTACGGGTGAGTGCGTTCAGATATTCATTAAGAGAGTACATTGCAAAAACGCCCTTCTAAAGCTTCTACAATGGCTAGTATTGTTGATTAAACCTTCTTTTGGTGGGTAGAATTACGAGGGGACGGCTTTCAGAGTATATTATGATAGTATTTGTGGATATAAACGAAGTTAGGAAAATCTATTCTAGTTGTGGGGTACGCCGTGGAGTGGAAATTCTGAACGTACCGAGACGGAAGACAAGAACTTGACATTTTGATAGAGGACATTTTCTTGGTCATTT
The DNA here is from genome assembly GCA_936432065.2 of Rutpela maculata. Classification (NCBI taxonomy): domain Eukaryota; kingdom Metazoa; phylum Arthropoda; class Insecta; order Coleoptera; family Cerambycidae; genus Rutpela; species Rutpela maculata. The sequence goes on from OW386286.2 coordinate 109,751,465, forward strand.
TTCCTTTTGCTGCTAGAAGATTGAGTCGTCTGAATACAGTTTTAGCAATATTGTAAGTTTTGCTCCATTTATGGGATTTAGTATTCATCACGACAAGATTAGTTGTATTTTCATTTGGTTTTGAGTATCGTTTTGGGGAAAATGCAGCTACGGATTTTCGGATAAAGTCAATTTTCAAAGCACGTGGCGTCGTCTGAATGCAAGATTTTGGAGTGCCATTTTGACGGCAAAGGACCTCTTTCAGCCCACATCACATCTCAGGTACGTCTCTGAAAACCCACTTAAAGTTGAAATAGATTTGTAATTTAGGTTATTTTATTGCAGGGTTGTTTGTTTGTTGTTCGTTTGTTAGTTGTTTCCTTACTAAGTATATTACAAGTATTGGTATCTATTTGTTAGTTTATGGCTATTTGGATTAATACCTTATGATTTTACTTGGATCTGTTACTCGTATTCTACTTGAGCTTTGTCGCATTCTACACTTTACGAGGGACTTCCAGCCTGACTCTGGTTTCAACTTCTAGTCCAGATTTTGGTGTCTAGATGTTGGATTATTGACTGACATCTTGTGTATGTATGGTACTGGGAATCTCGGCACGTTACCTTAGACTCCACGTAGATGGTCCACCACTTGCGGCTGTTATTACCTGAATTACGCTACCCTGGTAGGACGGGAAAAGGTATTCAGACACTACCAAAGGTAAGCGGAATCATATTCTCTTAACGAGGGATCCGGTACATCAACTCAACGTCCACGGGACAGTAAAATAAAATTTCAAGGAATATTGGTAATATTTTGCTCGTAACGTAAATCTCAGTAACATTTTAGATTTCAGTAATATTTGGTATATTTTGTGTATCGTTACTTCACTAACTGAATTGTTTTGCCTTATTTTACAAATAGATGACAATAATTTTAAGTAATTTTATGTTTTACCGTACCTTGGGTCACTTGTAGTTTTTTTGTCACGCTTCTGGCATATGACCTTTTGTACATTTATCAAGATTTATTATTTTGTAAGATATTTTGTGTATATTAGGTTAAGCGTGTGGGCCCCACTTATTAGTTCACTTATTAGGGTATATTGTGCTATTTGTACTGCGTATTGAGTTATCGGTGATACCTAATTGTGAAATATTTTGTACTACGTACCCTTATATTTTATTAAATGTTTAATTAGAACGACGTTGTCTTTTATATCTTACCACCTGCACCACCCCAATTATCGAAGCCACCCCCAAGGACCTGACTAGTCGGCCGTGTGAGACTCCCTCCTCACCAGTGTATTGCAGAGGGGGTACTGCACGTAAAATATTAAAATTTTGTTCAGGGCACAGGGTGACTACCCTACCCTGCGTTCGAGGTTTAACAGCCTTTGAGGCCCCCTTTTATAATTGAGCCCAGGCCCTGTAACAATTTATGGTAGCTTAGTTTTTAAGAAACAATATTATGTATACAGGTGCATTTTATCTTACGTAAAAGACCCTGCAATTTCCAAATTTATTAGTGAAGCAGACCCTTAAAATACCTGTAGTTATTGTTATTGTTTTTAAACTTTAATTAATTTTTCTTTGCATATTGGTTAAATTTCTATACAAACAAGTTTGACTCATACCATCTTCCATTTTTGACTGGTGTGACACAAATCTGATAAATAAAAATAACATAACCTTCAAAAATGCCACAGCGTCAAAGAAAACACTATCACAAAACAATGATCAAGATATGATAATAGAGAAAAACAGACGTCACAAAAGACGAAAGAATACTACCAAGATAAACCAGCATACATACATCAGTGCAGCTACTGCTACTACATCCATTAATGGTATAATATCAGCTTTGTCCTGAGAGATTAACGTAGAATATCATATATACAACAGTGTTGCACAAGCGACAATTCTTTACCCAGATAGCATTTATTATTCCACGAATGTACATTTTGCATTCCCAATGTTCTAATTGCATTCTGTACTTTCCATGTATGTGCCCTCAACATTCCCATATAAATAATATTTTCACATATACAATATGATTATACATACGATATAAATGGAATATACAGAAAAGTTTATGTTCACAGTCGCATATACTGTGTACACGTATCAGGGAACGTTCTTCGTATATGTGTTCATGTACTTCGTATAAACATTCGTCAATGATTTTATCTGTATAATACAGGTATATTTTTTGTAGAAATATTTGCATCGCCCGAGCGCCGCGCAGAGAGTAATATCATCAAAAGTTCAGCACTTTTAACGCGAACGCTGATTGGTTCGATTTTTGAACTAATAAAAATAAACCTGCATCACAACTGATGAGACAGCAGTGCTAGTTTTATAGTACCTATCTACCTACCTACAAAAATAATTATGATATTTCTCTATCTATATAAATTTGGTTTAAGTACATTTATAATCATCACCTGTGCGGTGTATGACGTTTTATAAATTTAAAATCGTTCGTCAATATTGTATATATGAAATATGTTTTAAATTTTGAATCCAGATCTGTGATCGAATGTTAAATAATAATGAATATGAAATATTAAATAACAATGAATGAAATATTAAATAATAATGAATAATAACCCTTTTTTAATTTATGTACTGTGTTCAATTAATTAGTAACTATCTCGGTAACTATCGGCATTTCTTAAGCAGGTAGTTCAGACTTAGAATGGTTATTTAATTACATTTTATCTTTTATATTTAGATTTCCGTTTTCCATGTCATTACAATCCCCTTGTAGAATTTTTTAAAAGCGCGCCACGGTCCTTAGGTTAGTGCGCATGCTCATCGGGCTACTAAATTTAGCACACTACGTCACGCTTCTGCTGTCAAATGTCGATTTCAATTTGTGTTTTGTTTTTTGTTTTCCCGTGATTTATTATAATTTAGTGATGGGCGATATCGTGATTTTTCAATCACAACGTAAATCGTTACTGTGGTTTTCTTATATCAGTGAATTTAAAACGTGATGTGATCACGACTTTCATAATACGACATACGGGAGAAATTATTAATTATTATATTGGTCTTGGTTGAACCACGTCAAGGGAACGAAATACGGAAGAAAAGTCGTGATCACGTCACGCTTTTCTTCCAACTTTACTAACAGTCGTTACCTGTGATTTCTTAATATCAGTGATTAAATCACAGTTCGTGATATATCGCCCATCACTATTATAATTATAATGCAGTAAGTATTTTACAATTGTATACAATATAACTACCACATAGTTTTATTGTCATTTGCAGATATTTTATATTTAGACACTAAAGTTTAATGTGTATCCCTTTGTACATATTATACTAAGCATACCACCTATATTAGTTATAATAATTACGGCGTTTGTAGGTATCGATTTTTGGAAGAAAAACTGAGGTGGTCTTTGTAATGGTCTCGGTCCACGAAAAGGAAGCTTGGTGGTCACCATTCAAACGGAAACAATTTGACTGATCATTGAAAAACAGGAGAAACCCCCCAGATGAAACGTGGACACTTACGGGGTGTTTAAATCTTATTTTCAGGAAGGTAGGTTCGATCTATTTCAATATTAAGGAGCTTTTGTTTATTTAAATCACAACCATTGGATTTGATTACAACACATACGAGTTGTGATAGATATGTATTTGTAGTAATTTGCTTTATATCTATTTAAGAGGATTATAGAAGAGCTGCAATTAATTGAAAAAATCTGATGTACAGAGTGAACAAAAACAAATCAAAGGACTATGTAAAAAAAGCACGTTATTCCTCCCGTCAGATGAACATAATGATATCGAAGAACATATTGGAAGCCGTCGACTTCCCAAGAAATTTTGTCCTTATTAGAAGTTGAAAGAAGATATGTTGTTCTTTTAATAACTCTGGTAGGCATTTAAAATCAAGTACCTAAAATTTCGAATGTTCACTTGAACGAATTTCATATGAAAAAGAAAAAATAAAAGCCACACTTCGATTTAGGTGTAAAAACATAATTATTGTGGATATTTATTGTCAGCAAATGTGGCAATGAAGTGTTTATGCCTAAATCGATGTGTGGTTTTTATTAACTTTTCTTTTTTATCTAAAATTCATTCAAGTGAACGTTCGAAACTTCAGGTACATTTAAAATCACAAGCATAAATATTTCCGAATTCCAAGAAAATATCTATGTTTTGTAGGTAAAGGACACCGCACAAAACAAATGAAAGAGAGGGCACGGTCAAATGGGCCGAAAATGCAGAATGTCTGAAAATAGCCAGTTTGAAAGGTCAAAGATCAGGAAGATCGGTACCCACTAATGTCATAGTTGAGAGAATTATGTAACGAGTTGTTTAATGTTGTTATTCATTCAAGACCGGAAATGCCGCAGGTTTCATGAATGAGGTGGTGATTTTTTTAAGGTCCTATGCTTACTTTAAAGTGGGCGTGTGTGTATGTGTGTAGTGGGGGGTGGGTTGGTTAGCGTGCGTGAGAGAGTGAAAGTGTGTTCCTATCAAAGAGTTCTATAAATAGAGGATACAAGCTGCATAAGCGTAATGTATAAGCAGTGGACAGCGCGCAAACGGTGTGAGCATTCTCATCCTTTTCACACAGTTCGTTCTCTCTTTGTCGCACAGTACATGAGGGGCTGTGTTGCTTTATAAAACAGAGTGGAGAGCAAAGGAGACGGTACGAGGTGTGCAACAAGGACAAGGATGCCCGCGCCGTCCAGCAAATCAGTCAGAACTCTTTGGTTCATATGTGCAAACACATTAGAATAACAACATTAAACAAATCCTCGTCATAATATGATACTCTCAACTATGACAGCGGGTACCGATATTCCTGATCTTTGACCTTTCATATCTCAAAAACTGGCGATTTTCAGATATTGTGCCCATGAAAACTTTTGATCAGGATATTATGAAGTACAACATACTACATTTTCAGCCCATTTGACTTTACCTTCTTTTCCATTTATTTTGTGCCTGCCGTGTCCTTTATGATAATATCAATTTGTTTAATTTATGTTTGATCAGTTTTATTTTTTCTGTAAGATCTTTGTAAGATGTTTTTATATTTTTCAACTTTATCATGGCCAGTTTTTAAAGAGAAATAAGTACCTATTCAAATATAATACAATGTATTTTCTTTTGTAGTTGGACTAGCACGTGTATCTCCTCCTCTGGACAGGAAGGAAATACCTTCTCCTAAAAATTGGAGAAGCCAAAAGAAAGTATTCAGCCAATAGGATCAGTCACAGATGATGTGTTGAGAATGAAAAGTGGACTTTCGGAATTACAAGTATCACCATCGGCAACACCTGGTTATTGGTTTTGAAAATGTAAGCCCTCCAATTTTTACTATTTTTTGCTTACTGACAAAAAATTCGTTATAGTAAAATATGACAGTTCATAAGTTGCAAAGAAAATTTTTTGTCACAATTGTTTTTTATTATTGCAATTCATTTTTGTAACAAAAAATAAAAATATATTTAAAGTAACACAACTGTTTTATTTATACCTCTTCCTATTTTATAATTTAAGATGCATACTTAATTGTTACAACAATGTAAAGTAATTAATAAAATAAAATCATGTTTTGTTCTTGGCAATTTAAAACACGATGTGAAATAGATAAAACTTTAAGGTAATGTAATATGATCATTAGATTTTTCATAAATAACACGTTAAATATGATTTTTAAGCTGAAGTTTTAGAGAGATAAATGTTTGATCCATTTTAAAATGGTTTTTAACAGATCTTATTAACGTAAAACTATTTTTTTTTACATATATTCTTGGACCTTTGTAAAGTATTGTTATGGCAAATACAGTTTTATTTAAGTTTATTTAGCATTTGTGTGCTCCATTCAATAAAATTTGATGAATAAAACATTTGACTTTAGTTGAAAACTAATGGTAAAAACAAATTTTCTGTGCATATATTCGACATTTACTTACATAATATTCTTCACAAGGAATGTGAAATGTGGAAAATTAGAATAAGTACCTAATAATTGACTGTAACAATTAAACTTTAAAATTAGATATTGGATTTATTATATGCAAGTACTTCACTCATATCATGTATTCTCTTGAGTTTAATTATTATAATAATTTATTATTTGCTGTAATCATAGTTGAGTCGCTGCGTCATACTGAACATATTCAGAATGAAGCAGCGACTCATCAATGATTACAATAAGTAATAAATTATTATAATAATTAAACTCTGAAGAAAATGCATGGCATGAGTGAAGTACTTATAGCTGCCACTGATACATAATGTTCATTCCTACAATATACATGCATCATAGATTTATGATCCATGTGTAACATACCAGGCACCTACGGTTTAATTCCTACGAAGGTAGTACTCATATATCGTGAACATGCAGTGTACATTGTGAATGTAGGATGGACCTTCCTCCTATATACCTCATGTATCTATCAGTATATCAATATACGTTTCTGGTTCATATCAAGTTCCGTTTTGGTCTATGGGTATGTTGTAGGAATCTTACTCGTATATCGAGAGGCGGTCATCTGTACGTCTCTCTGACATTCAGATTATCTACACGGAATACAAAATGAATATTCATTCTTAGTTCCACGGTACATAAAGTACGTTCCGAGCATATGCTCTGAATGTAAAAATGCTATCTGGGTATAAGCTTCAAATGTTACCGGTACCGGCAACGCATCGTCCAGAGCACGTTGCTGTAAAGAATATGTAGAGATGCGTGAATTACAAAATCTTTTAATATGTAAAGAAAGACCTTATAATCGGTAAATAATTCTTTCATCGGATTTATATCGATGTTCTGTACAGTAATCTGTCACGATGCTGTATAGATATTGCGTGTAGAAACTATATAGATAGGTTAAATGTAGGATACAGGAATTACATCTAATGTATAAAGGTAAACCTGTAAATACAACAGTAAAAGGTAAGATATAGACGCGATAAAGATTATATCTGTATAGCTTGAGTACCTAAAAATGTAGGTTCGTTAAATATATCATAGGTACAGATTAAAATGTATAGTATCTTGACAAATCTGTATCGAAAAAAAAGCGTGTATCGCCTGGTTATACGGGTAATTACCCATTTTATGTAGGTACGTAAAACGATATTATCTGTATACGTTTTATTTGTTCCTACGTCTACGTGGACGTGGACCGTATAATGCCCATTGCAGACTTTATATTTTTTTATTCGGAAGATGCTGGCAAATATAAATATTCTTTTAAATATACCCACTGATGAACATTGAAACTTTCAAAAGTTTCCTACAATGTTGCATCTTATTTATTTTTGTACTTTTGAATGGGCTCATTTAGCATTATTTTTTTATTACGTTTTCTGAAAGATCTATTAATTCTAGAGCGAAATGCAAAAAAAAAATTTTCTATAGACTTAAAAATTAATCAAGAACATATCAACACGTGGCGCTTTCATGTTATAGCTGTGTGACGTCAATGTCTCTACCGCATCGGGAGACATAGACGTAGCTGACCCGCTTGCCTAGTAGTCTAAGATCCGGCATAAGAAATTAATACCCTCATCTGTTATATAAAAGATAACATGTAGGTTAATAGAAAAATGCCAAAAATGTCAAATTTGAATCGTTCGTGTCGAGTCGAATTTTCGAATTTCGGCGTGCGATTACGATGCGGATCAACTACAAGTCTTCCTCTTTCCGTATCGACATGGTACGGGCGTCGCGGTATCGTATTTTTGATAATATGAATATATTTAGATGACGGGTTTTCGACGAAAATTTCTAGTACTTACTGTACTATAATACTGACATAATATAACACTGACATTCGATTGCGGTGGGCAAAGTTATTAGGTAAGCGAGGTAGGACTGTGGAGACATTTACGTCAGCGATTCGACCGCCTCAGCCACGACCGGCTTTAATGCCGGTCGTGCCTCAGCTTATGAAGAATTAGATTTTAAAGCAGTATATTTCTGGAACTACATATCGGATCGAGCTCAAATTTTCAGTGTAATAATTATTTGATGATTACTTCACACAATTGTAATAAAAAGTGCAATATTAAATTTGCCTGACCCCATTCCTGGTGAAAAAGTAATTAGCAATTACACTTCCTTTTTTTGTGTAATTGTAATTGTAATTAAGTACTTTTTTTATTAAAGTAATTTGGAATTGTAATTGCAGGAAAATTGTTATAGGAATTGTAATTTGTAATTATATTATTTGAACTATATGATTACAAATTACTTCTATAAGTACAATTACTTTTTCCAATTACAATTACTTCAAGAACATGCGTATTAGTCCAATCAATGAATATATTGTAGAATGCATGGAATATGCGAGACTTTTTGACTTCAGGACTTTGGTAGGAGTAGTTAGTAGGTAAACATACCAAAAGTCCCCGCCCCTGGGAGGTGAGCTGACGGTGGGAGGGAGGGGGGAAGGTACCATTTTTTGATTTTTCGATTATATCTAGGAAACGGTGGACTCTAGAAAAATATGTTCTAAATAAAAATGAAAGCTAAATAAATTTCCCATAAAATTATTTCCATACATATTTGTCGAATTTCCAACGATTTTCGCGATATACGTTATTGAAAATCGATAATTCTCGAAAAAATTATTTTTTAAGTGTATATCAAATTGAAGGAAATTAATTCTCTACAACTTCATTTATGACAATTTTTCTGAGAAAGGATCGTGGGAGGCGCTAGAAGCAAATGTTTGACAAAAAGAGTTAGGTAAAAATGATTTTTTCGAAAAGTATCGATTTTCAATAATGTATATCTCGAAAACAATTGGAAATTCGACAAATATGTTTGGAAACAATTTTATAGGAAATTTAATTATCTTCCATTTTTATTTAAAGCATATTTTTTCTAGAGTCCACCGTTTCCGAGATATAATCGAAAAACACAAAAATGGGATCTTCCCCCCCTCCTCCCTCCGTAAGCTCACCTTCCAGGGGCGGGGACTTTTAGTATGTTTACCTGCTAACTACTCCTAACGAAGTTCTCAAGTCAAAAAGTCTCGCATATTCCATGTACTCTAAAGAGATGGGCGCGTGAGTCGATTTTGACTCACGCTCACGCACGCTCACGCACGCTCACGACTTTAAACCTTTAGGTCACGCACACTCACGCACGACTGATATATGTTAAGGCAAACTCACGCACGTTCGCTCACGCATGCTCACGCACGCACACTCACGCTCAAGCACGCACGCACGCTCGCTCACGCACGAAGCTAGTTAACTTTACCCCATGATTCATTCATGCACTCCCGGCAGTCGCACGGCACGTGGTGCCCTGCTGCGCTGTGCCCTGGCCTGGCTGTTTGATTTGAATGTTGCGTCATTCATCCTGTCTCCTGTCCTTTTCCCTCCCTTCTCGCGCTCGTGTTCCGTCTTCTGTCTATCGCTTCGCTTCTTATTCTTGTCACGACACGACAGGTTGAAGTTTTAAAGCAGAGATGGGGCGTCGTGTCACGGCGTTAATCTTGTCTCACGCATGGGATCTTTTGACTCACGCACACTCACGAAGTCTTCCGTGATTTGGTACCTTAAATGTACACGCTCACGCCGTGACACGCCGTGAAATTCACGTCACGTGCCCATCTCTAGTACTCTACACTGCTCTTTTGAGCACTCATTGACTGGATTGCATGTGGTTTAACAAACAAGAATACATTAAAGCAGAATTTTAAAGTTGCATAGTTTTAAATGAATCTGAAAAGTTCAAAAAAAGTTACTGACTAAAAATGAGTTTTTGCCGTGGTCCGCTACACAAGCTTTTGTATTTTTATTCAATAAACTTTTAAAAACTAAATCTGTTTACTGTTTATTATTACACAGGCCCACAAAAAAAAAGTTGTCTGCGCCGCTGTATTGACCATACCTATCCCTTGTATTTTGACCCGCTGAACACGAATCTGACCTTTGTTTTCCCCCTATACGTCAGGTTTTTTTTTAAAGCAAAAAAGTCTAATATTTGTATATTTATTTGCTATTAAAAGAAAAACCTGACGTGCTGGAGAAAAACTAAGATTAGGTTCGTGTTCAGCGGCTTAAAATACAAGGGATAGATGTGGTCAGTACCCCCGCGCAGATGACTTTTTTTTGTGGGATTGTGCCACACTGAGTGTGGCACAGTGGCAACGAAAAAAGTGGTCTGCGCGGGGGTACTGACCACACCTATCCCTTGTATTTTGAGCCGCTGAACACGAATCTGACCTTAGTTTTTCCCCTACACGTCCGGTTTTTTTTAACAGCAAAAAAAAGTCTGTTGAATCGTGATATTTATCAATTGATTTGCTGTTAAAAAAAAATCTGACGTATAGGGGAAAAACTAAGGTCAGATTCGTGTTCAGCGGCTCAAAATACAAGGTATGGTCAGTACCCTGGCGCAGACAACTTTTTTTTTGTGGTCCTGTGTTATCATTCTTATTATTATTAGGCATTGTTATTATAATGGCATTGTTATTATAATGGAGTCGATTTAGTCAATAAAATAGCGAGGCTGGGAAATTTTTTAAGATGGATGCAGACCCGGCGGAAATTGTTTGTCATGGCGAGTATAACAAAACCCTAAAATCTTGCGCTGATGCAAGAGATGGATGGCTTTATTAGGACGACCTTTCTATCAAATCTTAGGCGCAACCGTGTTTTATTGGCCGAAAAGGGGTTTTTTGAACATTTTGAGGGTCAAATTTGCAGTTTTAATTTTTTTTGACAATTTAAACAATTAGTTAAGGAACGAAAATAGTATCCTTTTATTATTAATATTAAAGGAACCTCCAGTTTCAATTTGGTGAAGATCAGACCATCTCCCCTCCTGATATATATGTTAGATCAGGATTTACATTAACTTGTTTTTAAAAACTTTTATTTAATTAATGAGAGTCAACGTTGACTCTTCGAAATAAAAATGTAGTTATAAAATGAACTGTTCAATCTGACATGAGTATAAAAACTGACTACAAAAGGTTATCTATCTAATTTATATCCTCGGTTGGCTGTACTTAGTCAGCATTAGTGTTGTTTCCCAAGACAAGCCAAAGGAAATATGATATTACATATCAGCGATAAATAATATGAGGGAATTCGTTATCAACACGTAGCTGAAATATGATATGCTGAGATGGTTTAAAAGGAATAAAAGTCACGTACAAATTTTTATACAGCGTACCAAATATTATGTAACAACTTCCCCCTTAAAAAGTTGGTGATTATACAGCAACTTTTGTAAAATATAAAAGCAAAAAATAATAGTAAAATGAAAGGAATAAAATTGTAAAATATAAAAGCAAAATAATAATAAAATGAAAAGAATAAAATTGTAAAATATAAAAATGCAAATAGTATATAAGAATATTAAAGATGTACATATAACATAAATTAGTATTAATCATGAAATCAAAATTGGTAACATTGTAGAATGTCTTTAAGTTAGTTCGACTTCTTCGGTTTCTTCTTCTCTTTGGATACTGGGTCTTCTCCTTGGAGGTAATATATGGTGAAACTTTTGAGCGTTCGTCTTGGCATCGGTGGAGATGGAGGTGAGCCGTGTGATGCATGAACAAGGGTTAACTTTCGGCTTCTTTTTCTGCATTTGCAGAACAGCTAGATAAGGATAAGGGAAATTACTAAGGTTATAGTGAAGTACGTGAACCACGAGATGTGTTTTGTCACGTGGGGTTCGTTAATGAGGTCGTCTAAATCCTTGGAGTACTGGTCTAATTTATGTTTCGCAATTTCGAGGTCTTCTGTGTTCAAATTGTTTAACTTCAATGGTTTTAAATTTGGTAGTTTTGAGTTTTTTCTGGAAGGTCACTGTAGCAATCGTACGGAATTTCGACTGGGTGAGTGTTATCTCTAACATCTAGCACTTAGTTGGAACTGGCCTGGATTTTGGTAATACCAACAAAGGCGTAACAGCTGGGTTGTAGTTTTATAATGGAATTTTTCGTGATGACTTCTGTTTTGGAATTTCTCTTCGGACAATTAACGGTAACATATAATGGTTCTGCGTTGATGACTAGCCAGGTGTTTTCTTGGAGTTTTTGTACGTTGTATCCTTGACTGAGTATGAATGAGGTTTGACAATTTTGGGGTAGGTTCATGAGGTTTGTGAAGAGTCTTGCTTCACATATGGCATTGTTATCTATCGGGTAGGCGAAGAGGTTAGAGCATAATTTGGTTCTCATGTAAAGTTGTTTGCACTCATCTAGATCCGGGATGGGTAAGAACATTAAGGAATCATCATCTCTCGAGATAAATTTTTGTGATACCGATAATTAGTGGTGTAAACCAGTTCTATTATCCAAAATGGGGATAGGATACAATTGATAGGCTGTGTAAGTTTGTGGGTCTACTAAAGGTACCTTTAAAACAAAGATTAAACTTGAATCAGTTTGAAAAGCTTGGAGTTCCATAATATCTAAGTATTGAGCAACTTTTCATAGCTTTATTGAGAGCGGTAGATTATTTTTATGCAAATTCTGTGAAATTTCCTGTAAAGATGAAATTAAGTCTGTTGGAGTGATGATTGGCATATGAATGATTTTTAGACGTGCAAATGTTATTGCATTTAGAACATCATTTAAATTATCTTCGATGTACAAATAACTTGCCATTAATTGTTCGCAATAATGTAAGAATATTAATTTGATTTCAATGGCTTCGATGTGATTTGTCATAGATTGAATTGTGCGATCGATTTCTTTGATATTTTTGTTAAATGTTTCTTCGTCAATTTGAAGTTTTTGAATAGTTGAATTGAAATTTTTGATAACGGATGTAGTAACTGAAATTTGATTTTTAATTAGATTCTCCAATTGGTGTTCGTCGTTGTTTAGTTTAGTGATACAATCAGAATAATATTGACCGTCCTCGGCATCTAAATTTCCGGTTATTGATTTGAATATTGTGCCGAAGCCGTTGATTATTCCGCGCTTACATCGTTTTGTATCCAAAAAGATTTCGTCAAGTTTTGATTTTATAGTTTTAGATATTTGTGTTAACAGATTTAGATCTGTTTTAACTTCACTCCTGAAAGTGATCATTTTCTGATCGGCGGCGTCCAGGGTGTTTAGGATAAGCTCTAACATTTTTTCGTTTCTGTCAAAGGTTGTTTTTAGGGAGGAAATGTTCTTGTGAACCAGTAATGTCCATTTGTTGTTGGTTACTATTACGTCAGTTTTTTCGTGATAGTATATTCCTATGGTGTTGTTTATAGGCGTGATTTTATATTGGAAAACCACTAGTGTTGCTGATCCGAACAGCAGGAATAACCGGAAAACAAGGTTAACTTTCAAAATTTCATTCTGTCAAAATTGACTTTACTAGTTTGTTTAGTTTCTGGGTTGAGTAAGATAGCTGAATTTTCAAAGATTTTGGTAATTTCGAATGGTCCGTTAAATTTGTCTTGCAATTTATTTTTAATCTGTGATTCTTTTACGTAAACTTTGTCTCCGACGTTATATTTAGTACGATTTTCGGGGACGTTTTCATCGAATCTAATTTTAGCTTTTTGCTTTTGAAGTTCCGTTCAGTCTCTAGCAATTTTATAATAATGGGAGATCGATTGTTTAAATCTCTGACGTATTTAGTTATTAATTCCTTTTGGTTATACAAGGTTTCTGGTGGTCGAACTGATGTATGACCAAAAACTAGTTCATATGGCGTAAATCCATGTGTTTTATTAACAGAGTTATTATACCAATTTACAGCGTAAGGTAAAATAGTGAACGGGTGTTCATTCGGGTTTTCTGTTTGGTTAACTTATCATTTCTGCTAACGTTGCGTGGAATCGTTCAATTGAGCCATTCGATTGCGTGTATCCTACACTTGAAGAGGTTAATTTTATATCGTATAAAATACATAAATCTCGTAATAATCGGTTGTCGAATTCTCCGTAGTCGCAATGTATTCTCACAGGAGTACCATAGTGTTGGAAATATAGTAATAAGGTATTTACTACAGATTTAGCTGATTTATCAGGGACTGCGTAAGCTTGTGTAAATTTGATTAATTCTTCGCGTATCGTTAAAGCATAGTTGCGTGTGGAGAACTCGAATAGGTCAACGTTAATTCTCTCAAATTATGTCTTTGGTGTTTCGGTTATTACTAACGGACTGCTTAAATTTGTTCGACAGACTTTACTTTTTTGACAAGTTTCACAGTTTTTTACAAAGTTTTCTACATCTTTAGTTAAACCTTGCCAAGTGTATTTTTCTCTAATTCGTCGAATCGTTTCATTTATTCCGCGGTGTAGGTTATTCTTACCGCTATGATGTTGATCTAGAATTATCAGAATTTGATCTTCATCAGGGGTTTTGACAATGTCTTGGCAAATTATTAATTTTAGGTCCTTTTCCGCAAAAATGAATGACAAGATTTCAAGTAGAGGGAGGTCTAAATTATTTTCGACAAAGTATGTCTTAGAAAGATCCAAGACGTCTTGGTTTTTAAATAACACCAGAAATAAGTGTTCAATTACGGATTTAATATCAAATGGTAACGAGATGATAAAGTATCTCCTATATCTGACCGTCTTGCTCGATACAATATTGATCTTGTCATTATGGAAATCTGGGTTTTCTTCAAATATACCTTCGATAATTTTGTGATGGAGGTCTTGTAAATTATTTTGTTTAAAGAACGTTATAATATTTTTGTGTTCTCGATACAATAGTTGTTTGTTCGAGGCTTTGATTTTTGAATAATCTATCAAAGATGTTGTTTTATACAAGTTGCAGAAGGTTTCGAATTCTTGGGCAATTTGGTCATCGGTAAATCTAGTTTTATCGTCTCGAGTTTCGTCATCAGATTCATCATTCGATTCATCGTCTCCGTTCGCGGCTAGAATTTTGGAATGAAATTAGAAACAATCGTTAAAGTGGTTGATTTTTATTCGGGACAGGGCGTCTGTGTTTTTGTTTATTTTTCCGGGTTTATATATGATTTTGTAGTCGTATTCTTCGAGTTTAAGGCGCCAGCGAGGTAATCTACTACATGGGTCCTTTATAGAAAATAGCCATGTAAGTGGTCTGTGGTCGGTTATCAGTTTAAACTTTCTACCGAATAAGTATAGCCTAAAATGCTTTACTGACCACACTATAGCCAAAAGTTCACATTCTATCGTGGAGTATTTAGTTTCGGCGTTGCATAAAGGGAAGCGTAAGCAATAGGTAAATCTTTACCAATTGGTCTTTGAGAGAGCACAGAACCGACGGCAAATGCGCTCGCATCGGTAGTTAGTATGAAAGGTTCGTCAAAATTTGGGTAAATTAATATTGGTGATGTAGTTAGTCTTTGTTTTAGGTCGGCAAAAGAATTTTGACAGTCATTATTAAAGTCGAAAGGAACATCTTTTTGCAGAAGTTTTGTCAAGGGTTTAGAAATTTTAGAAAAATTTGGAATGAATCCTCTGTAATAGCCTGCTAGTCCTAAGAATGATTTGATTTCGTTTTGGTTCTTAGGTTGTGGAAAATTTAGAATGGCGTCGACTTTGGTGGGATTTGGTTTCACGCCGTCTTTTGTGATGAGGTGTGCTAGATAAGCGACTTCTTTGCTAGGAATTCGTATTTGTCTGGCTGAATTTTGAGGTTGGCTTTTCGAAGGCCTTTGAAAACTTCTGTTAGCCGAGAAATGTGTTCATGAATGGTAGTAAATAATGATATCGTCCATATAAACGAGACACCGTTCATTTTGGATGCCTAATAAAATATTGCCCATCACTCTCTGAAACGTCGATGGAGCATTTTTTAATCCAAATGGCATTCGCACGAATTCGTAATGACCGTTTTCAACCGTGAAAGCAGTCTTTTGAATGTCTGCGGGGTTAATTTCAATTTGGTGAAAACCAGAAGCCAAATCTAGAGTTGTGAAATATTGGCATTTGCCAAGTTGGTCTAAGAGATCGGAAATGTTGGGCAGAGGATATTTGTCACCGATTGTGACCTCGTTGAGTTTACGATAGTCAACTACAATGCGTCATTTCTGTTTGCCAGAAGCGTCCAGTTTTTTGGGGACTACCCAAAAAGGGGAGGACCAAGGTGAGATTGAGGGTTGAATGATACCTTGACTTAACATTTTCGATACTTGGGACTTAACTTCTTTATGGACCTGGGGATAGCGATACGATTTCGTAAATATCGGTCGGGAATTGTCGGTATCAATAGGGGATTTGATTTCATTGGTAAAGGTCAAATTGTCTCCTTCTAAATAGAATATATCTTGAAAATCTAAACAAAGCTGCGTTATTATTTCGGCCTCTTCTTCGTTTAGATGGTCCAGGCGCAATTCATTCTTAATTTCAAGGATCTGTCCGTCGTTGGGTGTGAGTCAGAGTTTCGCGTGTTTAAGTTAAAAATTGACTTAAATTTTTGTAAAGGTTCTAATTTTAAATTAGAAAAATCGAGAGTCTTCGGGATGACATTAGCATTGATTATTGTTGTTAAAAATTCACCGTTCTCATTTACTCTAACAAGAGCATTAGGTAAACGGACTTTTTCATTTTCCTGCGCTTGCAAAATAGCGTCGGTATTTCTAAAATTACATTTTAGTTTATAAATTTTTTCAGTACGGCCGTCAATTTGGATTTTATTTTGATTAGGGTTGTGGTTTGCTTGTATTTTGTCGCATTCGGGTCTTGTTGAATCATCGGTTACTTTTAAAAATGAAACCGTTTTAAAATTGGTTATCAATCGTAAATGTAAACTTTATGTGGGTCGTTGTCCGTGAAGGGTATAAGAACAGATTCACTGATAATAATTTTCTGATCGGTTATACCTTGTATAATTACATTTTCTGAAAATCTTCGTTTGTAGTTTTCCGCTGTTTTTGGTTTAAAGATAGAGATACCTCGCCAGTATCGATTAGAATCTTGAATTCATTTGTGATGTCTTTAATGTAGTATAGATTTTTTAAATTTACCGTAAACAATGAGTGTGATAGCGTTTCTACATGAACCCTTGTTCCGGGAACTTCAGGAACGGGTTGAAATTGTCGTTTAGATTCATAGCCTGAATTTTATTCGATATTTGATCGAATGTGTTGGAGTATCCGCGGGATACTCCGGGCCTAAACAATAATCCTGAGAATTGGTATTATTATCTTCTCGAAGCGTTTGAGAATTAGCGGTATAACTCTCGTATTCATTTTGCCAAATATCGGCGTGGTTTGTTTGTGAATTTTGAGAATTACCAGTATAATTCTCTTGTGGTAAATATTGATCGTTAAAATCAGTTTGGGAATTTTGGAAATCGTTGTATTGCTGATTTTCGAAATTATCAGGTTCATTATAGTAATTAATATGTTCATAGTTTAGAGGATCATCGTAATTGTCAAAATTAACGTGATGCATTCTTTGTGGATTTTGACGATTGATATTTGGGTTTTGTTGTTGATTCGGAAATATTTGTTGGAAGTTAGGGTTCGGTCTTATTACCGAAGGTCTATTTTGTTGTGGATTATTTGCCGGTTGAAAATTTTGCGGGGAAAATTGCCTTTAATTATTTTGGCTGGAAAAATTCTGAAAATTTGGTCTTGAAGTTTGCGCTTGATTAGAATAAGTATTTGGAATAAAACTAGGGGATGAAAATTGTTGATATTGCCTTGTGCGGCATTCATTAATTGTTTAATGTCCGTTTCTTTTGCAGAAAGAATAGAATTTTTGTGGAATTGGAGGGCGTTTTGCTTGAGTTTGAATGGGATTTTATTTGGATTAAATTTGTTGAATTTCTGAGATTCAAAATATGATAACTGTAGTTCTATTTTTACTCTGAGAGTTGCATCAAGTATAGTAGCCGGGTTTCCAGCTCGAACTATCTGGCCTAATTTGGGTTCGAGTCCGGTTAATAAGGTGTTAAGGTTCATAGTATCAATTAAGCGTGTTTGCGCATCTTTCTGTTCATTTGTCATAGCTATTTGTTTGTTTACCGCGGAAAGCATTTTCGCGTTATGAGTTTGTAGCCTAGAGATAAAAGTTAATGGTGATTGGTTACTTAGTTGATGGAGTCGTTGCAGATCTTGTAAAAGCGAGGTTAGATCGCGCGCGTCTCCAAAATGAGACTCTAATAAGGCTTTAGTTTCGCCCCATGAAGTTGGATTTCTCGAATTTATTATCTCGGTAGCTTTGCCTTTTAGTTTATTTTTTATATGTAGCGAGAGCAATGTTTTTTGGTCTGCTACGGCCATGCAATAGGCCTGACTACAAGCATATAAGAAAGTTTGTAAAAATAAAGGGTTGCCATCGTATTCGGACACAATGTAGAAAATTTCACTTAACTTATATGATTCAAGAACCGGTGTTGGTGCTGGATCTGGTGCTGCACCTGGTGCTGCACCTTGTGCTGCACCTTGTGTTACCTCATCGGGCATGTTGCTCAATATTTAGTAAATTAAGGAGGTAAAAGGAATTGATTAAAATTAAAATGTTATACATTTGGTAGATCGATTGGGTTTTTAATGATGCGAATGTTGCATTAACAGTATAATGCACAGTATTTTTAAATTAAATTTTACGATTCTAGTCGAGCATTAGCAGTATAATGCTGTAGATTAAACGTATAAGCTTTAGCTAAGCGGTTTTAATTTAATATTTGGTTCGTTTGTAAAAATAATAAAAAAATATATAAAAATAGATGGGAATTGGATAATAGAAATAGTTTTTTCTGTGTATTAGCAGTATAATACACTACGTACAATAATAATAAAAAAAACGATATTAGAAAAACTGCGAGATGATTCGTTAAAGTACTTACAGTAATATAATCTTCATAGAGAGTATAGGTTCTTCCAGTAAGGGATTAGGATCCGCCACCACCAGTGAGGAAGGTCTCCTTGTTCCGATAGATAACTTTGCACCAGTTAGGCACCTCGTAGAGATGTTACCCTTATTCTTGTGGGTCACTACCGGTTAGGCTTCTTTTTCTAACGGTGTTCACGGAATCCTACCGACTTCGCCAATTGTTAGATAAGGATTTACATTAACTAGTTTTTAAAAACTTTTATTTAATTAATGAGAGTCAACGTTGATTCTTCGAAATAAAAATGTAGTTATAAAATGAACTGTTTAATCTGACATGAGTAAAAGAACTGACTACAAAAGGTTATCTATCTAATTTATATCCTCGGTTGGCTGTACTTAGTCAGCATTAGTGTTGTTTCCCAAGACAAGCCAAAGGAAATATGATATTACATATCAGCGATAAATAATATGAGGGAATTCGTTATCAACACGTAGCTGAAATATGATATGCTGAGATGGTGTAAAAGGAATAAAAGTCACGTACAAGTTTTTATACAGTATACCAAATATTATATAACATATTTATATATATATACGAAAAAAATTGAAAAATTAAATTTCGGCTATCTTGATCAGATCTCAACCGATTTGGCTGAAATCTGGAATGAAAGTAGTCTTTATCAGACAAAAATTATTTACCAGATTTCAGCCAAAAATACTAAATAGTTTGACTGAAATTGCAGTTTCAGTCAAATTTTCTGAAATGTTAAAATTGAAATATCTCCGAACCTAAAACACGGATCGAATTTTGCATTATGGCAAAAGGTAGGTTATTTTATGTACTTTTACATGATATAAGTCAAGAATCACTTTTTTTTACATTCGGTCGTTTTTTAGTCATTTGCATTATATATATATATATATATATATATATATATATATATATATATATATATATATATATATAATATATATATATGTGTACTCAGAGACTATGTGTGGGCGGACTGGTATAAAGCAGAAAACAATTGTATTTATTATTTATAAAACTTTAAAAAATATATATACAGTGTGTCCCAGGATAGATGTAACAAGAGGTGTAATGGACCAAAAATTTTGGAATTTTGGAATTGTATTTGGGAATTGAGTCCTGCTTATTGTAAAACTAAAGTATACCAAAAATGACTCGATTTGGTGTTATACAGGGTGTTTTATAAGCAAAGTTGTAAAAATCACCACTAATAAAGTACCTTTATTTTTCAAAATATGAAAAAATTCCACTAAGAAAAGTTATTTAGAATGTAATTTTATATCTCTATACCAAATTTCAGGAATATAAAATTATTTTTTTGAAACTTCCCATTTTTTCAATAAATTAGTATTTTATTTTGAACCATTCAATTAAAACTGCATAGAAATTATTTTTTGTGAATTAATATTTAAAGTTATGTAGAAGCTAAAAGTAGGCTATGAGAGAAGCAGTGGATACACATTTATCATTGATTATTGACATATCTGTCAAACGTAGTCAATATTATCCTTAATTTCTGTTTCAAATTAACGAACCAAGCATAAAAAATTAAGTGAAAATGGTACTCACAGTGCGTGAAAAAATTTATATTATGCAATTCTACGGAATTGACGGTGAAAACTCGCTAAGAGAAGTGGTAAGCCAATTTAATTTGAAATTTCCAAACACTGCTTTGTCACGTATTCAGGCTATGAGAATAATTAAAAAGTTTCTGGCTACTGGTAGTGTTCTTAACATGAAAAGAAAAATAAAAGCATATGATGAAGACATGTTGGGGCTATTATAGCTCATACCTTTGTTATAGAAAATCCTAGGATGCCACTAAGAGAGAGACCAGCTCTTATTAATATTAGCAAGTCTGAACTCCAAATAATTTACAAGGCAAAGAAAATCAGGGCATATAAAGCAAATTATAAACATACGCTTGAAGACGGAGATGACGGCTGGATGCCGTAGGTTGGATTTTTGTTTGACCATTGGAGAAAAAATCATGGAAGTGAGACAATATTATAAAAAAGTGAATGTGTGGTGTGCCGTTTCTTATCACGTTGGAGTTATTGGACCTTATTTCATTGAGGGAAGGTTAAACCAGCACATTTATTTATAGCTTCTTGAAAGATTTTTTGAAGAACATTTAAATATTTTAAGAGATATGCCTTTAGTTCATTTTCAACATGATGGTTACCCTGGCCACTCCACAGAAATGGTTAATCGGTGGTTGAATTTAAATTTTGGAGAAAATTGGATTGCCAGGAATGGACCGATCAAGTGGCCGGCGAGATCCCCAGACCTATCAATATTGGATTTCTTTTTATGGGGTCGCCTCAAGCAGTTAGTTTACGCTGAACCACTTCCTAACGATGTAGCGGTATTGAAGCAGAGAATTACAAATGCCGTAAACTCCACACCGTTAGATATTCGAAACAGTTTTAAGGACTTCAGACGAAGGATCGAAATGTGTGTGGATGTGGGTGGTAGCTACGTCGAATAATAAAAAAATTGTAAACATTGTTTTGTATTGGTCGATAATTAATTTGTTTGTGAATCTGTTATGTTTTTGACATTTATTACTTGTTATAATTTTTAAACCTCATTAATCTTCTGTTAGTAATTGTTTCTTGTTTTACAATTAGTTCGATTAACATAATACCTTCTTACATCTCGTATATTCAATTTTTTATTTACCAATAGCCTACTTTTTGAGATGATTAATATTTGCTCCTACACAACTTTAAATATGAATTCAACTCTTAATTCGCAAAAAATGGGAAGTTTCAAAAAAATAATTTTATATTCCTGAAATTTGGTACAGAGGTAAAAAATTGCATTCTAAATAACTTTTCTTAGTGGAATTTTTTCATATTTTGAAAAATAAAGGTACTTTATTAGTGGTGATTTTTATAACTTTGCTTATAAAACACCCTGTAGAACACCAAATCAAGTCATTTTTGGTATACTTTAGTTTTACAACAAGCAGGACTCAATCCCCAAATACCATTCCAAAATTCAAAAATGTTTGGTCCATTACACCTCTTGTTACATCTATCCTGGGACACACTGTATATATTTTTTATTTGTATAGTCGTGCCTACTGCTTTGACTAGGTATAGATAACCGTGGTCTATTCTTTACTTTTAAAAACGAGTATTTTGATATTATACCTCGCCTACCTTTTGCCACAAAGCAAATTTTGATCCGACTTTTAGGTCCGAAGGTATTTCGATCTGAAAATTTCAGAAAATTTGACTGAAACTGTAATTTCAGCCAAACTATTTAACATTTTTGGCTGAAATTTGGTTAACAGTTGTTGTGTGATAAAGACTACTTTCATTCCAAATTTCAGCCAAATCGGTTGAGATCTGATCAAGATAGTCGAAATTTGATTTTCTCAGTTAATATCAGGAGGGTGGTCAGATATCTTCCCCAAATTTAAACTGAAGGTTCCTTTAATATTGAGAATAAAAGGATACCATTTTCTTTTCTTAACTAGTTGTTTAAGTGATCAAAAAAAAATTAAAACAACAAATTTGACCTTTAAAATGTCTAAAATACCCCTTTTCGGCCAAAAAAGCATTCCTTTTTGGAATTTAAAATTTTAGGATTTCATTATACTGGTCATGACAAACAATTTTGGCAGGGTCTGCATCCATCTTAAAAATTTTCCCAATCCTTTCCTAAACCGACTCCATTATTAAGCTGCCTTTTCTATATGTTTATTTAATTTTTTCTGATTACTCTTAAGGTCAAACATTCTAATAACGATTTTAATAAATATTAAAACGCAATATTACACAACACTTTTAATTAAAATTTTTAACTTACCTTTTTGTCTGCTTGGTCACTATAATTTACTTTATCATAAAAGTAATTAGAAAAGTAATTGCTAATTCCTTTTTTAAAGACATGTACTTGGTAATTGTAATTAGTTCCTTTTTTAAAAAAGTAATTTGTAATTGTAAAGTAATTACCCAGCTCTGGGCGACGCAGGAGACGAGTCCGGAATATAAACGAGTACTGTAATGAAACCTACCGGACGTGTATCGTATAATATTTTTTCTTTAAGCGTATTAAAATGTTTAAATTATGTCACCAAAAACAGAAGTAGAAGTAGGACATTGTTTTACTAGTAACAAAATGTTAGTACCGAACGCCACCGTAGTGGACATTGTTTTACTAGTAACCTAATGTTAGTTCCGAAAGCGCCACCGCAGTGGGTATTGTTTTACTAGTAACATAATATTAATACAGAAAGCCACCGGTGGCGCGCTATCCACTAGCCACTTGTCATATTGTGTCAACATGTAAGACTGTAGTTTGAATATTTGTACATTTATGATAAATAAATGAATTTTTGCATTTTAATACGCTTGAAGAAAAAATAGTATATATTACACGGAGTAGAACGCCTTTTTTTGTGTTTCGCCCAGTTTGCGGCTTCGGCTTCGCCTCAGCCGCAAATCCTGGGCTCAACACAAAAAAATAGTGCGTTCTACTCCTAGTAATATAATATACTATTATTTCATACTGTCCGGTAAATTCCTTTTAAAATGAATAAAAAGTTATAGAAATTTGAAAAATATTAGTTCGTAATCTAACAATCGCATCACCGTAACGATGTTATAGCCATTGTTTTCCATAGCTAATTATGATTGTCTTTAGCTTGTCACTGTCAACTAAATAAAACCATAATAATTTTTGCATTGTTTTGTATTATGGAGATGTCGGAGGAGACTTAAAATAAATCTGTTGAAGCAACCGGAAAATTAATCCAGAAAAAATCTTAATTTTTAGTGTAAATTAAATAATCTGTATATTGGCTCCAAATAAAATAGAGAACTTTAGAACTAGAGAGCTTTATTTAATCAAAATAATAAAAATCTAGTAAGGAGAAGCTCGATTTTTTATTATTTGCCATTCTTCATTTACTAAAGTTGGCAGAAAATTATGTTTTACAAGTAGAGGTATCTATCAGTATTAATATATGTATTAATATAGCTCCAACTTAAATAGAAATTACTAATTTTAGTTAAACAAAATATTGAAAAGCCCAATCTGTAGTTATCTGACATTCTTCATTTACTAAAGTTGGTAGAAAATTATGTTTTATAAGTGGTGGTAGGGGCCAAAGTACTTACTTCACAATGGTATCAATATGAATTAATATAAGTTCAAATAAAATAAAAATTACTAACTTTAGTTAAGCAAAATATTAAAAATTTTGTAAGTAGAAGCCTGATCTATACTGCCCTGCTAAGACAAGAAGTCGAACTGCAAAAAATTAATTTTTGAGATTTTAATTGCATTTGCACCGTATTAGTGATCCTCACCACTGTACAAAATGTAGAAGTCGTATCTAAAGCAAAACTAGTGAATATACATAACGAATATGTGTCGTATCTACAAAATAGACCTCACTAAGCTCAAAAATCATATCCGATCATTACCAGATTTATTTGTCGTAACTTAACATATTATACAATGTTTTGTTATATGGTTACACTGATAAAAGGGACACATATTTATTTGCCAAAAATAAAAATCATGAATTATGAAATGTAGATGGCATAACATAATTCAGAAAATAGTTGATTTCTCTAAAATTACATTTTGTCAGATAAGACTTCTTGTCTTAGCAGAGTGATGTAACATTCTTCATTTACTAAAGTTGGTAGAAAGTATATTTTACAGCAAAAAAACCTCTATACAGCGGTGAATGATTTTCTTCAATAAAACACTTCTCGGGACGCATTTTTATAGTTGACTATGACTCCATTCTTATGCGTTTCTTTGAATTATGACAGTAATTTTTGTTATAAATATTGAATAACCCATTAATAGATATTATTATATCCCCGTTTTTCAACAATATGGTAAAAATGTGTACTCAGTTTGTCCAGAATTTCGTGATGTTAATAAATTGTCATCATTTAACGTACTTAACGGACTTACTTCGTAATTGTACTTTAGAAGCGGATGATAAAATGTTCCGAAAAATTCAAGAAGCTCTTTTAGAGCTTTCTGTCAAACAAGAGGTAAAATCGAAATGTCTCAAGGTATTATATCTATTATATGAAACACAGTGGCGGCTCGTCAGAGAAGGCAGGGGAGGCTGAGCCTCCTTTAGCAGCATATCCAGGTGTGGTGAGGAAATGTACAAATTGTAATCATATTGCATGTTAATTGTCTTTTAAATATCAAGCCTCCTCTGCACACAATATCACGAGCCGCCACTGATGAAACATAAATATTTGATCGTTGATGATTTTCATTCCACATATTCACCATTAAGGAGAGAAGTTCTGAAAGAATTTGAAAAGCATTTCAAATAGTGTTAATAAATAATTGTTGTAGGCAGTTACTTTAAAAAAACCGCTGCCCAAGGAATCACTACTTCCACATCCAGATTCTCTATCCAAGTCACTCACAACGAAAAAACTTTGTATGTGAAAATAATTGTTTATGGAACTTTAATAATATAATATTTGAAATCCTCTACCCCAAAAACCCATAAAACGATACCCCACATCGGTAGTGGGGTGGGGGTGGTGATAGGGGGGTGGTAATGGGGGGCGGATGAAGTAAAAAAAATATTTTGAGGTTTCTGGTTCCTGTACATACACTAAATCACAATTTTTTTTCATCCCCTTTAATAAGGAGGTGGGGGTGGTAATGGGGGTGGCTAATGCCAAAAATTTTTTTGAGACCTTAGGTTCTCTTATATATACTAAATACCAATTTCATGGACTCTTACCTGCTTGATTTACGCATTTACCCCAAATTTACCCCAATTTACCCCCCAACCCTTCGACGGAACAAGATGAAAATATAATCTAGTTCTAGATCTCGTTAAAGTACATATGTGTACCAAATTTCAAGTCAATATCTTAAACGGTTCCAGAGTAAACGTGCGCACAAAAAAAAGTTACAGACAGACCGACAGACAGACAGAAACTTAACTCAAACTTAAAATCTCGACGTTTCATGACATTTTAAGCCTATTTGGACAATAAAAATTTTTAAAAATTTTTTTGTCGTTACTATACTTCCACTGGACGTGGAAGTAATAAACTTTTCATGTATTAAAAAATTGCCTAAACTGTGTATTTAAATATTTTATTTCTAATATTTAGAGGTGAAAAAGTCAAAAGTCAAAACTTGCTTGCTAATAACAATAATATGATAGTGTTGCTAGGTAACACATTAGAGTATCAGATACCGTAATGTTCGCAAATAACATATTACGGTATCAGATACTGTAATGTTCGATTTACCGGCCGCAAATGAGTCCGGGAAATAGTCATTTACCGGACAGTATGAAATAAAACAAATTTTTTGGCATTAGCCACCCGCATTACCACCCCATTATTAAAGGGGATGAAAAAAAATTGTGATTTAGTGTGTGTACAAGAACCAGAAACCTCAAAATATTTTTGTACTTCATCCACCCAGACTATCACCCCCCCATCACCACCCCCACCCCACTACCGATGTGGCGTATCGTTTTATGGGTTTTTGGGTAGAGGATTTCAAATATTATATTATTAAAGTTCCATAAACAATTATTTCCACATACAAAATTTTTTCGTTGTGAGAGACTTGGATAGAAAATCTGAATGTGGAAGTAGTGATTCCTTGGGCAGCGGTTTTTAATTTTTTTTTGTCGTTACTATACTTCCACTGGATGTGGAAATAATTGGAAACAAAATGTTTTTTAGTCGAGAATTTGCATGGAAATTGCATTTAGAGTATCTATACTACTTTTATGAGAATTTTATGAAATTATCTAAAAATGCCGATATGTTCATTGCTCATGTATGTGATTTCGAATTTGATGTTCAGAAAAACATACTAACTATTAGGGTGGATTCGCCGAAAATGATCAGTGAATGAATAACGACATTTCTGAAATTTAAAACTAATGTTTCATTAGAGGTCACATACTCCTACAAAATATAAATGCAACAATAATATAACGAAAAGAAAACAAACAAGTTTTAGTAATTTTTATATTTTCAACTATTAAAATACGCTTGGTCAAATATATAGAATATCTACATAAATACATTTCTATAAATTTTACAAATACAACAACATATAAACTTTTATGAAAGTAAAATATATATATATTTAGGTAACTCTAAATATTATCTTTATAGTGTAAACATACAACTTTTGCATAAATAAAGGATTTAAAGCCACAATCAATATATTGAACGTTTTATTTTAAAATTTCAACGTAAACTTATAACTATTAGCCCAGTCATATTAGAAAATGGAGGAAAAATTCTGACAGGCAAAAATGCCATGCAAATGTGATCTCAATGAACAATGGGCACCTTTTACAAAAGTATAAAAGTAGGTAGAGTGAAATTATTAGAGAAGATAACATACGTTACAATGCGCACAGACCGAAAACGCTAGCGCGTGCCGGTTGTCTATAGGCAACAAACTTGTTCTTGCTATTTCAGTGGTGTTGGACGCTGGGGCTAAATAGCTGCACTGTTTGTTATTCTAGGAATATATTTTCTAGTGTTTTTCGTGTTCGGTATTCATTATATATTTATAGTGAATATTTAACCGTTTCTACGAATAAAACAGATGAAATGAAATTTATTTTAATTGCGACTGTTCAATATTAATAAACGAAAATAGTAAACTTACTCGTTTTATCCTATTTGAAAAAAGAATAAATTTAGCCGCCACTGGTATCTTGTCAACAAATATACTCGATGCGCGAAGCCGTGACGTATGTTATCTTCTCTAAGTAATTTCACTCTTCCTACATACAGATCTGGAACTAAGGCAGATTGCGGCTTTGGCATTTTTGGTTTTGACGCACCGCATTGGAAACTGACCGAGGATTGAAAAATACAGCGCGTCAGTGAGCGAAATTTTGCGCCCCTCAACTGCTTCGCCCTTGGTGGTCACCAACTTATCAACCCCTAGTCCCAGCTCTGCCTACATATACAATATAAATTAAGTCCACTGAGATAGGTCGCTATTTTCAAAAAATAACTGTCAGGCTCTACCCAGTTCTACTAATTTTTTTTTCAAAGATTTCAAAAACCATTATTCTATTCTAAATCCACAATAGCCCAATGAAAGACTACTTTGCTTTGCATATAGATAGCGTGTGAAAGAATTTGTCATTGGCTAACATAATACGTCCTTATCAGGATAGAGCAGTAGATGGTACTTGTTCAAAGTTCATAATGCACATAAAGTGACAAATTGGAATTAATACACCCAGTTTGAGTTAGATACGTGTCAAGACTTCAAATTTCAGGAAAATCTCGCTCGCTATGTTTCCAAAACTATGTATGTACTAACGAAAAACTTTTTCTTCGGTGCAATTTCGAAATACAAAAGTGATCTAGTCACTAACAGGGAGGTTTTTAAGATTTTTATGCTCTTCCAATGTGTAATAAAGAATCTACCCGAAAGCGAAAAATGACCACAAATATATGTGAAAAACTGCTCTGGATAGATTTCTCATTTTATTGAAAATTGTTTCATTAATGTTTGAACTTGTCATATATTAAATTATTAATTTGGTCTAATATGACAGGTCTGTACAAAACATAGACATTGTTATTGTTACATATTACCTACTTAAGATTATTAAATATAATTATCTGCGGGACGATGGGCAATTTGGCAGGATATTTTAATGTTACTGAATCTGATTTTATTTTCCCTATAACATTTCCTCGATTATATTTACAGCTTTTAAATAAAGTAATTAAATAAAGTTTCTAAAGAAATTAATACTACATACTTGGACAACGATATGGTGCAAATATTAATTAATAACCAGTATTCAAGTACAAACAAAACGACTCAAGTTTTTTTGAAAGTACAATATGAATTGAATACATTTTGATATTTATCGCGCAGCAGAAAATAAACATTTATGAAAATTCACTTAAGGTAAGATCCCACAAACACTAAACCACTTGAACACTATAATCGAATATTATTGCTCGACACGCATTTCGCCAACCATGTTGGCACCATTTGGAGATAAATGCGCCGATTGATAGTATTCGAGTGTAATGTTCGTTTTGGTGTTTGTCGAAACTACTTCAAGAACAGCGTCACATAAAAGGTTTCAGCCCCCTATTCCAATTATAGGTAAAATTCATATAAACTAGGAGTAGCCAAATTTAGTTACAAGAAAGTATTTATTCATCAAATTATTTATATTTATACAGCGAGTCTCAAAAGTAGTAAAGCATAAAAGGACATGTATAAAATATTTTATAATTGTCAGTTTAAACTTACAATTATGTGGCAATCATGTATAATTACAAGTTTAAACTTGCAATTATACGTGATTGCCATTTTAAACTTACAAGTTTATACATAATTGTCAGTTTAAATTGATAGGTACTTATAAAGATATTTTGTACGAAAATATTCGTATAATTGCCACCTTATACTTTCAATTATGCGTAATTGTCAGTTTAAACTGGCAATTATACATAATAGTAAGTTCAAAGTGGCAATTATGCCTAATTGCAAGTTTAAACTTGCAATTATACATAATTGTCAGTTTAAATTCACAATTATAAAGACATTTTGTATGGAAATATTCTTATAATTACCACCTTAAACTTTCAGTTACGTATAATTGTCAGTTTAAACTGGCAATTATACATAATTGTAAGTTTAAAGTGGCAATTATGCCTAATTGCAAGTTTAAACTTGCAATTATACATAATTGTCAGTTTAACTAATAGTGATTATGCTTCCTTATTTTTTGGTTCATGGAAGACGGCTTGAGGGGGCGGTCCCCAAGGCTCCCCCTCTGGCTGCACGCCTGTAAAGTAGGCTTTTTTACTAGCATTTTGAAAGCGCAAAGTTGACGTTTTCCAAGCAACTGTGGATAATGTCACTTTGGCATACGCGTCTCCCATGGCAACGTGGATTAATAGTTACTTACGTAACTAGTTATGAAAAGACTAATTTTATTTGACGAATGTTTAAGCCAAGGTTCCACTGCGCGAAACTTACTAGCGCAACTGTTTCGCGAGAATCACTCGCGAAGCGGCTGTCTCGGGCTAACATTTCCACGATGCGAAACGTTTCGCAACATAGAGGCGAAACAAAGTGAGCCATCAGTTTGCGCGAGACAAGCATGCAGTTCGTATGTACGACTACAGCATCAGCGTTTGCTATCATGGCACATTTCTTTCCATGCATCCTCTCTCTTGGTCTTATTATGATGACTTTTGTCTTTAGCATCCCACAAAAATCGATAGCTCTGATACACTTCAATAAGACGAATGCAGTTCATTTTGAGGCTCGAGACAAGTGTGCGTTTACACGGAGCGAAACAACGCGAAGCACTTTGATGCGCAGTCAAAAACAGACTACCAGTCTGCTCACCTCGAAACGATCTCGCACAAAAAGTTTCGGGGTGGGGGCTAGGTATCCACAGCGCGAGACAAGTCTCGCGCAGCGGTGTTGCCGTTTGCAGTAGATTGCCTACTAAATTAGTAGATTTTCAAGAGAGTGGGCAGTAGAATTTTAGTAGAATTAATAATTTTAGTAGATTTTAGTAGATTTTCTGAATACCAATTTAGAAACTATATTTTATCGCCATCTATGATAATTTAAGCTAGTAACCTAAGTGACACCATTGTATATAGCCTCCTTTTACATCCAACGAAATCTCCATAAGATTATACTACTAGGTAGTCTTTATACAATGGTGACACCTAATCGAATAGCACCGAACTCAATCAACTGCTACAGTCATTTAGGTAAGTTCAGTCTTTCTCCGATAGATGTCGAATCACATATTTAGTTTAAAAGTGCGACCCCTCCCCACCCCCTCAAGAATTTTCTAAATCCGCGCCTGATAAGTACAAGGTAAAGTATGAATTTTTCGATCAAAATGTTTTAATATTTTTGTTTCCTTCTTATTTTTATAAACGTTTCATTTTATTTTATATTTTATTTTCTATTTTATTTGAATAAATGTTTAGTTTTCATTACTCCTCTTATTTTTATTGTTTGTTAAAAGTAATACTGCTCCATCTAGCGGTAGCGGTGTTAACTCACAAACATTAATTTATAGGTTTCCATTAGGCAGGAATTAAATGTTTCATAAAATTTCCGCCCGACACCAGATGGCGGTAGTTTTTAGTAGAATTTAATTTTAGGTTAGTAGATTTTAGTAGATTCTGATCGGAATGTTGGTACAATACGGTTAATTGAAAACGGTAACCCTGTCGCGCAGTAGAACCTTAGCTTTTAATATTTGCCAAAACGAGCGAGCGCAGCGAACTAAATTTTTATTTATCGCATTACCTAAATGTTACTGTGACATTTACATATAATAGTATTTTATACCGTGCGTGTAATTTCCCATTAGGCATGTACATTCACGTAGCGCGAGAAATATGACAACACCGACAGCCGTAAATTCGTCCATCGGTGGAGCATTCCAGCTCTCATTTCAGCCAGCTGGCACACGCGGTGTTGCAATTCTACTCCCCATGCCTAGCCCGCGACTACACACACGGTATAACAAGTGGCTAAAATGGTGTTTTTTTATTTATAGTATGAGTCGAGGGTGAGTGCTATAAACCACACGAGTAAAAAAAACACATTTTAGTCTCGTGTTATATACAAAATTTTTGTACCGCCATTTGAAATTAAAAAACAATATGATTTTGTAAAATAGACCAAATTCTATTGCTGTTTCCATAGAAACCAATAAGTTTTAAAATTTCTTTACTTCACTATTTTTTCTTTATTTTACACTTGTCAATAATGACATTGTTTTGATTCATTGAAACTGTCAAATAAATGTCATTTTAGGATATGGCGTTACAAAAAAAAATTTATTTGTCAATCTGCTGAATTTTTTGAAGAAAATTAAGTCGAAAATTGTTGATTCAGAAAGTTGCGGATCTAGGGGGCACCGGGGCAAGTGCCCCCCCCCCCCCCCCGCTCCCCCAGAAGTATGAAATATACCTAATATTAATTTTTAATAGATAATATATGACTAAAAAAGCGTACACTTCCGGTGCCCCCCCCCCCCCTATAAGTTCATCCTGTATTCGCCCCTGGATTCAAATATATCGGCTAATTTAGCAGTAAATTCAATAATACCTTGTAAATCAAAAAGTGGGTATGAATAAGTATATAGGAAATTTGAAAATTGATTGAATAAACATCGTTTCTTTTTCTTTTTGAGAGTTGTTTATTTTTCTTATTAATTGATGATATTAACGAACTTTTCCTCACCAGTTAGATAAAATTTAACTTTTCATAACCAGTTATGAAAAGTTAAATTTTAAGTGGCATCTGCACTTAAGCAAGCTCGGTCGGAACATTGACAATAATGTATTTTTATGAAATAATGTTGCCCCAAAACTGCTGTTAATATAATGGGAGTTGATTTAAGAGTAACAATTAATTGCCTAACTTATTTATACGAAGAATACGAGCTTTAAAATAATTAATAAAACTTAAATAAACCGACAGCGATTCATCTATTTATTTTGAACACATATGAAAGGCATACTCATAATTTGTTGATAAATCGCTGAAGAGCCAAAATTCAATTTAACTATTCCTTTTATTTTGATCTTTTCAAACGATCGTAGATAAAATTATGTGTGTAATTCGAGTGCAAAGTGTCACTGCCGCTCTCAAGTGTTTGGCACATTCTGCTTCGCGTCGCGCGTCAACTTACACTATCGTGCGGCAATGTCGCACTTTGCGCTCTTAATACACAAATAACTAGTAGATATGTCCTTTCTAGGTTTTCGTACAAAAGTGTGGAATACTTGCATTACAATTTAGAGCAAGAGTGTTTGGAGAAACACCTCGGTCAGGTCGATTTATTTTTCAAATACATATACGTATATTAAATTAAAATTTTTACTGACGCCATTTATTAATTTATTTAAATAGCAGCCTTATCTTACATTAAAAAAAACTTCGAAAAAAAATGTCGGATGTTAAAAGAAGAGACTTTATTGGTGTTTAAAAAAAATGAAATTTCTGTCGATAATTAACCATAAAAACAAAATAAATCAACGTATGTGAGGTTTTTCCAAAAATAGATTACTTTCAATATTAATGAGATTCACTGTATACTTTGTACTAGGTAGATATGTACATACATTGATATTGAAGAATTCAAGATTAATATATTTTTTTAGTTCTAGAAATATCGATACAGTTTCATTTGAGGAGTTATAAGAAATGTAAAAAGATGTACGAAGAATATAAAAAAAATTGTTAAATTATCGACATCAGTATCTAATATATACTATATGTAACGTGATCTACCATGATATGCGGAAAATAAAATGGTGTACTTGTCTTCACTGTGGGAAAGCCGCTGCAAAATTTTAGAGTGCTTCGAGGTAATTTAGTGTATTAAAAATGGTTAAAACTTACGAAGATACGCTAGTTTTATTGTCTAGATCAGTAATAAGGCGACGAACTTACTTGTGAAAGAACATATTCGAGATGTTTACATTTCCTTAATTGGCATAAAAAGTGAAGTCGGCGCGGCGGTGCGGTCAAAGTGCTGCGTTTTTTGCTTTCGGTCGAATAATCAGGACACCGGCAAGTACAAAGCACCGCCGAAGTTGGTGTTTTTGTGTTATTGACAGGTTTAAGTAAATATCTCTTATATTTACTTATTATAGAGTTCACTAGCATAGGATCAATGTCTTTTCGATTTATTTCTCTATATTTGTAGTGTGATTTGATTAAAACCAAAAAGTCGCTTCTACCCTTTCCGGCTTTGCTGTCAACAGTGTCAATCCCAAGTCTGATAAAGTGATATGGTTGTACCGCGTTATGTTAGATTAGTTAAAGTCATTGGCGGCGCATTTCTACAAAAAAATTAGGTAATTTTTTTGGTCATTTTTTTAATTTTTAATTTTTTTAACTCCTTGTGGGGACAACATAGTGATAAATTTTCCGCATGTCATGGTAGATCACCCTGTATACAAATAATTAAAAGAATCTTGTGGACAATGTTTCAGTGTAACACAGTAAATCATAGTGCTGTGCAGTGGCTGGCAAAAATAAAGTCATGAAAGAAATCAGTGCAAATGCCCGAAAAGAAAGCGCAAACATCAAAGGGTAAGTTTTTATATTAATAAAAAATAATTTTTTGTAATAAGCATACGATAATTTTTTTCTTTATAATACTGAAATACTAGTTCCTACTAAAGGGCCTCGATCGTACAAATGTGGGTAGGTAATAAATTCTTTTCTTACGTTAACCTAAAAGTAAAATTCAAAATTATTAGGAACAGCTTAATATTGAATCTAAATTAAACCCGAACTAATCTATTCATATATCGCGCCTAAACTGAATTTTTTTCAGCAAGTGATACATACGAATTTCTTTCAGGTAGGTAAATAATATCTTCCCAGAAAACACAAAAATAATGTACCTATCTATTACAGAACTTAGGAATAAAGACACCTCAACTACTGGTGCAAGAAATTGATAGGTACTTCCTAAGAGCGACGAACAAATTGAAATATCTAGAAACATATTTGACGAGCCAACTGAAAATGAGATAAACTGTAAAGGAAAGAATTAAAACGGCATACAGAGTTATAACGGAAATTCTACCATTCATCGAGAAAAATAAACCATCATATGGGGCGTGATCAATAGGATACGTATTACCATCATACTGCCAAGAATGGACATGGAATTAAAAACTAGGCAACGACAAAAGCCAACAGAAGAAGTCTGAGAGAGCTGAAAGGTATTACCCAACTACTCGCAAAAATGGTAATACTAAAGTAACGATATAAAACGTCAACATTACTAGAGGGAAAAACTATTATAAAAACCGCTGCCTAAGGAATCACTACTTCCACATCCAGGTTTTCTATCCAAGTCTCTCACAATGAAAAAAAAAAAATTGTATATGTAAATAATACGCCACAATAAAAAAATGGCCTGGGTACTACACTAGTATATTCAAATGTATTTTCACGCGTTGAATCTGAATCTGGTGTCAGAATTGGTCGATTGGCTCATGTATTCAAGATAACCTCAAAAAATAGATAAAACTATTCCAGAGTAATCGTAAGTACCAAGAAGTTACAATACCAATAGACAGACCGACGCGAGAGACAGATTTTTTTTGCTCAAACTTAAAATCTTGACGTTTCATGACATTCTAAGCCTATTTGAACAATGAAAATTTTCAAATTATTTTTTGCGTTAGTATACTTCCACTGGACGTGGAAAGATCTATAACACCGTACAGGTTGCATGGTATTCTAATTTGAAGTCGTAGAAGCTAGACACACACATGATGATTCATCTCTGACGCTATCTCCTCATATGTCCTTGAAACATTGGTGTCAGTTTAGTAACCTGCTAAAATAATCTTGAAAGTTGATGTTCGTTTGTTCATAGGACTCGACCTGTAGGGTGTTTATAAATCTTAAAATTCCACATCTAGATTTTCTAACCAAGTCTCTCACAACGAAATACTACACTATACTGATACTATATTTGCACTTCACTATGTGAAAATTATTGTTTATGGAACTTTAATAACATATTATTTGAAATCGTCCCAAAAACCTATAAACGATATGCCACATCGGTAGAGGGGTGGTCAAACTTAAAATCTCGACTTTTCATGACATTCTAAGCCTATTTGAAGAATAAAAATTTTCAAAAATTGTTTTTACGTTACTATGCTTCTACTGGATGTGGAAATAAAATGATAGATACGTACTCGATAAAGTACTAGGGACATGCCCAAAGAAGGAACCCAACACATATACTGAACGGCAGCAAACTAAATATAGGAAGACCGTGAATGAGCTATGAAAGAAGCATAAGTAGATACTGGAAATGAACAGCGAGGAAAACAAACGCAATAATATATTATGATTCGCTAGAATCTGAAGGAAAAGAATAAGAGCATAAACTTTGATATACTGCAAGGTTGCTGGAAGGCTCTCCTCCAGGTTCGGAGACGTTCTCACGAAGAGTGTTATAAAAATGAGATGATTCTATATGCAGTGAACTGCTTATATTACGTCGATCGAGGTTTATTGTTCAAATGGAACAGTGACGTACGCCAACTCCCGTGAGGTACGCCAGACCAAACACTAGAACCGGCCTCCCAGAGGATGAGGAAAATTTTTCAGAAAATGGTTGAAAACGGATGTGTATGTAGATTCCTCTATTAGATAATATTGGCATTAATTACAAAATATTTATTTCAAGGGATAATTTAGATACTGCTTTGTACTGCTTCTTTATTTTTTGACTAATGGAAGGCGGCTTGGGGGGGGGGGGGCATGGCTCCTCCCCGTCTGCGCCCTTATGAAACTTTGACTGTTTTAGAACGTTTTAAAAATATTCGTCTACAGTACGTAATATTATTTCTGAACTTATACCGAATTGAATATTTTCATATTTACGAAAACTTAAGGTTTTAAGCTAAAAATAATATGAAATCTTTTTCATTTCATTATTATATTTAATTTTGTTTATAATCATTTTGATGTCCCGGACCCGGAATAAGTAAATTTTGAATAAAAAATTAGGAGATTACCTATAAAAACACGACCTATGTACGTTTTTTTTCAATAGATTTCAAACATACCCGCGAAATCCTGGTATTACCACATAAATGAGAATTTACTCTTAACACCTATGCTTCAATTAATTTACAAATGATTCTTCAGTATCAATATTAGTTAATATATACCCTCATATACTTCTGAGTTTTATACAAACAATCTGAAATCATATACCTATTTTTCATCAGAAAAGTTTTTCATAAAGCCTATAAAATATTTGATTTAATTTGCTGGCCTTATTGCGTCAAAGTATATAGAGTTATATAGATTGAAATGAATGAAAGTCCTGTTACCATTTTTATCCAAATGAATTAGTAGATATATAATATATTTCTCTGTATTAAAGTCTTAATTCTATTATTATGAAACTATGCATAAATGTTCTGTAGAGAAATTTACCCTTAGGCAAAGTTCTTACAAAGTTTTTACAGGGGCATAGAGATAGCTTGAAGAAGTAGATAGGTACTACTATTCTATAATCATAATATTGCCCTTTATAATATATGCGGTACAACCTCTATACAGTCTCACGTAGACAGGTATAAAATAAAAATTTAGAACATTTGCAATAAATAAATTTCTATGGTATACTTTATCAACGTAGTTTCTGATGTCTTGTTTTAGTTAAAACATTATGTTTAGTTATTTTTCAAATATCTTGAGACATCAGTCGCACATCGTAATAAGGTACACAGCACATTTGATGATTTTTGTATAAATATCAACTATCTACATGTTATATTTATATCTACAAAAAGCAAACATTAAATTCTATCTGAAAGTCTAGTATTTATGTTATATATCGTTTGCTTTCTTCTATAAATAATTTTCACATTTTTTTATTTTAAATAAATAAGAAGTTTAAAAGAAATCTATAAATACCAATATACTTACAGAAAAATATGGAAATATTTAGGACTAGGTACCTACTCTTTCATTGTGTCTCTCTTATTGCTAGCAGCAGATTTACTTAGGAAACAGTGGCCGACCATTTGCGGACACTATATAGGCATATCTTTACTTTTACATTATAATAATTAGGGATTGCAATTTACCGGAAGTTTTAATAACCGGTAAATCGGTAAATAAAAATGTAAATAACCGGTTAACCGGTATTTACCGGTAATTTTTAGAATGGATGAATAGGGTGGCAAAAATGGCAATTGTCTTTTTCCATGTACAAAATTATCTAAATTTAACAAAAAACATTTTTTATACGTATATTTAATATAATGAACAAACAAATGGTTTTTCATCAACAGTAAGATCACAAGAGCTTTTTTATCGGATAAATTTCACTTTGTAACGAAATAATTTTGCCAAATCAGTGATTTTATAAGAAAAATTGACATGAAAAAATCTCGAGCGATTTTGTCAAATGTCAGTTTTCCGACCAAAATTACTGACTGGCAAAATTTTGAGTTAAAAAGAAAGGACCCCGCACACCATATAGGGAATTTCTGCCTCCAATCAAATTTAATCTAACCCACGTAAAAATGTTCTTTTGAAGCCCCTGAACAAATGTTCAAATGCAGCCAGGTCCGAAAAGGTCTTCGTTTCGAGATATGGAGCCGATCCAAATCCAAAATCTCCCAAAGTCACCTTGTCTTAATGACTAAATTCTATTGCTGTTTCCATAGAAATCAATAGTAAAACAACGAAATATTAAGTTTTATTTCACACTTTTTTATTTCTTTTTCACTTGTTAAGAATGACATTGTTTTGATTCATTGAATTTCCTTCTATCCAAGAACGAGTGTGTTATTTTTTTTAAAATATCGTCATTTTTTGAGTACGTGGACACGAATTACTGAAACGAAATTGTTTAGGTAAGATTACCACAGAAAATTCCATAATCATAGTTCAAATAAAAATCAATGGACCTGATTAAATTGCCCATTTAATGGGCATTTCAAATAAAAAACATGATATACTCTGAAAGTTCAGATAAGAAAAGAACAATTCTAATCCTAGGAAGCTCAGAGAACAATAATTCATCATAAGATTTTGAGTCACAGAACTTAACAGTAGTTTTTTATTTAAAAAAAAAGTATCACAACTTTATTCCTGAATTGAAAAAACTGCAGCGAAGCCTTTGATGACCCACGGTGTCATTAACATGAGTAAGAAATAACGTGTTATTTAAGAATTAATTATGCAGTTCTGAATTTCCATAAAATCAAAATTTTCAATTTTAAAACGTATTTGGAACGATCTTTAGGGTTCCATACCTCGAAACGAAGACCTTTTCGGACCTGACTGCATTTGAACATTTGTTCAGGGGGTTCAAAAGAACATTTTTACGTGGGTTAGATTAAATTTGACTGGAGGCAGAAATCCCCTTATATGGTGTGCGGGGTCCTTTATCCATAAAAGAAAAGCTCGAGAGTTTTTTGGCAAGATAAATTAACGACAGAATATGTGAACGAACAACAACATTAATTTATTAAAAATAATTATAATTTTCCCAAAACGACTCATATTGTACAGTATAGTTTCCACAATACTTAAAAATTATAGCTGACAGTACAGATTTCAAAGTGACGTGCGACTACTACATGTACTCGCTTTTGAGGAACAGGCATTTTTATCGGTGATTAAAAACGATGCATCTTTTTTAAAGATGTCAAAGTGACAAAAATGTGGCTGTCAAACAGACTTTTTTATATAGGAGTTAATTTATCAAAAGGAAAAAAATATAAATGAAACAAATTTAAATAAACGATTATTCTGTAAATAACAAAAATATCCACTTAAATAACAAAAATTATAAACATAAACTCAAATATGGCGTTTACTGAATACCTAATCTAAAAATACAATATATATATTTTTTAAATAGCATGTTAAAAGGATTAGTTTTTCAAAGCTATATCTGTTAGTCGTCTGATATTTGTGCATAGAATACCCCAGTTGAAGATGTCCTTCTTCAATCGATATTGGTGGGTCAATAAGTTAATAAGAATTGGTAATAACATAATTCTAAATGTATTCCATGGATATTTGCGATTTTCTGTCGTAAGATATTGTCAATGTCTCTCTTGTATTTCTTGGGGCTTGGTGTTTGGAGTTTACTTTTTATAATATTATTTATTTATTGTTAAAAGTGCTCGGTGTTGGGACAATCACTCTGTATTTAGTGAATACTAGTCAGTGACATAAATAGAAACGTTTAATATGTGACATATCGTAAGTTCAGAATTTACCGAAATAACCGGTAAAAAATTAAAATAATCGGTAATTATCGTCATGTGTTTTTTGTCCTAATAACCGGTTAACCGGTTAACCGGTAATGCAATCCCTAATAATAATATATTGAAGTCAAAGTAAAAATACTCTACATCGATATATTTCCTGATTTATCTGTATGTATGTTGTTTCCACAATTCCACTTTTGACATGGTTTTTCAGTATCTATAGTAAACTAACTAAAGCGAAATATCCACGCATATCATTACGATGCATTTAAAATTTATATACAATATAGGCATTTCAATAATTTGTTTTTGTACTTTTATTAATATTTTGTACAGGCTTAATTTGGATATTGAAAAACTGTCTCTTCATAAACTTTATAGGGAATAATTATTTTGTCCATAAATATTTAACAATCAATAATAACAATGATTTAAATGGATCTATGAACAAGGCAATCGAGATCTTGTCAAGATTTGATCAAACATATATTGTTTGCTATGTCATGTCACATTCTACAGATTTGTTTTAAAAATTAAAATCTTTGTTATCAATACGTTTTGTAAATATTTTATCATTTTCAGTTGCTTTCCCTAATAAATTAATGCTTTGAAATCCAATTAACACTTCTGTGTTAAAATTAAATTAAGCAGAATAGCATTTATGAAACTTTTGTATTATAATTTTTTAGTTATTTGCATATAAATAAGATGGAACTATTAGTAGATTGCTATGTGGAAAACATTTTAACTTCTGTGAGAAAATCGGTGTCACAAGTTGACGGCTACACTGACTGGAAACTGATATAACAAATCTAAATTCAAAAGTAATACAAATATACTACAGGCAATAGTCATATAAATTAATAGTCTTTAAGTTATAAAGATATAATCATTACGTTTTAACTTAATTAAACATCAGTTACCTATCTCAAAACGCTTTTTATTGGATAGTTCGAAAAGAAAAGAAAAATTGTTACAGATCTATAAGAAAACTTATAAACTGAGAATGAATTTATTATATAAAATTAATAGTTGGAGATGTGAAAGTTTAAAGATGACGTCCGTATGTTCATAAGACGAAGCATTTAGTATTAATGTAAAATACTCCAGAAACTACAGCATTTATATCAAGACTGTTAACGAGCAAAATAAAACATTATTAGTGAAGCTATCAAATATTTTTTTGTCCGTTTCAGTAGTCATAAACAATAAAGAAGTTGTGACAGAGACAATGTGCGTCTTCACATTATTTTCATAAAAATGTCGCCATTTTGTTGTTGTAATTAGCCAGTAATTAATAAAAATAAATGAATATATTTGGATAACATATAGCATGATCTAGATGCTTAGATTTTTTGACAGTTTACAGCACTTGCTTTAGAAGAAATTGCACTAAACCATAAAGGTATTTTTGAAAAAACGTAAAAGTTTTGTTCTTGCACATAATAAAAATAAAGCTTATAAACTGAGGATGATTTGATTTTTTTTTTTAAATTTATTTTGTATTAATAGTTTCGGAGATACGGCAGTTTAAGGATAGCGTTCGAACGTTTATAAGACGAAGTATTCAGTTTAAATGTTGAATATATCAAAAACTGTTACACTTGTGTTGCAAATGCTAACAACGAAAATTAAAGATAATTCTACAGATTTGCATTTTTTTTTAAATAAAAATGTTGCCATTCTGTTACTGTAATTACCCAGTAATTAAAACAAATTTGAAAATTTTCATTAGATAATATGATATTATTTCTAAACTTTGCATACTCTTACCTCTAGGATTTGTAGTAAAACTGAGATATAAAATTATTTCGATATTTTCTCCCGTAGGAACCAAAGCGTTATTTGATTTTGGAGCATTTAAAAAATTATAATTCATACAAAACTTTTATATTTTTTATAAAAATGACTTATATTCTCTTGTACATAATACTTAATGTGATAATCTCATTTTATGATCATAGTGCTTTTCTTCCGTCGTAATTTTCTATTACTTGGATTTTGATTTGTTATAATATGAGCCTCCAATCAGTGTAGGCTTTATCTAGTGATACCGATACCCCCACAAAAGTAATTTTTAAGAGCTTTTTAGCCGGACTCTACTATATCTTCTGTTTAATAAAATGTTCTGACTTTTTTTTACCTGACAATACATGCAATCCTGATTCCTTGCCCATTCATTTTATGTTCATATTCATCTGTTTCAAGTTCACTGTATATAAATAAATTTTTATTATTGATACACAAATACTTATTGAAGGCGCATATTTTGTTGTTTTTACGAAACCAATTTTGGAAATTATGAATAAATATAATTCTTTGTTTTCTTACTTTTTTTAACCTTAAGCCAATGGAATAATTAAACCCAAAGATAAAGTAAGAAGTATTAATATACCAAAAAGAAATGCGTTATGTCTAAAGTAAAAATTATTGAAAATGATTGCAGCGTATTGAATATGAAGAATTAAAACTATACAGTCTAAAAATTATTTGTCGTAGTTTTTTTTTTCAAAAATTGATAGCTATCCTTCTCACAATTAACATGTTTTTAATATACACATTCCGATGCGTCAACTTAAATGCCTTTTAAAATTTTGGAACTGCCTCTCATGAAATTGTATAAATTATATGCCTTATAATGTTGTTAATATCTGTATAATCATAAGATTTTTGTTTTAAACTATGTAA
The DNA here is from genome assembly GCA_936432065.2 of Rutpela maculata. NCBI lineage: Eukaryota > Metazoa > Arthropoda > Insecta > Coleoptera > Cerambycidae > Rutpela > Rutpela maculata. Next base: position 109,793,721 of record OW386286.2, read on the forward strand.
AAAAATACATAGTTTACACAGACAGTCACTAATATGGTCTCGAATATATAAGTAATGAAGGTGCTATTAATTTATACGATGTGTTTCACTCAAGATGATACCATATCAATATAATCTTCCTTTTTAAAACTATTTTTTCCGGATATTTTAGCTTAGCTAAAAAGTACCAGCTCAAGCAGCAGATAATGACGAAGAAATTGGCTGTGTTTCTGTTCTTCAACAATACAAAAGTAACCCTCTTCCAGACAGCTCTGACTTTGGAAATGAGAGTTGTCTAATTTATACAGTTCTTTATAGCTTTTAGAGTAGTTTTACGTAATAAGTACTCAAAATCACAGCTATCTAAATTTTTTTAGAAGTTGAACATTTTGACGAATCTCCATTTTTCACCAAAGAAAAAGTTGTATTTGCAGCTACAATTTACCTGGATATTTTTCTCTAAAATATAATGATAATAAAATTATTTTATTTGTAAATGTATAACAAATTCCTAAGCTATTGCGTAATCTACCTTAAAAGCTATTCAACTTAACTTTTCTAATAATTCATATAAAACTAAAAATTTTATGCCATATAGAACACAAGTGATAATAAAAATTATAACAAACCTAAAACTAAAGAATATGCAGGGTGTTTCACTTCCCAGGACAATTTTCTCGATAACTAAAGGAGAATTGAATTTTTTGAAAGGTATTAGAATATACATATAATAATAATTAGATTATACATTAAAATATAGACGAGGTTGCGATGCAAAGAGGTTTTTTGATCCTGGGAACCTTGAAAAGAAGTTCATGTGATGGGACATTACATTTTCAACAAGTTCTAAAATTTTCTAAACATCACTGGTTTTCAAGATATCAGAACTTCAATATAATTTTTTTAAGGAACAAAAATCGCAATAACCTTTTAAAATAAATTTTAGACGATAAGTCCTATATGAAACATTTTTCATGTTAAATCAGCTGATTTAAATAGTAATGAAACAAATTAATTTCTGGTTTGATTGGAAATTACATTTATATTTATTTTTGAATGGGACACACTATACATTTTAATGAAAAATTAAAGAAAATATTATTTTAAGCATTTTTCCAAATGTAACTATATACCTACAACTGATAATGATAAAGGCAATAAAATAATTGGGTAGATATAATTTATGTTTAGTTTTTTTGTCAGGTAAGGTGGGTGGAACTGCTTTTGGAAATTATAAAAATTTTGATATTTCTATTTCTTGCATATTGTCTAATTTCTGGTCTATTTATATTGCTTGTTCGACTAAAAATCTAAAACGTACACGAAGGAAAAATGTAAGAAATGAGGAATACGTGGCATTAGTATCTACTATAAATGATATCAATAATAATTCCCATACTTCCTTACGGAAGTTAGACAAACCAATATTATTCCTAGAAATTATTGCCAGGAAATATTAATATAAAATAAATATTTGTCAAATAGTTCACCATCTAAAACACGGTGATCAGGAGCGTAGAATGGATTTTTAGGTCAGGTGACTATATGTTGTATATTAAGAACTCATTGCAGATATGAACATCTGTACAAAAAAAAATGTTTAAAAAATGAAGATTATATTTTGTTAAGTGGCACACACAATATGAATATCAGGCAGATTTTAAGTTGACACTTAAAAAGTACGTTTTTTAAATTTAATATGTAGTACTTATGTTTAGGGATGTAATATGATATTTACATTGGAAACAATTTTGACAGTAAATTTTTGTATTGTATAATATACAAAATTTGTGCGTATTAAAATGAACATGAGCATTACGCTAACGGGGTCGGTAGGTACTTATATTATTTCTGCCGTAATTAAATTTGATCACATATTACCTCCATCAGATGAGCAAATATTATTTTCAAAATAATACTAAAATTAATGAATTAGGTGCTATCAATTTCGCTATTCATCTACCTTACAACTAGGATATTTGCTATACAAACAATGCATTATAAAAATAATACAACCCTTGAAAGCGACACATTTATGACAGACTATATTATGACATATAAAAACTATCGTTAACATCACATTAGAAGTATGTTTGGTGATTTATGTTCCGAGAATAATGTATTACTTCTTTATTTTTCTAGTAAATTACATAGGTAAAGTATTTTGCAAAATATAAAATGATCTACACACGATTTAACTTGCTGGGGCCAACCTTGTCGGTATGCTTTGAAAACTACCATGCCAACTCGTAAAAGTGAGCTTATCTGTTGGATTTCAGCAATTTTCAAAGCATACCGACAACAAAGTTGGTTCCACATCTCAAGGAGTATTGTGGCTTCCTTTACTACTATCTACCGTTTACTATTTACTGTAAAAAATATTATCACAAAGAGAGCGATAAGGTGCCGCTATCTTTGTAGTATTACACAATTGAACATGCTTCCTATATTTTGCAAAATACTTTTACATTATTTCTGACAATCTTGGACATAGAAGCCTTAATTATGGATTATTCCAGTTTTATTGAAAACGTCTTAAGATTATCTTATGCACTTTCAGTGTTATTGGAAATAAATTCTTGTGTTCCTACATGGTATGTTTATAGAAAGGAATTAAATTGATATAACTGAATAGACATTTGTAATAGTTATTGCAGATAGTGGATTTACATAGTTTAAAACATCAAAAAACAAAATAAGATTCTAGGCCTACTCGTTTCGGTTAATTAACATTTTTCTTCTTCCGGATTTTTTAATTTAAATGTATCAATTTCGAATTTTTTTAAATTTCAGGAAACCGGATGAATATTATCTATATTAAAAAAAATCACATATATAAATTTGTTTCTCTTAAACTTTCTTGAAAAAACTTTTATAGATTTACTTAGTGCTTACATTTAGTCTAAAATTAAAATACTGGAAAAATATTAATTTTTAGCCATTCAAAAGTTTGCTTCTTCTCACGAATGATATACTATCTGAAAATTTCATGTAGAAACAAAGGGATTTAAAATTGAAATTTTTTTAACACTTTTGTTTTAGGTTCATTTGATGGAAGATTCCAATATACGCTTTGGGCATGCTGGAGGTAAATTCTGCTTTTAACTCAAAAACTAATCACCGATGAGACAAGATAATTTACCTTTATAGTCGAAATAATCAAACAGTCAATAGAAAAAAAATTATGTTAAAGCTCTCTTTAACACCTTTGAATTTACTACTCTGGGAACTCTATCTGGCGTTTTATTACACCAGAATGTAAAGTTAACAAAAGGTAACAAAAAAATACTACCAAAATTAATATCTTGTTTCATACATGTTTTATTTAAAAAATTGAATTATTTGCTTATAATCTCAAAGATACTTTCTATATACGTATTTTCCGACGAATGTTCATAGGGATGAATCTTCTTCTTTAATTTGGTTTAAAAATGTACACACGAAAGATTTTAATGCAGATACATTTTTGAATCCTGTATTTAAACCCAATAAAATGTACTGATCTACCGTCATATAAAAATTGAAAATATTAAAGTAAAAAATATAATATTTATGTGTGACACACCTCAACATAGTTATGGTATTCTGAATTAGCTACTACTTGTGTTTTGCAAAAATCATTTATGTCTACAAAGTTAGCGTCAATTTAACGCTTTTTCTGTAATTGAGGAAAATAATTTAAGTAGTCAGTAATAATAAATTACAATTCTGGCTACCACAAATTGTAATTTGCCACTGCATATTCCTCTAGATCAATTTTAGGAGTAACATTCTTTTCTTCTAGTGCGATATTCTATTCGAATATTTAATATTAAGTTATACCAGGAACACATGAATTACATCGAGGATGTATGACAGAATCTTACGACGTGTGCCAAAAACATTAGATTAGTTAAACACTAAACTTTCAATCACACATGTGCAACGTTGTATATACATTGTACAGGGGTCCTTGAAAGATGGGACAGAATTTCAGTACCATATTAGTGACTTACTTAGTCAAAAAGTTAAAATAACAATACATCTGCAATGCTTCCTAAGGGAGTTACATCCTTTTTGAAATAAATAACTGGAGAATAATTGGTAAAATGGCCCAAATTTTAGTCAACTTTGGTGACGGTTTGAACTACTTACTAAGACATATAAAGTAGAAGTCTGAAATGTTGGAGGAAGATCTTTTGATGAATACATTAGCAATACAATGGAACTTATTAGAAGAATTTTCAATAAATAATAGAAGAATCGATACAAATAGGTATTGTTGATGGCTTTCTCAGCAATAATTCAAAAGCAGCAGTGATATGCTACTAATAATTCACCAATGTTCAATACTTATACTAATGTACGACACAAGTGAATGTTACAAATAATAAAAAAATTAATAATAGTTTTATAGTGTTATTAAAAAATTATATTACTGTTAAACTAAAATAAATAAACAAATCTGGCTACATACTTTTATTTTTACGAGAAACAAAAAACTGTAGTGAAAAATATTCCGGTATGGCCATTATTTGTATCGGAATCAAGAATTTTGTGTACTAAAATGCACCGAAAGGTGAAAGGTTTCTTCCAATAAGACATTTCTTGAAAGAAATTTGAAGGATTTGACTTCCCCAGGGGGCATTCCTCAACATATACTTATTTTCATTTTTTAACTTATATTTGTACTCCGTATTTCAACGACACTCTGTATATATAAACTGAATTATTGAACAATGTTCACATGCTGAAACTTTGCGTTCTTGGTTATTTCTTTTAACTGAAACTTTTGACAGTGGTACACGATGCTAAAGTAACGTTTCCTAATATAATGTCATCAATGTATTATTTTATAATACCTATAAAATTAAGTAATATACATATTATAAATTTAGGTACAAAATGATGAGATGGACAACCTCATTGAAAATTAGCATCAATTTTTACGCTTTGCGAACCATTGAATATTTAAGATATTTATAATTTACTTAAGTTTGCTACTTTCTTTTATAACATATTAATTAGACATGTTAACCGTAATAATATATGCTTATACATTTTATAGTAACCACAATATTATATCGTACATCTTTTTGAGGTAATTGTGCTCCACTCTCATGATGGTTCATTGAATTTATTTTTTTAAATGTAAAATTATAAGTGTCTAGACATCTTACATGTCAAGAATAACACAACCCACTTCTCCGACTTCTCTTGAGAAGGAGTAATGAACGCTTTAGAACTCTTAACAAAGTAATGATGCCTTGAAGCCAAATTTACGCTTTCCGTGTTGAAAATACTACTAAGGGAAAGCCCAACTAAGAATTTTTATCTGAACTCTTCAGACTTCCTAAATTCTTTAAGAGCACAAACTATTTGTAATTTGAATGGGTAAATTTTGCGACTATAAAATAATTTCCGCGCAACAATTAAGATTTACATGCTTTATTACCATGTTCGATATGAGAAGTGAATCCAGGCAACACTTAAGAGGACGGGGCATAGAATAAATTGTATTTAACGTTGTAACGAGGTATTATTATAGAAATCACTCGACTCTAATCAGCTAATATTCTTAATCATTACACTCGTCTATTTCAATAACATATTTCTGAAAGCGTCCTACGAAATGACGTTATCAATTTATTATTCATTTATAATGATTATTAATCAACTATTAAGAAAAATGGAATGATCTCTGAAACACATTTTTAGTATAATAGGTATAATTAATACGATTTTTTCAGTGACCACGGTTGCGTCCATAAGTATGGAGATTATAAAATTGGTACGTCGAATGACGTCGATCGTGAAACCGTGTTTGGTATTTGCCAAAGATCTTTAACTACTAGATGGTTTAACCCATGAGGAATTCGTATATGACAAAGCTGTAAACATCTCAACGGAGAGAGCAATATTAATACGCCTCAAAAAGCGAGACAGCAATGCTGGAACTGCCGAACTTTACCGTTGCTAGTGTCGGGTCAGTTCGAGTTTGTCAACAAGATTTTATGCTCTTAAAGCAACACCACCTAGGTGGTGTTGCTTAAAGCGCAAACGCAATCAAATCTCAACCGGTACTAAGAAATGACTGGAGCAACCAGTGGTGTTGCCAGACTGTCACCATTTTCTCTACATTTTCTGATCGCTCAACGTTATTGCGTTAGACCACTTCAAAATTCCCCGCTTTAAGCGGCGTTTGTCTCTGATCTTTGACAACGTCGCGAAGGTTTGTGACAGGATACCAACTAGAAGCGAGGCATGCGCATAGATAACACGCGTATTTGGAGTTGGGCCCGGAGTGGAAGCAAAGTGGGAGAGATAATGGGCGGTTCTTTGCTTGAAAAAGTAGGATATGTTTTATACAACATTGAGATTGAGCGATCTAGGAGTTAAAACATCTTTGGTATTTGCAGATGCTTGAAGCTTCCATTTTTTTTATGCTTTCCTCGGATCTCGGATTGTTATATCTTAGAATTGATCTTGCTGTCTGGTGAAATGAGCTGTCTTTTATTAAGGTTAAGTGGAAGAGCGCATTACAAGCAAACTTCGCCCAAATAAATAAAGATATGTTATTACTATTATTATTATTTAATGTTAGATTAGTGTTGTTTTGGTATGTTGATAACGTTTATAGTAGTTTTGGTTATGACAATAAATGCATGTATGTTTACTTTTTTGTGTGAACTCGTGAACTATTTGTGTGATTATAATAAGAGTTTTTATTTGGTGTATGTTTGTGTATGGGTCTTTTGTTGTTTTAGTCATTGATCTTCCTTATTTTTTGCTTTAGATGTTTAGAGTTATTTTTTTCGACTCATAATATCGTGTTGTATGTATGCAATTTAGGGAGCGTTGTTTTGGAGCGGTTAGAATTTTGATGTGAAAGAATTTATGAGAATAGGTTTAGAGGACTTAACGAGGGTATTTGCTACCTTATGAATGAGTTTAGTTTTGGTGTACCTGTGGTGTTGTGGAGTGAATCTTGGATTGTAGGAGTGATGAGAGAACACCGTAGTGGGGATGCATAAATAAGCATGAGATGAAAAGAAGGATGAAGATTGTGAATGTGAAGGCAAGGACATTTCTTAGCAGCTGTTATAGTAGTCTAGTGCGCGCCCAATATTTGGTCGTCATATTTTTTATGTTTTTTAAAATTGTTTTCTATCTAGTCTTAGATCTAGATAGTCGATGTTCTCAGACCAGTTTATGTTTTAGCCTTCGATGTTAATCGGGTAGTAGTGGCTGTTTTTTTGGTGTTATGTGACCAATTTCTGTAAAACACAGTTGCAATGCCTGTTTGTGCTTGTAATAGTGTTAATGATAGGGTTTTTGGATGTGGTGAAGATAGCTAAGAGATATATAGTGTCGTACGATAGTCTGTTGGTCTTGGTATGTCATTTATGTAGATGTTAAATAGGTTAAGACCAGAGGATGACCCTTGGGGAATGCCAGATAAGATAGGGACTAGAGGAAAGCACTTCTGATTTACTACTGCTCTAAATTGACGATCTTATAATATATAGAACTGTACTTATTCATTTGAATGATATGAGTCGGAATACCCGCGACGTGGAGTAGTCCAGGTACTAAACTTTGTCAAAAGCTTTCTCGAGATCTATAAGGCGATAAATCCTGAGTAGACGTCGATTGTAGTTGATTGTAATTATTTAACCGAAAAAGCTGTTCTATGATGGAATCGCCAGTGTGGAAACCGAAGTGATATTATTTTATACCCCAGGTTGACAGAGGTGCTCTTGGACACAACTCAGGAGAAGAATGTCAAAAATGTTGGCCAGGGAGAGGATGAGGCTTATTGATTAGTAATTGGCCTGGTTGTCAATGGTTTCTCTGGTTTTGAGGTGCCGATAACATTGGTTATTTTCCAGGTTTTAGGATAATAGGAAAGTCTGATACAGGAGTTATAAAGTTTAGTTAGGAATGGGTAGGATGTTGCTGGAAGGTGCGTTAGAACAAAGGAGGGGAGATGCAATTTGTTTATTGCAGCTCACATCTCTGAAGGCGACAAAAAGTTGGCTGCATATTAGTGGGAAAGATTGTTTGGTTAAGGATATATAGTGTTAAGGAGGTTTTGGGTGTCTTGTGGTATTACGTTTAATAGGAATACTGAATATAGGCATGTGGAGAAAGAGACAGCTTTTTCTGTGTGAATGACTGCTACATCGGCTTGAGATTGTCAGTGGTGGTATTTGGGTATTTGGGTACCTACCTACTGAAGATTCGGTGGTAAAAGGATTATCGGGTTGGGAAGCAATTAGTTTCCTGAGTGACTCGTCTTTGTGTTTTTTGATATCACTATCAATCTTTTTAAGCGAGTTGAAAGAGAGTTGATTATTTCTATCTTATTGGCATCTTTTACAGATTTTGTTTCTAGTTTTAATAAGGCCTTGGTAGTTTAAAGTGATGGGAATGGGGAAGTGTTTGATACTAGTTTGTGGTGCGTGGGTTATGTATTTCGCCAGGTCATTTATTGCTTGGTTCATTTTACTTCCACGTCCAGTGGAAGTATAGTAACGACAAAAAAATTTTTAAAAATTTTTATTGTCCAAATAGGCTTAAAATGTCATGAAACGTCGAGATTTTAAGTTTGAGCGAAAAAAAAAAAAAATTCTGTCTGTCGGTCTGTCTGTCGGTCTGCCTGTCGGTCTGCCTGTCTGTCTGTAACTTTTTTTTGTGCGCACGTTTACTCTGGAACCGTTTAAGATATTGACTTGAAATTTGGTACACGAGATCTGGAACTAGATTATATTTTCATCTTGTTCCGTCGAAGGGTTGGGGGGTAAATTGGTAAATTTGGGGTAAATGGGTAAAACAAGCAGGTAAGAGTCCACGAAATTGGTATTTAGTATATACAAGAGAAGCTAAGGTCTCAAAAAAAAATTGGCATTAGCCACCCCCATTACTACCCCCACCCCCTTATTAAAGGGAATGAAAAGAAATTGTGATTTAGTGTATGTACAGGAACCAGAAACTTCAAAATATTTTTTTACTTCGTCCACCCCCCACTACCACCCCTCTATCACCACCCCACCCCACTACCGATGTGGGGTATCGTTTTATGGATTTTTGGGGTAGAAGATTTCAAATATTATATTATTAAAGTTCCATAAACAATTATTTTCACATACAAAGTTTTTTCGTTGTGAGTGACTTGGATAGAGAATCTGGATGTGGAAGTAGTGATTCCTTGGACAGCGGTTTTTTCGGGGGTATTGTGGCAGGGATTCTGAGTAGGTTTCGAATGATTAAATTGGAAAAGAGCAGTCAGCCATCGATTGATTCCTTAGGTTTCCTAAATTGTGAAGTGCATTGTATATTCGCGTTTATAGTTGTATTGGCAGGCAATGATGGCCCTAAAATGAACTTAAATGCATTTCCTACTACTCACGTGACATATAGGTAATTTCGGTTGCACATAGCCAGAATTCGAAAACTGACGATTGTTTTTTTTTTACTATATCTGAGGGAGATTATACCCCATGGATCCGGTTCAATAGTTTTAAAAGGTTTCCACACACATACCGCCAAAACGGAGCTGAAAATATGATTCAATGGAAACATTGACACACAGATTGTCCAGCTTTCATCGATTACATTGTATTCAGTTCCAGTGAAGACACCGGTTCCAGGTTTGTTGGTGTGTGTAGGAATCGCATTATATTAGATTAAAATAAAAAAAGCGTTTTAATTTAAGAATATTCAATAAGTCATGATATTTTTGTAATAATTGTATCTCTAAATTTAATTATGGAAACGTTACGGTAGCATTGGTGTATACAGGCGAGAAACTTACTCACAAAAAGGCGTCTAGAAATTAAAGACGAATTAAAGACTATTTTTTTAATATTAACTTGTACGCTCTTGGATATTCTCCCATTTTGGCTAGCGAACATTTATAAATAAATAGTAAATTTAAGGTTTCTGAAATATATAACATTTTGTAGGGAAGTCATAGACTATTTTATAAACATAAATAATAGTGCAATTGAGCTTTATTAAGTTCTTATCGTTCGCAAGATATGCATTATTAAACATATAAAATATAGCAGTGCAGGAGGACCCCGAGTTTTTTGTAGAATTAATGATCTTGGAAACGGAAAAAAATATGTGGAGGGCTTAACAGAGATGTTTATAGGACGTTTTTGCTTCATACGTACATGAGATGTGATTAATAAATTAGGGTATAAGAACGGTCGTACTTTACCAGAATATTCCGCATGGGGCAGCACATCACATGCATCAACGGAGAACATGCAAAATAATGCAAATGCAAAAAATAGCCTCTAGTACGCCATTGTATTTGAACAGAAATGGGAATAAGTTCCTTGCCTAATAATACAATTGAAACCATTAAATAAATCTGATACATATCAGGTATTGATTACGATTAAAATTTTCAAATTTAATGTAGGGTTTATGTTTAGTGTGTCTCTGACTTCCTCGTAATATAATTGAAAACCAGATTACAAAAACGTTTTAATACTTTGCTTTACTTTACAATGTCCCATTTTTCAGCTCTATAATTATTCAATATATTGTAGAAGCAGAGGTATTGAGAATTATCACTGTCCTCTTCTAAAAAAAGTCAGAAACACAGTAAGTAAAGTATTTTAAATTATATAAAACAGACCATTAAGTAGGGGTATATCCTTGGTCAGGAATATATTGAAGAGCATGGGTTATGCATAGGTGGCACTGAATCTTCTACAGGTAAGACCTCTGCGAGTTTCCACTGATCTCTGATTTCTTCTACTTTTTCAAACACTCTCAGCAAATTGAGTCCAGCAAGTGACGTTATATCCTTCTCAGACCAAGCAGGATCTGCAAGAAGTTCAGCTAGAAGGTGTGGATATTTTGATACGTCCTCAAGTCCTGTCGGTGTCATATTGATACCATCGTATCCTGCACCGATGCCGACATGTTGAATGCCAGCAACAGTTCGTATATGATTTATATGCTTTATTACATCATGTATAGTGGCAGTTTCGTTACATGTAATATGAAATGTATAAAAATTAACCATAATTACACCTCCGTTATGTGCAATAAGTTTTAGCACATCATCTGGTACATTTCTAGATGAGTTGCATAATGAAAAGGCGCTTGAATGTGAGAAAATAACGGGCGCGTGGGACGCATTCAGCGCCGCTTTGGCAGTGTTCATTGAAGTATGGGAGAGATCAATTATCATCCCTAATCGGTTCATCTCTTTTATAACACTCTTTCCGAAGACAGATAAACCCTCTTGGGTTTGAGTATTAGTTCCTGTAGCCCATGGTGTATCACAAGAGTGTGTAATGGTAAGATATCGCGCTCCGAGATTGTAAAATGTGCGTAAGACAGCCAGGGAATTACCTAAGGCATGTCCGCCTTCGACTCCTATTAAAGATGCTATACGTCCTTCTTTATGAATGCTCACAAGCTCACTAGTACTTCTAACTAACGCAAAGTGCTGCGAATTATATTCCACCAGTCTCTTTATTACGTCTATTTGTTCTAAAGTAATTTGCACTGCATCCAAATGCTGCGCTTTACAAGGCACATAAGCTGACCAAAATTGAGCACCTAATTGTCCAGCTCGAAGTCGAGGAATATCTGTATGGGACCAACGGCTATTTGACCAAGGCTCTTCTTCATTTATCGCGCTGAGATTTAGTTTCAACAATTTATTGTGAACAAATTTCCTTAAATTCCAGGGCAGGTCGTTGTGCCCATCAATGAGTGGCGCCTCTTTTAAGAGTCTTCGTATCACTTCTAGACGTTCTTCTGGAGTTTGCGGTTGCATTTGAGGATTTAACGCAAGAGGAAGACCTAGGCCAGCAGATAATGTAGCAACTACTACGCATACTACGATACAAATACACCATGGGCCGCGAAATGAAGTTCTCGATGTATCGCTTCCAGAACTACATGAGCAAGATTCAAGAGATGAACTAGCATGATAATCATATGGTTGATAATGGAAATCTCGAACACCATTGTAATATTGAGGCACATTGAATGATGTTTCTCTTGTAGGTAACTCACGAGGGCATGAAGGAATCTGAAACAAATATTTGTGTTCAGTAAAATAGCTGGTTTTTTATTATTATTATATTTACTTCATAACGTCAATAATAGTAATAATTATATCGTTTGTTTACCAATGTCCAACATAATTTAAAAATAAAAACAATTTTAATCTAAATTAAATTAAGAATGCAATTTGGCATTACAATAAGTACATGCATAGATATTATGAACTTTTTAATTCAAATTGAAAATAAACATAATAAGTAATCACCAAAGTTGACAGAATCAACTCGTATGTGATAAGCTGTTGACTTATGATTAATTATTTTCTAATTATATTTCACTTTGATCTCTGGTATCTTACAATTTTGATAACTTTTTCATGTTTAGCTAATAGATTGGTTTGATTTGGTTAAAGAATGTTTAGATCAGGTTCAATTTGATATCAATCAAAGTTGGAGCTTATTTATATATGAGATAGAAGGAAAATAGTGCGTGTTTTATTGATATTGATCGTGAGTATATTGTGACCAAACCATGTTTTTATTTGAATTCCAATTCAGCTATTGAAATTATTCAAAGTATTACTTTAAAAAGCAATAACGTCTGGTCTGCAAAACTTATGACTGTCACTGGCATTTTTCACATTAATTAAATTGTTGATGAAAATGGCGGACAAAAGTGGACCCAGGGCTGTACTTTGGAGCACTCCGTAATTTATAAACTTCAGTTCACTAAGTACATAATCTATTTTTGTACAGTATATATGCTCCGACAAGTAACTTACAATAAGATGATACACGTTTCCTCATAAACTATGGTTTCTTAATTTTTTAGAAATCTTTTTGCCATACAGTGTCAAACGCTTTAGCGAGATCTGCAAATATTATATAGATTCGTAGTCACACTAACTTTTCTATTTATGAGGAGTAGGTATGTGCCAACAAAACCCATATTTTCTAAGTAAAGTTTTGTTTTCTGACGAAGCCACTTTCATGTTGCATGTAACTGGCATAACTGCCGTTAATAGATCTAGCATAATCCCCACTAGATAATTGAAGCTCACATCCGATGACCCCAGAAAGTGAATGTTTGAGCAAGTTTTATCGGAATCATATAATTAGACTTTTTTTACAGGAAAATTTAACAGTAGGACTTTGTTAATAAATAACATTTTCTGCGATAGAAACTCTTGATCTTGACGCCAACGATGATCTTTGGCTTTAACGGGATGGGACACATCTTACACTTTATTTTGCTTTAGTTCGTATAAAATGAGGGCAACTACCTACATTAAAATCTGGCTCAAAAAAAAATCTATGTCTATTTTATAAGTAGGCTCAAATTCGATTCTATAAAATTATGAATGGGAGGTTTTAAATCATTATAAAGAGAGGTTTTCATCCGATGACAAGAATATTGAGGTAAGGCGCCGGATGACGACTTTTATTCATGCCAAATGGTGAATGTTGAATGAAGTGAATGTTTACAATAAATTGACAATATTAATTTTGAATATTACGAAATTCCCTAAAAAAACTACAAGGTAATATATATTGTGTGATACTTTCATAAAAATCTTTCCGCGCTGACCTGATTTTGACGTCACAGCGCTAAAATTCCCGAACTCTGGTCATGAGAGTTGATTGTTGTTTTTTCTTACGACTCGTAATATTAATGAATTCAGATAGAATTTGTCATTACGTAATCTGTATCTTTATCTGTTTTTCAAATTTAAGTTTTTTGGAAATCACCTTGTAGGTAATCGTGCATAGGAAAAAAAAATGCAATATCTATAAATATTAAAAATAAAGTTTAGTGTTAAAAGAAAATTTGTTTAGGACAAAATGTCTACAATAACTGTTTTCCTAAGCCGTTATCGAACTCCACCATTAAACATGATCTAATGAAAACCAACTACTACAAATGTCTCTGTATAAAAGCATTTACTGAACAGCCTCTTAACGATTTTATGTTAAAGTATCATCAACCCAATTGTTTACAGGAGATACTGTTGAATAGAAACGAGGAAGACAAGAGACAAGTTTCATTATCTATAACTCTATAGATTCAGTCTATTATGTGTGCTTATAGGTGTACCTACATACAAGAATTCGAATCACGTAGTCACTGCCTATTCTAGCTTATCAAGTTTTCCCGTTTGCCATATTTTTAAATTGTATATTGTAAAGTAATATAATATCCATAATAATTAACCAGAGTCAAAGAGCAAAGTGCAACTATATACATGATAATTATCTATATATTCGAAGCGCTTTAGAAATAAATGCATTTGAACAGTCAATATTAATAAAAGTAGTTCTGCAGATTTTCATGATTATTATAACGAAAAAAGTGCCTAAAGGCTATTGACTTCTATATAAGCTCACAAATTTTTAAGCTAGAATTTAAATTAAAAACGAAAAAATTTTTTTTAATAGATAATCTGGCTACAATGGCTTTCAAAGCGTTTATGATTTTTATCATTTCGTTCTGAAAGATAGGTCTAAGAAATACCTGTTACTGCAATTTAGAATACCGCATTTTATTAGCATTTATTTTATTTGCCATATTTTTTTCTCCAACATTTATGTCAAGTCTTAATGAGAAAATATCTGACAACGAAATTGTAATAAAAAAAAAGTAATATGGACATATCCATATTACTTTTCTTTATTATAACTTTGTTGTCACATTATTTCCCATTAAGACTTTTCATTCACCGTTTCCAATTTTTTTGTCATTCTTATTTTCTAAAATTTTATTTTACTTAAGATTAATAATAATAATCTCTTTTTACCTTTTTATTAAGTTGTTTGTTTTTCTATTTTCTTTGCATTTATTTGTTTAATAGAGTGATATTATTTTTATTACTTCCATATCGAATGGAAGTATAATAGTAACGTAAAAAAAAATTATTGTTCAAATAGACTCAGAATGTCATAAACATTTTTTTTCTGTCTGTCGGTCTGTATTTTTTCTTAAATCTTCCTTCTTCTTATCCCTTTTCCTAATTGCTAATACTAGGCCTTTTGTTATCCACGACTTAATTTTTTTCTTTTGGAGTTAATATTAAGGTGTTTGTAGATTTTTTTATATTATTATTTAGTATATTTGCAAAATTTTCATGTGCAAGATTTATATAATTATTTGATATAATTATTGCCATGTCTCAAATTGCATCATTTCTTTGAGTAATTTGTAATTTATTTGTGTTATTTTGTTATTATTCGACTTTATAGATGGTTATTTGTAGTTTCATTGAAATTTATATTTTATATTGTAATCATGGAAGAATCACCCTCCGAGATTTATCCGAATTTTCACGTTTCAGAGTATGTATGTATGTATGTATGTATGTATGTATGTATGTATGTATGTATGTATGTATGTATGTATGTATGTATGTATGTATGTATGTATGTATGTATGTATGTATGTATGTATGTATGTATGTATGTATGTATGTATGTATGTATGTATGTATGTATGTATGTATGTATGTATGTATGTATGTATGTATGTATGTATGTATGTATGTATGTATGTATGTATGTATGTATGTATGTATGTATGTATGTATGTATGTATGTATGTATGTATGTATGTATGTATGTATGTATGTATGTATGTATGTATGTATGTATGTATGTATGTATGTATGTATGTATGTATGTATGTATGTATGTATGTATGTATGTATGTATGTATGTATGTATGTATGTATGTATGTATGTATGTATGTATGTATGTATGTATGTATGTATGTATGTATGTATGTATGTATGTATGTATGTATGTATGTATGTATGTATGTATGTATGTATGTATGTATGTATGTATGTATGTATGTATGTATGTATGTATGTATGTATGTATGTATGTATGTATGTATGTATGTATGTATGTATGTATGTATGTATGTATGTATGTATGTATGTATGTATGTATGTATGTATGTATGTATGTATGTATGTATGTATGTATGTATGTATGTATGTATGTATGTATGTATGTATGTATGTATGTATGTATGTATGTATGTATGTATGTATGTATGTATGTATGTATGTATGTATGTATGTATGTATGTATGTATGTATGTATGTATGTATGTATGTATGTATGTATGTATGTATGTATGTATGTATGTATGTATGTATGTATGTATGTATGTATGTATGTATGTATGTATGTATGTATGTATGTATGTATGTATGTATGTATGTATGTATGTATGTATGTATGTATGTATGTATGTATGTATGTATGTATGTATGTATGTATGTATGTATGTATGTATGTATGTATGTATGTATGTATGTATGTATGTATGTGTGTGTGTGTGTGTATGTTCGTCCGTCTGTCCGTCTGTCTGTCTTTCGGTATGTTGTATTTGTCGGGTGTCCGTTTGTTAGCACTGTTATCTACAAAACTACTTGACAGAGAAGAATAACGGTTGGTAGGTAGTTGAAGAAGAACTGGGATATACTTTGTTAAAAAATACACAGGTGCGCCCGATAAAAAATATAATTAAGGAAACAGATCGTGACGGAAGACAGTAATATTTGACATGTAGTTAACGCAACCATTATGGAAGAAAAATATGAAAAATATGCGGGGTAGTCACCATAAAAGAAACAGAAAAATGCGGCGGAGGGCAACAATATTTCACATGTGGTTAACACAAGTCAGGAAAAAAATATGAAAAATATACAGGGTGGTCACCTACAAAAATAATAAAAAATATGATGGTGACGATGTTTTGTATGTAGTTAACAACTAGCAGAAACATATGAAAAAAATGTACAGGGTGGTCACCATAAAAAAATAAACAAATGTGACGGAGGGCGATAATATTTCGCATACAGTTAATACAACTGGTAAGGAAGACAAATATGAGAAATATACAGAGTGATCACCCTAAAAAAAATTATGAAAAAAATTTGATGGATAATAATGCATTTCGCATGCAGTTAACACAACTCTTGAAAAATATGAAAAATATACAAGGGTGGTTACTCTTAAAAATTAATAAAAGAAATTGATCGATAACGATAATAATTCGCATATAGTTAACAAAACTGCCAAAGAAAAATATAAAAAAATTGTACAGGGTGATCACCATAAATAAATAATAAAGAAATGCGACAGATGATTATATTTCGCATGTAGTTAACACTGCTATCAGGGAAGAAAAATATAAAAAATATGCATTTAGACTGTAGTCGACGCACTTACCGGGGATGAAACCTGACATACTTTTATTGAAAAGTGTACAGGGTGGTCACTCTACAAAATAACTAATTAAGAAACGGCAGAGGAAAATAATATTTGGAATGTACCTAGTTGTTACTATTGTCAGGAAGAAAACCTGATGTACGCTTAGTTAAAAAAATATACAGAGTAGTCATTAGTCATCCTACAAAAATTATAATGAAAAAATGGAAAGTTCTAAATAGAGAAAGAACTTTTGCGTAAATATCTTTACAAATTTTGTTTACAAATTTTATAGTCATGTGAGAGAGGTCACGTAATATCTAGGGATTGCATTACCGGTTAACCGGTTAACCGGTAAACAGGACAAAAAACACATGACTATAGTTACCGGTTATTTTATTTTTTTACCGGTTATTTCGGTAAATTCTGAACTTACGATATGTCACGTATTCAACGTTTCTATTTGTCAGTAACTAGTATTCACTAAATATAGAGTGACTGTCCCAACACTGAGCACTTTTAGCAATAAATAAATAATATTATAAAAAGTAAAACTCAAACACCAAGCCCCAAGAAATACAAGTAAGAGAGAACATTGACAATATCTTGCGACAGGAAATTGAATATTTCACTGCCTCAAATATCCGTGGAAAACATTTAGAAGAATGTTATTACCAATTCTTATTAACTTATCGACCTACCAATATCGATAGAGGAAGGGCATTTTCAGTTGGTGGTATTCTATGTACAAATATCAGACGACTAACAGATACAGCTTTGAAAAACTAGCCCTTTTAACGGGCTATTTTTAAAAAATATTGTATTTTTAGATTAGGTATTCAGTAAATGCCCTATTTGAGTTTATGTTTGTAATTTTTGTTATTTACAGAATAATTATTTATTTAAATTTATTCCATTTATATTTTTTCCTTTTGATAAAAAACCTTTTGTTTGTTCATTATAATAATAATAATAATACATTTATTTTACTCAAAGTAAAAATGGTACAAATTGAACTGTAGAGCTCTTCTTCCATTTGCCCAAATACAAATAACCTAAATCTAAGATTATAAAAAGATTATAAAAAAATATTAAAATATATAAATCTAAAATTTCAAGAAAAAAATAATTATTATTTTATTTGTTAATATTCAGTAATGAATTGTAATAATCTAACAAATGTTATATTTTATAATAATAATAACAATAATAACAACAGCAGCACTCAGACATGCGAGCAGACAAGGAGAACGGGCAGACCCCGCGAAGCGAAGCAAAAAGGTTAAAAGTAAATAAAATTATATCGGAAAAAGAAAAAGAAATATACGCGCATCCACAACGCAGCATCAAGTCTCCCGCTTCTGATCAGCCAAAATGTAATTTTTGACAACTTTAATAAAAAAAATTTTTGATTTATATTGTTTATATTCATTTGGAAGTTCATTCCAAAGATCAGATGCAAAATACGTAAATGAGCTTTGAAAAATCGCAGTTTCATGCTGAGGCACCAAAAAAGTTTGTATGTATCTTGTATTATGCAAGTGATCTCGTGAAATTAACTTATTTCTTAAGTACAGAGGTTTGTCATTATGAATTATTCGCCAAATAAGTGTGAGCATGTGTAAACGTCTGCGGTTTTCCATGTTTAATATGCTATGTTTATTTAGATGTGGTGATATATGTTGTCTATATCGGATACTGTAAAGATAACGCATACATGAATTTTGAAGTTTTTGAATTTTCTTTTGTCTCTGATAATAACTTTCCATATACAACATCACCATAATCAACTAAAGATAATTGTGATTCACTCGTATTAACGAGTGAATCACAAAATTTTGATTTACCCTCTGTCTTTCGCAAAACTGTATAATTTTTTCAATCGACTGTAAGCGAATTTCAATTTGGAAAAAATATGTTTCTCAAAGCCTAATTATACGTATATAAAAATGTTTTTTGTTAAATTTAGATAATTTTGTACATGGAAAAAGACAATTGCCATTTTCGCTACCCTAATCATTCATTCTAAAAATTACCGGTAATTACCGGTTAACCGGTTTTTTACATTTTTATTTACCGATTTACCGGTTATTAAAACTTCCGGTAAATTGCAATCCCTAGTAATATCATGTTTGAGGATAATAGATTTAATATGTATTTTGTGCATTATGCTTGGAGAAATGTTGATGAAGCACTGATCTACACAAGATTCATGTTCATCACTTATTCTTGTTATATGTGAAGGAAATCCGATACTTAAAGAAACTAAGGAAATGGCATTAAAAATATGTTTCAACTGTTATGTAAATCTAATACTTTTATTATATTTGATTTTAAAAACTATTAAGCAGAGGATGGAGGTGAAAAAGCAGAAAACACGAGCATGATGCAAACTAACCGCTTAATACTATGTTGATACTGTCAGGATAATATTATCCATTAAGATCCTTTTATCCTTCCTTTCCGTTGCTCGGAAACCGGAATTTCCTATTTGTTTAGCTTTTCCTAGGGAGAATAAATTCCGGAACCTTAATATTTTCATAATATGCGTAATATACAACCGATAGGTTTCGTCTCTTAAATATATTGCTCTACAAAAAATCCCGAATATTAAATTATAAACTAATATACAGGATGTTCCAAAAATGTACGACACAAATTTAGGAGCACATTAAACAATATATGACATTGACATTAGAGATAATAATTTAATGATCTGGTGGCATATCTTTTATTTCCATATTTCTAGAGATCAAGAGGTGTAATGTCCCGAGAAAAAAAAACTCACAGAAAAGGTACTTGTGCTTATACTTACCAAAATGAAAGAAAATCGACAAAAAGTGTTTTTATGAGACTAATTTCTTATATTGCTGAATATTCTTCAAACCATTAGGCTTCAGGATCATATGTCTCGACAAATATCTCCTGGGCAAGCAGGTTTTGTTAAAGGACACTGTACCAGAAAATAAATACTGCAGATACAACTAATCGAGAATGTAAGGGAATATTACGTGCCTATATGTGCTCTTGTTTTGTAGATCATAAGGCTTTCGACAATTTGGAATAGAACAAACTATCGACCGTACTATTGGGTGGTAAAAAAAAAGGTTCATGAATTCTTTCTTCACAAATTTAATTTTATTCTTTAGTACATAAATAAGTAAGTACTTCCAACAGAATGTGTAACAATTATATAAAAAGCTCAGTAAATCGGCGAAGAGTAATAATGCTTTCACTAGTTTTTTAATCAAACTGATACAAATGATGATGATGAATAACGTTCTACGGTTTCCTCAAGAAGTTTCTATTTCTCCTTTGCTTTTATATCTTTTTCCTGCCGCTGTCTCTTTCAAATTTCTTTTCTGCTGATTTTAAGTCAACACACTCTTACTACGTGAAAAGACCTCTTCTCTTTGCTTCTGGAGGAATACGTAGTGTTTATCGTTTTTCATTTTCAATTTTCACAGCAACATCGAACCATTCTTGAAGGCCACTTTTAAACATACTATCACGCACGTTGTCATTTTCTCGTTAACGAGTAGGTAGTAGTATTTCTTAAGAGGTAAATACTGCTCATAAAGTTTTCTCACACAAGAATCACTTTGCTGCGTAGGAATTTTCGTACTCTGTCGAACAGGTAACAAATGACATATTAATTTGAAACTCACTGGATAAGACTTGTCTTCTTCTAATTAGTAAAACTGGATCATCCGGAGTGCATTCAATCCACATGAAAGTCCTTCTGTAGATAAGCTAGGTACTGGCTTTCCAAGAAACTGATTAAAGGGAGCAGATCTCAAGCTAGATGTCGACATAGTTGTTTATACCCGAAAACACGAGACATTTCTGAAAAGTACACTTTTGGATGACCGTTAAACTACAACGTATCAAGTACAAATTTGGTATATAAATTACTACATCATAATAGACAAAAATGTGGAGGCATAATTAGACCAATTTGGTTTTTTTCTATTATAAAGTGGACCACAGTAACTTTCATTTATTATTCGCCGACTATATGTGGAAAATTGTGCTTTAGTAAAAGTTAACAAAACCAAATCAAAGAAATGTTGGAGATTAAGTCAGAGAATCACGTGATGCGACATATGCTGGAAAACTGGCAGGGTGAAGCAGTTATAGAGGGAATTAAGATTTCTAACGAGATTTGCAGACGATAAACCTCTTCTCTCTTCTTCTACACCAGGGATTCCCAACAAGATTTTTTCAAGGACTATACTGACAAAGACCCCTTAAAAGCTTAAATTCTTCTTTAAATGAAGATTATGTAGAAACTACCACTGCAAGTCAAGTAAAATACAAAACAATTGAATATCTCAGTGACATTTCGCGGACCTCTAAGACATCGTCCGCGGACCCCTAGGGGTCCGCGGACCACCTGTTGGGAATCCCTGTTCTACACAATTTTTCTTCTTCTATAATTCGAATTAAAATATGAGGTGAGGTGAGGTACGATGCTGGTTTCAGTGGTGAGACCTCGATCGGCGAAATTAAGGTACGCCGGGCGAGCCCGGCACTTAAATGTGTGGCCGTATCTCATCTTGCCATCCTAGTTAAGTGGTGGAGTAGCATTAGCTAAACTTCGCCAATAAGGCAATTAAAAAAAAAATCGCAGAGCTCTAATCGAAAAATCAGAAATTGCTTCAATGAGAGCAGAATTTCTTTGAAAATACGTGAGAAATGCTAATTCAGAAATATTCATGAAATAGAAAACTCATTCCGAATCTAGAAGAACCATTCCTAATAATTATGTTGAAGCAAAAAGTAACCAACTTCTTCATGGACGAAATCCAAAATTAACGAGCGGCTAAAAATATCTTATGAACAACACGTGCTGAAAGCTGAACCCTTATTACAGGGTGCAACACGGTTAGTGGCCTATTAGATGTTTTAAGAAAACTACAATAATTTGAAGCTGAAAATTTAGGAAAAGGGGATTTTCAAGGACGCTCTATTTAATGAAAATAGCGTCATTTATGTTATACCGGAAATTGGCATCAACTTCCTTATTTTAAATGACATGCCTTATTTTACTTCCACGTCCAGTGGAAGTATAGTAACGACAAAAAATTTTTTAAAAATTTTTATTGTCCAAATAGGCTTAAAATGTCATGAAACGTCGAGATTTTAAGTTTGAGCGAAAAAAATTTCTGTCTGTCTGTCGGTCTGTCTGTCTGTAACTTTTTTTGTGCGCACGTTTACTCTGAAACCGTTTAAGATATTGACTTGAAATTTGGTACACATATGTACTTTAACGAGATCTAGAACTAGATTATATTTTCATCTTGTTCCGTCGAAGGGTTGGGGGGTAAATTGGAGTAAATTTGGGGTAAATGGGTAAATCAATCAGGTAGGAGTCCATGAAATTGGTATTTAGTATATACAAGAGAAGCTGAGGTCTCAAAAAAAATTTTGGCATTAGCCACCCCCATTACCAACCCCACCTCCTTATTAAAGGGGATGAAAAAAAATTTGATTTAGTGCATGTACAGGAACCAGAAACCTCAAAATATTTTTTTACTTCATCCACCCCCCACTACCACCCCCCTATCACCACCCCCACCCCACTACCGATGTGGGGGTTTTATGGGTTTTTGGGGTAGAGGATTTCAAATATTATATTATTAAAGTTCCATAACAATTATTTTCATATACAAAGTTTTTTCGTTGTGAGTGACTCGGATAGAGAATCTGGATGTGGAAGTAGTGATTCCTTGGGCAGCGGTTTTTAATAACGCATACGAATTCTATTCATTATTTGAAAGTAACTTTCAATATCATTCCCTATCTAAAAAGCCAATCATTTTTAAGTTATGTCCATTTTAATGAGATCTGATGCGAAAACCAAACCATAGCTGGAAATTAATAACATTCGCTATGGTTAATTCCGATAACCATTTTTTCTCTCATGTATCTATGAGAGATGGGGCTTATGTGGGCTCAAGCTACAAATTTCCCAAAATATACAGGAAAACGAGATCCAACTTCGACAACTTCGACCTCCATTAAATCGCGTATTTCAAATACATACTATATTTTATATGCCCATTCGCTTCCCTCTTTTATTTCCTTTTACCTATATGTACATTCCTTATAGCTGAAATATACGGTTATTGGGTTACTTAAAGTTATTTGGAAAAATGGCTTATTAAATTAACATCAATATCGACCATAGTGTGCCATGTGAATAGAGTAATTTACAATAATTTTGGAAAAAATCACAGTAGGTTCATTAAAGTTGCTTAAAGTTCGCCAATGATGGTAAAAAGTTCGATTTATTTGTGTTTTGTACTCTCTCTTTGGAAGAAAATTAAATGTGAAGAAAATACTTGTATAATATCAAAATCATTTCCTGCTGGGAGAAGAAGATGATTCCATAACCTCCACTCAGAAGGCAGTGATCCAAAACCGTCTTATTTTTATCAATGTTCTCAAATTTTTGTTGCATTGTTTTTGTTGAAGATAAAATTTATACAAACGTACTGTTTTTATACCTTTTTAAATAGCTCATTTAGACAGAAAAATGCCTGAAATTTTTGTCTTTAGTTGGTTTTAAATCGCTACCTTGAGTCGAGGTTAAGTCATCTCCTTCTTCTCCCAGTAGAAAATGATTTGATATTATACAGGTATTTTCTCTCCTCTATATACCGCTAAGTTGATAAGAGAATATTTTTTAAGAGAGAAAATAACAGAAGATTGCCCTCCAATTTTATTATTAACCTCACCGAATTCGATTCCACTAAACAAATATCATCAACTATTAGAATACGTTTATTATTTTTGTATTTCCAGTAAATAGAAACAACGTTACACCTACTCAATATGAAACGTCGTCACCGGCAGAGATTTTATTTCGTCAAGCGGATTCGTGTGATGAGTGTGATATGTCTGATATCTCCCCACTAAGCGAGACTTCCTGTGACGTCACGCCATTTAAAGGGCTTCACCGCTTCAAAGGAATAAGCATCATTTGGATCACGTGCTCGATAGTCTTTAAACAATAAATAAGACTTTAATGTAAATTATAACAAATCGAATATTATTATAGACTAAGCAAACTAGGATCTTCCAAATACGTTAAGGATTGATTGACGATAATGGTCACTGCCAATATGAGATTCGATGGAGAATATAAATAGCGAGATCGGCAACTTGCCAGTTGAGCATCATTTGGTATGCTAGAAATCACAGAGATCAGGCTTACTAACGCCCTAGTTTTCTCCATATTTCTTTGGGCCTTTGAGACAGATCATTAGGAAAGTAAATAGACGTCATACTAATGCTTTCCATTATTTCCAGATGTGGATTTGGAGGGGTTTGTTACATATTCCTTGGACAATTCAACTCAATTGTCCAAGGAATATGTAACCAAAACGACATAGTTACGCTCTTATGGGGGTGGAAAAAAAATGATGCAGCACACATCATCAAAAAGCATCTTAGAGAATTATGGAATATACCTTGGAAAATCTATGACAATCTAAAAAATACTTGCTACTTTAACATACACATGCCAGAAAAATCCTGGTTTAGAAATCGAAGCATCAATAGAAAATTAACAACAACTATTATCAAAACGAGATTTAATCACTTGGATAAACTTAATGTTGTTGACAACTCTTCATTACTAATGTGGATATGACAACGCAGACTTACATCATCTCCTTTTTTATTGTGAAGTATATGGAACCAATCTCTATGTATTGTTAAAACTTTAGTTGACCTTAATTTTATATGTCCATTACCAGACATTTTAATAAGTGAGGATATGCGTGCGCTTTCCAAACTTTTTTAATTTCCTTTGGTATGGATATTTAAACTCTTTATCCTTTTTTTCTTATCTCATATTTTTAACCCCTTTTTTACAGAGGACTCTTTCTGTGTGTGAATTTTAAACGCCCTGATGTACAGCTGGTGTGTCCAATGTACTTCTTACACCCATCTTATTATAGCTACTTGACCTAATCAAATAAGTGTAATAAACCAAACCAAAATTTTCAATAATCATCGTAGATATCAGTTTCGTAATAGACTGAACTCAAATATCGAATAAAAAATGTTTGGGTGACTGTATGCGTGTATAGGTGTGTGTGTGTGTGTGTGTGTGTGTGTGTGTGTGTGTGTGTGTGCGCATGTGTGTGTGTGTGTGTGTGTGTGTAGGCCGTTCCTTGTAAACACGATAACTTCTTTTAGACTCTCGGGTTCGAAAGAACTTTACGTAAATTAAGAGATACATATATTTTACTACAAAATGTTATCGAGGTGTTTTTTAATAAGACTATTTTGAAACTAAATACCTATTAAACTCGATCACGTCTCTTATACTTAATTTTTTTATTTCAAATTTGTAACATAACCTGGTGCAATACTAATACTACCCGTATAAACTGTAATTTTACTTCCACATCCAGTGGAAGTATAGTAACGACATAAAATTTTTTTAATATTTTTATTGTTCAAATAGGCTTAGAATGTCATGAAACGTAGAGATTTTAAGTTTGAGCGAAAAAAATTTCTGTCTGTTTGTCTGTCTGTCTGTAACTTTTTTGTGCGCACGGTTACTCTGGAACCGTTTAAAATATTGACTTGAAATTTGGTACACATATGTACTTTAACGAGATCTGGAACTAAATTATATTTTCATCTTGTTCCGTCGAAGGGTTGAGGGGTAAATTTGGTTAAATAGGTAAATCAAGCAGGTAAAAGTCCATAAAATTGGTATTTAGTATATACAAGAGAAGCTAAGGTCTCAAAAAAATTTTTGCCATTAGCCACCCCCATCTCATTATTAAAGGGGATGAAAAAAAATGTGATTTAGTGTGTGTACAAGAACCAGAAACCTCAAAATATTTTTTCACTTCAACCACCCCCACTACCACCCCCCCCTGTCACCACCCCCACCCCCCTACCGATATGGGGTATCGTTTTATGGGTTTTTGGGGTAGAGGATTTCAAATATTATATTATTAAAGTTCCATAAACAATTATTTTCACATACAAAGTTTTTTCGTTGGGAGTGACTTGGATAGAGAATCTGGATATGGAAGTAGTGATTCCTTGGGCAGCAGTTTTTTACACTGAGTATTTCCAATAATTTAATTTCGATATGGCAGGAGTTACACTGCGTCATGATGATCGAGTTTATCTTCTTGGACATTATGCTCATGGGATCATTGAAAGTAAACTTCCATCTAATAAACAAGTATTAAGAGTGTTATTTTTTAATCTCAGACAAATTAAGTTAGACCTACGTGAAAGTGCAAAGCTTGTGATTAAAGAGGCATTAGTTTTTTGGGAAAAGGCAATAATTTCAACAAGAATTGAAAAAACTGCATTATCATTTGGAACACCTTTGCAACGAATGGAGAGAACTGCAAAAGTACTTTAAGCGGACAACCGAAATCCAACGACGGAAAGAGGAAGACTTTGTGACAAGATTTGATAATTTATTTTATATCGCACATGCAATTGATGGCCATCGAGGAAGACAAACAGTCTCTGATCCGATAACATGAGAAAGGCAGACCAGGCTTCGTGTATAGCATTGATCGGGAATTGGCGGAAGAGGAAATAAGAATTAAAGAACGACAATGGCAAGCTTTGCAGAGAAGCGAACGAAGTAAAGCAGACCTAGAAAGTAAGAACTACGTAATAACTATTTAATGCAACTATTTTTGAGCGGGTGAAAATTAATTTTTTTGCAAATTACGTAACCAAACTAATTAAGATGTTACTGTATTTAGCGCATTCTAAAAACGTGAATTGTCTGCACGGTCATATTAAAACACCTTTATAATAATTAGGGATTTAATTAACACATTTTCTATTTTTAAGAAAAAACGGTGGAGCTGAAAGCTCGTCTAGTAGCAGCAAAAGCACGCTAGTCCCTTGAACTTGGAACGTTATGGAATTGGATGATCCTGACCTGGAAGCTCCAGAAAGGCTTGCGTATTCCTAACCCGGGGAAGAACCTATGGCGGAACCTGGACCGTCGAGAATTAAGCGAACACGCAGGCAAATTTTAACACCAAAGTTAGTGACAGTATTGGATAAATGCAAAATCAGAGAAAGAGATGGCATTAGGCTGATTTTCACTATTGAAGAAGCTCTGGAGAAAACTTTAATGACATCCTACTTAACAGAACCTCGATTTGGCGGCGCTTGCGTAAAGAACAAGCCGAGAATCTAAAAGCAGCATTTACAGAAGTGAACTGAAATCTAACGTTATTCACTGGGATGGGAAATTACTCCCATCATTAACCGAGAAGGAAACGGTAGATAGACTTCCTGTGTAGTGGAGTGCTCGCGTTGACAAAAGTCGCTTAGTTTTTGTTCCCGTTGGCACTTTTAGAGAAAAATGTATGACCTCGCTAGATATGTAGCTGACACCCTGTAGAGTGACAATCCACTTGTCGTAAAAAAATCGTAATGAATATAAGGTCACAAATCAAAATTTTCTAACTAATCACACCACGTGATAGAGCCAATCATGAAGCATATTTTATCCAAAAATCATTAAATTCTCTGTAGAATTTCTATTTTTAAAATAAATAAATAAATGATTTTTTGCGTTGGCTTATATGGCAGTAAAAAACAAAAATCCTTATTTTCTCCGTTCGATTACAGCAGAAAATCAATTATTTTTCGAACACTTTTTCTTTCCCACGACGATATCTCCCAAACTATTATATTTATCAAAAAAAAATTATTCTTTATAAAATATTCGCTATACTTTTCAGATTACTAAGGTTCTTAAATAAGATTTTTTGAGGATCTAATAACCGAGAGATTTAATAATATGTAGTGTGATATCAATTTTCGAAGCATATCGGCGGCGTCACGTTTGCTGGAGATATTCGCCTATCCCACTACTTTAAAGCTGTTTCAACAACCCGCGCTGCTTCCCGCAAAGGCCTAACTTTAAATAGACACGCGCATTGTAACTCTCGTGGTTTGTGATATTTTTAAATTTTTTTGTCTTGAAAATGATTAATATGGAATAAATATAAGTATTTGTTGATTATATTAATTCAGTGTTATATTGACCTACATAAAATTTGTATGTAATAGATTAACACGTTATAAGAAACTCCCTAGTTTACTGTTTGCAAGATTTTTAAGCTGATGGTATGTATTTTTTCAGTAAAATTTTCTACCTTATGATGTATGTGCTTTTCAGAAGAAATTAAAATGGAAAGTACTACTGGCGTCTCAAGTTCTAAACGTGAGGTAGAGACAAAAATAAAGTTCAGTGTAATAAGAAATTTTGTAGGAAACCGGCCCCTGTAATCAAGGTTCTGAGAAATCATTTGCAACATTTATTGATTGTTTAAAATTCCAAAAAAAAACAAAAATAAGCAACCAAAGAGAAGATGATCTATATTCTAGAACTATATCATTTCGAAAAACAAACAGTTTTGACGGTTTGGTTTGGCACCGAAATTGCTCTTCTAGTTTTACTAGCAAAATAAATATAGAACATTTAAGGAAAAAAATAGTAAAAGGGAAAGAAACTGAAAAAGTTCAGATGGATCCAGTGCCTGTCCATCAACGTCTTCAGGTGTGCCCTTGCGTAAAACTAATTTTTTTTATAGAGAAATGTATTTTTTGTCAAAAGGCATCAACAATAAATAAGGTTTCTCAAGTAATAACCACGTTTCACGTTTCTTAAGTCGTAATAGAAAATGCTATATAACAATAAAAATAAAAGTGGAAAACGAAAAATCAGAAGAGATCTGGCATTTACCAAAATATGTAAAATTCTTGATAAAGGTTTTTGAAAGCAAAACGGGTATGGTATGAGAAGTATGAGAGGTATTTAGAATTGGACGGATGTAAGTCCAAAAGACAGATCATGTAGACTACTAAATACATTTACTGACAGAGGAAAGGAAAGGAGAGGAGAGGAAAGGAAAATATACATATAGGTACATAAAAGAACGCTACTCGCACACTTAATTCAGTATTACGAACTTATACAAGTCGTTAGATTTTTGATGTTTTAAAAATTCTTTTCTTTTAGAATGAGGCAGTAAGGTTTGTTCTTGTAAAAAAAAAGAACATGCCATGCATCTATTTATGCTCCTGCATGGGGAAAAAGTTCTGCAAGAACTCTTCGTTCAGAAGAAATAAAAAACTACTTAAAGTTGACTACACAATTCCTATACGTGTAAAAAATGTCTGTTTCTCTGGCGGTGCGGCAAAGATCAAAGACACGCATAAGAATTGTGTAGTCAACTATATCAATAAAAATATATTTGAATTAGATGAAGAAAGTGCATAGTGTATATCTTTAATTGAGATTTAAATTTTGTTATATTATCTTTCATTTTTCATAACTTTTTTATTTTGATATGGATTCTGTTATTTGCCAACATTGTATTTTAAAATTAATAAAATTTGAAAATCAATTGAAATATGTATACATTTATGCTATTAAACACAATATTATATAAATTAATAATTGGTACAAGATAAGTACAAATCAGATTCGGTTAGATTCACCTCGACAGTACTTCCTCATCACATACGACTATAAATTCCTTTCCGAGTGCACTAAAGATACGCTTTTAAGTAATACTTCTCATACTAAACAATTTTTATTTGAAATATTTTTAGATCCGACAATTGTTTTTAGGCTCTCCCTGGAGCCGCCCTGGTGCACCGATTGCAATAATATTCAACAACGTTTTACCTTAAACCTCCCAGATCTCATGTCAAAAATTTCAGAAAGTCCATTTCGTCGTAATCTGAAATTTGGATTTGTACACGTCAATTTACCTATAGATGAAAAAGTAAAATAAATTAACTAAAAAGTTCACAGTTCTGTGTAGTATTCATTCACCCAAGTAGAACTTGGGTGCTCCCGGAGTTAGAGGGGGTTGTTGAAACAGAATAGCAGTGAGTGGGGGCTCGAAGCCGTAAACAATTTCAATCCGCCGATAAGCTTCGAAAATTGACATCACGCTACACATTGTTAAATATCTTGGTTATTAGATACTCAAAAAATCTGATATAAGAACCGTTGTAATCTGAAATATGTAACAAACATTTTATAAAGAATTTTTTTTTTTTGATAAATATAATAGTTTGGGAGATATCGTCGTGGGAAAGAAAAAGTGTTCGAAAAATAATTAATTTTCAGCTGTAGTCGAACGGAGAAAATGAGGATTTTTGATTTTTACTGCCATATAAGCCTATGTAAAAGTTCGTTTCTTTATTTATTTTAAAAATAGAAATTCTACAGAGAATTTAATGATTTTTGAATAAGATATGCTTCATGATTAGCTCTATCACGTGGTGTGGTTAGTTAAAAAATTTTGATTTGTGCCCTTATATTCATTACGATTTTTTTACGACAAGTGGATTCCTAATCTACAGGGTGTAAGCCACATATCTGACAAGGTCATACATTTTTCTCTAAAAGTGCCAACGGGCTGAAAGATCGAAATTAAATTGCACTCCACTAGTGGTCGTCACTAGTGAAACTGGAGAACAACTATTGGGAGTCCCTGCATTAAAGTCGGGAACCAGAAAGGCGCAAGTAATGGCAGTTTACGAAATCAGGATATTACGCAAGCAATATGTTTCGACACCACAGCTACAAATACTGGAGTTTTCAATGGCACCTGCTGTTCTACTAGAACAGTTCCTGGAAAGAGACCTGCTGTATTTGGCATGCCGACACCACATTTACGAGTTGATCCTTAGAGCGGCACTCTAATGAAACGTCGAGATTTCTAGTTTGAGCGAAAAAAAAAATTCTGTCTGTCGGTCTGTCTGTCTGTCACTTTTTTGTGCGCACGTTTACTCTAGAACCGTTTAAGATATTGACTTGAAATTTGGTACACATATGTACTTTAACGAGATCTGGAACTGGATTATATTTTCATCTTGTTCCGTCGAAGGGTTAGGGGGTAAATTGGGGTAAATTTGGTGTAAATGGGTAAATCAAGCAGGTAAGAGTTCATAAAATTGGTATTTAGTATATACAAGAGAAGCTAAGGTCTCAAAAAAAATTTTTGGCATTAGCCACCCCCTTTACCACCCCCACCACATTATTAAAGGGGATGAAAAAAAATTGTGATTTAGTGTATGTACAAGAACCAGAAACCTCAAAATATTTTTTTACTTCATCCACCCCCAATACCACCCTCCTATCACCACCCCCACCCCGATGTGGGGTATCGTTTTATGGGTTTTTGAGATAGAGGATTTCAAATATTATATTATTAAAGTTCCATAAACAATTATTTCCACATACAAAGTTTTTTCAATGTGAGTGACTTGGATAGAGAATCTGGATGTGGAAGTAGTGATTCCTTGGACATCGGTTTTTTAAATCAGAAAGAATAGATTAATTCAAAAATTCAACAATACACAGGGAATTCTATTAAAAAATATATTATTGTTTCTTGTACCCCCCAATTTCTGCACACCACTGTGCTTCCATTAACTTATTAAAGGGGTTCAGTTACAGCCCTATAACTTTCGTTCGAAACTTTTTTTTCTATCTCCAATAATAATGGTAATAAAGGGTGGCCTAAATATAATTAATAACCCTGTACATATACCTTATCAAATGCTTTCGAGAAATCGTTATACACTGCCTCAACGTATTGTATATTATCTGAAGTTTTTAGCACAATCTAAACAAATGGTATTAAACTTGTGTTTATTGATCTGCCTTGAAAAAAACTCTAAATAAAATTCAATACGTTATTATACGGTAAGAATATATATATATATATATATATATATATATATATATATATATATATATATATATATATATATATATATATATATATATATATATAACCGGACATTCTAACCTACTTCCAATACTGCTGGAACGTTGAGATTTGGCATACTCATCATTTTATCATTAACGTGAAGGGTACCATTCAAAACTTGACCAATTCCACTTATATAGGGTGTCCGGAAATTCCTGTCGGTTATTTGAAGTGGCGCAAAGGATATAACAATCTAAATTCTGGCTTTAATTTAAACTCAAATGTCATAATTTAAAATCGGAACAGTTCAAATGCAGGAAAAAGCATTAATTCTGAAAAATCAAAAAAATTAAGAAATCAGATTATTAACTGAAACAGTAACAATTATTTTAAATCAGTTTTTATATGAAAAAATGGTTGGTCTTACGATGCTTAACAAAAAGGACCTTTTTTGTGTAGAGGAACAATATTTTAAGCAAAATTATAAGAAAAGAATTGTGGATTATAAAGGAGAGTCCCTACGTTCCTGGCTGAACTTCATTTTATCCAATGTCATAGCCCTTGTTAATAATAAATAACGTACTGAATTTCAAAGCTCTAGCGCAAAGGGTTCCTGAAATATTAAAACCTACTCTAGAATACCACCTTCAAAGGGCTATAGCTTGCCTATACTACAGGAACTTTTTTCACGTTTTTTTCAAAAACTATCAATACCTTAAGTTAACGACAGGAATTTCCAGACACCCCGTATAGGTGGTGAGAAATGTTGCGTCCACTGCGTTAAGAATTGAGTAGTTGCGTTAGTTCATATTTTGGGTTTAGAAAGTTGAGATTCATAATATCCACAATACAAATATATAAAACTGGATATTTTTTCTAGAAGGTGTAAAACTGAAATAATATGTTGATGTATTATTATTATTAATTAATAAATAATTTCTTTAGCAAAGACTATTAAGGAAAGTATTTTTTCTACAACTATTATTGAATAATTCAGTAATGGTAAGGATTTTTATCTCTGTGACGTCAAAATCAGGGTTGGCTCTAGGTGAACGCGGAATTCCGTAATATCCAAAGTTAATATGGTCAGTTTATAACACTCACTCGAAGAGAAAGTATTGGGGGATGTAACATTGCACAGACACTCACAAAAGTAGATGTATTTTTCACTATCTTAAAGTAACACACACACATTTTTGTATCCGTCGACTCTGTATAATTTCACGTTAGATTTTTAGATACATACATGAATGAAGTAAAAAATATTTTGAGGTTTCTGGTTCTTGTACACACACTAAATCACATTTTTTTTTGATCCCCTTTAATAATGGAGTGGCTAATGCCAAAATTTTTTTTGAGACCTTAGCTTCTCTTGTATAACTAAATACCAATTTTATGGACTCCTACCTGCTTGATTTACGTATTTACCCCAAATTTACCCCAATTTACCCCCCAACCTTTCGACGGAATAAGATGAAGATATAATCTAGTTCCAGATCTCATTAAAGTACATATATGTACCAAATTTCAAGTCAATATCTTAAACGGTTCCAGAGTAAACGTGCGCACAAAAAAGTTACACACAGACCGACAGACAGAAAATTTTTTCTTGCTCAAACATAAAATCTCGACGTTTCATGACATTCTAAGCCTATCTGAACAATACAAATTTTTAAAAAAATTTTGTCGTTACTATACTTCCACTGGATGTGAAAGTAATACCGCCTTACACCGGAATCTAATGTTGACACTCGGTTGGGGTCGAATGCCTTCAATATTGCAATTGTAAAAGAATTAACTATGTCTTTAGGTAACTGTTAGTATGTTTCACAAACGTAGTAGATTTCCGAAAAAAGTAGGTTATGTATTAACATTTTAAAATTAAATAAAATTAACTTTATAACGTTGTGTACATTTGTGATGCACACGGTACATGGCAGTTTTATATATCAAAATAGTTTATTACTTCCACATCCAGTGGAAGTATAGTAACGAAAAAAAAAATTTTAAAAATTTTTATTGTTCAAATAGGCTTAGAATGTCACGAAACGTCGAGACTTTAAGTTTGAACGAAAAAAAATTCTGTCTGTCGGTCTGTCTGTCTGTCTGTCGGTCTGTCTGTAACTTTTTTGTGCGCACGTTTACTCTGGAACCGTTTGAGATATTGACTTGAAATTTGGTACACATATGTACTTTAACGAGATCTAGAACTAGATTATATTTTCATCTTGTTCCGTCGAAGGGTTTGGGGGGTAAATTGGTGTAAATTTGGGGAAAATAGGTAAATCAAGCAGATAAGAGTCCATAAAATTGGTATTTAGTATATGCAAGAGAAGCTAAGGTCCCAAAAAAAGTTTTGACATTAGCCACCCACATTACCATCCCCACCCCATTATTAAGGGAGATGAAAAAAAATTGTGATTTAGTGTGTGTACAAGAACCAGAAACCTCAAAATATTTTTTTACTTCATCCACCCACACTACCACCCCCCATCACCACCCCCACCCCGCTACCGATGTGGGGTATCGTTTTATGGGTTTTTGGGGTAGAGGATTTCAAATATTATATTATTAAAGTTCCATAAACAATTATTTCCACATACAAATTTTTTTCGTTGTGAGTGACTTGGATAAAAAATTTGGATGTGGAAGTAGTGATTCCTTGGGCAGCGGTTTTTTATTCGGGAAAAATGTTTTATGTTGCCAGTAGCTTATTGGATTTTTATATTTAATTATTATGAAAATTAACATAATTAACACGCCACACATTAAACAGAACAGGAAAGTATGTGTTTGGTTTAAAATTGTTTTTTATTTTCCAGATATGTATTACATGTTTTTGTAAGAACCATTATCGTTTTTAGGTTAAATTTATTACCAAAAATACATTGTAGCTGGCAATGATGAATATTTCACCATTTCGTCGTTTTTCTGAATGTTTCAGTAGGTGTTTGCAATATAATATTATGTCTATATGAGAGCCGTCTATGGTGCCGAGATAAAATTCCCGAGCCCTTCTCATTACTCACGGTCGTGGGTAATTCTTAATTACTCAATGGGCTAGGACAAATCACGAGAGTTCATATTCATTACTCATAATACAGTGCGTAGAGTTAAAAAATATGTAACATTTCGTAATAATCTCATATGTAATGACAATTTTTCTTTATGGGTTATTATCGTAGTAAAAGGAATCATGTTAAGTCTGTATATAGACTGGACACTTGCTCCTACTCTCAAAGGGTGAAAACTACCCCTAAATTTAGATATAAAAAGATGATAGGTCAAAATTAAAAAATTCAAAATGGCGGTTCAAGCAAGTGTTTTAAACTGACTAAAAAAATTGAGAATCTGGGTAATTAAGGAAAAACCAAGTTTTTGGAAAACAGTTGAATTACTGGAAAACTACAATAACAAAATAGCGATATTTGCTAAAGAGAATCTGAAAACGCATATTGTTTCGGCAATACCTTCTTTATTTTTCATAATACAGGAACAAAAAAAAATCATTTTAAAGACTGATTAATTATCTCTAATTCTGTTCCTTAAAATTTTTGATTTCGTTAAAACTAAAACGAGCAAAGAAGCAAAAAGTATACGTTCTTTGGGAAAATCTCTTTATAGTTTAAAATGCGTTTTTTTTTCTTAAGCAAGTGCTGTAAGCTGACGAAAAAATTTAAGCGTCTAGGTCATACTATATGTTAACGAAAAACACTGTATGAGAATATACTTATCTTTTTTAATTACTGACTACATACATCAACATAAATAATTTCGACGCTTTTATTAAAAAAATGTGAAGAAGCATATTATTTCTGTCATAACTTCTTTGTTTTTTTTGCTATAGAAATATTCAAAAAATCATTTAAAAGCCTAATTAATAGTCTTTCATTTTGGTCTTTAGCATTTTTGAGTAAGTGCTAAAGTTTCTGAGATATTTAACATTTAAACTAAGTATTTCGTCTTATAAACGTTCGTACGTCAAAGGATCTTTCTTATGGAAATGGGGTTTCGGTAAAATTGGCTGAATTTTTACTTCCACATCCAGTGGAAGTATAGTAACGACAAAAAAATTTAAAAAAAATTTTATTGTTCAAATAGGCTTAGAATGTCATGAAACATCGAGATTTCAAGTTTGAGCGAAAAAAAATTTTCTGTCTGTCGGTCTGTCTGTCGGTCTGTAACTTTTCTTGTGCGCACGTTTACTCTGGAACCGTTTGGGATATTGACTTGAAATTTGGTACACATATGTACTTTAACGAGATCTAGAACTAGATTATATTTTCATCTTGTTCCGTCGAAGGGTCGGGGGGTAAATTGGGGTAAATTTGCTGTTAATAGGTAAATCAAGCAGGTAAGAGTTCATAAAATTGATATTTAGTATAGACAAGAGAAGCTAAGGTCTCAAAAAAAAATTGGCATTAGCCACCCCCATTACCACCCCCACCCCATTCTTAAAGGGGATGAAAAAAATGTGATTTAGTGTGTGTACAAGAACCAGAAACCTCAAAATATCTTTTTACTTTATCCACCCCCCCACTCCCACCCCCTGTCACCATCCCCACCCCACTACCGATGTGGGGTATCGTTTTATGGGTTTTTGGGGTAGAGGATTTCAAATATTATATTATTAAAGTTCCATAAACAATTATTTTCAGATAGAAAATTTTTTCGTTGTGAGTGACTTGGATAGAAAATCTGGATGTGGAAGTAGTGATTCCTTGGGCGGCGGTTTTTTTTTTTTAATATGTTGTAGATTTCGACTTTCTGATGATCAAAAGCTCTCATGTGCCAAACTCGATCCTACATCTAGTTTCCGAGGTACAGCTATAAATTCTTGTAAAATTATGTATCTTCTCGATCTTTTAATTTATTAATAGGGTATTAGATGTCAAAGGAGCTATTTCCGAAAGTTTTTCAATTAAAGTTGTTTGATCAGTAAGCAGCATACTTTATGTAAAAAATATTTTAGCCAATTTGACCGAATATTTTTTTCACTTGTTATTTTTATATAGATTTCTCGGCGTCTTCGCCAACATTTTTCAAACTTTATTTTTTTCTGCACTATTTTTACTAAAAGAACAAATCTTTTTAGTGCATTATATTATAAAGGGCTCTTATTACGTATCACAATATACAATATATAAAAAGAAATCTTGAATTCGGTAATTTATTAAATGTACAAGGGGCCATTCTTGTACATTTCTTGAGCTGTATCTCGGAAACTAGATGTAGGATCGAGTTGGGCCCATGAGAGCTTTTGATCAGAAAGTTGAAATCTATAACATACTAAATTCAGCCAATTTTACACCCCATTTCCATAAGAAAGGTGCGGGGTCCTTTATACTTCCAAATCACCAAAACCATTAGTTCTACAGAAATTAGGTTCATCCTGAATTTAGTAGTTTTCTTTATTTATCTCTAGCATATTTTCGCTCAATTCAATATCTTTCCAATTATTTGTGGAAAATTGTTTTGAAACACCTCTTTTCTTTTCAATCCTAAAATATCAATTTTTAAGTCGTTATAACTTAAAAACCATCATTTTATATGAAAAGTTGTATAGAATATTTTATTCTCAAAATTTAATTCTCTTTTGCCTCCTTTTTTTTTCAGGTGTTACCCGTAAATAAGCAAGCACCCGCCTAATATAGAAACTTTTCTTTGATGCATTTACTATTAAGTTGCCAAAAATGAACGAAATGTAATTCATATGACATTATTCCGAAGTTAAAACCTCTAGTTACTGTAATATCAACAGCTTTTGTAGAGCAATCACAATAGACCATTTAATGTTTAAAAACATCGCCATAATTCAAATCTTTAATTTCTTATATTTGTTGGGTATTTTGTCACTGTAAAAATATTTCAAAATTTTGATGGAATAAACCTCTGCGCCAAAAGGATCAGACAGAGGCTGGTTTTTATACTTCTATTACAAAAGTCTCACATCTAACAATATATAAACTGAAACAAAATATTAAATGATAAATACAAAAAATTAAAACGAAGTCAGTTGACGTTTCGGAAAATAGTTCTTTTTCCGTTATCAAAACTTTAACTTTGAAGCGTGTCAAACAAGACAGTTTGTTGTTTATATATTTCCATAGTCACGTGAGACATAATAATAATAATAACAATCCTTTATTCACTTTTGCTATACAATGGTATAGATATGACAAGTCAATATTGAACACACGTAAATACAATAGTAAAATGATAAAATAACATGATATAATAATGCTTATAGTTTGCTACAAAAGTAGTTACTAATATCGTTAAAAATTACAATATATAATACATATAGCAGAAATAATGAATTACAAAACACTACATATTAA
This sequence comes from Rutpela maculata, assembly GCA_936432065.2. Classification (NCBI taxonomy): domain Eukaryota; kingdom Metazoa; phylum Arthropoda; class Insecta; order Coleoptera; family Cerambycidae; genus Rutpela; species Rutpela maculata. The sequence continues at coordinate 109,832,029 of OW386286.2, forward strand.
AATGTTAAGCGACACATACCGGGTGACACAGGAGATACGTAACATCCTATAGAATGTTTATTTAAAAATATATTATTTTTTTGGTAGACTTATATAATGCATGATTGTAATTTGTTTTTAGTACACCGGAAGTGACGTCTACTTCGTTATTTTAAATGGCACCCTGTATATATTTTTTTCCTATCTGATTCTACTTAAATTTCTCTTTTCAACTATGTATAGCAAAATGGCATTTGTTTTTAAAATCATTTGCTGAAAATCATTTTATTGCATAAGTCAAGTTGGCTATGGTATGAAATGTGGCGGTAATTAATGCTTAATATGCTGTGATATCAAAAGAACCCTGGTACACAATTTTGTGTTTCATATTTGTTTTGTCCTAATCAGTAACCAAAGAGACTTTGTAGAATTTTTATATTAAAGAAAAATCTCTAGAGTAAATCCCCGAAATCATAAAAACTAAGATAGAAACACTAATTTTAAATTTGACCCATTTGTAAAATATTTATTCATCTTTCACTTTTACCCAATACAATTCATTGTTGTATCTGATTTTACTTGCTTTTAAATAAAACTGTTTTTGAAGAATTTCAAAATGTTGACCATTATTTTCCTTGCAGGGTCGAATTCTTGTAACAGTACCTCTAAGCACATTTTCTAACTGCAATTCAGTAATCTCATTTATTGCTAACCTAACTCTCATTTCCAAGTCATCCCTATTTTACAGTGGAGTTTTATAAACTATTTCCTTGAGACATCCCAATATGAAAAAATCAAGTGGCGTAAGATCTGGTGACTTCCATCTAATTGGTAAAAGTGAAATATGAATAAATATTTTACAAATGGATAAAATTTAAAATTAGTGTTTCTATCTTAGTTTTTATGATTTCGGGGATTTAGTCTAGAGATTTTTCTTTTATATAAAAACTGTACAAAGTCTTTTCGGCTACTGATTAGAACAAAACAAATATGAAACACAAAATTGTGCACCAGTGTTCTTTTGATATCACAGCACAATATGCATTAATTACCGCTACATTTCATACCATAGCCAACTTTATTTAATGCAATTAAAGGGTGTTCAGTAGCTATTTTAAAAACGAATGCCATCTTGCTATACATAGTTGAAAAGAGAAATTTAAGGAGAATCAGATAGGAAAAAAATATATACAGGGTGCCATTTAAAATAACAAAGTAGATGTCACTTCCGGTGAAACCGGAAGTGAAAAAATTCCTTGTTTGTACTAGAAAGAGGACAATCGCACATTATATAAGTCCACCAAATTTCAAAATGATATCTTTTTAAATAGACATGGTACGGGGTGTTACATACCTCTTGTGTCACCCGGTATAATAAAACTCGATATCTATAATTTATACATCATTGATCGCCATCATTATAAAAATCTCTTGCAGGGAATAAAAACATTTATTTACTAGATATTTTCTTAGTTTATTTTTAAATACTGAAAAACTGTTGGGTTCTTATATCAACAGGAAGTGTATTAAAAATGCTGGTGCAACAGACATACGGACTTTTTCTAAATAGAGAGAGGTTATAATTGTTGATTGATATCTAGTTGGCTACGCGGGTGTTATATGAATGATTATCTGAATTTAATGTAAATTTATTTCTATTTTGGTAGACAAACACAGCTGCCTCGAATGCAAAAATTGAAGTTAAAGTCAGAATATTATTTTCTATGAATACTGGTCTACATGAGTTTAGTGGCATGAGAGAAAATATGAGGCGAATAATTTTCTTTTGAAAAATAAAAACACGTTGTATTTCTGAATCTACACCCAGAGTATAATGGAATATCTGAGATGAGAGTGCACGAGTCCATAAAATATACATTTAGTAGTTGCCCTTTCGATAGTATTGACTTAAGATTTCGTATTGCAAAAAATGCGGAGTGTAATTTTTTGCATACAAATTCTGTGTGATTTGTCCAAGTGAAATTTTCGTCTAGTGTTAGGCCTAGAAACTTAATGGTGTGTAATGGTACCTTGATCGGATATTAAATTTAAAACAGGTGGCTGCCGTCTTTTATGAAACTGTATATAAGTTGTTTTATGTTTCGTGTACACCAATATGAGAACGCCTTTAGTAGGTTATTTGCAGTATTATTTAGTTCTTCTGGTGAATCGGCCACAATCCGATTCTAACATCATCCGCGTATAAGACCAATTTGATGTTTTTACTAAGATGAGCTTCCAAATCGTTAATAAAAATTATGAATAGCAATGGAGAGAGGACTGCTCCTTGGGGCAAACCGATATTGATATTCTTTTCTTGTGAGTAAGTGTTGTCAAATTTTACTGCAATTATTCTGCCGGTAATAAAAGACTATATCCATTTACTGAGGTTTCCTCGCATTCCCAGCGATTCAATTTTCTTAATTAAAAACTCATGATTTAGACAGTCGAATGCTCTACTTAAATCAAATAGTATGCTAAGAACATATTTATTAGCATCTAATGATTCGTAAATGAATTGTACAAACTCATAAGCTGCTGTTAGAGTTGAATATTTAGGTCTGAAGCCATTTTCACTCAAAAGATTGAATGATGTTAGATATTCATAGTTCCGGTCTGAAAGATTTTGGATATATACGAGTTTTGCGTTATTGCTCTGTAGTTGTCTATCAGTTCCACATTTCCTTTCTTGTACAATGGAGTAATGTGTCCTAGTTTTAGATTAACCGGAAATATGCCAGCAGAAATTGATAGGTTGAAAAGGTAACAAGGTGATTGAACAATAGTATTCATACATGAGTTGATAACATTAAAATTAAGTTTATCAGGTCCTATCGATGTTCTGTTAGTTATATTTCTCAATGCCTCATAAATCTCGTATGGCTCTATGTCTCTAAAGAACACTGATTGGGATGGGGTGTTAGAAACTGTACAGTGGTGGAAATTTACGGGGAATTGGGAGCTGATAAGATTCTCAGCTACAGTTGAAAAGTGTTCACAAAAAATATTACCTATTTCACTTGAATTATTTACCATTTTATTGTTGTGTAGAATACTTAATGTGTCAATATTATGTTTTTTGTTATTTTTGGTAATGTCACTCACACTTTGCCAACTAGCTTTATTAGTATTAGATGAATTATTTATTATATTCTCATAAAAACCTTTTTACAAATCTCTGATTTTTAAGTTGAAATTTTTCTTTTCCGCAAAATAAGTGTTTCGAGCTTCCTCAGTGTTAATAGTTTTATATAGCCAAAACAGATTTTTTAGATGATCACTGTCATCCAGAATATCTCTGTTGAACCAGCATTTCTCGTTTTTTTGAGATGACATAATCTTAATTTTTGTTCAACTTACAACAAAGCAAAAGTAAAATAGGCCCCAGAAGTAATTATAAGCTTCTTGAGGATCGTTTAAATGATATAGTCAATTGCACTTTCACTGTTATTGAATGAACAAGTGGGTTCCAAAGGCAGACATGACTTCATACCGAAACTATCAAAAAGATCATTGACTCATGATTTATGGGCATTTGATGCCATATAATTTACATTAAGATCACCACATATAATGATTTTTGGAAAATTTCTCGCGATCATGAACAAGATACTATTTACTTATTTCGTCTCTGAGAATCGGCAACCAGCTGGAACAGCAATCTATAAAATAATTAGAAACACATTTATCCTCATTTAACAAAATAATAGGGGATTCCTTAAGTTTTCTTTTAGTTGAGTTGCTTTCTTTTTCCAAAATTTTCGCGGAGTTCCACTGGATTGTTATCCCACGCGTGTTCACAAATTTTTGATTTTTGGAATTCTCCCTTTCTAGCATAATCTCGGTGTTCACGAAGCCTTACATTGAAAGGTCTAGATGACTCACCTACATAATGCTTACCGTACTCACACGGAACACTATAAATACAATCCTTGGAATTTTGAACAATATTCACCGGCTTAGGTTTTTTACTAAGTTTGTTGTGAAAAAATAATTTCATGCGACGATAAAATTACCGTTACGTACAATACAACTAGTTTTATTAATAATAAGTACCTAGGTCTTCGATTTATTTGTAATTAAAAAAATGTCACTTCTCTACGCTTCTGTTGGCTCGAATTTTCGATTTCGCCGGTGCGATTCACGATATGCATCAAATGCAATTCTCCCTCGTTCCATAATGACATCGTATGAGCCTTCAACTCATGTATTAAAAAAGATCTGAATTTTTAAAGATTTCGTGTTTCGCTTTCTTTGCGAGTATCACTGAAAAATATAATATATAATATAAAATCCCCCCTATATATATATATATATAATATATATATATATATATATATATATATATATATATATATATATAAATATATATATATATATAAATATATATATATATATATATATATATATATATATATATATATATATATATATATATATAAATATATATATATATATATAAATATATATATATATATATATAGGTAAGACCGCAAAGAAAAAGAGCAACCGTGGACACGTGTTTCGGACTCATTGGTCCTCATCAGCACGGTGTAGCTAAGTTGAAAGGATAGGCACAACTTAGGAATTGACACAAACGGTGACCACTGACAGGCAGCCAGTCGCACATTTGTGGCAAGAGTTAGAAGACCCCGGGTTTCCGGAGCGACAACTAACACACCACGGAGGCAACTATAGCTACCTGCGTGGAATCACTGGACCCAAGGAAGAATAAAAAAAAAATAGGAGATGTTAGTGCGGACCAAAGCTTTATGGCAAACAGGAAAAAATCATGGGTAAGACCGCAAAGAAAAAGAGCAACCGTGGACACGTGTTTCGGACTCATTGGTCCTCATCAGCAATGAGTCCGAAACACGTGTCCACGGTTGCTCTTTTTCTTTGCGGTCTTACCCATGATTTTTTCCTGTTTGCCATAAAGCTTTGGTCCGCACTAACATCTCCTATTTTTTTTATTCTTCCTTGGGTCCAGTGATTCCACGCAGGTAGCTATAGTTGCCTCCGTGGTGTGTTAGTTGTCGCTCCGGAAACCCGGGGTCTTCTAACTCTTGCCACAAATGTGCGACTGGCTGCCTGTCAGTGGTCACCGTTTGTGTCAATTCCTAAGTTGTGCCCATCCTTTCAACTTAGCTACACCGTGCTGATGAGGACCAATGAGTCCGAAACACGTGTCCACGGTTGCTCTTTTTCTTTGCGGTCTTACCCATGATTTTTTCCTGTTTGCCATAAAGGTATGTAGGTTTGAAAATGGCACAAAACGTTTTTAAGTTAAAATACTATTTTAAAAGTCAAATATCTCAGAAACTATGGCATGTGCCAAAAATGTTAAAACACCAAATTAAAGATCATCGATCATCGAAAATCTGTTTTTTTAAATTTTTTCTCCTGTTTAAAACATAAGAAAGTGACCATATGCGTCTTCGCATTTTTTCATAAAAATCTCGCAATTTTTCACAATTATTATTTTCAGCAAAATGCAACTTCCTGTTGAGTAGTCGTATAAGAAGTGCAATACCTATTACTTACTCGGATGACTTTCACTCACTCGTCTTCGTGCGTATACGTCATCTTCTTGAGTAATAGCTATCATTACACGTTAGTTAAATAATATACTATTAACTTGTTGAGAATGCTCCTATAGAAGCACAATCACATTCATCCGTACCCAACTTAAAGTAGCTGTATTTTCTTTATCATACGTTTTTAACAAAGCACATAAGAATTTAACGCAACAGATAAACTATTTTTGGTATATTTAAAAATATATTTTTTCATAAATATTAAAAGATATTTATCTATGTACTCGTACACTTTCAACAAATTAACAAATAAATAATAGAACATTTATAGAAAAATAAGATATAAATATGAATATGATTCACTATTCCAAAAAATGTCTGATACAAATATTCAAGTGTACATATTTTGATTGCAACTCATAAATCTGTCAATAATTGTAAATTCAGAATAGAAAGAAAACTCAGTTCCCGCTGTTAGTGCGAAACTTGTGAACACGATCTTTCTCAAAAACCATCAAGTTTCGTGTATGAGACCAAGAACTTTGATATTGAACGACAAAGTTACAAGCGATCATCTTCTGAAGTACCTAGCGCATTAATATGCATCTGAACAAGAGCCATACGCGTATAAAGGAAAGTATTTTAGCTTGTTAAAAATGCATCCGACAGGAGGCATGACCACTTTTACATACGTTCAACTCACTCAGCTAGTCGTATATTTTCCTAATTATACCATTTTTTTTTTAAATCAAAGTACGAGTAAATTATTTTTTAATGCAGCGAGTAAAGCAATTAATTTATATTAAAAAAATGTTTATATGTTACAAAACAATTACAATACATAGATGATTAATTTAATTTTTCAGCAAATACCCAAAATACTTAAAGGAACAATAATAGTGGTATCAAATTTCAAACATTTCTAAGAATCGCTCCACTTCCTAGTAAATAATATAGAATAGTGGGAAAATGTTTAAGAAGGAGAATATTTGAACATTTTGAATTCAACCAATACATAGCTCAATAAATTAGGGCCGGAAGCTTTTGGCAATCTTTCTAGACCTGGCAAAGGCTTTTGACACTGTATCACATAAAAAGCTATTAAGCTGGTAGGTCAGCAATTTATACGAGGTGATCTCTAGAAAGCAAAAAGTAACAATAGATGCATTTTCTAGAAAGAAAAAAATTATTACATTTGGAGTTCCACAACGGACAGTTTTAGGACCTTTGCTTTTTAAAATTTACAAGTGGTACGCCGTTTCAAATGATGATCAGCTGTTTCAACCGGTGAGGCAGTACCAACATCCACCAAGTTTTTGACTTGGAATTTCGGTAGAATGTTTTCAATAACCTCACTTTTATTTTATGTTTTAGTTGTAGTTATTGATTTATGGAAATCTGTATTAAACCAAAATTGAATGATAAATGAAAACAATGTATTGCCACAAAATGTAAATGATAAATAGTTTTTTGTCAACAACCAAAATAAATGTCAGTTTTCAAAAAACCCAGAAAATCAACAGAAGCGTTGCATAATTTTTAACCACAGAGAGCCTGGACATCTACCGAAAAAAAATGTATTTCGAACCGGTTTCTTCTACCGTTGTATATAACGGTGAATATTGAAAAGTATTGAAAAGTAAATAAATACGTATCTTATTAAAAACAGGTAAAACAACAAAATTTTAATATCCATGCTATTTAATTTCAGTAAGCTGCAGAGATGTACGAGAAGTATTATTAACGATTTAGTATTTGGATTTAAAATCTGCAATGAAAATAGTCCGTTTGTCCCACACAGTTCATATAGAACCAAAATAACGAATACATTCATTTGATTTTGTATGTTATTATTATGTTAGTAAGTATTTTATACAATAACGTTAAACAGTTGACAGAAAGCTATTGCCGGGAAAGCAATAAAACGTATACGTTTATTAAATTTAGGGCGGATATGCCGGTTATATATATATATCACTGCCATTCAAATATTTCTCGACTCTATTATATATTTTAACGAAATTTCACGTACATACTTGTTTACTACATGTGAGGCTAATTATTATTCTTGTCTTAAAAACAACGTGAAAAAATATTTCTCATTTAAAATAAGGAAACAAAGGATTTTGCAAGAAAAAAGTTTTAGTTGAAGATATTTCCTTATAAAAGATGTGTCCATTGGGAAAAGGGAACTACGAGGAAGAAATCACACGTCATTCTATTAAATTTAATTAAATTTATACAGACATAAAACATAAAACATATTATAGCTGGTTTTGTGAATTAATTTCTCACATTAAGTTTTAAATTTATTAAAAAATTACCACAGTCAGGCCACCCATATCAAATTATGTGCCCCGGTACCAAATTCACTGGCGGGCCCCCGCGCTCAATAATTGATGAGCGGGGGGGAGAAATTTGAACAAAATTTGTTTGTCAAGATCTCTAGCAGACCCCCGCTACGGGCTCCTCGGAAGCCAACGGGCCCCTGCGCTTGGGGAAAAATTTGTCAAGATCTCTGGCGGGCCCCCGCTACGGGCTCCTAAACTCAATACCCAATAGCCCTCCGCCATACAGGAGGCCTGACCATAGTATTTAATTGTTATAGATTTTTATTGAATTGAAATATTTATATAATTTTGTTTCTTTGAGAATCGCCAAATGTGCACAACTGAATGCCTAGCCTAGTCTGGTTGCCACAGCCAGAGCTGTCTAAATGGACAGACGATGAAGACGATGAAGATAGTAATATCGAAGATTCATAAGATATGAAATTAATGCAATTATCTTCAGAACATTCATTTCGTATGCTGAAATGCGAAACACTGACCTCAAATGTCCCAAAATAATATATTTTTGTGTTGTTTTACGATTTATGCATTACCCTTTGCATTGCCCTTGCATAACTTAAATTCAGGTCAACTATTTTCAATTTATAATACGAAATTCGTAATCAGCGACCTCGAAAACCCCTACGTATTTAATATTTTTATGTATTTTTGCAAAAAGCTTCATTTAAATCTCTTAAGTTTAAAGTGCTTCTGTAATAACCACATTTTTTATAAAAATACACTGAACTAATAATAAACAATGACAGTATATGGTAAATTACAGTTTCTGCAACTATAATACATTTAAATAAATAATTTTTTTTTTAAAGAAATATGTAGTTAAAAGAATATTTTAATATCCAGTTTATTTATTTTTTTTAAGCGATAAAGATACACCAGAAGTATTATCAATTTGGTATTTGGATGTATAATTTGCAATGAAAATAGCCCATTTATCCCACATCGTTCATATAAGACAAAGACAATGAACACATTTATTTGTTTTTGTATATTATAATTACGTTAGTAAAAATTGTACGCATTAACAAATGCTGACTAAAAATTATAGCCGGGAAACCATTAATAAGATGTACACATTTAGTTAAAATTAAGGCGAATGCGCCGGTTACATAGGTATCTTTGCCATTCAATATTTTTCGACTTAAATATTTTTAATGAGATATTTCACGTACATATTTGTTTACTCCATGTGAGCTTCATTATTTTTACCTCGAAAACAGTGTGAAAATTATCTTCATTTAAATTACGGAAAGAGAGTATTTTGACAAAATCTTTCAGCAGAAAATACTTTCGTTTATAATAGTCGGGGAGCCCTCCCTAGTTGTACGTGCACCCCCCACCCGATCCTTGGGGACAATGTATTTCATAAAGATTACAGTCTAAGGAACAATTTAAGACATGTCCTAAAAAAAAAACTGGCTGTACTTTCAAAATGGAGGCCATATGTTAAAAAAACTGTTGCCAATGTTGTTTTTGTCATTTAACACAAAAACTAATAAAGATGGACAAAAACTTTTTCCACAAAAAATAACGTGCATAAAATTTTCTATAATTTTGTTGCTATACAATATTTTGCAGGAGTTACCATTTTCCAGATGAAAATATGGAAAATATGAAAATTCATATATTGGTAAATCACTTAGAGCAAATAACTATGACAATTATTGTAAGGCGTGTAATATAACTATATTATTAACATAACAAAAAAATAAAATAAACTGAAAAAAATTAATAATAATAATATTGTAATTTGCAGACATTTATCTCGAAAACGGTAACAATGATATCTAGATAACGGTAACTCCTATCCAAATATTGCATAGGAACAAAATTAATTTTTATAGAAAATTTTATGCACTTTGTTTTTTGTGCAGAAATTTCTCCATTTTTTTAGTTTTTGTGTTAAATGACGAAAACAATATTTGCATTTTTTTAAAAAACTTACGCCATTTTGAAAGTACAGCCAGTTTTTTTTTAGGACATGTCTTAAATTGTTCCTTAGACTTTAATCTTTATGAAAAATATTGTCCCCAAGGATTGGGGGTGCACGGACTGTTAGGGTGGGCTCCTTACGTTTTATATTGAATTTTATATTTTATTTTAAGAGCCGAATCATTTATCTGGAAAATGGTAACTCCTATCCAAATATTGTATAGGAACAAAATTGTAGAAAATTTTATGCATCTTTTTTATTTTTTGTGTTAAATGACAAAAACCATATTTGCAAATTTTTTTTTAAGCGGACGCCATTTTGAAAGTACAGCCAATTTTTTTTTTTAGGACATGTCTTAAATTGTTCCTTAGGCTTTAATCTTTATGAAAAACATTGGCCCCAAGAATCGGGAGGGGGGGTGCACCGACACTTTGGGCGGGCTCCCGTAGTATACAAGACGTTTCGATCTAGGGAACCTATTCTAAGAGACCAACCTTTTCCTTTTAAGACAGACTCTAAATATGAAATTTATTTTATAAATCTATGAAAACGAAAACACTAGGAAGAAATAACTCGTTAATTTATTAAATATAATTACATTTATACATATATAAATGTTTTGTTAAAGCTGCAGGGAAACCAACCAGGTAAAGTTAACCTCGTTACTACCTACAGTCATAGAATATTTGAACTTTCAGGTTCAGCTATGAATGGATAATATTATATGTCACCGGAAATCTGGGACTAAAAAAAATCGAGATAATTTGACACTAAATAAATATGATGAATAGCCGCTTGATCCGGAAAATAGGGAACTTGCCCATTTTTTAAATTTCATTAAAGTGTGTGTTTATGCATAAAAACACTCTACACCGAAAATCAGCTCTTAAATCACAGTACTTACTTTGCACTCCTAGTGAAAACGTCTAACCACCTACGGTGGCCCATCTCTATAGGGGGTGAATTTTTTTTGCGTATTTTTTAAGTCTCACCCCACGAAAATATACTATTACACTAGGAATAATTTATGTCAAAGTTTCAGATAATTCGGTGAACGGTAACCCGTGCCGCTTTCAGGTAGAAATTTGTAGATAAGATTTTATTACGGTAACCCATGCCGCATTCAGGTAGAAATTTGTAGATAAGATTTTATTACGGTAATACACTTAAATTTTACTTAAAATACAAATATCTACCTCTTTTCTCATAATGTTTTATTGGTGTAATTATTTCCTAGAAATTATTTGTTTTGGAAGTTTGGAAATATAATGCACCTACGGTAGGTTTTTATGTCAGTTTGCAATTGTGTTTTACAGTGGTGACATTATAAGTTCTAGCATACGTTCCTTTTTGAAAAAACATTTAACGATGGCTGATGTTAGATCCTTACGAAATTTACTTAGTTGGACACTATTCGTCACAAATCATTGGCAATAAATTGCCGTCTAATAGACAAGTATTACAAGTGCTCTTTTATAACATTCGTGAAGTGAAGCTAAGTGTACATGAAAGTACTAAATTAACAATAAAAGAGATGTCAGTTTTTTGGGATAAAGCTCGCATTCCGACACGTCAGGATTTTCATTGTGTTAAACAACTAGATAAACTTTATGCAGAGTGGAGGAACTTACAAAAATCGGCTAAAAGGGCCAGTGCGGGAGGTAAAGAAAAAAATTTCGTTGAAAAATTGGACGATCTCCTTGACATTTCTCATGCAAATGCATTGGAGTTGATGAAAATAGATGAAGATAAGCAGTTTTTAATTAACCAAAGAAAAAAGGGACGTCCTGGATTTATGCATGGTATTGATTACCAACTTGCTTCTCAAGAAAAATCAGCTGAGGAGAAATTACAGAAATTATCCGAACGAATGCAACGAAGTCAACAAGAAAAAGCTAGATTAGAGGAAACAGTCACCTGTCCATCATCAAGTAGTAATTCAGCCGACTCCAACGAAAATGAAGATGAAATAATCGAAGCCCAAGAAGAGTTGTTACAAGACCAGCCTGGCCCGTCACAGCCAAAAAAGAGGAGATTGTATGGAACATGTAACATCATCACACCAAAAATAGCCGCTGCATTTGATGCTTGCAAAATAAGCGACAGGTATGGAGTCCATATTTTGACGGCAGTAGCAGAAGCACTAGGACAGGTCACCACATCTTTGTCCATCAGCAGAACCACACTTCAGCGCTCTAGACAACGCATCCGCGAAGAAAGAGCTGAAATATTAAAAACTGCCTTCGGTAATTCTGAATTGCCGGCCCCAGTCATCCATTGGGATGGAAAAATTTTACCTTCTCTCACTGGAATGGGAAATATCGATAGACTTGCTATCTTAGTTACTAGTGGAGATATTGAACAACTACTTGGAGTACCAGCTTTGCCCAATTCAACTGGAAGAGAACAGACTGAAGCAGTTTATGATGTGCTTTGTGAATGGAATTTGGACGAAAAGGTAATAGCTTTGTGTTGTGATACAACAGCATCAAATATGGGTTATATAAATGGGGCAGCCACACTATTGCAACAAAAATTAGAAAGAGATATTCTTTATTTTCCTTGTAGACATCATATTTTTGAAGTGGTTTTGAGAAGTGTGTTTGACACAAAAATGCCTTCCTCATCTGGTCCAAATGTGCCACTATTTAAACGTTTTAGGGAATTTTGCCCTAAAATAGATCAAAATAAACTAAAAACTGGATTTCAGGTATCAAAAATTAAACACATTTTACAACCAGTTAAAGCCGAAATTGTAAAGTTTCTAAATGCAGCTTTAACTTTGCAACAGCCTCGTGATGATTATAAAGAATTTTTAATGCTTTCTAAACTTTTTGTTGAAGAAGAGCCCACTCACACGACATTCTATCAACCAGGGGCATTTCATCATGCACGTTGGATGGCCAAAGCCATTTACTGTCTAAAAATATTTTTTTTCCAAGATCAGTTCCAACTAACTAAAAAAGAAAAAATAGGTATTGAAGATATATGTCTCTTTATTGTAAAGGTTTATGTAAAGGCCTGGTTTACAGCGTCATTTGCTAGTAAAGCACCGCTTCATGACTTAGTAAAGAACTCATTAATTATCAAAATATTGACAAAGAAATATCTCAAGCCGCAAGTAGGAAAATAGTGAACCATTTGTGGTACCTTAATTCAGTAAATGTTGGCTTATCTTTCTTTGATGACGATATTTCAGTTACCACTAAAAGAGAAATGGTTAAAGCTTTGAATAGGAAAGCACCAAATCAAGAGGGTATTAAACGACTTATGATTAGTAACATTACTGACGTTGAAAACAAGGAAATTCAGGACTTCATATGCGAGAACACTAAACAGTTTTTTCAAAAATTAGGTTTGTCTATGGAATTTTTGGAAAATGATCCAACAACATGGAGGGAAAATGAAAGTTATACCCGATGTTTCAATATTGTAAACAAAATTAAAGTTGTAAATGATGCCGCTGAGAGAGGAATCAAGCTTATTACTGACTATAATGACATTTTAACAAAAAATGAAGACCAAAAACAGTTTTTACTCCAAGTTGTAAATGATTATAAATCACAGTTTCCAAATGTAAAAAAAAACCCTGTCGCATGCTTTGGCCTAGTGCAAAAAATATTGTTTTTATTACTATATGTCTTGTAGATTTAGGATAATATTTGGTACTATGTATGAAAAAAACGTTTCATAATAAAATACACAAAGGTAAAACGAGAGTTTTATTTCAAAAACTTCTAGTCTAGTTTTCTTAGACTACGAATTTACAGTAGTATGACACATGTCATAGTCACAACAGATAATGTCTTTGATATTTGTATGACTTGATTAGTCATTCTAAAGATAAATGTTGCTGATTAAAAAAAAAAACAATGCATCAACCAAAGAATGTAAATAATTCCATTTACTTTTATTATTGCATAATAATGCATTCTGCGGCACCCCTTGCCTTCAATTTGCCTCAATAATATTTTGAGGGGACTGTTTCTTCTTCAAATGGAACCATTTGCAGGGGTGAGAAATAAAAAATTTCGATTTCGAAAAAGATGGGCCACCCTAAGCCACACCGATTCTACTTTGGCTTTGAGGCAGAGAGCAATACCTCCTGACAGTCCTGACCTAACTGTCTTGTTCGATTTTATGTGTTTTTCACCCAGTGTTTATTAATTACTGTTAGATATTATGTGTGATATTGAGAAAATGTATTATAAAGGAGGAACTGTTTGTGTTTTTCGTGGATGTTTCTCAAAGATTGGTGAAAATACGAGTCGGCAAGCGGCAGGCTGCTCGAACGGTCATTTGATTTGCATTGTGTTGTATATTCACGTCTGCTATTCGGCGTATTTTGTGGATTTTGTTTGGTTTATGATTCTGTTTTGTTTTGTGAAATGGAAAATATTTATAAACATTGTACGGGGGTGGACCACATTAGATGGGATTTGGAGTTTTCTCTAAAACTATGACATAAACCGCGATCGTCCATCTTTTTCGACTACCGAGCTACAGAGTGTTTTTGGATGACCTCTATATCTCAATTATCAAGTGTCGAGTAGAAAATCGAGTAACACATTCTTAAGGCATTTTTTTTTAGTAGAACCATTGCTGATAAGATACATGCCCGGTTTTCGAGATATAGACAATAACTTGTGTTTTTTTTAAATGGAACACCCTGTAAATTATTTCATTATTCGATCACAAATTAAATTAGCTATTCAACGATATATTATGTCATATTAATCTCTAGAAAAAGTGGTTAATTTCGGAAAAATTTAATATATTTTTTAGAGAAAACCTCAAATCTCATCTATTTTGGTCCGCCCTGTAAATACAAATAGAGGAAAAACGATAATTTCTTGTATTTTGATTGATATTACACAAATATTTAAGAGTACCTTTTTTGCAGCCCTTTCAATGTTCTGCAAAAATATTCAAGTATTCCGTAATTTTACAGGGTGATTAAAAAATTACAACCAGTTGAATATTAATTATTATGAAAAAAATTGAGAAACAGAATATATTTGATTGTTATCAAGTTTACAAAGAGTACTTATAGAAATACAGCTCCCATCAAAATTTGAAAATTTTGTCTTCTATATAACGGAAGTTATTGGAAATAGTTTTCTTTCTATCTCACTTTAAGAGGATGTACTTCCTCAGGGATGCATTTTTGGACTAAGGTAAGTTGAGTTATATGGGCCCAATATGAACTCAGGAATCACAGGTTCCCGTCCGGGAACTCAATTCTGGGACAACCTGTATACTAATACAACTGTTAAAACAGAAAATAAAATTTGTATTCGCGTGTGAAGATAAAAATCGCCTACCAAAATGGCTAAAAGCGCGCAGAAGAAATATAGGGGATATTTCTGAAAAGAACAATGGCATTTGTGTATGTGATGATCATTTTGATTTAAGTATATTAAGCATAGTCATGATACCAAGATTTGAGTTTTTAGATAGGCTGCAGAAGCTTATTTCATTTTAATATCGAATAAAGAATACTGAAGATGTTCTTCTAACGAATACGTATCTGGCTATGGGCTTTTACACGGCGTAGTATTTAATGTTTAGGTTAGGTTGGGTGTTCACCAGGGTTGCCAATCTGCGGGGAATTCCCCAAACTACGGGGAATTTGAAGCTCATTGGGGAATATGTGGGGAGAGCCGTTGTGGGGGGAAAATGCGGGGATTTTCAAATAAATACCATCAACTCAAGGCAAGACATATGCGCGTTTGTCGAGGAAAAATATATACATATATATATATACCTTATATGATACGGTGATTGGGCAGCGGCAGCATCGAATCGCGCGTGAGTCCTTGCCTTGTGTGCCTGGGTGTAGGCGTGAGCCGTGCCGTGACTGCGAATGCGTATGCCCTTGACAGCTTAATTTTACAGTTGCAGTGTTGCGAGATGCTCGTTGCTCGTATTTCTTACTCTTCTTAGCAGTCTTAACCGAGTTATGATATGATAATATAATATGACAAGAAAAGATTTATGTAGCATATGCATGAAACAAATCGGAACTTGTAGTTGTGATTCAAACTAATTATTTTTGTATCATTCGTTTCAATTAGGAGGACTTTTAGTGTAAAAGTGAACCTATTGTACTTAGTTTTAAATAAGAAATAACTCTTTTTTTTATATTTTTTTTAATAAACATTGTACTATGTCTGCTTTTTATTTGATTTCTCTTTTATTATTTGTGGGGAAAACTGTGGGGAATAGGTTACTAAAATTCCCCGACTTTGGGGAATCTTAGCAACGTCTGTGGGTATTTTCGAACGCAGCCATTGGCAACCCTGGTGTTCACTGCTAGTTGTTTCTGACAAAACTAAAACGCAAATGCGCGTGCGGAATTGTCAAAATCAAAGTAGAATCGGTGTCACTAGACGCCACTCGCTCGTTCAGATGTCACGTTTTAAGAGTAGGTAAAAGTAAGCAGTTTTTAATCGCTCATATTTCCGGAAGAGATTTCTTTTTTAAATTTTTGTTGTCTATATGGAGTTTTTAATAAGGTTAGTTTACGATTTTGAGTGTTTTGATTAAATTTTATTTTTGTGCAACTTCCCTATTTAATAATAATGATTTTCTTGTGTATGTAAAAAGGAATGTAGAGTAGCTTGCGGTTGTAGAAAAGTTGGGTTATATTTTTCACCAGCTTGTTATGGTTGCCACAGTCAGGTCTGCCTACATGGCTCTCATTAACAGATTGATGAAGACAATGAAGATAGTAATACCGAATGTTCATAGGATACTAAATCATTTTAATTAACTTTTCAACATTAATTTCGTGCATCGAAATGTGTAATCATCGACGTCAAAAACGCCAAAGTAAAATATTTTTTGCACGCTCAGGTAATTTAACACCTCTACTGAATTGATTAAGACATTTGTAAGTGACGTTTACAAATTAGCGATCGGTAAGTAATTGCTTACCGATCGGGAGGCGCTAAGTAAACTAATAAATATAAAAAAATTTAAAAATCAAGTTTTATTAGAGACAAAATTAAAATTACAATTTGAACATTTATTAAAATTTATTGGAGCAATAAAATTCGAGTTTAAAACAACGTTCTCTTCTGAATCATAACTTACAAGAATCTTAAGTTGCGACAAAAATCTTATCTTCGAGAAATGTTTAATGACAGCAGATGTCACTTGACGATAAATATTCGGTCTCATAGTAACCAAAGCGAAAACTTTTTCGTGTACGACTTGTTTATTATACTCTTCGCAAATACGAAAACGAAGAGTATATTGTATTTGATCGGCAGATTTCTAAATCCGTAAATATCGCTCACAGACAAAAAATTTTCATATCATTGTGTTAGTGAACGAATTCTGAACAACTTTCAAAATGTCCGTCTGTCCGTCCGTCCGTCCGTCACGTTTCTTGTAAGCACGATAACTCAAGAAAGAAAAGTCCGATTGTACTAAAATTTAGAAAGTAAGTTGTTGTTGGCTAGAGGAAGAACCCTATTGTTTTTTAACAAAATCGATCGGTAAATAAAAATGTTATTAATTATTTAAATTTGAAATTTTTTTTTTGATTTTTATGTTTTTGTAATTGAATAGAAGTCTGGTGAAATGATATTTCATTTTAATATCTAAATATTTATATATTTTACAAATATACATTTCATAATGTAATATACAACCGTGAAAATATGATTTTAGCTCGTGTCTTATAATGTAAAAATTTACATTTTTTTACGTGTAAGGTGGTGGTGTATTTCTTACGCTTTGACTCGGAATTCAAAGGTCCCGGGTTCGAAACCCAAATGGAGTTTGTATTAGTTTTTTAAAATTTTTACTTCATTTTACACTGAGTCTTTTATCAACTAAGTTCGTACTATAAAATTAAAAATGTCTAAAACTAACATTATTTAAAAAAAAACTGCGAAGAGTATTCTATAGAATGTGTAACAATTACATAAAAAGTTCAGTAAACAGACGAAGAGTACGTTTTTAGCTTGTTTTATATGATTTTAAAATATTAAATTTTTTCATTTTAATTAAATTTATTCAATATTTGAGCGTGCAAAAAAAGTCATAAGCAATGCGGTCATTAAGTGTTTTACTGGTTTCAGATGTTTTGGATATCGAGACGAAGTCGAAACATATCCTTAACCAGTAAAGAACACTTACTGGTCTTAATACTTAATATACTATTTACGTACTATTTTACGATTTATGCATTATTTTTAAAGGACCCCGCATTTGACCTTATGTAAAAGTGGTTTCAGTCAAATGTCATAAAACTGGAGTATGTTGTATTTTAAACCATGCTGATAAGAAGTCTCAATGGGCCCAACCTACTAAAGTTAACGGTTTCTAAGATACTTAAGTATACAGTTTCAAATATGCAGCTGGCAAGGGCAGCATGCTTATAGTCGATGATATTCCTGTGATAGCCTAGTATGGGCTTGAGGTTTAAGGCATTTTCCTAATGAGGATAAAGAGAAAATTCAAATTCTAATTCGTTTTAGGGAGAATATAAATCTTTCTTCGGCTGAATATAATAACGATTCTCGGATATTCTTGAATTGTAATCATCCTGCTGACGGTGAAATTGTGGCCTTGCAACACGATGAAGACTCTACTTTACCTAAATGTTTTAAAACAAACTTCTAGCAGTATATGCATGGCATGTAATGCTGCTTAAATCCACAAACATGTATAAAAATTATATACTTGGTGGAAAGATGCTGCCCTCGCCAGCTGCATTTATACTTAAATATTTTGGAAACTCTTAACTTTAGGGGGTTGGACCCATCGAGAGTTTTAATCAGCTTGGTTGGAAGTACAATATACTCGTTTTATGACAATTGACTGAAACTACATTTACATAAGGTCAGATGCGGGGTGCTTTAGGTCAGCCATTTTGAGCCGCCATTTCAAGTTTTGAATTTATAATGTGAAAGTCGTAATGAGCGACCTCGAAAACCCCAAGGTATTTAGTATCTTTAAGCATTTTTGCATGATTTTCAAGTTTAGGCCAGCCATTTTGAACTTAGAAATTCCCCCACACAGCACAATCGGGATATGGGATGACAAATTGACGTACCTGGATATCACAGTACGTAAAATAAATAGAGAAACGGATGTACCTTTTAGGATATCCTATTTTAGGACGTCCTCAAGACAGCCTATTTTAGTACGTCCCAGGATATCCTTTTATGGATGTCGATGGGCTATCCTGAATAGGTTCCATTTTGGCGTTAACTATGTCGACTAACATTGGGATTAAGAACGGACATCCGATGAAGAGCCTTAAATCTCCTTAAGATGTACCCTAATATTAGGTCTGTAATATATAAAAACTAGTGGAAGCATTATACTCTTCGCCGATTTACCGAGCTTTTTATATAATTGTTACACATTCTATAGGATACTCTTCGCATTTTTCTTGTAAAAAATGTTAGTTTTCGGACATTCTAAATTTTGTGATACCAACTTTGTTGTGAAAAAAAATATATGAAAAAAAAAATCACAATGTGAGGGATCGAACCCGGGAGCCTTGGATTACGAGACGAAACTTTTGCCGCTACACCACCATTTCTTATTACTAAAATTGTTAACGAGTGTAATATATACTATTAGTAAATTTATTGTGATTATTAGGAAACACATTAGTAAAATGTATAAAAAAAAATAGTGAGGAAATAACATTTCGCAAGATTTCTATTTATTACAAACCATAAAAAAATGTAAAAAATATCATTAATTTTAAATTACTAATAACTTTTTTATTTACCAATCTATTTTATTAAAAAACAATAGGGTTCTTCCTCTAGCTAACACTAACTTACTCTCCAAATTTCAATACAATCGGATTTTTCTTTCTTGAGTTATCGTGCTTACAAGAAACGTGACGGGCATTTTGAAAGATGTTCAGAATTCGTTCATTAACATAACGATATAAAATTTTTTTCTCTACGGGCGATATTTACTGATTTAGAAATGTGCCGATCAAATGCAATATACTCTTCGTTTTTGCGAAGAGTATAATAAAGCGCCATTTTTACCAAGCACACAGCAACCATGCTTTATTAATTTTTATTTTCTCAAATATTTAAATAATAATTATTGTTAGTGGGTGTATGAAATATTTTAAAGTTGTATCTTTGTGTTTTATATCTTTAGTTCAGCTTTATTTGAGTGCCTTCATTCTGGACTATAAAAAATTAGTACATGTATGTATAAAAATATAACATAATCTATTAAACTTCATGTTATGAAAAACTTATCTGATTATGATTGAATATTTAATTAGTTATTAATGTCGTGTTCGAAACCACGAAAATTTAATACGATTTTTTATACTTTCAGAATGCCAAAGGAAGCTAAAAGAATGAGGATTTATACACATTCCCGTATTTTACAATCACTGAGAAACCTACAAAATAAAATATTAATTTGGCTCAAGAATTGAATATCGAAATCAGCTTGGAGAGAAAATGTGAATCACGTGAAAGTATTGTCATATCTGACAATAAACCTGATGAAATTGAATTTGAGAATGACGACAAATAATGTGCCTACTTAGTTAATAATTTTAAGACCATCTAGCAACTAAATGTGAATGAAAATAAGTAAATAAATATTGTGCTTTAAGATAATTATTTGAAAGTTTTATTACACTTTTAAACGAAAGATATGATACGATATCAGGCCGAACACAGGTGGACAGACTACATAAAAAAAATACAATCTTTTATCTTGAAAATCTATATGCCAGAGTATATTTAATGAATTTTAATTTATAATTCGGTAAATTATTATTATTATTTACCGAGTGCTGTATCCTTCAATAATTTCTATTATTTTTATCTTGCCCATTTTTCATATATTTTTTTAATAATAGTGGTTCAAATAATAATAACTACGTTTATTTTAGCTGCACTCATGAATGAGTATATTATGGAAAACGAAGCAGAGAAGCTGTTAAAAGATTATCCGAGAAGTGCAAAAGAGAAGAGCGATGCAAAGAAGAGAATAGAGAAGTAGGAGCGCGTTACATCCTAAAAATTCATGTTTGGCTATTATTAAATTTGCAAAAGAAATATAGATATTTATTTTACATTTTTCTAAGAAGTTTGCTTTTTACCATTACAAATGTTTTTAAATATTGAATGTGTTTAGCTTATTTCTATTATTAAAATATTATTATTATTTAAGTAGCACTTAATTCCATACATACAAAATATTTCGGTTTTTTTTTTATAAAATTGTAGTGTCTTTGACAATGGTTAATAAACCGAATCATAAGAAAATAATATTTTATTTTTTAACTGACCATAAATCCAAGAGATTACATATAAGTTATAAGGAAAAATAGGCAAGTGCAAATTTTTACAATTCAATTTGGGATCCTTTGCTACATATTTTCTTAATAAAGTCTCCAAAATAATGCAATTATCCAGTATTTTACTCGAAAATAACCTCTACGTTCCTGTAACATAAAAGTCACAGGCATAGAGGTTATTTTCCAGTAAAATGCTAGATAATTGTATTATTTTGTTGATTTTACGGACATTGTTTAGAAGAAAATACAGAAAAAACAGAAAAATTAAGTTGCCCGAGGATATCTATTTGCAGTCCATAGGATATCCTGGGACATTTCACTATGTAGTTTGTACAACCTATTCGTAATACTTAGGACATCCCGAAATATCCCAGGATGTCCTGGTACATCCTTAGTACAAGCACCCGTACATCCTTCAGGACGTTCCTCGTACTACTTTTATCTGATATCGAGTTGTGACATTGGGATGACCAAAAGAGTGCCGAAAAGCATACAAACTGGGATATTAGGATGTCCATAAGTCCAAATACTAAATGGGATTTGCCACAGTAGGTCCCTCGGACAGTCTTGTGTTGTGGGGGATAATATCAAAATCGCAGTCAGTGGTCCCGAAAACCCCTGTATGATTTTTTTCATAATATCACTTAAATTATTTGAGTAACACGTTTACAAAATATTTTTTTATGAAGTAATTGATTTATTTGTTTTTTTTTAAATAATTTTGATTTGAACACTATTTTAATAGGTAAACTTTTAAATTTGTCATTTTCAGAGTACGTCGCAAAATGTTTCATTCAAATCCCTTCAGTTCAAAATACCTACTTCAGTAATAACGCACCTTTTCATTTAAATGCACTGGACTAATAATATTAAGAATACAGTTTCTTCAACCGTAATATATTTCAATATATAAATATTTTATTAAGAAATAGTTAAATAAAATTCTAATATACATGTTATTTAATTTGTTTAAATGGTGGAAATGTACGAGAGGTATTAGCGAGTTAATATTTTCAATGAAAATAGCCCAATTGTCCCACACAGTTCATATAAAACCAAAGTACCGAACAAATTCATTTGTTTTTGTGTATTATTATTACGTTAGTAAAGATTTTATGTATTAAAGTTTAAATACTGACATAAAACTGTTGCCGGGAAAGCACCAAAACCTACACGTTTATTAAAATTAAGGCGGATGCGCCGATTATATAGGCACCGTTGCCATTCAAATATGTTTTTTTCGACTCTAATCAGATATTTTTAACGAGAAATTGCACGTACATTGTTTACTCCGTGTGAGCTTCATTATTTTATCTCGAAAACAGCGTGAAAATTATTTTCATTTAAATTACGAAAACAAAGGATTTTGCAAGAAAAAAATGTTTCGGTTGAAAATACTTCCTTATAAAAGGTGTTTCGATCTAGGGAACCTACTCTAAGGGACCAACCTATTTTCTACTTTCGGGACAGATTCTAAATAAACTACATAAAGCAATAACGATAAATAGAGGAGCGGTTACCTGATAATCTAAGTAATTCCCGTAGCCCATATGGTTGCAGGGACATGGGCAGTTCTGGATGTGATGCCGCAGTTCCGGATCCAGCACCCACGGGTCCGGTTCGGTCCCGTGGCCCCTGTTGACCATCGGGCCCTTGCATCACGGCTGCATTGATCACCTCGTGCTACCTGCACTGACTGTCGAGTGCCTGGAGATGCTGTCCTCCGTTACCATGACAGCGGCGCGCGCTGCGCCGCACGTGATCTGCCAAAACGGCTTCACTCACGCGTACGTATTGTGGTCAGGTGTTAAAGCTGCCAATACCACCGACTTTTCAATTACCATTCATGCGGACAATTAATTCTATGATCAGCTAAAAAGCTTCAAACGGCTCGGTTTTAGTGATGTAATCGAGCGTTGAAAAAAGAAACTGAGCGCGTTGTTTGTATCTTCATTCGAGTGGAGAAACATACCAGTTGAATTTACATAAAAAGGGTTTATTGTGCACGATATAAATAGACCGGGTGTATGAAGCGATGTTCATAAATACTTTATGGCTGTCGATTGTGATGGAAAATTGCTTTTGCCAGTGAATAGCATCTTTTCGCAACATCTTTCAAGGCAGAGTCGGTGTGCCCGCGAGCGTCGGTCGATAGAGTTGCATTGATCTAAGGCGCATGATTGTACCTGTTGCCGGTGGTCCATAGGGATGCTGGATGAATACTGTTATCATTATTACATTTATTTACAGCATCATGGTAATTAGGAACTACTTAGTGTTAAGTGTGATGTGGCCAGAGATGACTAAGGACCGTCGGCCTACTCTATAGGCGATTGAGGCTTTGGCGACCTTCCAGGTAATTGGCCTCTTTAAAGTGATGCTTTTTGTGATTTGTTTTGCATAATTATTCTCTTTCAATAATATATACATTATAAGAAAATTTTATGAACCAACTGTGGATTACAATCACACAAATCTAAACAAAATATAGTATTTTGATGGGAATACTACTATTAGTGGAATGCCACTTAGGTTTTGACTTGGGAATCGTGGCAACCTGAATTTTTTTTTGAAAAAAACTTGTTTATGGTCTCATAAACATGTAAAAAAATCGACCAAAATTGGCTATGGGTTAAACTTTTAGGGAGGGGAAAGTTAAAAGATATGTTTTCGCAAATATTTTAAAAACTACGAATTTTATCGAAATGTTTTAAAATATACAACTTGAAGACTATGAAATTATCTTGAAGTCCCGTCCAATTTGGCTAAAAATTGACCGAGACATGATTGTTTATGGTTTAGTGTTTTTTCACTCGACTTCAAAAGTCAAATTTCAATGCGGTTTTTGGTGATTAACTCAAAAACTAAGGCTTTACAAAAAAATGTTGATTACAATGTTGAAAGATAATTTAATTCCCTACAATTTAGTTTTGTTATAACGCTTTGTGATAAAAATTGGCCAAGTTATGGCTATTTGTTGTTAAAAAGTGCGTTTTTATGAAACTCGAAATATATAATTTATTCGTTTGAATTGCGTTCTAACAAAGACGTTTATATAAACTTTTTTGTAGCTTTTTAAAGAAATAATCTAAATTTTTGATAAAAAAACGTGTTTTCATCTGGATTTGTAATATACAAAACCGCTGCCCAAGGAATCACTACTTCCACATCCAGATTCTCTATCCAAGTCACTCACAATGAAAAAACTTTGTATATGAAAATAATTGTTTATGGAACTTTAATAATATAATATTTGAAATCCTCTACCCCAAAAACCCATAAAACGATACCCCACATCGGTAGTGGGGTGGGGGTGATAGGGGGGTGATAGTGGGGGGTGGATGAAGTAAAAAAATATTTTGAGGTTTCAGGTTCCTGTACATACACAAAATCACTTTTTTTTTCATTCCCTTTAATAAGGGGGTGGGGGTGGTAATGGGGGTGGCTAATGCCAAAAATTTTTTTGAGACCTTAGCTTCTCTTGTATATACTAAATAACAATTTTATGGACTCTTACCTGCTTGATTGACCTATTTACCCCAAATTTACCCCAATTTACCCCCCAACCCTTCGACGGAACAAGATGAAAATATAATCTAGTTCCAGATCTCGTTAAAGTACATATGTGTACCAAATTTCAAGTCAATATCTTAAACGGTTCCAGAGTAAACGTGCGCACAAAAAAAAGTTACAGACAGACCGACAGACCGACAGACAGACCGACAGACCGACAGACAGACAGACAGAAATTTTTTTTTTCGCTCAAAGTTAAAATCTCGACTTTTTATGACATTTTAAGCCTATTTGGGCAATAAATTTTTAAAAATTTTTTTGTCGTTACTATACTTCCACTGGACGTGGAAGTAATTATCTTTAAACAAACAAAATATTACAAATCTCTGTTGAGAAATAAATCCTATTTAACTAAGTCTTTGAAATGGGACCAACCGCGTTCACTTGCTCTAATTAAATTCCTTTCTATGGCCACTTTAATCTGATTGCAGTATAGAAAAAAAAAAACACAAATTTTATGCTAAATTTATGCTATTTTTTATGCTCAAAAAATATTTTTAAGGCTTACGAAGAAAAAGTGAATTTAGTAAGTTCTTGAAGTATACTGCTAGAACTAATTGATCACAGAGGAATTTTCTTTTTACCGTTTAGCTTTCTTTGCTACACATGTTTAAAAATCACTCAAATTTGGATAATTCTGAATTTTTCGAAAATATCTTGAAAAATATGTGTGTTCAGAATTTAAATTATAACCTTAATTGACGCTAATAAAATTATCTTAAATTTCCTCCTTGACGTATTGATCTGATGTTTCTTGACAAAATTGTACCTATTTAAAGTTAGACAAAAAACAAAAATAGGCCATTTTTAACCATTAATGTATAATTTCTTTCAATCTAGATATAAAACAAATGGAGGTAATTGGTGCAACTTTGATCCCAAAAAAGCTTCTTGATTTGTTTTATTTGACTCAAAATTACCCGAGCCATGTCAGAAATACTGAGTGCACTTTTAAGCACGATAAACCACGGCTTGAGTCAAACTCACACGAGCCCACAGCAAACTCGATTAATATGAAAATGGAAGGATCTGTGTAAAAAAATACCTATTGCAAAACTTGAAGCATATTTAATGTTGTTATTTTTTCTGTTTCAAAGTAAAAGGCCCCTGAAAATTGTACGCGGTAGAAAATTTTTTAAATTAAAAATTCGGATTCAGCACACAAAAATACTTAAGGCATGATAGGCTTAGTCCTTGAAACAGAATTTTTTTGTAGACCTGTGCACAGATCTACAAAAAAAATCTACCTTGTAGATTTCGAATAAATCCCAGTTTTTATCTTCAAAATACGGTTTTTTAATAATAAAAACAGGGATTTTCTCGAAATCTACGCGGTAGAAAACTTTTTTAATTGAAAATTCGGATTCAGCACACAAAAATCCTAATGATAGGTTTAGTCTTTGGAGCAGAATTTTTTTTGTAGATCTGTGTAATTTGCCATTTATAATTTTTTATGATTCTATTATTTTGTTGGGGGCTGAATTAATTTTGTAATTATAGTATTTTAGTTTAGCTTCCGTGAAAATGAAGCATAATTGTAGAATTTCATTCATGCTTTTTTAAAATCTCGTATACATATTGTAATTTTATAATAAATGTTTTTTATTTAAAATACACAAAATTAAAAAACCCAACGATATTTTAACTTTATTAATTGAATGTTTATAATTACTTAACTTTCGCACAATGTTTTTCCAAATTTAACAAATATTGCATGATTTTGGTCTTTGATCGTCATTTTGAAGTCGCCATTTCTTTTATTATTTTTTTAAACACTAAATTCGTAACACAGGCCCACAAAAAAGAAAAGTTGTCTGCGCCGGGGTATTGACCATACCCATCCCTTGTATTTTGACCCGCTGAACACGAATCTGACCTTAATTTTTCCCCTATACATTAGGTTTTTTTTTAAAGCAAAATAGTCTAATATTTATATATTCATTTGCTGTTAAAAGAAAAACCTGACGTGCTGGGGAAAAACTAAGATCAGATTCGTGTTCAGCGGCTCAAAATACAAGGGATAGGTGTGGTCAGTACCCCCGCACAGATGACTTTTTTTGTGTGGGATTGTGCCACATTGAGTGTGGCACAGTGGCAACAAGAAAAAGTGGTCTGCGCGGGGGTACTGACCACACCTATCCCTTGTTGTGTGTATTTTGAACCGCTGAATACGAATCTGACCTTAGTTTTCCCCAACACGTCCGTTTTTTTTTTAACAGCAAAAAAAGTCTGTTGAATCGTACTATTTATATATTTATTTGCTGTTAAAAAAAACCTGACGTCCTGGGGAAAAACTAAGGTCAGATTCGTGTTCAGCGGCTCAAAATACAAGGGATAGGTATGGTCAGTACCCCAGCGCAGACAACTTTTTTTTTGTGGGCCTGTGTAATTAACGACGTTGAAAACTCCTAGGTGAATATTTTCAAACTAAAACGGAAACGGAAATTTTTTCAATTATAACATTTTTAACACAATTTTTTTATATAAAGTAGATTTTTTGGAGTTGTAGAAAACCTCATTTATGGCTATAGAAAGTCATTAAAAAGATTTTAAGCAAACACCCATTCAGATTCAATCGTTTTCCTAATAATATTTTTTTGTCCAAGTCTCCACTATATGAAGAAAGAATTTCAGTTATTAGATGTAACTAGTCTATGTAGTAATTTTTTAAACTCTGGAATTGTGGCATTGCAAGTATAAATTATGTTAAAGGTTAATTTCGTCGAGAATTTCATTTTGAGAACTACCAATTTGATGAAAATAAAACACCACACGTTCTCGCAAAATAATAAATAATGCCCAAAAAGGGTAACATTTATCGGACATATTAAAAATTTAACATTACAATAAAATGTAATCGACTCCGAAAATATCTAGGACACAAATATAAAGTTTTGATTTGTTGATATATTTTTTGCTTGTCCTTAGGCAAATGTATCACAGTTATTAACTTAAAACACTTCCTATGAATACGAGCCATATATATAATTTTCTAAAAAACTAATGGATGTAATTGTAATACAAATACTAAAAATGTCTAAGTTTCAGTTGATTAATCTAAATGTTAAATAGAAAACACGTCATTTCACTGATAATCGATATGAAATAAATTTCATTTTCGAGAGAATTATATATTTCCTAAGAAACCGAAGGTAAGATCAAAGCACATAAAGGTTGAAAGGTTAAGAGGGAGGCATCGATGATAAAATCAATCGCATTAAACGGTTTAAATCGAGAGTTTTACCTCGATACCTTGATACCTTCTTTCTAAAGTGCGAATCGTGTCATTTTTTATTTCATAAACTTATTTTAAAACTATCTGTTGTCATTCTGAATTTTTAGAAAATAACTATTTTTAAAAAGTGGCAATGAAAAATATTATCAAGTTTCAAGGAAACAGAAGAATTGTAGAGATCTCTAAAGTAGTTCTGTACAATAAAGAAACACGCACAAAATCCTTAATTATTCATACGTAGTTTCAAAAACAAGTTAGTCCACTATATAGATTTCTGATAACTTTTTTCAGTGCATAAAATACGGATATGTTAAATAAAATGTTAACTGAAATAATTTCTTTTTTATCACATTTGTCGATAAATTAGAGGTACCAATTAAATATGCAGTATTCTCTATAAACGTAAAGTACATGTGCTAAATATAAATAATAAATGCATCACAAAAACAATAAATGTTCTTTAACAATTTTAAATGCTTAGTAATATAATAGTCAGGGGCGAGCGTAGAGGCGTTTGAGTGTGATTGTATTTCGATACTCCACTGAAGCAACGTTCAGCGCGGTTAGTACTTGGATGGGAAATCTATCTTGGGAAAAACAGCGATTTCGTTCCACCTTCTAGCGGCTTGTATATCAGCGTATACGCGGAAGCTATGTAATTTCAAGGCGAGGATTACGTAGTGGATATACCATCGTTCTGAGGGGATGTAAAGCAGGCGGTCCCTTGTCTATTAAATGTTAGGCAAGTAAAAGATCCCTACTCTTCTTACGAGAAGAGGTTCGGCAAAATTTCCAGGTTGGGGATCGACGTTAAATAAAAAGATTAAAAAAACATAATAGTCTCAGAGCCAGTGAATTTTTTTGTTACTTATTTTTCCAGTCAGCGAACATCGATCGATATAGGGCTGTTCTGTTAGTGATACTAATTAACAAATTTTGAGTCTGGCAAACATTTTCCAGTGAGTTCGTGGGTGGAAAATACAAATGAGTTGAACTTATTTTTCCAGTTATGAATCTTTTAGATTTACTTAAGTAGATCATAAAATTTACTGAATAAACAATCTGGCTTATCTTCAGTTGAACGAAGTAAGTCTGGTTGAAGTGTTTCAAAAAATCTGCTGATCGGAAAACTAGATCGATTTCTTGGATACGTTACCCTTATTTTTACATGTTTGAAAATTATTATACAAATTAATATTATCATGGAATATATTTAAAAACAAGTCTGATTTTTGAAATAACCAAATGAGTCTGGCAGCATCTCGAAATTTGCAGAAATAATAAATTATGGCCCTTATTCTCACAGCCCCGAAAACTTTTCCCATGATAGTCTATAAAGAAGATATGGTCGAAACAATGTGCGTTTTCATATTTCTTTAACAAAACCTGGCATAGTTTTGGTGATTGTAAATAACAGCTAGATTTCAATACAATATATGAGAATATATTTTTTATATTACTGACTACTTACATTAACAAAATGGCGACGTTATTATATAAAATAATTAAAGTACATTGTTTCTAGCATAACTTTTTATGCTATAGAATCTGTCAAAAAATCATTTGAAAGCCTAATTAATAGTCTTTAATTTACTCGTTTTAATTTTTGATGTAAGTAACATAGTTTTTGCTTTAGCAGCTTTCTTATTAGTCTCTAGCTTGTTTTCGCTCAATGTAATAACGTTCGGGTTATTTGACGAAAACCTATTTGAAACACCTATTATTCAAGCTAAAATCAAAATTTTCTGGTCGTTATAAATTATCAATGTATATGAACAGTTGCATAGTTTGATTCTCTTTCAGTTCCAATGTTTTTTTTTTTAGTTGTCACCCCCTGAAAAAGGGTGGAATCCCCTATAAATTATCTGTTCACCGTTTTGATTAATGTAGAGAGTAGCGCGACTTATTGTTGCACGTCTAACATTCTGCAACTGTTGAGGTGTTATTTGTATAATTTCGCTTAGGCCTTGCCTTGTTGTTGGAGCAGTCGCGTAGACTCTATTTTCAAATGCGCCCAAATAAAAAATCAACTGGGGTTAAGTCAGGAGACCTTGCCGGCCATCTGACTGGACCATGAGTCCCAATCCAACGATCTGGAAACAATTCATTTAGGTAATCCCTAACGATAATAGCATTGTGTTGTCCAGCCCCGTCTTGTTGGAAGTAAACCTCGTCAATATTGGTATTGGGAATTTGAATAATCTGTGGAATTATATTTTGGAGAATATCTAGAATATCTTAGTCCAGTTAGATTTTCGTCAAATATTATTGGACCTGTGATGGTCGCCCAGTACGACTAACCAAAGACTGAAGCCAAACGGCTCCTGAAACCGCCCTTGTCTCATAATATGAAGATTTTCAATTGCCTAATGTCGATCGTTGTTCTGATTAAAGAAACCAAGGTTTGTAATTCTCGATTTGTCAGAGAACAAAATGTTTTTCATAAAATTCTCATTTCTTAGTTAGCGAAACTGTAACCAATTACAAAAGGTTATTCTTCGTTGATAACACAGCCACACACAAAATATTCTTTCTGGTCTGGGGATCAAACATTCATACACTATAGTATTTGAATCCAAATCTGCCATCAGATTTGAGCCAGCACATCTCAGTTTTGCAAAAAATGCAAAACACCTTGACTTGTAGCGCTTATTTTCATGGTTTTTGCATTTTTTGCAAAACTGAGACGTGCTGTGCTGGCTCAAATCTGATGGCAGATTTGGATTCAGCGGTTCAAAATACTATAGGATATGAAAGTCCCCAGACCAGAAAGAAATTTTTTTTATGTGACTGTGTAATCATTCTCATACAAAAAGATCGCTGCCCAAGGAATCACTGCTTCCACATCCAGATTTTCTATCCAAGTCACTCACAACGAAAAAATTTTGTATGTGAAAATAATTGCTTATGGAACTTTAATAATATAATATTTGAAATCTTCTACCCCAAAAACCCATAAAACGATACCCCACATCGGTAGTGGGGTGGGGGTGGCGATAGAGGGTGGTAGTGGGGATGGATGAAGTAAAAAAATATTTTGAGGTTTCTGGTTCTTGTACACACACTAAATCACAATTTTTTTTTCATCCCCTTTAATAATCCCCTTTAATAATGGGGTGGGGGTGGTAATGGGGGTGGCTAATGCCAATTTTTTTTTTGAGACCTTAGCTTCTCTTGTATATAGTAAATACCAATTTTATGAACTCTTACCTGCTTGATTTACCTATTTACCCCAAATTTACCCCAAATTTACCCCAATTTACCCTCCAACCCTTCGACGGAACAAGATGAAAATAATCTAGTTCTAGATCTCATTAAATTACATATGTACCAAATTTCAAGTCAATATCTCAAACGGTTCCAGAGTAAACGTGCGCACAAAAAAAAGTTACAGACAGACCGACAGACAGGCAGACCGACAGACAGACAGACCGACAGACAGAAAAATTTTTTTCACTCAAACTTAAAATCTCGACGTTTCATGACATTCTAAGCCTATTTGAACAATAAAAATTTGTCGCTACTATACTTCCAATGGATGTGGAAGTAATTGATGCAGTTGATATTTATAAGAACGATAGCCGTGTTTCATTAAGTGTTTCTGGCTGATTTTTTGGAAACTGGTAATTCATGTTCAATTTGTCTTATCAAAATAGTTGGGTCAACATGCACTAAAGCTAATACATTAATTTTCATTTCTTCATTCATAATAAATCTCTTTTCAATTTCTATATCAGGTTCAGTTCTAAACTGATGCTCCAACCGGGTGAAATAGTTTATTTCTGGATATCTCCGCCCATACAGAGTTTGTGCTATAGTTGCATTACGTTGAGTCTCTCCATAAGTAATCAACATGTCAACTTTTCCATCGCATGAATATTTTTCAGCCATTTTATATTAATTTAATGTCAATAATTCAATTGTTGCGAATATCTGTCATTTTCACGACTATCTGCAATTTTGAATTTAAATGTAGATAGGTGGTACCTTATTCAAATTATAGACCAGGCTAGATAAGGGTCGGACAACAACATAATTCGTTACAGCAAACTGATAGTGGAATATTGTAGAACATATCATAACTAATGAAGGAAAAATAATCCGAACCACCTGCGATTATCTGGGGGGACATGGGGTGGGCTTTTAGGGGGAAAAACGGTTTTTTACGATTTCTATCGAAAAAAGTTAAATACAAAAGTTGTAAGTAATAAAGAGATCTACAACTTTTGTGCAGAGCATTTTTATCCTAACCTCAAAATTTTTCGAGATACGCAAAAAACCCTTTTTTCGGTTTTTTATTTCTTTCTTCCACAAAAATAATTCGATATAGCTCAAACTTGGTGAAAGTATACCTTTTGGTGTCCCACATAAGCACTATTTTTTTTGGAGCAGAATATTTAGCTGCTGTCGTTTAATAAAATTAAAAAAAAAAAGTGAAATTTTCAACTGCGATTCCTCATAAAGGTACATGTCCGGTAGGGTTCGGACAGGGCTCATTTTTTTGTTTTTACTTCTACTTTCAATGAATAAAAAGATATATATACTGCAATGGAAAAAATTGCCGGAAAATCGAAAATTCCGAAGAAATGCCTTTTTTCGTTGTATGTTTTATAATTATTGTCAAAAATTTGTTATTATTTATTAAAATTAATATAATTTTAACAATAAGTAAAATAATTAATAATTAATTACATTCCTCAAAACCACGTTTGAATTATTAAACAAACAAAAAAGTATGATCTTGATTTCTATGCCTTCTATTGTAACGGTATTGGTAAGGCGTATAAATGGCCACATTTTTATTTATTTGATAATCTAAATTTATTTACTTTTAATTTTGATTGTTAATAACTTTTAAATTGTAAAAATTGGTAAAAATTGCTTTATTAATTTTAATTATTAAACATAATATAAATAATTTTTTGTAAAAATAATAAATGTACTTTTTAATACATGATTTTAATATATTTACATTTTGTAGTAAACATACAATTAATAATAATAATAATAATAATAATAATAAGGGCACACGAATCTGGCATCTACAGTCACTAACCCTGCGGGAGGCGGAGAGTGGCTGTGGATAATTCGCTGGCGCTTCTCCCGTGAGTATGTCGGAGACACGGGAGAACTGTCCACCATCGCGCACGCGAAAAAAATAATAATAATAATCAATAAAAATAATTATAATAATAATAAAATGGCTTTATCTAGGAATAAAATTACAGCATATTCCTAAACATTTATATATTTAAATTTTAATTGTTTGGGAGATAATTTTAGAACCGCAACATCTTTCCATTATTTTTATTAGCTGTCAAATATTTGCCCCATCACATCAGGTGTGCCGCAAGGATCGGTTTTAGGATCCCTTATGTTCTTAATCTATACTGCCGATATTATCCAACATATCAATTATGGTAAAGTTCAATGTTATGCTGATGATACTCAATTGTTTTATAAATTTCCTTCTGAAAACACAATAAATATTTGTAATTATGCTAATCAAAACAGTCTTAAACTAAATGCCACCAAAAGTGCAGTATTGTGCTTTACTTATAATAAAACACGGGAATACACGAAGGCAAATCTAAATATCACTATCAATGGGCAATACTTGCCCATTCTAAATGAAGCAAAAAATGTATGTCTTATTTTTGACTATAAGATGCGTTTCACGGAGCATGTGGCAGTTTTATTAAAAAAAGCATATTACGCATTGAAAATGTTATATTCTAATATAAGTATTTTAAATTTCGCAAAACGATAAAACCTCATTTCCTCTGTCTCCAAATTTTATAAGATAGCAATTGGTTTTATATGTGCAAATGTATGTGTATGCGTGGGTATATATACACATATTTGCCTTTTATTAGTCTTTAGTTTTATGTTTAATTCTATACTATATGTTTAGTTTTGTTTTACTTAAAGTTAGATTAGACTTACATTAGATTTAAATTATTATAATGTAAAAGGTTAAGTTGAGTAGCTATTAAGCTAGACTTAGTTTAGGAATATGCTGTAAATTTATTCCTAAATAAACCCTTTTTTGTTTTTCGCGTGCGCGATGCTGGACAGTTCTCCCGTGTCTCCGACATTCTCACGGGAGAAGCGCCAGCGAATTATCCACAGCCGCTCTCCGCCTCCCGCAGGGTTAGTGACTGTAGATGCCAGATTCGTGTGCCCTAAGAAGACGAAGGGGCCCCAGGATAACTGCCTTCTGCATTTGGCCTGCCAACCACTCGGCTGACTTTTGGCAGGCTGGTATGGCCTTTAATTCCGAGAGCAGCGTAGGCCTCATTCCACCAAGTACACCGATTATCAGGACGACCATCTTGACCGAGTAGTCTGGGTATAGCACTCGGAGCTCATACCGGAGATCTCGGTATTTAGTCCGTTTTTCTCCCTCCTTCAAGATGATGTTTGTCTCGGCAGGTGCCGAGAACTCGATGACATACATCATCTTGGTTTGGTGGTCGAGGAGGACTATGTCAGGCTCGTTTGCTTGAATCTGCCTGACCGTCGGAAACGAGTAGTTCCAGTATATACGGCACTTCTCGTTCTCGACAACGGACTCGATCTCTCCGGGGACGTAAGGCAGCACTGGTGTTTGGTCTACTTGGTACGAGTGCCGTAGGTAGTAGTACAGCACTCGTAGGGCCGCGTTATGTCTATGGATGTAGGCCGAAGTCGCATAAATCGGACATGCAGATAGTAAATGCATGAGCGACTCCGGTGCCTGACGGCAGGTCCTACAATTAACATCAGGGACCTCCACACCCATAATGCGACTGCGGTAGACCAACGTGTTAATAACACCATCTTGGCAGGCCACAATGAATCCTTCGGTCTCTGACTTTAGCTCTGCTGACCGTAGAAAAGCAAAGGTCAGCTTTGCCGATAAACCCAGCGTCTCTATGTTGTTATAGAAAACACCATGCATGGGCTTATCGACGTGCTGCCTGAACAGATTTCTCTGCTTGGCAGCTTTGATTTGGGCTGTCAGGCGATTTGGCGCAAGCTCAGTTACTGATTCTGGATCAGCACCTCGCCGGCCTCCTCGCCTGAAGTCGAATACGAGACCGAGATCATCTGCGGCCTTACGTGCTGCCTTAAATAAAAATGCGCCAACTCCTACAGTTTCATGATCTCTCACGAACCGCAGGAGTGGGTCCGAGCTCCTGAGGATGTTGCATGCCACACCCAGCGCTACTCTGCCATGCGTGCACTCCAGACTCAAGAGTCCTCGGCCCCTCCGTTGGCGTGGGAGGTACACTCGAGGAACGGACGACCTAGGATGAATGCTCCTATGAACATGTATCATCTTGCGGTATCCCTATCCAATTGGCGCAACTCATCTTGTGTCCACTTAACTACTCCAGAGGAGTAGAGCAGAATCGGAACGGCAAGCATATTAGTTGCAGACACCTTGTTCTTCCCCGAAAGTTCGGAAGACCAAATCTTTCGGAGCCGGTGCCTGTACTTGCCGCGGAGAGTTTCCTTAATCTGTTTCACGTCCTGGATGTGATGTTGTTCCACACCCAGGTACGTGTAGGTCTCTCCGGCATCCAGATGTCGTAGGATAAAGCCATTTTATTATTATTATTATTATTATTGTTATTATTATTATTATTACTGATTGTAATGTAAATATATTAAAATCATGTATTAAAAAGTACATTTATTATTTTTACAAAAAATTATTGATATTATGTTTAATTTTTTGTTTGTTTAATAATTCAAACGTGGTTGAGGAATGTAATTAATTATTAATTATTTTACTTATTGTTTGTAGCATACATTAATATTACAAAATTATATTAATTTTAATAAATAATAATAATTTTTTGACAATAATTATAAAACATAAAACGAAAAAAGGCATTTTTTCGGAATTTTCGATTTTCTGGCAAACTTTTCCATTGCAGTATATATATTTTTTTATTCATTGAAAGTAGAAGTAAAAACAAAAAGAATGAGCCCTGTCCGAACCCTATCGGGCAAGTAGTTTTATAAGGAATCGCAGTTGAAAATTTCACTTTTTTTTTTAATTGAATTAAACAACAACAGCTAAATATTCTGCTCCAAAAAAAATAGCGCTTATGTGGAACACCAAAAGGTATATTTTCACCAAGTTTAAGCTAAATCGGTTTATTTTTGTGGAAGAGAAAAATAAAAAACCGAAAAAAGGGTTTTTTTGCGTGTATCTCGAAAAATTTTGAGGTTAGGATAAAAATGCTTTCCACAAAAGTTGTAGACCTCTTTATTACTTACAACTTTTATATTCAACTTTTTTCGATAGGATGCGTAGTTAAGCCAGAAATCGCAAAAAACCGTTTTTCCCCCCTAAAAGTCCACCCCCATGTCCCCCCAGATAATCGCAGGTGGTTCGGATTATGTTTCCTTCATTAGCTATGATATCTTCTACAATGTTCCACTATCAGTTTGCTGTAACGACTTATGTTTTTTTTTTAATTCTGATACTTATCTAGCCTGGCCTATTATCTGTTGGCGCTTACCTTTTAAAAATACTTTTATTGTTACGAAATATTAAGAAATAATTAATGGCGAAAAAAAATAAAGTTTATGAATTATTATTTCTGATTAATAAAAGAAAATAGCACGGTCCCATTAAGAAATTTTCCATTTTCTACGAAAATGAAAATGTAAATGAAATTCTGTCTTTTGAGTAAAATCTAAAAATAGTAATTCAGTAACTGTTCTGTTCTTTACAGACCAGTCTACAACGTCACTAATAATATCCATAGCTTACTTAGTAATTTTCATCTGACGCGGTCATTTTGAAAAAATTGTTCTTATCTCACTTATTTTTTGGAATTTTTTAAATCGGAAAAAGTCGTTGTACTTTTAGAATTCCATGCTTAATAAGAAACTGTCAAGAAAATATAGTTATTCTATTTAAGAAAAAAAAATTATTAATAAAATATCACTTCCGTTGAACCGGAAAATAGGCAACACCTGGTATGGTAGGGGGTGTTTTATCAGAAATGGGGCATTATGCTGGCTAATCTGTGTTACGATACGTGTTAACGTACTATCGTCCAGTTTGAAGGTATAGAATTTTTGAGATATTTCTTGGACGTAGTTAGTGGAGTTATGTCGTGGCAACGTGCGTATAGGTCTCTGTTCGAATCAGAAATGAGGCGCATGAATTTATGTTCTAAAACTTTGAGTTTTCTCATCTTTCTGGCCGGTATGCTGTACCACACCGGCGCCGCGTGTGTGATGGCCGACCTGATCACCATCGTGTACAACAGTTTTAAAGAGTCCGTCATCCCTGGCCAGGAGCGGATACACACACCTGCACATGGAACAGACCTTTCCTTCGGTCTCGTTTACGTGGGTGTTAAACGTCAGTTGTTCGTCTAAGTTAACCCCCAGATACTTCACGCACCATTTAATTGGAATTGATCGTAATTAGTATTCTATTTTCAGTGAATCGGCGCGTGAAGAGAATCGCCTCAGACTTCTCGGCGTTGATCCGAATCTTACACTTGTCGTAATACGACGCGGCGCGGCCCATGTGCCCATTTAGCAGTATATTATCCGCTTGAGCGTTGTGTGAATGCGCGTACAAAGCCATGTCGCCCACGTACTTGGCAAGTTTGGTATTCGGAAACCCCGGAAAGTCGAAGACGTACAAGTTGTACAACTTTGGTGACAGAAACGACCTCTGGGAGACGTCCGTGCGAATGTCCCGCCGCATTGATAGTTTGTTATTTAACCTAACCTGCAGTAATCTACCTGTCAGGAAAGAGTGAATACGTTTGGTAATGTTCGTGGGAAACTCCAGCGCGTTAAGTT
This sequence comes from Rutpela maculata, assembly GCA_936432065.2. NCBI lineage: Eukaryota > Metazoa > Arthropoda > Insecta > Coleoptera > Cerambycidae > Rutpela > Rutpela maculata. The sequence continues at coordinate 109,869,773 of OW386286.2, forward strand.
TGTTGAGCAGCCCCGGGATCCATACGGTATCGAAGGCTTTCTCAATAACGAGGAGCACCATGGCGGCGGTGCTCTTCTCGAGTTTGCATTGCACCTTGACGTCGTTTACGATCCTGACGATGTGCCCCTCCTGAAACCGAACTGGTACTCGTTGTTGATGTGAAGTTTATCCTGAGCAGTATCCAATCTGATCAGTATGGCCTTCTCTATCAGCTTGGATATCGCCGACAGCAGGTTGATAACTGTCCGCGAGCTTCGCTTCGGAGATATTTGAGTAGCCTATATTCGATTCTATTTTTCCCCGAGGCTATGTCATTCGATAATGTCCGGATAATACCAGTTACTTCCCACGTAGGACCGGAGTCCTGTAATAGACAAGAACGGTATAAGTTCGTACCTACCATAGATTGTTTACTGCTCTCTCCAAAGTCTCCGCCTTCTTACGATACACTTGTCTTGTCTCTAAGCACTTCTGATGAATCGATCACTTCTTAATTTTCTAATTACTTTAATAGAGTTCCTCCCTCCAAGTATTGTGATTACATCGATGTTCCGAATAACAGGCATGTGGACCTTATGACGGTCCCATTCATTCTGTTGTAGACCTAACACAAAAGCTCCCAAGAGGTTAAACTTAAAATTAATAATTCAATCAAGAAAATGCAAGAATTCAATTAATACCATTTTTTGGGGTAATTCAAGTTACAGTAAATGTATGCAAGAACCTACATATTAATATGTAAGAATCTGCCTACCAAACATGGCAAGGGCGGACACCTCCTTTAAAGGACGTATATTTCAAGCACCATGTAATAGGTACATATGTATGGAGAGTAGTAATCGTCTTGGTACAAAATGATTCACAACTTCCTAAAAGAGTACGAGTGCAATTGGACTTGGACTGATGATAAATTTTCCTACTAAAATTTTGATTCGCTCGTGGCTAGCTTGATAGTTCCTACAGTCATTCGCGCGTTTTACGGCAATATATAGTGGCAAATTACATGAGGCTTTCCCACTCTCTTACAAGAATGTACTAACGGCATGTACAGGGTAGATTACGCCGGCTTTGGATAATCGGCATTTTCCATTATTTCGCTAAAATTCAAAGTTTGCCTTCCTCCACGAAACTATATTTTTCTAATGGCCCTCCGGTGTTCCTGTCCCATGGTCAAGTCGACAGATGGAAATATTTTGCCTTTATGGTAAATACCCCCTTTGACAATTTTAGCCTTTTTGTCTGAATACCCCCGTTTTACACTTTCTTCTTTTTGGTACTTACAACTTCCAAAATTTTATTTTTTTTTTATATTTATGATACTTTCTAATTTTGCGGTTACGTCGTGAAGCGACATGAATTTCCTCTTTCCAGTTTTTGCTTTTTGTGCTTCACATGGTCGGAGACGTGAAGGGCGCTGATGCCAAAAGTTTCCTTAGTTTTGCTCTATAACGTTTTTTAACACGAAGAATTTTCGACTTTTGCTACTTTTCGACTTAGATAGATTCTTCGAAGCTATAACAGTCACAAAAATTAAACAGGTATCATAAATCAGACTATCACTTTCCTATGTATTTTGACGTGCTAAGAATCAATGTGATTTCCAAATTGCTTCAAAAATGAAGAAAAATTGAGACGAAGTCAAGCAATTTGATTGAAAAAAAAAGTTATAAAGGTTAGTTAGTTGGTTAAGTTATAAAATTCATATTTTATTATCTAAAACTTATTTATTAACCTCCCCCCAATAAAATTGTGGGAGGTTACTACATTTAGTCCAAAATCGAAAATTGAGACAATATCAAATCTTTATGTTTTGAGGTCCCAGGAACTCAAAAAAGTGGTTTTTAAAAAATGTCTGTGCGTATGTATGTGTGTGTATATGTATGTTAGCACGATAGCGGCGAAGCTACTAAACGGATTTGGATGAAACTTTGCATGAGGGTTTCTTTAGTGCTCCAGAAGATCTGAAAAGGTTTTGGTTGAGATCGGATTACGTTTAGTGCCGCTTTGGCACAACAAGTTTTTTATTTTATGATTACTTACAATTTGTAATTGAACCATTGAAAAGCAGTAAAAATTCCGATTTCAACGATATATCACGCTTGCACTTTTTCGATTTGGTTTCCGTGAAAAAAATTAAAAAACAAAATAACACGCTTCTTGTGTAAGATAAATTTTATAGTCTAACCTAACGTTCGATAGACGTGTCAGAGAACGTATACCACAAAATAATACAGGGCTGTACCCCTTACTCTTTGCAAATTTGCAGCCGCAAAGGCTTTTTTTAGAGACTATTGACGGAATCGGGACTGTACTGATCTGACGAGAGTGAAATTCTACATCTCAACGCGACATTCCGAACGACTAATTATGTACGGTTAATTAGTTATTAATGCGCAAAGACTGTCTATCTCTATTTTTGCGGCGGAACGAGATGGAAGATGGACACTCTTCTAATACAAATACAAATTCGCGATCGAGAAACGTCAAACGAAAAATTGCAAAAATGTCACTTTTGATTCGTTCGTGCCGAGCTGAATTTTCGAATTTCGACATGCAATTTACGATGCGGATCAACTAAAAGTCTTTCTCTTTCCATCGCTACATAGTACGGCCGTCGCGGTATCGTATTTTTTAAAATACGAGTAAATTTAGATGTCGTGTTTTCGACCAAAATTTACCCTCGGATGCCGCAACTCTGAAAACGGTTTTCCATCTGTAACTCGGAAACTGTTAGAGATAGCTCAAAAATAAAAACTCCCTAAGGAAAACTACATAATTCAGGAACGTTTTGCCGCACTCGAAATTTTAATGGGACTTTTCGTTTGGGTCCGGCGGGCCTTTCAAGATGACGATGTCATGCACTTTTTTCATTAAATCGTTCGTAACTTCTAAACGGCGACTCCTACGGCAAAAAACTTCGAACTAACAAAATTGTAGAGAATTGAATTACCTAAAAGTCTCTTTTTGGATTTTTATGCTGCTCTAAAAATTACCGAGATACGGTCCGCCGAAGTAGAGACTTTTTTGAAATTCGTCTAAAATCTCGAATTTTTTCTCTTTAAACCTCCATAACTCTTAAACGGCGGTCCCTAGACCAAAATACTTCGCCCTAACGAATGTGTAGAGAATTTAATGCTACAAAAATTTATTTTTTATTTTTTGACATAAGATAAAAAATAAGTACGTTGGGAACAAAACAAGTGGAAATTTACGTTTTCCAAGGAAACGTGTTTTTTTCTCTTCTGTTGCGAATAAATATTGATTTTGGCAAAAAAATAGTAGGGATCTATTAGAAAGACAATAAAATGATGATGAATTTGCTTTGTCAAAAAATGTCTGTGGGATTAATGGTTTCGCTGCTATATACGTTTCAACACAAAATTTCGATTTTCCCATATGCCCAAATTATATTTGATACTGATTTTTAAAATCTCCGCCAAGTGAAATTTATAGTTTTTTGTCCTCAAAGCAGTGCAATGTACAGGGTGATATTCTAATAATGACAGAGGTGTTCAGTGATTTCGGCTGCAACTCGGGAACGGTTGAAGATATACTGAAATTTGAAACGTAGGTATAAATATTGTAGACGGACGGATTACGAGTGAATTAATAATACACCTACGTCACATGACGTCACAAAAATGAAAAATTATTACAACAGACGAACTGGTACAGATATCGACTTAACGGTTGGAGTTATTGAATTGAAATTTGAAACATAGGTGGAAATATTGTAAATGGACGGAATAAAAGTGAATTAATAATACACCTACATCTACATGACGTCACAAATAAGACAAATTCTTACAACAGGCGAACTGGTACAGATATTGACTTAACGATTGGAAACATCCAATTAAAAAACCGCTGCCCAAGGAATCACTACTTCCACATCCAGATTCTCAATCCAAGTCACTCACAACGAAAAAACTTTGTATGTGAAAATAATTGTTTATGGAACTTTAATAATATAATATTTGAAATCCTCTACCCCAAAAACCCATAAAACGATACCCCACATCGGTAGTGGGGTGGGGGTGGTGATAGGGGGGTGGTAGTGGGGGGTGGATGAAGTAAAAAAATATTTTGAGGTTTCTGGTTCCTGTACATGCACTAAATCACATTTTTTTTTTCATCCCCTTTAATAAGGAGGTGGGGGTGGTAATGGGGTTAGCTAATGCCAAAATTTTTTTTGAGACCTCAACTTCTCTTGTATATACTAAATACCAATTTCATGGACTCTTACCTGCTTGATTTACCCATTTACCCCAAATTTACCCCAATTTACCCCCCCAACCCTTCGACGGAACAAGATGAAAATATAATCTAGTTCTAGATCTCATTAAAGTACATATGTGTACCAAATTTCAAGTCAATATCTCAAACGGTTCCAGAGTAAACGTGCGCACAAAAAAAAGTTACAGACAGACAGACAGACCGACAGACAGACCGACAGACAGACCGACAGACAGACCGACAGACAGACCGACAGACAGACCGACAGACAGACCGACAGACAGACCGACAGACAGACCGACAGACAGACCGACAGACAGACCGACAGACAGAAAAATTTTTTTCGCTCAAACTTAAAATCTCGACATTTCATGACATTTTAAGCCTATTTGGGTAATAAAAATTTTTAAAAATTTTTTTGTCGTTACTATACTTCCACTGGACGTGGAAGTAATTTGAAATGTGGGTGGAAATATTGTGGACGGACGGAATACAAGTGAATTAATAATACACCTACGTCCACATGATGTCATAAATAAGAAAAATTCTTAGAAACTGGTATATCGACTTAACTATTGGAAACATCCAATTAAAGTTTGAAACGTAGGTGGAAATATTGTAGATGGATGGAATACGAGTGACTTAAAAATACACCTACGTTCTGATGACGTCATAAAAACATAAAATTCTTATAACAGGCGAACTGATGATGATATCAAAAAAATATGTCTACAAGACGAGTCACGAAATTTTTTTTTTTTTTGATTTCCAAGAAATATCAAATTTTCAGAGAAATGTCACTTTTCAGAAAAATGTCAAATTTTTTAAAAATGTCAAATATTCGGAGAAATGTCACTTTTTAGAAAAATGTCAAATTTTCGAAAAAATGTTAAATTTTCACGGAAATGTCACTTTTCAGAAATATGTCAAATTTTCGGAAAAATGTCACTTTTCAGAAAAATATCAAATGTTTGAAAATTGTCAATTTTTCACTTGTCACTTCAGAAAAATGTCAAATTTTCGAAAAAATGTCAAATTTTCGGAGAAATGTCACTTTTCAGAAAAATGTCTAAGATTCAGGAAAATGTCAAATTTTCGGAAAAATGTCACTTTTCAGAAAAATGTCAAATTTTCGAAGAAATGTCACCTTTCAGAAAAATGTCAAAAATTCAGGAAAATGTCAAATTTTCGGAAAAATGTCACTTTTCAGAAAAATGTCAAATTTTCGAAAAAATGTCAAATTTTCGAAGAAATGTCTCACTTTTCAGAAAAATGTCAAAAATTCAGGAAAATGTCAAATTTTCGGAAAAATGTCTCTTTTCAGAAAAATGTCAAATTTCCGAAAAACGTCAAATTTTCGAAGAAATGTCACCTTTCAGAAAAATGTTAAATGTTTGAAAATTATCAAATTCTTATCACTTCAGAAAAATGTCAAATTTTCGGAGAAATGTCACTTTTCAGAAAAATGCCAAAAATTCAGGAAAATGTCAAATTTTCGGAAAAATGTCACTTCAGAAAAATGTCAAATTTTATTAAATGGACTCAAAAGGAAAATTCACAAAAAATACTACGGGTCCATCTGTGGTATAAGTTCTCTGCTAGTGTGTTAAAGCGTGCAGACTGTATGCTGAGTATTTTTGACGTGTTAAGTACATCGAGAGATTACAAGTTTTTTCGACGTTTATAGAGCCCACGGATGGTGTGAGAGGCCATCCTGACCGCTTACAAGCCCTACAAGTGTAAGCCGGAACGCTTTCGGTGAGTTTTTTCCAATAAAACTTTAAAAGTGACAGTGACATTATATTTTAAAAACTATTTCCGCTACTTCCGGCATCCCGCCGGAAATTCTTCCGGCAACATAACCCAAAAATAGTACTACATAACCTAAAAACAATTTAAGACATTGGTACCAACCTAAACATTTTTCAAAAACCAAATTCCCCAGAGAAACATTGGAACCAAAAATTTGACAGCTATCACTTCCCCGACCGATTTAGTGAAAAATCGGTCGAGGCCAAAAGATAAAACAAAATATACCAACTCAAACTTAAACGATCCACCATGAACAGTACCCTGGCTACATCTGGCAGGGAAGCTGTCCAACAAGAGTTATATGGTTTTTTCCAAAGATGGCCATCCCTGCCATCCATCTCATTACCAACGAACAGGTTTTTTCGTTTAGTTGTTTCCCGTATCAATAATCAAAATTATTAGGTGCTCTTGCCTACGAACGTTTTTATAGTATTGTGTTTATTTTTATATTAATTTTAGGTCCATGTGGACACATTATAATTTTAACCTAGTTTTTAAGCTTGCCTAGAAGACAGGAGCTACTTTTCTATTTTTCTCCAAGCTAAACCGGACCTACCCCGTCCAGCCTCACACTCGCCACGGCGGTGTTCACCGTGGTTGACTGGCTGGCCCCGGGCTAGGATCCGATGAAGCATATATTTGTATTAAAACATTGAATAAAATATTAATGTTGTGCAGACTATAAATTTAACACTCAAGGTCCAAATCACACCGAACGCAAGACTTTTTTTCTGATTTAATATGAGAAAAATATTTCAACTTAATAAATATAATTAAATGAGATCGTTCATATTGTTTAGTGCTCTTTTCGGCTTCAAAGATTCACCGGGTGGGGAGGTTCCAGCCGCTTCCAGTAGCTGCCGATTTTTTTTTTACTCATTTTAATATGTGACCTTGACAATAATTAAAAAAATATTTCAGCATCCCCTAGACAGGTCAGGTTTTGCTCAACATCTAATGAGATCCAAGTAAATGTTGACAAATAGAACAAAAAAAACCGCATGAGCGTAAGTTATTTCGATTTTACGATATCGAAGGAGGAAAATTTGATCGAATACACACAGACAATCAATCTGAATAGAGGTTCAAATGATTTGTAAGTTATGAAAGTGTGGAATTTTATTAAAATATCAGAAAAAGATTCGGACTCATTTCAATACTTCCTTACTAGGTGGGAAGTTTAAAATATAGAGAGAAATAAGCATTCCTAGACCCTTATTTTCTTTTGTATTTTTTTATTATAAATTTTAGTTATTGAGAAGATTAATAAATACAGTTCATACAGACATACATACACACACGCATACACACGCACGTAATTGATCATGTAAAAATATAAACCACATCCCTAAAATTTCGATAAACGTTGATATTGTAGAAGAATTCTACACACGGCGTCTGAAGAACGCGATACTAATTTATTTATTAAAGGGCGCCAGTCGGGTTCTCCCTTATTCGTACGTAGTTTTCTACTTCCAGACGTTCTATATATATTTATGGATGTTCGACAGTCGAGAAAGGTAAAAGCTGCACCTACCGTAGATTGCTAACGACGCTCTCTCCAAATGATTTTCTCTATAACTTTGCCATTTAGAAAGACCTATATTTCGTTTTCCTACTATCATTTTCTGCTGATTCTCCAACGCACCCGTACAATTGACGAGCCGCTGGATGAATCCAAATTTATTTTATTCGAGAAACCGGCCTTGTCCATTTTTGCTAATAATTGCTTATAGACGCTACCCTCCCTTTGCCACATTTTTCGGTTTTGCCTCTTCAGTACGTCGCCTCGTTAAAATTTCATATTCATTCTTTTGAATGATATCCACAATGACTGTATCTTAACTTTCATCATGTTTCGTGAAGCGATAAAAAAGTTAAAAAACATTCAAAATATTTTCAAAATACATTTTTAGCGTACTTCTTAAAAAGTATTTATCTGCTTTTCCTTGTCCACAAAAGTATAATTTTGGCGCACTATCGAAAAAGTATATACTTTTTCCTGAACCAAAAATATACTATTATTTTCGGTACACTTTTCTATGACCATAATATACTTTCACTTTCATGACCTGGACATAAACAAACATATTACTTCCACGTCCAGTGGAAGTATAGTAACGACAAAAAATTTTTTAAAAATTTTTATTGTCCAAATAGGCTTAAAACGTCATGAAACGTCGAGATTTTAAGTTTGAGCGAAAAAAAAATTTCTGTCTGTCTGTCGGTCTGTCTGTCTGTCGGTCTGTCTGTAACTTTTGTGCGCACGTTTACTCTGGAACCGTTTAAGATATTGACTTGAAATTTGGTACACATATGTACTTTAACGAGATCTAGAACTAGATTATATTTTCATCTTGTTCCGCCGAAGGGTTGGGGGGTAAATTGGGGTAAATTTGGGGTAAAAGGGTAAATCAAGCAGGTAAGAGTCCATGAAATTGGTATTTAGTATATACAAGAGAAGCTAAGGTCTCAAAAAAATTTTTGGCATTAACCACCCTTATTACCACCCCCACCTCCTTATTAAAGGGGATGAAAAAAAAATGTGATTTAGTGTATGTACAGGAACCAGAAACCTCAAAATATTTTTTTACTTCATCCACCCCCCACTACCACCCCCTATCACCACCCCCACCCCACTACCGATGTGGGGTATCGTTTTATGGGTTTTTGGGGTAGAGGATTTCAAATATTATATTATTAAAGTTCCGTAAACAATTATTTTCACATACAAACTTTTTTCGTTGTGAGTGACTTGGATAGAGAATCTGGATGTGGAAGTAGTGATTCCTTGGGCAGCGGTTTTTTTCTAAGTGAAAAATTTCTGGGCGCCACGTGTGGACGCGGATGAGTTCAGTTTTGTTTTTGTTCAGTTATGTTCTAACAGTTTTTTTTAATGATTTTTCTCCTAAGTCAAAATTTTTATGTATATCTCGACTTAGCTCGATTCTGGGATGTTCTACAACAAACATTCGAGATAAATTCTGCGTCAGAAAGTTAATAGCACATTTTAGTATAACAAACTATAAAAACATATGGAAAACAATCATAATATTAGCATCGGATTGATTGTGTCTAAAATACACCTAAAAGGAATATATTTTAACAAGAGCATGTATGAAAGCGTTCATAATTCTATTGTTACTATACTCTTCGCAAATACGATAAAGAAGAGTATATTGCATTTGATCGGCACATTTCTAAAACCGTAAATATCGCTCGCAGACAAAAATTTTCATATCATTGTGTTAATGAACGAATTCTGAACAACTTTCAAAATGTCCGTCTGTCTGTCCGTCCGTCCGTCACGTTTCTTGTAAGCACGATAACTCAAGAAAGAAAAATCCAATTGTACTGAAATGACAGTAAGTTAGTGTTGGCTAGAGGAAAAAGCCTATTGTTTTTGAATAAAATCGATCAGTAAATAAAAATGTTATTAATGATTTAAATTAAAAAAAAAATAATTTTTTTATATTTTTGTAATTGAATAGAAATATGGTGAGATGATATTTCATTTTAATAGCTAAATATTTATATATTTTACAAATATACATTTCATAATGTAATATACAGCCGTGGAAATATGATTTTAGCTCCTCTTATAATGTAAAAATTTACATTTTATTACGTGTTAGGTGGTGGTGTAGTACTTACACTTTTGATTCGGAATCTGGTGCAAGTGCATCGGTCACGACTCTAAAGAAACTAAAAGTGTTGGAGCACAAGTTTATGCGCCTCATTTCAAATTCTTCAAGATATACCTCCCTCAGAGAATTATATGCACGTTGCCACGACGTAACACCACTAGCGGATTATATTCAACAAATCTCTCAAAAATTCTATACTTTTAAACTGGGTGATAGTCCGCTAACAAACAACATTACCCAGATCAGAGAACATAATGCCCCCTTTAGAATAAAACACACCTTGCCATTCCAGGCGTTGCCTATTTTTAGGCAACCTATCTAGCCCTATATTCTCTTTTTAATCCTTCATTCACGATAACATTCATCATTCCTTATTTTCTGTTCTGTCCTCTTTTCATTTCTTTACTATTGTTCTAAATTATTCTTTCTAATTATAATCTTTATTTTATCTTAACCTCCAGATTTGTTAACATTTTAAACTATACATTAAGCGGCTTGGCATCCGCTTCGTTCAGTAACCACCATTTTCTGAAGCGGGTTTTTTGGTTTGGTTCTTTTTCCCGTATTAGCATACAGAGCTGGGACGAGTACAGCTAAAATGTACCTACTTGAGTACAAAGTACTAAGTACAATTGATTTTTAGCTTCCGAGTACCGAGTAGAAGTACTAAAGTAATTGAGAAAGTACTCGAGTACAAGTACCTAAGTACAATTTTTCGAGTCCTGAGTACAATAATACGGCGCAAGCGTTTGAGCTGAAACAAATGTTAGCTTTAAACCGCAAAAAAAAACCGCTGCCCAAGGAATCACTACTTCCACATCCACATTCCCTATCCAAGTCACTCACAACGAAAAAACTTTGTATGTGGAAATAATTGTTTATGGAACTTTAATAATATAATATTTGAAATCCTCTACCCCAAAAACCTATAAAACGATACCCCACATCGGTAGTGGGGTGGGGGTGGTGTTAGGTGGGTGGTAGTGTGTAGTGGATGTGGATAAAGTAAAGAAATATTTTGAGGTTTCTGGTTCTTGTACATACACTAAATCACATTTTTTTTTCATCCCCTTAATAAGAGGTGGGGGGTGGTAATGGGTGGTAATGGGGGTGGCTAATGCCAAAAATTTTTTTGAGACCTTAGCTTCTCTTGTGTATACTAAATACCAATTTTATGGACTCTTACCTGCTTGATTTACCCATTTAAAACAAATTTACCCCAATTTACCCCCCAACCCTTCGTCGGAACAACATGAAAATATAATCTAGTTCCAGATCTCGTTAAAGTACATACGTGTACCAAATTTCAAGTCAATATCTTAAACGGTTCCAGAGTAAACGTGCGCACAAAAAAAAGTTACAGACAGACAGACAGACCGACAGACAGAAATTTTTTTTTCGCTCAAACTTAAAATCTCGACGTTTCAAGACATTTTAAGCCTATTTGAACAATAAAAGTTTTGAAAAATTTTTTTGTCGTTACTATACTTCCACCGGATGTGGAAGTAATACAAGTAACAACTGGGAAGGACTAAAATATGTTAATGTATATATATGTAAATACAAATACCTTTCAGTCTCTTGAACTTTTATATATTAGGATTAACAATGTTATGTTAGAAATTACAAGTGTGGAGTACTGCTTATTTAGTCATTTACTAATATTATTTATATTTGTAATAATAATAAAACAAAAACATTACCAGCCAATATGAACTCCATGAGATTGTAAGCACCGACTTAGAAATGATTAAAGAGTGCTGCGATGCTAATTTGTTATCCTTTAATGTGCTTAAAATCAACATTATTACATTTAAATGCAACTTAAATGAGGTATACTTGGACGACAAAATTGTTAAAAATCAAACTGAAAGTAGATTTCTGGGTTTGTATGTTGATAACAAATTAACATTCGAAAACCATGTCTCAATATTAAGTAAAATGGGCTCATTTAGCACTTTTTTTATTTGATTATCCGAAAGATCTTATTATTTTAAGACCCTGTGCAAAAAACTAGAATTTTGTGAGACCTATATAAATCGTCTAAAAAAAAATCATAAAAATGGACCGCACCCGCGGTCGAGTATCGGCTGTGACGTCACTTGATAGGAAGCCGCTAGCCGAAGCGTCTAGCTGCAGCGCGTTTTATAGTTTCACAATATTACAAATTGATAATTCAAGCAGTGTGTGTTGAAACTTATGCATACTTGGGAAGAATTTCAGTTTATCAACTATTTTCACCGATTTATATTACTATCCTCTGACGTCACGATGTTGGTCGCACCGTGCTCTTTAAAAGTCGTATATTTCGAAAACCACATAACGGATTCATCTGAAATTTTCAATATCGTCTAATTTTAAGTAATACTTTATCCACAAGAAGTAACAACTACTAAATGAAATTCTTTAAATGAGCCCATTAGGGTGGTGTCAAATGAATTAAGATTCAGCCAGAAATGCATATTTTGCGCTTATAGATTCGCATTTGCGTTATGGCATTTGTTTCTGTTGTTCACAATATTTATTTAATAAAATCTTTGTTCTGCAAAAAAGGGCTATAAAGTATATGAGTAAGGCTAATGTAAGGGACCGGTGTAAACCGCTGTTTTTGAAACATGGAATTATGACACTTGCATGTATTTTACTTCCACATCCAGTGGAAGTATAGTAACGACAAAAAAATTTTTATTGTTCAAATAGGCTTAGAATGTCATGAAACGTCGAGATTTTAAGTTTGAGCGAAAAAAAAATTTCTGTCTGTCGGTCTGTAACTTTTTTTTGTGCGCACGTTTACTCTGGAACCGTTTAAGATATTGACTTGAAATTTGGTACACCTATGTATTTTAACATGTTCTGGAACATCATATTTTCATCTTGTTCCATCGAAGGGTTGGGGGTAAATTGGGGTAAATTTGGGGTAAATAGGTAAATTAAGCAGGTAAGAGTCCAGAAAATTGGTATTTAGTATATTAAAGAGAAGCTAAGGTCTCAAAAAAATTTTTGGCATTAGCCACCCCCATTACCACCCCCCACCCCATTATTAAAGGGTATGAAAAAAAATTGTGATTTAGTGTGTGTGTACAAGAACCAGAAACCTCAAAATATGTTTCTACTTCATCCACCCCCACTACCACCCCCTAGCACCACCCCCACCCCACTACCGATGTGGGGTATCGTTTTATAGGTTTTTGGGGTAGAGGATTTCAAATATTATATTATTAAAGTTCCATAAGCAATTATTTCCACGTACAAAATTTTTTCGTTGTGAGTGACTTGGATAGAAAATCTCGATGTGGAAGTAGTGATTCCTTGGGCAGCGGTTTTTATTTTTGAGACTGCATGCCTCATGCATAAAAAATTTAGACATGAGATAAACGCTAATCCAGTTCACTACACACGTCGTACTCATAACATCATTCTCCCCATTCCATCATCAGCTCAGACTATTCTATCTTATATAACAGCAAAAAAATATTCAATCATCTTCCTATAAATTTGAGGCGAATTATAAACGAAATTAAATTTAGAAAAGAAGTAAAGAAATTGTTACTTAGTAAAGCTTACTATTCAGTCGATGAATTCTTTCAGGACACATTTTATTGTTTGTTTCTTAAGACTAAGTCCCTGTTTTATACAAAAATAAACGTTTGTTTTGTGTCATTATGTTTGTATTTTATACTAGGACGTTTTTATATATAGATTAAGGTCTGGCTTTGTCAATAAAAATCTTTTGTATTTTTTAGACAATAAAGCATATTTGATTTGATTTGATTTGATTTGATATTAACATTTCTGGTAATTCTGGTTTAAAACGTGCCTATTTTATTGGCTTTCATCACGACCAACTTTTCAAAATATTCGTCTGTAAGGGCATGACGCCGAGAACTATTTATTGATGCTATCGTATGAAAATAATCTCTCTACAGCGGCAGATGAAGGTAGGCAAGTGTTATATTTAACAAAAAACTTTTTGATAATGTTACAAAATATCTGTATTACTTCGCTTATCTTCCAAGTACTTATCGCACTAACTCCAGTTCAATTTTTGACTTCGCCTGATTGGATTCCATTTCCACATTCTGTTTGGTTTCATTAAAGTCATAAAAACTGTCATCACTCTCTTCCTTTTCCTCTTGGTTTCTTATTATGTCTAAATTATTTCACCCTGCTGGAGAAGTGAGATTATCAGCAGCAAGAACAGCCATTCGTTTAATACAGTCAATGGACAAGATCAAGTCAGTGTCCTCTTTTACTGAATTGTACCAGCGAAGTTTAAATTTTGGGGACACCACAGCAGCTATAATGGCTTCGTTTGATTATACAATCGAATATTTTTCAGTATACCCGAGTACTTTTCATTGCACCCGTCTCTGTTACAGACAGGATCAGACTGACTGAAACTGGCTTTATATGTACAGGGTTATTCATTATATTTAGGCCACCCTTTATGATCGTTATTATTGGAGATAGAAAAAAAAAAGTTTCAGACGAACGTTGTAGGGCTGTAACTGAATCCCTTTAATAAGTTAATGGAAACACAGTGGCGTGCAGAAATTGAGGCAAGCAATAATAATTTTTTAAATGGAACACCCTGTATATTGTTGAATTTTTGAATTATCCTTTTTTTTTCTGATTTCAAAAATATGATCGTCCTATCTTTAACCTATGACGTCGGCCTTTTTCCACCTGGAAGGGAAGTGTCTCAACCTCAACATTGCGTTGATGATGTTGACCATCGCCGCTACTCCTTTCCGGGGCAGCTTCTTGAGGGCGATGTTCCCAATGCCATCACATCCTGGAGCTTTCCTGGGTTTTAGGCTCCTTAGGATCTCCTTGACCTCCTCGGGGGTGGTCGGGGGGATGTGGTCTTCATCTGGCAGACGGTTCATCCTACGTACCCTGCGCCTCACGTAGTCCTCCCAGTCCTCGTCCTCATCATCGAGTTGGTTTTCCCTACACTGCAGTTCCAAGCTGTCAGCAAAAGCCTCGGCTTTTTCCTGGCGAGTGTAGACAACACCATTCTCTCCGTGGATCGGGGGCATGGGAGTCCGCCGGTTACGCAGGGCCCGTTGGGTGGTCCAGATGCTCCTGTCCTGTGTGTCCAGGGATTCCAGGTGGCGTTGCCACCCTTCTTGTCTGTGTTCCTGAAGGGCGGCCTTGACTCTCCGGCTCAGGGTGTTGTAGTGTCTCCTGTCCTCCGGGAGTCGGGTTCTCTGGGCCCGTCTGTTGGCACTTCGTCTGTCCCGTATCAGCTGACTGGTTTTCTCTGGGAGGTTTGCCAGGGGAGCTGGTGCTCGTCTCGTTTCCGTCTCGGTGGTACTTACCCTTAGTGCCGCCTGGATCTGGTCCTCCAGGGCATTGCAATTATGTTATTCATTTTCTATAAATTCATAAGAGTATTGATTATTGTCAGTGATTTGTATGTGGCGTCATCTGGGAATAATTTCTGTAATAGACTACGTGGTAAGCAAGCAAATTTTATGGTAATTCTTTTAGAACTTCTAGAAGACGACAATAATATTGGTTTGTCTACCAAGTACAATAATACAGCGAACTAATACTGGGTTAGAATTACAATTCGATAATAGTTAAAAATAAAATATACTATTATCTAGTTTAATTTAACAGAATTCAACAAAATAATAGTCAGATGAAAAAAATAATAGTATTATTCATCTATTTTTTAAGTTAATGTTTGTTTTGTTGTACGACAACTTTTTATTAATTAAAATAACAATCACCTCTTGTTTAAAAATACCATCAATATAATTTAGTTTAACAAAATTAACGATATTGTTAGTTAACCATTTTTTTTGTTGAATTTACCCATACTATTTCTTTGAGTGTATGTACTCGTGTACTTGAATTTTGAAAGTTCGAGTACAAGTACTTGTATTTAATTTTATGAATACAAGTACCAAGTACTGACTTAAGAAAGTACTCGAGTACAAAGTAGAGAGTACATGAAATGTACTGTAAGTACCAAAGTCAAGTACTTATGTGCTTTAATTCCTGTATTTACAACAGAACGGAAAAGCATATTTGATTTTCTTTGTTCCCTACAAAATTCATATTGGCTACATAATATAGTGAAGCTCCGCCCCACTTTGGTCGGATTGTGCGTAATTTTTTAAATGAAGGTACTCTGAAGATTGGATGGAGTGACCTTGTCCATCAGAGATTTCAACTCATTGATTTTTACGTGGGCCATTTAAACCAAATAGTTAGATACCGTCTCTGAATATTAAAGAAGAATCATATAGCGCCACGTATATTTCTGAACTGTTTGAACAGTTTGGCACACGCTTGCATCTCCTTGCAGTTTTATGCATAATACGTGAAAGAGCTAATGTAACTAGAAATAATAGTTACGTGTGAAGATTAAGCAAAATCTAGATAAAAAAACATCGTGAAACAGAATTTATATATATTTTTATTTAAATTGAAGGTTCTTTAATTCAAATGATTTCCCATAATCAATTTTTGCGGATTTCACCCTAAAATAATTCACTAAGTAAACTTTGTGCACACAAATAGCAGTTTAAATAAAGAATAGTATAAAAAAATTTGCGGGCGTACGGCCCCGGCTTTGCCCTAAAAATCGCTAAATAATTACTTCCACGTCCAGTGGAAGTATAGTAACGACAAAAAAATTTTTTAAAATTTTTATTGTCCAAATAGGCTTAAAATGTCATGAAACGTCGAGATTTTAAGTTTGAGCGAAAAAAAAATTTCTGTCTGTCTGTCTGTCGGTCTGTCGGTCTGTCTGTAACTTTTTTTTGTGCGCACGTTTACTCTGGAACCGTATAAGATATTGACTTGAAATTTGGTACACATATGTACTTTAACGAGTTCTAGAACTAGATTATATTTTCATCTTGTTCCCTCGAAGGGTTGGGGGGAAATTGGGGTAAATTTGAGGTAAATGGGTAAATTAAGCAGGTAAGAGTCCATGAAATTGGTATATAGTATATACAAGAGACGCTAAGGTCTCAAAAAAATTTTTGGCATTAACCACCCCCATTACCACCCCCACCTCCTTATTAAAGGGGATGAAAAAAAAATTGTGATTTAGTGTATGTACAGGAACCAGAAACCTCAAAATATTTTTTTACTTCATCCACCCCCCACTACCACCTTCCTATCACCACCCCCACCCCACTACCGATGTGGGGTATCGTTTTATGGGTTTTTGGGGTAGAGGATTTCAAATATTATATTATTAAAGTTCCATAAACAATTATTTTCACATACAAAGTTTTTTCGTTGTGAGTGAAGAGAATCTGGATGTGGAAGTAGTGATTCCTTGGGCAGCGGTTTTTTGTAAGTGACGCTGTTTTTTAATTACGTCTTACGTCGCGTCGTTTTAATTAAGTATGCAAATTTTATATAGAGGACAAAATTGATAGAAAATTGTATAATAAAAAGGTGCTAAGTCTTTTTTTCATGGGTGCCACGGTTTTCGAATAAATAATTAAAAAGCATATTGTCAATTTATTGTAGTGTAACAGACGGGCGCAGCGGAGCAGTATTTCCAGTAGTTGGCTCGCAAAATTGCGTGCGCTCTCAGAGAGAAAATGTAACAATTTCTTTGATAATTAAATTAAAATAATAAAGAGCACCTTAAAAAGGAAGGTTTCAACTTTTCAATGCATTTATTGTTTAACAGTGATCTATATTATTGAAAATTTAATGTGAAAAACTTAATTTGGATTATTAAATTTACCCATTATAATAGTTGATACATTTATTTATAAAATTACATAAAGTAAACATCTTTAACGTTTGACGACATAAAATGAGACGTTACTTAATTACTTCCACATCCAGTGGAAGTATAGTAACGACAAAATTTTTTAAAAAAATTTTCATTGTTCAAATAGGCTTAGAATGTCATGAGATTTTAAGTTTGAGCGAAAAAAAAATTCTGTCTGTCTGTCTGTCGGTCTGTCTGTAACTTTTTTGTGCGCACGTTTACTCTGGAACCGTTTGAGATATTGACTTGAAATTTGGTACATATATGTACTTTAACGAGATTTAGAACTAGATTATATTTTCATCTTGTTCCGTCGAAAGGTTGGGGGGTAAATTGGGGTAAATTTGGGGTAAATAGGTAAATCAAGCAGGTAAGAGTCCATAAAATTAGTATTTTGTATATACAAGAGAACATAAGGTCTCAAAAAAAATTTTGGCATTAGCCACCCTCATTACCACCCCCACCCCATTATTAAAGGGGATTAAAAAAAATTGTGATTTAGTGTGTGTACAAGAACCAGAAACCTCAAAATATTTGTTTACTTCATCCACCCCCACTACCACCCCCTATAACCACCCTCACCCCACTACCGATGTGGGGTATCGTTTTATGGGTTTTTGGGGTAGAGGATTTCAAATATTATATTATTAAAGTCCCATAAACAAATATTTTCGCATACAAAGTTTTTTCGTTGTGAGTGACTTCGATAGAGAATCATGTGGAAGTAGTGATTCCTTGGGCAGCGGTTTTTTAAGTAATACTTTATCCACAAGAAGTAACAACTACTAAATGAAATTCATTAAATGAGCCCATTTAGAGTTTCTCTAATTTTATTTAAATTATTAATTAAATAATTGTCTCCAAAAATTAAGTAAAACATGCATTTGCATTAAGCGTGTGCAGTAAGAAAATCAGCTGAATATAGAACTGTACATTGTACAGTGTGTTGAAAGTTATAATTGTAAATATTCTAACAGGAATTTATACAGTTTATTATTAATCGTTGCAAAAGTATAATGTATTTACGTAAACAAAATACATTTTACCTGAAATTAACGAAAATCATATATATATATATATATATGATATAGAATTGACTGATAATACAAAAAGCTTAGTAATTTTTTTTAATTCATTTAATTAATCATCGATAATGAAGAATGTGATTACTAATACTTAAGGATAAGATTTTGCAGAGTGAGATGGAAATATGCGATTATTTTCGGTTTATTATAAATATTTAAAAAATCACAAATGATATAATCTTTAAAATAGTTGCGAGTACTTCAAATTGCTCTAAGGAATACAACCATATATAGTTTTTATCATATATTTTGTATATAGTTAAATGTCATGCTCTAATAATGAAATTAGGAACTATTTTCATTGACAAACTACGATATTCGAGTACAACAGAAATTTACAATAGAAAATATATACCTATAGTTGTATTTGGTAGAATAATAGCAAGTGTCTAAAACAGTTTTAAAGATTATACTATTTTTGGTGTTTTAAATATTTATAATAATTCGAAAATAAAGGCATATTTCCCCTCTCACTTTGAAAAATTATATCCTTAATATTGTGTTAATTAAACTAATATTTTTATTACAATATGCAAATGTAAAAAATTTACAATTTTTATTATTACCTTTAATAATCCGTTAATTTTTTTCCAAAATTCATTCTTTACGAAAAAATCATTTAGTTCATATAGTGGGTCGATTCAGCACGACCATTGCTAAATCCATTAACATGCAGGCTCAAATTAATGTCATTTACACAGACTTCTTTTTAGTTTGTTGCTGTTCAGTATTTGCGTTTTCTTCAGTAGGTGTGTTGGGTTCCTTCTTTGGGCATGTTCCCATCACTTCATTGCAAATATTTTCTACCCTTTTAGTAATTGTTTTTCCTCCTGATCATGTTGATATTTTATGTCGTTATTTTAGTCTTATTGTTTCTGTAGGTAGTTGGATGATGTCCCTTTCATCTCTTTTCAGGTTTCTTCTGTTAGCTATTGTCGTTGCCGTGTTTTTAACACTCTCATCGTTGATAGTAAGATGGCTATGTATATCCTCTTTATCAGACCCCAAGGTGGTTTATTTTTCTCGATGCACGGTATAATTTCCCTTCTTAACTCTGTATGACTGTTTAATTCTCCTTTTCAGTTGATCAGATATGTTCCCAAGTATTTCAATTTGTTCATCGTTGGTTTGTATATAGTCTGCTACTTATTTTCTTAGGCATTGGTGTGTGGCTAGGTTATGTTCTCTCCTTCTAGTTAATGGATTAGTGCTCCGTTTAGGCAATTCCCGAAACAATTCTTTGCACCAGTAGTCGGTGTGTCCTCGTTCCTGCGTTCTGCAATAGATCCATTGTCCCTATGTCTTCTGGAAAGACACTATTTTCCTGAAAGAAACTTCCATCGCGTGCATTTCCGCGGATATGCCGGAAAGAAATCGGTTTCGGCGTGATATACTAAACTGGGCTAATGACTAGTTCTGGTTTAATTTAGATCCAACATTTACTTCAAAGCTGACATAAAAAACAATTTACTGCCTTATTTTTATTATCTATAATTTATCTTGACGAGACCCTCTTTCAGAGACAATGTACGGTTAAAGTTTGTTTGTCTAAGAAACTTGTTAAACTCTCTATAGCAACTAGTAAAGTAAAAATTATTAAAAATGATTAGAATGTAAATTACCAAAATCTGCACATTTGTTATTAATACATATAAAATATAAAATACATATAAATACATCTGATGTTCCTGTTTTCCTTTTGGATATTTACATAGACTTCTTCTTGTCCCTGTTTCGCGAGTAGGTATAGATTATAGTCTAGGAGATAGCTACAAATATGGGGTCTGGGATATAACCTGCAGGCATTACTGTTATGTTTTAGCAAATATTTTTCAAAGTATTTGATCTTATGTGAGTGAGACCTCCCCGTGACAGTTTTGGCGCTAGCTGCCCCCGAAAATATTCAATTGTGGAACAGAGTATAACCCTTTGGGGCTTGATGGTAGTTGAAGAGGTTATCTTGGCGATCAACATTCGATATATGCCAACATTTTTTCTCAATTCAATTGGCAACACTGGCGACATCAATTATGTCCAAAATTAGAACGTAGTATAACCCATTCTGACCAGGCGGAAAATTTTCGTTGTCGATGCTGAAAAACCATATGCCAACATTTTCTGCTTGACTATTTTCCAGATTTTTTGGCCAAAAATTGGACTTTTGGCCTAAAACGGGCTAAAACTGGTGCTTTTCAAAAAACATGTTGGCACCTTCTCCGACTTGTACTTTTTATACCAACGCTTAGTCTCTGTGAGAGTCAACATTTTTTTCCCAAACATTCAAATACCGATATTATATATTATGCCAAAAAAGATACAAAAAATGACACATTTAGTGAGTAATGACCGAGAAATTAATGAAATTATCCTTTTTAACATAACAAAATATTTGGATGTTTGGGGGTGGTTTGGACGGGTTACATTGAGAAAAAAGTTGGCACCCAGAGAGACTATTCTTTGGTACAAAAACTACAAGTCTGAGAAGGTGCCAACATTTTTTTTTTAAAAGCACCAGTTTTAGCCCGTTTTAGGCCAGAAGTCCAATATTTGGCCAAAAAATCGGGAAAATGGTCAAGCAGAAAATGTTGGCATATGGTTTTCCAGCAATAAGCATTGACAACGAAAATTTTCCGCCTGGTCAGAAAGGGTTATACGTTCCAAAAATGTTGGCTTATTTCGAACACCAGGCTCCAAAGGGTTATATTCTGTTCCACAATTGAATATTTTCGGGTCGGCTAGCGCCAAAACTGTCAGAATGGGAGGTCTGACTCAGAAAAATAATTGCTAAAACATAACAATAATGCTAACAGGTTATATCCCAGGCCCCATATATGTAGCTATCTCCTAGACTATGACGACACTATACTAGACAGTAATTTACGGCCCCGCATATAAAATTAGTTTATGATGTCCCACAGTTTAAATTGCCAAATGCCACTATCCCTTTTCAATATGTGTTGACCACTTGTTTATGAAATCAAAGCTTTGAAGTAATGTTTGATATTTCACCGATATTAATTAAATATCAACTATATAACATAACTGGTGTTATGTTAATAGATATCAATTTGTGGAGTTTACATTTCAATCTAACATGGTGTTGTCCAATTTAACAAAGTTTTAACTAAATTTATACACAAATTAACAGCAGCGTCACAAGAAGCAAGTCTGTGCTCTAATGGTTGTCTGGTATTCGTCAGTAGTGATGGGGTCATTCGAATGAAAATAATCGATGTATTCGATTATTAAAATATCTAGAGACATTCGAGAACTTTGCACGAATCATTCGAATGACTGACATTCGAGAATCATCGAAATTCGAGCACGAATGTTCATTCCATCGCTCCAAGATTTGCAGAGTTTAAAGTTCTCTCGTAGTCAGCTTTTAGGCGAGAAGTGAGTGTGGGGATGAAAAGTCAGACCATCCTTGTTCTTCGAACGCGCAGAACGCGCGGTGCAGTTATCTCTTTCTAGAAAGACGGTCCGTACTGGCCCGAGATATGGCCAGAAGTATACTGTGACCTGTAGTGTTATATTCTACAATTTATTCTGATTGCCACCATGCAAAACGGTGACTCAAAATACGAGGTAATTACTCCCTACCTCAGGCGGATCATTGCGAGCTCGTTCCAGTTACGAGATCTTTGCTTAATTATTAACATTACACAAATTCTTACAATATTTTGAATCAGGCTCTGCATTTGGTGTGATTTCACACCAGCTGCTCATTGGCTATTGACATTTTTTGGTGGGGATCGTGAGTTACGAGGCCACCTTAAACTCTACCAATCTTGCCATCGCTGGGCCTATAGCTCGGCGCTCGCTACTCGAATGTCTCCTATCATTCAAATGACGAATGATTCATTCACTGCTCGGGACTGTCTCAGATTCAACGAGAGCGAGAGCTCTGCTGTATTTCGAATACCTACCAATTATTTCGATTCCATAGAGCGCGGGGATAATATCCCAGCGAACATAGTGACGTCATTATTACGTCAATAATTGGACATTATTTGGTCAGTACTTACGTCAAATGTTACGTATTATTGACATGAAAATGACGAAAATCTGTCACATCCCAGAGACGTCATTCGATGACGTCTTATCCACTTATTACATGACGTCTTAAGTATGTCTGGGGTGACGTAACTCGTCGTTTATTGTATGTAAAAATGACGTCATAAGTGTTGTTACGTCATTAGTATGTCTGTTACTAACGCACGTTTAAGGATTCCAGGTCTAGGAGGTCTCCATTTTCCAATATATGATGGGTTACAGGATGAGCCGCTATGTAGATGAATGGACAATTCATAGGTTAAGCACCCGCTGGTTTCATCATAAAACCAGTGAGTTCTTAAACCCATTAAACAGATACCATAAAACCTGTATGCTAGCTTCAGTCTAGCTACAGAATAAATGATCCTTAACACCTGATTGTTATAAGATCCATCCAAATAAATCGATGTTCCCTGAAAGAATTTGAACATTGCAATCTATGTTATTTATTTTCTATAACTTTATAAGAGTATAAGATAAACTATGACTAATTATTGTCAGTGGTGTGTATGTGGCGCCGTCTAGAGATAATTTCTGCTACATACTACATGGTAAGCAATAGTCGAAGTAAACCTGCTGAACTCATAAATACTGATGTATGACGACCAATGCCTGAAACATCATATAGTTGCTATCGTTATTTCGCAGTTTCTTAGAACGATTTTTTAAAACAGGTTGGTGTATTTTTGGAAGGAATAATCAGAAGTTAAAAAGAAGCTGTCCCAATTTGTAGCACAGGTTAAAACCGTAGCGCACACCGCTAAATAATGGTTGAGTGTTGGTGGCAAGGAATTTAATAATGCAGAAGTACACAAAATTACCCAAGAAGTCATCTACATCAACGTATGTCAATGCCATATACTCCAAAACAGAATGAAGCTACGGAATAGGAGAATCGTACTTTGGTTGAGGTTGTTAGAACCATGCACACATGCAAAAGACTTACCTGAAAGATTATGGGCAAAGGCGGTCAATACGATTGTTTATGTGTTTAAGAGAACTGGTTCCACTCCAGTAGAGGGTAAATCGCCATACGAAATGTGGTTTAATAAACCATCTGAAAGAGAATATTTTGTTCATGTTCCAAAGCAAAAAAGAAAGAGGTTTGATAAAAAATCGAAATTCATGTTGGTCATTGTGACAACAAAGATGGACACAGATATGTGGATATCAGAAGAAGGTAGGATTATTTTAACTCGAGAGAGTTTTGAAAAATGAAAATATCAAAATTGAAAAAATAGTATGAAAAGTAATGAAGAAGAGGAAGTTGAAAAAATTGGAGAAAGTCAAAATCATGAACATTGGAACCTTAGAGACAGAAATTCAATTAGAAAACCAGAAAAATTTAATGACTATGCTCTGTTAGTACAACATGATTAACCAGAAAACTTCGAACAGGCAATATCATCTAAAGATGATAGAATTATCATCAATGGCAGAAAATAAAACCTGGGAGTTAATTGAACTACCGAAAGGAAGTCAATAGGGAACCGCTGAGTATTCAAGATAAAACAGAAAGTTGATGGTAGTGTTGATAATAATTACAAATTTGTTAAAGAGAAATATGCAGAACCAGCTCTGAATGTAAAAAGAGTAACAAGTGAGGAGCAGGTAATCTAGGAATAACTACAAGATTAATAATCCATATAATAGAATTTGTCTGGGAATTTGTAGAGACGAAATGGAAAAAGTGAATATTATTATCCTTATAAAATTAATAAGTAAAGGATAAAGGTGACACCAAACGTAATTCTAAAATATTCGCGAATCCCTTTCAAAATACATTTTAGTTTTAAAAGTCATTTTTGAGAAATAAATATCGCAAGAAAAATCCATAAACATTTTCCATGCTTGAGAATACTTGAAAGAACGCGTTCCTGCATTTTTTACAAAATAGCTTTATAATGATTATGTCAAACAATGAAGTATCTTTTTGCGTACAAAAATCCCCTTAGGCACAAATATTATACCCGCCCATCCCATCTGACAGTAAGGGAAATGTCAAAGGAAAGGCAGTCGCTCGAAATTTCCTTAGTGAAGATTCACTCATTAGTTACTTTGTTTCGCGCTGGATATGACGCCGTCGTACTTTGAAGTAAAAGTAGCTGTACACGAATGAGTTTTGAGGCATTGTATTGTCTCCGTCACAAGAAAGAAATCGTATACTGGGTGATATACTGTGAAATGCTTTTATGTAGAATACGTTTAATAATAATAAATGGGTACCTACTACCATATTCCTACATAAATGCTATACATTTAATTTGTTTATCGGTTCTAATCAGGAATACCACAATCGATTTAAAAATAAAATGACGATAACATGCCTACATAACAACACAATGATCCGTATTACATCTTTAAAAAACAAGTCAAAGACTTTATACTACACTGTGATATCTAGTTTGTTTTGTTTTATGTAAAAAACCGCTGCCCAAGGAATCACTACTTCCACATCCAGATTTTCTATCCAAGTCACTCACAACGAAAAAAATTTGTATGTGGAAATAATTGTTTATGGAACTTTAATAATATAATATTTGAAATCCCCTACCCCAAAAACCCATAAAACGATACCCCACATCGGTAGAGAGTTGGGGGGGTGGTAGTGGTGGTGGATGAAGTAAAAAAATATTTTGAGGTTTCTGGTTTTTGTACACACACTAAATAAAACTTTTTTTTCACCTCCCTTTAATAATGGGGTGGGGGTGGTAATGGGGGTGGCTAATGCCAAAAATTTTGTTGAGACCGCAGCTTCTCTTGTATATACTAAATACCAATTTTACGGACTCTTACCTGCTTGATTTACATATTTACCCCAAATTTACACCAATTTACCCCCCAACCCTTCGCCGGAACAAGATGAAAATATAATCTAGTTCTAGATGTCATTAAAGTACATATGTGTACCAAATTTCAAGGCAATATCTTAAACGGTTCCAGAGTAAACGTGCGTAAAAAAAAAGTTACAGACAGACAGACCGACAGACCGACAGACAGAATTTTTTTTCGCTCAAACTTAAAATCTCGACGTTTCATGACATTCTAAGCCTATTTGAACAATAAAAATTTTTAAAATTTTTTTGTCGTTACTATACTTCCACTGGATGTGGAAGTAATTATTGTTTATATTACCTAATAGTGCGGTCGGTTAGAGCTATATTTCAAGATTACCGTTACTTGGCGGATAAAAGCACCTAATTTGGTATGAGTATACTAATAAATGTTAGCCTAGGAGCCCTCTGGAATTTCTAAAAATGTTCATGTACAACACTAAAAACCGCTGCCCAAGGAATCACAACTTCCACATCCAGATTCTCTATCCAAGTCACTCACAACGAAGAAACTTTGTATGTGAAAATAATTGTTTATGGAACTTTAATAATATAATATTTGAAATCCTCTACCCCAAAAATCCATAAAACGATACCCCACATCAGTAGTGGGGTGGGGGTGGTGGTGATGGGTGGATGAAGTAAAAAAAATATTTTGAGGTTTCTGGTTTTTGTACATACACTAAATCACAATTTTTTTTATCCCCTTTAATAAAGGGGTGGGGGTGGTAATGGGGGTGGCTAATGCCAAAAATTTTTTTGAGACCTTAGCTTCTCTTGTGTATACTAAATACCAATTTTATCAACTCTTACCTGCTTGATTTACCCATTTACCCCAAATTTACCTCAATTTACCCCCCAACCCTTCGTCGGAACAACATCTAAATATAATCTAGTTCCAGATCTCGCTAAAGTACATACGTGTACCAAATTTCAAGTCAATATCTTAAACGGTTCCAGAGTAAACGTGCGCACAAAAAAAAGTTACAGACAGACAGTCCGACAGACAGACAGACCGACAGACAGACAGAAAATTTTTTTTTCGCTCAAACTTAAAATCTCGACGTTTCATGACATTTTAAGCCTATTTGAACAATAAAAATTTTTAAAAATTTTTTTGTCGTTACTATACTTCCACTGGAGTATACAGTATCAGATACTGTAATGTTCGCTGGTAACACATTACGGTATCAGATACTGTAATGTTCGATTTACCGGCCGCAAATGAGTCCGGGAAATAGTATGAAATAAATAATATATAAACAGGAATTCGCAACAGGTCTCACCAGCACAGCCAGGGCAGTTTCACCGGGTGCACGATGGACGCGGCCGCCGCGCAGCAAGACTCGGAGTGGCGTAGCTCCGTAACGGGTGACGTTATAGAGAAAGTACGCATACCAATGGAAAGCCCAAAGTATGAAGAGAATTTAAAAAAAAAATTGTCAGATTTTTACTAGCACTGTTTCATGGGCGATAAAAAAATTTTGTCGGATTGTTACCAGCATCGTTTCATGGGGCGGAAATTTTTTTTTTGAGTTTACCCCCTCATGACAGAAAGCTAAATCCGCCCTTGTTAGGTATAGGTATTCAGAAAATAATATAATAAGGGTCCCCAACATTTTTTTGTCCTGAGGCCCCATGACGTCTAGTTACGCCTCTGCATTTTTAATAGATTGTTGCACCTATCGGGGCCCACAAATATTCTTGGAACACGGAACACCCTTCCAATGAAGTCTCGCCACTGGTTATACTTGAAATTACATGGAAGAGAGTTATAGAGTAAGTGGAATCCAGACCGCTGGCCTAGGGGGTTGATTTACCCTCCCTAGGAGTGGAAAATCATATTTTTTCAAATCATTGCGTTCAAACGCGTATCCCCTCGTTTTTGGGGTCGCTGATTATGGTAAAAATATTCATTTTTAGTTCTAATCCCTATTCATCCCTTAAACGGGCAAAAACTACCCCTCACTCACCAGAAAGCATGCCAGGATTTACAGGTTTTTCGACACATGATCGTTATTCCTGTGCATATCCCTTCATTTTACACGGAAGAGAAGGTGGTAGCGACCTAGGGGGGGGGGGGGGGGGGGTGTTACTTCAACCCTTCCAAGGGGTGTCAATACGCCCTCCCCCGTTTTCGCAGGTGCTGATCACGATAAAAACATTCACCGTCATCTTTGACTCTCCTCAACCTCTATAATGGACGGAAACTTACCCTCATCCACCAGTTATCGCTGAGGCGATGATTGTGTAGGTTGTTGAGTAGGGTATAATGATTTTTTTATCGGGGAGTTATAAATAATAAATTTTATTGTCAATGCAATGTTGTTTATTCAAAGAATTACATGAAAATATTTTTATGACATTAATGACAAAATAAATTATTTGCTTAAAATTAATTTAAAAACCTAGCTCGTTAACAAACAACATAATAATCCTCATATTCCTCAAAATGCACATCGCACGCGATCTCTTCTCCTTCATCATCGCCAGAGCGATAACTGGTGGATGAGGATAAGTTTCCTTTACCCGGGGCACTGCACCAGACACTTTTCCATTTCTTTCTCCTTCCACACACCATAAGCATCTTTGTATCGTTCAGATTTGGATATTGCACTGTCATAAAAATGTTTTATGTACACCAATGAATATTCTGTAGGCTGCCAATTTTTCCTAGAAATTCTCTTTAGCCACTGTTTTCTCAGTTCTGGTTCTTTGGGAAATTTAAAGGCTCGGACATAACCTTCAGATGAAGAACTGTAATTGCTTGTTTTCAGACCCCGGACCTGGAATTAATTAAAATTATTTTATTGGTGTTGGTAGTAAATGTGAATTGAATTAAAAATATAGCTTGCATAAAAAGTGAGGTTATAACGTAATTTAACGCACAAAAAGTGATTTCAGGTGCGAACGGTCCGATAGATACCCCCATAATTAATTAAAATAATAACTACTTACTTTATAAAACACAATTTGTGAAATTACACCAACAGAGAGGCACCTTTTATGTATTATAATGCCAATTTATTCGTGACAGATTACTTCACAACAGTATTGTTTTGCCAAGAACGGACTGAACCACACGTTGCCACATTTCCATATACTGGCCAGTTCACATTAAAGCCGGTCGTGCTTAGGCCCTTTTGCTCTGCAAAAACAGAGAAGCCGACGGGGGAGAGTAGTGGACTTTTTGGTACGTGTTATCTTGTACCAAAACTACAATCCTGCAAATTTTCAGCTTTACAATAATTAATTCCGGGTCAAAAACTAAAATTTCTGGACTACATGTGATATTTTGTCGTATTTGTCGGTGATTTTGGATTTTAGTGCTGTACATGAACATTTTTAGAAATTCCAGAGGGCTCCTAGGCTAATATTTATTAGTATATCCTAAGGTACCTTCATACCAAATTTGGTGCTTTTAACCGCCAGGTAACGGTAATTTCAATAAGCCACCTCACTATAATATCCTCTGTTTTTTACACACCTGTAATATTATTAATCATGATTACTTCCACATACGAAGTATAGGGACCGAAAAAGAAATTTTGAATTTCTTTTTGTCTTTGTGTCGGTCTGTCTATTGATTGCAATTTTTTTGTTAGGATTATATTTGACTTTATTTCACTGAAGAGTTTAAGGTACCCTCAAATGGGGGTAAATAGGTAAAACAAGCAAATCAGAGTCCACAAAATTGGAATTTAGTGTATGTACGAGAAGTCAAGGTCTCATTTTTTTTGGTACCACCCCCACTATACTCCCATATCACCCCCACTCCATTGTTAGAAGGAGTTAAACAATGAAATTGTGATTTAATGTATGTAGAAGAAATTTTTTTGGAATTAATAACCTCCACTACCACCTCCTTGAAATTTGGATGTGAAAGTAGTGATTCCTTAGGCACCGGTTTTTCCACGTAATTTTTCTGTTATATAGTAAGTACATTTACTTCAATATGTCCAATATCCTAGTAGTTAGTGGAAACTTAAATATCCACATATGCTATATCAAATTATATTCATCTTTTCAATGTTTTATGTGTGATGACCAGTGTTATTAAGTTCATTAATATAGCGGGTGGCCCAGAATAACAGGCGATATCTTTGTTAGTTGAAAAAATAAAAACATAAATAAAAAAAACCTTCAAAAGGCATGAATGACTCCATATGATGACACCTCTTGAACCATGTTGTCTCATGCAGCTACCCCCGAGAAACCAAAAGCGGTTGGAACAAGTCAACTGTCATTAGGAATATTTCTTATCTATCAAAAGTATAACATTGTCTAAAACAAAAGATAGTCTAAAGTAGTAAAAATTACATACCTACTTGAAAAATTGTAAAAATACGGGATTCGGGGTAAAGCATTAGAATGATTCAAGTCTTACCTATCAAATCGGATGCAATAGACAGTAATTAACAACAATGAAAAATTATAATTAATTTAATTTTATGCTCGTATAATTTTAGTTTCTTAGTCGAATAATTCTGAGAAAAATGATAATTTAATTTAATATTTCAGTAAAATAATAAATTTAATACAATATTACAAATTTAGTCTGTAGCTACATTAACGTTAATACCTTAGCTCCTACAGATAAATGTGTACTATAATATATCAGTGAGAAGGTAGTTTAACATCATCAACTGTATATAGCGTGTTCCGTTTGAAAAAATCGAATTGCGAAAAAGTAACGTCAATTTTCTCAGAAGGGTATAAGATTAATAACTCCAGTGGCAGATTTAGGGGGGCTATAGGAGGCTATAGGGGCTATAGCTTAGGGCGGTAAAATCCAGGGGCGGCAAATTTTTTGAAAAATACCAAAGGCACATAAAAACAAAAAATTATTATTGTACTAGGAAAACATTTTTAATTTATTTGAGAATGTGTTTTTTATTTTAACTAGACTAGAGCTCCTTATTATAGTCAACTGGACAGGGTGGTCGCGTGAACGTTAGAACCTCATTTAACTTCGTTATTTTTGGAGTTACGTAAAAGAGTTCAAAAATAAAAGTTATGAGAAATTACATGTATTCTCCAAAAATCATTTCAGAAAAACAATTAAAAGTCGAATTTCGGAGATATGAGCTCTACTTTGATTTTTTAAAATGGAATACCCCATATATTTTTACACCATTTAAAAGGCGTCAATGATGTATGACATAGTATTTTTGTTAAAAACTATAGTAGATATTAAATTTTATAAAGTGAAATTAGAAAAAGTGAAATTACATACTTTTGTTTTTCATTTAATTTGATAAATTGCAAATTTGTAGTAAATTAAACAAAATGTTTTAAGATAAATACCATGTATGAATTATAAAGATTTTTTTTATGGCCTTTGTGTAAATACCTCCAAAATGCGACTTTCAATTGCTATTCTGAAATAATTTTTGGAAAATACATGTGATTTTCTATAACTTTTATTTTTATACTTTTTACGTAACTCCAAAAATAACAAAGTTAAATGAGGTTCTAACATTCACGCGACCACCCTGTATATAGAATTTTCTCAATATCTGTTATGGAACTTAAATTAGTAGGAGTTGTTTTGCCGATTGCTGATAAGCCTATCTGGCCTGGGCCTATTTGGCCTATGTCTAAATGAATAACATTTTAAATGCATACCAGACTTTATTTCAAATTTTATTTTGTTGTCGTTCTCATATGATAAAACAAACAATAGTATATATCGATCTGGTTTTTAACTTATCCTAAACCACTGTTGCTAGTACTAATGATTTTGTGCTTTGTGCTATTGACAAACCTATGCATGGGGAGAAAGCGTAAAAGGAAGTGAGCGAGGAGGTAGGTGGGGAATATAATTACTTCCACGTCCAGTGGAAGTATAGTAACGACAAAAATTTTTTAAAAATTTTTATTGTCCAAATAGGCTTAAAATGTCATGAAACGTCGAGATTTTAAGTTTGATAGAAAAAAAAAAATTCTGTCTGTCTGTCTGTCGGTCTGTCTGTCTGTCGGTCTGTCTGTTTGTAACTTTTTTTTGTGCGCACGTTTACTCTGGAACCGTTTAAGATATTGACTTGAAATTTGGTACAAATATGTACTTTAACGAGATCTAGAACTAGATTATATTTTCATCTTGTTCCGTCGAAGGGTTGGGGGGTAAATTGGGGTAGATTTGGGGTAAATAGGTCAATCAAGCAGGTAAGAGTCCATAAAATTGGTATTTAGTATATACAAGAGAAGCTAAGGTCTCAAAAAATTTTTTGGCATTAGCCACCCCCATTACCAGAAACCTCAAGATATTTTTTTACTTCATCCACCCCCCACTATCACCCCCCTATCACCACCCCCCACCCCACTACCGATGTGGGGTATCGTTTTGTGGATTTTTGGGGTAGAGGATTTCAACAATTATATTATTAAAGTTCCATAAACAATTATTTTCACATACAAAGTTTTTTCGTTGTGAGTGACTTGGATAGAGAATCTGGATGTGGAAGTAGTGATTCCTTGGGCAGCGGTTTTTAATAAATTTTCACATAATAGGGTATAAAATAGAACAATACGATAAACTGTGTGACGTCATTCTAAATTCAATATGGCGGACGTGTGGGGAGGCTGCATCTTAGACACTGCTCGGGGGAAGGGGTGGTAAGAGGTGGGGAAAGAAGTGGGAATAGGTGGGAAGAAATGGGAAAGGGGAGGGGAGGAGATGGGGAAGGGGTGCGAAGAGGTGGGTAAGAGGTGGGAAGAAGTGGGAAGTAGTGTTAGAGGGGTGAGAAGACGGGAGAGAGAAGGGGTGGATGGCGGTGGCAAATGAAAGGGTTTTGTTTGTTTGTCTGTAAAATAAGTAGACTAAAAAGTAAAAAATAAAATTATATAAAAAAATATGTTTAAGAAAAAGCTTTTATTTGAAAAAACTGTACTAAAAAGTAAACAGAATTTTTTTAAAATTCATACACCGGGAAACCAAAAGCTTTCCCAGCAAACATTTATCCGCTGGTTTTTGTTGGCCCTATGTCGTACACCCGGCATATGAATTGCTGGCTTGTTACTGGCAAACTTCATTGGGCCGGCATGAGGTCACTACGGCCGGCAGCCGGGCACAGATGATTTTCCATCACTTGCCGTCTTTGGGCCGGCATTGTGCCATCAGATGGAAATCACTATATCGACACTTCTACTATGGGCCATTAAATTAAATTTAACTTTACTTCAGTGGCCCAGCATATGGCCCATACAAGGGTCCAGTATTGTTACCTATGTTCAAACTTTGGGAGCGTAGACTTAATTGCAAGACTAAAAAACGCAAAAGTGGTAGCTCAATTTTTATGTTTGGAAGTTACAGCACTATAAAATTTTTGACCAGTAAATACAAAAAAAAGCATCTGTCATCTGTGGTCAAATGGTTCGTTTTTTGTCATTTATTTCCACATGACTAAGTTTTTTTTTATTTACTGTTCATAAATTGAATAGACCTGTAACTTCGAAACGAATAAAAATCGCACTACCACTTTTGTGTTTTTTAGTCTTACAATTAAGTCTACTTTATGCTCCCAAAACTTGAACATAACGATATGAGACTTCTTGTATATACCTGCAACCTTTTTTTATCTGCAACTTAATTAGGCCATAAGTAACGACCCATTACCTTTAAGATTAAAATTTTTTTGCTAGTTTAAGAATTAAGTTACCACCATATGCATATTTATATTCAAAACTTGTTTTACATATTACCCATGTACAAGCATCACGTAACACATTGATTAGATTTGTCAACTGACATATTTGGGAACGTCTAAATGAAAGTTTGATTTGCCCCTTCTAAAAAAATGAAAACCAATACATTTCTATGAAATTTTGACACATTATTTCTTAAGAACTGAGTCCAAGTTACTAAGAAAAAAATTAAAATTTATTCAATATGTTAACATTAAAAATCATCAAAACGCAGTTCTCTGAACATAATAAAATACATTTCATATTCCAACGTATATATCTTCTCCTGGTCTTATTTGTGTTCTACTTTGGTTTTAATTATCTTATTCCTCTTCTCGATTAGTAATAGATAGTACCAAACCTGTTATGGTAGTTCCTATTTCTCATTGGATTTCCTCGTATTACAGCTGAAACAAGTTTTCTTAGATAATATTTCCGGATTTATTTATTTTTTGACCTGATAGTATGAAATATTAAGAAAACAAACCACATTTTTATTCTCGGGGATTTAAATCCTTAAAATTTAAGAAAACGTGAACATGTCCGCTTGAACCTAATAGGTAGTCTATATTACGGGTTCAAAGCAGTGCGATTCAGAATATTTGTTTTAATGTTATGCAACAAAATTTCAGACAATTAGGAATTGTTTAAGGTGCATATCACATATTGTGATTTTAATATATTTTGTACCTTATACATACATTCGTACTGTCCGTGTTGTACAGTTTTATAATATTTACAATTTATATGACCTATACTTATATGTCAGCCAAATTTACTACTTTTGTATTAGTTTTGACTTACCAAATTTGCATGTAATGTATCACATAATCGGTAATAAAGAATTTAATTTAATATACAACACGCAACAAGTGTAGATCCGACTTGGAGGGTCTAAATTAAAGTACCTACTTGTATATTCGTGCATATTATACCTTTTGGAATTTTGGTAACCGACATCTCAAAAAAATGGGGTAATTGGTTATTAATTTTCAATGGCATCAGGGGTTGTTTTTGATATTGTTAAAAGAGTAATGTTTGAAAATTTTTCACGTGTGTTTTGTAAACATACATAACAAAAATTATTAATCAAATGTGGGAAAGCTACAGCAAGTAATTCTAATGTTATGTATTATGTATACTCACTTGTCCATAATAAAAATAGATGTATGTTGACTCCAGTTTTCTATTTAATTTGAAAAACTATCTCATCTGTCTGCTGAAAATTTCAACAAATCAATCACCACTATCAGCGTATAGACATAACCTACCAAACCTAGAAAAACAGTATAATCAACACCATCTGTAGGATATATATTCCCCATGGATATTATTGGGCTTCGACATATACTGAACACAATTTGAAAACTGACTAGGTACCGCACATGATGGAAAGTAAATTAACTAAAAAGAAGTTAAGTATTAATTAGTACAGCAAACCTTCTATCAAACGGGGGTGACGTAATGGAGCCGTGAGTCTTTTCCCTTCCTGTGTACATACGCTTGTCTCAATTTCAATTTTATCCTGCCGAAAATGTAATTGACAGACCTTAAAATATAAATAAATAGAAAATCATACCTAATTTCGTTTTGAAAATAAAATATGAAATTAAAATACTTATTATTAAATTAATCGAAAAATTGTAAACATAACCTTCAAGCAAATCATGGCACAGTTATAATTTATCCATAAACTGAACATAACATATACTTTATAAAGTCATCAATTACTTACCTCTTCATGACAATAAAGACTATTCAATAAATAAACAAGTAAAACTCCAAAACTCGAAAAAAAACCGTTGCTCAAGGAATCACTACTTCCACATCCAGATTCTCTATCCAAGTCACTCACAACGAAAAAACTTTGTATGTGAAAATAATTGTTTATGGAACTTTAATAATATAATATTTGAAATCCTCTACCCCAAAAACCCATAAAACGATACCCCACATCGGTAGTGGGGTGGGGGTGGTGGTAGGGGGGTGGTAGTGGGGGGTGGATGAAGTAAAAAAATATTTTGAGGTTTCTGGTTCCTGTACATATACTAAATCACAATTTTTTTTCATCCCCATTAATAAGGAGGTGGGGGTGGTAATGGGGGTGGCTAATGCCAAAAATTTTTTTGAGACTTTAGCTTCTCTTGTATATACTAAATACCAATTTCATGAACTCTTACCTGCTTGATTTACCCATTTACCCCAAATTTACCCCAATTTACCCCCCAACCCTTAGACGGAAAAAGATGAAAATATAATCTAGTTCTAGATCTCGTTAAAGTACATATGTGTACCAAATTTCAAGTCAATATCTTAAACGGTTCCAGAGTAAACGTGCGCACAAAAAATAGTTGCAGACAGACCGACAGACCGACAGACAGACCGACAGACAGACAGAAATTTTTTTTTTGCTCAAACTTAAAATCTCGATGTTTCATGACATTTTAAGCCTATTTGGACAAAAAAAATTAAAAAAAAAATTTTGTCGTTACTATACTTCCACTGGACGTGGAAGTAATAACCAATAACTCTATTTATGAGCCTTGTCCACGAACTTTGTCGTTGTGTTGATGACTCATCAATTGTGATTGTGAATTTGCACTTGCCAGTGCTAGGTGGTGTTTGTATATATAATTCATATTTTTTCCTACCTACGTTAATTCAAAAAAAATGTAATATTTATCCACATATAGTCTATTTTATGATTAAATAAAACATAATAGCTATATTACATATTGCAACAGATTAATTTTGAAATAATCAACGGTCAATTGCCATTTTATCGTTGTTGGGCCATCAAAGCATATTTATCATCGCCCTATAGTTACTTATAAGACTCAGGGCCAGCATCATTACACGACAAGCGACAGTTGCCCGGCAATAAATGCATTGGCCCGGCACTTTGCCGGATTTGCTATGTTTACTGGGTTGGGGGCGGTCAATTGAGCAAAGTAACTATGCAATAGCACTATATGACCGTCCCCAAAGCTTTTGGTTTCCCGGTGTATGAATTTAAAAAAAAAAAATTTACTTTTTAGCACAGTTTTTTCAAATAAAAGCTTTTTCTTAAAAATGTTTTTTTTTATATAATTTTATTTTATATTAAGGAAAACCTTAAATCTGCAAATGAAAACCGCAGCCAGGCCAAAGGCCTGTTTTTATCGAATGAGCCGTAAGCCCATATGAAAAAATTCCAATAACTGAACATCAACAAACCACACACAGGCCGAAAACCTATTTTCAACCGGAAAAGCCATGAATTAACTCCTAAATACAATAATAACCCGACACCCTTAAGCCGCAGATAGCCGAAGGCCTGTTTCTACCTTCATAGAACCCAATAATTCGATAATCTTCGAACCACAGACAATCCAAAGGCCTGTTTGTAGCCGGCACAGCTATGAATTAACCCCCGAAAACCCTAATAACTTGACACCCTTAAACTGTAAACAGACCAATGGTCTGTTTTTATCGAATAGGGTGAGTCCACCTCCATAATAACCCAATAACTTGACATCCCCGAACCACAGACAGGTCTAAGGCCTATTTTTTCGAAACCAGCACTCCTGCATACAGTCCGCTTCAATCCGGAACAAAATATATCCAGGAGCCTCAACTAGAGCTCTCGCTGTCTGCTGAATTGGCCCAGAGGCCATAACTCAGAAGTTATGTGGGTATTGGGGTCCTGCCTGTGTGCTGCATTCGGTGCAAGTGCCGCAATCTAGAAAAGAATTATGCCGGCCGCGTCCGGTCACGTACTCTGTACAAGCAATAACGCCATGCGTAGCTTGAGAGTGCCAGGATTTGTATTGTACCTACTAATAATAACCTATTTAATAATCGTGAGTTTACTTTGAAGTTTATTCAGTAAATTTTGAAAAGGGAGCAAAACATAAAAAATAAAGTTTCAAATTTTGATAAAGGCAATTTAGACATACTCATTTTATTTCCACATTTAACTTCTACTCGTATAATTAAGCAGCAATATTTAAGAGATAGTTAACACATTTGTATTTTTTTTGTCGCAAATTATAC
This sequence comes from Rutpela maculata, assembly GCA_936432065.2. NCBI lineage: Eukaryota > Metazoa > Arthropoda > Insecta > Coleoptera > Cerambycidae > Rutpela > Rutpela maculata. Next base: position 109,906,921 of record OW386286.2, read on the forward strand.
AACGTTTTGGGCTTTCAACGGTCTTCCTTTTTTTGTCACCAGTATTAGCCACATCTGTGCTTTCTGCTTTTTGTTTATAAGCTTTTCGGGTGTAATTTCTTCTGCATCTTGCATGATAGACAGGACATTTTGACAAAAATAAATCCCTTTTTCGGTGTAATATTTCAATTTAAGAAAGATATCATCCGACTTTATAGAAACCGCTTTAAATGCATAGTCCAGTGCTTCTTCTGTAACACCCTGTACTGTTTCTTCACTATTTTGTTGGCAAAATATGCATTTCATAAAGTTTAACTGGGAAGTTAAAAAAAGTGCTGAATGTTGTCCTTTGTTCAAATTAAATATTAAAACTAGTTTAAAATGTCTGGAAAAGAAATTCCGTTACTTTAATATGCACTTTACCCTCTATAGAGCTTTCCTAACGTGATAATAATTATTATTATAGCTGCAACTCATCAATTTTCAATAAGAATAACAGCCAGTTTCACAATCGTTGGTTATCTTTTTGGTTGACTAACCAGAACCTGAAAGTTATAATGATTAGTAGAGACAACTTTACCAGACATTCTTACCTTTACAGTAATAAATAATCGGTCAAATCCTGACTATTAACCAACAATTGTAAAACTGGCTGTTAACGTCACAGATTTTTATTATAAACTATTCGTAAAATTCTAATCGTTAGTTAACCAACGATTATGAAACTGGCTGTAAGCGTCATGAACTACACAGACGACAACTACTCCCTTCCATCGATTAAAAACAACTAACTAAATGTTTTATAATAGCTATTTATGTAACCAGTTACCAGTTATTTTGTGTAACGAGTGGAATTTGCGGGACGAGCGAAGCGAGATCTCTCAAAATAACATGAGTTACACAGGATTGTCTTTCTAAAAACAATTGAAGACCACGGGGGTAAAAGGAGGTATATCACAAAAAGTTAATTTCGAGAAAAGCGAATTTTTAAGTTTGAAACCTCCTCGACTTTTAAGGTATTGATGAATTTAAATAAAGACTTTTGAGTTTTATTTCGAAAGTATATTAAACCATTCGTTAAAAGCATTATGACAAAAAAAATTGTTTATTTAGAAAAAAAAATACAAAACACAAACGATTACCAATTATTCAAGGGGAAAACAGGAACTGTCACAAAAATAAATATATATTCATGAAAACAAGGGGGATTATCCAGATTTACATCGCTTTCCTTTCTTCATTGTGCCTTTTTTAAAAGCTTTTATTTAACTTGCAATGTTTGTATGTTTGTTTGTTGGTTTAGGTCAAATCTTGCAAGCTGAATTTCGACTAGTTCTAATTAAGCTAGAGCTTTGAAATTTAGCAAACGTGTATAAGTCCGGTGACAATGCAACATAGTATAGCCATTATCGGTCTAAATCCAATATGGCGGACGTCCCAAGATGGCGGATCGGCTTTTTAGTCACAGTCCCCCTGATATGGGTATCAAATGAAAGGGTTTGACGAGTAAAATACGGTAAACAACGTGACGTCATTCTAAATCCAATATGGCGGACGTCCCAAAATGGCGGATCGGCTTTTTAGTCACAACCCCCCTGATATGGGTATCAAATGACAGGGTTTGACGAGTAAAATACGATAAGCAATGTGACGTCATTCTACATCCAATATGGCGGACGTCCCAAGATGGCGGATCTGCTTTTTAAAAGCTTTTATTTAACTTGCAATGTTTGTTTGTTTGTTGGTTTAGGTCAAATCTTGCAAGCTGAATTTCGACTAGTTCTAATTAAGCTAGAGCTTTGAAATTTGGCACACGTGTATAAGTCCGGTGACAATGCAACATAGTATAGCCATTATCGGTCTAAATCCAATATGGCGGACGTCCCAAGATGGCGGATCGGCTTTTTAGTCATAACCCCCCTGATATGGGTATCAAATGAATAGGGTTTGACGAGTAAAATACGATAAACAATGTGACGTCATTCTAAATCCAATATGGAGGACGTCCCAAGATGGCGGATCGGCTTTTTAGTTATAACCCCCCTGATATGGGTATCAAATGAAAGGGTTTGACGAGTAAAATACGATAAACAATGTGACGTCATTTTAAATACAATATGGCGGACGTCCCAAGATGGCGGATTTGCTTTTTAGTCACAACCCCGTTGATATGGGTGTCAAATGAAAGGGTTTGATGAGTAAAATATGATAAAGTGTGTGACGTCATTCTAAATTCAATATGGCGGACGTGGGAGAGGTGGGGAAGGGGTGGGAAGAGGTGGGAAGGGTGGGAAAGGGGTGGGAAAGGGGTGGGGAAGAGGTGGGAAGAAGTGGTAAAGGGGTGGAAGAGATGGGAAAGAGGTGGGAAGGGTGGGAAAGAAGTGGGGAAGAGGTGGGAAGAAGTGGGGAAGAGGTGGAGAGGTGGAGAGAGATGAGGAAGGGCAGGGGTGGAAAGAGGGAAGAAGTGGGAAGTAGTGTTAGAGAGGTGAGAAGACGAGAGAGGGGAGGGGTGGATGGCGGTGGCAAATGAAAGGGTTTGACGAGTAAAATACGATAAACAATGTGTCTGTTTGTAAAATTAGTGGACTAAAAAGTAAAAAATAAAATTATATAAAAAAAGTATTTTATCTGAAAAAACTACTAAAAAGTAAAAATAATTTTTTTTAAATTCATACACATGGAAACCGAAAGCTTTGGGGGTGTCAATTGATGCAAAGTAACTATGCAATATCACTATATGACCGCCCCAAAGCTTTTGGTTTCCATGTGTATAAATTTAAAAAAAATTATTTTTATTTTTTAGTAGTTTTTCAGATAAAAGCTTTTTCTTAAAAATGCTTTTTTTATATAATTTTTTAGTCACAATCCTGTTGATATGGGTATCAAATGAAAGGGTTTGACGAGTAAAATACGATAAAGTGTGTGGCCTCATTCTAAATTCAATATAGCGGACGTGGGAGAGATGGGGAAGAGGTGGGAAGAAGTGGGGAAAAGGTGGGAAGAGGTGGGTAAGGGGTGGGAAGAGGTGGGAAAAAGGTGGGAAGGGTAGGAAAGGGGTGGTAAGAGTTGGGGAAAGGTGGGGAAGAGGTGGGAAGAAGTGGGGAAGAGGTGGGGAGAGGTGGGGAAGGGGTGGGAAAGATGTGGGAAGGGTAGGAAAGGGGTGGTAAGAGGTGGGGAAGGGATGGGACGAGGTAGGGAATAGGGTGGAAAGAGGTGGAGAGATGGGAAAGGGCAGTGGAGGAGGTGGGAAAGGGGTGGGAAGAGGTGGGAAGAGGTGGGAATAGGGAGGGACGAAGTGGGAATAGGGTGGGACGAGGTGGGGAATCGGTAGGAATAGGGTGGAAAGAGGTGGGGAGAGGTGGGAAAGGGGTGGGAAGAAGTGGGAAGTAGTTTTAGAGGGGAGAGGGAAGGGGTGGATGGCGGTGGAAAATGAAAGGGTTTTGTTTGTCTGTTTGTAAAATAAGTAGACTAAAAAGTAAAAAATAAAATTATATAAAAAGAATATTTTTAAGGAAAAGCTTTTATTTGAAAAAACTACTAAAAAGTAAAAATAATTTTGTTTAGATTCATACACATGGAAACCAAAAGCTTTGGGGGCGGTCAATTGAGCAAAGTAACTATGCAATAGCGCTATATGACCGCCCCCAAAGCTTTTGGTCCATGTGTATGAATTTAAACAAAATTATTTTTACTTTTTAGTAGTTTTTTCAAATAAAAGCTTTTCCTTAAAAATATTTTTTTTATATAATTTTTTTTATTCTTTGCCTCTTTATTTCTTTGCTTGTGTGAGGTAAGCTGTCATAGTAATGTTGGGTTTCTTCAGAACAAAACTTTTTCAAATCTTGCAAATTGTTAAATGTTTTGTCTGATATTGGAATGAGACCTAAAATAACGTGGAAACAGATATATAACAATAATGTAAAACACTTATATTAACAGTCACGCATCATATTGTCAGTCAGGAAATAAAAATTCATTATGGTCCGGGGCAGGCTCGGGTTCAAGCCTCTTCTGAATTGGGGGTAGTATTGGACTTTTCTCCCATTGTCCATTAAAGGAAGATCTGTGCGATATGAGTCGTGGATGAACAATACTTGCATCTATTTCTCTAATGGGGCGTGTTGGAAAGGTATATTTATTGATGTAAGGTAACTGTTTATAAAACGTCTCCCAATCCCTTATTATTTCCTAAAATTGTTCAAGATCTTGTCCTGTTCATTTTCACTTCCTTTATTTTTATCCATTAGGTCGTTTTTAATAAGTCCCCGACAAAAATACAAAGATAATAATATACACTACTTGCAGATAATCTTAAAACAAATTATCCACTAATAGTAAAATAAAACATTATTCACTTAAAATTAAAATATATGGACCTTCCTCGTTTTTACCATTTTCCTTGGAGACATTCCGTTTTTTTCCCTGTGTACGATTTTTCAAACACGAATATTAACGGACTGTGCTGCTTTTTTGCAGTAGAGCTTTTTTGTAGTAAGATATAGATGTTTGTCTACTAGATGGCAACTCCAGTTGACTTTACGATATGATAAAACCTGTGATTTCTCAATGTTAAAAGCATAAAATTTCAAATGAAAATATTTACTTCCATATCCAGTGGAAGTATAGTAACGACAAAAAAACTTTAAAAAATTTTTATTGTTCAAATAGGCTTAGAATGTCACGAAACGTCGAGATTTTAAGTTTGAGCGAAAAAAAATGTCTGTCTGTCGGTCTGTCTGTAACTTCTCTTGTGCGCACGATTACTCTGGAACCGTTTGAGATATTGACTTGAAATTTGGTACACATATGTACTTTAACGAGATCTAGAACTAGATTATATTTTCATCGTGTTCCGTTGAAGGGTTGGGGGGTAAATTGGGGTAAATTTGGGGAAAATAGGTAAATCAAGCAGGTAAGAGTCGATAAAATTGGTATTTAGTATATACAAGAGAAGCTAAGGTCCCAAAAAAAGTTTTGGCATTAGCCACCCCCAATACCACCCCCACCCCATTATTAAAGGGGATGAAAAAAAATTGTGATTTAGTGTGTGTACAAGAACCAGAAACCTCAAAATATTTTTTTACTTCATCCACCCCCACTACCACCCCCCATCACCACCCCCACCCCGCTACCGATGTGGGGTATCGTTTTATGGGTTTTTGGGGTAGATGATTTCAAATATTATATTATTAAAGTTCCATAAACAATTATTTCCACATACAAATTTTTTTCGTTGTGAGTGACTTGGATAAAAAATTTGGATGTGGAAGTAGTGATTCCTTGGGCAGCGGTTTTTTTTACTGGTTCTCTGTAGCTCTTCAAAAATTTAATTGGATCATTACCTTACCATAACCTACTAATATGCCGAATTTTATTGAATTTTGAACATTAATTCTAAGACCGACAGTACTACCTTAAAGATCTTAAAAATTAAGTAATCTTTTTCATAGTTACCTTTGCTGCTATCACACATTATAATTTTAATGTCAAAATTAACAGACGTTATTTAGCCAAGTTACAATATTATTTGAAATCCTAATTTGATAACATAAGGTAAATCGTATTAATGAAAAGTTTTGTTAGCGTATTTTGAAGGAAAGAAGAATTTAGAAGCTTTATGGACTTAGTATTCCATTTTGTGTTGAATAAACGTTGTTTCTTTATCTTTTTGAAACTTTTTGAAAGTCATCCTAATGGATGACATAACGAACTTTTCCTCACCAGTTACGTAAAATTTTACTTTTCATAATAGTCCAAGATCCCAGAGCTGCCAGACCTACGTCGCTAATATTTTGACAACAAATAGTGTAATATCTAATTAAGAACGTATGCATATTTGCTAGTTTGAAAGCGGGGCCCTCTTGCAGAAAACAGGTACAAAAGGTACATACAAATTTTACTCAGTACGTTAAAGTATGATAGCTGGTTCATTTTCCACGTGACACACTAACGACGTGGTGTAAGCGTCAACCTCCGAATCTTAAGGTCCGAGGTTCGATCCTGACCGTTCTCAGCTTTTTTTTTTCAACAAATATTAACTTAAAGCGGCGATTACCAAGAAACAGACAACCGATAGGGAAATATTTATTATTTTTGTCCATAACTTTTTTTCTTAGTACGTATATTTGAAAAAAACAACTGAGAACGCTCAGGGATCGAACCTCGGACCTTAAGATTTGGAGGTTGATGCTGACACCATGTAGTTAGCGTGTCACTTGTAAAATAATCCAGCTATCATAATTTAACGTACTGAGTAAAATTTTTATGTACCTTTTATACCTGTTTTCTGCAAAAGGGCCCCGCTTTCAAACTAGCAAATGCGCATACGTTCTTAACTAGATATTACACTACTTGTTGTCAAAATATTAGCTTTGCTAAAATGACGTAGATCTGGCGACTCTGGGATCTCACTCTATAACTGGTTACATAAAGTAGGACGTTTTGACACTTACGTGAGGTTTTGGAAAGTGTCACTTTATATGTCGAATTTAGAAAAACCAATATTCATAACAACGCATTATTTCATTCACATCGGGCGGGGCATTCTGAAAGACGAAAAACAAAGCCGCGGTATAAGCCAACACAATATTTTATCTTGCGACGCGGCGGTCAGTGTTATATTGCAGCATCATCGTTTTCTTGAAAACTAAGTAAGTTATCAAAAAAATCACCAAAATAAAAAATTCTTTGTTCATTAGCTACAACTTTGTAGTTTACTATATACATCTATCTTTAAAAACAAAAAAGTTTTCTCGATCGAGTATTTGTTGCTGCATTTTTAACAAATTTTGTGTCACCAACTTTTTAAAAAATATATTACTGGTGACACGTAAACTTTTTTGCATTTCTGTCATATCTGTCATGATAATAAAAGTCTAAATTGCCTCTCCTAAAAATTTCAGTTTAATCGGACTTAAACGAAGGGAGATATAGGGTGATAAGTAAAAATCAAAAAATTTCCATAAAACTTGAGATTTTTCGGAAATTGCAGGTTTTGGCCAGTTTCGCAATTCCGGATTGTCTGGCGAACTCCTAAATCGGATCCGCCGTCGATTTACATAAGAATAATTTTTTTTTAGGTGGTTGTTCGCGAGTGTTATAGAGGGTCCTTAAAATGCATCGTAGAGATCCCTCGTTCTCCGACTAAATACCTATTTAGGTAATAAGGTATAGTTCCTTGCTACTTTCCACTAATAGGTGGACAGATATTTGTAAAACTGAGTGAAATTTTATTTCTTAATTTTTAGAGATATTTTTTGAAGATTTTTTGAAGGTGGTTTCGATTATTAATTGTGAATTAATTGATATTACCGAGGGCAAAATAAGTTTCAAGTTTCAGATTCTATTTCAGCAACCTCAAAAACATATGCTACACTGGGTCTGGTCCGACGCACCTCGGAAAAATATTTTGTGGTTCTGTATAATTAATACTGTTATCAACTCTGCTGGCCCTTAATGTTCAATACAACAACGCATTGAAAACTTTCAAAAATTTCTTGTACTGTCGTGAGTAGAAGAAAAAATAGAAAAACTATTTTTTCTAATGTAAATCTGTCTCTATTTGAATATGTAATGACAAATAACTGACAATGTCACAAAAATTAAAGTTAGATTTTAGCCAAAATATGTTATAAGACTTGTCCCATTTTTTTCGTGCACGACACTATATGAAACCAGAAATATTCAAAAGCTTGTCTATAGACCTTATTTTTTAAACTGTTTTTATTCCAGAAACGGTTCATGTTAAGTAATTATCGCCCTAGTAGCGTCATGAGAAATTCAGCGTTTGGTTCAAGAAAATGAAAAAATATACAGGTTTCCTTTTAAACCAATGCAATGAAGTAATGCTCGGCGAACGAATATGAAATACGCTATATAATTCTAAATATTTCTATATAGAATTAAGAACTTAAAAAACAGTCTACTGAGATTTCTTTGGTCTTTTCAAATACATCTGTAGTCGATCTAACTCAGAACTTTGGTTTATCCTGTATATCAGTTAAAATTTCATAATCGAAAAAAAAAGAAAGTTACTATACCAAATCCATAACAGGAATTTAGTAATAAATGCACGTGATCAGTTCGTGCAACGATGCTTATTAGCGTTTAAATTTGAAGGGGATATAATTCAAAGTACGATTTACAAGTGCTTATCAAATCAACGTCACTCTGTTACATGTGCTGCCTGAAACTCTAGACTAGAAACTAGAAGACCCATTTAATATATCAGCTACGCCGTTGCTTACTGTGAGCTTAGAAAGTGGTAGAAAGTAAATCGATCGTCCGAGTATTTTAATAGAGGAGCTCTTTAGCGAAACCAGATAAATTATTGTGTCTAATTTTGACGGAAGAAATTTACATAAATAATCTTGAAGATGCTATTAAAAGTTGGAGAAACGTCAACTAATTAAAAAAGTTTTATTATCAATATTATCATATTTGTCATTTCTCACTAACCTCAAACGCCCTAATATATCTAAGCAGGCTGTAAATCATTAAATTTATCTAAAGATGAATGTATGTTTGCCAGGAAAAGAAAACCAATTTCTCGATGTTCTGAAAAGTTTAAATTTGCCGTACTCCTAGACAAAATTCAAAAACTGAAACATTCAATTATGGGGAAGTTAGAAGGGTTCTCAGATTTTTGCTGAAATATCATATTATACATCAATAGATTAATTAAATTTAAAATCAATATGATATTCTTTACTAAAAAATAATATAGGTTATTATTATTACTCAAATAAGTATACTAAATATTGCAAAAATAAAAAAAGCCGAGCGCCCCATCGACTACTATCGACCGGGCCTTGGCCACAGCAGGAAGTAATGGAACGGGTATTGTAAGATGAAAGGTGACAGAGCATACGTCAAAGCATTAGTCCGGAGAATAGCTGTTGGTTACAGTCCGGTTCTTATTCCTTATATATTTAAGGAAATGTATAGAGGAGTTCGACAAAATATTACGTTAGTAAATACGTCGAGTGTTGTAAAAAAGATCGTTTTGTGAATGTGATTTATTATCAGACCACTGTAAACTGCTTTCATAGAAAAATTTCAGATACCTAATTACTGATTCAATTCATATTTTTACGTAAGCACGTACAGTTCACATTTATTTAATTTGTTTGAAAATTCATAAGAAATCGAACACACATAGGTACTGTAATCGCCACGGATTTTGGCGAGCGGCAGGGACTGTAGGGGAAAATAGTCGCCCTATCGGAGAACTACGCGTCCACTTCCTATAATAATGTATCAGGATTCATCACTACTCTGATTTTGTGCAACACCAATTATGATAGCGGTCTGTGCGATGGGCCTATACCACTCTCTACATAAAGATTGATTCCCCTTTGCTTGCCAAGATCGGTGTCGATTACAGTAGTTTGTCTCTTTTTAAACTATCCCTGTTTAGTCCACTCAAATTAGGGAAAAAAACCTCCGTTTTAGAGAAAAATTTTGAACAGCAATTTCTCTGCATAGATAGTAAGTACTTAACTTTTAGAACAATTTTTTGCTTATGCGCAGGAAAGAAAGACATGATTTTTGAGATATATACATATAAATATACACTTTTTCGTGTTTGTTTTCATTTAGATATATATATCTCGAAAAGTACGCATTTTTAAGGCTAAACGAACAGGTAAACGTATTCAGAATGCGACTTCCTACAAAAAAAAAGGTTCTATACATTTTTCCGATTATCCCATTGACTTTTCCGGAAAAGCGACTTGAAAAATATATATGTGTGTTGTTTCGTGCTTTTACTTCCACGTCCAGTGGAAGTATAGTAACGACAAAAAAATTTTTAAAAATTTTTATTGCCCAAATAGGCTTAAAATGTCATGAAACGTCGAGATTTTAAGTTTGAGCGAAAAAAAAATTTCTGTCTGTCGGTCTGTCTGTCTGTCTGTCGGTCTGTCTGTCTGTCGGTCTGTCTATCTGTCTGTCTGTAACTTTTTTTTTGTGCGCACATTTACTCTGGAACCGTTTGAGATATTGACTTGAAATTTGGTACACATATGTACTTTAACGAGATCTAGAACTAGATTATATTTTCATCTTGTTCCGTCGAAGGGTTGGGGGGTAAATTGGGGTAAATTTGGGGTAAATGGGTAAATTAAGCAGGTAAGAGTCAATAAAATTGGTATTTAGTATATACAAGAGAAGCTGAGGTCTCAAAAAAATTTTTGGCATTAGCCACCCCCATTACCACCCCCACTTCCTTATTAAAGGGGATGAAAAAAAAATGTGATTTAGTGCATGTACAGGAACCAGAAATCTCAAAATATTTTTTTACTTCATCCACCCCCCACTACCACCCCCCTATCACCACCCCCACCCCACTACCGATGTAAGGTATCGTTTTATGGGTTTTTGGGGTAGAGGATTTCAAATATAATATTATTAAAGTTCCATAAACAATTATTTTCACATACAAAGTTTTTTCGTTGTGAGTGACTTGGATAGAGAATCTGGATGTGGAAGTAGTGATTCCTTGGGCAGCGGTTTTTTTAATTTGAATGCAATTACCTCGAAAAGCACGCGATTTTAGGACTAAATGAACATAAATAAACTTGTTCAGAATGAGATTTTCTACAAAAAAAGCTCCTATACATTTTTCGATTATCCCATTGGTTTTTCCGGAAAAGCTTCTTGAAGAATATATATATATATTTGCTTTTTCGTGTTTTTTTTTTTCATTTGGACGTATATATCTCGGAAAGTACGCATTTTTAAAGCTAAACATTAATAACCTTGTTCAGAATGTGATTTCCTACAAAAAAGGTTCTATATATTTGAGAGATATATACGAAAAAAAACCAAACACGAAACAGCAATTCTTCAAGAAGCTTTTCCGGAAAAACCGATGGGATACTCGGAAAAATGAATAGGAGCTTTTTTATAGGAAATCTCGTTGTGAAGTTTACTAATGTTCATTTAGCCCAAAGTCGCGCACTTTTCGAGATATTTGCATTCAAAATAAAAAAATCACGAAAAAAACACACATATATATTTTTCAAGTCGCTTTTCTGGAAAAGCCAATGGGATAATCGGAAAAATGTATAGAACCTTTTTTGTAGGAAGTCGAATTCTGAACACGTTTACCTATGTTCGCTTAACCTTAAAAATGCGTACTTTTCGAGATATATCCGTTTAAATGAAAAATAAACACGAAAAAACATATATATATGTATATATCTCAAAAATCATTTCTTTTTTTTCTGCACATAAGCAAAACCTTGTTCTAAAAGTTGAATACTTACTTCCTAGTTCCTGTAATTGCGAAAAAGGAAAAATTTTGAAGTTACATACAGCTGAACACCGCTCTAAAATTTTTATTTATTGTGCGATTTGTATCAAATTTTACTCAAATATAGAACAAATTAGGATCTAATTATGACTGGAAAAACATTCGCCTCCTACAATTGCAGAGCCACCTGCGGTATCAAAGTATGCGGAAAAGAACAAAAAATCGACTTGCCTCTCGACGTTCAATTTTGTTGGGGGTTGTTGAGGGTAACCGTGTGATATATCGTTGGATTAGGCATCGAGAGAAGAATCGAAGAGATATTTTGCTTCATTTCAAATTATCCCTGTTCTTGTAAATTGCGAAAAATCACAAAATTTGAAATTACATTTGGTTTTCGGCTATATTTCGACGGGACAAGTTGAAATAAGCTATTCGACTTGTCTCTCGATGTTATGTGACTTTTTTAACATTGCGACAGACGCACTATGTGACATATCGTTGGATCGGGCATCATGAGAGGAATCGAAGACAAATATTTTGCCTCGTTTTAAACCACCCATGTTCTTGAAAACTACGAAAAACGAGAAATTGTGGAAGCTATACAATTTTTCGGCCATATTTCGATGGGACAAAATGGAAAAAATTGTTCGACTTGCCTCCCAATGCTAAATTATGTTGGGGGGTTGTGGGGGGTGACTTTTTTAACGCCGCGACAGACTAACCGTGTGACATCGTTGGATCAGGCATCGAGAGAGAAATAGAAAACACATGTTTTGCTTCAGTTAAAATCGCCCCTCTTCTTGTAAATTGCGAAAAATTACAAAATTTAAGTTGCATATGGTTTTCGATTATATTTCGACGGGACAAGATGAAATACACTGTTCCACTTGTCTCTTGCTGTTAAGTTGTGTTGGGGGTTGTTGGGGGTAACTTTCTTAACGTTGCGACATACGGACTGTGTGACGTATCACTACACTCTTACGTAAAAATATGAATTGTGTCTCCTCTGGTTGCATCTTTGCGAAGGACTGTGAATTTTTCTTAAATATATCTGGATATACACCCAGGCAGAACACTTACGTCGTTATAACGTCTGGTCAACGTCATCCGAGACGTCCATGTGACGTCCTCAACGATGGCTATTTTACGTCTATTACGGGTCACAACGTCAGCGTTGCTTCGATGTCAAATAAACGTCGGTGATGACGTTAATTCGACGATTTCACTACGTAAATAGTCCTCTAATCGACGTTAAAATGACATATACTTTTGGGACAGATTAATGAAAAAATAAACTCCCCTCTCCTCCCTTACCAATTTCAATTTTTGCACTTTTAAATGTCTTATAATATTAACCAGTGGCGTACCCAGCTTTTTGAGGCGGAGGGGGTAGTCTATTTAAAAGGCGGTGTGATGCAAATAGAAGGACGAAGGGGCGTAAAATGGAATTTTCTTGGTGAGGGAGGATGGACGAAAAATGTTATGAGCGTTATAAAATTCTCTGATTTTCCAAAGCAGGGAATCATGGGGGCGGGGGCAAAATGCCCCCTAAGTACGCCGCTGATATTAACTGATTTGATGATATCAACTGTTTTTGTCAAAATTCATTGTGTACGAATTTTCAGTCATTACATTAATTTAAGGTCTTGCTAACTTCATCAACGTTTTTTGTATGACATCGAAAAGACGTACATGTCAGTACGTCTAATCTACATCATCAGTCAGTTGATATCGTGGTCCCTAAATTACTTATAATCGACGTCGAAATGACGTATGGGTTCTGCTTGGGTAGCGCAATAAAGAAAAAAACGAATTGTTGATAATGAAATTAAGAAGAAAACATTTGACCGAATCTTTTTGGTCAATTTAAGACTTAAAAAAATAAGATTGGCCATTTTTAAACAACTAATGATAATTTATAGTACACGCAAATTGAGTTCAAAAAGGGTCAATAGGAAAAATAATTTATAAAGGGCTTATATATTTCGGATATGTACTCTCAATAGGGACAAGAATAAAGATCAGAAGAGTTCTCATCTGCCCTGTAAACATCCCTCAATTTTCGAAAAACCACCCCCCAACGGTGACTTCATGCTTGTTTTTCACGTTTTTCCTACGAACCGTCGCACAGTGGAAAAAAAAAGCATTTTTTGGACAAAAATCTGCCTACAAGTCAAATCTTAATCAATTTTGATCTACCTTATCTTAAAATGTAGGTTATTGGCTACACTTTTAGAGCATACTGCCTAAATTGTAAATCCCGATTTCTTAACCTCAAAAAAATGTTTCAAATATGAGAGAAATCACTTCTTTCTCTTTCTACAAGTCAAATCTTGATTAATTTTGACAATCCTGGGCTTAAAATGCAGGTTATTAGCACCCTTTCAGCGTATACTGCCTAAATTGTGAATCCCGATTTCCTAACCTCAAAAAATGTTTCAAATATGAGAGTAATCACTTTTTTCTATTTCTACAAGTCAAATCTTGATCAATTTTGACAATCCTGGTCTTAAAATGCAGGTCATTAGCTACCCTTTCAGCGTATACTGTCTACATTGTGAACCCTGATTTCCTAACCTGAAAAACATCAACTAAACATAGCTTTTTTTAATTATCTATCACTTCAATTGAAATATTGGCTGGATAGATTAATTCTGCAATAAAAAAATCTCCAACTGAGACGCATTATTTGGACAGGTAAATTTTGTACATCTAAAGTTCATTTTTTTATACATTATGTCTTCCTACTATACAGTTAGCATCAGCGTTACCCGATGTGCACCACGAGGAGGTTGCTAATCGGATTTCTCACATGATGTAGCCCTTAAAAGGGCTGATTTTTCGTGTATTTATTTCGCTCTATAAAAGCATACTTTGAGCTTCATCAGACAATTGTGTCACACCTTTTTTCCCCTTTATTCTACAACTACTTACTAATGGATCTGAATTTACGAGCATGTATTTCATTATATCAATATTTGTGAGCGATCTTTCATTCATTCTGCTATGCTGTGATCTTGCTTCTCTGAAAACTTTGTTGTTTCCTTCTTGAGACTCTTCAGAATAAAAACCTATCGGCAAATCAAACGTTTTTATAATATCTGCTCCGTGAATTAGTAATTTATGTATGGATGGTGGTATCTTATACCATGGATATAGCTCTATATGTAGCTTAAAAGTTTGCAAACATTACTTCTTAAATTATCAATCATTTTTCCGCCAGTTATCACTTGCAGAATATTATGGAACCTTACAATAAAATTTTCATCCAAGCCTGTTATTTTTGCAACTGCTTCAGCTTGACGCATAAATGCGCGAGCAACATTACCAGTATTGGTTGTTCCATAACCCTTCTAACTACATCGACTGTTAATGAAAGTTTGGATTTCAAATCACGTTGAATTTGATGCTTTCTCTTTTTTTTTTGTTCTTTTTCTTCAACTGTTCTCGCACAAAACTTTTTAAAATCTTGATTATAGGAAACGCGTAGCAAAAATTCCAATATGCGAATCCACATGTGCAGAGTGGATAAACCGAACTTATAGAACGACTCATTGCAAGGTAACTTTTTGATATAACTTAAATCATTGACAAATGTAGATCCTACACCACATATATTGCAAGAGGTAGAAGCTTTTTGGTTGGCCAAGTAATTACATATTTTCCCATCTATCATTGTACATTTTAAATCGAAATATACATCTAAAGTAATTGAATTCACTGTAATGTAATAAGTTTTGACTTTATTCAACAAGTCATTGTGGTACTTATACTATCTTTTAACAAGAGATTCGCGTTCTTTTGAAAATTTGAATTTGATGGTTCTACAGTAATGTACTGATGAAGGTGTTTCATTTGTCCAAATAATCTTTTCTGCTGTTGCCAATTGAAGAGGTACAAACGAAATTAAAAAAAATGCGGCATCAGAATTTTCGCAAATTACTTCAATTGAATCTTCTTCGCTACACGAGACATGCTTATTAGAAGCTTCGTCACGAGAGTCTTGGCTAAAACTGTCTCTTTTAGTACTGAAATCACTGGATTTGTCTCTAGACCATTTTTGGTTTGTCATTTGATTGGAGTGAGCTCCATCCATACCCCACTTTCCCTTCAATATTATTTTTTTACTACGAAGCTCTACAAGTTCACTCTGTTTCAATTGTGATAAAATTCGTTCAACAGTGTGTCCTAGTAAAGAAATAAAATGTACACTTGCTCCATTGACAGAAGCCCTAATATGTTCACCATTAAAAGGATAACATTTCTGTTTAGCTGTGACAATCTCAGAATACAGTGGATACGTATTGTCTTTACTTATTAATTTATTATATTTCCGTAGCTTTAGATATTTTCTTCTCGTCAATTTCAAATCAGTAAACATTGCTAAGGTATTATTCAGACGTTTCTCTCTTTCCTCGCTTGAATTTACAATTTCAGATTCGCTTTCAGAATCGATTGGAGTATTTTCGAGTGCTAGTGCCAGTTCTTCTTTTGAGAACGATGAAGAAAGTTCTTTTATTCGTCTCTTTTTAGTTTTTGGAGCCCCTTCTTCGTATGTTAAGCGTGGTCGACCTAGTTTGGCTGGAGATTGAGTAGAGCAAGATTCAGTCTCAAATGTTTCTCTATTTTCAATATCGAAATCAACAATAAAATCAGTTTTTAAAAATTGTTGGTATTTTGTAAGAAAAGCTGATTTTGTTCTTTTTACATTATTCCATTTTCTGTCATAGTCAGGAATAAAAGAATTGATCAATTTTTTCTGTATCATCTTTAATTGCTTTTCATCAAGTTAGATGTATCCCTAATGTTATTTAAAATTAAATCTTTTTTTGTATATTTTTGTTTATCACCATTCCAAATAATTTCACACAACTTTTTTATCTTGATTTTATATTTCATTTTTGTAACAATGTTTAATTTATATAAAACAATTTAAAATTGAAATTTAAAGATCTGTTTCTTCATAGCTATTAGATATTAGATATGAGATATTAGATATTAGATATTAGATATTAGATATTAGATATTAGATATTAGATATTAGATATTAGATTTTAGATATTAGATATTAGATATTAGATTTTAGATTTTAGATATTAGATTTTAGATATTAGATATTAGATATTAGATATTAGATATTAGATATTAGATATTAGATATTAGATATTAGATATTAGATATTAGATATTAGATATTAGATATTAGATATTAGATATTAGATATTAGATATTAGATATTAGATATTAGATATTAGATATTAGATATTAGATATTAGATATTAGATATTAGATATTAGATATTAGATATTAGATATTAGATATTAGATATTAGATATTAGATATTAGATATTAGATATTAGATATTAGATATTAGATATTAGATATTAGATATTAGATATTAGATATTAGATATTAGATATTAGATATTAGATATTAGATATTAGATATTAGATATTAGATATTAGATATTAGATATTAGATATTAGATATTAGATATTAGATATTAGATATTAGATATTAGATATTAGATATTAGATATTAGATATTAGATATTAGATATTAGATATTAGATATTAGATATTAGATATTAGATATTAGATATTAGATATTAGATATTAGATATTAGATATTAGATATTAGATATTAGATATTAGATATTAGATATTAGATATTAGATATTAGATATTAGATATTAGATATTAGATATTAGATATTAGATATTAGATATTAGATATTAGATATTAGATATTAGATATTAGATATTAGATATTAGATATTAGATATTAGATATTAGATATTAGATATTAGATATTAGATATTAGATATTAGATATTAGATATTAGATATTAGATATTAGATATTAGATATTAGATATTAGATATTAGATATTAGATATTAGATATTAGATATTAGATATTAGATATTAGATATTAGATATTAGATATTAGATATTAGATATTAGATATTAGATATTAGATATTAGATATTAGATATTAGATATTAGATATTAGATATTAGATATTAGATATTAGATATTAGATATTAGATATTAGATATTAGATATTAGATATTAGATATTAGATATTAGATATTAGATATTAGATATTAGATATTAGATATTAGATATTAGATATTAGATATTAGATATTAGATATTAGATATTAGATATTAGATATTAGATATTAGATATTAGATATTAGATATTAGATATTAGATATTAGATATTAGATATTAGATATTAGATATTAGATATTAGATATTAGATATTAGATATTAGATATTATATATTAGATAGATATTCTGATGGTATTATCAATATTTAAATAGTGTCTTCGATATATCTCCACGATAATTAATGTCAATAAAAGATTCGAGTTTTGTTATTTATAGTATCTATACATTTTTTTATTTTAGTAATTTACAAACCTCTTTTATTTGTAGGTAAAATTTTAATTCATTGGCTAGAAAAAAAATGTTTTTATAACAAACTATGGTAATAACTGAAAGTAATTTATAAGACATGTTAATAAAATTTTGAGTAGGGTAATTATGGTTTGTTGAATTTATTGATGTTAGGAAATCGGGGTTCACAATTTAGGCAGTATACGCGAGTAGCGAATAACCTGCATTTTAAGCCCAGGATTGTCAATATTGATCAAGATTTGACTTGTAGAAATAGAAAAAAGTGATTACTCTCATATTTGATACATTTTTCCAGGTTAGGAAATCGGAGTTCACAATTTAAGCAGTTATACCCTGAAAGGGTGCTAATAACCTGCATTTTAAGCCCAGGATTGTCAAAATTCATCAAGATTTGACTTGTAGAAATAGAAAAAAGTGATTACTCTCATATTTGATACATTTTTTGAGGTTAGGAAATCCGGGTTCACAATTTAGGCAGTATACGCTGAATGGGTAGCTAATAACCTGCATTTTAAGCCAAAGATTGCCAAAATTGATCAAGATTTGACTTGTAGAAATAGAAAAAAGTGATTACTCTCATATTTGATACATTTTTTTGAGGTTAGGAAATCGGGGTTTATAATTTAGGCAGTATGCTCTGAAAGTGTAGCCAATAACCTACATTTTAAGCCAAGGTAGATCAAAATTGATTAAGATTTGATTTGTAGGCAGATTTTTGTCCAAAAAAGGTTTTTTTTTCCACTGTGCGTCGTACGAACGGAAAAAGAGTATAGGAAAGAAAGTACTTGTCGTTAAACTTTGTATTGACCTTTCAGCTAATCTCCACCCAACCCTTCCAAACAACGTTCAAAGATGAATGTATGAACAATCTCTTTTTTTATTCAGTGCGATACGAGCTATACAAACAGAAATATTTAAGAAAAACTGCGAAAAACACAATTCTCAACGTTTTTTAGTTTAAGCAAATGACTTGCAGTACAAAGATTTATTCCAAAACTTTTTGCTACACTCCTTGTAATATTTCCAAGTTCCAGCAAAAAAATTGCTGTTGTAAAAAAATTCCATATTATTATACTCTTCGCAAAAACGAAGAGTATATTGCATTTGATCGGCACATTTCTAAAACCGGAAATATCGCTGGTAGAGAAAAACATTTTCATATCATTGTGTTAGTGAACGAATTCTGAACAACTTTCAAAGTGTCCGTCTGTCTGTCCGTATATCCGTCCGTCTATCCGTCCGACCGTCCGTCACGTTTTTTGTAGGCACGATAACTTAAGAAAGAAAGGTCCGATTGTATTGAAATTTGGAAAGTAAGTTAGTGTTAGAGAACCCTATCGTTTTAGAAAAAAACCAATCACTAAAAAAGAAAGTTATTAATTATTTAGTTAAAAAACTTATATTTTCTTAATTTTTGTCGCTTGCACTAAAATATAAATCTTGCGAAGTGTTATCTCTATAATATATTTTTTTTTGTTTATAATATACCTATATTTTATAATAATATATCAAATGCGTTGAAATATGATTCTCGAAAGATATATATCACAGACATTTAATTTTTGTAGTAATCTGTGATGGTGCAGTGGCTAAAGTTTTGTCTGGCAATCCAAAGGTCTTGTATTTGAATCCTGGACAGGTTGGATGTTTTTTTCCATATATTAACCTCCCCACAATAAAATTGTGGGAGGTTACTACAATTAGTCCAAAATCGAAAATTGAGATAACATCAAATCTTTACGTTTTGAGGTCCCAGGAACCCAAAAAAGTTGTTTTTGAAAAATGTCTGTGTGTGTGTATGTGTGTGTGTGTGTGTGTGTGTGTGTGTGTGTGTGTGTATGTCTGTTAGCACGATAGCGGCGAAGCCACTAAACGGATTTGGATGAAACTTTGCATGAGGGTTTCTTTAGTGCTCCAGAAGATCTGAGAAAAGGTTTTGGTTGAGATCGGATTACGTTTGTTGCTGTTTTGGCACAACAAGTTGTTTATTTTATGATTACTTACAATTTATAATCGAACCATTGAAAAGCAGTAAAAATTCCGATTTCAACGATATATAACACTTGCACTCTTTAGCTTTGGTTTCCGTGAAAAAAATTAAAAACCAAATAACACGCTTCTTGTGTAAAATATATTTTATAGTGGAACCACAGAATACAGTAACTGCACAGAGGCGAAGTCTTTGGCGGTTCCTTTCAGTTTTGATGGCTCGTTTTCTGTGACCTTGCGTACCAGTTGCGTCTACACCACGGTGTATTAAATAGGTGGTCCGGCACTTTCCTATTATAATAATGGCTTCGTAAGTGCATGGTTTCTATTTACTTTAATAGATGGCGCGAGCAATATGGTCCTACAATTACCCGGGCATGTGCATCGTATAACTAACATAACCTCAAATTTTAAGGTGTTTTCGTTTATTCTCATATTTAATGTTTGTATAGGCATTTTTAGCTTGGAGCCATACTGGCTCCAAGCAAATATTTAAAAATTCACGCAAATAATTTTTCAATATTGTTGATTAATAAAAATAGACTGCTAATTATAGGTTAGATTCCTAACCTGCAAAAGTGTCTTATTTTATTGTGACAAACTATTTAAAACTTCATACATATTACGTTGAACTTGACTTTGGTTGAAAGTACAGGAACCAGGCAGAAATTTTAATAATAGTTACGTAATACCTGTAAATCTTAAGAAATATATATTTTTGAGGTTAATTGTGACGACACGTGCAATACTGCATGTAGTGTTACATATATTCTTTCAATGTTTTAATTTAGCTACTTAATGTCAGATGTCACTGGACTCTTGTCAAAAACAAGAAGCCGGGAATGTATGCAACACTGTATGTACGTATGCACAGAACCTATAAAATTATCTATCTATGCGTAAGTAATGAGAGAACTTAGTTGAGCCATCTTTTACAATATGTACGAAGTAAGCACTTATTAAGCCACTGTGAGGGTTGTCGTCGCATCACCGATTTAATACACCCTGATCTACACTGAGAGATATGTTGTTTATTTCTTTTAATAGGTTAGATTTCTAACCTGCAAAATGCGTTTTATTTTATTGTGACAAACTAGATTTTGGTCGAAAGTATGGGAACCAGGCAGAAATTTTAATAATAGCTACGTAGTACTTTTAAATTTTAAGAAATATATATTTTTGAGGTTAGCTATGACGTCATGTGCAGATCCCCATTTAAGGATACACTGAAAAGACAGTGTATTTCGAGTTGGATTGAAAAATATTACGATTTGAATTGCTTATAATTGGCGGCTATTTTCAATTGAGTTGTACACTAGGTTTTATTTATGAGAATTTTAATTCTCGGTTAATGTTTTCAATATTCCAAAATGAGTGGAAAAAAAAATTCACAAATCCAAACTTAACACGATAAACATCAACAGTGTCAAGATAAAAGTGATGTTGATTGTTAAACAATTAAGAAATGGCGATGAGTATACAAATTTGGTTTTGGCGGGAAGGCTAGCCTTCGCCTCTGTATAGTTATTGTACTCTGTGGTCTAACCTAACGTTCAATAGACTAGTGTGTTAAAGCGTGCAGACTGTATGCTTAGTAAATTTGAGTGTCAAGTGCATCGAGACATTACAAGTTTTTTCGACGTTCATAAAGCCCACGGAAGGTGTGAGAAGCCTTCGTGAACCGCTCACAAGCCCTACAGGTATAAGCAATCTCACCGGAACGTTTTCGGTGAGTTTTTCCAATAAAACTTTAAAAGTGACATTATATTTTAAAAACTATTTCCGCTACTTCCGCCATCCCGCCGGAAATTCTTCCGGCAACATAACCTAAAAATAGTGCTACATAACTTAAAAATAATTTAAGACATTGGTACCAACCTAAAATATTTTTTCGAAAACTGTCAAAAACCAAATTCCCCCAGAAAAACATTGAAACCAAAAATTTGACAGCTTACTTCCCCGACCGATTTAGTGAAAAATCGGCCGAGGCCAGAAGATAAAACAAAATATATCAACTCAAACTTAAACGATCCACCATGAACACTACTTCGGCCACATCTGGCAGGGAAGCTGCCCACCAAGAGTTATATGGTTTTTCCAAAAGATGGCCATCCCTACCACCCATTACCAACGAACGGATGTTTTCGTTTAGTTGTTTCCCGGATCAATAATCAAAATTATTAAGTGCTCTTGCCTACGAACTTAATTTTTATAGTGTTGTGTTTATTAACCTCCCCACAATAATTGTGGGAGGTTACTACAATTAATCCAAAATCGAAAATTGAGATAACATCAAATCTTTACGATTTCGAGGTCCCGGAAACCCAAAAAAGTGGTTTGTGACTAATGCCTGTGTATTAGCACGATAGCTACGAAGCTACTAAACAGATTTGGATGAAACTTTTACATGAGGATTTCTTTAGTGCTCCAGAAGATCTGAAAAGGTTTTGGTTGAGATCGGATTACGTTTAGTGCCATTTTGGCACAAGTTGTTTATTTTATGATTACTTAGAATTTGTAATTGAACCATTAAAAAGCAGTATAAATTCCAATTTTAACGATATATCACACTTGCACCCTTTCGATTTGGTTTCCGTTAAAAAAATTAAAAATAATTCGTTATATGTGCACATATGACAGCATCCAAAAAATTGGTATTATTGTTAGGGGAAAGCGTATTTTGCCATCTGTCAAAAATATTTGGATTGGTAACCTTCGTGAATGTTGATTTATAGCTTATGGTACGTGACGTCACAGCTAACCTCAAAAATATATATTTCTTAAGATTTAAGAATATTACGTAGCTATTATTAAAATTTCTGCCTGGTTCCCGTATTTTCAACTAAAATCTAGTACAGTGTAATGTTTATGAAGTCCTAAATACTTTGTCCTAATAAAATAGGACTCTTTTTGTGGGTTAGAAATCTAACCTGTAATTAGCAATATATTTTTTTATTAATCAACCATTTTTAGGCCACATGGTTTTGACAATTTTGACATTTTGCTTGAGGGACAACAAAACGCAGTTTGCGTGGTTTTATATATTTTTTTCTGATTTTCTTGAGAAACTGTGTGTGTTTTCGTAATAATGTCATATAGTGAATATTATCCAACCCTTATGGGTGATGTAAAGTGTCGCTACGATGAGAAAATCAAAATAATAGACAATATTGACCCATACACCCTTGGAGTGGAGACTGGAGACCTTTCTGCAGATTTGTCTATTTTACCTTGTGTGTCCGTAATTAATATGGTAAATTACTTAGTGTCGACTCACAGCTTCTTCGCAGATCAGCAGTTAAAGGCATACAAATCTTTACAAGCATATAAATATTATGAGGCCGGATTTGTGCAAGAAGTTTGTGCAAGAAAGATAAACTCAAATGTATTCATTGTTATGGGCAAGGCAAGTTTACATTTAAATAACTATATTATCCGTATGTAGTATTCAATAGACTCTGCCAGAAAGTGATTTCTTTACCTTTCTTCTAATCTTTTTTACATTCAAAATAAACCTTATCTCATAATCGCACCTTGTCGCAAAAAAAGATGGTGTTTTATTTTTATTTCACATTTAAAACTGAGATTACTTCTTTGTTTACATTGGAATAAAAAGTTTGGTTATCCCTCAGGCAATATGGTCGACTTATCGTGACGTCATCCTAAGATGGTCTATATAGAAAAATTATTTGCATGAGTTTTTTAACTATCTGCTTGGAGTTACTGTGGCTCCAAGCTGAAAATGCGTAGTCAAACATTAAAAATGTGAATAAACTTGAAAAACTTAAACATGTTATGTCCCTAAATATATTTCATAACCTAAAAATCAACAGTCGTAAAGGTTACCAACCCAAATATTTTTGACAATGTCAAAACTTATTTTAGTTGTTTTTTTTTTTTAAGGTAATAATTGTTTATAGCCGTGTTAAACGTTCGAATATTACAAAATAAAGGCCTCGGACGAAGCTCGACTTGCTCGACCTTTTTGATCGAGCAGGAAGATTTTAATTTGACGCATGCGTAGTCTGCTTGAACAGTCCATAATGTTATTGACTTGTTGGTTAGAGCGTCATTTGGGCTAAATTCTGTGTTATTATTTTTTTTTCATTATCCAATATTTTACAAAATCTTCGAAACGTTATCTGTTAATACCCTTATAATATCCGGCAATTGATTAACATGCAACATAAACAAACATGAGAGGTTATGTTTTAACAGATTTCTTGTAGTCCGCTTCAGTTCGTTCGATATTTGTTGATGAAATAAATAGCTCCAAAGTCACGTGTAATTTATCTGTTTGCTCAGTGCTCTGATTTCCGATGTAATATCCAAATACAGCTGATAAGGATCCACCGTGTGGGGAGGTTCCAGCCGCTTCCAGTAGCTGCCGATTTTTTTTTTTTTACAACAAAGTTGGTATCACAAAATTCAGGCTGTCCTAAAACTAACATTATTTACAAGAAAACTGCGAAGAGTATCCTATAGAATGTATAACAATTATATAAAAAGCTCAGTAAATTGGCGAAGAGTACCTACGTTTTTGGCTCGTTTATTTAGACTCATAATTTTATTCCACCATACTTTTTCTGGGAAAATTTGTATGAAGTTTTCACTTTGTTTTTCATTCGCATATTTTGCAGTTTTAGATTATCAGAGATATGACATGTTGACGTAAGTATAAATTTTGTAACTATTATTCCAAATTTATTGTAAATGTTGCTGCTATTCATAATAAATCTAGAGCAATATTATTATTATTATTATTTAATAATAAACAGTTATACTGTTTACTTTTTCCGAATTTCAGGTGTTTGTCACCATTCCCAAAATATATCAGTCAAGCTAAATATGTTGTCTTATAATCACATAATAGAGTATTTTCAACTTTTAAAATTAAACGTAAGTACGCACATTTTACTTCACTATAACTTCTAACTCGTTAAATGAAGACGATTGAATAATCCATCATCGTATTTGATCTCAGTCAAAAAATTTAAACTAGTTGTTTAAAGTTTCCCTCTTTCTGCAGCTTGTGCTAAATAATTGAAAGCTCACGTCTCATACACATGTAAGTGGTTTTAAAGATGCAAAAGGAACAGATTTGAAATTAATCTATTCTGTAGCTTTGTGCCACTCTTTAAGCTTTGGATTGCGCATGAAAAAGTGATTTCCTTGGTAGCCCAAATTCTAAAGGATAAAAACTGAATATATGCGGTTTTCTGATCTCCCATGTAGTTGAAACTGTATTGTTTGTTTCGTTTATAAATATAACACTTTCTTTTCGATTTATATCAAAAGAAACTCGATTTTGTGACTCGATTGACTAATATGAACTTTTCGGTTTTGTTTATCCTCAGATGGTATCAAGATGGTTGTCGAAATGCTGCAATTATAGTATTCGAGTGTAGTATTTAAATGTTTTGGCGTTTGATAGTAAATAAGGTTCCAGAACCAAAAAAATGGGGTACAAAATATATATATATATATACACGTGCCTAGCTATCATCTTCGCCTCCAGGAGCGTATAAGGCGCCCAGGACTCCGCCATAATGAAAAGCTAGATAAATTTTAACCACTTTTATTATATTCACATTTTATACGAATTTTATCCAGTCAACCACAATCTTTCGCATCCCAATGTCTAAAATACAATTTCGACTCCATTTGTATAATTACGATATGCCTAAGAGTTGTGTTCGCCTCCGACAACGTTGCCAATTATATGTAGGTGAAAATGTGTTATTTGCTTGTAGATATTCTTCTTGTTTGAAAATAAAGAATACCAGTTATTTCTTGGCGAGAGTGTATTTATAATAATTGATAATTTGGTATTTTTCCTTAAAATGCAATCCAGGTAAGAATCAGAAACTAGTATGGCATATACTGATTATTCACAATACGTTTTCATTGCAATACTTTTAGAAGTGACAAAATTTTAAGCATGGTCAACCAAAATTATAAATCAAGATGGGAGGGACGACTTCAACACATTTACCTCAAGAGAAAGACCTTCTCGAAAATATAGGAGAATTATCCGGACAGGCCTGTAGCTAGGGGTGGGCCAGGACGGGCGTAGCCCGTTCTGGAATAATTTTTGCCCGACCTATGGCGACCACAGAAAATAAGCTATTTTTAAATGGAAAAAACGAATTTTTGGCCCACGGGCCCCCTCTGAAAAATTGTTTGCCCACCCTTAAAACATTTTCTAGCTACAGGCTGGACTGTGCGGCGCCTCTACACTTGCTCTCTTGGAGGTTTATAGTACGGGAACCAGCGACACTTTTAGATGATTTATTTGTTTAAACTTGATTTATCTTTCTTTCTATCATGTTAATGTAGCTTGCTTATCCACAAAACAAACTCCTACCACTTCGTTTGCGGGGCAACGCTTGGCATCAGCATTTCAATTATGTTAAAAAATGTGTAAATGCTATACAATGCTATAGATTTTTTCAGTTCTTTATTAAAATTACATTATGATGGAAAATGATTTCTTGCCACCTTTATTGTGATGCATTGTGTTTCCTGCCATTAACATAAATATGTAAAAAAAAGCCAATTGACAGAAACGTTTAAAACTAAAAAAATGTGTGCCTGTAGTATATTACTTCAAATTGTTAAAAAACTTATGCTGCCGGCTATTCGACGGAACCTGGCTTTGGCAGTAGCAAACAAATTTGCTGCGCAGGTAAAAACATGTATCTCTATTTCAATTGTGAACCCCAATCCGTTATCAGCAAGGCTCGGGAGATTTGTCTTTGTGACGGTTAAATCAGGGTTGGCTCTAGGTCAGCGCGGAACGATTTGTATGCAAGTATGACACAATATATCTTACCTCGTACTTTTTTTAGAGAATTCTGAAATATTCAAAGTTAATATGGTCATAAACTTTACGATATTATGAAATTCGCTAAAAAAAAGTACAAGGCAAGATATATTGTGTCATACTTGGATAGAAATCTTTCCGCGCTAAGCCAACCCTGGTTTTAACTGTCACAGAGACAAATCTCCCGAGCCTTGGTTATCAGATATAACTACTTACTTTTGGAGAATACACTATTCGTTCTTTCTTTTTTTTCTTTAAGTTATCATTGTAGACAAATTTTATTTTCATAAAAAACTCGGGATGAGTCATGCCTGCGTAGTAGCATACCACAAAGTTTTATGCCGTGATTTTATATTGACGTCGATGTTCCGATTGCAACGTAAGATATATTTAAAATAATATGAGCATTGAACACACGCTGGTGCATAGTTAGTTTCGATTTAAAGGAGTTTAAATGATGACAAAAAAAAATATTGAGGCCTTTGGCTCTTGTACACACATTAAATAACATTTTCTTAACCCCATTAATAAAGGAATGAGGGTGGTAATGGGGGTGGCACAGGGGGTGGATGGTTCCATAAAAATAATTCCATGACTTCTCATACATTCACTGAATCTTATGGACTATTACATTTTTTATTTATTTATCCCCATTTACCTCGCATTCCTTCAACTGAATAAGATCAATATATAATTTCGTTACAGATCTCATATATAGTGTACGACAATATCATGAACGGTTTCAGAGAAATCGTACGCACAAAAAAAGTTACAGGCAGAAGACAAATTTTAACAGGACAATTTAAATAATAAGCATCAGTTCACTCTATCTCTCCATTAATTAACTTTAGTTATTTTACCTTGAATTACACAGCCACACAAAAAAAAAATTCTGTGCAGCGGACCAAATTATATGGATATGGTGTATTTTTCGACGCTGAATCCGAATCCGTGGTCAAAAAAAAATCTATCGTATCAATTTTGTTTTTTAGTCAAAAACATCCCTTAAATGGTGTAGAATCATAGAAATAATGTAATAACTTAATGAAGTGTGAAAAATGTTAGATGTTGTTTTGTAGTCGAAAGTAGAGAATATAAATTCGAGCCACAGTAAGCTATTTCCATAACTTAAACAGAAATCCGCCCTTCTGGGGGAGTGAAAACTACCGCTAAAACTCAAAAGACGCAGGTGAGTGGTGTAAATAACATGTACAAAGGACAACATTTTGTATCTCCTTGTGCAAAATATTTGACTCTGGTGCGACAACCAGCCATTACTCTCAAAGGGTAGAGACTCAATCCTATGGAGGGTTAAAACCAGGGATCCGTACCGAACCCTTACTGGACCGAAAACCGGACCGGAACCGAAATTTGTTCTGGACCAGAACCGATTCGAAACCCTTATTTCATCAGACGTCAACTTGGTTGTCCGAACCGGAACCGTTTAAAATGATATAACGGTTCTTTTCGGTTTTTTTCGGTTCTGAGCCTGATACCATATTTTCCTAGCTTTTCATGTCGGACAATTTCAATTTTCAATTTAATGTTTTGTTTTTGTATTACGATTATGCGCATATATTGTTTCGTCTCTACCACAGCACAGAAGAAGATTGTTTCTTCTTCTGTGACCACAGCTTGTGTCTCTACTCTCTATCCCCCCTCCTGCTCCTCTAGGAATTGGCTGTTTTTGTTTTGTCGGCGGCCGTGCAATATGCAATGCGTACGTGACCGCTATCGCGCCACGCCAAATAAAGATGTTGATTCAAAATTGTATTCAATTTAATAATAATACCTGTGTTATGTAATACCCGTGGAAAGAAATTTGCCTCTAAACTTGCACAAAACAGTTAAAATACCTCTTAGCATTACCTTCCTTCCTCGTTTCTCCTACCCAATCAATATAGCTATATGATGTATTTACCAGAAATGAATATACAATGCGAGAATCGGAAAAAACCGAAAAGAACCGAAAAGAATCAGCAGAACCGGACCGCAAAATAAGTTATAGAACCGGAACCGAACGGGAACCGTTATTTCATTTCGGTCCGGATCCCTGGTTAAAACTACCCCCACCCCTCATGGGTTTCAAAACGGGGGAAAAAATCAGGCAGGGTGAACAAATATATAGTAAATTCATTCCAACCACCAATACATGAATAGAGACTAAGGGTGGTAAGAGCTACCCCATGCTCAAATGTTACATATGGGTGCTACTAAAATTCGGAAAGGGTCAAATGCTTGTAGCTCATTGTGCCAAATATATAAATCTGGTACGACAACCACCAATCTTTTTAATAAGGTTGAAAATCACCCCCATTGGGGTGGGGGGTAAAAACTACCCCCACATACGGACGGAAATAAATAGACGGAAATTTAGTTAATTTAGGTATACAGCTTACGTAGATAGAAAAAATCTGAGGAGATAACATCCTATATCTGTGACTAAAAAAATAGGAAAAGTAAACTACGGAAAGGATATTTTGAAGATAAGAGAGAAAAATCATAAGAAAAGAAAGTATTTGGGTTGATGGTCCAAAGTATGATATAAATAGGAAAAAGAATAGCTTTACACAGATTAAAAGGTAGATACGTTGATAAATGTTAAGATAAACAATCGAATAAGCAGATATGGTATAATAAATAATACACAACTGGTCAATGCTTAATGTATGACTTTATTCCATTTTTATCTACCTTGCCTAAAACTACAAATGCCTGAATTTTTGTTCCAGGATATTAGAAGTAATGAAATCCGTCCGTCTGTGGGGATAGTTTTTACCTCTCCCCCAATAGGGGTAATTTTCAACCTTATTAAAATTGGGTGGTTGTCGTATCAGATTCGTAGATTTGGCACGATGAGCTACAAGTATTTGACCCGTTCCGAATTTCAATACCACTATATGCATCATTTGATCATGTGGGTAGCCAGGCCTGTAGCTAGAAAGTGCTTTCAGGGCGGGCAAACAATTTTTCAGGACGGGGCCGTAAAAAAGTCCGAAAAAATTTTTGATGAGCGGGGGGGGGGAGAAATCCAAAAAAAAACTTTTTAGTTCGAAAAAATTAAAAAAATTTACCCAATCTCTTTCAAAATATTAAAAAGACAGTTAAAATTGCCCCCATTACGATCACCGTAGGTCGGGCGAAACTTATTTCAGGACGGGCATCGCCCCCCCGCCCCCCACCTGCCCCCCCCCCTAACTACAGGCCTGGGGGTAGCTCTTACTAAGGGTAGAGTCTAGTCATGTGTCGGTGTGTCGGTGGTTGGAACGAATTCACTCCATATTTGTTCACCTTCCTTAAAACTACAAAAGCCTCAATTTTTTTCCCCGTTTTGAAACCTATGAGGGGTTGATAATGTTGATTCTCTACCCTTTGAAAGTAATGGCTGGTTGTCGCACCAGAGTCAATTATATTGCACTAAAAGATACAAAAATTTGTCCTTTGTATATGTTATTTACACTCACCTGCGTCTTTTTAGTTTTAGCGGTAGTTTTCACTCGCCCCATAAGGGCGGATTTTGGTTTAATTTATAGAAATAGCTTACTGTGGCTCGAATTTGTATTCTCTACTCTCGACTACAAAACATCTACCATTTTTCACATTTCATTAAGTTATTACATTATTTCTACGATTTTATACAATTTTAAGGGATGTTTTTGACTAAAAAACAAAATTGACACGATAGATTTTTCTTGACCACGGATTCGGATTCAGCGTCGAAAAATACACATATAATTTGATCAACTGCACAGAACTTTTTTTTTGTGCGTGGCTGTGTTATGGCTATACTTGCATATTACCTCTTACACCGTGCGTGTAATTTCCCATTAGGCATGTACATTCACGTAGCGCGAGAGATTTGACAACCCCGGCAGCCGTAAATTCGTCCGTTGGTGGAGCATTCCAGCTCTGTTATTTCATTGCAGCCAGCTGGCACGCGCGATGTTGTAATTCTTCTCCCCATGCCTAGCCCGCGACTACACACACGGTATTAGAGAAGCAGACACCAAATAGTAATAATTATGTAAATGTTTTGTCACCAAAATATTCAGTGTCTGAGAAATAAAGTAGATATGACAGAAACATTTTTAGAATTAAATAAAATAGATATATTCCTTACAACTGAACATTGGTAACTGACGAACAAGCCCAATTAATGAGCATTGAGGGTTATAATTTAGTGAGTAAATTCTGTAGAAATAAATATAAAAACCGCTGCCCAAGGAATCACTACTTCCACATCCAAATTTTTTATCCAAGTCACTCACAACGAAAAAAATTTGTATGTGGAAATAATTGTTTATGGAACTTTAATAATATAATATTTGAAATCCTCTACCCCAAAAACCCACATCGGTAGCGGGGTGGGGGCGGTGATGGGGGGTGGTAGTGGGGGTGGATGAAGTAAAAAATATTTTGAGGTTTCTGGTTCTTGTACACACACTAAATCACAATTTTTTTCCACCCCCTTTAATAATGAGGTGGGGGTGGTAATGGGGGTGGCTAATGCCAAAACTTTTTTTGGGACCTTAGCTTCTCTTGTATATACTAAATATCAATTTTATCGACTCTTACCTGCTTGATTTACCTATTTTCCCCAAATTTACCCCAATTTACCCCCCAACCCTTCGACGGAACACGATAAAAATATAATCTAGTTCTAGATCTCGTTAAAGTACATATGTGTACCAAATTTCAAGTCAATATCTCAAACGGTTCCAGAGTAATCGTGCGCACAAGAGAAGTTACAGACAGACCGACAGACAGACATTTTTTTTCGCTCAAACTTAAAATCTCGACGTTTCGTGACATTCTAAGCCTACTTGAACAATACAAATTTTTAAAAAATTTTTTGTCGTTACTATACTTCCACTGGATGTGGAAGTAACAAGGAGTTACAATAACATAATAGCCTAAAACGCTTTGGGACTTTGTTAAGGGGTGTTTAAAGAATATTTAAGGCCTTTATACTACGGGAGCCCACCCTAAGTGTCCGTGCACCCCCCCCCGGATCCTTTAGGACAATGTTGTTTTTCATAAAGATTAAAGCCTCAGGAATAATTTAAGACATGTCCTAAAAAAAAAAAATTGGCTGCACTTTCAAAATGGCGTCCGTTTAAAAAAAGAAAATTTGCAAATATGGTTTTTGTCATTTAACACAAAAACTAAAAAAGATGGAGAAAAACTTTCTGTACAAAAAACAAAGTGCATAAAATTTTCTACAATTTTGTTCCTATACAATATTTGCATAGGAGTTACCATTTTCCAGATAAATGATTCATCTCTTAAAGTAAAATATAAAATTCAACATAAAACGTAACATTACGGAAGCCCACCCTAACTGTTCGGGCACCCCCCCGATCCTTGGGGACCATGTTTTTCATAAAGATTAAAGCCTAAGGAACAATTTAAGACATGTCCTAAAAAAGAAAAAACTGGCTGTACTTTCAAAATGGCGTCCGTTTAAAAAACAATGCAAATATTGTTTTTGTCATTTAACACAAAAACTAAAAAAGATGGAGAAAAACTTTCTGCACAAAAAACAAAGTGCATAAAATTTTCTACAATTTTGTTCCTATACAATATTTGGATAAGAGTTACCGTTTTCCAGATACCACTGTTACCGTTTTCGAGATAAATGTCTGCAAATTATAATATTATTATTATTATTAATTTTTCTCAGTTTATTTTATTTTATTTTTATGTTAATAATATAAAGTTATATTATGCGCCTTATAATAATTGTCACAGTTATTTCCTCTAGGTGATTTACTGATATATGAATTTCCATGTTTTCTTAATTTTAGACTCATTTATCTGGAAAATGGTAACTCCTATCAAAATATTGTATAGGTACAAAATTGTAGAAAATTCTATGTACGTTGTTTTTTGTGAAAAAAGTTTTTGTTCATCTTTTTTAGTTTTTGTGTTAAATGACAAAAACAACATTGGCAACAGTTTTTTTTAACATATGGCCGCCATTTTGAAAGTACAACCAGTTTTTTTTTGGGGGGACATGTCTTAAATTGTTCCTTAGACTTTAATCTTTATGAAAAACATTGTCCCCAAGGATCGGTGGGGGGGTGCACGTACAGCTAGGGAGGGCTCCCCGACTATTAGCAACATTAAAATTTTTTGTTTTTCATATTGTTTTTCAGGGTTAAAAATGGCCATTTTTGCGTTTTTTCGAACCTTAAATAATTAATATCTCGAAAACTATTAACTTTAGAGAAAAGTTGCAAAAGACCTTTTTTGTTCATAATCTCCCAAAAATCTAAAAAAAATTTGTCCGGAGCAAAATAAACAATTTTTGCAATTTGTTTTAAAAAAATTGTTTAAATAATTATTGACCCATTTTTAGACCTGGCAACATGCAGATTTGTTTTCAGATGACCATTTTCCATAAGATTATGCAAAAAAACCGGCTGAGAATATTTTCCCCAACGGATGCGAAGATATTTCCTGGACTAATTCCATCATGCTATTTTACATAAGCATCTTCCAAATTTGAATAAAAAATTATAAATCTAACAGAAATTATCGTGTTTAATAGGTGTTTTTACTCTAACACCCAAGTGCAACGTATATTTCGTTCGAATCTGAGAGACATGCAGTGTATTGCAGTTACGATATCTTGTGCACATTTTTCTTTACTCGATCAAAAACCTCAGTTAGTATATTTTATATAAAAATGACAGATATGACTAAATTTTGATATGCGGTATTCTATTGTGCTATTTTACAAATGTTCCTTTGAAATACAAATTTTAACTCTAACAGCAGTTATAGTGGTTAATAGATATTCGCATTCGGTAGCGCCCGACCGCAATTTTCACTCGTTTCATAAGTCTTTTTAAAAACATTTTAAAGTAAAACCGCTGCCCAAGGAATCACTACTTCCACATCCGGATTTTCTATCCAAGTCACACAACGAAAAAATTTTGTATCTGGAAATAATTGTTTATGGAACTTTAATAATATAATATTTGAAATCCTCCACCCCAAAAACCCATAAAACGATACCCCACATCGGTAGCGGGGTGGGGGTGGTGATAAGGGGTGGTAGTGGGGGTGGATGAAGTAAAAAAACATTTTGAGGTTTCTGGTTCTTGTACACACACTAAATCACATTTTTTTTTCATCCCCTTTAATAATGGGGTGGGGGTGGTAAGGGGGGTGGCTAATGCCAAAATTTTTTTTGAGACCTTAGCTTCTCTTGAATATACTAAATACCAATTTTATGGACTCTTACCTGCTTGATTTACCTATTTTCCCCAAATTTACCCCAATTTACCCCCCAACCCTTCGACGGAACAAGATGAAAATATAATCTAGTTCTAGATCTCGTTAAAGTGCATATGTGTACCAAATTTCAAGTCAATATCTCAAACGGTTCCAGAGTAAACGTGCGCACAAAAAAAGTTACAGACAGACAGACCGACAGACCGACAGACAGAACGACAGTCAGACCGACAGACAGACCGACAGACAGACAGGCCGACAGACAGACAGACCGACAGACCGACAGACCGACAAACAGAAAAATTTTTTCCGCTCAAACTTAAAATCTCGACGTTTCGTGACATTCTAAGCCTATTTGAACAATAAAAATTTTTAAAATTTGTTTTGTCGTTACTATACTTCCACTGGATGTGGAAGTAAAAAGTACACTCTCTGGTGCTACGCTGATTTTTTTTTTTTCGAGAACGGAGAGATTTTTCTATTTTGCTCCACTATCAAGCTATTACAAGGGCAACGTCCATGAATGGAATTAATTTAAAATATACGCTATGAGGTAAATATTTTGAGGTTTCTGGTTCCTGTACATACACTAAATCACATTTTTTTTTCATCCCCTTTAATAAGAGGGTGGGGGTGGTAATGAGGGTGGCTAATGCCAAAATTTTTTTTGGAGACCTTAGCTTCTCTTGTATATACTAAATACTAATTTCGTGGACTCTTACCTGCTTGATTTACCCATTTACCCCAAATTTACCCCAATTTACACCCCTTCGACGGAACAAGATGAAAATATAATCTAGATCTCGTTAAAGTACATATGTGTACCAAATTTCAACTCAATATCTTAATCGGTTCCAGAGTAAACGTGCGCACAAAAAAAAGTTACAGACAGACCGACAGACAGAAATTGTTTTTTTCGCTCAAACTTAAAATCTCGACGTTTCATGACATTTTAAGCCTATTTGGACAATAAAAATGTTTAAAAATTTTTTTGTCGTTACTATACTTCCACGTCCAGTGGAAGTATAAAATAAGAAAAAATCCTTTACACACTGTGTTGTGTATTAAGTAAAGATTCTAAAAATACTAAAATTATATTTTGTGCAAGAATCCTATTCCACATAGTCACACACATACATACAGACATGTTTTATTCGACATTTGAGTTCCAGCCTGTTGCGAAATGGATTTCTGTGCAATTTTTTTTCTACGACGGTGTCTCAGAATTACATTAACAGACAATATCTCTGTTATTTAAAAAGATAAAAATATAAAAAAAAACTGCAAAAGGCACGATGGACTTCGCCTGATAACACCCTTGAA
Organism: Rutpela maculata; assembly: GCA_936432065.2. NCBI lineage: Eukaryota > Metazoa > Arthropoda > Insecta > Coleoptera > Cerambycidae > Rutpela > Rutpela maculata. The sequence continues at coordinate 109,941,959 of OW386286.2, forward strand.
GCCGTGTTGTCTCCTACTACCCTTAAGAAACCACTCCCAACTTTTTTTCCAATGGAACCCTGTACAGCTATAGCCTGAAATCGCATCCTTACATCATTCTCAGCACAGTAATATTTCATTGCAAGAGCAAAATGGTTCCAAGGGTGTTATCAGACATAGTCTTCCATGCCTTTGGCAGGTTCTGTTTATTTATATATTTTCCTTGAGAGCAAAATACTAATTTTGCTGACTAATGTAACTCAGTAAAGTGTCACCTTTCCTGGCTAAAGTGAGTACTTTGGTGCCTAGTAAAATGATTGGTCCTCATAGCAATTAAATATTTGACACTTTTTGGTCAGTAACATTTATTAAGAAACATAATTACAGAAACAAAAATTAACAACGGATTTTTTTATTATTACTTCCACATCCAGTGTGGTATGGTATGGTAACGGCAAAAAAATTTTTAAAAATTTTTATTGTTCAAATGGGCTTAGATTGTCATGAAACGTCGAGATTCTAAGTTTGAGCGAAAAAAAAAAATTCTGTGTGTCTGTCGGTCTGTCTGTAACTTTTGACTTGAAATTTGGTACACGTATGTACTTTAACGAGATCTAGAACTAGATTATATTTTCATCTTGTTCCGTCGAAGGGTTGGGGGGAAATTGGGGGAAATTTGGGGTAAATCAAGCAGGTAAGAGTCCATAAAATTGGTATTTAGTATATACAAGAGAAGCTAAGGTCTCAAAAAAAATTTTGGCATTAGCCACCCCCATTACCACCCCCACTCATTATTAAAGGGGATGAAAACAAATTGTGATTTAGTGTGTGTACAAGAACCAGAAACCTTAAAATATTTTATTACTTCATCCACCCCCACTACCACCCCCTTATCACCACCCCCACGCCACTACCGATGTGGGGTATCGTTTTCTGAGTTTTTGGGGTAGAGGATTTCAAATATTATATTATTAAAGTTCCATAAACAATTATTTCCACATACAAAATTTTTTCGTTGTGAGTGACTTAGATAGAAAATCTGGATGTGGAAGTAGTGATTCCTTGAGCAGCGGTTTTTTTAACATTAACAGTAAAATTGGTACAATTTTGAATAAGTATTACTTCCACATCCAGTGGAAGTTAGTAACGACAAAAAATTTTTAAAAATTTTTATTGTTCAAATAGGCTTAGAATGTCATGAAACGTCGAGATTTCAAGTTTGAGCGAAAAAAAATTTTCTGTCTGTCGGTCTGTAACTTTTTTTGTGCGCACGTTTACTCTGGAACCGTTTGAGATATTGACTTGAAATTTGGTAGGTACACATATGTACTTTAACGAGATCTAGAACTAGATTATATTTTCATCTTGTTCCGTCGAAGGGGGGTAAATTGGGGTAAATTTGGAGGTAAATCAAGCAGGTAAGAGTTCATAAAATTGATATTTAGTATAGACAAGAGAAGCTAAGGTCTCAAAAAAAATTTTGGCGTTAGCCACCCCCATTACCACCCCCACCCCATTATTAAAGGGAATGAAAAAAAAATGTGATTTAGTGTGTTTACAAGAACCAGAAACCTCAAAATATTTTTTTACTTTATCCACATATGGGGTCTAGAACTAGATTATATTTTCATCTTGTTCCGTCGAAGGGTTGGGGTGTAAATTGGGGTAAATTTGAGGTAAATAGGTAAATCAAGCAGGTAAGAGTTCATAAAATTGGTATTTACTATATACAAGAGAAGCTAAGGTCTCGAAAAAAATTTTGGCAATAGCCACCCCCATTACCACCCCCACCATTATTAAAGGGGATGAAAAAAAATTGTGATTTAGTGTGTGTACAAGAACCAGAAACCTCAAAATATTTTTTTGAATACTTTCCAATGTTACTAAATATGAATTGGATGTTAATGACGCCACATTTCTGTCCCATAAAAATATTTTAAACAATGATTCTAACTTTTTTTTTCACTGTGTATGAAAGACGTCTTGTAAGGGAAATTTATTGTTGAAATACTAACATGATCAGACTTGGATCAATAGTATATGAAAAGAATGAATGGTTCCTTTGAAAGTTATCTGCTGAATACCCAAAATAATGTTTTTCAATAATTGTGTAAGGAGAAATAATATTTTTTTTCACTGTTATAGTGATCGTAAATATCATAATAATAATAAAATTAATTTAGCCTAGGAGATGAACCAGAGAGCCTTCTTGGGAGGAGGATGGACTCGAGGTGGAGCTTCTGAAGTTGTCAGAAGAGCACATCCAGCATCTGGAGCACAATGGAATGTTCAAGTAGTGAGAGGGAAAGTTAATGGAAAATGTCTGTGGAATGCCTGCAAAGCTCTTAGTCTGGGACTCTTGCTTATGGTTTTGGGTGCAGCGATGGCCACTATAGGTATTACATATTTATTATTTTTTTATAGATATACTCCAGTCAATATATACCTACAGTATGTCCTACATTTCACGGAAACACCTTAGCTCAATTATTAGTCATTCAATTTCAACCAAATGTGAATCGGCAAGTAAGAACTTTACTAATATATTTTTTTAGCAAAACAAAATCTATTTCAGTCATTTGCGTGCTTTTTTATTAAGAGGAAAAGGGTCGATTTTTCAAAAAGTCATATTAGGCATTTTGCTGACTGAACAATCAAGGCAATATTATTCATCAGCATGCTTTAGAACCCTTATATTCAAAATTTAACGACATTTTTATTTATGAATTACGGTCTCCTTAAAATTACATTTTTCAAATATTAAGTAATTAATGACTTGTATAAAAACACTTCCCCCCACAACAGAAGCAGCACGACACTATTCCTTATGAATTTATCTTCAAGTGCAGCATTGATATGCTGAGAGTGATTGTCCAAAGAAATTGGACTGATAAAGAACCCAGGATGGACTTATTCTAGTTGAAAATACAAAAGATTTTCCCTACTTTACTAAAATTTATTTCTTGTAAATACAAAATGGGATGTGGAGTGGCTTAAATATATATTGAATTATAGTATTAGATCAAAATCAATAGACATCTACTGACTTATAAATTAACTATTGTATCTATGGGGTATAGTACCTAATCATAATTTTCTTCTACCTGATATTGACTGATACATGTGTTAATCTTCCTTCAATCCACTTTGAATGATTTCCTTATGCTATATTAGGGTGTCTCAATTTTTCTTGAAAACTGTTGCTCCTCAGGATTGTTCTGATTCCTTTCGTTTCCTAATGAAAATATATGAAGTTTGGAGTCTGTAGGTTTAGGGGAAAGTTTGCCCCTGGGGGCCTACAGTTTTAAATTTCTATAAAAAAAACACCGAAATTAAGAAAAGCAATTCTCTTTGAAAAATATATTTTCTCTAATTAAATGAATGTAGTTGGGGTTTTTTAGGCTTTCAAAAATAGCAATATACATACTACTTACATCAATATTAATTGAAAGTGTATTTAAAATTATTTAATGAGCAGCGAAAATACAAGAAAATTAACAAAATTAGTATCTTCAGCAAATTTTTCGAAATTTAAGCTTTTATATAGCTTATTAGCATGACTTTTCTGTCAAGAAAACGCAAAAATTCATGTTTATTAAATGTGTTATCTATTGTTCTGTTTTATCAGTAGAGGTTTTTTTTTTATTGGAATAGTATATAATTTCTAGAGCAAAAATAAAACAATTTGTATTGCTTCTACAGATGATACAGGTAATACATTAGTTTTAATTGAAATGATTTTAAAGCAAATACATTTTTGAACAGTTTAAAATTTTACAAATGCTTGAAATGGGATTTGGTGAAAATTGGAGTTGATTTTCTAGACTGTTCATCAGACTCCAACAAGCTTTGCTTCATTCTTGGTAATTTTCTCAACCAAGATCCATCCTGTTGAAACCTTTTGAAGAGTAGCCATGAGCTGGGTCTTACTAATTGGAAGAGTTTTGTTCCTGTATTTAAATTTGGAAATACAGGCACACCGCTGAGCATCATTGGTGTTTCACTCTTGATTTTTAACAATGAGGAAGCGATTTTTTTCTTTTCATTGTCGGATATCTTATTTGAAAAAAAGTGATAATGGTACTGTCTCTTCTGCCAAATACCATAAGGGTCAATTGAAAGTTGTTAGTGCGGCCTAAGCTACTTTAGGATCAATAGTTTTGTAACTGTTCAAGCAGTGCCATAGTTGAATATCCATTCATGGGGCATCTGCTGCTTTAGGAGCGTTCAACTAGCATTTAATGTAAACCAGAGTATTGAAAAGACAGATTTGCCGTAATTTATCAACCTTTTCTGGCTCATAACCCAGCTGCTCGCTCTATGAAAAGCTCCAAGCTTCTACCAGTGAATTCCTCGAAGCGAAATTTCGCCCAATAGTATTAGTAAGACTTCAGCACATTCTCTGTAGTCTCCACGAGGAAGGAGATCCTTGTTCTGGATTAAAAAAAGTTTCAAGAGAGTAACGACTTCCTCTTTCAAAGATCTTAGGTTCCTGTCTTTGATTTCTAGCTTGACGATTTGATCTAAATTTTTATCAATATCTTTCCATTGCTCTTTGAATTCCTTAAACTGTAAATTATCTGGACTCATAGACTGTCCAAAACACGGCAGACTCAATTAGCTCAAAAACATACTCCTGTCTGCCTCAATGAGGGGCAATACAGACAAGCATGAACATGAAATTCTACCTAGAAAGTTTTTGTGTTTCTCAACGAAGTTTTAATAATAAATTTATTGATAATATTTAGTCTCATATATAGGACTACAAATGCAGAATTTTTTTAATTTAAAACACTAATTTTGTTAATTTTCTTGCATTTTCGTTATTTATTAAATAATTTTTAATACACTCTCAATTAATATTGATGTAAGTAGTATATATATATATATATATATATATATATATATATATATATATATATATATATATATATATATATATATATATATATATATATATATATATATATATATATATATATATATATATATATATATATATATAATCATGAAATACACATCCTTATAATATTTTGTTTTAAACATTGACCAAAATTATATAATTAAAACTAATTGAAATCCACAAAATTGATTTAAACTATTACTGCTTGTAGTGTTTCTTTATCTTAGGTAAGATTTCTTGTAGGACTTATTGTTGGGAATTTGATTGATTTTGACAAATCAGATTATAAGATTTAGTAAGTAATTGTAAATAGATGTTTAAATAAGTTAATATATTAGATAAGTAGTGTTTATAAAGAATGATGGGATGGTCACCAAGAAAAATGATTATTATGAGAGATGAATTTTTTGAAAGATAAAAAAACCAGAAGAAAGTTTTTAGAATTTAGAATAGAATTTATTTACATGTTCATTATAATTACAAAAAAGAAAAACATAATAAAACATGGTAAACGTATAAATATAATTAGAATAGTTTATAACCTTGAGATCTTCGTAAGAAGCAAATCGAAGATTTGCTTCTTGCGTGAAGATACAGGTCAATAACGGTGTTATTGACTAATCCGTGTGTGTTTATTTTGACATTTACCTATAAATAAGTAACAAAACTAAAACAACGAAAGAAAAACTAATTATATATTGAGAAATCTAATGAAAGATTGAAAAGAAGGAAAAGAGGTATTAAACTTTTAAAAGCCACACTCAAGGAAAATATAAATTAGAGGGAATTGATCAAGAAAAGAAAGAAAAATATGAATGTTATCAATGGAGATTTGAATATTTTAAAGAAATATTATTAGTGGATAAAGTTCCAGAAATTTAATAGATGAGAAAATAATATAGGAAGTAAGAGAAATATTGGACGGAAGTTTTCTGACACCAAATTTCTTATTCATACAAAGCAGGGCGGTAAAGTGAAAACAATATTTAATCTGCAGATTAAGGACTAGAAAGGTATTTATTTTATTTTGCAAAATAAGACAATCAAAATCAGGCTCGAACAAGTGACTTTATTTAAGGTTTAGTTTTAAGTTATTATTCTTTTGTGTATAACATTATTTCAAGCAAAGTAATATAGTTTGATTTGTTAAAGTTGATTTAATTTTCTTTTCTTCTATAAATTAGACAGTGATATTAATTTTGAACCAGCTCCCTGAGATAAAGTTAATTATTCTAGACAATTTACAAATTTTCATAACCAATATCTGTGTAAGCAGTACAGTTTTCATTTATATAAATTGGTTTTCGATCTAGTTCTGATTTGAAATATACTTCACATGTCAAAAAAATAATTTAATTTGATAATTCATTTTAACTGTCTAATTGACAAAATTATAATATATTGGCGTTCCATCGTGTCGGCGAAAGTTCAAAGCTTTGTAATTTTGGGAATTTCTGTGTTCAGGAGCAGAAAATATTTTCAGAGTTTGCTTAGTTGTATATGGAATTAAGGTCTGGAAAAGTAGCTAGCATGGCAGGTACAGATGATACACAAAACACAACCACTACATCACAACCTGATGAAATACAAGAAGATTCAGGAGACACTACACACACTCCACAATCTGAAACAAACATGATCCAACAACTAATGCAAATGATGACGGGAATGAAAGAAGACATTAAAAGCACATTGGAAGAAAATAATGTGAAAATCGAACAAAAACTAGAAGAGAAATTTGAAGAAGTAAAGAAGAATATGGAGGAAACAAAAAAAGAAATTTCAGAAAACAACAAGAAATTGGAGGAGTATGTAGAAGGAATAAAGGGAAGAATGGATAATATAGAAGTTAGATTGGACAGAATTATAGAGGAGGTTACTGAAGACATACATACCAAGGTGAAATCAGCTACAGAGGAAATTAAAGGAGAAGTTACTCGAAATGTGGAAAATTTGATAGTAGAAGGTTTCACTGAAATAGATGCGAGATTCAAGAAACAAGATGAAACACTCACACAAAATTTAATAGAACAGGATAAAAAGATAGATGAGAACATCAGAAGGTTAAAGCAACTGCCAAATTCAGCAATAAGTACAAATACATCCACAAACACCCATATCATCACAAAGAAAGATGAATTATATTATTACGGAGATTCTAGAATGCATCCTAAAATTTTCATTACACGGCTACAACAACAATTACAAAATAACAAACACAACATGACCACGAAACAATTTATACAAGAAATATTACGGTCAGACGCAGAACTGTGGTTTCAAATGGTAGAGGACCGAATTGACACGTTCGAGCAATTCGAAACTTTATTCATTAAACAATATTGGGGTGAATCTAATCAAAGAAAAGTACGAGCGAATTTATTTAGTGGGAAATATAATGAAAATGAAGGTATATCATACGTAAAATATATAATATAAGGTATCTAGAACCTAAATTTACTGAGGATGAAATGGTAAGGTATTTGACAAGACATTTTAATGACGACATACATAATGTTATAATAACACAAAGAATTACCACGTTTGAAAATTTAATTGAATATATACGAAATATTGACGAGTATAAAACTGGGTGGAAAAACTCAGCTTATAAATACAATAACAGATTTGACAATAGGTACAATGAAAGATACAGTTACAAAAATAATGATAGACAAAATTATAACGAAAATAATCAGGGGAACAAAAAATTTGAACCAAACAGAAATAATGATAATTATGAAAACAATGATAGGAGAAGTTACAATAATTACAATAATAGGAAAAAAACCAAATTATTATAGAAATAATCAAGGAATTGACAATTATGGAAATAAACAAGTTAGATGGGAAGATAGACAAATTCAGGGTAATTATGGTGGGCAGAGAAAAACGTATGCTCAGATCACTAATTCAAATGTAGAGAGGGATAATGATTCAAAAAACTTAATGAGAGCCTCGGAAATAAACGAAATACAAACTGTGTCACAAATACACAATTAATAGTTGAATCAAAAATTTTAAATAAAAATATTTTATTAAGTACAACTTATTCTCATATGAAAGAATTTATAGACACCGGCGATGAAAATGGAAATGATAAAAATTTACAAATTAGTAATTTACCAATTATAAATTTGGAAATACAAGATATTAAAATTAAAGCTTTGATTGATACAGGTGCAGAACTAAGTCTTATAAATAGCAAACTGATTGAAGAAAATAAAGACAAACTTAATAATTTAATTTCTATTTCAAAGATAACACTTTTAAATGCCATTGGAAAACAAATATCTGAATGCAATAAAGTTTTAAATACTAAAATAATGGTTCTTGGTGAAGAATTTTATGGGGAATTTGTAGTCATTGCAAATATGAGATTTGATATGATTTTAGGAGAAGATTTATTGACTAAGATAAGGGCAAAAATTGATATGGGGGAGCGCTCCATGCAATTAAACGGTAATAAAATAAAAATAGGTAGAATAAATGAGGTAAATGACGAGCAAGCCAAAATAGGTAATATTAATAATATATTAAACTACCAGAGAGTCGAAAATAAAGTAGGTAAAGTGGAAATGTCCACATTTGAAATAAATAACGATGAAAAACCTGAAAGTTATAATATAAATTGCCCTCAAAAATATGAAAATAAAGTCAAAAATTTGCTTATTAAATACAATTCTCTCATTAATTATGAATCACGAATAGCAAAAGGTTATATGCACAAGTTAATTGTAGATGAAAGCAAACCATGCAAATCATATCCTATTCCATATAATCATAGAACTCAGGTAAACAATGAAATAGAAAACATGTTAAAGGCAAATATTATCGAGTCAGCTAAAACTAATTACATTAATCCGTTAGTCGTAGTTAAAAAGAAAAATAACACGATTAGATTATGTTTAGATGCACGTATTTTAAATCAAATCACTAAATCGCAGTTTGACGCACCGCAGACTATAGATTCCATGTTAAATAGAATTGGGAAAAATACTATTTTTTCAAAATTAGATCTGAAGAATTCGTTTTGGCTCATTCCACTTGATCCGAATTCTCGAAAATATACAGGTTTTAGTATTGATGGTCACATATATCAATTTAAGGTAGTACCTTTCGGATTGCAAAGTTCAAGTGCAGCATTAGTTAGGGCAATACAAATGACATTAGATAAGTATGAAAGTTTTTGTTTTCATTATATAGATGATATTCTTATATTTTCTGAAAACATAGGAAAACATTATGAACATTTAAATACAATATTACATGCATTAGATAAAGCAGGATTGAAATTAAATATAGAGAAGTGTGAATTTTATAAAACAAATGTTAAGTATTTAGGGTATAAAGTGGGACAACAAGGAATCAGCATAGGCCAGGAACGAGTTGATGAAATAAAAAAATATCCAAGATTTAAAAATGTTAAGAGGTTTTCTGGGAATATTAAATTATTATAAAAAATTTGTACCTCAATTATCAGAGTTAGAAGTACCTTTGATTGAACTTCTAAGGAAAAATAACAAATGGGAATGGACAGACAGACGACAAAAAGCCTTTGACGATCTAAAGAATAATTTTCATAAAAATTTGTTATTACATAGTCCTGATTTTACTCTTCCTTTTATTTTGAGAACTGATGCCTCGGAACAAATAGTATCAGGGGAATTATGTCAGATTCAGTCAGGTACAGAAGTTCCTATATGTTTTGTTTCAAGGATTTTAAAACCGTATGAAAGAAGGTACTCAACTGGGGAAATTGAAATGCTTGCTATAGTCTATAGTTTGAGTAAATGTAGATTTTTCCTAACATCAGCACATTTTACACTTGAAACGGATCACTCAGCACTATGTTTCCTAAATACTAACAGATTCACAAACAATCGCATATACAGATGGTCACTACTCATACAAGAATATTCCTTCACAGTTAAACACAAGCCAGGAAAAGAAAATATAACAGCAGATGCGTTAACGAGAAACAGACAAATAGACGATGTAAAACCAAGGACATATATAGTTGCATTAAATTTATTTTCACCTTCAGAAATACTTTACTCAGAAAAACAAATATTACACAGTCAAAACAATCTTATAGACCTATACGACATTCTACAAACAAAAGACACATACAAAGGTTATACAATAAAGGATGGATACATTATTAAAACAATATTGAATGAAGAAAAATATGTATTACATGAAACACTTGCAAGGATAATCATAAATGATTTACACATCAGATATGGACACATAGGTACACGCAAAACTTGGCTTCTTTACAGAGAAAACTTCTACACCCACAAAGACATCAATCTGGCAAAACAAATAATATCACACTGTCACGAATGTACACTTGGAAAACATAAAAATCACACAAATCACAATACACCTCAAAGCACTATCACAAAAGGAAAACTTGAACTTGTAGCTATTGATTATGTAAGTAATTTAATTAAAACGAAAGATGGTTTTAAAAATATTTTAGTAATTGTAGATTTATTTTCAAAATTTGTTAAGACATATCCTACAAAAAAATGTAACACGAAAACAACTATTGCAATATTAAATAAATATATAGAGAATGTAGGTTTACCTAAAAAAATTCTTGCAGACAATGCAACATATTTCAACAATCAAAGATTTGTAAAATATTGGAAAAATAAACAGGTAACAGTAGTATATACAACAATTAGACACGCACAAGCCAATTTAGCCGAACGATATATACAAGAATTAATTAGATTCTTGCGTATTGCAACAAAAGAAAATCATATAGATTGGATCAAACATGTACCGACAATTGAAAATTATCTAAATAACGTACCAAGTACCGTAACACAAATATCGCCTGTAACAATCATGTTGGGACAACATCCTGGATACAAGAATCAAATATTAATTTAGAACACATTAACCAAACTGTTAAAAAAAGAATTAAGAACAATGCGGAACGTTATATAAAAAGGGAAAAGGAGAAAATAATGAAAAATGTCAAATTTAAATTGGGAGATTTGGTTATAGTTAAAAGTTTGAGATATACAAGTAGAAAACTGGGAAAATGTGCCAAACTTATGTATCCATATGAAGGACTATTTGAAATCAGCAAGGTTATTAACGACAACACATATGAACTATGCCACACACTAGGAAATTATATAAGGGGAAAGTTTCATATTAGTTTACTTTATCCGTATACCCCAAATTTTGACGAAAAGTAAGGTCTGTGAATTTTATGCTTTTGAATTTGTAGAAGTTCTTAAAATTTCAAAGAACTTTTTCAAATGGGGGGAGAAATATCATGAAATACACATCCTTATAATATTTTGTTTTAAACATTGACCAAAATTATATAATTAAAACTAATTGAAATCCACAAAATTGATTTAAACTATTACTGCTTGTAGTGTTTCTTTATCTTAGGTAAAATTTCTTGTAGGACTTATTGTTGGGAATTTGATTGATTTTGACAAATCAGATTATAAGATTTAGTAAGTAATTGTAAATAGATGTTTAAATAAGTTAATATATTAGATAAGTAGTGTTTATAAAGAATGATGGGATGGTAACCAAGAAAAATGATTATTATGAGAGATGAATTTTTTGAAAGATAAAAAAACCAGAAGAAAGTTTTTGAGAAATCTAATGAAAGATTGAAAAGAAGAAAAATAGGTATTAAACTTTTAAAAGCCACACTCAAGGAAAATATAAATTAGAGGGAATTGATCAAGAAAAGATGAGAAAATAATATAGGAAGAGAAATATTGGACGGAAGTTTTCTGACACCAAATTTCTTATTCATACAAAGCAGGGCGGTAAAGTGAAAACAATATTTAATCTGCAGATTAAGGACTAGAAAGGTATTTATTTTATTTTGCAAAATAAGACAATCAAAATCAGGCTCGAACAAGTGACTTTATTTAAGGTTTAGTTTTAAGTTATTATTCTTTTGTGTATAACATTATTTCAAGCAAAGTAATATAGTTTGATTTGTTAAAGTTGATTTAATTTTCTTTTCTTCTATAAATTAGACAGTGATATTAATTTTGAACCGGCTCCCTGAGATAAAGTTAATTATTCTAGACAATTTACAAATTTTCATAACCAATATCTGTGTAAGCAGTACAGTTTTCATTTATATAAATTGGTTTTCGATCTAGTTCTGATTTGAAATATACTTCATATGTCAAAAAAATAATTTAATTTGATAATTCATTTTAACTGTCTAATTGACAAATTTATAATAATATATGTATATATATATATATATATATATATATATATATATATGTATATATATATATATATATATATATATATGTATATATATATATATATATATATATATATGTATATATATATATATATATATATATATATATATATATATATATATATATATATATATATTGCTATTTTGGAAGCCCAAGGAACCCCAACTACATTCATTTAGACTTAGAGAAAATGTATTTTTCAAAAAGAATTGTTTTTTAAATTTCGGCGTTTTTTTTATAAAAATTTAAAGCTTTACGCCCCTAGGGGCAAACTTTCCCCTAAACCTACAGACTTCAAACTTCATAACTTTTCATTAGGAACCAAAAGGAATCAGAAAAATCCTGGGAGCAACAGTTTTCAAAAAAAAAAAATTTTTGAGACACCTTAATACTATCTGTCCATCAGTCCGTCAGCTCGTCTATCGTCTGCATGTCTTTAAGAATTTCTATTCATAATCATATTTAATTAATACTCAAAATGGATCTAATCGAAGAATTTTTTACTAATGTAAATTAATATTTACAAGTACAGTTTCTCGTAAGACATAGATGTTTCATTTGAATTTAATGAAAAATAACTGAATCAGCCCTAGTTTGAAAGCACAGAAAATGTAGTTTACTTTGAGGTACTTTTGTAGACGATTGCCGTCGATCGTGAGTCTGAAGAACACAACAAAAACTTATATATTTAGGGCGCTAGTCGTGTCTCCTACAACGTTCGATGGTGCTTTTCATCTCTCAGAGGGTTCTTAGGACTCCTAAGAGATGACGTAGGACCAGAACTCTGTGAGATAAAAAATCTATAATTTTTTATCTATTACTGTAAATTACTTCCACATCCAGTGGAAGTATAGTAACGACAAAAAAATTTTTAATAAATTTTATTGTTCAAATAGGCTTAGAATGTCAGGAAACGTCGAGATTTTAAGTTTGAGCGAAAAAAAATTTCTGTCTGTCTGTCTGTAACTTTTTTTTGTGCGCACGTTTACTCTGGAACCGTTTGAGATATTGACTTGAAATTTGGTACACATATGTACTTTAACGAGATCTAGAACTAGATTATATTTTCATCTTGATCCGTCAAATGGTTGGGGGGTAAATTGGGGTAAATTTGGGGTAAATAGGTAAATCAAGCAGGTAAGAGTCCATAACATTGGTATTTAGTATATACAAGAGAAGCCAAAAAAAATTTTGGCATTAGCCACCCCCATTACCACCCCTACCATTATTAAAGGGGATAAAAAAAAATGTGATTTAGTGTATGTACAAGAACCAGAAACCTCAAAATATTTTTTTACTTCATCCACCCCCTACCACCCCCACCCCACTATCGTTGTGGGGTATCGTTTTATGGGTTTTTGGGGTAGAGGATTTCAAATATTATATTATTAAAGTTCCATAAACAATTATTTCCACATACAACATTTTTTCGTTGTGAGTTACTTGGGTAGAAAATCTGGATGTGGAAGTAATGATTCTTTGGGCAGCGGTTTTCTACTCGTTTCTCTCCAATGTTTCTGCCTTCATTGCACTTGACTTTATCTGATATATGTCTTAAATTGGAATGACTTTTTCTCTAATCATTTCTATGAAATTACTTCCTATAGTTTCTGTGCTATAATAAAATCGAGGCCCTGAAACGTGAGAAACTTTTTCTTAAAAATCAGTTGTTAATTCTACACAAAATCTCACAAGATATTAATACTTACGGTTAATTAATCGAGAAATAAGGCAAGGATTCAAATAATACGAATATACAAGGTGTTCCTTAATCACGTGCTAATATTTCAGGGTGAGATTCTTTATGCCATTTTATGAAGAAAAGTACATATAAACATATGTCCGCAACGACTTAAATTTTTTGCTACTCGGTGTTGAATATATTATTTTTTAATATCTCAGAAAGTACTTTAGATATTGTTTTCAATTTTGATAAGTATAGGATATAAAACCACATATTTTAGTTAGTCGGAAAATTTATTTCATCTCTCCACCAGTGGCGTCCTCTGATATTTTTTACCAAAAAAGTTGTACGTCACTAACATTTTTCCATGTGGATATTTTTTCTGCTTAGCCTGGTTAATTCTACATGAAAACGGTCTCTTGCGTTTTTCTCGTCAGACGCACAGTTCTTGATTAAAACAATTAAATTCAAATTGCTCCATTTAGCAGTATTGACTAATAATTTTTGAATACATAAATCTAGTTATCCTGAAATAAATGAAGTTTGATAAATGAATATTTGTTGACATAAAGTTGTTGGTGTTGTGGTCTAGTCAAACAAACAGACCACTCTCATCGTATTATTTCTTCGATTTTTAGTGTTTCATTGAATTTATTTTATTTTGTCGCTGTTTTTATTCGAATATCTGACTGGATGAATTATACGAATGCAGAAATTGCGACAATGCATTACGTATATGGTCTCGCAGATGGTAATGCAACAAAAGCCAGAAGTATGTACCAGGAAAGATATCCTAATTGTGCCCTGCCAGATAGCCGACTCTTTTCTACTATTTATCGCCATCTTTATGAAACTGGTAGTTTCCAAACAGTACCTCGGAAAGTAGACCTCGAACTGTCAGAATACCCGAAATTGAGGAAGCGGTGCTGCAGGAAATCGACGAACATGAGATGAGTACGAAGAAGATTGCTAGAGCTCTGAATATTTCCCGTCAAATTGTTTGGCGAATTTTGATTGACTTTTTGTTGTATCTGTACCATATTCTAAGAATACAGGCGTTACATCCCAGGGATTTTCCACAGCGTGTGAACTTCTGTCAGTGGTATCTTCAGAATGTTATACTAAATCCGCAGTTTGAGTCACAAATTATGTTCACCAACGAAGGAAATTTTTCTAGGACTGCTAGTCAAAGTTTCCATAATAATCATGTGTGGGCGGACGAAAACCCCCATGCCATAACCGAAATCCATTTCCAAGAGCAATTCTCCGTTAATGTATGGGTAGGAATTATTGGTAATAATCTTATAGCTCCTTTTTTCTGCCAAGACGCCTTAATGGACAATCTTACCTGCATGTTCTCCGAGAAGAACTACCTGTGTTGCTTGAAGATGTACTGATTGCGTTAAGGAATCAAATGTGGTACATGTACGCTGGAGCTCCTGTTCATTTCAGTGTAATTTATAGAGACCATTTTTATATGGTTTATCCTAATCATTGAATGGACCTCAGCTGTGGCCAGCAAGACCCCCGATCTGAATAGTTCCTTTTTTTGATGTTATCTTAAAATTCTGGTGTATAAAACTCCCATTAACATTTTAGAGGATTTAAGAAAGCGAATAGTCGCCTCGTGTGAAACAATAAACACTTAGGGCAAACGCTGTGTATACGTAGCCGTATTGCGTATACGTAAAACCGTTAAGAATACGTTAACGGATACGAGAGATTTTTACTTCCTTAGTTAGGACTGAAGAGTTCTCGATTGGTGTTTCTCGTACTTGTGTAATTGTCAAAAGTCAAACCATAACCTCAAAAAACAAAGTGAAGGACTTCAAAACATGGTAAGATTTAAATGGATTTTTTTGAAATTTGATGTAGTGATATTGGATGAAATTTACAATTATATGATGTAAAGAACCAAAATCACCGACTTCCCGCTTCGATGAAATTGACATGAACATTGAATTTTTACTTGTATATTTTTGCATATTTGGATCCTGCTGGCCAAAATGCATATGATCTGACCCTAAAATATTATTTTGATTTTCAAAAAATATGGATTATTTTAGTTTAAAAAAACATAGATTATTTTAGTTTCTAGTTTAAATCATAGGCCGCGATTTTTCCAAAATTGTTAAAAACCGGTCTGCAAGTACCTTTAAAATGCCATCTCTTCAGATACCAACATTAAATACAATTTATTCACCATTAAGTTCAACGATATTGGTTTTTCAAAAATATTTTTTTTTAATGGGACTCCTATGGGATAACCTGTTATTTAATTAGATCTTTAAATTAAAGAAAAATGATATGCACAATGTCCACCTTCTCTTTATACAATCATCGTCAGCTTAAACCCACCGCTGTTGGAGATGCTCTCTTTCTAACACGCGGTACTACAAATAATGTTAGAAAGGGAGCATCTCAAACGGTGGTGAGTTTAAGGTGACAACGATTGTACGAAATTTATAATTAAAAAAAGAAATGTTTTGATAATCGATTTTTTACAATTATTATTATTATCATAAAAGTACAATTTTGGCAAAATCGCGACCTTCTATAAATAAAACTAAAAATTTAAAAAAAAAATGTATATTTTTCAAAATCAAAATAATATTTGAGGGTCAGAACATATGTATTTTGGTCAGCAGGATCCAAATATGCAAAAATATTCAAGTTGTCCCCCATTTTAAAATTTTGATTTTCATGTCAATTGCTTCGAAACCGGAAGCCAGCCATTTTGGTTCTTTACATCATATAATTGGGAATTTCATCCCATATCAATGCACCAAATTTGAAAAAAAAATCCATTCGCCCATTCAAAAAAACCGCTGCCCAAGGAATCACTACTTCCACATCCAGATTCTCTATCCAAGTCACTCACAACGAAAAAACTTTGTATGTGGAAATAATTGTTTATGGAACTTTAATAATATAATATTTGAAATCCTCTACCCCAAAAACCCATAAAACGATACCCCACATCGGTAGTGGGGTGGGGGTGGTAGTGGGGGTGGATGAAGTAAAGAAATATTTTGAGGTTTCTGGTTCTCGTACATACACTAAATCACAATTTTTTTTCATCCCCTTTAATAAGGGGGTGGGGGTGGTAATGGGGGTGGGTAATGCCAAACATTTTTTTGAGACCCTAGCTTCTCTTGTATATACTAAATACCAATTTTATCGACTCTTACCTGCTTGATTTACCCATTTACCTCAAATTTACCCCAATTTACCCCCCACCCTTAGTCGGAACAACATGAAAATATAATCTAGTTCCAGATCTCGTTAAAGTACATACGTGGTACCAAATTTCAAGTCAATATCTTAAACGGTTCCAGAGTAAACGTGCGCACAAAAAAAAGTTACAGACAGACAGACCGACAGACAGACAGAAATTTTTTTTTCGCTCAAACTTAAAATCTCGACGTTTCATGACATTTTAAGCCTATTTGAACAATAAAAATTTTAAAAAAATTTTTGTCGTTACTATACTTCCACTGGATGTGGAAGTAACAAATTACAAGTGTCCCTATTGGCTGAGCCACCAGGTATATGCCTTTTAATATTTCTTAATTCCGAGGTTAATATTCAAATGTATTCAAATAAAACAAAACAAAACATCATGATTAAAAGTACAATGGGCATATTTACCATTAGCGCCAGAAATGAAAACGCAATCTAATAAAATATATAAATAAATTAACTGCTAAAACAATAAAAATAAACATACCGCACATGCACATTTTCTTAAGCAATTTAATTGCAACCATTAAGAGTTTGTGTGCATGAAATTGTATTAAAAGTTTTATTGCATTTCGGTAGCCAATTTAAAACTATTAAATTCTGAAATAATATTTCATGACATTTTGAATCAGCAAATTCAGTATTTTAGTCTGATGATATCGACTTTTAATATACCTAATACAATATGTAGTATCAAATTATCATAACGCCCATTTCATTTAATCAGTCCAAAACCCGAATTTGTCGTATTTATCGTATCGTATGTAAGTATTTTTTAAAACGGTTTTATAAGCATTAGGTGGACGTAGGGTGGCCCATCTTTTTCGAAATCGAAATTTTTTATTTCTCACCCCTGCAAATGGTTCCATTTGAAGAAAGAACAGTCCCCTCAAAATATTATTGAGGCAAATTGAAGGCAAGGGGTGCCGCCGAATGTATTATTATGCAATAATAAAAATAAATGGAATTATTTACATTCTTTGGTTGATGCATTGTTTTATTTTTTTTTAATCAGCAACATTTATCTTTAGAATGACTAATCAAGTCATACAAATATCAAAGACATTATCTGTTGTGACTATGACATGTGTCATACTACTGTAAATTCGTAGTCTAAGAAAACTAGACTAGAAGTTTTTGAAATAAAACTCGTTTTATCTTTGTGTATTTTATTATGAAACGTTTTTTTCATACATAGTACCAAATATTATCCTAAATCAACAATAAAAACAATATTTTTTGCACTAGGCCAAAGCATGCGACAGGGTTTCTTTTTTTACATTTGGAAACTGTGATTTATAATCATTTACAATTTGGAGTAAAAACTGTTTTTGGTCTTCATTTTTTGTTAAAATGTCATTATAGTCAGTAATAAGTTTGATTCCTCTCTCAGCGGCATCATTTACAACTTTAATTTTGTTTACAATATTGAAACATCGGGTATAACTTTCATTTTCCCTCCATGTTGTTGGATCATTTTCCAAAAATTCCATAGACAAACCTAATTTTTGAAAAAACTGTTTAGTTTTCTCGCATATGAAGTCCTGAATTTCCTTGTTTTCAACGTCAGTAATGTTACTAATCATAAGTCGTTTAATACCCTCTTGATTTGGTGCTTTCCTATTCAAAGCTTTAACCATTTCTCTTTTAGTGGTAACTGAAATATCGTCATCAAAGAAAGATAAGCCAACATTTACTGAATTAAGGTACCACAAATGGTTCACTATTTTCCTACTTGCGGCTTGAGATATTTCTTTGTCAATATTTTGATAATTAATGAGTTCTTTACAAAAGTCTAAGTCATGAAGCGGTGCTTTACTAGCAAATGACGCTGTAAACCAGGCCTTTACATAAACCTTTACAATAAAGAGACATATATCTTCAATACCTATTTTTTCTTTTTTAGTTAGTTGGAACTGATCTTGGAAAAAAAATATTTTTAGACAGTAAATGACTTTGGCCATCCAACGTGCATGATGAAATGCCCCTGGTTGATAGAATGTCGTGTGAGTGGGCTCTTCTTCAACAAAAAGTTTAGAAAGCATTAAAAATTCTTTATAATCATCACGAGGCTGTTGCAAAGTTAAAGCTGCATTTAGAAACTTTACAATTTCGGCTTTAACTGGTTGTAAAATGTGTTTAATTTTTGATACCTGAAATCCAGTTTTTAGTTTATTTTGATCTATTTTAGGGCAAAATTCCCTAAAACGTTTAAATAGTGGCACATTTGGACCAGATGAGGAAGGCATTTTTGTGTCAAACACACTTCTCAAAACCACTTCAAAAATATGATGTCTACAAGGAAAAATACCTCTTTCTAATTTTTGTTGCAATAGTGTTGCTGCCCCATTTATATAACCCATATTTGATGCTGTTGTATCACAACAGAAAGTTATTACCTTTTCGTCCAAATTCCATTCACAAAGCACATCATAAATTGCTTCAGTCTGTTCTCTTCCAGTTGAATTCGGCAAAGCTGGTACTCCAAGTAGTTGTTCAATATCTCCACTAGTAACTAAGATAGCAAGTCTATCGATATTTCCCATTCCAGTGAGAGAAGGTAAAAGTTTTCTATCCCAATGGATGACTGGGGCCGGCAATTCAGAATTACCGAAGGCAGTTTTTAATATTTCAGCTCTTTCTTCGCGGATGCCTTGTCTAGAGCGCTGAAGTGTGGTTCTGCTGATGGACAAAGATGTGGTGTCATGTCCTAGTGCTTCTGCTACTGCCGTCAAAATATGGACTCCATACCTGTCGCTTATTTTGCAAGCATCAAATGCAGCGGCTATTTTTGGTGTGATGATGTTGCATGTTCCATACAATCTCCTCTTTTTTGGCTGTGACGGGCCAGGCTGGTCTTGTAACAACTCTTCTTAGGCTTCGATTATTTCATCTTCATTTTCGTTGGAGTCGGCTGAATTACTACTTGATGATGGACAGGTGACTGTTTCCTCTAATCTAGCTTTTTCTTGTTGACTTCGTTGCATTCGTTCGGATAATTTCTGTAATTTCTCCTCAGCTGATTTTTCTTGAGAAGCAAGTTGGTAATCAATACCATGCATAAATCCAGGACGTCCCTTTTTTCTTTGGTTAATTAAAAACTGCGTATCTTCATCTATTTTCATCAACTCCAATGCATTTGCATGAGAAATGTCAAAAAGATCGTCCAATTTTTCAACGAATTTTTTTTCTTTATCTCCCGCACTGGCCCTTTTAGCCAATTTTTGTAAGTTCCTCCACTCTGCATAAAGTTTATCTAGTTGTTTAACACAATGAAAATCCTGACGTGTCGGAATGCGAGGTTTATCCCAAAAAACTGACACCTCTTTTATTGTTAATTTAGCACTTTCATGTACACTTAGCTTCACTTCACGAATATTATAAAAGAGCACTTGTAATACTTGTCTATTAGACAGCAATTTATTGCCAATGATTTGTGACGAATAGTGTCCAACTAAGTAAATGAAAGTATCCTTTCGTAAGGATCTAACATCAGCCATCGTTAAATGTTTTTTCAAAAAGGAACGTATGCTAGAACTTATAATGTCACCACTGTAAAACACAATTGCAAACTGACATAAAAACCTACCGTAGGTGCATTATATTTCCGAACTTCTAAAACAAATAATTTCTAGGAAATAATTACACCAATAAAACATTATGAGAAAGGAGGTAGATATTTGTATTTTAAGTAAAATTTAAGTGTATTACCGTAATAAAATCTTATCTACAAATTTCTACCTGAATGCGGCACGGGTTACCGTTCACCGAATTATCTGAAACTTTGACATAAATTATTCCTAGTATAATAGTATATTTTCGTGGGGTGAGACTTAAAAAATACGCAAAAAAAATTCACCCCCTATAGAGATGGGCCACCCTAAGGTGGAGTTATTTACATATCAAAATGTTTAAAATTAATAGCGGCCATAAGGTATCCCGTGTATCTAAAGAGCAAAGGGTGTGCTTAAGATTGAAAACCGTCTGTATGTTTTACATACATTGTCTTAATAAACAAATGGAAGTTAAACTTTAGTTTTTTGAAAATAATTAGGCTCAAATGAAAGAAACAGAATTTTGAAATCGAATATTTAAAGTATATTACAGATACAGATATCGAAACAACTATTTGAAATCATGTGTTACAGGCAAATTAGGTAACGTTAGAAAAATTACAAAAAAAATATATTAATTGCAACTGTCTACATAAGGCTCTTCTTCGGATGCTTAGTCATCACTTTTCTTTACAGCAGGTGTTAAGTCATTGTAACACTGACCATTCGTCTTACATGCGCGCAAAACATCGTGCAAGGTAAAGCTGCACTTTTGCAATCGCATATTTGGGTTTGGCACGAGTTACTGCTGACACAAGAGCATTTTATTAGTTGCAGATTGTCAGGAGATGCAACTTCTGTGTTTCCAGGTACTAAGCATTTTATATTTGTATTTTTACAAAATCCATAATCTCTTGGGTTCAAATTTGGTGGATCAGATTCCAAAGTGTGTTTCAAAATGCAGGTTTGAAAGTGGGCACGCTTTAAGTTTTCAGCAAAAGCTTCATTTCGATACATGCAGCGAGCGTATCCTGTATCTATGACCTACCACTTCGCATTCTTTCTGCCCATAGGTTTATGTGGCCCTCTGAAGTTAAGCCGCATAAAGCTTTTCCATAGCATGCTGCGATGCACTTGGTTGCTTATTTAACAATTTCAGTAAAGTTTGCGTTTCGTTCACCTACAAGAGTCCGTTTCTCAATGTTTTGACGACTTTTCTTTACTTATAACACATTTCCACCAATGACATGAGATGCTAATATATCGGGTAATATATCTCGATGTTTAATAGCTGTTGCTTTTATTCTATCGAACGACAACGTACTGGCGACTTCATTAAAGCGGATATGAATATTTTCTTTAACTTATAAAAAAACCGCTGCCCAAGGAATCCCTACTTCCACATCCAGATTTTCTATCCAAGTCACTCACAACGAAAAAATTTTGTATGTGGAAATAATTGTTTATGGACCTTTAATAATGTAATATTTGAAATCCTCTACCCCAAAAACCCAAAAAACGATACCCCACATCGGTAATGGGGTGGGGGTGTTGATAGGGGGTGGTAGTGGGGGTGAACTAAAAAATATTTTGAGGTTTCTGGTTCTTGTACACACACTAAATCACATTTTTTTTTCATCCCCTTTAATAATGGGGTGGGGCTGGTAATGGGGGTGGCTAATTCCAAATTTTTTTTTGAAACTTTAGCTTCTTTTGTATATACTAAATACTAATTTTATGGGCTCTTACCTGCTTGATTTGCCCTATTTACCCCAAATTTACCCCAAGTTACCCCCCCAAAATATAATCTAGTTATAGATCTCTTTAAAGTATATATGTGTACCAAATTTCAAGTCAATATCTCAAAGGGTTCCAGAGTAAACGTGCGCACAGAAAAAAGTCACAGACAGACCGACAGACAGACAGAATTTTTTTTTTCGCTCAAACTCAAAATCTCGACGTTTCATGACATTCTAAGCCTATTTGAACAATAAAAATTTTTAAAATTTTACGATAGTAGTGGTATAGTACTACTACTGTACTACTAATATGTGGCTGTGATGAATGTGAACAGGTTGTTGTCATATGAGATGATACTGACGTTTTTCTGCTGTTGCTTTATTACTTCCACATCCAGTGGAAGTATAGTAACGACAAAAAAATTTTTAAAAATTTTTATTGTCCAAATACGCTTAAAATGTCATGAAACGTCGAGATTTTAAGTTTCAGCGAAAAAAAAAATTTCTGTCTGTCTGTCGGTCTGTAACTTTTTTTTGTGCGCACGTTTACTCTGGAACCGTTTAAGATATTGACTTTAAATTTGGTACACATATGTACTTTAACGAGATCTAGAACTAGATTATATTTTCATCTAGTTCCGTCGAAGGGTTGGGGGTAAATTTGGGGTAAATAGGTCAATCAAGCAGGTAAGAGTCCATAAAATTGGTATTTAGTATATACAAGAGAAGCTAAGGTCTCAAAAAAATGTTTGGCATTAGCCACCCCCATTACCACCCCCACTCCCTTATTAAAGGGGATGAAAAAAAATTGTGATTTAGTGTTTGTACAGGAACCAGACACCTCAAAATATTTTTTTACTTCATCCACCCCCCACTATCACCCCCCTATCACCACCCCCCACCCCACTACTGATCTGGGGTATCGTTTTATGGGTTTTTGGGGTAGAGGATTGCAAATATTATATTATTAAAGTTCCATAAACAATTATTTTCACATACAAAGTTTTTTCGTTGTGAGTGACTTGGATAGAGAATCTGGATGTGGAAGTAGTGATTCCTTGGGCAGCGGTTTTTTTTAGAGAATCATGCAATCTCCACTGCATCATTCCACAGAAATAAATAAGCAGAATTTAGATATTTAGTTCAATGACTGTCGGTTTATTTGGTACCTAACGGATACACACCACATGATCATAATGAACCTGTAAGTATATCAAATGGATATTCGGTAGATGTTCAGTGTTTATTTTGTTATTATGGGGGAACTGCTTTTAAGTATTGTGGTATATCCTACGTAATATTGGATCAATATTGGTTTAGTATTGCAAAAATGTTAGCTCAACGGAAAAACTTAATATTAAACTTTAAATAAATATAAATATTTCTCTATGCCAAGTTTGTTACCCCCTCCAGACCTCTTAGGTAACAGTAAAGCAACTGTCAGTTGACAGATGAGTATTCGCCGGCCAAACTATCAGTGGAGACGGGCGGGGTCATATAATAAGTTGATTTAATAAGTGGGCGCCAAGGAAATTAAACTCCCATGCAAATACCCTTAAAAGATCTTGAAAATCTCCCAATTTACTAAACAGAGATTCTACACACACAAAAGAAATGACAAGTTTACTTTAAGAATTTAAATGGAAGTTTATTACTAAATGTTGGATAAAACACTACAACAGTATTCAATAATATTCAATAGTATTCAGCAGATATATACAAATAAAACAAATAAAATTACCTAAATATAAAGCTCGAAGTGTTGCAAAAAAATGTGGCCCCAATATTTAAAAATATGTAAAAAGGGACTAAAATGATATTGTAACCTAATATGATTGCCTAAGATCTGTATAAATAATAAAAAAATATATTTATAAAATAGAAAAAAATCTTATTTTCAAATGATCAAAAAAAATTTAAAAGTTGACCAGACTAATGAAAATATTTAAATGATAAAGTTTATAGGCTAAATAAATAGGCTCATAGAAAAAAAAAATACAAAGTCAAGATTTAAGTAGTTACCTAGAGGGGACAACCGGTATATGTTGTAATAATATATTTAACCTAGTGGATAGAAATAGAATAGTATATCGTATCAGTTTCTATAATATTATTCAAATATTTGCTTTTTATATTATCCTAAAGAAACTAAAGAACAATAAAAAAAAATGCGTTTTTTTGTTTAAATAGCAGAAATTAAGTAAAACTTATCATAGGCCGTCGCAAAATAAATTACTGCAGTTTTAGTGTTGCTTAAGCTTAAGCGCATTCACCTAAAACAACCAGCCCAAATATAACTGGTATTTTTTTTTTTATCAAATGATAATTAAAACTAAAATATATATTCACGTATATATATACTAATTTCCGCCGTACATCTTAAATCTCAAATTATAACCATAAAACGCCATTTTGTAAAACTTATTACCATTCAAAAATATCAAAATAAAAATGTATTATAAAATTTTGTTCACGAGAGGTGATTTCTATTCAAAGTTGTAATGGAAAATTTCTCCAAAAAAAAAAAAAAAATTACTAAAGTTAACTAGAATTTTAAGAAACTATAATATAAATTAAGTGCAATTATACAAACTTGCACTAAATAATGTCCTTATATGAATTAATTTGATTTTGTTAATTACTAGGTAAGTGAAAAAAATATATATATAATTTTTCAAATATTAAAAAAATATGATTGCTCTTTAGCTTAACTTGCGTATCCTCCTATTTCGGGTGACTCCTCGCCTCAGGACTTCTACGAAGATAAGCTGTAGCCCAGGAACGTCGGAATGGAAGGAAAAAAAAATATATTCCTCAAAATGAGACTTGGCTCCCAGACTATTATTTTTCTTTTCACAATGGAATCTGCAGCACTCAGAACTCCTCACCAGAAAAACGTCAAATAATAGCCGTAACGATAGCCCTCCATTAACACCCTTATAAATAAAATACAGAAAAATTAATTACCTAACTATTTACAAAAAAAATTTGAACATACCTTCCTTGAAGGGTGTTCCACTTTATTCCACGAAAATGGTTAGATGATGGTGAAAAACGATGATAGAGAGGGTGGAATAATCACTATACGTGAAGAGAAAAATAAATTACTATTTATAAAATCACATGGATGAGGGGTACGTACAATAATTGCTGAAATAATCCCTAAATAGGTGCGATTTCACGAAAATATCGTCACAATCCAAAAATATAAACTGCCAAACTTCGAAATCACATTAAAACACTGCACAAAGAATAATCCCAGAGTGGATGTTCACAGAACAAAACGTCTTCATGCAGTCACAACCAGCAATTAATTAAGAATGGCCCCTCTAATCACCGGAAATCGGCGGATCTACATATCAATTAAAAATCCTATTTGAAAAAAAATGTATTTGAGCTACTACAGTTCCTAAATTATAGAACTTTTGTTGATACCTATTTGACAGTTCATCCACTGTCCACTAGATGTCAGGATAAGTACCTTTAAAGAGAATTTAGACCTTTTGAAAATCATAATTGTTATTGTTTCAAAATCAACAGGGATCAAATACATAATTATTTAGCCAAGAGATGAATAGTGCAGAATGTATTCGGGGCTCCCACTGGACTAATGTAGACAAATACATAAATTCGCCCCAATAATAATAGTTTTCTATTTTGTAGGGATATGAGGGAACTGTAGAAGTATCAACAATAATAAACAATCTTAGTGACTCTTTGTAATCCATTAAATAATCATTAACTTACCACTAATATGTACAATATATTTATAACTAAATAAAGAAAAATTACCTAAACCTATTTAATTTTTCACTAATTATCTTAGGAGCCAAATGAACGTAACAAATTGCAGTCAGATGTGGTCATCTGCGAACTTATTTTAATTATGCTGTAACCTTCACTTATTTCTTAGTAGTCTTATTAGAAACCTTCTGACAACGTTTTATAGTAAAATTCTATATATGACAACCTAATCCACATAAAATTCATTCGAATCTGAGACACGGGGTTCATTACAGTTTCGATATTTTTTACATCCTCGTATTTCGTTTTGGGTGACCGTGCTGCATATTTTTTTTCATTAAAACTATATTCTTGACTATTTCATTCCTATAAATTTCGTCTAATCAAAATCGATCATTTTAATCAAAAAATAGTTTTGCATCGACAAAATTTAATATTTAAAATTTTGCCAGGGTTTCTCAACCAATGAGAAACCAGAATGAATGAAGAATGGATAAAGTAAATAAATATTATGAGGTTTCTGGTTCTTGTACACACACTAAATAACATTTTTTTTTTCATCTCCTTTAATAATGGGGTGGGGGTGGCTAATGCCAAAATTTTTTTTGAGACCTTAGCTTCTCTTGTCTATATTAAATATCAATTTTATGAACTCTTACCCGCTTGATTTACCTATTTACTCCAAATTTACTCCAATTTACCCCCCAACCCTTCGACGGAACAAGATAAAAATATAATCTAGTTCTTGATCTCGTTAAAGTACATATGTATACCAAATTTCAAGTCAATATCTCAAACGGTTCCAGAGTAAACGTGCGCACAAAAAAAGTTACAGACCGACAGACAGAAATTTTTTTTTCGTTCAAACTTGAAATCTCGACGTTTCATGACATTCTAAGCCTATTTGGACAATAAAAATTTTTTAAAATTTTTTTGTCGTTACTATACTTCCCTTCCACTGGATGTGGAAGTAAAATGAGAATAAACTTGAAAAACTTAAAATCTAAAGTTATGTTGGTTACATGATGCGGCCCCAAATGTTCAAGATTTAGTGATTTATGCATTTATTTTTTAACCTCCCCACAATAAAATTGTGGGAGGTTACTACAATTAGTCCAAAATCGAAAATTGAGATAACATCAAATCTTTACGTTTTGAGGTCCCAGGAACCCAAAAAAATTGTTTTTGAAAAATGTCTGTGTGTGTGTATGTGTGTGTGTGTGTGTGTGTGTGTGTGTGTGTGTGTGTGTGTGTGTGTGTGTGTGTGTGTGTGTGTGTGTGTGTGTATGTATGTTAGCACGATAGCGGCGAAGCTACTAAACGGATTTGGATGAAACTTTGCATGAGGGTTTCTTTAGTGCTCCAGAAGATCTGAAAAGGTTTTGGTTGAGATCGGATTACGTTTAGTGCCGTTTTGGCACAACAAGTTGTTTATTTTATGATTACTTACAATTTGTAATTGAACCATTGAAAAGCAGTAAAAATTCCGATTTCAACGATATATCACACTTGCACTTTTTCGATTTGGTTTCCGTGAAAAAAAATTAAAAAACAAAAATTTCACTTGTTTTGTCCTCAAGGCAGTGCAATGTACAGGGTGATATTCTAATAATGACAGAGGTGTTCAGTGATTTCGGTTGATAACTCGGCAACGGTTGAAGATATCGAACTGAAATTTGAAACGTAGGTATAAATATTGTAGACGGGCGGATTACGAGTGAATTAATAATACATTTACGTCACATGACGTCACAAATAAGAAAAATTCTTAGAAACTGGTGCAGATATCGACTTAACTGGAAACATCCAATTAAAGTTTGAAACGTAGGTGGAAATATTGTAGATGGATGGAATACGAGTGAATTAAAAATACACCTACGTTCTGATGACGTCGTAAAAGCATAAGATTCTTATAACAGGCGAACTGATGATGATATCAAAAAAATATTTCTACAAGACGAGTAACGAAATTTTTTTTTTTTAATTTCCAAGAAATATAAAATTTTCGGAGAAATGTCACTTTGCAGAAAAATGTCAGATTTTTAAGAAAATGTCAAATTTTCAGGAAAACGTCAAATTTTCGGAGAAATGTATGTCACTTTTCAGAAAAATGTCAAATTTTCGAAAAAATGTTAAATTTTCAGGGAAATGTCACTTTTCAGAAATATGTCAAATTTTCAGAAAAATGTCACTTTTCAGAAAATGTCAAATTTTCGAAAAAACGTCAAATTTTCGAAGAAATGTCACCTTTCAGAAAAATGTCACCTTTCAGAAAAATGTCAAATTTTCGAAAAAATATTAAATTTTCAGGGAAATGTCACTTTTCAGAAATATGTCAAATTTTCAGAAAAATGTCACTTTTCAGAAAAATGTCAAATTTTCGAAAAAACTTCAAATTTTCGAAGAAATGTCATCTTTCAGAAAAATGCCAAATGTTTGAAAATTGTCAAATTTTCGGAGTAATGTCACTTCAGAAAAATGTCAAATTTTCGAAAAAATGTCACTTCAGAAAAATGTCTAATTTTCGGAAAAATATAACTTTTCAGAAAAATGTCAAATTACTTCCACGTCCAGTGGAAGTATAGTAACGATAAACAAATTTTTAAAAATTTTTATTGTCCAAATAGGCTTAAAATGTCATGAAACGTCGAGATTTTAAGTTTGAGCGAAAACAAATTTTCTGTCTGTCTGTCGGTCTGTCTGTCGGTCTGTCGGTCTGTCGGTCTGTCTGTAACTTTTTTTTGTGCGCACGTTTACTCTGGAACCGTTTAAGATATTGACTTGAAATTTGGTACCCATATGTACTTTAACGAGATCTAGAACTAGATTATATTTTCATCTTGTTCCGTCGAAGGGTTGGGGGGTAAATTGGGGTAAGTTGGGTAAATCAAGCCAGTAAGAGTCCATGAAATTGATATTTAGTATATACAAGAGAAGCTAAGGTCTCAAAAAAATTTTTGGCATTAGCCACCCCCATTACCACCCCCACCTCCTTATTAAAGGGGATGAAAAAAAAATGTGATTTAGTTTATGTACAGGAACCAGAAACCTCAAAATATTTTTTTACTTCATCCACCCCCCACTACCACCCCCCTATCACCACCCCCACCCCACTACCGATGTGGGGTATCGTTTTATGGGTTTTTGGGGTAGAGGATTTCAAATATTATATTATTAAAGTTCCATAAACAATTATTTTCACATACAAAGTTTTTTCGTTGTGAGTGACTTGGATAGAGAATCTGGATGTGGAAGTAGTGATTCCTTGGGCAGCGGTTTTTTATTAAATGGACTCAAAGGAAAATTCCCAAAAAATACTACGGGTCTATTTGTGGTATAAGTTCTCTGCTAGTGTGTTAAAGCGTGCAGACTGTATGCTGAGTATTTTTGACGTGTCAAGTGCATCGAGAGATTACAAGTTTTTTCGACGTTTATAAAGCCCACGGATGATGTGAGAGGCCGTCCTGAACCGCTTACAAGCCCTACAAGTGTAAGCAACCCCACCGGAACGCTTTCGGTGAGTTTTTTCCAATAAAACTTTAAAAGTGACAGTGACATTATATTTTAAAAATTATTTCCGCTACTTCCGGCATCCCGCCGGAAATTCTTCCGGTAACATAACCCTAGAATTGTGTTTATTTTTATATTAATTTTAGGTCCATGTGGACACATTATAATTTTAACCTAGTCTTTAAGCCTGCCTACAGAAGACAGGAGCTACTTTTCTATTTTTCTCCAAGCCAAACCGGACCTACTCCGTCCAGCCTCACACTCGCCACGGCGGTGTTCACCGTGGTTGTCTGGCTGGCCCCGGGCTACGATCCGATGAAGCATATATTTGTATTAAAAACATTGAATAAAATATTAATGTTGTGCAGACTATAAATTTAACACTCAAGTTCTTAGGTCAAAATCCCACCGAACGCAAGACTTTTTTTCTGATTTAATACGAAAAAAATATTTCAACTTAATAAATATAATTAAATGAGATCGTTCATATTGTTTAGTGCTCTTTTCGGCTTCAAAGATTCAGCGGGTGGGGAGGTTCCAGCCGCTTCCAGTAGCTGCCGATTTATTAAATTTACTTCCTATATCTGATAAATTTGTTTTCTTTTGTCTAAATCTTTATTCATGAAATATTCATGACGAATACCATTCGTGATATAATTTCGTCTGGCAAAATTGAATAATTATTCTACTCGAGTTTGTTGCTTTGGCAATTTCGCTCTTGACATTGACAAAAACCGCTGCCTAAGGAATCACTACTTCCACATCCGGATTTTCTATCCAAGTCACACAACGAAAAAATTTTATATCTGGAAATAATTGTTTATGGAAGTTTAATAGAGTTTTAATAGAGAGAGTAATATAGAAATGGTGCACTTGTTAACAAATAATGTTAAATCACCTCCAATAAATAATAATAGAGACTTGAATAATAAACCTACATTTAAAACTATAACTAATAAGAAACGGGAGATAGATATCGGCAAAAAAACGACTGAACGTAAAAAAACAAATGAAATGATAAATAATGAAATGGAAAAAAATGAAATAATACAAACACAAGATAAGGGCTCACAGAACCTGTCTAATAAAGGTGTCCATACACTAGAAGAAAATTGGGAATATCCGAAAAGAAGAAGGAGAAAATTTGTGCGTACAATCTACGGAAAAGCTGCAGATGAGTCAACTTTTAAAGGAGTAACTAAACCCTGTCAAAAAAATCTCATCAATCCGTATTGAAAATTATCAAAAATTAATAAGTATTTATGAGAACCTATATGGTCAATAAGTTTCTATAAGAGTTAGGTAAAGTTGCTGTTGAAATTGTTATAAGTTTTTATCAGAATTGACCAGCAAAACGAGTCAAGCCATATCCATTTGTAAATCCAAACATTTACTTATACCACATCAATGGGAATTTATGAGCACAGTATCTAATGTAATTCGTGCGGTTTTCCATGATTAAAAGACAAGTGTTTCTTTAAGAAACGAGCTGCATTAGGTTAGAACAGTTTTGATTTGCAATTGAAGATTACAAATTACAATGTTTGAATAGGGATTTATGAGATCAGTTTCTATGAGTATTAATGTTTTTTTTTTCAGTAATATATTAAATGTGTTTTCATTTGTTTGACTGGGTAAAAAGAAAGGTCAGTTTTCAACTGCAATTACAAATACAAGTTTAATCGCTTCGAACGGGGTTATATGCGATCAATTTCTAAAAGTATTTATGCTGTTTTTCGAATATAATTGTGATGAGGTTTAATCAGTAACAAATTGTTCACTATTTGTTATGATATGGTCGGAAATTCCAAGTACACATTTAGTATTCCTTCAAGAGGATTGATGAGAGCAGTTTCTACGAGTATCTATTTGTTGTTCCTATAGTAAATTATATAAGTCTTTATCAGTACAGATTCGGATCTAATTTAAATATGAAAATTATATCAGAATAAAGCAACCAAATATTTTAAACAGTATCTATTTGTAAATCCAAACATTTACTTATACTATCTCAATGAGAATTTATGAGAACAGTATCTAATGTAAAACGTGCGGCTTTCCGTGGTTAAATGGCAAGAGTTTCTATAAGAAACGAGTTGCATTAGGTTAGAACAGTTTTGATTTGTAATTGAAGATTCAAAATTATAATGTTTGAATAGGGATTTATGAGATCAGTTTCTATGAGTATTAATGTGTTTTCTTCAGTAATATATTAAATGTGTTTTCATTTGTTTGAATGGGTAAAAAGAAAGGTCAGTTTTCAACTGCAATTACAAATACAAGTTTAATCACTTCGAATGGGGTTATATGCGATCAATTTCTAAAAGTATTTATGCTGTTTTCCGGATATAATTGTGATGAGGTTTAATCAGTAACAAATTGTTCACTACATGTTATGATATGGTCGGAAATTCCAAGTACACATTTGGTATTCCTTCAAGAGAATTGATGAGAGCAGTTTCTACGAGTATCTATTTGTTGTTCCTCTAGTAAATTATATAAGTCTTTATCAGTAAAGATTCGGATCTAATTTAAATATGAAAATTATATCAGAATAAAGCAACCAAATATTTTAAACAGTATCTATTTGTAAATCCAGACATTTACTTATACTATCTCAATGAGAATTTATGAGAACAGTATCTAATGTAAAACGTGCGGCTTTTCGTGGTTAAATGGCAAGTGTTTCTATAAGAAACGAGCTGCATTAGGTTAGAACAGTTTTGATTTGCAATTGAAGATTACAAATTATAATGTTTAAATAGGGATTTATGAGATCAGTTTCTTTGAGTATTAATGTTTTTTTTTTCAGTAATATATTAAATGTGTTTTCATTTGTTTGAATGGGTAAAAAGGAAGGTCAGTTTTCAACTGCAATTACAAATACAAGTTTAATCACTCCGAATGGGGTTATATGCGATCAATTTCTAACAGTATTTATGCTGTTTTCCGAATATAATTGTGATGAGGTTTGATCCGTAACAAATTTTTCACTACATGTTACGATATGGTCGGAAATTCCAGGTACATATTTAGTATTCCTTCAATAGGATTGATGAGAGCAGTTTCTACGAGTATTTATTTGTTGTTCCTACAGTAAAGTATATAAGTCTTTATCAGTATGCATTCGGATCTAATTTAAATGCAAAAATCATATCAGAATGAAACCTCAAATATTTTAAACAGTGTCCACCTGTAAATCCAAACATTTAAAGATAATATTATAATGAGAATCCATCAGAACAGTATCTATAGATACTGTTCTGCACACGTTACATTATAATGTAACGTGTGCGGTTTTCCGTGGCTAAATTTTAAAATTATTTGCAATAAATAAGCTTTGAGGGATTCGAACAGTTTTCATTTGCATTGGATCTATGAGGTCAGTGTAATGTTTTTTTTTTTTCAAAATAAAATGTGTTTTTATTAAAAAAAAACATTACACAAAGACACTGATCTCATAGATCCCTATATAACAATTAAAACTATTCATCTGGAATTGCAAATTAAAACTGTTCAAATCCGTTAAAGCTGTTTATTAAAAATACTTTTAAAATTTAGCCAGGGAAAGCCGCACGCGTTACATTAGATACTGTTCTGATTGGTTCTCATTAAAATATATCTTTAAATGTTTGGATTTACAAGTGGATACTGTTTAAAATATTTGGTTGTTTCATTCTGATATAATTTTTGTATTTAAAGTAGATCCGAATGCATACTGATGAAGACAAATTTTCTATTGGAACAACAAATACATACTCATAGAAACTGCTATCATCAATCCTTTCGAAGGAATACTAAATATGTACCTGGAATTTCCGACCATATCGTAATATGTGGTAAACAATTTGTTACTGATCAAACCTCATCACAATTATATTCGAAATACTGATCGCATATAACCCCATTCGAAGTGATTACCTATTTGTAATTGCAGTTGAAAACTGACCTTTCTTTTTACCCATTCAAACAAATGAAAACACATTTAATATACTTATTACTAAAAAAAAAATAACATTAATACTCATAGAAACTCATCTCATAAATCCCTATTCAAACATCATAATTTGTAATCTTCAATTGCAAATCAAAACCCGGTCTTCGAAGCGTGTCGCCCGGGTTGGCTCCAGCGGGTTATATCGCCTGTAGTCCCCCCTCAAGAAACATGTAATTAGGTTTGTAACCTGTTTGTTTCTTCTTCTAAATAAATAAATAAATAAATAAAAACTGTTCTAACGTAATGCAGCTCGTTTCTTATAGAAACTCTTGCCATTTAACCACGGAAAGCCGCACGTTTTACATTATATACTGTCCTCATAAATTCTCATTGAGATAGTATAAGTAAATGTCTGGATTTGCAAATAGATACTGTTTAAAATATTTGGTTGCTTTATTCTGATATAATTTTCATATTTACAACAAATACATACTCGTAGAAACTGCTATCATCAATCCTTTCGAAGTAATACAAAATATGTACCTGGAATCTCCACACGTAACATGTAGTGAACAATTTGTTACTGATCAAACATCATCACAATTATATTCGGAAAACAGCATAAATACTGTTAGAAATTGATCGCATATAATCCCATTCGAAGTGGTTAAACTTGTATTTGTAATTGCAGTTGAAAACTGACCTTTCTTTTTACCCATTCGAACAAATGAAAACACATTTAATATATTACTGAAAAAAAACATTAATACTCATAGAAACTGATCTCATAAATCCCTATTCAAACATTATAATTAGTAATCTTCAATTGCAAATCAAAACTGTTCTAACCTAATGCAGCTCGTTTCTTATAGAAACTCTTGCCATTTAACCACGCAAAGCCGCACGTTTTACATTAGATACTGTCCTCATAAATTCTCATTGAGATAGTATAAGTAAATGTCTGGATTTACAAATAGATACTGTTTAAAATATTTGGTTGCTTTATTCTGATATAATTTTCATATTTAAATTAGATCCGAATGCATACTGATAAAGACTTATATAATTTACTATTGGCACAACAAATACATACTCGTAGAAACTGCTATCATCAATCCTTTCGAAGTAATACTAAATATGTACCTGGAATTTCTGACCATATCGTAACATGTAGTGAACAATTTGTTACTGATCAAACCTCATCACAATTATATTCGGAAAACAGCATAAATACTGTTAGAAATTGATCGCGTATAACCCCATTCGAAGTGATTAAATTTGTATTTGTAATTTCAGTTGAAAACTGACCTTTCTTTTTACCCATTCAAACATATGAAAACACATTTAATATATTGCTGAAAAAAAACATTAATACTCATAGAAACTGATCTCATAAATCCCTATTCAAACATTATAATTTGTAATCTTCAATTGCAAATCAAAACGGTTCTAACCTAATGCAGCTCGTTTCTTATAGAAACACTTGCCATTTAACTACGGAAAGCCGTACGTTTCACATTAGATACTGTTCTCATAAATTCTCATTGAGATAGTATAAGTAAATGTAAAGACTTATATAATTTACTAGAGGAACAACAAATAGATACTCGTAGAAACTGCTCTCATCAATCCTTTTGAAGGAATACTAAATGTGTACTTGGAATTTCCGACCATATCATAACAAGTAGTGAACAATTTGTTACTGATTAAACCTGATCACAATTATATTCGGAAAACAGCATAAATACTTTTAGAAATTAATCGCATATAACCCCATTCAAAGTGATTAAACTTGTATTTGTAATTGCAGTTGAAAACTGACCTTTCTTTTTACCCATTCAAACAAATGAAAACACATTTAATATATTACTGAAAAAAAACATTAATACTCATAGAAACTGATCTCATAAATCCCTATTCAAACATTATAAATAGTAATCTTCAATTGCAAGTCAAAACTGTCCTAACCTAATGCAGCTCGTTTCTTATAGAAACACTTGCCATTTAACCACGGAAAGCCGCACGTTTTACCTTAGATACTGTTCTCATAAATTCTCATTGATGTGGTATAAGTAAATGTTTGCTGCTCCATTCTGGTAGAAACTGATAGAAATTTCAGCAGCAGCTTTACTCCAGGCTCCAGTAGAGGGAGCTGTATACGTGTCGCTAATTCATATCTACTCTAATGTGACCTAAGGAACTGACGTGTGTTTGTTAAATTAAAAGTAAAGCAGTCTCTTTCACTGCCAACTCATTCATTGCTTCTAGGCTAGAACAAGAACACCCGAGGAAATGAGGACTTTGCAGTATTTTGTGTTTACCACAATATTAGTATTTCTATTTGAAATATGCAATTTAAACTGTACATTTGTCGGCATGCATATCCAAATTAATACTAATAAAAAAGCAAAATGGAAGTTTACAATAAAAATACATCTGTAAAATATACAATTGAAACTGTACATTTGTTGACATGTATATCCACATTAATACTAATAAAAAGACAATGTTGAAATTTACAATAAAAACATGTTGATAAATGGTGTGTGATATACGATAGATACTGGAGAAAGGACGGACTGGACTCTTATGATATTACTTATAGAAAAGTTTAGAATCTCTTTAAAGTTGTATCTGTAATTCCATATGTTTACAGATATAAGGGCAAGGGTGCATTTGCAGACACTAAACTGTAGATTTGTTGTATATTTCATATAAGTACTCATGAAAGGGCAACATGATAATTCCAAATAGCTCATTCGGAATTACTGTTTCATAACCGATTTAAAACTTAATAAAACAGATAAAATCCTTTCTGTATAATACTAATATAACTTATAGGAACGATAAAACCGCATCACTTTTTTTTTATAAGTTTCTATGTGGAATTTTTGGCAGGGAATATATAGATTACCACATCTATAGATTACCCCCTGATTTTGCTGAAAAAGACGTTTTACAACACTTATCGTCTAAAAACATCGTGGATGTTACCTGTGAAAAAATGAACTCGAGATATCCCAATCAATATTCTTCCTTTAAAGTATCAGTATCTATCAAAAATGATCGAGAGTTTAGAAATCCTAAAATATGGCCAGAGTTTGTGGTTATCAATCGTTTTTTACCCAAACTCCTAAAGAAAATCAAAAGAAGCTAGAAAAGGAAGGAGAAAAGAAACTTACAGGGAAGAGACAATCAGATGACCTCATAATTATTAATCAAAACCTACAATCAATAGGAAATTGTGTAGAAAGATTAACAAATTTTTTAAATGTCAATAAGGCCAGTATTATAACCGTCTCCGAACACTGGAAATCTAGTGAACAGTTAGGTGCATTTAAGTTAAAAGGCTACAAATTAGTGTCAAAATTCTGCAGAGACCCGGGATGTCATGGAGGCGTTGCGGTATATTGTGAGGAACGAATACATGCGAAAGCAAGAGCGGATATCAATGTGTTAAGTGAGTCTTCCACATTTGAATGTGCCGCCATTGAAATGATTCGAGGAAACTTTAAGTGTGTGGTAGTGGCCATCTACACAACACCCGATCAATGCCAAATAAAGGTAGACATATTTTTCAGAAAACTGCATGAACTCTTAGAATTGTTATTAAAAGAAAATGAAAAATTTATCATAGCGGGTGATTTTAATATAGATATAAAAAACATGAATAATAAAAACACAAATACTTTTTTATCTCTTCTAGAATCATATAATGTAGAAGCTACGATACAGGATTATACTAGAATAACTGATAGGTCTAAAACGTGTATTGATAATATTTTAACTAATATTCACAATTATGAGTATGAAGCTAATGTAATGACTTCACATATATCAGATCATATGGCAACAAAACTTGTATTAAAAATTCAAGATAAACCGAATTTTGATTTTAAACATGTACGGTGTTTTAATGATACAAACACCACTTTTTTTATAAACTCGTTAAATATGGAAAACTGGTCATATATCGCTGACATTGAAGAAAAAGATGTAAATTACCAGTGAGATAGTTTTATGTCTACTTTCAGTAATGTATTTTATAATTCTTTTCCATTAAAAAAAGTACAGAATCACAAAAATGATGTAGATATTTATATAGACAATGCTGAAATAGTAAATTGTAGGAAGCAGTTAAGCACTTTATCTGTTGTGGTACGTTATAATAATCAATACAAGGACCTATACAACAAAGAAAAACTCAAATTAGAGTCATTGTTAACAAAAGCAAAAAAGCAATACTTTGATAATAAAATAGCAAATTCAGATAATATATCAAAGGCTACCTGGAGTGTCGTAGGAAATGTGTCTGGAAATTTAAAAAAACAAAATAATCCAACTGTAAATTTTAATGCAAATACACAGGATATGTCCAATAAATTTAATAATTTTTTTATTGATGCAGCAGTTGAATTAACTAAAAATTTACCTAAAATTCCTTTTAATAATAAGGTTATAATAAATCAAAATAACTTTACTTTCAAAAAAATTTCTGAATCTGAAATAATAGATATTGTGAAATCATTAAAAAATAAAAACAGCTCGGGACATGATGAAATATCTACATCATTAATTAAAAAATGTGTAAATTATATAGTCACACCACTTACTTATATCATCAACAATTCCCTCAAATATGGAATTTTTCCAGATTCACTAAAATTGGCTGTGGTGATACCAATACATAAAAAAGGAGATGAAAATGAAATAGAAAATTTCAGACCAATAAGTTTGTTGTCGGCTTTTTCTAAAATTTTTGAAAAAGTAGTATGTATTCAAATAACGAATTTTTTTAATGAATACAATCTTTTTAATCAAAATCAACATGGTTTTATAAAAGGGAAAAGTATTGATACCGCAGTTTTTGATTATGTAAATCGAATTTTAACCACTCTTGAAGAAAATGACATACCTTTAGGTATATTTTTGGATCTGTCAAAAGCTTATGATCGTATTAATCAATGAAATTCTGTTACAAAAACTTGAAAGATATGGACTTAGATCGACAGCATTAAGTTGGTTAAAGTCATACCTAGAAAATCGAAAACAACTAGTAAAATTAAATTTACAGGGCAAAGAGATCAAATCAACAGTGAAAAATACCAAGTTGGGAATTCCCCAAGGAAGTATAATAGGGCCGTTACTGTTTAACATATACATTAATGATTTATGCAATCTATTAGATAATAGCAGGCACCTTATGATAAATTATGCAGACGACACCACCTTACTGATAAGAGCTAATAATTTTCCACAATTAATATTTGAAGCCAGTTTTGTCCTTGACTCGATTGAAAATTGGCTCTTAGAAAATAATTTAATTCTCAATAAAGAGAAGACCAATTTCATAATTTTTAAAACTAATAGATCAGCAAGAGCTTTTCCATTAAATACCATAGTCAACAATTATAATGTATATTTTGCATCAGCAACAAAATTTCTAGGTATAATTACAGACACCACTTTATGTTGGACGCAGCATATATCAGAATTGGTGAAAAAAATAAACAGTGTCACCTACAGTATGAGGGTGATTAAAAGATATGTTACATATAAAACACTGCGAAAGATATATTATTCGTGCTTTGTATCACGATTAAGATTTGGTATAATATTTTGGGGCGGTGCAGCTGCTGCGGAAATAAATAAATTATTAATAGTACAAAAACAAGCTGTACGCTGTATGCATGACATCCCTTTAAGGGAGTCTTGCAGAGGCTCCTTCAAGAAAAATAGATTACTAACTGTTGCTGCAATATACATCTTTGAATGTTTAATGTTTAATTTTAAATATAAAAATAAATATGAACAACATGAGGTAACTCACAGCTATAACACAAGACATAATAATTATAATTTCCCTATTCACAAGTTAAGCATGATAGAAAATGGTCCTTGTTACGCTAGTATGAGATATTTCAATAGCCTACCAAACAGAATAAAAAATATAAAAAATGTAAAAAAATTTAAGAGAGAACTTTTTAACTTATTACTAGAAATTGAACTGTATAGTATAAAAGAATTTTTTGAGTATAAGAGAGCACGTTTATAATAATTTTTTTGTTGTTTTGTTAGACCCTGTTTCAACCCATTGTTACTTGATTTTTATCTATGTAATATGGCTGTTTGAAATAAAGTTTTATTATTATTATTATTATTATTATTATTATTATTATAATAATATAATATTTGAAATCCTCTACCCCAAAAACCCATAAAACGATACCCCACATCGGTAGTGGGGTGGGGGTGGTGACAGGGGGTGGGAGTGGGGGGTGGATAAAGTAAAAAAATATTTTGAGGTTTCTGGTTCTTGTACACACACTAAATCACATTTTTTTTCATCCCCTTTAATAATGGGGTGGAGGTGGTAATGGGTTTGGCTAATGCCAAAATTTTTTTTTGAGACCTTAGATTCTCTTGTCTATACTAAATATCAATTTTATGAACTCTTACCTGCTTGATTTACCTATTTACTCCAAATTTACCCCAATTTACCCCCAAACCCTTCGACGGAACAAGATGAAAATATAATCTAGTTCTAGATCTCGTTAAAGTACATATGTGTACCAAATTTCAAGTCAATATCTCAAACCGTTCTAGAGTAAACGTGCGCACAAAAAAAGTTACAGACCGACAGACAGAATTTTTTTTTCGCTCAAACTTGAAATCTCGACGTTTCATGACATTCTAAGCCTATTTGAACAATAAAAATTTTTAGTAAAATATTTTTAGTAAATTTTTAGTAAAATAACTCGCCTGACGGCTCGTTATTTCTATCTGTCAATGTCAATCGCGAAATTGCCAAGCAACAAACTCTCTTAATAATCACTAAATTTTGCCGACAAAATTATATCACTTATGATTATTATATATGACAATATTTTCAACTACATTCGAAATATTATTTTCCTCCTTCGTTTTTTTAATTAACTACTTTTGTATTATGACCACCCTATATATTTCCACTAAAAGTAAGGTATTTTTCTTTTTTGGTAAATATGTTAGCTACGTGCCAAATATTATTGTCCTCCGTCATATTTCATTCAATAGCTATTTTACTTCCACGTCCAGTGGAAGTATAGTAACGACAAAAAAATTTTTTAAAATTTTTATTGTCCAAATAGGCTTAAAATGTCATGAAACGTCGAGATTTTAAGTTTGAGCGAAAAAAAAATTTCTGTCTGTCTGTCGGTCTGTCGGTCTGTCTGTAACTTTTTTTTGTGCGCACGTTTACTCTGGAACCGTTTAAGATATTGACTTGAAATTTGGTACACATATGTACTTTAACGAGATCTAGAACTAGATTATATTTTCATCTTGTTCCGTCGAAGGGGGGTAAATTGGGGTAAATTTGGGGTAAATAGGTCAATCAAGCAGGTAAGAGTCCATAAAATTGGTATTTAGTGTATACAAGTGAAGCTAAGGTCTCAAAAAAATTTTTGGCATTAGCCACCCCCATTACCACCCCCCACCCCCTTATTAAAGGGGATGAAAAAAATTGTGATTTAGTGTATGTACAGGAACCAGAAACCTCAAAATATTTTTTTACTTCATCCACCCCCCACTATCACCCCCCCATCACCACCCC
Organism: Rutpela maculata; assembly: GCA_936432065.2. Classification (NCBI taxonomy): domain Eukaryota; kingdom Metazoa; phylum Arthropoda; class Insecta; order Coleoptera; family Cerambycidae; genus Rutpela; species Rutpela maculata. The sequence continues at coordinate 109,983,120 of OW386286.2, forward strand.
CCACCCCACTACCGATGTGGGGTATCGTTTTATGGGTTTTTCGGATAGAGGATTTCAAATATTATATTATTAAAGTTCCATAAACAATTATTTTCACATATAAACTTTTTGCGTTGTGAGTGACTTGGATAGAGAATCTGGATGTGGAAGTAGTGATTCCTTGGGCAGCGGTTTTTTTACAGTGGTCATCCCAACTCTTTAGCTAAATGTGTATGTGTATTTCTTCATTGTCAATAGCGGCACCAATTTATTTAATATTATTTTTCTTCATCTAATCGTTTTGTAAATATAGCGCCAACATAGAGACAGACACCAAACCGACAGACGGACTGACGAAACCGAGTGAACTTTCGTAATCAACATAGCCTGCAAACGCTTCTAAAATTATATTAAAATATAGTAAAACCTGCCTATTTACACGCCTCCGATGATCACCTTATGCAGGGCACTAAGGGTGGGCCATTAATAATAGGTCATAGTTCAAGGGTAGATTCTTTGGACCAAAATATGAGGATATAACCAAACTTGCTTTAGTAAATTGTTGCTGTGGAAAAAGATACAGGGTGTCAAATTTGTAATTTTTTTTTCTTTTTTTTCGCAATTTCTCAACTATCTCTTGACCGATCTTCTCCCAATTTTGTAAGGAAACATCTTTTAAGCTAAGAAACAATAATTTATGTATCACATCACGTTAGCCTCCTGAGCTATACCTGATGATGAATATTTTTTCTTTTTTTTTATGAAACGTTGTGGCACCTTTGATTAGAAAATCTCACGAAGGAGTCATTTCTACGTAAAAAAGGCACATTTGATAAAACTTGATAATTCCTACCGTTTTCGAGAAAACTGCGCAAAAGGTTTCAAGAATTCTCTGAAACAAAAAAAAACTCAATTTGAAGAGGACAAATTGTATTTACTGGAAAAATTACACAACGTAAGTAAAAACTAAAGAGTGACAACCACGCAAACTCACTGTCTTTCTTATGAACTATTTGCTGCAACTTATAGTGTGGTCTCCACTTAAAAAGACAAAAAATTACAATTCTGATACCCTGTATTCTTTTTCACAGCAACAATTTACTAAAGCGTGTTTGGTTATATCTTCATATTTTGGTCCAAGAAATTTACCCTTGAACTATGATCTATTATTAATGGTCCACCCTGTATAACGAATATAGTCCAATTCCAGTGGATAGTATTTTACTAAACGTTTGTTCCAAATTTGAAATTAAAATTTTAAGTTTAACAGAAATTATCGCATTTAACATGTATTTGCAATCAGCAACAACCAACTGCAAATTTCCTTATTGTAATAGTCTTATCAAAAACACTTCAATAACATTTTAAAATAAAATTGGCATATGGCTTAATCTATGTAAAGTTTACTTGAATCTGATGCAATCTTTCTTAGTAACATTTTCCTTCAAACTTATAATAAAATATAGTTTATATAAATCATCATAATATCTTTTGCCATAAGGAAGAAGTTGTTTTTACTCGTCTGTTCCAGGATTAAGGCCCTAAGTCGTAATCTAAGAGTTTTAACTAACCACCTGGGAGTGAATAAACTTCCTAACGTTGTAGAAAGCATGGCGTCAAAGACTGGCGTCATAGACATTTGCAATAAATATATTATTATTATTATCATTATTATATTCTTCGTAAAAACGAAGAGTATATTGTATTTGATCGGCACATTTCTAAAATCGTAAATATCGCTCGTAGAGAAAAATTTTCATATCATTGTGTTAGTGAACGAATTCTGAACAACTTTCAAAATGTCCGTCTGTCCGTCCGTCCATCACGTTTCTTATAAGCACGATAACTTAAGAAAGAAAAATCCGATTGTATTGAAATTTAGAAAGTAAGTTAGTGTTAGCTAGAGGAAGAACCCTATTTTTGAAGAAAATCGATCAGTAAATAAAAAAGTTATTAATTATTTAATTAAAAAAAAATATATTCTCTTAATTTTTGTCGCTTGTACTAAAATGAAAATCTTGCGAAATATTATTTCCATAATATATTTTTTTTTGTTTATGAATTTTACTAATATATATTTCATAGAAGTACGAGTTGAAATACCTATGTATGATTGCCGAAAGATATATATCACAGACAATCAATTTTTGTAGTAATAGCTGGTAGCGCAGCGGCTAAAGTTTGTTTGATTTTATTTGATTTTTGCTTTGCGTTGCAATCCAAAGATCCCGTGTTCGAATCTCATACAGGTTGGATATTTTTTTTTTAATTTTTTTTTTCATATAATTTTTTTCACAACAAAGATGGTATCACAAAATTTAGGATGTCCAAAAACTAACATTATTTACAAGAAAACTGCGAAGAGTATCCTATAGAATGTGTAACAATTATATATAAAAAGCTCAGTAAATTGGCGAAGAGTACGTTATTAGCTTGTTATTATTTCTGTGGTGTCCTCCAGACGCCACATGGTAGGATTGTCCACGTGGCGCGTCCCAGAACCAGCTCACTTTTTATAGCAGCACAAAACAAAAGATTTTTATTTTATATTAATTTTATTGCTTAAAAAGACCTTTATTCTTTTGCGGGTTCAAGTATTTTCCCGGTTGCCCGCCTGTCCTCTCCGGGCCTGCCTGAAAGTAAACCTGCTCGACAATCTACAAAAAATAAGCTCTGAAAGCGGTTTAAAAAATCACGCTATCCTAATCCTAATCCTAATTTAGTAGGCCAATCTGTACGTTCTGAAATAATTAGTGGTAATAAAAATAAATTTAATTCCATGTCGTTTTGAGGCTTATAGAGAGGCCTATTTCAAGTGTGCATGCAAATTTCTGACCTCTGTTGCCCCGGTGGAAATGCCAACGATCTTGAAAAAATGGTTTATTTTCTTTTCTCTAAATATTCGTCTTCCTGTCAATGTTGTCAAAAAGATACAAACACAGTTTTGTAGAGTTTGATTATAATTTATAGAATATAGAAATCATCAAAATCGATCAAATATGTCACATGTATATTTGGGTAAAGAGCTGATGTTAACTATCACTTATTGAAAACGAAATTATCGGAAACATCTTCTTGTGACTTCAATGGAAATTTGGATGATTTCAATTACTGGATTTTTCAGTGCCATAACAATTCACGTGCAACAACCACATTGTTAATGCAAGAAATAATAAAAAATAATAATCCATTGTTACAATATAGCACTCACTTTACTATCTTATCGTCGGGAATGATCATTTATTTTTACAATTTTCTAAAACTTATTACAGGTAAAATTTTAAAACTGTGTATTTAATGTACATATCATATAAAAGATATCATAAAAAAGTTTTGAGAAAGGAAACAGATTCGGTTTCAGAAATGTCAGCAAAATACATTATTTTTATATTTTTGTTCTTATTCATTACTTGTCAAAAAATGCCCTCTAACTTTTCCTTTGACATAAGCCAGAGGCGTAGAGGTTATTTTACAGTAAAATACTGGGTAATTGTATTATTTTGTAGATTTCACGGACATTGATTTTAGAAGAAAATACATGTGGCAGAGAATCCCAGTAAGAAAAACAGAAAAATTTGAAATGTGTTTATGAAATCAATAACGTTTCTACAATTTGTAAACATAAATTACATTCAAGAAGAAGAAGAGGAGGGCAAGCTCAGCCGTCGATATCATCCACTTTAACAAAAGAAATATGATGTATGTAATTCATTTTCAAAAATACACAATTCGAAAACTGAAGATGGAAATTTTAAATTGTTTACGGTAGAAACTTTCGATAAGTGCCACAGAATTAAAGCTTCTCGTACGATCAGAAACAAGAAATATAAGAATTTTAATTTGCCTCCAACCAACGACAATGAAATGGTTATCATACTACATTTATGTTGGCATAACTTTCCAAATTCTCTCGAATATTACATTTAGTCGTCTGCGTAAGACCATATTAACCTCCCCACAATAAAATTGTGTGAGTTTACTACAATTAGTCCAAAATCGAAAATTGAGATAACATCAAATCTTTACGTTTTGAGGTCCCAGGATCCCAAAAAAGTGGTTTTTAAAAAATGTCTGTGTGAGTGTGTGTGTGTGTGTGTGTGTGTATGTGTGTGAACACGATAGTGGCGAAACTTTGCATCCATGCTCCTGAAGATCTGAAAAGGTTTTGGTTGAGATCGTAATACGTTTAGTGCCGTTTTGGCACAACAAGTTGTTTATTTTATGATTACTTACAATTTGTAATCAAACCACGGAAGAGCAGTAAAATTTCCAATTTCAACGATATATCACACTTGCAGCCTTTCGATTTGGTTTCCGTGAAAAAAATTAAAAAGAATTCGCTATATGTGAACACATGACAGCATCCAAAAAATATTATTGCTATTATTGTTAGGGGAAAATGTATTTTGCCATCTGTCAAAAATATTTGGGTTGGTAACCTTTGTGGATGTTGATTTATAGGTTATGGTAGGTACATTTTTAGGGAATGTGCTTCATGTAACTAACGTAACCTCAAAGTTTAAGATTTTTAAGTTAATAATCTTGTTTAATGTTTGTATCTGTATTTTAAGCTTAGAGCCATACTGCCAAGCGGATATTTAAAAATTTATGCAAATATATTTTTAATATTGTTAATTAATAAAAATAGATTGCTGTTTATAGGTTAGATTTCTAACCTGCAAAATGCGTTTTATTTTATTGGGACAAACTATTTAAAACTTCATAAACATTACATTAAACTAGATTTTGGTTGAAAATACGCGAACCAGGCAGAAAGTTTAATAATAGCTACATAATACTCGTAAATTTTAAGAAATATATATATTTTTGAGGTTAGCTGTGACGTCACGTACAGATGCCCCATAGGGTGTCTCTAAATTTATTTCATAACCTAAAAATCAACATTCAAATGAACCCAAATATTTTTGACAGATGTCAAAGCTTATTTTAGTTGGTTTTTTAAAGGTAATAATTGTTTATAGCCGTGTTCGGATATTACGTCTGATTGATGGGACGCGTCACAATCGTTCGTTTAATGCAAATCGAGCTAACCGAACTAAATCTGAAACGTTCGAATATTACAAAATAAAGCCCTCGAACGAAGCTTGACTTGCTCGGACCTTTTTGATCGAGCAGGAAGATTTTAATTTGACGCATGCGTAGTCTGCTTGAATTGTCCATAATATTATTGACTTGTTGAGGTTAGAGTGTCATTTTGGCTAAATTCTGTGTTGTTATTTTTGTTCGCTATCTAATGTTCTACAAAATCTTCGAAACATTATCTGTTAATACCCTTATAATATCCGGCAATTGATTAACATGCAACATAAACAAACATGAGAGGTATTGTTTTAACAGATTGCTTGTAGTCCACTTCAGTTCGTTCGATATTTGTTCATGAAATAAATGGCTCCAAAGTCTCATGTAATTTATCTGTTTGCTCAGTGCCTGATTTCCGATGTAATATCCAAGCACCCCTTATAAAGATCCACTGTGTGGGGAGGTTCCAGCCGCTTCCAGTAGCTGCCGATTTTTTCCTATTTAAATTTTTTTTTTTTTCGTAAAATATGCATGAGAGACTCTTGGAATTTGTTACTGTTTTTCTTGTGTACCTCGTGTACAAGTTTAATAATATTGTTTTTTTACAACCCGATCCAAAATTGTGGATCACACTATCACAGTAGGTAGAGGCTAAAAACCTAAACTTTTAGTCAATATTGAATATTAGGGGAATTAAAACCGTCTAAAAATAAGAAAATATCTGTTATAAATAACATATTTACGAGCCTGTGGCTTTTTTAGAAATAATTTTGGCACCCATATTGTAAACACTTATATAATGTTATTTATAGTTGCTTTGTTATCATACTTTTGAATAACCCTGTAGAGAAAAGTACAAGAACCAGAACATTTGATGTTAGTAACATTGTATGCAAATAAATGGTGATGGAATTTAGGCTATTGGGCAGAGCAAGGCAATATAAATCTGAATATACAGTGATTGATATGTTGTGAATAATCTATGTATGAAAATTGCACGTAAAATATACGGCCATAGGGAAGCGTACGATATTCAGTCCCATGGGTATCTGAGGAAGGGCAAATGTGATGAGTGTAAAATGCCGGCTACCTATCCTTTCTGATATCCGGGAATGAATGCGTGAAAAACGTGATAGCGTACCCTTCCAGCTACCGAAATACAATTGTTATATTATGTAGAAGGTATATATCAGTGTAGTAATCAGGTGAGATCAGTGGGTTAGCGCTTCTAGTTTGCACTCTGAGCATATCTAGCGAAGTAGGTTCGAGCGAAAAAATTTTTCATAATAAATTTTCTCCAAGAAGTGGTTCGGATTCCACTATAAACTGTAGAGCCTTGACTCCTTAACTCAGACAAATCTAGATCTTCTACACTTAAAAGGGTCATTGAGGTGACATGGAAGCCAGTTTAAGACAAATAAATTTTTTATTATAATTGTAATATGATTACTGATTTCATTAAATAATTTGCCGTTTTGGAACTGTATTTTTTGAACTATTGGTTGGTTGGCTAAAAACGTCTTCAGACCTACATCTCGAAGGCAACGTCATCTGCCTGCCCCCCTTACAGTTCATATCTCAGAGCCATAAAAAAAAGAAAAAACATTTTAAGAATAAAAAAAAATATGGTTTATGCAGACGACTAAATGTAATTAATATTCGAGAGAATTTAAGAAGAAATGCCATCATAAATGTAGTATGATAACCATTTCATTATAGGTGGTTGGAGGAAAATTAAAATTCTTATATTTATTTTTTCTAATCGTACGAGCAGCTTTAATTTTGTGACACTTATCGAAAGTTTCTACCGTAAACAATTTAAAATTTTCATCTTCAGTTTTCGAAATGTGTGCTTTGAAAATGAATTACATACATCATATTACTTTTGTTAAAGTGGACGGCTGACAATTATCTTCTTTTTCTTCTTCTTGAATGTAATTTATGTTTACAGATTGTAGAAAATTTATTGATTTCATAGACACACATTTCAAAATGTTTCTGTTTTTCTTACTGGGATTATCTGCCACATGCAGGGCCGGCCTTAGTTCCTCAAGCGCCCTCGTGTAGAATTTTAAAAGGTTTTTCTGGTCAAGCCAGAACAACAAATTTTTCATCCTTATCTCAAAATTGATGAGCGCGGGGTAAAATCCAAAACAAAATGTTTTCATCCCCCATAAATTTTACTCCAAAAAAAAGTATATTAAGCTCGTGGCGCCCTCGTGCGGGGCATAGTCGCCCTCAAAGGTCGGCACAGGCCACATGTTATTTTCTTCTAAAAACAATGTCCGTGAAATCTACAAAATAATACAATTATCCAGTATTTCACTATATACGCCTGCGACTTATGTCAAAGGAACAGTTAGAGGGCATTTTTTAAACAAATGATGAGGTAGGTGAGATTAATTGACAGTACCTGTTCAATATGGTAATATCCGTGTCGACAGAATATATTATGTGTATTTGAGTAGCTGCGCAAGCTGTAGCAACAACAGCATGAAGCAGCATTTTCACGTCTGCTTTCTCATCTAAGCTTGAGAGATATAGAGGCTATAAAGTGTTCCATTCATATCTTCAAGGACGTTCACATATTGTAAGAATATCCGATAAACTTTATCAATCAAGAGCGATCAATAAAGGATCTCATTTCAGGACCCCTGTTGTTCAGAATTTATACTTCACAATTTGTAAATTGTGTTAAATCCTGTTCGGTTAGTATGTACGCGGATGGCACAAATTTATTATCCTTTTTATTATGCTAAGGATTATGAGGCTGCTACGCAACAGATCAACATTGAACTAAAAAGCTAATCGGATATATCCTCACAATATTCGCTCATTTTAAATCGATCCAAATCAGCAATGCTTTTATTTGGTAAGAAGCCAGATTGTGCCAATTTGAAAAATTTAATTAAAATTGAATTAAACGGATGTCCTTTGGAATTGTTGCAGCATGCTAGAAATTTGGGTTTAATCTTAGATCTAAAATTTAAAGAACAGGTTTGTAAATTTATACAAAAAGCTTACTCCGCTCTAAGACTTCTATATCCTCACTGAAGTTATTTAAGTATAAACACTAAAAAGACCCTTTGTGAAACCCTAGTGTTGTCGCAGTTCACATACTGTGCCCCAGTAGACGGTCCTTGTTTGGACGGGGATTGTAGCAATCGTATACAGTGTGTGCAATATTCATATATTCGATTTATCTATGATATACGTAAGTGTCAAATGAGTTGAAAGAACTGCATTGGCTAAATATGCAAAACCGGAGAAACTTTTATTCAACTTGTATCTTTCACAAGATTATCACAATATAAAAAAATGTAATTTCTAAAGATTTACTTATGCATAGAACTAATTTTCAGATATTGCATTAATAAGTTATATAAAAAGGTCTCATTTGGTGCCATCATTTAATACTGCGAAATTTAAAAGATATCTTAAAGCTGTTTTGTTACGACAGACAGAATAGTTATATGTGCCTATTTAATTATTTATGTAATATTTATACATATATTGTTTTCATATTCTGTACTACCTTAAATTTTTTGTACACTTACTTAAGTTCGTTACTTTTACTTCCACATCCAGTGGAATTATAGTACCGACAAAAAAATTTAAAAAAAAATTTATTGTTTAAATAGGCTTAAAATGTTATGAAACGTCGAGATTTTAAGTTTGTCTGTCTGTCTGTCTGTAACTTTTTAGTGCGCACGTTTACTCTGGAACCGTTTAAGATATTAACTTGAAATTTGATACACATATGTACTTTAACGAGATCTGGAACTGGATTATATTTTCATCTTGTTCCGTCGAAGGGTTGGGGGGTAAATTGGGGTAAATGGGGGTATATAGGTAAATCAAGCAGTTAAGAGTCCATAAAATTGGTATTTAGTATATATAAAAAAACTTAGTCTCAACAAATTTTTTGGCATTAGCCACCCCCATTACTTCCCCCACCTCATTATTAAAGGGGGTGAAAAAAATAAAATTGTAATTTAGCTTGTATACAAAAACCTAAGCCTCAAATTTTTTTTTACTTAACCCGCCCCCACCCCTCTACCACCACCCCCAACCCCCACTACCGATGTGACATATCCTTTTATAGGTTTTTGGGGTAGGCGATTTCAAATATCATGTTACTAAAGTTACTTCGAGTAGTATGGATGCGCAGTGGCTTTCCTCGAGTACCATCGATGCGCAGTAGGTTACCTCTAGTAGTATGGATGCGCAATAGGTTTCCTCGAGTATTTTGGATGTCCAGTGGCTTTTCTAGAGTACTATAGTTATTAAAGTTACTTCGAGTAGCATGGATGCGCAGTGGCTTTCCTCGAGTACCATCGATACTCAGTAGGTTGCCTCTAGTAGTTTGGATTCGCAGTAGGTTTCCTCGTGTATTTTGGATGCGTAGTGGCTTTTCTAGAGTGCCATAGATGCGCAGTAGGTTACCTTAAGTAGTATGGATGCGCAGTGGGTTTCCTCGAGTCAAGTGGATGAGCAGTGGGTTATTTCAAGTAGTATGGATGCGCAGTAGGTTTCCCCGAGTATTACGGATGCGCAATGCCTTTTCTTGAGTGTTATTGGTGCGCAGTAGGTCACCACGAGTAGTATAGATGCGCAGTAGGTTACCTCAAGTGGTATGGATGCGCAATGGGTTTCCTCGAGTAAAATGGATGCGCAGTGGATTTCTTTAAGAAGTATGAATGCGTAGTGGCTTTCCTCTAGTAAATTAGATACACAGTGGGTTACCTCGAGTAATATGGATGCGTAGTAGGTTTCATCGAAGAAAATGCTTGAAGTAGAGACTACTTCTATCGTGTAGTCCATGGCACAGAATGATTTCTATATCTTTGTCATGCTATTTTCTGCGTATTACTTGCACATCCAGTTGAAGTATACTAACTCAAGAAAAATTTAGAAATTTAATAAGAATTTTTTACGAGATTGGTGAGATTAATTGAAAGGTACCTGACAGCTTTTTCAGGAACCCATATAACAAGTATCGTGGCAATGGTGTGGAAATCTTATGATCGACATGGTAATGTCCGTGTCGACAGAATATATGTGTATTTGAGTAGCTGCGCAAGTTGTAGCAACAGCAGCATGAAGCAGCATTTTCACGTCTGCTTTCTCATGTAAGCTTGAGAGATAGTCAATATTCATATGAAGTAAAACATATAAACGGTTCTCATAGTTCTATGGATTTATAAAACATGAGACAATAATAATAAGGTATTCTCACTCAGGGCAATTTGACAATATGTTTTGAATCTGTTGAAATTCTCACAACAGAGTACCTTTACTCTAAATAGCAGTCTTCTAATCCCAACAATTATTTAGATATTCCTAGTTAATTAAAGAAATCCCGCCACTGACGAAATTTGTAACGACACCAAATAAGGATTTTTTGATAGGGTTTAGTCCAACTGGATAACAGTTGGGGGCTTGATGCATTCCAGGAGAAATTTCAAATTTAGTATTTTGAAAGCGATGTTTAGTATATATTGTATTAATATTGTATTAATGAAATTTTCAAATATTATACAATTTTGGCATTTTATATCATATGACGATATAAAATTCCAAACCTATGTATCAACTCTAAAGAAAAAATAGAGAGATAATATTGAAGTTAGAAGAAAAAACGGCAACAGACATAATACTTGAAAGGATAGAGATATTCCAAGTAGATACTTTTTTTTTATCTATTTATTTAACGTCGGCCTATTTCCGCTACCAGGGCCTATCACCAACGCCAGGAGGCGTTGGTGATAGGACCTGGAAATTTTGATAGGACCTGGAAATTTTGATAGGATCTAGAAATCTTGCCGAACCTCTTCCCTTAAGAAGAGTAGGGATCTTTTACTTGCCTAACATTTAATAGACAAGAGACCGCCTGCTTTACATCCCCTCCGAAGGATGGTATATCCACTACGTAATCCTCGTCTGAAATTACGTAGCTTCCGCGTATACAGTGATATACAAGCCGCTAGAAGGTGGGACGAGAACGCTGTATTTCCCAAGATGGGTCACCCATCCAAGTACTAACCGCGCTAGACGTTGCTTCAACGGAATATCGACTGACATTCACATTGAAGTCGCCTCTACGCTCGCCACGCCCCCCCCCAAGTAGATACTGAAATACCGAATAAATATATAGCTATAGAAAACGGTTTTTTTATTAAAAAGTTTGGGTGTACCTTATAACTAACAACAAAATGATTATAATAATGAAATAATTGAAAATGATATAAAGAGGACTTATATCAACATCAACGGTATTAAAATTGATCTTGAAGGTTATTTACCATTGTGTTTACGTCATTGCAAGCCCACTTCAGCCACGATGCTTTAGAGTCTACTAATTTTACTTCATGACTAGTGATTGGCAATAGATATATGCCAACCTTAAAGAAACCAATTAGAAGTCAGCGTGCAGGACACGATGTCTTGTATATGGTAAGAACCTAATTCATGAAATGGAGGAATCGATGGCAATGTATTGATACTCAAACTGATCGTTGACCAGCCAAAAAACGTCAATTGATTGGTGCGTCATATTAAGAATTTGATTTTTTTTCTGTTGTTTTACCGGCTTCTACTATGATCTTGAGAAAAATGAAAAAGTGTATGCCCTTTGTTTTTCATTTGATTTCAAATATGGTATCACTTATGTGTGTGTAAATATCATATTTTTTATAGGTCTAGCAGATTGTTGTTAATGCTAACTACTGTGTGTCTCAAGTTATTAACAGAATAAAGAATAAATTTAAACTCAAATGTATACAGTGTCTCCGAAGATGGACAACGCCAAGTGGAGTTCGAATATAAAGTTTCATCCATTTAATCAATAACTCTGTCAATAATTAGCTTACGAATTTCATTTAATAATGACATATTTTAAGGAATAAATTATTAACTATGTGGATGAAATTTCGTACCGGCATTATTTAGAACTTTTCTTCATTAGATTTGATTATATTCATTAAAAGAAAGGTACTTTGGATAAAATTTTATATTTTCTTCATCCGAACACCCTGTATAGCAAATCGTAATCTGAGAATGGCTAATGACTTTTCAGAAAAATTAGAAGTCTTTGTGAAGAATGACTTTATATCAAAAAACCAAAGATAGAAAAGTTTACAAAGTTACAGTTAAGTCCATCCGTGAGCATGTAGAAGAACGCACTACCGGGCGCCAGTCGCGTATTACCCCGTTCTTCTACCTCCCAGGCGGGTTCGAGATAAGATGCACTTCGATAGCCGGATAATGGACCAAGGCTGCACTACCGCAGATCGATAATGACGCTCTCTCTGGATATGAATTCCCTCGTTAGGGGTTTAGGTACCCTCTTAATTTTCTGGATTTTTGCATAAAAAAATCCCAACCGAAGAATTTCTCTGCGGAGGGATTAATTTTGTACGCGGTATCCACGTTTTGATCTGCTAATAACGGACTCTACCCCTTAGGGATTTCTCAAAAAACGCATAAAAAAATCCCTATCGATCCTCCGTAAGGCAACCAGAAGGTCGAGTGTTAATGTGAGTTAACTCGACACATCCGGTTTTCGATACGGATGTTCCAGGGATTATAGACCGTCAACAGGCCTCAAGATCAATTAAGAAACAGTAGTTCAAAGAATCCGTTTATTTAACAGAAATGGTTATACAAAATTCTCAAGATAAGAATGGTGCCTTCCCCAATCAAGGTAATGGCTTTCAGACTATACAAGCGAGAGCGCTTACGCTAACGATCGATTAGGTAGAAAGGATTCATGCATACCTTCTCAGAATCAAAATGCGAGCTTTTTAGAAAAGTCTAAGACTATTTGTAATTCATAATTACGGCTGACTGATTTTAACTTAAAAAAGTTTTACTAAATGAATTTAGTTTCGCTAGAGATTACTTAGCTTTAAAGTTCTTGTATCGTGGCGGTTCACGTACTCAAACACATTCGTGAGGACTTATAACTGCATAAGTTTAATGGCGTTCGATCAGTCCACGATTTACTTGCTCCTATGCAGTTGTTCAATATTATCGATATGGCAGCAACCCACCTTCGAGCGACTTTCAGGCAAAATTGAATTTTTGGTTTTTTATACACAAGGTGTTTTCCTCTGTAACTTTGTCATTTAGAAAGCCCTGCTATTGGCTTTCCTACCATTGCTTTGTCTTTACCACTCAACGCGCTCGACCAAATTGCGAGCCGCTGAGTCAATCCAAACTCTTCTATGCGAGAAACCGGCCTTGTGCATGTGCATTGATTTTTATCAATTTTTGCTTATCGGCACTACGCCGGCTTTGTCAAAATCTTCTATTTTGCCTTTTGGATGCAGTGCATCGCTAAAATTGTATGCTCATACTTTAGAACTGGGCTTTCAATGACCGTACATCAAAGGTCAATGTCTTTGGTGGAGGAGACCAATTTCGGCGTACTTTTGAAAAATCAATTTTCAAGCCAAATTTCAACGTAGTTTTGAAAAATTAATTTGCGAGTGAAATTTTGGCGTACTTTTGATAAATCGATTTTCAAGCCAAATTTCAACGAAGTTTTGAAAAATTAATCTGCGGTTGAAATTTTGGCGTACTTTTGATAAATCGATTCTCAATCCAAATTTCGACGCAGTTTTAAAAAATTAGTCTGCAAGTGAAATTTTGACGTACTTTCGATAAATCGATTCTTGAGCCAAATTTCGACCCCCTTTCAAAAATATTACTTTTCAAAGTCCAATTTGTGGTACCTTTGAAAAAGTATATTATTCATAAATTTTTGTCATTATATACGCTCTCATATCCTGAACCAAAACATATTTTCCTAAGTGAAAATTCGGTGTTTCTTCGAATTTTCACCTGGTCAATTCCAACGCCTTATAGGACCCAAAAGGGTCCTTATGGACTGATCTGTGCCTCTGCAGACTCTTAAAAATGTCTTTAAATGAAATTTTTGCCTAAGTCGAATTTTGTATACTGTACATTTTTATTATACACATACACTATACACTTATTCCTAATATAGCTAAATTTATTCCCACACACATCTATATACGTAAAATAATTAATATATCTCGCTAATATAGTGGTAAAACACCTCCTAATTACGTCACAGGGTCAATCGGCAACATTTTGTAAGTGTCCATTAAACATATTTGTGTTAAGACAACTTTATTAAACCAAAATCCATTTGCCGTTTGGTTGCTAAGAAGCATACGGAATATTAATTTTTGACACTACGCTGCCGTACTACACAGTCTATGGTGCTCTTACATCTACGGAATCCAAATTGAGAATTACGTACCAAATTGTTTTTTCTAATAATCATTCCATCTTAATTTAATTCTTTTCGACGTTTTTAAAAGGCAAGACATTAGTACAATAGGACGGACCGATTTTATACCCTTAGATTTAAGGATACGAATTATTAAACATTCTTTTAGGACGTCACAGTTTTCTTCTTTAAGTAAGATGTTATTGAATATCAAACACAGACATTTTCTAGCTATGCCAGAGGTAGCTTTTGAATCAATTAAGACGTGGTGATGATTACGCGAGCTTATGTTGGTTTCAAGCTCTTCCAAACCAATCGAAATTAATAATAAACCAGCTGAGCCCGTCGAAATTCGACAAAATGGGGATTTTGAACAATGTATCCTAGAAATTACTTCATCAAATTTTGACGTGTTTAGTCCAGTTAATTATTTTATTCTTTTAGTTTAGTATATCTTTTTCACTAAAACTAGTTTCTAAAATAGTTTCTTTCTTAGCAATTGTGTTAACTAGATGTGAAATATTATAGTTTTCCGTAAAAAATTTTTTTCATTATTTTTTTGGGATGTTCAGTCTCTATATTTTTCAATCAAAATATACCAGATTTTTTCCATAGCAATAAGCCTTATTTACCTGCTGAACATTATTTTTTCATTTAAATATTTTTTTAGATATAGAGCCAAGACAGACGGACTGAATGACTGAATTGAAATACCTAAATTTTCATAATCTAAATTTGAAATGTGAAAATCCTAATTAATCTGGAATACTGGAATAGTGATTTTTTCACGATTATAATACTTTTCTTCTGTAAGCAAAGAATATAAAGAATTTGTAAAATTATTTGCAAAAATCTCCCCTCTCTATTTGACACCTTCTATTCATTAATTATCTTATTCCGTTTAGTGATCACTTTGTATATATTTTTTAGCAAAGTTGTATTAGATTTTCATCCTTGTCAACCACATTCCAGATATTATTGCCCCGTCGTTTTATTCTTTTAAATTATCTAATCTGTATATTTTTTATTAAGAGTTGTCAGGTCTCTTTATAAAATATTTTCCAAACCCTAGTCAAAACATTCTTCGTTGTTATCGTCTCCATATACCCTAAATAAATAATTAGAAAATAATTGACTAATGCAATGCGGTTCAACATGACCAACGTATGCACCATATAATGATAACAAATTTTCATATCCAGTTAAGTTATTAATGGGCTGTGTATAAGATGGGCCACAAATAATAAAACATCTTCAAAATATTAAAAACCGCTGCCCAAGGAATCACTACTTCCACATCTAGATTTTCTGTCCAAGTCACTCACAACGAAAAAATTTTGTATGTGGAAATAATTGTTTATGGAACTTTAATAATATAATATTTGAAGTCTTCTACCCCAAAAACTCACAAAACGATACCCCGCATCGGTAGTGAGGTGGGGGTGGTGATGGGGGGTGATAGTGGAGGTGGATGAAGAAAAAAATACTTTGAGGTTTCTGGTTCTTGTACACACACTAAAAATGGGGTGGGGGTGATTATGGGGGTGGCTAATGCCAAAATTTTTTTTGAGACCTTAGTTTCTCTTGTATATACTAAATACCAATTGTATGGACTCTAACCTGCTTGATTTACCTATTTACCCCAAATTTACCCCAAATTTACCTCAATTTACCCCCAACCCTTCGACGGAACAAGATGAAAATATAATCTAGTTCTAGATCTCGTTAAAGTACATATGTGTACCAAATTTCAAGTCAATATCTCAAACGGTTCCAGAGTAAACGTGCGCACAAAAAAGTTACAGACAGACCGACAGACAGACATAAATTTTTTTTGCTTAAACTTAAAATCTCGACGTTTCATAACATTCTAAGCCGATTTGAACAATAAAATTTTAAAAAATTTTTTTGTCGTTACTATACTTCCACTGGATGTGGAAGTAAAAATAAACAAATCAACAAATAAACAAATACCTTTACCTAAAATGGGAATAGCATGTGGATAAAGTAAAAACAATATTTTGAGGTTTCTGGTTCTTGTACACACACAAAAACACTTATTTTTTCATCCCCTTTAATAATGGGGTGGGGGTTGTAATGGGGGTGGCTAATGCCAAATTTTTTTTTTGAGACCTTGGCTTCTCTTGTCTGTACTAAATATCAATTTTATGAACTCCAAATTTACCCCAATTTACCCCCCAACTCTTCGACGGAACAAGATGAAAATATAATCTAGTTCTAGATCTCGTTAAAGTACATATGTGTACCAAATTTCAAGTCAATATCTCAAACGGTTCCAGAGTAAACGTGCGCACAAAAAAGTTACAGACCGACAGACAGACCGACAGACAGAAATTTTTTTTTCGCTCAAACTTAAAATCTCGATATTTCATGACATGCTAAGCCTATTTGAACAATAAAAATTTTTAAAATTTTTTTTGTCGTTACTATACTTCCACTGGATGTGAAAGTAATTATGAATCATTAAAATTTATTTGTTAAACATTGTTAGTTTATGTGCATTACTTTAAATTGCTTTTTTTTAATGTCACTTGACAATTGTTGCTTGAGAGTGTTTTGAATATAAAAAACATTGTTACATTGATTTTGCTAGTTAAGATCATTTTATAACAATAGAAATTAAGTATTTCCAACTATTTCTTCTGATTAATTGATTGATTGATTTATCAGCGTGCGGTGGGCATTGCTTCCACTCCCAGAGTTATACAACTGGGCCTGCTAAGTTCGTGCTAGGTTAGACTAAGGTCATGCTTGTTGCCAGCAGCGAGAGCCACATGGCGCATGGTAAAGGAATGTGGGATGGGAGGTGTAGGTATTTGTGAGATGCGTTACCGCACTGTGTCGTGAGGGAGCGTTTAAGCCCCCTTTTTTGGTTCTGGACTTCTGCTTCTTCTGAGTCTTCTTGTGAAATGTTGCTATATTGTGTCGTAATAGTTTATGGTCAGCAGCTCTGGAGGTCCTTCTGGACCTCGTGCCCCTTCATTTGGTGATTGAGGCCGAGGCTCGGAAAGCGGCCTACAGGCTGAGGTGTGGTGGTCAGTGGAAAGCCGGAGGAGAACAATTAGGGCACACAAGCGATAGGGACTCACTCACTTCTGGAGGCCAGGAGTGATGATATAGTGCCCTTCTTCTCCTTCTCAGAACCCTTTGAGATTGTCATCCCCAAAAGGGAAGGCTGGAACCCACTCGAGGACATACTCAGACCTGCCGATATCGTCTGGTTCACAGCAAAGTGCTGGAGCAGGGATATACGGTGAAAGGCCCAGGGCTGAACTTTCTTATACCCTGGGCAAATTCGCCACGGTATTCCAGACCGAGATCTTTGCTATTTTGGTCTGCGCACAGGAGAATATCCAAAGGAAATATTCCAACAAGCACATATATATATGTAGCGACAGTCAAGCGGCCCTCAAGGCCCTTGCATCAGTCCGGACCAAGTCAATCCTGGTTCAAAACTGTAAACAGGCTCTCTGCGAACTTGGCTCATCGACTGGGTCAAGCTTCTCTGGGTGTCTGGACACAGCAACATCGAGGGCAACGAGCGGGCAGACGCTCTGGCCAGAGGCCAAAGGCCCCTACTGGGTCCGAAGCCGGCTCTCGGCTACCCTAGATCAGATGCCAGGAAGTCAATAGAGAACTGGACACAGTCCCAGTTCCTTGACTTCTGGGCCTCTTACCCAGGACTCCGTCAAGCGAAGCTCCTGCTCACAGGGCCCTTGCCGAAGCGAGCAGAACAAATCCTGCGACTAAGCAGGAAACAGGTCAGAATCGTGGTAGGTCTTTTGACTGGACACGGCTCTTTCAGAAAACACCTGCTTACCATAGAGGTGATCGACAACCCCGACTGCAGGTTCTGCGGGGACGAGGAGAAAACTTCCATCCACGTCCTCACTTCCTGCCCTAGTCTCATGAACTTGAGGCACAAACACTTCGGCATTGGATTTCCGGTGCTGGAGGAAATAAGGAACGCCCCTATAGGAAGGATTTTGGCCTTTGGGTTAGAATCCGGCCTGAATGGGGGCAGTCAGTAAATACGTAGCGGTAGCACAATGAGCCACAAGGCCTGAGTGCGGTGACCCTTCGTCGCCCCGCTAAAAGAAGAAGAAGAAGAATAATTTATGGTCCTGTTTTTGTGTTTCTGTTTCTTCAAATCTTCTCTTTCTGAGTCTTCTGATTCCTCGGTTTTCGATTGTGGCAGAGTATATATCGTTGCGATTTATTTCTGGTGGTGTTTGATCCTGATCCTCTCAGTTGTTCTTCTCCGCTGTAGCATGGTCTCCATATTTTTAGTTTGTTGTTGTTCGGTGCTAGGGCTTTCTTCAGTAGATGCGTTGGGTCCCATCCTTGGGTATGTTCCCAAAGGAAGGGACTTCATTGCATACATTTCTATCCTTTTTTTTTTAATTGTGAGTAGTTGGACGATGTCCCTTCCTGCTCTTCTCAAAAACTTCTTTCATCTGTTGGCTTTTGTTGTTGTCGCGTTTTTTTTTTTGACTCTCTATGACATCGTTGGGCGTTTGACGGCTATGTACACACATTTAGTAAGGTCTCATGATAGTTTATTTTCCTCAGTGAATGGTATGATTGCCCTTGTGACTGTATGCTGTTTTGATTCTCTATTTTATCGTTCCGCTCCATTCCAGTTGGTTCGTCTGGTCTGTTCCTAGGTACTGAATTTGTCCGTTGTTCTTAGGAAGTATTGATCTGTTTTGTGTTCCTCTCCGCTGGTCCAACACTCTTTTGTTGACGAGTCTCGCTCCATTATTAGGCTTTTCTTGAAGTTTGTTTTCAGCGATTAGGAGATCATCGACGTATGTGTGTGTTTTATTAGAAAATACAATTTTTCCGAAAAATGGCCGCCCCACACATACCTCCGCTGAAGTGCTGTGAGAATTCCATTTTGACGCAGTATATCAACAATGCCTTATTGATTATTTCAGGTTCAATTTAAATTAAATTCGCTTGAATACTTTTAATAATTATGAAAAGCCTCACTTGAAAATTTTTAAGAAAGAGTTATGACCATACTTTAATGATTGTTTTGATTATTACGGGTTTAATTTCAATTATATTCGTTTGAATATTTTTAATAATTATCAAAAAAGAATTATTTGACCATACTTTACGAACAATACGTTATTGGGTATTTCGGGTATAATTTAAATTAAATTCATTTGAATATTTTTATAATGATAAAGAAATAATTTACTTGGAGGTTTACACGGGATATAACGACCATATTTCAACAATGCATCGTTCTCCATAAATTTGTCGACAGATGTCGACTTTTCAAGGGTTTGGACCTAAACACTTCAATGGCAGACATTCTGAACTTGTACGTCATTAAGACATAAATAGAAACTTGTGAAAAGGAACTTATCTCTCATTCCTGTTATTTATTGCGTCTGGGTCCGGGTCGTTTGTTTTTATTCTCGTTTCTTAAAGCTCGTTTCTTTATGCACCACACTGATTGTCACTAAATACTCTGTATTAGTTATTTTCGAATACTAATTCCATTTCAACTTTGTTCTTTTGTTGTGACATTATGTCATTTTACGCGGAATTTAGCTTTATCAAATGTATCGCAATTTTGCCCACTATTTTGCGTTTTAAATGGGAGCGTTTTAGATGCACAACCGTTCACTCCGACCTATCCCACTCAAATCAGTATTCCCAACTATTCTAAAGACAAATTATTTTTATCTGAATCTTTTTGAATCAAAACATTTACAATCACAAATGCATTTTCAGAGTCAGTGCTGAATAACTCAACATAATAGTACCAACTGGGCATAGACGATTACATTGTCCGTTATATGTATCATATCTGAAAATTAATATAATGATACAAATATTCATGGCAAACCGAAAAACCCCTTTCTAAAGTAATTTATTTCTCTTTCTAGCTGGTAACTGTATAGTTCACATCTATGCCCTTAGTCTCTCTACATAATTATATTTTATTTTAGGGTACTACGCAGATCATCTGTCTATTGCTCAAGAAGTAAGAGGGAATCACACAATTAAGGTGAAGAATGAATCCCGAGGATTTCATTTGAATAATCTTTCGTACGCAGGGCCCATTGTAATGGGAGTTGGAGGTAAGTTTCTTTTAATGATGTGTGCTCTTATACTCTAATTATTTTGTTTTGAAAAGGTGTTACTTTGTAAAGCGGTCTCAAGCTGTGGCATGTTACATATGAATACGGTTAAAAAAAAATGAAAAAGCATATCTAAATTACAAGCGCAAATATAAGGTGAGTTCAAACAGCAATGCTCTTTTTATTTTATCTTTCGTAGAAGCGAAGAGGGTGTATATTGTTTTTGTCAAGTACTTTTTTAAAACCATAAATATCGCTTGTAAAGAAAATATTTCATATTATTGTGTTAGCCATTGAATTCTGAATAGCTTTCAAAATGTTCGTCCATCGATATGTCCGTCTGTTTGCCTGACAGTCTGTCATTTTTTGTAAGCACCAATCGTATTGAAATTAGGACAATAAATTAGTGTTAGCTTGAGGAAGAATCCTATTTTCAGTAACTATAAAAGTCATTAAATATTTCAATTTAAAAAAATTTTCATAAACAAACAAAACTACTGCATAGTATACTGAGCGTTTCATCAACTATCAAATTAAAATTATAATAGTTATAAAAAAGTTAATTCAAAAAGGAGTGTGTCTACAAATGCAGCTAAACTCTGAAAGATCCAGTATTCTTAGTGTTATAACCAATGATCGGAATTTGGGTTTAATTCTAGTGGCGCACATAGGTATATAAAGTTTTTCATCAAAAAATTAAATGTATGTTTGTTCTTTCTTACAAAATAAATCGAAATTAAATGTAATACGAACCTACCTTATGAGTTTTTCAATGATTTTGGCATAATAGAATACAAGTATACATATGCACAACTGAAAATGTTTGCTGCATATTTTAATAAATTCTTGTAACGACGCACCTGAAATTAAACCCAAAATTCCGATTACTGGTTATGACACTTTATTGAGGCCGTAGTAGAAGAATAATAACAGATAGTGGTTCGAGTGTCAATAAGTGGATTCGATACCCAGTAAATATAAGCATTATTTAGGTAGTAACCAACGATATAAGAACATAGCGTGCATTAGTGCATAAAATGCATTAAAGCATTAAGTACTCACACTCGTACTCACATTTAATCAAGTCAATTATTACAAGGCTTTATAATGCCCTTTTGAGTTAGTATTTTTAATTTACCTACTATTACTTTTCCAGAAGTCTGAAGATATCTAGAATTTGTCAGGTATACAAAAAAAAATCACAGATACCACAAACCTATAGTAATATGAAATTTTAGTAAATTAAGAGTATAATGTCAAATCTCAAAGGACGTCGCAGTAAACTTGAGGGAAAATCGTTCCCCATCGAATTGGATGAAAATTTGATATAATGTAGTTTATGGTATCCTGATCAAAAGTCTTAAAGAAACGAGATAGAAAAAATTATATAAAAAAAAATATTTTTAAGAAAAAGCTTTTATTTGAAAAAACTGTACTAAAAAGTAAAAAAATTTTTTTTTAGATTCATACACCTGGAAGCCAAAAGCTTTGGGGACGGTCATATAACGCTATTGCATAGTTACTTTGCTCAATTGACAGCCCCCAAAACTTTTGGTTTCCAGATGTATGAATTTAAAAAAAATTATTTTTACTTCTTACCCAATGAGAACACAATAGTTAAAAAAACGTTAAAATAACGTTGCCAAGTTGAAATAACGTTAATGGTTAAAAAAACAACGTTTTTTTTAAACGCCTTTTCAACTGAACGTTTTTTAAACGTTAATGTAACAGCACAAAATAACCTAAAGTGTTAAAATTACTATTAAGAAACGTTAAACTAATATGTTGGGTTAACGTTTATCTTTAACGTCCTATAAACGACAAAAATTCACCAAAAATAAATTGTCTGTGAAATTCCAGCGTGATTTTCACGTTAACATATTACTATTTAACAATTAAATTTTTTACGTGTTTTTAATGTTATACATGAATGATAAATACACCATGAGTTAAAAATAAACGTTACTGTAACGTTCAAAGTTAAGTGTTTATCAACGTTTGTTTTAAACGTTTTAATTGCGTAAAATTTTACTGAATATATGGTTATAAACAACATATAAAAAACGTTTTCTTTATACGAGTTTTAAACGTAAGATATTAACGAAAAATGAATCATGCCTTAAGATATAACGTTATTTTAACGTATTGAGTGAACTATTAAATAACGTATATTTTTAACGTCTAAAAACGACAAAAATTCTCCAAAAATAAATTGTCTGTGAAATTCCATCGTGATTTTCACGTTAACATATTACTATTTAACAATTTAATTTTTTACGTGTTTTTAATGTCAGACATGAATGATAAATACATTATGTGTTAAAAATAAACGTTACTGTAACGTTCAGAGTTAAGTGTTTACCAACGTTTGTTTTAAACGTTTTAATTGCGTAAAATTTTACTGAATATTTGGTTATATACAACATATAAAAAAACGTTTTCTTTATACGAGTTTTAAACGTAAGATATTAACGAAAAATGAATCATGCCTTTAGACATAACGTTATTTTAATGTATTCGGTGAATTATTAAATAACGTATATTTTTAACGTCCTAAAAACGACAAAAATTCACCAAAAATAAATTGTCTGTGAAATTCCAGCGTGATTTTCACGTTAACATATTACTATTCAACAATTTAATTTTTTACGTGTTTCTAATGTTAGACATGAATGATAAATACAGCATGTGTTAAAAATAAACGTTACTGTAATGTTCAAAGTTAAGTGTTTATCAACGTTTGTTTTAAACGTTTAATATATGGTTATAAACAACATAAAAAAATGTTTTCTTTATACGAGTTTTAAACGTAAGATATTAACGAAAAATGAATCATACTTTAAGACATAACGTTATTTTAACGTATTCAGTGAATTATCAAATAAGGTATATTTTCAATGTCCCAAAAACGATAAAAATTGACCAAAAATAAATTGTCTGTGAAATTCCAGCGTGATTTTCACGTTAACATATTACTGTTTAACAATTTAATTTTTTACGCGTTTTCAACGTTAGAAATGAATGATGAATACGTCTTGTATTAAAACGTTAAAAACGTTGTGTTAAACGTTACCGTAAAGTTCAAAATTACATGCTTTTCAAACTTTGTTTTTAAACATTTTAATTACGTAAAATTTTACTGAATATATGGTTATAAATACCATATGGAAAAACGTTTTATTTAGATGAGTTTTAAACGTAAGATATTAACGAGAATTTAATCATACCTCAAGTATTAACGTGTTTTTAACGTATTCAGTTAATTATCAAATAACGTGTATTTTTACAGTCCTAAAAACGACAAAAATTTGCTAAAAATAAATTATCTGTGAAATTCAAGCGTGATTTTCACGTGTACATATTAATGTTTAACAATTTAATCTTTTACGTGTCTTTAATGGTCGAAATGAGTGATAATATAACATGTGTTAAAAATTAACGCTACATAACGTTCAAAGTTAAATATTTATCAACGTTTGTTTTAAACGTTTTAGTTGCGTAAAATTTTACTGAATATAAGGTTATACATAATGTATGGAAAAATGTTTTGTTAAAACGTGAACTTTACGGTAACGAGTTTTAAACGTAAGATATTAACAAAAAATAAATCGCTCCGACATAACGTTATTTTAACTTATTCAGTGAATTATCAAATAACGTAAATTTTTAACGTTCTAAAAACGACAAGAATCCACTAAAAATAAATTTCCCGTGAAATTCAAACGTGATTTTCTCATTAACCTATTATTTTTTAACAATTTAATTTTTTACGTGTTTTTAATGTAAGAAATTAATGATAAATATACCATGTATTAAGAATGGACGTTACTTTAACGTTGAAAGTTAAACGTTTATCAACGTTTGTTATGAACGTTCTAATTGGGTAAAAATGTATTGGTGATTATAACGTTACAAATTTAAAACGTTTTGGTTAGACGAGATTTAAACTTAAGATATTCTGGAAACGACAAAAATCCAGTAAAAATATATTTCCCGTGAAAGTCAAATGTGATTTTCACGTTAACATATTGCTGTTTAACAATTTAATTTTGTACGTATTTTTAATGTAAGAAATTAATGATAAATATACGATGTGTTAACACTGGACGTTACTTTAACGTTCAAAGCTAATTATTTACCGAAGTTTGTTATGAACGTTCTAATTACGTAAAATTTCACTGACTATAACGTTAAAAATAACATATGAAAACACGTTTTGTTTAGACGAGTTTTAAACGTAAGATATTAATGAATCATGCTATAAAATATAATTTTATTTTTACATATTCAGTAAATTATTAAATAACTTTTATTACAAGCATTTTTACTGACTGTAAAATTATATCAAAAATAAATTTGTGTGAAAATCAAATGCAATTTTTACGTTAACATATTAATTATTTAATGATTAAATTTTTACGTGTTTTTGACGTAAGAAATTAATGACAAATATACCATATCTTAAAGCTAAATGTTATTTTAAAGTTTAAAGATGAATGTATTCAATTTTGAATGATAGAAGTGTATGACAATTAATGAAACTAGTGTGATAAAATCACTCGGCTCCGCCTCCTGGTTAACTTCATATGCGTTTCGTTATATAATGTTCATATCAAACTAGTATCATTAATAACTATTATATATTGAAGTTACATTATACCGGGTGCCACAGGTTAGTGGCTCCCCCCTATATTTCCTTTATTTTTTAACTTATCCATTTGAAATTTGGGGAGCATAAACTACCTGTAAAAATGGATTTTCCAACATAAAAAACGGTATGAGACCATTTCCGGTTTACCCGGAAATGACCGCAACTTTCGATTTTTAAATGGAACACCCTGTGTATTTTTACATATTTGGTTTCAAAACAACATTCTAAGTATACCCTGAAATTTTCGCGAATTTTTGAGTCGATATTCAGTTTTTTTAAGCATTTTAAGACATTCGTCTAGAGTGCTTTGGAATACCAAAATTTGGTCTACGGCAGGTAAAGTCCAAGGGAAAAATATAATTTTCCCTTTAAATTCATTAATAACTATTTACGAAGCCTCCAAAATTGAACAAATCACTTTTTTATCGAAAACTTTTTTTTTTCAAATGGGAAGGTGCGGTGGCTCCTAGTGTTCAATAAATTATAGATTTTTTTTCTGAATTCATTTATTAAATTTATTTAAAAATAAAAAATCACTTTCAAAATAATTTTTATTGATTCTTATACTTTGCACTAGTACTTATACCTATTAAGAAACAAAAGAGAGAACCAAAAGGCTATTATTCACAAAAAAGGTAGTTATTCATATTTCACTATTAGATATGATTTTTGCAAAGACAACAATGTTAAAGTTCAAGAAGAATTATATTGAAAGTGATTTTTTATTTTTAAATAAATTTAATAAAATAGAAAAACAAATAGCATAGATTT
The DNA here is from genome assembly GCA_936432065.2 of Rutpela maculata. Classification (NCBI taxonomy): domain Eukaryota; kingdom Metazoa; phylum Arthropoda; class Insecta; order Coleoptera; family Cerambycidae; genus Rutpela; species Rutpela maculata. Next base: position 110,008,945 of record OW386286.2, read on the forward strand.
GAAATGGGTATATCAATGAAATCAGAAAAAAATCTATAATTTAATGAACACTAGGAGCCACCATCTTCCCATTTGAAAAAAAAAAAAGTTTTCGATAAAAAAGTGATTTGTTCAATTTTGGAGGCTTCGTAAATAGTTATTTATGAAATTAAAGGAAAAATTATATTTTTCCCTTGGACTTTACCTGCCTTAGAACAAATTTTGGTATTCCAAAGCACTCGAGACGAATGTCTTAAAATGCATAAAAAAACTGAACATCGACTCAAAAATTCGCGAAAATTTCAGGGTATACTTAGAATGTTGTCTTGAATCCAAATATGTAAAAATACACAGGGTGTTCCATTTAAAAATCGAAAGTTGCGGTCATTTCCGGGTAAACCGGAAATGGTCTTATACCATTTTTTATGCCGAAAAATCCATTTTTACAGGTAGTTTATGCACCCCAAATTTCAAGTGGATAAGTTAAAATATAAAGGAAATATAGGGGAAGCCACTAACCGTATACAACGTTAAAATAACTGATGCTTTCCACTTATTAAAATACACTGACGTTCTAAATCTACAAGTAAAATAAATGGTAGATGTTGACGTTTTTTTAACGTTTTTCTACACATCTATCTTAATGCATTAAATTTGCCTGCTTACCACGTAGTTTGTTGCAGAAGTTATTTGTAGATGGCGATACCTACAAACCACTGGCAATAATTTGTCATGCTTTAGCTTATACCCTTATGAATTTATAGAAATTAAAAAACATAATTCTTTCAGGGAACAACGATTTATATGGACGGATTTTATAGGGATCAGATTAAAGATCATTATTTTGTGGCTCGCGATACAACGTGGTTATTTCAGTTGTTTTCCAATCATATCAATAATAATGTTAATACTGATCCCAATGAGAACACAAACGTTTAAAAGACGTTAAAATTAACGATTACCGAACGTTTCGTAACCATTGTATTACGGCGTTGAGTCAACGGACGAATGTCCCGCGGTTCAACGTGTATTTCAAAGTATTTTATAACATTTTTGTAACGTTAATTAACGTTATATGATGACGTTTTTGTAACGTTACATCTATAATATTATTTAACGTTGAATTTTACCGCTACTGAACGTTATAGGATGACGTTTTTGTAACGTTATGTCTATAATATTACTTAACGTTGAATTTGATCGTTAGTTAACGTTGTTGAAACGTTCAATAGCGGTCAAATTCAACGTTAAGTAATATTATATACATAACGTTACAAAAACGTCATCCTATAACGTTCACTAGCGGTCAACTTCAACGTTAAGTAATATTATAGATGTAACGTTACAAAAACGTCATCATATAACGTTAATTAACGTTAAATATAAAGTTACAAAAATGTTATAAAATACTTTGAAATACACGTTGAACCGCGGGACATTCGTCCGTTGATTCAACGCCGTAGTACAATGGTTACTAAACGTTCGGTTATCGTTAATTTTAACGTTTTTTAAATGTTTGTGTTCTCATTGGGTAGTACCTACAGTTTTTTTTAAATAAAAGCTTTTTTCTGAAATCGATCGGCAATGTCTACATTTTCGGCGCGATTTCAGATCGAAAAATGCACAATTCCAGTACTTTAGTCCGTTGCTAAGAAACTATCAGAACACAGATCGGAGAAGATCCGTTGCCAAGCAACGATCAACACAACCGTACGGGGATTCCCGTACGACTTTTTATGTATATTTTAGACAGTAAATAAATACACGCAGACAAATCAACTCACATTAAAATTGCATAAATTAGTAAGCAGTTAGATTGTAATGAAGAAATATTATGCAATAATATAAATTTCTTAATTTATAATAATGTTGATTGTGATTTCAGAAAAAATAGTATGTGTACTTTGGTGTGAAAGCACATTTCCGGACTTCGATGCTTGTTGGCCTCGGCTAGCGCCTCGGCCAACAATTTGCATAGTCGTCCGGGAATGTACTGCTTTCACACCTAAATACACAATATACTATTTCTTAAAAATATTCTTTTTATATAATTTTATTTTTTACTTTTTAGTCTACCTATTTTACAGACATCTACCCCTTCCCTCTCCCGTCTTCTCACCCCTCTAACACTACTTCCCACTTTTTCCCACCCCTACCCCACCTCTTCCTAACCCTTCCCACCCCTTCCCCATCTCTTCCCAACCCTTCTCATTCCTTCCCATTCCTTCACCTCCTCTCCCCACCTCTCCCACGTCCGCCATATTGAATTTAGAATGGCGTCACATAGTTTATCGTATTTTACTCGTCAAACCCTTTCATTTCATATCCATATCAAGGGGGGTTGTGACTAAAAAGCGGATCTGCCATCTTGAGACGGCCGCCATATTGAATTTAGAATGACGTCATATTGTTTATCGTACTTTGCTCGTCAAACCATATCAAGGGGGTGTGACTAAAAAGCCGATCCGCCATCTTGGGACGTCTGCCATATTTAATTTAGAATGATGTCACATTGTTTATCGTATTTTACTCGTCAAACCCTTTCATTTGATACCCATATCAAGGGGGTTGTGACTAAAAAGCCGATCCGCCATCTTGGGACGTCCGCTATATTGGATTTAGACTGACAATGGCTATACTATGTTGTATTGTCATCGGACTTATACAAGTGTGCCAAATTTCATAGCTCTAGCTTAATTAGAACTAGTCGAAATTCAGCTTGCAAGATTCGACCTAAACAAACTAACTAACTAACTAACTAACTAACATACAAACATTACAAGTTGAATAAAAGCTTTTAAAAATGGACAGTTTTCGAGTTACAGGGGGTCAAACATGCGGAGAACGGGTTCATCGGATTATTGATTTCACATAGTTAAATATCACAAATATTATAGTTATAAAGTGCGCCGTTTGAATAGTTTGTGTATATATAAGGTGCGCTATTTAACTTGAGGCAGCCATATGTCTCTAAAACGAGATTGCCCCACCTACAGGGTGGGGCAATAGTGCGTCGGACTTCGACATCTGGAGTTACGATAGCCAAAAATAAAAAAAAAATACAAGTAAACCAGATAAAAAAGACTATAACCGGAAATTATTTTAGAACATACAGGGCGAGCCAAGACGAAAGTACAGGATCAAGTGTCTTTTTTTTAATGGAATGCTGAATATATCAGTACATTTTTTGAAGCCACTTTCTAGACTCTATTCATTCCCATATTATTATTGAGTATCTCCCAACCACTTGGATGTAATGAATTTTTTTGTTGAAATAATGCCATCTGCAGATGCATATTGGAAAAATCACTAAAGTCACAGTTATAGGTTATAAGAAAAACTGATGTGAATGCTAGTTACGAGACATCTAATTAATGTTTTTTAATTTTATTTACTTCCTAAAAATGTAAAAGGTGGCCAAAAATTATTTTTCAATTAAGAACTTTTTAAATTGAATTTTCTCAATTTTTTCGACAATGTGATATAGAAATGAAAAACCGCCGCCCAAGGAATCACTACTTCCACATCCAGATTTTCTATCCAAGTCACAACGAAAAAATTTTGTATGTGGAAATAATTGCTTACGGAACTTTAATAATATAATATTTGAAATCCTCTACCCCAAAAACCTATAAAACGATACCCCACATCGGTAGTGGGGTGGGGGTGGTGAGAGGGGGGTGGTAGTGGGGTTGGATGAATTAAAAAAATATTTTGAGGTTTCTGGTTCTTGTACACACACTAAATCCACATTTTTTTCATCCCCTTTAATGGTGGGGGTGGTAATGAGGGTGGCTAATGCCAAAAATGTTTTTGAGACCTCAGCTTCTCTTGTATATACTAAATACCAATTTTCTGGACTCTTACCTGCTTGATTTAGCTGTTTACCCCAAATTTATCCCAATTTACCCCCCAACCCTTCGACGGAAGAAGGTGAAAATATAATCTAGTTCCAGATCTCGTTAAAGTACATATGTGTACCAAATTTCAAATCAATATCTTAAACGGTTCCAGAGTAAACGTGCGCACAACAAAAGTTACAGACAGACCGATAGACCGACAGAAATTTTTTTTCGCTCAAACTTAAAATCTCGACGTTTCATGACATTCTAAGCCTATTTGAATAAAAATTTTTAAAAATTTTTTTGCCGTTACTATATTTCCACTGGATGTGAAAGTAACAAAACTAACATTTTTTATAGGTACTTCCCTATGGCTAATTGCAACCATTTTCGTTTTATTGAGCAATAAGTACAAAATTCAAGAATAAACTTAAAAAATAAAGGTTTCTGCAAATAATTCATTTGAAAAAATTATAATAAATGTTCTACATGTTGCCCATTTTGATTGACACACATCTCTAAGTGCTTTTGAAATGAGATTTCTACTGTTCCTAAAATTACCCGTGTGATAGATCTAAGAGCAGTTATTATCCTTTGTTTCACATTTTGTACTGTTATTGGTGTGTCTTTATAAACAATTTCCTTCACGTATCCCCATAAAAAGAAATCAATTTTTGTAAGATCTGGGGATCTAGCAGGCCATTTAGTGGATCAATTTCTTCCAATCCATTGAAGTGGGTAGGTATTATTTAAGTGGTCTCTTACTGCATTTAAATAATGTGGTGGAGCACCATCTTGCAAGGGCGGGTCCAGAAAGGTTACTGGGGGGGGGGGGGGGGCTTGCTGCCGTATTGCGGCAGTACGATCAAGAATTATATCGACATTTTAAAATTCAATCATAAATAATATTAGATCCTATTCTTCTCGGGGCCCTCGGAGGGGGGGGGGGGGGGGGGGGCAATTGCCCCTGGTACCCCCCCCCTGGATCCGCCCTTGCCATCTTGCTGAAACCACATCCTATTTCGAATTCCTTCAGGAAGATTCACCAATAATTGTGGCAGACAGTTTTCCAGAAAATGAAGATAAATAGCTCCAGTCAATGTACCATCAAAGAAATGTGGCCCTATTACATGTTCTGGCCTCATTTCAAAATTGCATAAAGACGTGTGTCAATCAAAATGGGCAACATGTGGAGCACTTATTATAATTTTTTCAAATGAATTATTCGAAGAAACCTCCATTTTTTAAGTTTATTCTTGAATTTTGTGCTTATTGCTCGATAAAACGAAAATGGTTGCAATTAGGAAAGTACTTACAATAAATGTTCGTTTTTCATTTCTATATCACATCGTCGAAAGATATACAGGGTGTTCCATTTGAAAAAAATGAGAAAATTCAATTTAAAATGTTCTTAATTGAAAAATAATTTTTGGCCACCCTATACATTTTTAGGGAGTAAATATGATAAAAAAAAAACAGTAATTAGATGTCTCGTAACTAGCATTCACATAAGTTTTTCTTAACACCTATAACTGTAACTGGTGATTTTTTCAATATGCATCTGCAGATAGCATTATTTCAACAAAAAAATTCATTACATCCAAGTGGTTGGGAGATAGTCAATAATAATATAGGAATGAATAAAAAATGTACTGATATACTTAGCATTCCATTAAAAAAAAGACACTTGATCCTGTACTTTCGTCTTCGCTCGCCCTGTATATTCTAAAATAATTTCTGGTTATAGTCTTTTTATCTGGTTTACTTGTATTTTCTTTTAATTTCTAGCTATCGTAACTCGAGATGTCGAAGCCCGGCGCACTATTGTCCCTGTAGTTGGGGGCAATCTCGTTTTCGAGATATATGGCTGCCTCAAGTTAAATAGCGCATTCAAACTGCGCACTATATAACTATAATATTTGTGATATTTAACTACGTGAAATCAATAATCCGATGAACCCGTTCTCCGCATGTTTGACCTCCTATAACTCGAAAACTGTCCATTTTTCTATATCGCTTCTTTAAGACTTTTGATCCGGACATCATAAAACTACATTATACCAAATTTTCATCCAATTCGACGGGGACCCATTTTCCCTTAGGTTTAGTGCGAGTTTCTTTGCCTCAGTCAACAAGGCTTTATGTCTAATCGCTCTACGCCCGCAATTTGGGGTGTATATTCAGTTCAACATCTGGATGCTGGAGGTAAATTCGATGTCATTAAGACTAGCTTTCTCAAATTTTCTTGACTCCTGCTTATGAGTATAGGCGTGTCACTGCAGTACCGTAAATTCTGGTCTACAGATCTCTCAGCAATATCATGTGTTCCCCAAGGTTCAGTGCCTTTGCTATTTCGCATCTTTATGAATGATATCGTCACTGTCTGATATTGCAAGACGCCACTTTATGCTGACCTATACACATCTGTCATTTAGTACAGAAGACAATGCAGGTTTTCAAAATAATCTTGTAGAAAGATGGTTCTGGTGCAGTTAAATATCTAGAGAGACTAAGTGACATACTTTGGGGTGCAAAATCCAATAAAATTTGTTGACATAATTATTATCAATGAAAAGTTAAAAAGTTGTAATAATTTCAAAAATCATGTAGTTCGATTCCCTCCAAAGTATCTTGGTAACAACGTCAATGAAATTACCACTCACTCCATCAGTTTGGGCTAAGATATCCGTAATTATGAAGAACTGAACAAGAATATTCTAAAACTTCTTTTTAGTTCATTTATAAGATTGTTTGGAACAACAACAACGGCGGTATAAGTAAAATGTACTGATATTCTTAGCTTAGCAAATCTTGTTGTCATACACATCTCATCTGATTTTTTTTCTATTTCTCGGCGTAAGGAAATAGAAGGTTTAGTGCAAGGAAAATTGAACATACATAAATAGAAGAGTTTTTTGACAGGAATACAAACAGAAACAGAAATTATGGAGATAGGAGTTAAGTGAGCTACCGATAGCTTTAAAACATTGGACATCATTATTTTAAATCTTAAATTTCGCAATTTTCTGCAACGCAGTAGCGTTGTGTCAGATTTAAACTCCTTAAGGTCGGACACTTAGGATTGATGAAGCTATTGAAAGCTATTTTTACGGAGTTTTTTGTCTTCTTAAATCCATCTGTCTGACGCTGTATCTCTTCAAACATTAGACAGACTTACAATAAAAAAGTATATACAAAAAATGTAGAAAATTCTGTCCTCTTCAACTTTATCTTCTGCATTTTTCTCGTAGTATCTAGCGTTGCCGAATTATTTTGAAGAAAATAATTTTTTGCACCTTTAATTTAATATGGCGGTTCGCACCTCCCCCCCACTCCCAAGGTCAAAAACTTGTGTTTTTATCAGGGCCTCAGCCTCAACAAGATATATCAAAATCATTACTACTCCATCTTTTGTAGGACAAAATCTCCGACTATTGGACTATTTTCTTACTTTGACATTTTTTGGAGTAAATTGGGAATATTTCTAAAAATCAGCAACATACACGTTAGCCAATAGCCAATGTTTTTCTCTACTTATGGATATAAAAATTAATAAATAAAACCAATGCGAAATACAGTAAGATGATTTAATAGCGCTTTTTTGCAAGTTAACAATTAGTTTTATAAAAAAATCAGACTTATTAGACCAGGCAACGAATGATTATAGAGGGAAATTTTAGGGACAGAAAATTTAGCTTTAATCTATCATTTTCTTTGCTGAAAGCGACCGTAAACTGGATCTATAGAACGCCAACGTACCCATCGCATTATATTGTGTCTCAGAGCGCGTATATCATAAGATGCTCTGCATCGCGCGATAGATTGGCGAACTGTTTTAAGCGTTACTACCGGCAAAGTATTGAGTGGTGTAGAAAATGTCCCGCTCTGTGCTGTATAATGGATTGGCAATACACTAAGTACATATATGACTACTAATATTTTGGCACGTGTAATGGAGTTGGAATAAAGAAAAAGTGAAAAATACCAAAGTTGAGTTCTCTCGCGAAACCCCGGATTTCGGACAATATACTAATGGGTATAACTTTTGAACGGTTTGATAAAAAAAATCAAAATAATATATATTCTTGAAGGAAATGCTCTTCTTTTCTTACGACTTTTTCGTGGGAACAACATTTGAAGAGTTATCTTAATAAATAGAGCAAAAAACGTGAGGCGAAAAAATTGTTTTCCGCAATTTCCGAATTTGGAGGGCGGATATCTCGAGAACAGAACAACATATCAAGATTTGTGCCATGCACCATGGTTTTGAACCAGTTCATCCGCACTCATATCGCTTTCAAAATTTGGTTTCACTGGCAATGACTCCAAGCTTCTAAACTCATTGATATTGTTCAAGAAAGACCGGTATGGTGTTGTTTTGTCTTCGATTCCATGTGCATTGAGTAGACATTTTAGATTTTCTGAAGTTGTTTTCTAACATATAATGAACTTGTTCCAGTCCATCTTGTATTACAATTCAATCTGAAACAAAATAAAAAAACATATTAAAAAATGTTGACACACCGGACAAAACCGTTAATCGGTGAATAGTTTTAACTGGTATATATATATTAGGGAATAAATATATAGTGTGATACATTTAAAAATTGTGTAGTTGTATTCCCTGGCCCCAAATATGTATACTTAGAAGTTTGTGGTCTTAAGTGATTTAGAAGCCGAGATATTGATAATATACCTATATTTCAAATTGGCCGCTATGAAATCCAAGATGGCCGACGGAGGAGTTGGTTCCTATCAAAAATTGAAAACTACATACCTAACTAGTACCTGGAAAAAATTTGGTGATTTTGTCCGGTGTGTCCACATTAACGCGAAATTCGACGTTAAGCTGCCCCACTAAGTGGGCTTTCTCACAATATAAATAGGTTTTCAATGGAATACGTCAAAGTTTAACTCTCAAACAGATATAAACTAGTGGAAGCATTATACTCTTCGCCGATTTACTGAGCTTTTTGTATAATTGTTACACATTCTATAGGATACTCTTCGCATTTTTCTTGTAAATAATGTTAGTTTTTGGACATTCTAAATTTTTTGATACCAACTTTGTTGTGAAAAAAAAATATATGAAAAAGAAAATCACCGTGTGAGGGATCGAACACAAGACCTTTTGATTGCAAGGCAAATGCAAGAAAGCAAGCAAGCAACAACAAGTTTATTAAAATTAAGGGTACAGGTATGTACCTCCCCGAAGTCTGGCCCGAAGCCAGCCAGACAACTGGAGCTGGGCGGGGCAGGTCGGGTTTGGTTTAAGTTGAAAATGAAATGTTAAAACTCCTGCCTAAGAATAAAGCTTAAAATTAACAATTTGAATGAATAATAGTACACAACAATACTTAAAAGAATAATTAAAATTAGCACTTTAAAAACTAGCGGTTTCGCGCACAGACGAACACTTTGGAATTTTGATTGCTGACACGGGAAAACAGAGCTCAACGAAAAAACCCGCTCGAAGCAATCCTACCCTGGTGGTCTTCCTGCCAGGAAGGTGTGGTGGGTAAAAGGTGTGGCTTAAAATATTTGGATTTTTAGGGAATTTTTCGGCCTAGACGGAATTTAGAAACAAAAAGGACAAAAGAACAAAAAGGATAAGAAGAAAATTGAACAAATATAAATAAGGAAGAGGGGACTGTAAAGTTTCAAGGTTGAGGAAAGATGAGGAGTAGGGTAGAAATAAGTTATGGTAGGGGAAAGTTTGGCTAAGGGAGTTGTCGGAAAATAGGCAACGCCTGGTATAGTAGGGGGTGTCTGATATCGAAAAGGATTGCATTATGCTGTCTGATTCGAGTTATGTTGCGGGTTAGCGGACTATCGCCCAGTTTGAATTGATAGAATTTTTGTGAAATTTCTTGGACGTAGTCCGCTAGTCGGGTTATGTCGTGACAATTTGCTTATAGATCTCTGAGTTAGGTGTACTTGTCCAAACTAGAGATGAGGCGCATAAATTTGTGCTCAAGAACTCGAAGTTTTCTCATTGTCGTGGCCGGGATGCTGCATCATACCGGCGCGGCGCCGCGTATGTGATTGCCGGCCTGATCACCATTGTGTACAACATTTTTTTATTTTGTCTGTTTAGTCCTCTACCCCTGGCCAGGAGCGGGTACAGACTCCTGGATGGAGTAGACCTTAAGTACACTCTCGTTAATATGGGTGTTAAACGTCAGTCGTTTGTCTAAGTTAACCCCCAAATATTTCAGGCACCGTTTGATAGAAATTTGTCTACCCCCGATCGAAAGGGGCATTAAAATACGATTTTCGGTAAATTGGCGCGTGAAGAGAGTCGACTCGGACTTCTCGGAGTTGATCCGAATTTTCCACTTGTCGTAATATGCCGCGGCACGGGCCATGTGTGGCAAGGCAAATGCTTTAGCCATTAGACCATCTCACCTTACCAGAAAATTTGAATGAATATCGTTCAAGAAATATATTTCAATGATTAGATACATTATTATGAAATATATATACAGAGTGACTCATTTAAAAGCGAGGCATCTCTCTAAATTTTTTATTTATTGTGAGATTTGAATCAAATTTTATTTAAGTATAGAACAAATTAAGATCCATTTATGACCAGAAGAACATTCGCCTCCTACAAATGCAAAGCCACCTACGATACCAAAATATGCAGAAAAAAAAAATTATATTAGGCATTATTTATCGAAAAATTTTACTAATGAAACTTGTTCAGAATTATTTAAAAACCTTAAGTCCAAAATTTAACCAAAATTAAAAAATTGAAAAATTGAAATTTTAAAAATTTTAAAAATTTTAAAAATTTTAAAAATTTTAAAAATTTAAAAAATTTTAAAAATTTTAAAAATAATTATTTTTAAAAAAGTTGCAAATTACTTGACAACTACCTGGCAGCTTGGGTATAATTTCAAACAAAATTGTCATAGTACAGTTTTCTAAACAAAAAAATCGGCAGCTACTGGAAGCGGCTGGAACCTCCCCACCCGGTGAATCTTTGAAGCCGAAAAGAGCACTAAACAATATGAATGATCTCATTTAATTATATTTATTAAGTTGAAATATTTTTTTCGTATTAAATCAGAAAAAAAGTCTTGCGTTCGGTGGGATTTGGACCTAAGAACTTGAGTGTTAAATTTATAGTCTGCACAGCATTAATATTTTATCCAATGTTTTTAATACAAATATATGCTTCATCGGATCCTAGCTCGGGGCCAGCCAGACAACCACGGTGAACACCGCCGTGGCGAGTTTGAGGCTGGACGGGGTAGGTCCGGTTTGGCTTGGAGAAAAATATAAAAGTAGCTCCTGTCTTCTGTAGGCAGGCTTAAAGACTAGGTTAAAATTATGTGTCCACATGGACCTAAAATTAATATAAAAATAAACACAATTCTATAAAAACGTTCGTAGGCAAGAGCACTTAATAATTTTGATTATTGATATGGGGAACAACTAAACGAAAAAACCTGTTCGTTGGTAATGGGATGGATGGCAGGGATGGCCATATTTGGAAAAAACCATATAACTCTTGGTGGACAGCTTCCCTGCCAGATGTAGCCGGGGTAGTGTTCATGGTGGATCGTTTAAGTTTGAGTTGATATATTTTGTATTATCTTTTGGCTTCGACCAATTTTTCACTAAATCGGTCGGGGAAGTGATAGCTGTCAAATTTTTGGTTCCAATATTTCTCTGGGGAATTTGGTTTTTGAAAAATGTTTAGGTTGGTACCGATGTCTTAAATTGTTTTTAGGTTATGTAGTACTATTTTTAGGTTATGTTTCCGGAAGTAGCGGAAATAGTTTTTAAAATATAATGTCACTGTCACTTTTAAAGTTTCATTGGAAAAAACTCACCGAAAGCGTTCCGGTGGGGTTGCTTACACTTGTAGGGCTTGTAAGCGGTTCAGGATGGCCTCTCACACCATCCGTGGGCTTTATAAACGTCGAAAAAACTTGTAATCTCTCGATGCACTTGACACGACTAACGATTTCGACACCCAAAAGTCTCTTTTTAAAAAATTATTAAATTCAAAAATTTATTTTTTATAAAAATGTTTTAAGTACAATGTATGTATTTAATCTAAGAAAGCTAGTTACAGACTGAATCTAAAACAATGCAAAATAGGAAAGAAGGCACAGCGCCTTATCTTCTAAGTATCAGGTTACAACTGCTGATGCTGGGAAACATAGTCGTCCCCTTATAATTTAAATGGGGGGTCGATACATAATTCCTCCCCTCGAAGATTCAACTACGGAGTGCAGCGAGGAAGTTGAACGTTTGGTGGGATGGCTTCTGGTCGATTTCCCTCGATGTCTTCATTATGTTTACTTCGTCTGGCTAATATACATTTTTTATATGAAAAATATGAGATGATTAAAATAACCATAACATAGAGGAGTACTGTCCATGTACTGGGAATATTGGAGATTCCAATTTCGTCATAAGATATTTGGGGTTGATTTTCAATTATTTGTTTTTGAATATCCTGTAGTTCGTCTAGGTTGATATTCTCTAAGTGGATGGTAAAGTTTTGGTTTGGTATAGGATTTTCCTCTTGGTCTAGTTCTGGGAAAAATATCGGCTCGTTTTGATTTATGGCTTGCTGTTTATTGCTGATCTTCTCTCGGGTGCTAATTATTTCGCACCCTATTGGGATGTTGATTAAATAGGTACCAATTAACTTTTGGACCTCTTCTTGTTGTTTGCATTTCATGGTGATTGCCTGCTTGCTGGGAAATATACCAATCCATTGTGTCGATTCTTCTAGTTGCTTGATTACGGCTCTTGTAGTTTTGATCTGGGTTCTTTGACAGCTTGCGGTGTTCTTCATATCCAGGAGTTGTATTTCACAAGGGCTGTCTTCGTCGATTTCTTTTATGTCAAGTTTCTTACAAGCATAATATTGTGGTGCCATTTTAGTGCATATGTCACTTTCGAATGTAAAGTACAATTTGTCTTTTAGCAAATATCTATTATTTGGAATTATTGCCTTGAATTGACTCTGACTATACACAGGAATTGGGTACAGGTGATAATAATTAAAGGTTTCAGGGTACATGATTGGTAAACGAAGTAAGTAGGTGATTTTATTATTAAGGATATAACATTCAATTTCTATTAATTTCTCTATTAGTAGGGTATTTTCTAGTGTTATTTCAAAGGGCAATTGTCCCGGTTGTATATTTTTTTCCAATTTTAATAGTTCTTTGAACAGATCGACAGTTTTTATTATACTTGGGTGCATGATATTTAATCTGGTGAACGTAATTGAATTTTCTATATCTTGGAGAATAGAGTTAATTATTTCATACATATTTATAATTTGATTTAAAATGTCTTTCATGAAGTTAGTAGTTTTGCGTTTTAAGTCTCGTTCAGCAATGGCGGCAATCCGTTCGATTTCTGATTGTAATACTTTTTCATTATGAGATATTTGTTGAATGGTTAAATTAAATTTATTAATTATGTCTATAGAGATTGAGTTTTGTTTTGTAATGCTTGCAGCCAATTTATTTTGATTATTTTGAATTTGCCTAATGAGATTGTCATACCGTTCTCCGTCGGTGGCATCCAAATTACCAGATATTGATTTAAAAATAGAACCTAGACCGTTTATTAAACCTCTTTTGGTTCTTTGGGGATGCGGAAGAATTTCTTTTAACTTGATTTCGACCTTTTCTTCCGTCAACTTTAATATTTTAACATAGTTTGATGTATCTTGGGAGTAATTTTTATTCAAATTAATGCTATGCATAAGATTTTCTGATTGTTCATGTAGCTTATTAATTTCTTTCGGTGATAATTGGGTTTAAATCATAGTAATGGATCAAGGTGTGACTATATTCTTGTACCTTTGCCAGTCCTAGTTTAAGTGGTATTAATCCGGGGTTGTTTTCTAAGCTTTTGATTGTTATTCTCTCTTGTAATCCGAGTACAAGGGGAAATCTGAAATATAACAGTTTAGTTATTTAAAATCGTAAGTTTTCTTTAGTGGTCTTTTTAAGTTATCCATGTGGATTTTGTTTTCGGTCGATACGGTTTTTGAATTTTTGTCTACCGTTTTTATTACCGTTGGTTTATGAAATTTATTCGCGGTCTTTTGCCTTTTATGTTTTTTAATATAAGTGGTTGATTTAGACTGAAATAATTTTGGATCATCGCGATTTTGATTTAGTTTCTCTATAGTTTTTTCTTTATTTTCTATAAGGTTTTCATTTATTTTTGAGTACATTAATTTAGTCCTTTCTTTATGTTCGTTAATATAATCGTTAATGAGTATCTTTTCAATGTCCATATCGAATGGATTTTCATTATTTATGTGTCCTTTAATGATGTCTATTGGTTTTAACTTTGTTGTCGAATGAATCGAGTGGTTATACGCTAGTATTGCATAAATCATTTTCATGTGTACTGGAGTTTTTAAAAATCCTCTAGTATTTAGTAACCGTACATGCTCTATTAATGTTGAGTGTAATCTCTCTATGGGACCATTAGATTGAGGGTGATTGGGTGAACAAAAATGCAATTTTATTTTGTGCAAGTTAAGAAGTTCGGTAATAACTGAATTTTTAAATTCTGAACCGTTATCAACGATAATTTGTTTTGGAACGCCATGATGAGAGAAAAATGTTATTAAATTGTTTACGATTTCGGTAGAACATAGTGACATTAATTTGTATGCCTGTGCATATTTCGAAAATGTATCTATGATAGTCAAAAATTTGGTTTGTTCTAAGGTAAAAGCGTCTATATGAATAATTTCAAAAGGTTGAACCGGGGTTGGGGTAATATTCATTTTCATTCTTACGGGATGCCTTTCGTATTTTCCTTGTTGACAAATTTCACAGTCGTTTATATATGTTTGAATTGAATTTTTCATTTCGGGCCAATAATATCGCTTCCTGATTTGTTGCTCGGTTTCATTTATACCACGATGGTTGCTTTTGCTTTCGTGATAATTTTTTATTATTTCCTGAACATCGTCCTTATTACTGACATCGATTAATTTTAGTTTACAATTTTTTAATTTTAGGTACGGCCATTTAAAGTTCTTACGTATAACTTCACAAAATGGTTCATACACATCAGGGTCTTCAAAATATAAATGATAAGGTGTTTTTGGCACTACATAGTTTTTGAAAAAGTTGATTATATCTTGCTCGAATTGATTTTGAGATATTTGACAATCTAGGCGTTGCTTTTTATTGAATAATATCGTCAGTTTTGGTCTAGCAGGGGAATGTAGAACCGATTTAATAATTATTTGATTTTGTCCGTAATTAACGGGTGTTTCCACGATGGGAATTTCTGCTATGGGATGGTGCTCGGCATTTGTGTGTACAGTAATATTATCATTATCGTTATCGTCCTCGGGGTTATCAGTCTCTAATCTGTGTTCATCTGGTAGTACCCGAGTGGAAATATTGTCGATTTCCGGATCTGGAGGTTCCGCGGGTTCTGGGGATTCTGAGGGTTGAGCTGAAGTGCTAGCGCCGATTTGCTCATTAAACTTGTCAATATATTCAAATATATCACTCGTCTCTTTTGCGTGTAATTCTATGCGGGATAACGCGTCTGCGTTCGTATTTAATTTACCCTTTTTATATATGATATTGTAGTCGAATTCTTCCAACTTGAAACGCCATCTTATTAATTTAGAATTTGGCTCTTTTAACGAGAATAGCCACTGTAGGGGTTTATGGTCAGTTATTATGTTAAATTTCCGTCCAAAAAGGTATGGCCGGAAGTATTTAGTAGCCCAAACGATAGCCAAAAGTTCCCTTTCTATCACGCTATAATTTTGTTCGGAATCATTCAAAGTTCGAGACGCGTACGCGACGGGTAAGTCTTTCCCAATTTGGCCCTGGGACAAAATGGCGCCAACGGCCACATTGCTCGCATCAGTGGTTAAATTGAACGGTTTTGTGAAATCGGGGTATTGCAGGATAGGCTCGTTAATCAACAAATTTTTACAAACTTCAAAACAAGATAAGAATTCTTCGTCGTGGGTGATTTTTGCATTTTTCTTTAAGCATTTCGTCATCGGTTTGGTAATTTTGGCGAAATTATTTATAAATCTCCTATAATAACCCAATAGTCCCAAAAAGCCTTTAATTTGTTTAGTTGTCTTAGGGACTGGGTAATTTTTTATAGCTTTTATTTTATCAGGGTTTGGCTTAACCCCGTTCGGTGTAACAATGTGGCCTAGGTAGGCCACTTCCTTGCGTAAAAATTCTGACTTGTCTAACTGAATTTTGAAATTTGATTGTCTAAGTCTATCAAAAACTGATCTTAACCTTTCTATATGTTCCTGAAGTGACGTAGAAAAAATTATTATGTCGTCTAAGTAAACTAAGCATTTTTCGTTTTGTATACCACGAAGAATATTGTCCATAATTCGCTGAAACGTCGCGGGCGCGTTTTTTAGGCCAAAAGGCATTCTTAAATACTCGTAATGCCCGTTTTCTGTGTTAAAAGCTGTTTTGGCTATGTCGCTTTCGTTCATCTCTATCTGATGAAAACCACTAGCCAAATCCAAGGTGGTAAAGTATTGACATTTACCTAACTTGTCCAATAAATCGGTAATATTGGGAAGTGGGTATCTGTCGTCGACCGTCTTTTCATTCAGTTTGCGGTAGTCCACCACTACACGCCACTTCTGTATTCCCGAAGCATCGGGTTTTTTGGGCACCACCCAAATAGGTGATGACCACGGTGAATTGCTAGGCCTTATTATATTTTGATCTAACATTTTTTTCATTTGGTTTTCTACTTCCTTTTTGTGGATGAACGGGTAACGATATGTTTTCGTATATATCGGTACTTCGTCCGTCGTATTAATTTTATGTTTAATTTGATTAGAAAAAGTTAATTTAGTGTTTTCTTGATAGAAAATGTCTGAATATTCTTTACATAAATTTTCAATTTTACTTTTTTCTTCCGGGTTTAGATGGTCGGTACGAATGTTAGATAGGCTTAAGTATGATTTTGGTGTTTCATCAAAATTGTTTAAGTTTATTTCATGAATTGATTTTTTTTCGAATCTCTCAACTACTATAGGTTCGGAAAAGTCTAGAGTGATGGGATTGACCGTATTATTTAATATTGTAGTAATAGCTTCGCCATTGTTGGCGGTGGCTAAACATTCTGGTATCTCACAATTGTGAATTTTTTGATAAGGAATTATTATTTCTCCATTTTCTAGAGACGTTTTTATTTTTATTACTTGTTCGCTGCGAGGTGCGATTGATATTAAATTTAATTCGTTTTTTGTTTTATAGTAAGATAAGGTAATTTTTGTATACGGCGTTATCAATAATCCTTTGTCGAAGTTTAAGCTAGCCTGAAGTATTTTTAAATTATCCAATCCGATTAATCCGTGAAAACTATTATGAAATCTAAATAAAAAGAATTTTAAACTTGTTGGTTGTGGTAAATTAAATAGTTTTGAAGATGGTATTAATGCACTTTCTTTGTGAGCGGATTTTTGAAAAACGGTAGAGACTATAAATGGATCATTTTGAATACAGTTAGGGTATAATTTATGAGCAAGATTAGGGTCGATAAATGATTTCGTTGAACCCGAGTCGATTAAAAATTTTAGGTTATGTTCAGGTAGTATAATATAGGGTAATTCATTAGAATTGGTGGCATTGATTGAGATAATTTCAGGGTTTACGTTTGATCGTCGACCGGTGGGTCTTGCTGAAAATTTACATTTTCTTGCTGAAGATTTATATTATCTTGCTGAAAATTTATATTATCTTGCTGAAAATTTATATTATCTTGCTGAAAATTAATATTATCTTGGTAATATGCCTCGTTTACGTCTCCGTAAGTTTCAGGAAGGTTTTGGTTGTCGTACTCGTAAACACCGCTAGAGGTTGGTTCAATTTCGTTTACTTCAGTGTTATGTAGTTCATGGGAAGCGAAATTTCTTTGAGGGGGGCGATATTGATTTGAGGTCGATGGTCCCGGTTGAGGTCGGAAATTATTCGAAGTTTGCCTCGTTGATATACTCATAGGAGTGGGGTTAGGCAGATTTTTGTATGGATTTGGCCTGAAAACGTTTTGGTTTTGGTTCCTGAATATTTGCGAATTTGTGAAAAATCTCTGCTGTGGATTGTTCACTCTAGGGTGAAATTGAATCGGTTGAGATGGAAAACTATTTTGTTGACGAAATTGATTACTCTGAGTTTGATAATTGAATGAGGGCATTTGGCCATTGAAAGGGTTTCTGGGGAAGTGGTTCATTGGTCTGCTGAAATTATTTACTGGTCTGTTAAAGTTATGCATTGAATTTTGTTGATGAATGGTTGGGAATATTGGTCTTGGTTGTACAGGAGCCTGTTGTACGAAATTTTTGTTAGTCAAATTTTGATAATAGTGCGTATTATCTTCTTGAGTAATAAATTGCATCGCCTCTTTCATGTCTTTGGGGCGCATGCAACGAATAGTTGTGCCTAGAGGTTCTTTTAGCCCTGACAAGAATGTTTTTAGAGTAAGATTGTTATAGAGAGCTCGTTTTAATACTTTGGCTTCTGCTTCTTTTTCATGAATGTCTACATATGAACATATTAAATTTAATAATTGTAAGCAACGGTCGTAAAATTGTTGCGGTTTTTCGCTTGGAAGCTGTTTTAGCAAAACTAAATCTCTATTTAGACAAGCTTCGTCGCGTTGATCTGCAAAGTTTCTATATAAAGTGTCTTTTAGTTCTTGCCAAGTAGTAACACTCTGTATATTAACAACTAATTTAGCGTTATCTGTTAATTTGCCTATTAGCGAGTTTAATAAAAACACGTTATGAAAACTATCAGGGTGAGCTGTGTCGTAAAATTCTGATATAATGCTATCACAAATACTTAAATATCTATTTAATTCGTTCGGATTTCCGTCAAATTGCGGAACGCATTTTAAATACTCTGGTTTGAACTGAGTCATTTTCGTATTATTTAAGGTTAAATTAACTTCTAAGTTACTTATTTCACTAGAATATTGAATGTTATTTTCTGGTTTATGTGAGGAACTAGAAGGCAAAAGAGAATTGTTATCTTCTACGTCTGAGTCAGTTAAAGGTGATAAGCTTAAGTTTTCAAAAAGTTTTTCGAGTGACATCAAATTGTACTTACATTAATATTATTGTGACTTTGAGCATCGTTTTTCACTAACTATAAGGAGCCCTCAAATGGATGAGCGATTTTGTCTTCTCCAAATTACGAGTTCCTTGCAGAATGGGACGATGTAGTTCCAATTCTCGTGAATTATTGTTGAAAGAGTCTTGCACAGGTTTGCGATAAACTGGGTTTCCTAATGTTCGAGGAGCCACTCTGTTTTAGGCACTTTCGCGAATTTTTCACTTTTTTGTCCGATAATCGATTAATCGTTGAAACGAAAATTATCTGTTCGATACACGATAATTTCGATAATCCTTAGACCGACTGCGCCACTAACGATTTCGACACCCAAAAGTCTCTTTTTAAAAAATTATTAAATTCAAAAATTTATTTTTTATAAAAATGTTTTAAGTACAATGTATGTATTTAATCTAAGAAAGCTAGTTACAGACTGAATCTAAAACAATGCAAAATAGGAAAGAAGGCACAGCGCCTTATCTTCTAAGTATCAGGTTACAACTGCTGATGCTGGGAAACATAGTCGTCCCCTTATAATTTAAATGGGGGGTCGATACATAATTCACGTCAAAAATACTCAGCATACAGTCTGCACGCTTTAACACACTAGCAGAGAACTTATACCACAAATGGACCCGTAGTATTTTTTGGGAATTTTCCTTTGAGTCCATTTTATAAAATTTGACATTTTTCTGAAAATTTGACGTTTTTCTAAGTGATATTTTTCCGAAAATTTGACATTTTTCTGAAGTGACATTTCTCCGAAAATTTGACAATTTTCAAACATTTGACATTTTTCTAAAAGGTGACATTTTTCTAAAAGGTGACATTTCTTCGAAAATTTGACGTTTTTTCGAAAATTTGACATTTTTCTGAAAAGTGACATTTTCCTGAATTTTTGACATTTTTCTGAAAAGTGAAATTTCTCTGAAAATTTGACATTTTTTCGAAAATTTGACATTTTTCTGAAGTGACATTACTCCGAAAATTTGACAATTTTCAAACATTTGGCATTTTTCTGAAAGGTGACATTTCTTCGAAAATTTGACGTTTTTTCGAAAATTTGACATTTTTCTGAAAAGTGACATTTTTCTGAAAATTTGACATATTTCTGAAAAGTGACATTTCCCTGAAAATTTAACATTTTTTCGAAAATTTGACATTTTTCTGAAAAGTGACATTTCTCCGAAAATTTGACGTTTTCCTGAAAATTTGACATTTTTTAAAAATCTGACATTTTTCTGAAAAGTGACATTTCTCCGAAAATTTGATATTTCTTGGAAATTAAAAAAAAAATTCGTGACTCGTCTTGTAGAAATATTTTTTTGATATCATCATCAGTTCGCCTGTTATAAAAATTTTATGCTTTTACGACGTCATCAGAACGTAGGTGTATTTTTAATTCACTCGTATTCCATCCATCTACAATATTTCCACCTACGTTTCAAACTTTAATTGGATGTTTCCAATAGTGCACCAGTTTCTAAGAATTTTTCTTATTTGTGACGTCATGAGGCGTCATGTGACGTAGGTGTATTATTAATTCACTCGTAATCCGTCCGTCTACAATATTATTTATACCTACGTTTCAAATTTCAGTTCGATATCTTCAACCGTTCCCGAGTTATCAGCCGAAATCACTGAACACCTCTGTCATTATTAGAATATCACCGTGTACATTGCACTGCTTTGAGGAGAAAACAAGTGAAATTTTTGTTTTTTTATTTTTTTCACGGAAGCCAAATCGAAAAAGTGCAAGTGTGATATATCGTTGAAATCAGAATTTTTACTGCTTTTCAATGGTCCAATTACAAATTGTAAGTAATCATAAAATAAACAATTTGTTGTGCCAAAACGGCATTAAACGTAATCCGATCTCAACCAAAACCTTTTCAGATCTTCTGGAGCACTAAAGAAACCCTTATGCAAACTTTCATCCAAATCCGTTTAGTAGCTTCGCCGCTATCGTGCTAACATACATACACACACACACACACACACACACACACACACACACACACACACACACACACACACACACACACACACACACACACACACACACACAGACATTTTTCAAAAACAACTTTTTTGGGTTCCTGGGACCTCAAAACGTAAAGATTTGATGTTATCTCAGTTTTCGATTTTGGACTAATTGTAGTAACCTATGTGGGGAGGTTAAAAAACATATTAAAATGACATTTTCGGACTTTATTACATTATTTTAATCAAAATTTCAGTAACTTTGTTTTGATTAAATTTTGGACTTACGGTTTTTGGACAATCCTGAACAAGTTTCATTAACAAAGTTTTCCGATAAAAAAATGCCTAATATGATTTTTTGATTTTTTCGTATATTTTGGTACCGCAGATGGCTTTGCTTTCGTAGGAGGCAAATGTTCTTCTGGTCATAAATAGATTCTAATTTGTCCTATACTTGAGTAAAATGTTATTCAAATCGCACAATACATAAAAATTTTAGAGAGGCAACCCGCTTTTAAATAGGTCACTGTGTATACTAGTAAAATGTAAAAACAAAAAAAAATTATAGAGAATAACATTTCGCAAGATTTCTATTTAAGTACAAATGACAGAAATTATGAATATTTTTTTTATTATTTAAATGATTAATAACTTTTTATTTACTGATTGATTTTTTTCAAAAACAATAGGGTCCTTCCTCTAGCTAACGCTAACTTACTTTCCAAATTTTAATACAATCGGACTTTTCTTTCCTAAGTTATCGTGCTTACAAGAAACGTTACGGACGGACAGACATACATTTTGAAAGTTGTTCAGAATTCGTTCACTAACATAATGATATGAAATTTTTTTCTCTACGAGCGATATTTACTGATTTAGAAATGTGCCGATCAAATACAATATACTCTTCGTTTTTGCGAAGAGTATAATAATATATTTTTATTATTGTGATTGATAGTGAAAAATAGATGTACCTGTGTTAGTTTAGTGTTACTTTCAGCCCTCTTCGAATGTGTTAAAATAATTGTTACAAATATTGTTTACACCCTTTTCGTAAACACCCTGTATCGTGGATCCGGAAATTATTACACCAGGGTAACACTAAACACTAATTTATTAACTTACGTACTAATTACAACAGTTAATTACTTTACTGATATTCCACTAAATACTATAATTCACTACTTTAGTCACTTGATCATTTTACTATCTTTCTGATCTTACTGAACTTAGTATCAAAAGTAAAGCTGTCTGTTCTGAGCTTCTCTATGCCTTTATATACCCAAAGATGAGGGATCCAGAATAGTCTGTCATGATGTCATCACTCTCTAGATATTTCCAGAAGTCCAGATTATAATACCACGCGCGCCATCTCTGAGACGATTGCCCAACCAACCAACTGAATTGTTCTTTGTTTACTGTCTACCTCTCGAACTTAGAGGGAACGCACATAGATGTCTCAGGGGGTATAAACATCTAACATGTTACCATATTAATTTTAATTTTTTATGTTACGGTATACGCAAAAAAACTACAAGATAAGGTATTGTGTCATATCTGCATGAACATCTTTACTCGCCGACACACGATCAAGTGCCAACACTGGTTTTGACGTCATGAAAATATAAATTCCGGACTCTACTCACAAGACAGTTATTATAGAAAATTCAATTAGCAATATTTGCGTTCGTGTATAATTTTTTCCAATTAGTAATTTAATTTACTTACGATCACTACTGTAAGTAGTAAAAAACTCACTATCTATGTAAGTTGAATTTTACATATTGTAAACAAAACGCACTGTAAACAAATCGCACGGTAAACAAAACGCACGGGACCCGCAATTGTAGGTGGCTTATATCGCTGACGCGGGGTGTAAAAAAACAAATGCGCCTACGTAATTTTCAAACGCTGTCAAAACTGACATAATATTTGTTGAATAATATTGTTGACTAGTAAACTAAATCCAGATTTGACTAAATAACTAAATAAATATGATCGTAGGTAATAGTATATTACGTAATGAGTGATGTATGAAGCATATTACGCACGAATAGAAAAGTTACGCACGATGCCTCGTAGCGGCGAGTGCGTATTTCCATGAGTGCGTAATTGCCTTACAACTCGAATTATGTACTATACTTTACCTACGATCATAGTTATTTAGTAAAATTTGGATTTAGTTTACTAGTCAACAATATTATTCAATAGATATTATGTCAGTTTTGACAGCGTTTGAAAATTAAGTAGGCGCATTTGTTTTTTTAAACCCTGCGTCAGCGATATAAGCCTCCTATAATTGCGTGTCCCGTGCGTTTTGTTTACCGTGCGATTTGTTTACAATGCGTTTTGTTTACAATATGTAAAATTCAACTTACATAGATGGCAGGTAGTGTGTTTTCTACTATTTACAGTAGTGACTGTAGGTAAAGTATAGTACATAATTCGAATTGTAAGGCAATTGCGTACTCATGGAAATACGCACTCGCCGCTACGCGGCATCGTGCGTAACTTTTCCATTCGTACGTAATATGCTTCTTACAGCACTCATTACGTAATATAGTACAGTACCTAGAGGTAAAAAATATGCAAAACTTTGGAATAATGTCGTATTAAACGGATATCGTTCATTTTTGGCAGTATGATAGTAAATGCTTCACAGAAAAGTTTTTATATTGTGCGGGGGCTTGCTAATTTATAGGGGGTGGATGCCACCCCCTCTCTGGGGGTGGCACTTAAAAAATATATATTTATTGGAGCTGAAGTAGAATCAAATGTTAAAAAGAAAAGGTTCTATGTAATTTTTCACATAAATTGATAGTTTTTAAGTTATAACGACTTCAAAATTGCGATTTTAGTTTAAAAAAAAGGTATTTCCAAACGACTTTCGTCAAGTATCTCGAAAAGTATTAGTTTATCGAAAAAATGTTGCAGACTAATTACAGAAAGTGCAAACTGGGAATTAATTATATTTTACTTCCACGTCCAGTGGAAGTATAGTAACGACAAAAAAATTTTTAAAAATTTTTATTGTCCAAATAGGCTTAAAATGTCATGAAACGTCGAGATTTTAAGTTTGAGCGAAAAAAATGTCTGTCTGTCTGTCTGTCGGTCTGTCTGTAACTTTTTTTTGTGCGCACGTTTACTCTGGAACCGTTTAAGATATTGACTTGAAATTTGGTACACATATGTACTTTAACGAGATCTAGAACTAGATTATATTTTCATCTTGTTCCGTCGAAGGGTTGGGGGGTAAATTGGGGTAAATTTGGGGTAAATGGGTAAATCAAGCAGGTAAGAGTCCATGAAATTGGTATTTAGTATATACAAGAGAAGCTGAGGTCTCAAAAAAATTTTTGGCATTAACCACCCCCATTACCACCCCCACCTCCTTATTAAAGGGGATGAAAAAAAATGTGATTTAGTGCATGTACAAGAACCAGAAACCTCAAAATATTTTTTTACTTCATCCATCCCCCACTACCACCCCCTATCACCACTCCCACCCCACTACCGATGTGGGGTATCGTTTTATGGGTTTTTGGGGTAGAGGATTTCAAATATTATATTATTAAAGTTCCATAAACAATTATTTTCACATACAAAGTTTTTTCGTTGTGAGTGACTTGGATAGAGAATCTGGATCTGGAAGTAGTGATTCCTTGGGCAGCGGTTTTTTTGATAAATATATATATTGGAGGCTGTAACTTGTCGAGAAATTGACCCAAAGGAAAAAATAAAATATCACTATTTCAGAAAAAATGTATATTTTTCGAATGTTCAAACACAAAATCGTTTACTTGTATGCATTTTTTTCGAAAATATGATCAATCAGATCATGATAAGAAATTGCGATTTTCACGATCTTATCCTTATAACTATGAAAATATCTTTGATTGTTTTGAATATAAATTCTGGAACTTTTCCAATACATTAACAAATGTATAAGGAATCCATTGGATACAGTAAAGGTACGTAAAAATTCATGCGAGATGTTCAGCGGCTATGTGTGGTGTCTGTGTATGCATTGATAATTATATATTTCCCCTCCATACTCACTATTTATCCTCCTATTCACTAAGAAAAATATTTAAAACTTGTAATCAGAAAGAGAAAAAAGCTTTATTTTACTCGATAAAACAGCTAAGAATTTTTAGAGGTTCCATAGTATGCATTTAACCGTGTAGAGTGACAAAGTTACTTCACTATTTTTTTTCGGGAAAACCGTGGCTTTAGCGATAAATTTTTGTTAAGAAACACGTGGTCTATCCACCTGTATTACTTCCACGTCCAGTGGAAGTATAGTAACGACAAAAAAATTTTAAAAAATTTTATTGTCCAAATAAAACGTCGAGATTTTAAGTTTGAGCGAAAAAAAATTTTCTGTCTGTCTGTCGGTCTGTCTGTCGGTCTGTCTGTCTGTCGGTCTGTCTGTCTGTCTGTCTAACTTTTTTTGTGCGCACGTTTACTCTGGAACCGTTTAAGATATTGACTTGAAATTTGGTACACATATGTACTTTAACGAGATCTAGAACTAGATTATATTTTCATCTTGTTCCGTCGAAGGGTTGGGGTGTAAATTGGGGTAAATTTGGGGTAAATGGGTAAATCAAGCAGGTAAGAGTCCACGAAATTGGTATTTAGTATATACAAGAGAAGCTAAGGTCTCAAAAAAAAATTTGGCCTTAGCCACCCCCATTACCACCCCCACCCCCTTATTAAAGGGGATGAAAAAAAATTGTGATTAAGTGTATGTACAGGGACCAGAAACCTCAAAATATTTTTTTACTTCATCCACCCCCCACTACCACCCCCCTATCACCACCCCCACCCCACCACCGATGTGGGGTGTCGTTTTATGGGTTTTTGGGGTAGAGGATTTCAAATATTATATTATTAAAGTTCCATAAACAATTATTTTCACATACAAAGTTTTTTCGTTGTGAGTGACTTGGATAGAGAATCTGGATGTGGAAGTAGTGATTCCTTGGGCAGCGGTTTTTTGTTTATTGATGTAGGATTGATAATTTCGGAGATATTTAAGTTTATATTTGGCATCCAAGTGTTCATAAGATAATTATTTAGAGTAAGAGTTAAATATCTCAGAAACTGTGACACCCATGTCAAGGATGCTGATAGGTAAAATAATAGATTATTAATTAAGCTTGAACTGTTTTTTATTTGTTTCTGTAGCATAAAAAACAAAGAAGTTATGACCAAAGTAATGTGCGTCTACACATTTTTTTAATAACAACGTGGCCATTTTGTTACTGTAATTAGCCAGTAATTAAAAAAAAGGAATTTCAAACACTGTTTCTCATTAATATATAGCATGAAGATGCTCAAATTTTTTGGTTTGTATGCAGCACTTGCTTTAGAAAAAAATACAGTTTAAACTGTAAAGGTATTTTCGATAAAACGTTATTTTTTTTTCCATTTCCAAATATCTCAATAAATATTAGTTTTATTGAAAAATGGGTAGAGACCAAAAATAAAGCTCATAAACTGATAATGAATTTCGCTTGTTTATTTATTTTTATTTATGAAAGTTTACAAATGGTGTCCGAACAAATAAGACGAAAAATTCAGTTTAAATGTTAAATATCTCAGAAATTGTAACACCTACGTCACACATGCTAAGAAATGAAATTAAAGACAATTAATTGCGCTTTCAAATGATTTTTTACTCGTTCGTAGCGTGAGAAATAAAGAAGTTATGACGGAAAAATATGCGTATTTATATTTTTTTATATAAAAAGGTCGCCATTTTGTTACTCTAGTTAGCCAGTAATTTAAAAAAAATTATCTCAAATACAGTTTTTCGTTAAGATGTAGCATTACCTAAATGCTCAAGTTTTTTTGCTCATTTAAAGCACTTGCTTTAGAAAAAATGCATTTTAAACTTTAAAGGTAATTTCGAAATACTTGAATACCAAATATTAACTTAAATATCTCCGAAATTATTAATCCTACATCAATAAACAAAAAATATAATTAATTCTCAGTTTGTACTTTCTGTAATTGGTCTGTAACATTTTTTCGATAAAGTAGTACTTTTCGAGATATTTGACGAAAGCCGTTTGGAAACACATTTTTTTTTTTAGCTAAAATGGCAATTTTGAAGTCGTTATAACTTAATAACTATCAATTTATGTGAAAAATTGTATAGAACCTTTTCTTCTTAAAATTTGAACAATAAGTATATGTATTTTTTAAGTGCCACCCCCTATAAATTAGCAAGCCCCCGCACAATATAGAAAGTTTTCTGTGAAGCATTTACTATTATACTGCCAAAAATGAACGAAATCCGTTCGATATGACATTATTCCGAAGTTAAAACCTCTAGTTACTGTACTAATATACTATTACTCGACAGCAACAAATTCAATTTCTGCATATTGTCCATCTTAACTAAGGTCGTGGTCGCAACGTCATCTATCTCTATGAGTACGATTTTAGACTTAAGGTACTTGTATACTGATAAGAGCGAATCTAGTGATAGATTTAATAAACTAAAGCGCGAGAGAGATAAAGTAAAAGGATTTGGCAATGCTGTATTAAATAAGATTGTCATAACTGTCATATGCTAATCTCCTTGTCATTGCGAAATAATTAAATATAGGACAACTTATTTAAAAATGTCAGAACAGCTAAAATATAAAGGCAGGTTTATTAAAAAAAAGTGCCCTAAAAAAACATTTAAAACTTAAAAACGGTATTAGAAATAATAAACCCGACTCCAACCTTTCATCCGAATGCCAAGATCATGTTTGTGAAGGAAATCGCATGATTAACGTAAAGGAGCTTGGTAAAAATCTAAAATGTTTAAAGTGCTCATCAATCACTAGTTCCAAATCCATATATTCTATCCAAGTTTCTCAGAGCGTAAAAAATTTTGGTAATATATTTGCACTCCACTATGTGGAAATATAATTAAAATAAAAATTGCTTATTGACTTATTTTATTCGAATTGATGAAAAAAAATCCTATTCGACAAGCCTTCACAAGTCTAGCACTGGAAAATCGCAAAAAGGTGGTGGCTTTTCAGGTTTAGGGGTTGTGGGTAAGGATATATCGGGAAATATTGTCATCTGTATACTGCCTTCAAGCTGATTTTCGTTGTTTTCGTGGCATTTCGTTATTGGGAATAGTTTAACCCCCTGGAGGTGGTTAGGTCACCTGTGGTCAATGTTTACTTATCTTACTGGAATTTACTAAAGAAAACCGACCCGACAAGCCCTCGCAAGCCTAGCAAGGGAAAATCGGAAACGGGGGTGGTTATTCATGTTTAGGGGTAGTAGATGAATGGTAGGTGGGAAAAATATTGTCACCATCGTGTACCCCGCCCTCGAAAACGGTCGTGTGGTCCAGTCACAGAAATTTTCGGGTAAAAGCTTTACCTCAAGGGATTATAAGAAGAAAATTTTATTTAAAATGTTTTATAATTTTCTAATTTATTAATAATAATATGTTTCTTTCTTTAATAAAGTGTTGTAAAACTTATTTTTATCGATTATCCATATTTTATAATTTATTTATTAATTTTATACTTTTTAAGAATTTAAATATTCGCGCCATCTTCGAAATATGCAACGTTGCCAATGGATTTCAACAGCTGTTTTATTTACACAAATGTTGGGATTAAAATTGATTAAAATTCTAATAACTTTTATACTAGACGGACGATTTTTTCAGGGTTTTAACAGAGTCTTAATACGAAACTATTTAATGTTATGTTAGTTTTTGAAACATATTTCTCAAAAATTGTGGTAATAAGGCCGAAAATTAACTTGAGCCGATCTCTACTACGTCAAATAAGGCATCTTTTCCTATAAAAGTCAAACTTTCCGAATCAATTACTCCGAAACTAAACGGACGATTTTATTTTTATTGAAAATTCAAGTGTAAAATCACTTTATTTATTAGTATACGAAATTAGGTACATTTAAAACTGTAAAAGTTCATTTTAGTAGGGGGAGTGGGGGCCCATTGATACAATTTTTTTTGGGCTGTAATATTTTCTATCTGTAATATGTTCAGAATATTTTTCTTTGGTAAAATTCTAGTAATACTTGTCTAGTTTTATTATATATTCAGCATTTTTAAGATTAAAACATACATAGGACCAAATTGTACCTTTTTCTGAAGATGGAATCAAAGTGCCCCATATGCGGGGTACAATGATACAGGGTATGGGGCACCTTCATACAGGGTGGGGTACATTTATTCAATACTTAAAAAAAAACAAAAAACTTGTATAAAAATATTTATTTGTTTATTTCAATAAACGTTTTATGAAATACATATTAGTCATGGTGCATAGTCATTAATATGAATAGCTATGAATTGACATTTCTGGTAACGACACTTTCACAATTAAACTAAAATAAAAAAACTCAAAATAAAAATAAACCTCATAAGAATAACTCAACGTCAATAAAAAATCTAAATAACAAAAATAATAGAGAAATACTGAAAAAAATCTTGTTTGTATTCTAGATCGTCCATTAGGTAATACGTAAATAATTAGCTAAAAATTATTGCACATTGTAAGAACAGAGATTAATAGGAAACGTAAACAGTGAAGCAGTTCGGCTGGTTCCTTTTGTGAAATTAGGCATCGGCAATTTTAAAACAATGTCAGAATGATTAACTGACGCTTCATCTTTCACATCAGGAAAGACAAAAGTCCATAAGCCAGGCTTCTTTCTCAGATACGAGATATAGTACTCCGAGTTTTCATACTTAGTGATCACTTTGCCAGCGTAATGCAAAACAGATTTTTTCTTTTCAAATTTTATTAGTAGAAAGCCATCTTGTATTTCCTCTGGTAGGGGTTGGACCGGATCAGACGTTTTCTCATCATTTGATGACTCTGCAAAATACGAGGAGGAATCCATAGTTTCGAACTCTCCTGAGGAACTTGTCGGATCAGAATCACTTTCAATCTTCTTTCTTTTACTACTCATTATTTTCATTGGTTCGTGACCGTTATCAGCCAGAGCCACGATATTTCTTGCAGTTTTTAATTCTTTCGCACGCTGTCTTCGTTCTTTCATGATCCTTTTTTGTTCTTTGGTGTTGTGTAATTCTTGGAGTCGGTTCTTTTCTGGCGTGGATGTATAAATTCGTGATTTTCCACGTTCTCTCCCTTTCCTTTTCGTTACTCTTTCAGATAATTGTGGGTATGGTCTTATCGATTCCGGTGTAAATAGTGAGGTAGTAGAAGTTGATGGTCCTGATTTCGGAGACAAAATTTCTACGGTGGTGGGAGTTTTATGTGGTATAGGTGTGGAGTTTTCTCGTGGTAAAAAAATAGTGGGCCTGACTCTGGTTGATTAAATGAGGATGACGTTGAATCACATGGAGGGCCTGGTATATTAGTTTCAATTGCTGAGGGTGCATTAGACGTATAAACATTACACGGAGCAAAATCTTCATCAGAGAAGGCTAGTTGTGTTTAGAGGATGAATGCCAGGTTTTGCAAAGCCGCTGGTAATATTTACTATTTTACTGTGAATGCTTCGAAGTAGGCAAGTTTTACGAGTCCCGGTATATCATAAATTGACAAAGCTTTCCCTGGATGATCTATATGCCAATCATTAAAGGCAACTTTCAGTTTGCTTTTGAAAGGGCCGAATACTCCCACATCTAAAGGTTGTAGTTTGTGGGAAGTGTGTGGTGGGAAAGAAAGATACACGATTCCATTTTCTCGGTAGTAATCGACGGCTTTAATTAAAATATGCGATTCGTGATTGTCACACAGGAGCAAAACTGGATTTTTCTCTGAGCTGCAGCTGTGTCTTTGAATATGTTTCAGTGCATCCATATAAATGTCGCAGTTCATCCATC
The DNA here is from genome assembly GCA_936432065.2 of Rutpela maculata. Taxonomy (NCBI): domain Eukaryota; kingdom Metazoa; phylum Arthropoda; class Insecta; order Coleoptera; family Cerambycidae; genus Rutpela; species Rutpela maculata. The sequence continues at coordinate 110,039,727 of OW386286.2, forward strand.
CACTTCTGGTTGCAACTCCCAAACTTCCCTCTGGAGCACCATTCAAGAAGTGGTCTTTATAATGCACTCGGAGGAAAATAAAAATGGGGGGTATGGTATTCCCTGTTGCTGATATTATACCACAAACAGTGACAAGCTCTCCTCTTTCCCCCGAAACAATTTGGCCAACTTGCCTTTGTTTTTTTGCTGCCAATATCTTAGGCGTATTCATGACAGTTGCAACTCCTGTTTCGTCAAAGTTTATTATGCGATCAGGTGTAAATGTGTGTTTACATAGTTTACATAAAATTCATACACCGCAGTTTTGCTGAATCCAAATGATCTTGCAAGACTGGTCTTCTCAGGTTTTCTTAAACTAATATTTAGACTTCGTTTTCGAAACCCCGCAACCCAATCTATTCTTGCCTGTTTTGTTTCATCCCATTTAGGAGGATATTTGCAGTTTAGTTTCTTCGCGTATTCATAAGCAAGACTTCCTAATTGATGCAGAGTTAGCCCATAATGCATATTGCTACACTTAACGACATATTCATTCATCTGTCTTTCTTGTTCGACTGTCAGGACTTGTTGGGAACAATATTTTGATAAGTAATCTCTTTTTGGAACTTGTTTCTTTTGTTTCTCAAGTCTGTGCTGCAATGTAGCAGCTTTTAAATTATATTTGTCGGCTGCTTTTCTTATGGAAATGTTTTCCTCAAAAACGGCCTTAATTGCAGAGGACATGACATTTTCATCCAAATTAGCCCGATCAGTCTTTCTCTTGTAAGTTCTAACCATGGTGTCTGAAAAAAAAAAAAAAAACAATAAAAAAACAATTAACACCAATAATAAATAACATAAAAAAAGTATGTATTGAAGCTAACGGAGCACATTGATACGTATTAAACTACCCCGATGTCACCGTATCAAACTGCCCCTGGTCGCCATTTTTTACGTATGATTAATTTTCCAGAAAAATATAACAAAAATGGTTCCAAATAATATAGCAAAAAGTCACGAATAATAATTCTTACCTGTAAGTGTAGTATATTGGCAGACTATTAAATATAACAAATAAATTTCGATGTCCGAATTTAGCACTGTAATTTACTTTGGTAATTTGAAAACACATGTACCCTCGTCAACGGCTGCTCACTCACTGCTGCTGCGAAATATTTTTATGGTATTCCTTACATTACTAGCGCTATCTATTGCAACAAACGGAAACTTGTTACTTTTCTAGTTTTTGAATTAGAACCACTGTATCAATGTTCCCACTGTATCAATGGACCTCCACTCCCCCTATACAAGTACCTTAAGAACCTATTACTACTTGCATAATTTTGCTAATATAGGAAAAGAATAATAGTAATAGTGGACATTCACAGAGGTTAGTTGAGTTTCCGTGGGAATAAAATAACAATTCCTATAATTCCAGAGAATAGCTATAGAGTAGGCGTATTATTTAAAATTATTTCCACATAATTTAGAAAGTATTAATTTTATTCCTCCTGTTTCGTTAACCATACAAGCTCTAATATAGTTCCATAGCTCACATCATTCTACGAATTAATATAGTTTAATTTAAGAGAACATATGACAAAAGTTTTCGTACGTTTTTTCTATAAACCTGCCCGTAACATATCGACGACATGTACGGAATAATTCAAAGTTGGAAAATCATTGCGGTAGTAGGGAAAAGTTATACTAATTTTAACTTTCCGTGGCGATCTTCTAAGAATAAATTATTACTTGTACAGTACTACAGTGTATTCCAAACTAGCCATCCCGAATAGTTCTAGATCTAAAGCTAATAATATTTTACGTAAAAATACGTCGATATACTTATCGGAGAAGAACTTGAAATATTACGTAAGAAAATATTACATACATCCGCCTCTCCCTTGGAAATCATTTATAACTTGAAAATTTGAAGTAGCACCCACTATCTTGTTATACTGCATTTTGAACGACATAAAGTAGTCTTTCAACTGCAAAATTATCAAAAAAATCCAGTGGCTTAAATCGGTTATCCTCGGGGACTTCTCCTACAAGTCCTTCTTCTTAACACAACGTATTGGTAGACGTTTTATGCCCTATGCATTATTCTAGTTGATTTCTCTTTTTGTTGTGCATAGTAAACCTCACAGCATCTGAAAAATGTAATGTGAAAAATTCATTTGGATTAGTAGATTTCTTAAATTTACCTTAATTAAAGGCCATGGGTGGAAAATTGTCTCAATTAGTTTATACATGTATTTAAGAAATAACGTCGAATAAACATTTTTTACATTTGACTGCCCAGAATGAAAGAGTACTTTTTATTTCATTGCAGTAATTGCAGTAATTGCAAACTAAAAAAAGCTGTAAAATGGTGAAAAGTTAACGTAAGAAAACAAAATATTTACAAAAAAAAAAAAAAAGGTTAAAGTATACTTCTCGATGATATTATTTTATTTTATTAAAGATATCTTGTTATACCGTGAAATCATTTGAAACGTGTGAATTAGAAAACATTGTTTTTTCGTATAATTCGTGCGACTAATTTAAAAACTTAGAACTCTAGGAAAACACAGATAAATGTGCAAATGTTCAATGTTCATAATAAGAATGGTATCTAATTCTTTTGACATAAAAGAAACTGGTTTTGATTAGAAGCAAAAACGTTGGAGCGTGCGTGTCATTTCGTACAAAATATGTTTATAATTGGCAATTTAAATTGACAATTATGTATGACTAGCTGATGTCCGCGACTTCGTCCGCATGGAACTTCGTTCAGGTGGAAGTTTGTCTGCGTGGAATTAAGAACATTGATATACTAACCCACTGCACATTCATTGCATTTAAGGAAGCCGTCCTTCTCATCGAAAAAAATAATTATTTTAATCGACAAGAGAGCACATGGGTGGGTATGTGTCAAATTTCATGCTTGAAAACATCCCTCTCCCTGTTCACCCGTTCGGGGGGGGTGTCTCTTTTTGAAAACCGTCGAATGCGTGTCTCCTTATTTCCTCAGAAGGTCCCATCACTGCAATATCACGTTTCTGACTTACGCGATTTCAAAGATACGGATACCTCAGCTCATGTGGAGTAATGGGCTCATTTAGCACTTCTTTTTTATTTGATTATCGGAAAGATCTTTTCATTTTAAGACCCTGTGCAAAAAATTTGAATTTTGCGAGACCTATAAATCGTCTAAAAAAATCATAAAAATGGACCGCACCCGCAGTCGAGTATCGCCCGCTAGCCGAAACGGCTAGCTGCAGCGCGTTGTTATAGTTTCACCATATTAAAAATCGTTAACTCAAGCAGTGTGTTTTGAAACTTAAGCTCTTTCTTGTGAGCCGTACATTAAGAATGAAAGGGGACGGAATAAACAGGCTCCGTCACCTACAATTGGGACAACAGTATGTTGTACAACTTCTCCATTAATACTTAGATTTTCTTTAGCCATTTCGTAAAAAAAGTAAAAATTCACAGATTTCCCAATCCTTACAACCATTGAAGACATTGGAAATAATAACACCATATATGAAACATAACAATAATATTTTATCTTCTGACTTGTTAAAATGACTTAATTATAGACATCATTTTCAGTGTCATAATGATATATTTTATCGGACTGACGGCCATTTGCACCGTATGTGTTTAAACCATCTACCACCCCCGTTTTCACCCAAAAAAGTTAAAATCGAAAATTCGTCTTACACGTATCTAATAGATTTCAACAAAAAATATTTCTGACAAATTTCACACATCTAGATATAACCGTTTCCGAAAAAGCCGAAAATTTCAACCCCATTTTTAACGCTCTTGGGGGTCGAATTTCGATAAACCCTTCTTAGTGGACCCTTAGTTCCCCTTCGCCATTCGAGGACCTCTATGCAAAATTTGAAGTTTCTAGACTCAGCGGTTTGAGCTGTGCGTTGATAGATGAGTCAGTCAGGGTATTCTTTTATATATACATTGCAAGTTTAAACTTACAATTGTGCATAATTGTAGGTTTAAAGTTGCAGTTATACTTATATAATTGTAAGCTTTAACTGGCAATTATAAAGACATTTTATACATGCCCTTTCTACGCTATCGCACATAAAGACATTAGATAAGTAAAAATAGAATAACTAATATAAACTTTCTTCCACAGGATTCATTGTGGTAGCGGCGTGTGTGATGACCTTTGAGGCTCGTGATTCAGCTGCGAAAGTTGTACCTGCTAGATTTAAATTAAGTACAACTGGTCCTCCTAGTACCGTATGTGCTGCACATGGGGGCTACAGCAGACATGGTTCCTTGAGAACTTCAGGATCACAGACTGGTGCTTCCATTCAACATTCGCATTGTCATTCATCTAACACAGACAGACGTGCATTAACTCAGTCTTTCATGCACTTTTCAAGAGGCCTTGCATTAGAGACTCAACGTAACAAAAATTCGCTCAAAGTTCCACAGGTAATGTAAAGTTCCACAGTTACTTTTCACAAAGATTAAGATTAAGTTACTAAACGACTACGAAAATGTACACTTTCTACTCTTTAAGGTGCAGTTTTAATTTCTTCGCTTTTTTTAAGATAAATATAAAAGAATATAATCCTATCAATGAATAGTTTCTAGAGGGAAATGCCGAGATCACAATTTTTGACTTGAGGGCTGTGTTTGGACTATTTAGGAGGTAAACATACCAAAAGTCCCCGTACACAGGAGGTGCGGGGGTGCAGGGGGGCACGAAGAAGGTCCCTTTTTTTGTTTTTTCGCTCATATCTCGAAAACCGTTAACCATATGCAAAATTAAAGCTGACTAAATTTTGTACAATAATATTTCTATTAATTTTGGTCGTATCTGTTATGGTTCAGTAATGGATTGTATACCTATCTTTTGACTGTATTCCAACTTTATTATAAAATTATAAATTGAAAAAAAATTTACTAATCATCGTGAAAAAAAATTTCTTGTACGGATATCCATTTCATAGCAGACTGAACTCAAATATCGAATAAAAAATGTCTTTGTGTCTGTAAGTGTGTGTGTGTGTGCATGTATATGTATGTGTGTGTGCATACCGTTTCTTGTAAACACGATAACTTCTGTTAGACTTAAAATATTTAATTACAATTTGGAACATATGTAAAACAGCATAGTGTACTATGCTGTTATTGTAATAATCCCTATTGAAGTTGGGCCATATCTGTAATACATGTTGATAACACTTCAAAAGATAATAAAATCTGTAAACGTCACATTTTCTCTGAGGATTTTTCACTTTCATTTTTCACCCCACCCCTCACAAAACCCCTTAGAAATAGAAAACTAAGAATTTTAAGAACTATTTCGTTTTGACGCTCTTACAAACAACATTTCAATAAGGATTAAAAACAATTCAATGAAGAAGAGGTGCATATTGTTACATGTTTACACCCTTTTTGTAAACACCTTGTATCGTGGATCCGGAAATTATAAAATCAGGGTAACACTAGACACTAATTTATTGAGTTACGTACTAATTACAACGAATAATTATTTCACTTATATTACACTGTGTACTATAATTCAATAATTCACTTTTGATTACTTTGCTTACTTCTTCTGCGCTTGCTATCTGAACTAAACTGTTTGCACACGGCTTCCCCATTCCTTTAGATAGTCCCAGGAAATGTGTTCTGGAATATTCTACAACCCTTCAGAAGATGGCAGTAGTCCTCTAGAGTTTTCTAGATGCTGACACCGCATGCGCCATATCTGGGCCGATTGCCAAACCTACCAACTAGCATAATTGTTTTCTTTGCTTATATACGGAACTTAGAGGGAACTCCCACAGATGCCTCTGGGGGTAAAATTATGTAACACTGCCCCCTCCATAAGTCTGAACGTTCCGGTCAGGCAATTCAGCTTCTTCAACGTACTTAGCCAGTCTATCTAAGTGTACGATTTTTATCTTCGACTTTTTACTTCTTTGAATTCGCTAGACAACGTCACTGATTCGTCAAGGCGGTTGAAGCTTCGTGAACCTTCCCTTTTTTCACTTTTTTCACTTAGGGTTGTACAGCCAAACCAGATCTCTCGCCTTGAATCCTCCTGAACTGGACTAACGGTCATAACGAGCTTTCATTCGATCACTGGCTATGGTGATTTGGCATCGAACCAATTCATGGACATTTCTTAACCGTTCTCTAATCTCATCCGCATAATTGTTCACTGCCGGGTGTTCCAATCATTAAGTCACACGGCAGTATGATTTCATGTCCAAATACCACACAAGCCGGTGTCTGAGTTTCATCGATGGCACCCCTGTATGCCATGAGGAAGAACGGTAGTGCCAATCCCAATCTCGCAGATTTTTATGAACCACCTTAGAAAGATGTTTCTTCATAGTTTTGTTATGCTGCTCCACTTAATCATCTGATTGAGGATGAACAGCTGTCGTCCGTGTCTTGTGGATTCCCAATAATTTGCAGATTTCCTGAAACACCCCCGATTCAAAGATCATCATGTAATTCCAGGGGTACTACACCAAATCGACACACCAGGTTATCCACCAACACCTTATATATTAGCTACAGTAACAGCATCCTGATTTGGAATGGCATAGGTTTTCGGTCACTTACTGAAATAATGCATGGCAACCAGGATGTATTTATTGCCATCAGTTGTCACTGGAAACGAGCCAGCAATATCGATCGCAATTCTCTCAAAAGGAGCTCCGACGTTATATTGCTGCAATTGACCGTTACTCCTAGCCTGTGAACCCTTACTGGCCGCACAAATCTTGCATTTGCGATACCAACGTCCTGTCGACTATTGATCCAGTAAAATCGTTCCCGCACCTTCTTCAGGGTCTTATTAACGCCGAAGTATCCGCCAGACGTTTCATCATGCATATCCTGAAGTCATATAGTTCACCCAGACGCCGAGGCAAGCAGACCACCTAGTGTAGTAGTGCAGTTTCAGTGCAAGTGAACAGTGAAGTGGCAGTCCCACAGTGCGAGCAAAGCCAACACCTAAACGCTGAATTGATGTCAGCGATGAGGACTCTCCAAGCCTTCCAGGCCCCCCTGGTACAGCCCCGACCCGAGGACCAGGCCCAACCCTAGGCCCAATCCGAGTCCCAAGCCAAAGCACTGGCCCCCCAACCCCTGGTGCAGCCCGCACAAGTAAAAGAGGCCAACAAACGCAAGGCACAAGACGACAGCGACGGAGAGACCCCCGAACAAACTAGGGCAAAAAAGACGCCCCAACCCACCCAAGTAACAGCCAACACAGACAGGCCGTCCACTAGCCAAACAACCAGTCAGGATGCCCCCGCACAGGAGAAAACTCCCAAGATTCCCCCTGTTATCCTAAGAAAACAAGATACATGGTCCGAGGTGAGCCACAAGCTAAAGCAGGCCAAAATACAATACACCAAGGCCAAGGTAGTAGGCGAGGGAATCGCAATCACTCCACAAACAGCAGACGATTACCGCCAGATGACTAGGATGTTCGCGCTTGAAAAGCGCGAATAGCATACCTATGCACTGCCAGAAGAAAGGTTGCTACGAGTAGTAATCAGGGGCATCCCTAGTGGTGTAAGCTGTGAAGAGGTAAAAGAAGACCTCCAAGAACAGGGATTCACACCCGCCACTGTCCAAAGGATGGCTTCCAGACGAACAAAAAAGGAGATACCACTGGTACTGGTACAGGTACCCCTCAACGAGGAGAAGATCCTCGACGTGACCCGCTGCTGTTCCCTGGTGGTACGCACAGACAGACAACGAGCAGCCCTGGCGGTCACGCAGTGCCACCACTGCCAAAAATTTGGACACGCCCAAGGCAGGTGCACGGCGCAAGCCAAATGCGTAAAGTGTGGAGAACCGCACCACTCAGGCGAATGCAAAAAACCGAGGGATGTACCAGCAAAATGTGCCAACTGTCAGGGGGCACACCCAGAAAGTTACCGAGGATGCCCGAGGTTCCTCAAGAAGACAGCCGGGTCCCCCCAGAAGCAGACACCAAGAGGAACACAACAACCGACAGCCAGGACACCAGCCACCAGTGGAATAAGCTACGCTAGGATAACACAGGGCAAGACGGGGCAAACCACCAGCCCCGTCAAGAAACCACAAGCACCCTCTGAGGCCCAAAACCTCACTGCGGTGCTGGCCCAAATGCAACAAATGTGCTCAGCAATGAGCGCATTTTTTGCACAAATGCCAAAATTTACTAACATATAATGTCTTTACAGGTCAAACCAGGCTTCCTGCAGATCGCCTCATGGAATGTCAATGGACTGCTAGGACGCAAACTCGAGGTTGAGGAGCTTCTAGCCAGGGGTGACATAGACATTATGGCACTGCAGGAAACGAAGCTGCGACCAGACCAGGCTATCAACTTCCCAGGCTACCACGTATACAGGAAGGACTGGCAGAGGCCACACAGAAGGGTGATGAGAGTAGCCCTGCTAGTTAAGACGAGCATCGCAGACCATCCGATCCTGCTCCCGGAGATGGAGAACCTGGAGGCCACAGCCGTAGTAGTGTCCACGGCACGAAATGGCAACATCAGAGTGGTCTCCTGCTACCAACCCCCCCCCCCACATCATGCTGCGAGACGCAGACCTGGACTCGGTCCTCCCCCCGGGGACCCAGACGGTTGCCATCGGCGATTTCAATGCCAAATCCCCGGAATGGCACTGTAGGATAACAAACACTCGAGGACGAGAGCTACTGAGATTCCTGGGACGACAGGGCAACCTGCTGGTCCTTGGGCCGGAGGGACCGACCAATGGTGTAACCAGGCCAGATGTCCTGGACATTGCGATGCTGAAGGAGATGACCCTCGAAGCAGAAATCATCGCCATGATGGAAGGTTCCACCGAGCACAACCCCTTTCTCCTAGAACTAGGAGAAAAGGACGGTGAGAACACGACAACTTTCATCAAAAGGAGGACGGACTGGGAAGTGTTCCGTGCAGCACTGCAAAGGGACATTGCACAAATTCCCAGACTAGAGACCGAGGCGGACGTAGAGAGGGCCATCACCTTCCTGAAAAACCAGATCCAGGCGGCACTGAGGGAAAGTACCACCGAGACGGAAACGAGACGAGCACCAGCGCCGATGGCAAATCTCCCAGAGGACACCAGGCAGCTGATACGGGATAGACGAAGTGCGAAGAGACGGACCCAGAGGACCAGACTCCCGGAAGACAGGAGACACTACAACACCCTGAGCCGGAGAGTCAAGGCTGCCCTCCAGGAACACAGACAAGAAGGGTGGCAACGCCACCTGGAATCCCTGGACACACAGGACAGGAGCATCTGGACCACCCAACGGGCCCTGCGAAACCGACGGACTCCCATGCCCCCGATCTACGGGGAGAATGGTGTTGTCTACACTCGCCAGGAAAAAGCCGAGGCTTTTGCTGACAGCTTGGAACTGCAGTGTAGGGAAAACCAACTCGATGATGATGAAGAGGACTAGGAGGACGACGTGAGACGCAGGGTACGTAGGATGAACCGTTTGCCAGATGAAGACCACATCCCCCGACCACCCCCGAGGAGGTCAAGGAGATCCTAAGGAGCCTAAAACCCAGGAAAGCTCCAGGATGTGATGGCATTGGGAACATCGCCCTCAAGAAGCTGCCCCGGAAAGGAGTAGCGGCGATGGTCAACATCATCAACGCAATGTTGAGATTGAGACACTTCCCCTCCAGGTGGAAAAAGGCCGACGTCATAGTCATCCCGAAGCCAGGTAAGAACCTAACGTTTCCCTCCTCTTACAGGCCAATCAGTCTACTCCCAGCGATGAGTAAGGTAGCCGAACGAGTCATACTCAAGAGGATAGCCGAGAAGACAGAAGAACTGGACGTCCTCTCAGATAAGCAGTTCGCCTTCAGGACAGGGCACTCCACCGAACTCCAAGTGCTCCGCCTCACCGAGGAGGTCACGAAGGGGTTCAACCAACGACAGGTCACGGCAGCGCTGTTCCTGGACGTTGCCAAAGCCTTCGACAGGGTCTGGCACGATGGTCTCCTAGCCAAAATGATGAGTAGGGGTTACCCCATTACACTCGTCAAGCTAGTGAGATCATACCTCCACAGGAGACAGATGAGGGTGAAGATCGTGGACAAGGTGTCCACGTACAGAACAATGGAAGCAGGAGTCCCCCAAGGCTCAGTGCTCTCCCCGCACCTGTTCTCCATCTTCACATCCGATCTACCTCGGACGGAGAGGACCTCCATGGCCCTCTACGCCGCACAGTGGAAAAAAAAAAGCCTTTTTTGGACAAAAATCTGCCTACAAGTCAAATCTTAAATCAATTTTGGTCTACCTTGGCTTAAAATGTAGGTTATTGGCTACACTTTCAGAGTATACTGCCTAAATTACAAACCCCGATTTCCTAACCTCCAAAAATGTATCAAATATGACTCACTTTTTTCTATTTCTACAAGTCAAATCTTGATCGATTTTGACAATCCTAGGCTTAAAATGCAGGTTATTAGCTACCCTTTCAGTGTATACTGCCTAAGTTGTGAACCCCGATTTCCTAACCTCAAAAAATGTATCAAATATGAGAGTAATCACTTTTTTCTATTTCTACAAAGCAAATCTTGATCAATTTTGACAATCCTGGGCTTAAAATGCAGGTTATTAGTTACCCTTTCAGCGTATACTGCCTAAATTATGAACTCCAGGATTGTCAAAATTGATAAAGATTTGACTTGTAGAAATAGAAAAAAGTGATTACTCTCATTTGATATATTTTTTGAGGTTAGGAAATCGGAGTTTGCAATTTAGGCAGTATACTCTGAAAGTGTAGCCAATAACCTAGATTTTAAGCCAAGGTAGATCAAAATTGATTAAGATTTGACTTGTAGGCAGATTTTTGTCCAAAAAAGGCTTTTTTTTCCACTGTGCGCCGATGACACAGCCCTGACAACCAGATCCTGGAACGCCAGGCTAGCCACCAGAAACCTTCAGGAGGCGGCCACCCTCCTAGAGGACTGGTGCAACAGATGGAAGGCAGCCGTCAACGCCGAGAAGAGCAAGGCGGTCCTCTTCAAGAAGGTAAGAAAACAAAACCCCACAGGTCACGTTTCCATGTTTGGTGAGGACATCCAATGGCACGACACCGACAACTACCTTGGCGTGGTCATGGACAAAGGACTAACATGGAGACTGAACACGGAGGCCATCGTCAAGAAGGCCAGAAGGACGAGAGCCCTAATCTATCCGATGACGGGTAGACAGAGCAGACAACCTGAGAAACAAGCTCACGCTTATCAGGTCCCTCATCCGGCCCCAACTGACGTATGCTTCGGTAGCTTGGGGCTACCAAGCAAAGAGCTACCTCCAACAGATCCAGAGAGTGGAGAACGTCGCTCTCCGAACAGCAGTCGACGCACCCTGGTTCGTCCGCAACGAAGACATCTTCAGGGACCTGGACTACACCCCAGTCACTGAAATCATCAAGCAGAGAGCCAGAAAGATGTACGCCCTTGCCGAGGAGCATGGGAACCCACTAGTCAGGGAGGCTACTGACTATGACCCAGCAGATGCTCCGAGGCACAAGCGGCCGAAGGTGCAGCTTCTGGATAACGGGTGAGTATGAGAGACATACCACCACCCAATATTCCATCCCCACGGAAGAGACATGACGATCATCCAACCACCCACCCAAGACCCTGCGAGTACCGGACAAAAGACCGTCCAGTACCCGTAGTCACCCTGGCTCCGGGCAGACCAAAAATGCTACCAAAGCAGTTAGGTCTGCCCTTCCTCGAGCTACACAGCTCATCCTTACCCTACCGATGATCCGGATGACAGGATGCCTCTTGGCATCTTGTGTACCGGCAGTCACTCCCGCCACAAAACCCAAAACACCCAACTGACAGACTACCCCCCGGGGGGCAAACAAGCTGGCGAAGAGCAGAAGACGAAGACAGAAGAACGCCAGAAGAGGTCTTAGCCAGCAAGGTCCAACGAGCCAGGACCCAGGGAGGTGGACCGAAATCGTCTGCACCGCTCACATTTGTGAGTGGGGCCGACGTAAAATAAGTTCGGCCGCCCTGCACGAGGCTGGTCCCCGGTCTACAGCGATGCATTGGGGTAAAGAGCAATAGTCCTGCCCGGCCCCAGTCATCCGAGACCGACATCTTTAGCCAAGAATATTGGCGCCTGAAGTACTTTTGGTACTCGACACTTGGGAATCACCAGACGCATAACTTCCTTGCCATCCGGGCTTTCCCATGCTCTCTCTTCAATAGCCAGTTTATGACACTAAGTGGATCCCATTGCGCCCATAAAGCCTTCGGCCCCACTTCTTTGTCTGAAACATCCTTCCTTGCCTTAGAGCTTCCTTTGTCCAGTCGTGTTGACAGTGTTGACTGCCTTTCTGTCGGAAAGTTTCCAGGAAGTTTTCATTGTAACTTTCTATTGGGTATATTGATAGCATATTTTATGGTGAAATCTGATTCGTGATGATGCAAGCTTCATTTTGATACCAAATAAGTGCATATACTTATATTATTTACATGACTTTTACAGACTTTTATCAAATTTGGAAAGTTTCCTCGACCCATCTCTGAAATACACCCACAAAAAATGTAATGCCGGTGTATTTTATTCATTTTTAGTAACATGAATACTATTATTCCAGTATGAGTGAGAATGGAAATACTTATATAATTATTTATTTTCAGGGTTCTATAAACAGAAGTCCATCCGCTCCTGATCTCATTTTAGAACGATCTGGGAGTATCGAACAATCCTCACCATCTGTAAGCAGAAGTCTGGCGAATAAACCGAATACAAAACCGAAAACCTTTGCTGCATGTGCATTGCTAAATCCAGGACTGTTGCATAGACATGCTTTATCAGTAGATGAAACAGCCGGAAATTATAGGTGAGGTTACTATTGAAATCCCCCTTCAGTTTTTTTACCACATTTTGTGTTGCGAAACAACGTGGACATTTCTTAAGAGCGGATTTTTCATAAAATACTAAGAGTAGCCTTTTATAGACAGGGTGTTTCATTGAAGAAGGACCAGCCAGCTCAGGGTGATACAGAATCTCAATGCGCGTCCATTTGAACCACATGTATTTTATACGTTTGTTAGTTTAGGAGTTTTAGCCAGAATGGCGAAATTTCTCGGCAAAATTGAAGTTTAGCTAAAAATACACGAAAACCTAAATAACTCTTAAATTAACAAATTTCTTCTAACAAAAGTAGGGACAATGATACACCCTGTACGGTAAAATCGTTGAGTAAAACGAAGAACGGCTAAAGGCTAATTCGGGCCGCTAGATGTCCCTAAAGGAGGACTCTGAAAAGTGAGTTTTTCCACTCAAAAGTGGCTGAAAAATTTTATACTAATGCAGGTTCTTCTACAACATCTAATGAATGTTCAGTCAGAACTTTTAAACACACGAAAAATTACAAAAAAAATAAGAGTGGGTTTGGAAAGAAATTCATCTTTCTCGAAAACTTATTGTAAATCTCGCCAGTTTTGAATAGAATATTAGCTTCTTGCATGATAGTTTCTAAATTGTGTCTACATTTTTTGTCAAATAAACTATAATCATATAGGTTTTATACATTTGATTTTTAGAGTAATTTAAAAGCAAAATGACTAATAAATAACGCAGTTTTCACCAATCAAGAAATGTTAGAAATATCTAACATTTATGCAGAGTCCAAATATGCTTCGGCTAATCAGCTATACGGTTGTACGCGAATGATTTCCAAATCGGCGGCATCCAAGTGTTCATTTCCAATTTTGTTTTTATCGGAAATAATACCCTGTATATTTTTACGGGTTTAGGTAGATCATTAAATTTTGAGTTCAGCAATGTGACATACTTGGGTGTTTGGCAATTTTACTGCCACGTCCAGTGGAAGTATAGTAACGACAAAAAAATGTTTAAAAATTTTTATTGTCCAAATAGGCTTAAAATGTCATGAAACGTCGAGATTTTAAGTTTGAGGGAAAAAAAAATTCTGTCTGTCGGTCTGTCTGTCGGTCTGTCTGTCTGTAACTTTTTTTTGTGCGCACGTTTACTCTGGAACCGTTTGAGATATTGACTTGAAATTTGGTACACATATGTACTTTAACGAGATCTAGAACTAAATTATATTTTCATCTTGTTGCGTCGAAGGGTTGGGGGGTAAATTGGGGTAAATTTGGGGTAAATGGGTAAATCAAGCAGGTAAGAGTCCATAAAATTGGTATTTAGTATATACAAGAGAAGCTGAGGTCTCAAAAAAATGTTTGGCATTAGCCACCCCCATTACCACCCCCACCTCCTTATTAAAGGGGATGAAAAAAAAATGTGATTTAGTGCATGTACAGGAACCAGAAACCTCAAAATATTTTTTTACTTCATCCACCCCCACTACCACCCCCCTATAACCACCCCCACCCCACTACCGATGTGGGGTATCGTTTTATGGGTTTGGGGTAGAGGATTTCAAATATTATATTATTAAAGTTCCATAAACAATTATTTTCACATACAAAGTTTTTTCGTTGTGAGTGACTTGGATAGAGAATCTGGATGTGGAAGTAGTGATTCCTTGGGCAGCGGTTTTTTTTCTTTGTTATCTGCGACATATTATTAAATATGGAAATCACGGTTTGCTTTTAAAATATTAAATATTCATTTCAAAAAGAACTCGATCGTTTCACCATTGGCCGTCTTGTATTATTAAGTCCAATTTGTATTAAGTATGATGACTGTAAATAAATTGTCTCTATATTAGGTATAGAATTCTATACTCAACGGAATACGTATCACGAACCTATGGTGCGGGAGCTAAGTGGCTTTTTCGGACACTCATCGTTACAAGCATTTTCTATGCGCTGATTAATTCTATCGAACTTAAATAATAGACTGGCGGTACATGACCAGTCAGGTGCAACGTTTTTAAAATGTATGCCAATCATATATATGAATGAAATTACCATGAATATGCCAGAAACGCAAATTTTAGGCAGTCGTCGCGTGCAGAAGGGTGTGCAAATCGATTTTTTTTGTTTTTTTTTTGTGTTTTTTTTATTTTAAAATGGATGCCAATAGTGCCAAACGATAAGCCGTGAAAAAGAATCCAGCGAAAATTCATTGGCATGCAGTTTCCGCGCGCAAAACAACTGCTAATGCGCACATTAAATCGTAAATTTTTTCGGTGTTCTTGATTTTGGATGATTTTGATTTTGGATTTTTTTTCAAGGCTTTTCGTTTGGCACTATTGGCATCCATTTTAAAATTTAAAAAAAGACACACAAAAAGAAAACAAAAAAAATCGATTTGCACAACCTTCTGCATGCGACGACTGCCTAAAATTTGCGTTTCTGGCATATTCATGGTAATTTCATTCATATATATGATTGGCATACATTTTAAAAACGTTGCACCTAACTGGTCATGTACCGCCAGTCTATAACGACAAAATAGACTTCTGGCATATGTCAGCCCGTCGAGTTGGCCATGGTTCAAGATATAAAAATCAGTGAAATTATATCGTCGTTACAAAGCCAATTTTTTTTGTGTGTACACATTTTATATTTAGAATGAATAACATAAGATGGCCAGAAAGTGTGGGCCATCAGGGGCGCAACAAGAAAGGTCAAAGAGGTAAAGAAACGGAGTTATATAACATCATCGTTACAAACTTTTTGAAGGTTGAGCATGTTTATTTAAATGTTTTGAACACAGAAAAAAATTCCCAGAAAGAAACTCAGTAAGGCTAGCCAGAAAGAAAATGTTTAGGATTATTGAAGAAAATTGGATTTTTTTCGCATATTTCATCTCAGAACTCTAAACTCATCGTTACAAGTTCTGGCTCCTTTTTAAAACATAAATATAAGCTCCTTCAACAATAGAATAGCCTCACCGTAAAGTTCTTAGGGTCAACAAAAGTACCATAGGCTCTTAAATATACAGGAATTTAACACTTTCGGCTAACTTTACTCCGTACCGTGCCTCATTATTACCTTTCTGGCTGCGCCTCTTGACGGCCCACACTTTCTGGCGATCATATTTTATTCATCTAAACATAAAATGTGTACACACAAAAAAAATGAGCCTTGTAACGATGACATGATTTCACTGATTTTTAAACAGTGTTCGTGACGCTCCTGACAGGAGGTGCCCCGCCAGAAGTCGATTTTGTGAATCGTTATCATCCATTAAACCATAAAAATATCTCAAAGTTCATAAAACGATGAGCTGCCGAAAAAGCTACCTAGCTCCCGCTCTACTAGGTTTATTTGAGACATATCAAAAGTATTTGTAAATTCAAATTGCAGCACCTTTTAAAAAATTTAACTCATCCAAGTAGGGAAAAATGACCAATTTACAGTAATTACACGTAATACATTTGGACATAATAATACAAAATAAATAGACAATGGAGTCCCATTTCGAACAAATATTCTAAATTTTTGAATAACGAAAAACAAAATCCAAACATATGCCACATCACCGGACTCAAAACTTAATAATTTATCCAAACTTATAATAAAGGATGTAATAATTAAAATTGAAATGAAAATGTGAAACAACCTCGGATAACTTCCAGAACTTTAAGTGAAGTAAAAGCAAAAAAAAAAAAATTGTAAGCCCAAAGTGTCAACACTGCCTTAGAACCAGAAGAATATAACAGACTAACGCGAAGAATTCAGACTCTTTGTCGGAGGGATAAGAATTCCTATTTGCAAGACACTTGTAAAAAACTGGAGTCACATGCTGACCACAATAATAGCAAGATTTTTTCCGAACAGTAAGAGTGATTACACATAAAGAGTCTGGCCCGGTAATTGAAGAACTTTGATCTTCGTGCCACTACGTAAAAAGGGAGCGACAGTTGTCTATGATAACTATATATTGCTGGTACCAATATCGCACGCCAGTACAATAATGCTGTATATTTTTCAATCCAGACTTCAAAATTATCTGTCGTGACAAAAATCTCCTGAGCAAGCAGGCTTTGTTAAAGGGCGCGTTACCAGAGAGCAAATACTGAATTTGTGACAACTTATCTAGAAAGCAAGAGACTAAGGGACTACCGTAAGGCTTTCACAATGTGGATTGGGACGAACTGTGGACTATATTATTGGAGGTGGGGACACCCAAACATCTGGTATTTATTATACGCCGTCTGTATGAAGAAAACTCTGCTTTGGTGAAAGTAGACAACACTAACTGCGATAAATATAAAGTCGGCAAAGGCGTCAGACAGGGCTGTGTTCTGTCACCAATCCTCTTTAACAACTATTGTGAACATAAAATGCGTCAAGTACTGGAGGACTGGCACGGTGAAGTAGCCATAGGCGGAACCAAGATATCCAACTTAAGTTTTGCAGATAATACCACATTAGTTACAGCAAACGAAGATGAGCTCATACACCTGTTGGACAGGCTTCAGACAACAAGCTCTGATTATGGCCTCAGTGTAACCTTCTACAACAAAACGAAAATTATGATTGCAGACTGACCAAATGATAACCACCCAGACATATAAGAGGTTACTGTTATAGCTTTGCTATTTTCTTGAAGGTAAATAAACTAAAGGACTTTTTAAAATAAAAAAAACTAATTAACAATAACAAAATTTATTGTAAAGACAAATGAGATGGTAGAGGAAATGACAAATCGGGGGTGAGCAAATAAAATTTGTGCTTGGATTACGTTTACAAAAAACCAAACAAAACAAAAAATGTACAGACAGACATTTAAAATATACTAAAAAGGTAAACAGATACGGTACGTAAAAAAATAAAAATATATTTGTTGGCAAAAGGCCACAATACACAAAATACTACTGTAACGAATGTAAAGATAGATAACTAAATTACTAAAAGGAATAGTTGGCCAGAATTTATCATTAAATAAAAAAGATTAAATGACATCTTACCAATAAACAATTGTGATATTGTATATCAAACACATCTCTAAACGTAAATAAAGATAGTACATAAAAATTGAAACACATAGTAGCCTCTAAGCTACGAGATACATTAGCCCAGACGACAGAGAACATTTTAACATTTTATAGTGAAACTCACAAAAATTTGCCCACAAAAATTTGCTGATTAATTTTTTTTTTAAAGAGTCGGTCAAAGTGTATAGAATAATATCCTGAAAAGTTTACATTTCACTCGGATGCAGAACATAAAAAAAGTGAAAAAAAAATTTGTTTTATTCATTTTTTAAAAATTTTGAAATTAAGTCAGGGTAGGAAAAAATAAAAAATACAGGAGGATAGACCACGTGTTTCTGAACAAAAAATATCCTAATAAAATTTATCGCTAATGCCACGGTTTTCCTGGAAAAAAATAGTGAAGTAACTTTGTCACTCTACACGGTTAAATGCATACTATGGAACCTCTAAAAATTCTTAGCTGTTTTATCGAGTAAAATAAAACTTTTTTCTCTTTCTGATTACAAGTTTTAAACATTTTTCTTAGTGAATAGGAGGATAAATAGTGAGTATGGAGGGAAAATATATAATTATCAATGCATACACGGACACCACACATAGCCGCTGAACATCTTGCATGAATTTTTACGTACCTTTACTGTATTGTATTTACATCCAATGGATTCCTTATACATTTGTTAATGTACTGGAAAAGTTCCAGAATTTATATTCAAAACAATCAAAGATATTTTCATAGTTATAAGGATAAGATCGTGAAAATCGCAATTTCTTATCATGATCTGATTTATCATATTTTCGAAAAAAATGCATACAAGTAAACGATTTTGTGTTTGAACATTCGAAAAATATACATTTTTTCTGAAATAGTGATATTTTATTTTTTCCAATGGGTCAATTTCTCGACAAGTTACAGCCTCCAATATATATATTTATCAAAAATAACATCAAGCAAGGAAATTAAAATGATTTTAGATGTACTTTTTTTTAATCCTCGTTACTACAACTTAATAAACCATAAAAATCATGAAGTGTACATACTTTTCAACTGTTCTCAATGAAGAATGAAGAAAGAATGTTTTTGATTTTTTTCTATATTGTTTATTGCAACGATTGAGTTCGGGCGTGATAATATATATATATATATATATAAGTATATTTTTCCCATCCATCCTTTGCTTGTATTGTTTAAAAAAAAAACATCAGAAAGCTACAATTTCCATCTTTTAAATGAACCAATGCTCATATAGATTGAGCAAATTCTGATTTAGTGACATCTAATTCAGTGCGTCGCTGTAACAGTCATGCGTATTCAAGCGCGTGCACGCATGGATCTCGCTCTGAGTTACACTTAACTATTTTTTTCCGGGAAAACCGTGGCTTTAACGATAAATTTTGTTAGGACATTTTTTGTTCATAAATACATGATCTATCCATCTGTATTTTTTATTTTTTGCTAGCTTGATTTAATTTCAAAATTTTGAAAAAATTGATGAAAAATTTTTTTTTTCACTTTTGTTTTATGTTCTACATTCGAGCGAAATGTAAACTTTTCAGAATATTATTCTATACACTTTCACGAACTCATTAAAAAAAAAGTTTACTAAGTTTACAAAATTTTGTGGGTAAATACTTCATCGACTGGGCTAATACAAAAACGAAAGATACAAAAAGTTATTTGCAACTGTTAAACATGAAATTTATTAATAGTTTTTAAGGGACGAAACAAAACGGACACTCGTGGAAACAAAATACTGCACAGCACACTGAAAATCGAACCAAATTGTGTCTTTGGTCTCGACGTAAAGGAAAATTACGAAAATGTAGTCCGGAGCTATTCGCATTTACCGGTGACACAAGACAGAAAAATAAAACTTACTTGCAGAACGTCTAAGGAATGAAGACACTGCTAGGCTTTACAGACATCAAATTTATAGGTCGGTACCAGCTATAGCCTCAAGACCTGCATGACAAGCCATATTATTTGTAACTTGCACTAACTTTAATGTAATTCTCTGATTACTATACTTAAAACAGTTAGCATCATTTGTTTTAACTTTTTATAACTTGGTATAATTCACTGAAGAAGTCAAATTTAATAACTAGCAACACACTCAAATTGGCTCAAATTCTAGCCATCTTTAAATATTTTATATTTTTGCCAGGCCTAAGCCTGGCTAAAGTGGAACACTATCGGGACCAAATCCCCCTCGAGAATCAAAGTGATTCCGCTTCAACTTTAATTTTATATCCCCCCCCCTATTGGTTACAAAAGCATCGTAGAAGTGTCAACAGTCACCATTCAAAATCTTTTATACCTTATAATGGAAGGATGATGTCATCCCTCCACCAGATTTTATTTATGTCGCGGGAAGACTTCAACGAATTCAAAGTATGACAACAAGGTCGGCTTCAGATTACTAAACTGATTGTAAAAATATATTCCCTAATAAAATTTGAGGATCTTAATTACTTATTATGTACCCATTAAAAGTGGAACGTTACACTGTGAGGTAATAAACAAGATGGTATACCTTGGAGCCCTTGTAGACAATACTGGCGGCTGCGGATATGAGATTCGGCGAAGAATACGGATGGCAAGATCGGCAATTTGCTAGTTGATCAAAATTTGGCGTGACAAAAATGTCACGAGGCGCACAAAGATCAGACTTGCTCACGCCCTAGCTTTCTCCATCTTTCTTTACGCTTCTGAGACATGGACCAGACCGGCGACGTGGCGTATTGATTCTTTAGAAATGTGGATCTGGAGACATTTGTTACGAATTCCCTGGACAACCCATTCCACCTCGGTTCTCTAAGAAATACGTCCCCAAAACCGGCTCTCCAACATCGTATCCTTTCGAATCCTCTAATTTTTTGGTCACATCAACCGGAGAGAGAACAATATAGAACGGTTGATAGTCCAGGCAAGACGAAATATCGAAGGGGGCGGCCTCCAAAGCGTTGGGCTGATGTCACCAAGGAGCTAATGGGAAAGAGCTTTAATGAGGCTGTTCGCCTAAAAGGCAAAGATGACAGATGGCGTGATGCCACAGAAATGCTATACAGCAAGCGGAGGCCAACTAGAATTACTTTCATGAATCACAAAACGTCTGGCCAGATGTTGTGAATAAGAAGAATGAGAATAGTTAAAACTGACATGCTATTATTATTGGTAAAACCAGAAATGATAGATACTTCAAAAAAGGCTTTTTATTGCATTCTTCTTTTTATTCACAACTTCATACCAGACGTTTTGTGATCCATGTATATTATTCTGGTTGGTCTTTGTTAGCACGTCTGGCCACATCACGTCATCTATTGCCTGTTAGATGCACAACCTCACCAAAGCTATTTCCCATTAGCTCCTTTGTGACATCAGTTTAACATTTTGGAGGATGTCCTCTTCGCCTCTTGCTATCTAGTTTTCTCTGATTTATCAACCGTTCTATATTGTCCTCTCTTCGGTTGATGTGGCCAAAAAATGAAGGGATTCGAGAGAATACGAAATTCGTAGTAGATGTCTTCAGACCGACATTTCGAAAACATCAATACCCCGTCAGTCTACTTTTCTAACGGTGCATGAGTCAGAGGCGTAAAGAAACTGGGCGTTAGCAAGTTTGATCTTTGGTCGTTTAGTAATATTTCTATCACATCAACTGGCAAGTTGCTGAACTCTTTTCACCTTGTTATTCGTGTTCAGCACCCTCGAAAACGGGGGGGGGGGGAGGTTTCATAACTTTAGCACGATTTTTCCGACTCCTTACGATGAACTGGAAATTTTAGTATATTTGTCACTTGTCGTTCACTGACAATCAAAATTATAGTTATTAAGGTACCAAGGGTGTTATAGGGATAATAACGCACCGAGGTCGGCAGTGTACAATCCCGAGGGCCTCTGGCCCGAGGGAATGCACGTCGACCGAGGGCGTCATTATCCTATAACACCCGTGGTGCCTTCAACGTTTAATGTCCTGCAAGTCTGTTATTTAATTCGAATTTTTTTTTTTTTTTGACATTTACGATTTATTAATTTGACATCTATTATGTTCAGAACGATTTGATTTAAAAGAGAGTAAAAATCAAAATGGGCCTTTACCACGTTTTTTTTATTGAATATTTGAAAAGTTCTCTTTAAAAAAACTCACCCGTACTTTTTCTTTTTTACGAAATTTGCTTCTTTTCTACAGAAAAAATTATTATGTCATATGAATTTAAAATTGACGGCAATATTTCTGCACTGATGACGAAATGGGGGGAATGACCAATCAGTATACTCTAGCACCCTTGGTAGAGGCTACATATGAGCAGATTGTACGTATAAGTGTTTGTCTCTTTCTATCTTTACCGAATTGACAGACATGTCATCAAGCTTTGTTAGTTCTAGTCTAGTGACGTGTGAAACTACAAAAACTTTTCTTTGATGTATTTACTATCAAGTTGTTAAAAATGAATGAAATCTAAATCATATGACATTATTCCAAAGTTAAAACCTCTACTGTACTAATATATAATAATACATTTATAGTTACAGGTATTTCATACCTGCTGAATTTATAAAACTAAATAGGTATGTACAAAAACTGAATAAAAATATGATTCATTTCACTTTTATAGTATACAAATTACAGTTAATAAATATAAACAACTAGGTTTAAGTGTTTTATTTTCTTTTACATTTATTAAATAATTTTTAAAATCATTATTAAATCTAAAGATTTATCAGTAACAGTTATTTTATTTAAGTAAACAGGAATTGTCATTCACCATTTCACTATCAATAATAGGGAGATTATCACTTGCTGCCTTCTCAAAATCTGTCTCCATTTTTTTTATGTCTACACACACACACTTTTAAATAATTAAGAAACACAGTTATGAAGTCTAAATCCGTGCGATCACAACGTAAATCGTAAATAAGAGAACATAAATCTATTTATTTTATTTCCATCATTGTTGCCAAGTGTCAGTTATTTGTTGGGAGCCAACATGTCGAAAGTGTGTTTCTTCTGTTAATTCTTATCATTTTTATTATGGGAAGTGGTATTATTCAATGGAAATTCATTATTTTCAAAAGCGGAGATAAAAAGTAGACATTCTTTAGTGAAATAATTAAAGCATTTCCTCTAACGTTAAACACTCATATACATTAGGCAACATGGGAATAGTCTTATCGGCAGGTTTCCAGACGAGATGTAAAATTCAGAAACATCAAGAGGTTCGGTTAATTTTCGTATACGGCATCTGCATCATAACCTTAAATTTTAAGTTTTTCAAGTTTATTCTCATTTTAAATGTTTGTATACGCATTTTTAGCTTGAAGCCGTACTGGCTCCAAGCAAATATTTAAAAATTCACGTAAATCATTTTTCAATATTGTTGATTAATAAAAATAGACTGCTAATTACAGGTTAGACTTCCAACCTACAAAAAGAGTCCTATTTTATTAGGACAAGGTATTTAGAACTTCATAAACATTACACTGAACTAGACTTTAGTTGAAAATACGGGAACCAAGCAGAAATTTTAATAATAGCTGGGTAATACTCTTAAATCTTAAGAAACACATATTTTTGAGGTTAGCCGTGACGTCACGTGCAAATGCCCTATGAATCCAGAAATTGTTTAATTTTGATTGGAGTTCCCCCCATGACGTAATTTGGGCGCGTTTATTTGTTCGAAATATGGAGTGAATTAGACAATATTTTTATTTTTAAAATATCCATTTAAAATTAAAATATTATACGATATGACGTGTATATACAATATTTATTAGGTGTTAATAAATGATTTATGACAAAATAATCATCAAGTTCCATTACATGGGAAAGGCCCATTGTTTGTAAACGCCGCCGTTGCATAGCAACGCATTTTGTTTGTCAATAACGCTATCATAATTTACTTGTTTTGGGTTATATTATAATTTTATAATGCCCTAGGGCGTTATAGATTTTCATAACGCCCTAGGTTTTATTTTTCATTTAATGTATCTCAAAATAGGGTAGTTATTGTAAAATAACAGACTTGTAGGACATTAAGGATATTAATGTCCTACAAGTCTGTTATTTTACAATAACCACCCTATTTTGAGATACATTAAATGAAAAATAACGCACTAGGGCGTTATGAATATTTATAACGCCCTAGGGCATTATAAAATTATAATACAACCCAAAACAAGCAAATTATGATAGCGTTATTGACAAACAAAATGCGTTGCTATGCAACGGCGGCGTTTACAAACAATTTTGATTTTTACTCTCTTTTAAATCAAATCGTTCTGAACATAATAGATGTCAAATTAATAAATCGTAAATGTCAAAAAAAAATTCGAATTAAATAACAGACTTGCAGGACATTAAACGTTGAAGGCACCACGGGTGTTATAGGATAATGACGCCCTCGGTCGACGTACACTCCCTCGGGCCAGAGGCCCTCGGGATTGTACACTGCCGACCTCGGTGCGTTATTATCCTTCTAACACCCTTGGTACCTTAATAACTATTTCGCCACGCGCCGTTTACATAGCTCAACTAGCAAACCGGATACCGGATGACCACTGCATTGGATAAGACAAATTAATTTATCCAACCAATTATACTTCAAAGTATTATTTTTTTTTTAGTTTAATTACTTCCACGTCCAGTGGAAGTATAGTAATGACAAAACAAATTTTAAAAAATTTTTATTGTCCAAATAGGCTTAAAATGTCATGAAACGTTGAGATTTTAAGTTTGAGCGAAAAAAAAATTTCTGTCTGTCTGTCGGTCTGTCGGTCTGTCGGTCTGTCGGTCTGTCTGTCTGTAACTTTTTTTTGTGCGCACGTTTACTCTGGAACCGTTTAAGATATTGACTTGAAATTTGGTACACATATGTACTTTAACGAGATCTAGAACTAGATTATATTTTCATCTTGTTCCGTCGAAGGGTTGGGGGGTAAATTGGGGTAAATTTGGGGTAAATAGGTCAATCAAGCAGGTAACAGTCCATAAAATTGGTATTTAGTATATACAAGAGAAACTAAGGTCTCAAAAAAATTTTTGGCATTAGCCACCACCACCCTCTTATTAAAGGGGATGAAAAAAAATTGTGATTTAATGTATGTACAGGAACCAGAAACCTCAAAATATTTTTCTACTTCATCCACCCCCCACTATCACCCCCCATCACCACCCCCCACCCCACTACCGATGTGGGGTATCGTTTTATGGGTTTTTGGGGTAGAGGATTTCAAATATTATATTATTAAAGTTCCATAAACAATTATTTTCACATATAAAGTTTTTTCGTTGTGAGTGACTTGGATAGAGAATCTGGATGTGGAAGTAGTGGCAGCGGTTTTTTGGTTTAGGTTTCGGTTATTTGAGAATTTTAATTTCGGTTTTAGATTTAGGTTTCGGTTTACCAGATATGCTCATTGCGGCTTTTGGTTTAGGTTTCGGTCAGAAAAAAATTGTAATTACGGTGCGGTTTTCGGTTACAGTTTCGGTTCAGTTTCGGTCCCTGATCTTACTGCCAGTCATCTACCCCTTCAGGATGATCACTTCCGAAAATATTTTTGCAGTACTGGCACCAAATCTTAATACTCTGATCTCTGGTCGTTTTAGAGCACCGGTGGAGTCCTTAATTGACCAATGACCACATTTTAGGTATAAATATACATGTAGTCATCCTTACTGTTCGAAAACGACCCTTGCTATTATTATCTCTTTGACAAAGAATCAGAATTCTCCGCGTCTTGTGATTCCAAGGCAGTATTGACACCTTAATTCTTCAGATTGTTTCTGGCTTGCACTTCAGTTGCGGCAGTGATTCAAGGTTGTTTCACATTTCTATGTACCTCAGTTTCCGTTACTGCTATTCTCTTTTAGAGAATCCCACATAGTACAGTAAGTGAAGCTTTTAAATCCCAGCCCAAAACGATGTAATAAATTTCCATTTTTTTTTCTTCAACGTGCTTCATAAAGTATGTAGATAAGAATCTATATTGTCATTTTTCCTGCTTTTTGGTTAGGGATTGTCACAAAAAAAAACACATATAATCTGATAGAGAATCACATTATAAGAAAGAAAGTTCTTATACACTTTTTTGCTAAAATGCATATTTCTCGAGATATTGCGAACTGAAAATTGCAATTCTCACCCCCTAAAATCAGTATTAGTAGACGTTTTTTTTTAAATTACTCGAGAAATGTGGACTTTAATAAAAAAATGCAAGGGTACAAAATTAAAGCTTTTATAAAAACAAATCGAAAGATTTCTTCTTTTCTTTTCTCTTATGTTTAGTATTGGAAATATGGCATTTTCAAAATGGCGGTGAAACGTTCAGAAAAAATATACGACGTTAAAATCTAAAATTACTCAAAATCTACACTATCAGAAAAATTGTAAAATTGTAAAAATTAAATGTATTGAAATTTTCTTTCGATTGAAACGTATTACAACCTTTTATAATGAAAACTAAAAAAGTTACAAACAAAAAAGTAGCGCATTTAAAAATTTATGCGCCATTTTTTTTTAGTCTTATTGCTCTAATTTCTTATTAATTCAAATTTTTTTAAAATCCTTCTAGATATTATTAATGCATATTCTTACTAACATGCTCAGATTTTTTAGAATTTCTGAAATAATTATTTTTCATTCTGTACCCATTTTCAGTAATAAAAATGTTCATAATGTTTTTAAGAAAATCGAGTTTTTGGAAATTGCTCAGAAAATATTTTTTTATAAAAAATGGTAAGAGTACAAAAATGAAGCTCATAAAAAAGTTTGTATTATTATTATTTTTATTTTCATACGACAAAGTGTTCCAGAGATATAAAGGTTTAAAGATGGCGCTTGAGCGCATACGCAAGAAAATTATGTATTGAAAATTGAAATATCTCAAAAACTATAAGATTGATAAAAACATGATATAAGAATGAAATGAAGCTTATAAAATAACGAAGAGTTTGTGTTTTTATTTTTTTTCCCACGACAAACTGTTCCAGAGATATGAGATTTTGAAATAATGTTGAAACTTTTTAATGATTTTATTCGCATATTAAATGTCTATAGTAGTTAGAGAAACGAGCAATATTTATAACAATCTGTATTTTTAATAAAATTAGACATAATGGGGAACTTGCCCATTTTTTTAAATTTCATTAAAGAGTGTATTTATGTATAAAAACACGTCACACCGAATATCAGCTCTTAAATCGCAGTACTTACTTTGTAATAAATAATTAAAGTTGAAATCCTCGCCACTCCTCACGAAAAGCACTGTGACGTCACCGGATGAAAACTAGTCTAACTAGTTTATTCTAACGGGCCGTAAACTTGAGTTTTCGTAACAAATTTTTTTTCAAATCTTCGTCCTTTAATCAGCTATTGAACTGTCTAGATGAATTTTTGATTTAGTTGTTGACAACTGTCAAAATTACTGTCAAATATAAAAAAATACGATTTTTAGATAAATAATTCATACAATAACAGGTTGGTGTTCAGAAAAATATATATAGTGTTTTCAATGTACCTGGTTCCGAAGTTGACAGGAAAATATGTATTTCTAAATTTGGCACGGTTTTTTATGTATATTTTAGACAGTAAATAAATACACGCAGACAAACCAACTCACATTAAAATTGCATTAATTAGTAAGCAGTTAGATTTTAATGAAGAAATGTTATGCATTAATACAAATTCTTTAAGTTATAATAATATTGATTACGATTTCAGAAAAAATAATATGTGTACTTCGGTGTGAAAGCACATTCCCGAACTTCGATGCTTGTTGGCCTCGGCTAGCGCCTCGGCCAACAATTTGCATCGTCGTTCAGGAATGTATTGCTTTCACACCTAAATACACAATATACTATTTCCTGCCCGTTCATAAATCAGGAAGATAAAAATAATATATATCTATTTGTCTATACATTCAAAGGGTATTTTTGAAATTAATAACTTCTAATCTGCACACCTTAAAACTTGACAGCAAATATGGCAGCTGCCAAATTTAAAAATTATATCTTCCTATTACTTACGAAACCAGATAGATCAAAAATAAGTAATATAAATCAATTTTTCTATGCATTTATAAGGTATTTTTAAAGTTAATAAGCTCTTACCTCCATGTTTTGAAATTTGACAGCAATTATGTCAGCTGCCAAATTTAAAAATTATATTTTCCATCAGTTACGAAATCAGACAGATCAAAAATAATATATATCTATTTTTCTACACATTTATAGGGTGTTTTTAAAATTTATAAGCTCTTACTATATTTTGATATGAGACAGCAATTATGACTGCTGCCAAATTTAGAAATCATATTTTCCTGTCAACTTCGGAACCAGGTACATTAGAAACAATTTGTATCCGTTTTGCTATATATTCACAGGGTATTTTTAAAGTTAATAAGCTCTAACTTCTATTTTTTGAAATTGACAGAAATTATGGTAGCTGCCAAATTTAAAAACCATATTTCCCTGTCAACTACTGGCAGTTTAAAAACAATATATATATATCTATTTTTCTATACATTTATAGTGCATTTTTAAAATTAATAAGGTGTTACCTCCATATTTTGAAAATTGACAGCAATTATGACAGCTGCCAAATTTAAAACTCATATTTTCCTGTCAATTACTAAATCAAATGGATCAAATACAATATATATCTATTTTTCTATACATTTACAGGGTATTTTTAAAATTAATAAGCTCTTCCATCTATCTTTGGAAATTTGACAACAATTATGGCAGCTGCCAAATTTAGAAATACATATTTTCTTGTCAACTTCGGAACCAGATACACTGAAAACACTATATATATTTTTCTGAACACCAACCTGTTATTGTATGAATTATTTATCTAAAAATCGTATTTTTTTATATTTGACAGTCATTTTGACAGTTGTCAACAACTAAATCAAAAATTCATGTAGACAGATCAATAGCTGATTAAAAGACGAAGATTTGAAAAAAAAATTTCTTACGAAAACTCAAATTTACGGCCCGTTAGAATAAATTTAATAGAAAAAACAGTATTTTTCTGTAAAAATATGATTTTCTATTAAAAATTTAAAAAAATGAAAAATGAAATTTCAAAATCCGGCTAGAGGGATCGATAGGTGATTTCAAGACGAACATTAAAAAAAAAAGAATGTCTCAATAACTTAAAATTTACGACCTCTAGGCCTCTAGAGTAATTTGGGTGGAACACTGACATTTCTCGCCACTGTGCGGCGGTTCGCTTTGAGACGTTCGCATATTCGGTCATAAGTCTTTTGTTTTTTATGTTAGAGAAAAAATAAAAAGAGTGTCGGAAAGCTCAATTAATTCTCTTATAAGCTGTCTACAAATTTTTCGAAAAAACCGATAATTATCGAGATATTCGAGGAAATGTAGGAAATTACACGTTTCCCTATAGAGTGTATGTAAATCTTAAAAAAATAATTTTTCTCAGAAGTCTTTGTTTCGAAGGGCCGAGATTAACGGATCGTCAAAATAGTACATGATATTAAGTGAACATCGTAAATGAGATCGATTTCAGTTAATTACCGATTAATTACTGTGAGAAAATGGAGAAATTTTACCGAAAAAAAAAAGTCTCAAATCCCACCCCCTCTAATTCCTTAATTTTTGTCGGAATTCAAAAAATAAAAAAGGGAGTTTTAGCAAATTTAATTATATCTAAATTAGCTAGAGTAGTATTTTGGCGTAGGAGCCAAGATTAAAAAGTTGCCAACTGTAGAAGCTCAAAATTCGCGATTTTTTGCCGTACGTGGCCGACATTTCTATAGTTATCTCCGAAACGAAAAAAAAATCAAAAGTCTGGTGACAGCAAAAAATTCGTATGGAAAATACTCGTTTGACCTTATTTTTTATTTCTAGCTAACTCCCTCCGTTTCCGAGATATCTGCGAAAAATAGCAAAAACAGCTTACATTTCGGAGCCTCAAAAAATGCAAAAACGTGCAATCTTGATACGTTCATATTTTTCGAAAAACACCATTGGGACGGCCGTACGATGTCGCGGCGTAAAGAGGAAGTCTTCCAGATAAACCTGATCGTAAATTGCACGGCGAAATTCGAAAATTCGGCTCGGCACGAACGAATCAAAAGTGACATTTTGTGACATTTCAGAATATTGAAGATGTTTTTCCAACGAATTTTAGGTTAGATTGTGTTCACTGCTAATTGTTTCTGACAAATGAGCATGCGAAAGCAGAATCGGTGTCACTTGACGCCGTCATCCGACTTTCACCCTCTGACGTCACGTTTCAGAAGTGGGTAATATCTGGCAGATTTTAATCGCTTATATTTCTGGAGGATTTTTTTTTTAATTTTTTGTTGTCTATGGGGTTTTTAATGATGTTAGTTTACGATTTTGAGTATTTTAATTCAATTTTATTTTTTGGGCAAGTTCCCTATACTATACTCTTTTGTGACCATTTTTAATCCACCATTTTTTAAATAAATTTAGACCTCGTAATCATATTCAGCGACCTAAAAAACATAAGTATATGGATTTTGTTCAAATTTTTTTTAACATTGGAAGAATTTTTAATTTTTCAGTATTTAAAAGTGGTTCAATCCTTAATATTTTCGTCTTTCCTATGTTTTGACCTCATAATCATATTCAGCGACCTCAAAAACATAAGTATATGGATTTTCGTGATTTCCTAAGTTTAGACACAAAGAAGTAAAAGAAGGTGAGCAATATCTCAATGACACTCGATATATAAAATGCTAACCTCATTTGTTGATGAGGAACCAATCTTTAAGAGGGTTTCACTTTATTATAAGAAGTAACTGATAAAACTTTTTCAATACAAAAAAAATCATTTACAATTTCAGTGCCTAATACTGATTTTAAAATAAATACTTTAGGTTAAGTAATGAATCGTTGCATCCAATGGGAAGCCAAGGGTCAATGGCAATGGATTTACATCTTGAGTGTCCAGTTACGTTACGTATTAGAGATAGACGACGAAATCCATTACGGAGGCAACGGCGGGTGGACGAAGATGCTGTTAATCACGCCAATGAAGATTCCTCTAGAAGAAGCTCACATTCTTGTTCACCAAGAATGCCGACTCAGAGTTTCAAAGACACTAATACAAAAGGTACGTACTGATTTCTTTCTTATTTTTCTTGTTTTAATCTTAAATGGTATTAGTAAAAAGAACAAATAGCGCAACATGTTGCATTGCTCAGTTTGTAGGTCAGCGTGTAATTTTGTACCAGTTCGATTTCATATTATATTAATAATAAATTTTAGTCTTACGTTCCTATCATACTAAAATAATATCTTATTAGCAATAATAAAGGCACGTAGGAAAATCTATTTTATCACAATGGTATTGATCCCAGAAAAGTAGCAGAGGATTAATCTTGCTATATTTATAACTATATAAGCTAAATTGTTCACAACAAATTAGAATTTGACTTATTTTTTGTCTTTAACTAACATAGCTAGGATACAGAATCATACTTATATTTAAGTAGCGTTTTTCAATTAACTCAGATTCCATGGTGTTGAAACGGTTTCTTTTCTGTCCAAATGTCGCCTCTCTACCTAGTTAAGCCCTTATTGTCACCTGGTGTAAAGAACGTTACACTTCATGATTTAGAATATCGCTCCCATATGAGAGTTTTCACGTAAAACTTCAGTGAAATTTTTGGTTGATGATCCAGTTCTTATGAGATTATTACCTCTTTGCGGCAGAGTTTTATCGATATTTTCATAGAGGTTGCCCAGCAGGAATTAGCTGGTTGATACTATCATGAGATATTTGAGAAGCGTGGCAGCATATTCCATTATCCTTAAGGATCATAACTGTCGATTGAAGGTGCAAGTGGATAAAAGATATTATCTTACAAATTGTAATTTTATATATAAGACAATTTATATTTAGTATATAGTGTGAATTTCATTATGCATTTAGCACAATATGTATCAGGAGGTTTTGTTTCGTTTTGTGATGGATGATAATGTGGCGATCAGTTCACTTGCTGGGTAAATATAAGTCACCAACCCCAGGCTCAAGTAACCAAGGATCCAGGAAACAAAATATAATATACCAATAACAATTTTATCAAATAACAACATAACATGTATTTCATTTTAAAATGTTATTTATTTAAGAAAATATTCGAATATATAACCAAATATTACTAAATTTTATTATTGAATAAATGCCAGCTATAATTGGTGGCCCCGACGTCTCCCAGATGGGAGACCAAAAACCATCAGATTTTTACCGGTCAATGCTATCAACGGTCGGAGGTTCCCATGTGGTGAGCCAGGAGCTCCTGGTCAAGTTGTGGAAGCGGCGACTACCCAAAACAATCTTCATTGCAATTACCGCGTCGGGAAAAACTGAGATTAAGGAGTTAATCGACATCGCCGATCGTATATGGGAGTCGTGTCAGAATTCTATGACTTCCCTTACCTCAAATTCGATTTGTAACATCAATCCAACAGTTTCCACATCTAATTTGATCGCAACATTTCAAGACACATTAAATCAAATCTTACACAAACAGGAAATCTTTACATCTCAATTACTTGCTATTGAATCTAAAGTTTCTTCAATTCCTTCCACTACTCCTACAGTTTCTGGAACTTATTGCGATAGTTGTAGAAGTCGACTCGACTCGAGAAATCGCAGAGGCTTGAGGCCCCGTTCTAACAGTCGAAGTGGTACCAGCGTTAGATATAATCCATCTAATACCAAAGTTTGCTATTACCATCAACTTTATGGTCGTAAAGCATTTAAGTGTCTTGGAGATTGGTGCACGTTCGCCAAAGATGTCAAAACCGACAATCAAAGATGACTAAATGTCAATAATATTTTGACAACTGACGTTAAAATTTCGGATAGTAAACCTCGTCTCTTTATATTTGATAATACTAATAAATTAGAATTCCTCATTGACACGGGCGCTGATTTATTAATTATACCTCGGAATCTATTAACGAATACTAGGAGAAACCCCGATGTTGTACTGACAGCAGCTAATGGTTCAGTTATAGATACCTTCGAGAAGAAATTTTTGAAAATTGATTTAAACTTACGTAGGTTATTTCCTTTCGTTTTTAATATAGCAGATATAAATATCGCCATTATCGGAGCAGACTTTTTAGCTCATTTTGCTTTAGTTGTTGATTTAAAACATAAATGTTTAATCGACAATATGACTAGTTTGTCAACATATTTATTTTCAAACAATGGTCCGTCATATTCTCCTAAGTTATTTAGCATATCAAATGAATTCACTGCATTACTTTTACAATTTCCTACTTTAATTAGCTCTCAAAATTACAATTTGCCAGTTAAACATTCCGTTGAGCATCATATTGTTACTGAAGGTCATTTACCTTTCTCACGCCCACGTATGTTGGATAGCGTTAAATTCAAGATAGCTCAAGACGAATTCAATAATATGGTAGAATTAGGTATTTGTGTACCTTCTTCTTCTTCCGTATCCTCACCATTATACATGGTTGAAAAAAAAAAGCTCCGACTGGAGGCCTTGTGGGGACTATCGTCGTCTAAATTCAATTACTGTTCCTGACAGATACCCGTTGCCCCACCTCCATGATTTTAACTCGCAGTTGTATAATTGTGTTATTTTTTCAAAAATAGATTTGGTACGTGCTTATTACCAAATACCTGTCGCAAAAAGTGACGTTTTTAAAACAGCGATTACTACTCCTTTCGGTTTGTTTGAATTTGGGCGTATGCCTTTCGGCTTACGTAACGCCGGTGAAACTTTCCAACGTTTCATGAACGAAGTTTTAATAGGTTTACCCTTTATTTTCGTCTATTTAGATGACATCCTGATTGCAAGTAAATCTAGTTCGGAACATTTAGAGCACTTGAAACTTGTTTTTCAGAGGTTAGAATTGTACGGCATAAATATTAAACCGTCAAAATGCATATTAGGTGTCAGTCATTTGACATTTTTAGGGCACAATATTTCTTCAGCCGGTATTTTACCTTCTTCTGAACGTATTGATGTCATAAATAATTTTCCCTTACCTACTACAGTCAAACAACTTCAGCGTTTCATAGGTATGGTTAACTTTTATCATCGTTTCATACCTTCTTTCGCTGAAATCTTAATTCCTTTACATGCACTTTGTACTAGATTACTGCATAAAAAAGTTAAAATAATAAATGATTGGCCTACCGACTGTCTTGACAGTTTTTCCAAAGCCAAAGCTGCTATAGCTGGCGCAACCTTTTTAGCACATCCACGTTGTAATGATAGCTCGTTTTTATCGCTGACTGTTGATTGTTCTAATGTATCTATGGGGGCAGTTTTTGAACAGCGCGATGACGAAGGTGTACTTGCCCCATTAGCCTTCTTCTCACAAAAGCTTACCTTGGCACAAACAAAATACAGTTCCTTTGACAAGGAACTTCTTTCTTTATTTACAGCGATTAAACATTTCAGATTTTTACTTGAAGGTCGCACATTTATTTGCTTTCTGACCATAAACCTTTGGTCACAGCATTATTCACTAAAACTGACCCAGGCAAATTAGACATTTAGAATTCATTGCTCAGTTTGCCTGTGAAATCCGACATATCAAAGGGAAAAATAACATTGTTGCAGACACTTTATCACGTGAGCATGATACGTCTTCTTTACAACAATGCATTTCCCCAATTTCAGCCCAAAAGTCTAACCTAGTTGATATTAACTTTGACTTAAATTTATTGAGCGAAGCTCAAAAAGATGATTCTGACCTTAAATTTTTATTATCAGATACTTCATCGAACACGAAGAGAACTTTTCATTTAAAGAAAATTAAAATTCCATATTCAGACAAGTTTATTTGGTGTGACGTTTCTCGCCCTAAACTTCGTCCTTATGTTCCTATCGTTTATAGACGGACAATTTTTGATATTTTTCACGGTTTGTCTCACCCTGGTATCAAAGCGACTAGAACATTAGTTTCTACCAATTATTTATGGCCTAAAATGACTTCAGATTGTAATCTCTGGGCAAAAACTTGTATTAGCTGTCAAACTAATAAAGTGACAAGACATACGAGGAGCCCGATTACTGACTTCGATATACCTAAAGGACGATTCGACCACATACATATAGATTTAATAGGACCATTACCTCCTTCTGAAGGTTGTTCTTATATTCTTACTGTGATCGAGCGTTTTACTAGATGGCCCGAAGCTTATCCACTTCAGGATATTACTGCGGAAACTGTAGCGTGTACATTATTTCAGAATTATGTTTGTCGATTCGGTGTCCCTGTCACAGTGACAACTGACCAAGGCGTTCAATTTGAATCAAAACTGTTCAAAGAATTTTCAAAATTTCTGGGATTTTATAGAATTCGTACGACACCATATCATCCTTCCTCGAATGGAATGAGTGAAAGGTTTAATAAATCTCTTAAAACTGCTCTGAGAGCTAAGTCTTCTACACCACATTGGGTAGATGAACTTCCTATCATACTATCAGGTCTCAGAACCATCCCTAAAGACGATTTGCAATGTTCCTCCGCAGAACTCGTTTTTGGTCAAACTTTACGAATATCTGGTGAATTTTTTATTAAATCTTATACTTGTCCGGATATTCCTTATTTTATTACTAAATTACGTACTTCATTTAACAATTTAACGTTAATTCCACCTGTTCACCACGTTAATACAAATCATTTGTCAGCCCAGACATCTCGAATTGTAATTTTGTTTTCGTTCGGAAAGAACGTTTTAAAAAATATTTTACTCCGCTGTACGATGGACCTTTTAAAGTGTTGTCCCGTACAGATAAATTGGTTACTTTTGTTAAAGGAACTAAAGCCATTACGGTAAACATTGACAGGATTAAACCAGCATATTTATTATCTGACAAATGTGATGTCACTCCACCTTCGATTAAGAAAGTTCGTTTTGCTATTGACAAATTGAATGGCTGACTGATCTCTTTATTGGCGGGGGGAGTAGTGTGGCGATCAGTTCACTTGCTGGGTAAATATAAGTCACCAACCCCAGGCTCAAGTAACCAAGGATCCAGGAAACAAAATATAATACAATAACAAATTTAACAAAAATTATAATTTTAAAATTTGAATACAAATATTTTGAAACCCTTTTCGAATCTTATTTAATAGCATTACTCCGCTATAGATGGATTATCCTTGAGGTAAGTGTACCTACCACTTTCATCAATCTAATATATGAATAATTGGAAAATGAATCACGGGGATGTGATAGACCAGGCTCATACCACGTTTTGTTACTGAAGATTCAGAAAATAGAAAATATGTAATACTTCTGTTCACTTACATTCCACTCTATCTCTAATAAAAAAAATTAAAGACGTTATCCCATCATTCCTGCTAAGTGCTAGTGGCTTAAGCGCAGAGGAAATAGACATCTAGTAACTTTCCCTCTTTCAGTACTCGCGACGTCCCTATAGTTTAATAGTTCGCTTGCTACACAAGCCGTTCAGCTCAATGAATCTCAGTTAATGAAGCTTGATCTTAATTTGTCTGTATTTCTTATTGGGATGCTCTACCACATATATTTTCTTCTAAACAATGTCGTGAAATCTACAAAATAATACACAATTATCCAGTATTTTACTAGAAAATAACCTCTACGCTTGTGACTTTTACGTCAAAGGAGCAGTTAGAGGGTGTTTTCTTGGCTAGTAATGAAGAAGAACAAAAATATAAAAATAACGTACTTTGCTGACATTTCGGAAACCGAAACTGTTTCCTTTTTCAAAGCGTGTTATAAGCGTTTGTGTGCTGTGTATATTAAATACATATTTTTGTTCTTATTCATTACTTGTCAAAAAACACCCTCTGCTCCTTTGATGTAAAGTCACAAGTACAATTATTTTCCAGTAAAATACTGGATAATTGTATTATTTTGTAAATTTCACATTGTTTAGAAGAAAATATATGTGGTAGAGCATCGGAAGACAGAAAAATTAAGAAAATGTCACAACCAACATTTAGACAATATGAAGCTTGATCTTACTAAAAATAATTAATTGCCATTTTAATTATTTTCAGTATTATTCAATAAAAGTAGCAACTTTCAACACACAAACCTATAACAAATAAATATTCGCTCTCTTTATATATTGGCAACCTGCTTATATGTAAGTACACGGAATAAATTAAGAAATTACGTATCCCATAAATGCGAAACCAGAACTAAACAAAAAAACACTTGAAATTACCAGTTAGCAATAGAAGTATTAATCTCAAATTTATAAATTATCTAGCACTCAAATTCTACAAAAATGTAGAAATTATATCTCCAATAACTATGCAAATTCGTTGCCATCTTGTTCTTCCAATTATATTATTTTATTCTAATTGTTTTATTTTATTTCTGTTTTATCCTATTTTATTTTATTTTATTTTATTACTGATTATGTATTTATTTGTACTCCATCGTTGATCTATTTTAATTCTAATTCTATTTGTATTGTTACAAATGGTTTTATTATTTTATTTTCAATAATTGTAAATTTGTAATTAGATTGTAGTTGGCACATATATATAGTTGTTCAATCACTTAGGTGTCATAAATCAATTCATTGTTAATCTTAAATATTACTACTACCAATTACCTTCAATAATCCTTCAAACCTAAGTAGGAGAATTGTAAATCGTTTGTCGAAAATATCTCGCTTCAGCTATTCTTAAATGCTCGGATAATGATACATAGACAGTCTCATATAGTACAGTAACTAGAGGTTTTAACTTCGGAATAATGTCGTATGAATTAGATTTCGTTCATTTTTGACAACTTGATAGTAAATGCTTCAAAGAAAAGTTTCTATATTATGCGGGGGTCTTGTAATTTATAGAGGGTGGACGCCACCTATTTTCAGGGGATGGCACCTAAGAAAAGACATCGGAGCTAAAAAAGAATCAAATTTTGAGAAAAAAAGGTACTAGGCAACTTTTCATATAAATTGATAGTCTTTAAGTTATAACTACTTGAAAATTGGGAAGCTAAAAGAGGTACTTCAAATAGGTTTTTGTCAAATAACTCGAAAGACATTGAGCGATGACATGCTAGACAAATAAGAAAGCAACTAAACTGAGGATAAATGTCGTTTTTTTTCTAATTTCTGTAGAATTAATGGTTTCGAGGTTCTGGAAGTATTAAAGGTGGCGTCCAAATGTCTATTAGCATTTTGACTGCTGGACGTCTACTACCTTTCAGTGCTCATGACGCCTTCAGGCGTCATTCGTTTAACCTAGTTTTAAGTTTTTCTTTAATTTTAATTTTTTTTTTTTGTTAATTTTGGCTTCCATTTTTTTTAAGATTATATTTTTGGCAATATCTTGCCAAAACCAGTCAAAAGCAGTACACGTGCAACAGAAAAACAAGTTTGATTAGGTTATATAGGCCATATTACGTCAACAGTCAAAGGGTTAGACCGAAGTATTTAGTTTAAATGTTGAATATGTTGGAAATTATGGCACTTGCGTTTAAAACGCTAATAATCAAAATGAAAGTCTATTAATTAGGCTCTCAAATATTAAATTTTTAAATTTAGGGAGGGGTGGAAACCATCTTGATCTTAACCTCAAGGGGTGGAAACCACCCCTTGAGGTTAAGATCAAGTGTCCGAACCATATAAAAATTGAGTATAATAATTACCCATAAAAAAATTATCAGTACGTATTATTCCGAGATTTTACATATTTACTGTGTTAATACAGGACTTTCGTTTTTTGATGAAAAACTTAAAAACCGCTGCCCAAGGAATCACTACTTCCACATCCAGAATCTCTATCAAAGTCACTCATAACGAAAAAACTTTGTATGTGGAAATAATTGTTTATGGAACTTTAATAATATAATATTTGAAATCCTCTACCCCAAAAACCCATAAAACGATACCCCACATGGGTAGTGGGGTGGGGGTGGTGATAGGGGGGTGGTAGTGGGGGAGGATGAAGTAAAAAATATTTTGAAGTTTCTGGTTCTTGTACTTACACTAAATCACAATTTTTTTTCATCCCCTTTAATAATGGGGTGGGGGTGGTAATGGGGGTGGCTAATGCCAAATTTTTTTTTTGAGACATTAGCTTCTCTTGTATATATTAAATACCAATTTTATGGACTCTTACCTGCTTGATTTACCCATTTACCCCAAATTTACTCCAACTTACCCCCCAACCCTTCGACGGAACAAGATGAAAATATAATCTGGTTCCAGATCTCGTTAAAGTACATATGTGTACCAAATTTCAAGTCAATATCTTCAACGGTTCCAGAGTAAACGTGCGCACAAAAAAAGTTACAGACAGACCGACAGGCAGACCGACAGACAGACCGACAGACAGACCGACAGACAGTCCGACAGACAGACCGACAGGCAGACCGACAGACAGACCGACAGACAGAATTTTTTTTTTTCACTCAAACTTAAAATTTCGACGTTTCATGACATTTTAAGCCTATTTGAAGAATAAGAATTTGTAAAAATTTTTTTGTCGTTACTATACTTCCACTGGATGTGGAAGTAATTTTTGAATTACTCATTAAGCAACAATTGAGATTTCTTGTATCAATAATTTTAAAGTGTTTACATTTTAAATTTATTTCATAAATTTTACAGTTTGTGAAAGTATACAACTATTTTTATTACTAGCATGTATATCATGTATTTTTTAAGCTTGCAATTTGACGATACCATGTATATTCTGTATGTGTATGTACGTATCTGTGTCTAGGTATGTATGACATCTATACTTTGGTAAATAAAGAACTATTCTATTCTATTCTAAACATTTACTATTGCAGACTTATTTCGTTTCAGAAAGAGTACTATGATCTCTAACCAGGATGAAGTTCTAACTTGGCATTTTTCGTAGTTTTACTTCCACGTCCAGTGGAAGTATAGTAACGACAAAAAAAATTTTCAAAATTTTTATTGTCCAAATAGGCTTAAAATGTCATGAAACGTCGAGATTTTAAGTTTGAGCGAAAAAAAAATATCTGTCTGTCTGTCGGTCTGTCTGTCGGTCTGTCTGTCTGTAACTTTTTTTTGTGCGCACGTCTACTCTGGAACCGTTTGAGATATTGACTTGAAATTTGCTACACATATGTACTTTAACGAGATCTAAAACTAGATTATATTTTCATCTTGTTCCGTCGAAGGGTTGGGGGGTAAATTGGGGTAAATTTGGGGTAAATGGGTAAATCAAGCAGGAGTCCATGAAATTGGTATTTAGTATATACAAGAGAAGCTGAGGTCTCAAAATAATTTTTGGCATTAGCCACCCCCATTACTACCCCCACCTCCTTATTAAAGGGGATGAAAAAAAATGTGATTTAGTGCATGTACAGGAACCAGAAACCTCAAAATATTTTTTTACTTCATCCACCCCCCACTACCACCCCCCTATCACCACCCCCACCCAACTACCGATGTGGGGTATCGTTTTATGGGGTTTTGGGGTAGAGGATTTCAAATATTATATTATTAAAGTTCCATAAACAATTATTTTCACATACAAAGTTTTTTCGTTGTGAGTGACTTGGATAGAGAATCTGGATGTGGAAGTAGTGAATCCTTGGGCAGCGGTTTTTTGAAACACGTTACAAAACGGCATTAGTGAGAATCACATCTAGTGTCGGTAAAATATAAAAAATATTTCTTGGGGAAAAGAAAAATTAGGGAGTCAATGAAAATTTGAGGTTTTGTAGATTCCACCATTAATGTTAAGTAACTGATAAGTCCCTAATTCCAAATGGTGTAGAAGGGAGTTTTTTAGGGCTGTAAAAAAGTGAAAAATGCGTTTTATTAAATTATCTCGGAAA
Source organism: Rutpela maculata (assembly GCA_936432065.2). Taxonomy (NCBI): domain Eukaryota; kingdom Metazoa; phylum Arthropoda; class Insecta; order Coleoptera; family Cerambycidae; genus Rutpela; species Rutpela maculata. The sequence goes on from OW386286.2 coordinate 110,080,443, forward strand.
ATATTGTTTTTATAAAAAAATCTATTATTTTGCTGATAGTTGAGTCAAATACTTTCAGTAGGGATTGCATTACCGGTTAACCGGTTAACCGGTTATTAGGACAAAAAACACATGACGATAATTACCGGTTATTTTAATTTTTTACCGGTTATTTCGGTAAATTATGAACTTACGATATGTCACGTATTCAACGTTTCTATTTATGTCACTGACTAGTATTCACTAAATACAGAGTGACTGTCCCAACACCAAGCACTTTTAACAATAAATAAATAATATTATAAAAAGTAAACTCCAAATACCAAGCCCTAAGAAATACAAGAGAGACATTGACAATATCTTACGACAGAAAATGGAATATGTCACTGCCGCAAATATCCGTAGAATACATTTAGAAGTATGTTATTACCAATTCTTATTAACTTATCGACCCACCAATATCGATTGAGGAAGGGCATCTTCAGCTGGTGGTATTCTATGCACAAATATCAGACGATTAACAGATATAGCTTTGAAAAACTAACCCTTTTAACAGGCTATTTTTAAAAAATATTGTATTTTTAGATTAGGTATTCAGTAAATGCCCTATTTGAGTTTATGTTTATAATTTTTGTTATTTAAGTGGATATTTTTGTTATTTACAGAATAATTATTTATTTAAATTTATTTCATTTATATTTTTTCCTTTTGGTAAATTAACTCCTATATAAAAAAGTCTATTTGACAGTCACATTTTTGTCATTTTGACAGCGATAAAAAAAGTGCATCGCTTTTTATCACCGATAAAAATGCCTGTTTCTCAAAAGCAGAGTACACCAGTAGTCGCACGTCACTTTGAAATCTGTACTGTCAGCTATAATTTTTAAGTATTGTGGAAACTATACTGTACGATATGAGTCGTTTTGGGAAAATTATAATTATTTTTAATAAATTATTGTTGTTGTTCGTTCACATTCATATTCTGTAGTTAATTTATCTTGCCAAAAAACACTCGAGCTTTTCTTTTATGGATAAATTTCTATTTAACTCAAAATTTTGCCAATCAGTAATTTTGCTCGAAAAACTGACATTTGACAAAATTGCTCGACCTCCGGTCTCGCGATTTTTTCATGTCAGTTTTTCTTATAAAATCATTGATTGGCAAAATTATTTCGTTACAAAGAGAAATTTATCCGATAAAAACAAGCTCTTGTGATTTTACTGTTGATAAAAAACCTTTTGCTTGTTCATTATATCAAATATACGTATATAAAAATATTTTTTGTTAAATTTAGATAATTTTTTACATGGAAAAAGACAATTGCCATTTTCGCCACCCTAATCATCCATTCTAAAAATTACCGGTAAATACCGGTTAACCGGTTATTTACATTTTTATTTACCGATTTGCCGGTTATTAAAACTTACGGTAAATTGCAATCCCTAACTTTCAGTTTTATTTTATACTAACCTCTATACGATGAAGATAAGCCGAGATACAGAGTGTTGAAGTTGGGGCTCCATTAAAAACAATGTTTCTCAACGGACTGCTAGTGCAATGAATATGTACCTATTATATACGTGCGTAATTGCTGGATTGAGTGATTGTATTCATGTGTGTACGGGCCCACGTGTGTGTGTGTCATTTCGTTTTCGAATGCTTCAAGATCTGCCAGACAATGTGGAAAGATACGTTGAATGTAATAGGCGAATTGTCCCTTCTACGCACAAAAATTGTTAAAAAATAATGACCGAAAATCGGAAGAGATCTAATTTACATTTTATTTGCGAAGAGGTGATTTTAAGCGAGTTATGCCTGTAGCAGATGTAGATGCTGAAATAATAAAGAACTAGTATATAAAATTGTTAACAATAAACACTTACAGCTGAAGGAAGGCCGTGTAATTACTGTGTGGAAGCTGACGAGGTTTACTTTCAAATGTCCGGAAGCAGAATGTAAAAGAGCTTTCAATAATGCTGATTCCAGTGCCGATGAAATTTAAAATTATCGTTTTTATATAAGATGTCGCCAGAACAGTGGGCTGGACTAGAATAAATGGGTTCTTGCAACCTATAAGAACAACTTTAGAGAATCCATATTAGATTTAGTATTAGGCACTTGCACGGGAAATTGTACTGTTCCAAGATGCCGACTGTATTTAAAATCTGCCAAGGGTGTAACTGCTTAAATGGCGACCAGGATCAGCTATTCAATTTGATTGAAGCTAATGATTTCGATAATTCTAATGTAAGTGATAATGAAAAGCACTATGAAAATGAGGTTAGACGTAGCACTGATGCTCAGACTATAGATAACAAATACAATTATTTATATTTTTTAACTATATTAAATCCAAATATTTTTAACTAAATAAATATTTTAAAATAATTTTGATAAAATTTCATACATAGAGATATGTTCTTCTTTTCTAATATGTCATACATTATTAATATTTTATAAAAGACATACAAACAGACACGCGCACACATGCACGAACGCGCGTATTCACGGCACTCAACTCGCTAAAAAACTTAATTTTTAATGGGGATGTACTTGTACATCCCCACCTTCAACTCTCTGTATCTCGGTCATTTTTCATCGGATAGAGGTCAGGATAAAATGTAATCAAAGTTAATTGAATCAGCTATCAACAAGAAAAGATATATATTTTTTAATATAACAGTTTCCAAGATGTCTTTAAGAAATGCATTTTCCCCTCTTTACACTCATAGGAAATGCCCTTCTGCACCCTTTGGAGTTAGGGACTCTTCAGATTCTTAAACCCACAAACTTTAAAATTTCATTGACTCCCTAATTTATTCTTTTTAAATCTTTCTTTTCCGTATCTAATCACCAATAAGAAACGTTTATATTCAAATGCTATTTAAAATTTCTTCATAAACAAATTATTATTAGCCTAGTTCCCAAAGGTTTTCAGCTGGAAGGAAATAGTCGTTACGAGAAATTTTACATAGAAGTCAGTAGGTCTTTGCTGGTAGTAAAAAGTTCTCAAGACTGCCGTGGTTGCAGTACACAATAAAATGGACTCAAGCTTCCAAAAATTGGTATACTACTTCTATGTAATATTTCACGTAAGAATTATTTCATCCCAGCATTTGAAGTTATTTTTTTTTTCTCGGGATTGGTCTACATAATGCCTTTAATGCCTGACATTAAGAACTGTGATATGGTCAATACAAAATTGCCAATTTAATTCATATTTTTGTTTTAATTGATATTTAAGCTATGCCTGTATTTCCAGGTGGTTCTGCTCAACAACTTCCTACACATTATTCCCACTGCCCACCATCTTCCAAGAGACGTAGTTCGAATGCATCCGATTGTACGCACAGATCCAGGTCAAGAAGAAGAGATTGCCCACATTCAAGGGGTCGATTAGAAAGAGCTATAAGTTCTGACTCTAGGCTTACAGGTGTCGCTCCTAAATGCTACCACCATAATACCTCTACTCAAAATTCGACAGAGCAAGAACCTGGAGGATCTAGTTCTGACACAGATATACGTCATCCACCGCACACTATCGTGCACTTTAGTCCTCATTAGCACCTTGTTACATTGTTGTTTTGTATATCAATTGTTATTAAATTCTGTAAAGTATTAGTCGAAGAAGAAGCAACTGAAAATTTCATACATGATATGATCATATTCTAAATAACTACTGCCTCATAAGTATCGATCGAACGGTGATAATAAGACGTCTTTCCTTATTTTGTTGGAGTGTCTAGAATAAGCGCTATAATTGAGACCACTTATGGCAATTAATTATTTAGGTATTTATTCTGTCTGCTGAAATTGTCAGCAGCAACCAGTAAAATACACGTTATATAATTGAACTAGAATTTGTACTTTGTTACAAATTGATGCTAAAAACAAATAAACAACAGCAGGAATGGCATAAATGTAATTGACTTTAACTTGCAATGCAATCAAAATGGAATATGAATTAAAGTTTTAAAGTTTAAACAATATATTTTGTAAAAAGTTTTTACTGACATTATTTTATAGCGCAGATCTACCTTTATTCTAACTCAAAGTACTTTGTTTTATTGTAATATATTTAAAGGAGTTAGTTAGTAGTTGGCAGATACTGGGAAATATAGAAAAAAAATTATAAAAAGTTTATATTTTGGGAATATATTCAATATAGGAGTAGGAACAAATTTTATTTTCATCCCTGGATCCAATGATAAATTCAGTAAGAATGCTGAGGTAGCACACGTTGGTAGAATCAACAATAAAATAATGAAAGTCAACAAAATCCGTTGAATGAAATAAATTTCTTATTTTTTGGTGACTTCTACAGAATAAAAATACATCGTTCGTACATCGATGGTTAAATGTGCCAACAACATCATCCAAATTCTTCCCGTGTTGATCATTGACCGTTTTTTAAAGTTTTCCTTTTCCAAAAAATGTTGAAGCAAAAAACACAGTTTCCTTACAGTTTTTCTGCAGACTTATGAAAATGTATATACTGCTTAGGGTGGCCCATCTTTTTCGAAATCGAATTTTTTTATTTCTCATCCCTGCAAATGGTTCCATTTGAAGAAAAAACAGTCCCCTCAAAATATTATTGAGGCAAATTGAAGGCAAGGGGTGCCGCAGAATGCATTATTATGCAATAATAAAAGTAAATGGAATTATTTACATTCCTTGGTTGATGCATTGTTTTTTTTTTAAATCAGCAACATTTATCTTTAGAATGACTAATCAAGTCATACAAATATCAAAGACATTATCTGTTGTGACTATGATATGTGTCATACTACTGTAAATTCGTAGTCTAAGAAAACTAGACTAGAAGTTTTTGAAATAAAACTCTCGTTTTATCTTTGTGTATTTTATTATGAAACGTTTTTTTCATACATAGTACCAAATATTATCCTAAATCTACAAGACATATAGTAATAAAAACAATATTTTTTGCACTAGGCCAAAGCATGCGACAGGGTTTCTTTTTTTACATTTGGAAACTGTGATTTATAATCATTTACAACTTGGAGTAAAAACTGTTTTTGGTCTTCATTTTTTGTTAAAATGTCATTATAGTCAGTAATAAGTTTGATTCCTCTCTCAGCGGCATCATTTACAACTTTAATTTTGTTTACAATATTGAAACATCGGGTATAACTTTCATTTTCCCTCCATGTTGTTGGATCATTTTCCAAAAATTCCATAGACAAACCTAATTTTTGAAAAAACTGTTTAGTGTTCTCGCATATGATTTCTCTTTTAGTGGTAACTGAAATATCGTCATCAAAGAAAGATAAGCCAACATTTACTGAATTAAGGTACCACAAATGGTTCACTATTTTCTTACTTGCGGCTTGAGATATTTCTTTGTCAATATTTTGATAATTAATGAGTTCTTTACAAAAGTCTAAGTCATGAAGCGGTGCTTTACTAGCAAATGACGCTGTAAACCAGGCCTTTACATAAACCTTTACAATAAAGAGACATATATCTTCAATACCTATTTTTTCTTTTTTAGTTAGTTGGAACTGATCTTGGAAAAAAAATATTTTTAGACAGTAAATGGTTTGGCCATCCAACGTGCATGATGAAATGCCCCTGGTTGATAGAATGTCGTGTGAGTGGGCTCTTCTTCAACAAAAAGTTTAGAAAGCATTAAAAATTCTTTATAATCATCACGAGGCTGTTGCAAAGTTAAAGCTGCATTTAGAAACTTTCCAATTTCGGCTTTAACTGGTTATAAAATGTGTTTACTTTTTGATACCTGAAATCCAGTTTTTAGTTTATTTTGATCTATTTTAGGCCAAAATTCCGTAAAACGTTTAAATAGTGGCACATTTGGACCAGATGAGGAAGGCATTTTTGTGTCAAACACACTTCTCAAAACCACTTCAAAAATATGATGTCTACAAGGAAAATATAGAATATCTCTTTCTAATTTTTGTTGCAATAGTGTGGCTGCCCCATTTATATAACCCATATTTGATGCTGTTGTATCACAACACAAAGCTATTACCTTTTCGTCCAAATTCCATTCACAAAGCACATCATAAACTGCTTCAGTCTGTTCTCTTCCAGTTGAATTGGGCAAAGCTGGTACTCCAAGTAGTTGTTCAATATCTCCACTAGTAACTAAGCTAGCAAGTCTATCGATATTTCCCATTCCAGTGAGAGAAGGTAAAAGTTTTCCATCCCAATGGATGACTGGGGCCGGCAATTCAGAATTACCGATGGCAGTTTTTAATATTTCAGCTCTTTCTTCGCGGATGCGTTGTCTAGAGCGCTGAAGTGTGGTTCTGCTGATGGACAAAGATGTGGTGTCATGTCCTAGTGCTTCTGCTACTGCCGTCAAAATATGGACTCCATACCTGTCGCTTATTTTGCAAGCATCAAATGCAGCGGCTATTTTTGGTGTGATGATGTTACATGTTCCATACAATCTCCTCTTTTTTGGCTGTGACGGGCCAGGCTGGTCTTGTAACAACTCTTCTTGGGCTTCGATTATTTCATCTTCATTTTCGTTGGAGTCGGCTGAATTACTACTTGATGATGGACAGGTGACTGTTTCCTCTAATCTTGCTTTTTCTTGTTGACTTCGTTGCATTCCTTCGGATAATTTCTGTAATTTCTCCTCAGCTGATTTTTCTTGAGAAGCAAGTTGATAATCAATACCATGCATAAACCCAGGACGTCCCTTTTTTCTTTGGTTAATTAAAAACTGCTTATCTTCATCTATTTTCATCAACTCCAATGCATTTGCATAAGAAATGTCAAAGAGATCGTCCAATTTTTCAACGAAATTTTTTTCTTTACCTCCCGAACTGGCCCTTTTAGGGCATAAAGTTTATCTAGTTGTTTAACACAATGAAAATCCTGACGTGTCGGAATGCGAGCTTTATCCCAAAAAACTGACACCTCTTTTATTGTTAATTTAGCACTTTCATGTACACTTAGCTTCACTTCACGAATGTTATAAAAGAGCACTTGTAAATACTTGTCTATTAGACGGCAGTTTATTGCCAATGATTTGTGACGAATAGTGTCCAACTAAGTAAATGAAAGTATCCTTTCGTAAGGATCTAACATCAGCCATCGTTAAATGTTTTTTCAAAAAGAAACGTATGCTAGAACTTATAATGTCACCACTGTAAAACACAATTGCAAACTGACATAAAAACCTACCGTAGGTGCATTATATTTCCAAACTTCCAAAACAAATAATTTCTAGGAAATAATTACACCAATAAAACATTATGAGAAAAGAGGTAGATATTTGTATTTTAAGTAAAATTTAAGTGTATTACCGTAATAAAATCTTATCTACAAATTTCTACCTGAATGCGGCACGGGTTACAGTAATAAAATCTTATCTACAAATTTCTACCTAAATGCGGCACGGGTTACCGTTCACCGAATTATCTGAAACTTTGACATAATTAAAGTATAATAGTATATTTTCCTGGGGTGAGACTTAAAAAATACGCAAAAAAAATTCACCCCCTCTAGAGATGGGCCACCCTAAATTACTGCTACTTCGGAATGTTTCGCAGATGTAACTTTGGAGGGATCAAGTGGTATATAACATAACTCTTCTTCTTGAATTCGCATAGCTAAATGCTTATAAGTTGCTGCAAGGTCTACTCTAACGATGCATGACTGAAATGATATTCACGAAAGTCACTGAATATATAATTTCAAAAAATCTGTGAGACATGTATCTTGTAGATATGATACCACTCTAAAATTTATTTTTAAAGCATTTAAAAATAAAATGAATTGATGCTAAGAAAGTTACAGCTTAAGAACGCGAAGTGCTGTACCCTTCGAATTATTCAATTACACGAAAATAATGATCAATATATGATGGAGGCTTTTTTAAGGAAATTTAATTTCGCAATAATTTTGTTTTTACACAATTTAGGCATATGATGAAGCGTTCTGGAGCTAGAGATGAAAAACTAATTTTGGGTATTTATAGGTAGGTGGTGGTTTTCCACTTGAGAAAGGATAAAGCGCCCCAGGTGGAAACACTTCAGATATTTTTTCCTACCCTTGATAAGAATATATGTTAGATCACTGTTTGCGTGATTGACTTTTTAAAAACTTTTTATTTAGTTACATGAGGAATCAACGTTGATTCCTGAATAAAAGATACAATTTATGTATGATACATTTAATATGAAGTGAGTATGATAACTAAAGGTACAAATGCTCGTTAGTCTTATTTATAAGTTTTCAAATGATGTGTCAGCCAAAGTTGAACAAAGGAAATGCAAGCTAGCTAATCAGCATAATATTGTGAGAAGTTAAAATGAAACTTAATATCTACGTAAGCAATTCTCAAAGGAAGCTGTTATCTAATACTGTAATATGATGCTATCTGTAATGTCGCTTTATATCTTGATGATATAGCGTATAATTTTATATAACATATATACCCAAACTTTTTGTACATTCTTTCTTATATTGAACTTTCTTTGGTCTAACTTGTGTCGACTATACAGTTATATTATGTATGAATCCACATTTACCTATATTTTATTAACAATAAATCTCTGTATATAGTGGCAAAAGTGCTAAATAGCATATTGATAAGAGGGCTAATCTTATAATTAAAATACATCTTACAAGATGTATGTGATTTTTAACATGGCAAAAATCATTGATTGAGGTCTATACAGGGCGATTCTTAAATATATAACAATCACCATATATGTAGTTGGTACATGTAGTTGGAAATGGCTTTTTTTTGTAACTTCAGTGCAAAATAAATAATATATTCCTAAAACATTTTGTTAGCCATTTTCCTAAGAGTGGAGTAGTTTCAAGGCATTTTCAGATACTCGATAGTGACAGTGAAGTATCTCTTCATATTTTCTAGACTTACAGTGCTCAAGTAGCAGAAATTGTACTCAAAATGTTTAATCAACGACTACGACATTATAAAAACGTTTATTAAACGTACGTATACCCATTGGGACATAGATACCACATTAAGCGATGGGTTAAGGGACCAAATTCGTAGTGTAAGCTAAAATACACATAGTTCGTAACACTTTCACATTATATTTGTCCGATATTAAAACATATAGAAAAATGTAAGTAAATATTTCGTAATTCTCGTTAAATACTATTAACAAAAACACACCTCGGTCAAAAATCATTTTTCCTCGGAAACGGACATTTTATTAAACAAGAATATACTATTTTAATTTTTTTATAAAAGAAATTTAAAAAATGTATAGGTCACAGTTCAAGAGCAAAAAGAAGTAGTGGTAATTCCACCTCTGACTTCCTAGGGAAGATACTATACAAAAGCGCCGTCATTTTAATGACAAATGGGTACTTTCAACTCTTCTATTTAATATATCAGTAACAAATAAATGAAAATAAATGAAATACAAATGTGAAACATAAAATGTGTAATGTATTCTTCATAAAGAGAATATCTGGCATGAGCCTCGTACCCAAACTGTGACTAAATCATTCTGCGATTACCAAAAATATGTACTATGTAATACCAATAATGTAATACATTTTATTCTACCCACAAGGTTATTCCTAAGTTTGTAGACAAACAATAGTTAGCTGATATTTTTAAACTTTTTTTTTCATAAACTGTGTATGCTGCATCAATAATTTCTAAATATTAAACTCCAAATATTAATAACATAAAACACCACATAAATTAGATTATCCCAATTAGACTGCCAGGGAGATAGTTATACTTTTAAAAATCGTTGACGTACATCAACTTTTTAAAATTTTTATCTATCAGAGCTGCAACTATACCAACGATGACAGCAGCTATAAATTTTTTGGCTTCTTAGAAAAAACCTAAGAAATTATCAAATATCGGCCATATCATAATATAGTATAAGTACCCCGTATAAGAAAGACTGGTGTAGTGCTTGCGGTGTTAGGCTTGCGATCACGGGTTCGAATTCTGGGAGTATAGGTGTGTAGTGGCGTTTTTCACGTACTGCTGAGACTGTGTGAGAGACAACACGGTTAGTTGCTCTCCTCTCCTGGCTTTTCGTTTGGCACTATTGGCATCCATTTTAAAATTTAAAAAAAAACAAAAAAAAAAAAACAAAAAAAATCGATTTGCACACCCTTCTGCACGCGACGACTGCCTAAAATTTGCGTTCATGGCATATTCATGGTAATTTCATTCATTTATATGATTGGCATGCATTTTAAAAACGTTGCACCTGACTGGTCATGTACCGCCAGTCTATTAGAGAATATTATTTAGGTATTATGCAAATCACAACTTACACACTTTTTTATTTATTATGAAAAAACTTTTCTAGAGTTGAAATAGAATGTAAGGTTCAATAATTCTTGTGAATGACTGAATTTCAATAAATAATTTAAGTATCTTCAATATATTTTTTTCTTTAAAATGTTAAGAATCCTATCATGTAATTCAATACTTCGTCAGTATTAGCTAGAAGAGTAGTTGTTTTGATTGGTTCTCCAATAATGAATGTTTTAAAGTATTTACCTAACTAGTATATTAGCATGCCCAGATTAGGGCAACAATATACAGAAAGTAGGTATTTTCATAATAAATAAAAAAGTATGTAAGTTGTGATTTGCATAATACCTAAATAATATTCTCTAATCATGATAAAAGCAAATAAATAAAAATAATTAATTGTTAAATAAGGCCTCAGAAATCCCAACTTTTCTAATGATCGCTTGATCAGTGTTTGAGAGTGGGAGACGGGTAGGAAAGAGTTGTAATTTTCACAAACAACAACTTTAATTCAAGAAAAATGGCCGCCAGATAATTATTTCTTGAAAAACATAATTGAATATCTATAATAAGTTTCCCTGATGTGATGATCATATAACGTATGAATTCCTGTACTTTTTGATACCAAATGTTTTCCTGAGATTTATCGAATTCTAAATATTAAACTTCACAGTTTTGCAACATTAATATTTTATTTAGGAAAAGTACACATACATAAAAAGGAAGCAGTAAATCTTTTCAAATATTTCACAAAAAGGGTACTATTACATGTTATGTTAATCGAAAAAAGTCAGATATCTTTTTTTAAATCATTCTTTATTATTATTTGCCTCTGTTCCACCTCTGAGAAAACCAACCCTATATAGGGGTATCTCAATCACAATTAAGAGTGAGTGCCAGTCCAGTATTTTCACCAAAACCGGCACTTGGATATATCTTTTTAAGTCATAATATATTTTTTCTGAAATCGATCGGAAATGTCTACATTTTCGGCGCGATTTCAGATCGAAAAATGCACAATTCCAGTATTTTAGTCCGTTGCTAAGAAACTATCAGAAAACAGACCGGAAAAGATCCGTTGCCAAGCAATGATCAAAAAAAACCGTACGGGAATGTTACTTTCCCGGCCTAGGCCGGGAAAGTAACATTCCCGTACGGTTTTTTATGTATATTTTAGACAGTAAATAAATACACGCAGACAAACCAACTCACATTATATTGTAATTGTATTTATTAGTAAGCAGTTAGATTGTAATGAAGAAATGTTACGCATTAATACAAATTCCTTAATTTATAATAATATTGATTGTGATTTCAGAAAAAATAGTATGTGTACTTCGGTGTGAAAGCACATTCCCGGACTTCGATGCTTGTTGCAATTTGCATCGTCGTCCGGGAATGTATTGCTTTCACACCTAAATACACAATATACTATTTTCCCTGTTCTCTATAATATAAAGCTCTCGCACCTCCTAACTAGGGTATTTTTTAAACTGTGAGTAAAAACGTGGTCATGTGATTTTAGTGTATGAACCGAAAAAGGCTCTGAGAATTTTTTTATTAAACATTTATTTTTTACCTGTGCTTCATAGTGCAGCAAAATGGGGGTGGTTTTTTTGGACTGTCATAATGGTGGTATAATATTTTATTCGTAAATAATAGAATATTATTCAACGAGCGATAATGTAGGTAATAACTCACGCAGATGAAGTTTACAGAACGAGCGGCAGGCGAGTGCTGCAATTCATCCAGTGAGTTATTACCATTATCGCAAGTTGAATACTATACGTTATCTACGATTATAACAATAAACATTAAATTGCAAGTACACAGAAACAACAGTTTATTTACAAATCTCAACATATCAATGATTGATTGATTGATTGATTTACCAGCGTGCGGTAGGCATTGCTGCCACTCCCAAGTTATATAGCTGGGCCTGCTACGTCCACGCTGGGTTGGACTAAGGTCATGCTTGTTGCCAGCAGCGAGAGCCACATGGCGCATGGTAAAGGAATATGGGATGGGGGGTTTAGGTATTTGTGAGATGCGTTACCGCATTGTGTCGTGAGGAAGCGTTTAAGCCCCCTTTTTTTTTGTATTTTTGGTTCTGGGCTTCTGCCTATTCTGGGTCTTCTTGTGAGATATGTTGCCGCGTTGTGGCGCTGCTATCTGTGCTCCTATTTTTGTACTTCTGTTTCTACAAGTCTTCTTCTTCTTCTGAGGCTTCTGATTCCTCCGTTTCTGATTCTGGTAGAGTATATATCGCTCCGATTTCTTTGTGGAAATCATTTTTCCCCTCGCTTTTTTTTCCAAGTATGTTTGGTCCTTTCCCAGTTTGTTCATGATCCTCTCGATTGTTTTCCACGTGTAACATGGTCTCCCAATTTTAAGTTTGCTGCTGTTCAGTGTTAGTACTTTCTTCAGTAGGTGTGTTGGTTCCCTTCTTTGGACGTGTCCCCAGTACTTCATTGCATACGTTTCTGTCCTTTTTGTGATTGTCTTCCCTTCTAGTAGTGTTGATGTTTTATGTCGTTGTTTTTGCCCTGTTGTTTTTCTGAGTAATTGGATGATGTCTCTTTCAGCTCTTCTCAAACTTCTTCTGTTGGCTTTTGTTGTTACCGCGTTTTTAACTCCATATGTCATTGTTGGCAGTATGATGGCTATGTACAGCCAGGCCCCATGATAGTCTGTTTTTCTCAATGAACGGTATAATTGCTCTTGTGACTGTATGCTGTTTTTATTCTCTCCTTTATTTGTTTCTCTCTTTTCAGTTGGTTCGTCAGATATGTTCCTAGGTATTTCAGTTTGTTCGTTGTTCTTAGGGAGTAGTCACCTATTTTGTATTCTTCTCCACTGATCCGACTCTCTTTTGTTGATGGGTCTCGCTCCATTACTAGACTTTTCTTGAACTTTATTTTCAGCCCAGATGTGTCCAAATGCGGTTTCATGTTTTCTAGGAAGTTGAGAATTTGTTGCTCTTCTTCTGCGATGATTAGGTCATCGGCGTAAGCTAATTCGATTGGGGTTCTCAGTGTTTCCGTGTCTTCGTTAAAATTTGGTGTTTCCCTTATTGTGTTTTGTATCGCTGTTGGGAATCAGCATCAGTTGGTCGCCAACCACCATGGCTTTTTAGTGAGGTTATGTCCCCTCCAGGGTTGCCAACAGCTCTGATTCATTTTCCCCTCCAAAACTTGCGCGATTCCCCACAATTCCCCACATCCCAAAGTTTTAAACTAGAACAGTTATAGATCTTTGTAATAAAAAAAAGATACAATGAATTTTCGATGACATAACATAAATACCATAATACTAATACCAAATACCGTACCCGTGTGGTGCCAAGGTCAAGTCAAGACGGAATGCGGACCAGCAATCGCGCGTTTTCCAAATCAATACCAACTCTTTGGGCAAGGGTAAGTTTATGAATGAAAAAATCACGTGTCACGTGTCTCGTGAAGACGTGAAAAAAATATAAAATATGAAATGTGTTGCTTTTTCTGTCTACGTAGTTAAGTGTAACCAAATTCCCCACAATTCCCCAGAGTAATTCATTTCCCACAAATTCCCCACAGGTGTTGAAATTCCCCACATTTTGGGGAATTCCCCACACATTGGCAACCCTGGTCCCCTCTAGCGTCTACTAATAAAGTCGCCGACGAGCGGCGGAAACAATGCCCGGTATAAATTACTATTCGGTAACATTAAAAATATGGCAATATCTTTCCCCATTGCTCCTTTGTTTATGCCAATTCTCTGTGCGTGATATTTTCCATTTTGAAATTTAAAAAATAATATCGTTTATGATGTATCCCTAGGACGAAGATTTAAATATTTCCTAACTATAGTACGAAAATTCCCAGTAATAGTAAATTTTCTGGCGATTTTTGTTTTTGTATCTGGTACGCCGACCATAAAAATAGGTCCATGATCTTCTAAATCTCTAATTTATATTAAGTGCAATTCTGCAACGCGACAAGTACCTATAACACCCATTATTAATGCAACCTACAATAAATTAGATAATTGAAAAAATGATAATCGAATTAATATAAAAACAATGCCAGATATTTGTCATCAGGACCTTCATTTATGAAATTATTATGTTGTTCTGGTGTAAATGTTTTTACCTTTTTAGCAATATGCTTCTCGGATTTGCGTTTAAGAAACGCACGTAATATTAAATAATTCTTTATATTAATCCCATTGTTTATATTGAGTGTACTTCTGAGCATTGAGTAGAAAGTCCACAGAGACGATGATTTATATTTATTGCTTATTTCAGTAAAATACGCCAGCAGTACATTTTCTGTAAACGTTTGACGTTCTTGCCGCTACTAACGATTTCGACACCCAAAAGCCTCTTTTTAAAAAATTATTAAATTCAAAAATTTATTTTTTATAAAATGTTTAAGTACAATGTATGTGTTTAATTAAAGGAAGCTAGTTACTGACTGAATCTAAAACAATGCAAAATAGGAAAGAAGGCACAGCGCCTTATCTTCTAAGTATCAGGTTACACTGCAACTGCTGATGCTGGGAAACATAGTTGTCTCCTTATAATTCAATTGGGGGGTCGATACATAATTCCTCCCCTCGAAGATTCAACTACGGAGTGCAGCGAGGAAGTTGAACGTTTGGTGGGATGGCTTCTGGTCGATATCCCTCAATGTTTTCATTATGTTTACTTCGTCTGGCTAATATACATTTTTTATATGAAAAATATGAGATGATTAAAATAACCATAACATAGAGGAGTACTGTCCATGTACTGGGAATATTGGAAATTCCAATTTCGTCATAAGATATTTTGGGTCGATTTTCAATTATTTGTTTTTGAATATCCTGTAGTTCGTCTAGGTTGATATTCTCTAAGTGGATGGTAAAGTTTTGGTTTGGTGTAGGATTTTTCTCTTGGTCTAGTTCTGGGAAAAATATCGGCTCGTTTTGATTTATGGCTTTCTGTTTATTGCTGATCTTCTCTCGGGTGGTAATTATTTCGCACCCTATTGGGATGTTGATTAAATAGGTACCAATTAACTTTTGGACCTCTCCTTGTTGTTTACATTTCATGGTGATGGCCTGCTTGCTGGGAAATATACCAATCCATTGTGTCGATTCTTCTAGTTGCTTGATTACGGCTCTTGTAGTTTTGATCTGGGTTCTTTGACAGCTTGAGGTGTTCTTCATATCCAGGAGTTGTATTTCACAAGGGCTGTCTTCGTCGATTTCTTTTATGTCAAGTTTCTTACAAGCGTAATATTATGGTGCCATTTTGGTGCATATGTCACTTTCGAATGTAAAGTATAATTTGTCTTTTAGCAAATATCTGTTATTTGGAATTACTGCCTTGAATTGACTCTGACTATACACAGGAATTGGGTACAGGTGATAATAATTAAAGGTTTCAGGGTACATGATTGGTAAACGAAGTAAGTAGGTGATTTTATTATTAAGGATATAACATTCAATTTCTATTAATTTTTCTATTAGTAGGGTACTTTCTAGTGTTATTTCAAAGGGTAATTGTCCCGGTTGTATATTTTTTTCCAATTTTAATAGTTCTTTGAACAGATCGGCAGTTTTTATTATACTTGGGTGCATGATATTTAATCTGGTGAACGTAATTCAATTTTCTATATCTTGGAGAATAGAGTTAATTATTTCATACATATTTATAATTTGATTTAAAATGTCTTTCATGAAGTTGGTAGTTTTGCGTTTTAAGTCTCGTTCAGCAATGGCGGCAATCCGTTCGATTTCTGATTGTAATACTTTTTCATTATGAGATATTTGTTGAATGGTTAAATTAAATTTATTAATTATGTCTATAGAGATTGAGTTTTGTTTTGTAATGCTTGCAGCCAATTTATTTTGATTATTTTGAATTTGCTTAATGAGATTGTCATACCGTTCTCCGTCGGTGGCATCCAAATTACCAGATATTGATTTAAAAATAGAACCTATACCATCTATTAAACCTCTTTTGGTTCTTTGAGGATGCGGAAGAATTTCTTTTAACTTGATTTCGACCTTTTCTTCCATCAACTTTAATATTTTAACATAGTTTGATGTATCTTGGGAGTAATTTTTATTCAAATTAATGCTATGCATAAGATTTTCTGATTGTTCATGTAGCTTATTAATTTCGGTGATAATTGGGTTTAAATCATAGTAATGGATCAAGGTGTGACTATATTCTTGTACCTTTGCCAGTCCTAGTTTAAGTGGTATTAATCCGGGGTTGTTTTCTAAGCTTTTGATTGTTATTCTCTCTTGTAATCCGAAATCTGAAATATAACAGTTTAGTTACTTAAAATCGTAAGTTTTCTTTAGTGGTCTTTTTAAGTTATCCATGTGGATTTTGTTTTCGGTCGATACGGTTTTTGAGTTTTTGTCTACCGTTTTTATTACCGTTGGTTTATGAAATTTATTCGCGGTCTTTTGCCTTTTATGTTTTTTAATATAAGTGGTTGATTTAGACTGAAATAATTTTGGATCATCGCGATTTTGATTTAGTTTCTCTATAGTTTTTTCTTTATTTTCTATAAGGTTCTCATTTATTTTTGAGTACATTAATTTGGTCCTTTCTTTACGTTCGTTAATATAATCGTTAACGAGTATCTTTTCAATGCCCATATCGAATGGATTTTCACTATTTATGTGTCCTTTAATGATGTCTATTGGTTTTAATTTTGTTGTCGAATGAATCGAGTGGTTATACGCTAGTATTGCATAAATCATTTTCATGTGTACTGGGGTTTTTAAAAATCCTCTAGTATTTAGTAACCGTACATGCTCTATTAATGTTGAGTGTAATCTCTCTATGGGACCATTAGATTGAGGGTGATTGGGTGAATAAAAATGCAATTTTATTTTGTGCAAGTTAAGAAGTTCGGTAATAACTGAATTTTTAAATTCTGAACTGTTATCAACGATAATTTGTTTTCTAACGCCATGATGGGAGAAAAATGTTATTAAATTGTTTACGATTTCGGTAGAACATAGTGACATTAATTTGTATGCCTGTGCATATTTCAAAAATGTATCTATGATAGTCAAAAATTTGGTTTGTTCTAAGGTAAAAGCGTCTATATGAATAATTTCAAAAGGTTGAACCGGGGTTGGTGTAATATTCATTTTCATTCTTACGGGATGCCTTTCGTATTTTCCTTGTTGTCAAATTTCACAGTCGTTTATATATGTTTGAATTGAATTTTCCATTTCGGGCCAATAATATCGCTTCCTGATTTGTTGCTCGGTTTCATTTATACCACGATGGTTGCTTTTGCTTTCGTGATAATTTTTTATTATTTCCTGAACATCGTCCTTATTACTGACATCGATTAATTTTAGTTTACAATTTTTTAATTTTAGGTACGGCCATTTAAAATTCTTACGTATAACTTCACAAAATGGTTCATACATATCAGGGTCTTCAAAATATAAATGATAAGGTGTTTTTGGCACTACATAGTTTTTGAAAAAGTTGATTATATCTTGCTCAAATTGATTTTGAGATATTTGACAATCTAGGCGTTGCTTTTTATTGAATAATATCGTCAGTTTTGGTCTAGCAGGGGAATGTAGAACTGATTTTTTAATTATTTGATTTTGTCCGTAATTAACGGGTGTTTCCACGATGGGAATTTCTGCTATGGGATGGTGCTCGGCATTTGTGTGTACAGTAATATTATCATTATCGTCCTCGGGATTATCAGTCTCTAATCTTTGTTCATCTGGTAGTACCCGAGTGGAAATATTGTCGATTTCCGGATCTGGAGGTTCCGCGGGTTCTTTGGGTTCCGAGGGCTGAGCTGAAGTGCTAGCCCCGATTTGCTCATTAAACTCGTCAATATATTCAAATATATCACTCGTCTCTTTCGCATGTAATTCTATGCGGGATAACGCGTCTGCGTTCGTATTTAATTTACCCTTTTATATATGATATTGTAGTCGAATTCCTCCAGCTTGAAACGCCATCTTATTAATTTAGAATTTGGCTCTTTTAACGAGAACAGCCACTGTAGGGGTTTATGGTCAGTTATTATGTTAAATTTCCGTCCAAAAAGGTATGGCCGGAAGTATTTAGTAGCCCAAACGATAGCCAAAAGTTCCCTTTCTATCACGCTATAACTTTGATCGGAATCGTTCAAAGTTCGAGACGCATACGCGACGGGTAAGTCTTTCCCTATCTGGCCCTGGGACAAAATGGCGCCAACGGCCACATTGCTTGCATCAGTGGTTAAATTAAACGGTTTTGTGAAATCAGGGTATTGCAGGATAGGCTCGTTAATCAACAAATTTTTACAAACTTCAAAACAAGATAAGAATTCTTCGTCGTGGGTGATATTTGCATTTTTCTTTAAGCATTTCGTCATCGGTTTGGTAATTTTGGCGAAATTATTTATAAATCTCCTATAATAACCCAATAGTCCCAAAAAGCCTTTAATTTGTTTATTTGTCTTAGGGACTGATTAATTTTTTATAGCATTTATTTTGTCCGGGTTTGGCTTAACCCCGTCAGGTATAACAATGTGGCCTAAGTAGGCCACTTCCTTGCGTAAAAACTCTGACTTGTCTAACTGAATTTTGAAATTTGATTGTCTAAGTCTATCAAAAATTGATCTTAACCTTTCTATATGTTTCTGAAGTGACGTAGAAAAAATTATTATGTCGTCTAAATAAACTAAGCATTTTTCGTTTTGTATACCACGAAGAATATTGTCCATAATTCGCTGAAACGTCGCGGGCGCATTTTTTAGGCCAAAGGGCATTCTTAGATACTCATAATGCCCGTTTTCTGTGTTAAAAGCTGTTTTGGCTATGTCGCTTTCGTCCATCTCTATCTGATGAAAACTACTAGCCAAATCCAAGGTGGTAAAGTATTGACATTTACCTAACTTGTCCAATAAATCAGTAATATTGGGAAGTGGGTATCTGTCGTCGACCGTCTTTTCATTTAGTTTGCGGTAGTCCACCACTACACGCCACTTTTGTATTCCCGAAGCATCGGGTTTTTTGGGCACCACCCAAATAGGTGATGACCACGGTGAATTGCTAGGCCTTATTATATTTTGATCTAACATGTTTTTCATTTGGTTTTCTACTTCCTTTTTGTGGATGAACGGGTAACGATATGTTTTCGTATATATCGGTACCTCGTCCGTCGTATTAATTTTATGTTTAATTTGATTAGAAAAAGTTAATTTAGTGTTTTCTTGATAGAAAATGTCTGAATATTCTTTACATAAATTTTCAATTTTACTTTTTTCTTCCGGGTTTAGATGGTCGGTACGAATGTTAGATAGGCTTAAGTATGATTTTGGTGTTTCATCAAAATTGTTTAAGTTTATTTCGTTAATTGATGTTTTTTCGAATCTCTCAACTACTATAGGTTCGGAAAAGTCTAGAGTGATGGGATTGACCGTATTATTTAATATTGTAGTAATAGCTTCGCCATTGTTGGCGGTGGCTAAACATTCTGGTATCTCACAATTGTGAATTTTTTGATAAGGGATTATTATTTCTCCATTTTCCAGCGACGTTTTTATTTTTATTACTTGTTCGCTGCGAGGTGCGATTGATATTAAATTTAATTCGTTTTTTGTTTTATGGTAAGATTAAGTAATTTTTGTATACGGCGTTATCAATAATCCTCTGTCGAAGTTTAAGCTAGCCTGAAGTATTTTTAAATTATCCAATCCGATTAATCCGTGAAAACTATTATGAAATCTAAATAAAAAGAATTTTAAACTTGTTGGTTGTGGTAAATTAAATAGTTTTGAAGATGGTATTAATGCACTTTCTTTGTGAGCGGATTTTTGAAAAACGGTAGAGACTATAAATGGATCATTTTGAATACAATTAGGGTATAATTTATGAGCAAGATTAGGGTCGATAAATGATTTTGTTGAACCCGAGTCGATTAAAAATTTTAGGTTATGTTCAGGTAGTATAATATAGGGTAATTCATTAGAATTGGTGGCATTGATTGAGATGATTTCAGGGTTTACGTTTGATCGTCGACCGGTGTGTCTTGCTGAAAATTTACATTTTCCTGCTGAAAATTTATATTATCTTGCTGAAAATTTATATTATCTTGCTGAAAATTTATATTATCTTGATAATATGCCTCGTTTACGTATCCGTAAGTTTCAGGAATATTTTGGTTGTCGTACTCGTAAACACCGCTAGAGGTTGGTTCAATTTCGTTTACTTCAGTGTTATGACGTTCATGGGAAGAGAAATTTCGTTGAGGGGGGTGATATTGATTTGAGGTCGATGGTCCCGGTTGAGGTCGGAAATTATTCGAAGTTTGCCTCGTTGATATACTCATAGGAGTGGGGTTAGGCAGATTTTTGTATGGATTTGGCCTGAAAACGTTTTGGTTTTGGTTCCTGAATATTTGCGAATTTGTGAAAAATCTTTGCTGTGGATTGTTCACTCTAGGGTGAAATTGAATCGGTTGGGATGGAAAACTATTTTGTTGACGAAATGGGTTACTCTGTGTTTGATAATTAAATGAGGGCATTTGGCCATTGAAAGGATTTCTGGGGAACTGGTTCATTGGTCTGCTGAAATTATTTACTGGTCTATTAAAGTTATGCATTGAATTTTGTTGCTGCATGGTTGGAATGTTGGTCTTGGTTGTACAAGAGCTTGTTGTGCGTAACTTTTGTTAGTCATATTTTGATAATAGTGCGTATTATCCTCTTGAGTAATAAATTGCATCGCCTCTTTCATGTCTTTGGGGCGCATGCAATGAATAGTTGTGCCTAGAGGTTCTTGTAGCCCTGACAAGAATGTTTTTAAGGTAAGATTATTATAGAGATCGCGTTTTAATACTTTGGCCTCTGCTACTTTTTCATGAATGTCTACATGTGAACATATTAAATTTAATAATTGTAAGCAACGGTCGTAAAATTGTTGAGGTTTTTCGCTTGGAAGCTGTTTTAGCAAAACTAAATCTCTATTTAGACAAGCTTCGTCGCGTTGATCTGCAAAGTTTCTATATAGTGTCTTTTAGTTCTTTCCAAGTAGTAACACTCTGTATATTAACAACTAATTTAGCGTTATCTGTTCATTTGCCTATTAGCGAGTTTAATATAAACACGTTATGAAAACTATCAGGGTGAGCTGTGTCGTAAAATTCTGATATAATGCTATCACAAATACTTAAATATCTATTTAATTCGTTCGGATTTCCGTCAAATTGCGGAACGCATTATAAATACTCTGGTTTGAACTGAGCCATTTTCGTATTATTTAAGGTTAAATTAACTTCTAAATTATTTATTTCACTAGAATATTGAATATTATTTTCTGGTTTATGTGAGGAATTAGAAGGCAAAAGAGAATTGTTATCTTCTTCGTCTGAGTCAGTTAAAGGTGATAAGCTTAAGTTTTCAAAAAGTTTTTCGACTGACATCAAACTGTACTTACATTAGTATTATTGTGACTTTGAGCATTGTTTTTCACTAACTATAAGGATGAGTCAAATGGATGAGCGATTTTGTCTTCTCCAATTTACGAGTTCCTTGCAGAATGGGACGATGTAGTTCCAATTCTCGTGAATTGTTGTTGAAAGAGTCTTGCACAGGTTTGCGATAAACTGGGTTTCCCAATGTTCGAGGAGCCACTCTGTTTTAGGCACTTTCACGAATTTTTCACTTTTTTTTGTCCGATAATCGATTAATCGTTGAAACGAAAATTATCTGTTCGATACACGATAATTTCGATAAACCTTAGACCGACTGCGCCACTAACGATTTCGACACCCAAAAGTCTCTTTTTAAAAAATTATTAAATTCAAAAATGTATTTTTTATAAAATGTTTAAGTACAATGTATGTGTTTAATTAAAGGAAGCTAGTTACTGACTGAATCTAAAACAATGCAAAATAGGAAAGAAGGCACAGCGCCTTATCTTCTAAGTATCAGGTTACTGCAACTGCTGATGCTGGGAAACATAGTCGTCTCCTTATAATTCAAATGGGGGGTCGATACATAATTCGCTACACCAATCTATAAAATTTTTGTACACACTTTTGTATTTGTTCTGCGATTTTTCGGGCAGTAAATTACTTATTGTCTCATTAGCTACTTGCCTTAATTCTGGCGGTGTACATAACAGTTCATCTTCACTCACAAAATTTTTGGCACAATTATTATTATTATTTGAAATTATGAAAACGTCAAAATTATTCAAATATGTTAAATCGCCTTCCTCCCTTCAATAATAATGGACCGTTCTATTTGACCGTATCGGATTGGCACTGTACCTAGTGATTTATAATAACTCAGAAGTAAATTATTATAACTCACGCTATTTATTTATGGATATTATTAATTGTTCAAAATCAGTTCGTTAATTAGTATATAATCTAATAAGAGTAGATAAATCATTATTATTAGCCCACAAGATGCAATAGTATCACTGCTGCTATACAGGGGTGGTGTGCGTCATTTCCCCACTAATCTGGGCCTTCTAGAGCATATGCCCGGCCTTAACTAACGTTTTCCAACATTTTATAGTTTAGAAAGATTCACGCACAATATAGTATATTAAAAATGCAGACTAAGAGAAACAAGAGTACCATTTACGAAAAAATAAAATAAAATAAAAATGGAAGTGCTTTCCTTTCGTTGATATTATTATAGATACAGGTCTAACAAATATGTTTATCGATATTAGTTTTTGACTATAATTGTGATTTATTAAAAGTTAAATACGTTAACTGTACAACCAGAGATATTAATATTTATTCGATTATAAGATAATGTATTAAGTAACGAATTCGAATAAAATTAAGCTATTTAAAATGTTGGATTCATTTGCAAATTCATTTGTAATGAATGAAGTTCTCGTTTTTTTTGTTTTAGTTTTAATATTTAGTTTAGGAGTTTTGAGTTTATTAAAATTAATTGCAGATCTTCGCCACGGCAGACCTCTGCAATGCCAATAATTAAAGAAATCTGCGGCTTAACATTATGATTATATGAAAATATATATTGATAGCCAATGCCGAAACTAGGGGTTGACAAAATCGCGGCCGCCAAGGGCGCAATCTTTCAAGGAGCGCAAAATTTGGCTCACTGGCGCGGTTTATTCTTCAATCCTAGGTCAACATCCCAGTCAGTTGTAACAAAATCAAATTTGCCAAAGGCGGAATCTGCCCTAATTCCAGCTCTGTAATGATGGCAGATAACACAGAAATCTACTGAGTTTTCTTATAAAAGTTAAATTGGTTTCCTGAAAAATCCAGGGAAAGATATGAAAAATAACACGATTCATTCAAAGCATGATACATCGAGGGAAGTTGAAGAAAATGCGACTCTAGTTATTTTTCAAAAAATACCAAAAACGTTAAATCCTCCACACTCTGAGCAAAACATCCGCCAAGACCTTATTGTCAATAAAATGACATAGAATTTTTAAAATTAATCTGAAGTGCAAAGTGATGGTTATAGAGCGACAAAACGAAAATTTTTATAAAAAAAACTCAAGAGATTTCTGTCTGAAGTACCTACCTCACTATTTTTGACGTAGAATGAACGGTTCGCGAGATATTTAACTTAAACTTTTTATAAAGATAGCGGCTAATGGCGGTAAACCTCACCTGCGAGAGGAAATCGTACACTTTACTTCCTTAATATATAAACGGTCAACGCAAATAAAAGAAAAAAATAGAAGAAAAAAATTATAAATAGTTTGTATTTTGGGGATATATCTCGATAGAAATAGAAATAAATATCTGAATGCGAAAAACTACCCCCAACGGGAACCTGGATTTGATTTCTCACTTGTATCCCCCGAACGCTTTGTGCTACGACAAAATTCTCTAAAAACACAAATAATTATGACTTAACTTTTCTATAAAAAATGTCATATGAATGATCATAAATTCCTAAATCAATATTCTCGATCTGATAAAGTTCATCGATGTACTTGCCGTGCCAGAGTATCGTGGAGGCATCAGCAATAGAAATCCGATCATTGAAATATGTTAAAAATAGTAACGATCCAAGAACGGAACCATGTGGCACACCGGAATTCCCTCCCAGTTGCATTAATACCTAACAGTTCATTTTGCGTTAAAATGACCCAGCAAGAAATTGTAAAGCGGGATACTCTAGAAGATCTTTAACGTGAAATGAATTGTTAATATGGCATTTGCAGTGAAAAAATGCAGTAAGCATATTTTTCAGCGCACCTCAAACTACTCCATTGTTCCCGTACAATTTTATGGTAGTATGGAGTGCCCGGGAGATATAGGTAAGAGCCATTGCCTGGTCCCTGTTACTAATGATTTTTCGCTTGAAAAGTGATGAAGCGTTTTCCGCACAGTGGGCCATTTGACACTTTTAGGAGGACAATATTCTACAAACTTCTAAACTTGTTAGAACATTGGAAAAATAGTTTAAAAATTATAGGGGGTTAGCTTTTGAGGTGATGAAAAATAAATTTAGTTTTAAAGTTCTGGAACTTTGTGAGTATGATAATATTGATAATATGATACTTGTCAATATACCAAAAACAGTGAAAAAACATAATCACTAAGGGTGTTACTTTTTAGTGGGTTGAAAAATAAATAATATTTTAAAATTCTGAAGTTTTGTGAATTTGATAACAGTAAACTCGTGAATAGGCCAAAAATATTCCAAAAAATTTAATTAGGAGGTGAATTTGAGGGTGTTAAAATATGAATATTATAGTTTAAAAACTATGTAATTTTGTGAATATAATAGTATGAAACCTGCAGATGTGGGAGAAAATATTGAAATAAATATAAGCATTTTTTGATGGTTTTTGAATATAGCGCTTAGTCAACGCAAAATGACCAAAATATCTAAGTTGAGTGCTAATGAATGGATTTTGATGAAACCTTCTGCAATGTATTTGTAATGGCGTTAATAAAAAAGTTGAAAAAATATTGGAGTAGGAAATGCTCGAAAGGGGTAGAAAACACTCCTTTTATCACGGGTACCGTAACTTGTAGAATTAGGTCAAAAATGAAAAAAAAATACATTTACCTTTTTTGGTCCAAAATAAGATGCTTTTACTCCTGTGAATTTTTTCGAAAATGCATATTTTTTGAGATATGGCAACTCCTAAAAGTGAGGGAGGAGAAATGTAAAAGTTAAAAAAAAAATCTGAAAAAATTCAGGTGAATGTACCATCGAAATACAAGACTGTTTTTATTTGAAACTTTTCTGTAAAGTGGGTTTTCACCGAGTTTTTCTGGAACAACATGTCTTTGAAATTATAGCGCTTTGAAATATGTAATTTAAAATGTTTAAAAAATCCAGACGTATGCACTGAGGTCTTCTAAATATTTTTTGTCTCTTGGAATTTTTTGTAACTTGCTAATTTTCCGAGTTACAGGCAGTTTTTTACGATAAATAATGTACTACATTTTTTGAAAACTTTTTTAAAATTTTCAATTTAAAAATTATATTGAACCTTTCAAAACGGTATAACCATATAGGTTTCATATTTCTTTATAAAAATATATATAAATCACGCTTGTTTTTCGAATTTTCATTATTATTTAATGTGCAAAAATATAGTACATTATTTATCGTGAAAGACTGCCTGTAACTCGGAAAATTAGCAAGTTACAAAAAAATTCCAAGAGACAAAAAATGTTTAGAAAGTGTCAATGCATTCGGCCAAATTTTTTTAAAATTTTTAAATTACATATTTTTAAAGCGACACAATTTCAAACAAAGAGATAGTTTTTCATGATTTTCCGGAAAACGCACATCTCAGAAAAGTTGCAAATAAAAAAAGTCATGTATTTCAATAATACATTCACCTGAGTTTTTATAGACTTCTTTTTTCAACTTTTGCATTTCCCCTCCCCCATTTTTAGGATTTTAGAGTGGCCATATGCCATATCTCGAAAAGTATGCATTTTTCGAAAAAATTCACAAAAGTAAAAACATCTTATTTTGGGCCAAAATGAAAAAATAAAATTAGCAGAAATTACGAAATATTACCATTTCTACTAAAAATTGTGTTTTTTGAGCTTTTTGCGAGAACAATAAATATTTTGAAATTACAGGTCTTAAAGTTTTTTTGTATCCCTCATGTCCCAAACTTCACATTAGGACCTATAGCGTTTTGATAGTACTGAGTTTAGTAATTACAAAAAATTGGCAAAAAAATAGCAAAATTTCGCAATTTTTCAAAACTTTGAATGCGATGCGCGAACGGAAGATATTTTTTTATTTGAATTTTTTTTATTCATTTTGCTTAACTAGATGATAGGCAACTTTTTCGAGGTATGGCGATAAAATAAAAAATAAAAAAGTTATCGGTAGCCCACTAGTTGAACCTTTAATTAACTGTTTCACAGAACTGGAAGAAAATTAATTATGTGGCCCATTGTGATGATGTAGAGGCTAGAACTTATTAGATATTTATTTCGACCTCTATCTGGTATATTTACCTAGAATACAAACTTTGAGTTTTTCTATTTGCCTTTTTTAGATCTTTTTTTAGATTAAAATAGCTATTACTAGCACATGAGTAGATTGTGTTTAAATCAGTAAAATAACGCACACAATGATCAAAAGTGAAAAGAACGTAGTACCTATTAAAAAAATGTTACAAATTACAGCCAAACGTTTTATTGTTAATTAAAAATTAATATGATAATCAGTAACAAAGTATTAGTTAACTAGTATTTTCTATTCCTTGTTATATATCTACGATAAATTATACAAACACACAATGTAATATTATAACTATTAGAGGACTGCTAGATTTAGATCTTATATGTTTTGTACACACAAAAAATAAATGTTTCAAATACGACTAAATGAAATGAAGACTTTATTAAAAAGCAATCATACCCTTAACTTAAATGGGATTAATTAACAATGTCTAAGCCAAATAAATGTGATTAATGTGTGAACAGTATATTTATATAGAGTGTATTTACATGTTTTAGAAGTTAGTTTTCACAAAATGTATTGTATTGTTGACAACAATAAAATGTCCAGTGTTTTAAATTGGCGTCTTTTTTCTAAGTATTATATTTAATTGTAAGGATTTGCCCTTGTTACCATGATATACATTGTGTCCTCGAATGGGGTTACCTATACCACAAATGAATCTATCTTTCAATTTTTTGACAAAAGTCCCTTTTATTGTCTAAACGTTGGTTGTGGCATGTTCTTAATTTTTCTCTATTCTTATTGGGATGCTCTGCCACATGTATTCTTCTAAACAATGTCTGAAATCTACAAAATAATACAATTAACCAGTATTTTACTGGAAAATAACCTCTACGCCTGTGACTTTTACGTCAAAGGATCAGTCAGAGGGTGGTTTTGACAAATAATGAATAAGAGCAAAAATATAAAAATGACGTATTTTGCTGACGTTTCGGAAAAGGAATCTGTTTCCTTTCTCAAAGCGTATTATAATGTTTGTGGGCTGTGTATATTAAATACACAGCTTTAAGAATATATTTGTTATATTCAGTATCCATAGATACTTACTGCTTACACAGAACTGTTGATATATCTAATTGATAGTTTTATTTTAAACAATGTTGAGTTTGTTAAGTTCTCCTTTTAACATCGGCAGCCATCAACATCTACAGAACAATTCGACACGCATTTATCCTCATTCAATAGTATTATAGCCGCTTCTTTAATTACTTCCACGTCCAGTGGAAATATAGTAACGACAAAAAAAATTTTTAAAAATTTTTGTTGTCCAAATAGGCTTAAAATGTCATGAAACGTCGAGATTTTAAGTTTGAGCGAAAACAAAATTTCTGTCTGTCTGTCGGTCGGTCTGTCTGTCGGTCTGTCTGTCTGTAACTTTTTTTTGTGCGCACGTTTACTCTGGAACCGTTTAAGATATTGACTTGAAATTTGGTACACATATGTACTTTAACGAGATCTAGAACTAGATTATATTTTCATCTTGTTCCGTCGAAGGGTTGGGGGGTAAATTGGGGTAAATTTGGGGTAAATGGGTAAATCAAGCAGGTAAGAGTCCATGAAATTGGTATTTAGTATATATAAGACAAGCTAAGGTCTCAAAAAAATTTTTGGCATTAGCCACCCCCATTACCACCCCCACCTCCTTATTAAAGGGGATGAAAAAAAATTGTGATGTAGTGTATGTACAGGAACCAGAAACCTCAAAATATATTTTTTACTTCATCCACCCCTCATTACCAACCCCTATCACCACCCCCACCCCTCTACCGATGTGGGGTATCGTTTTATGGGTTTTTGAGGTAGAGGATTTCAAATATTATATTATTAAAGTTCCATAAACAATTATTTTCACATACAAAGTTTTTTGGTTGTGAGTGACTTGGATAGAGAATCTGGATGTGGAAGTAGTGATTCCTTGGGCAGCGGTTTTTTTCTTTTCTTGCTATCTGTCTCTTTTGTTAAAATTTTTGCCGAGTCCCAGTTTATTCTATGTCCGTTCTCCCAAGCGTGTTCGCAAATCTTCGATTTCTGAATCTCATTTTTTCTAATGTAACCCTTGTGCTCACCCAATCTAACACTGAATGGTCTGGATGACTCACCCACATAATGTTTATTACACTCACACGGAATACTATAAATGCAGTTTTTTGAATTTTGCTCATGATTTAGCGGTTTTGTTTTTGTTAAAATAGATCTCAATGTATTGCCCGTAAAAGTCACAGGCGTAGAGGTTATTTTCCAGTAAAATACTGGTTAATTGTATTATTTTGTAGATTTCAGACATTGTTTAGAAGAATACATGTGGCAGAGCATCCCAATAAGAATAGAGAAAAAGTCCCTTTTTCTGAAATCGATCGGCAATGTCTACATTTTCGGCGCGATTTCAGATCGAAAAATGCACAATTCCAGTATTTTAGTACATTGCTAAGAAACTCTCAGAAAACAGACCGGAAAAGATCCGTTGCCAAGCAACGATCAACAAAACTGTATCGGAATGTTACTTTCCCGGCCTAGGCCGGGAAAGTAACATTTCCGTACGGTTTTTTATGTATACTTTAGACTAAATAAATACACGCAGACAAACCAATTCACATTAAAAATGTATTTATTAGTAAGCGGTTAGATTGTAATAAAGAAATGTTATGCCTTAATACAAATTCCTTAATTTATAATAATATTTATTGTGATTTCAGAAAAAATAGTATGTGTACTTCGGTGTGAAAGTACATTCCCGAACTTCGATGCTTGTTGCAATTTGCTTCGTCGTCCGGGAATGTATTGCTTTCACACCTAAATACACAATAAATGAGTTCGACAAATCTTGAAACATAATAATTTTGAATGAATTTTCCTAAAAATTGTAATATTGCTAGTAGTACGAAAAACTTCGTATGCACCTCGGCTTGTAAGGTCTTGCTTGTAACGAACATTGCAAATGCACTATGTTCTCGACCTGTAAAATATACTTACAAGCCTTGGTACATAAATAACTATTATGTAGTCAATACGGTACAGAAGTTGTCAGTTTTTCTATATTCATCATAAATGCGTTAACTTCAAACACTTCTATCTCCTAAGCTATTGTCTTTATCAAAAAACTAAAAAAGGCAACTTTTCATTAATTTATTGCCATAATTTTTTGTCTTTAATAACATTCAGCTAAGATGCATTCCTGCTAAGTTATTTAACCTTAAAGCCAAAAAAATTCATTTTTTCAAAAATTTTCAAAATACATTAAGTGTAAAATCTTTTAGATAATGCATCCGTCACGGTCAAAAAGCGTATACATAATATATAAGACTAACAAAACACACGATTTGAAATTTTTTTTTAATTTGGAATTTATTGGAACTAAAAAACGGGCACTTTTTTGTGTAAAAAATTAAAATTTTGCCTTTATTTTCCTTGTATCATTTTTGATTTTTCATATATCAAATTTTACGAAAAGAAAATACTGTAATATGGTTTAATTTGGTTCAAGGTACATGTTAAAAAGTTTTTTTAAACCAAAGTTATGACTGTTTGAGGAGCATGACCTTTTCAGGGCCACGTTCAAATGCACTTAACACTAATTGTATCCTGGCAATGATGAACCTAATCAAATTTTTATTTCATGGATTATTTTTGTTATTTCATAAACTAACTTCTTTGTTATGACAAACTTTTTCGCAAATGTGATCCTCTTTCCTTTGAGTAATTTGCTTAAAATCTTTGAAAAATCAGTGCTTTTTGCTTAAAAATCAACATTTTTAACCGTAACTCGGCGGGTATTAAAGCAAAAATAATGTTATAGGGATTTCTTGAAGTAGAATTCGGCGATCTACACGTTCCAATAGTCACTTTTTTCACTGAGTTGGAGTGAAACTGCATCTACAATGGCGATATTGTAATCTTTTAATTTATCGGAAGCATCTAAAAAGGTTTTTTAAAAACAAAGTAGTAAAGGAAAATTGTGCTATTATGGTATAAGGTTTACTTACCTGTGACCTGAATTTCTGAAGATAGACTCTCCAGTACTCCCATCAGCTTCGATTTATCAGCGTGCATATGCATACTACCATCGTAATTAAAAAGAGCTCGTGAAACACTTGAAAATTCATATGTCCCCAAAATGTATTTCAAATTAATGTCTTTTCTTGAACGGCTAACTATTAATAATATTGAAAACAAGAATCGGTCAGCTTTTAACTCTAAAACAGCATTTCCAGTCTTCGTTTTAATTTTTTTATTAGCAGTCTTGCACAATTTTAACTGAAGCTTTTTGATAGGATCCCAGAGTTTATATCTTTGTTGTAGATTCGATTTTGTTTAAAATGTTCATACTCTTTCAGGCCTTTCATACCCATATTACATAACATTTTCGATTTCTGAAGAAAATGTTGATCCCGTATAAATATTCACTAGGTTACCTCCCTCATAGGTAAAGAGATTAATAGAGCACCTTAAAGATTCTATAATTGTCCGTATGGTTTTGCTCATTTTTTCGGATTTAATTTTTCGTAAATCGTGATGTTTTTGTTCATTGTTTTTCTTAGTACTTCCAATCATATTAAGTCCTTCATTGGATATTCTGTCAAGTTCAGACGATGTCAAAAAAAACTTTGCCATAGCCTCTGGTTTCTGTGTTAATCCGACCAGACCGCCAGTAACCTTCAAAGCTCTGTTCTTATGTTCTAACGCTTCGTCTGAACCCAGACAACTGAAATCCTTATTCGACTTATTCCCAACCCAATTTCCCTTTAAAAACTTTTCCCAGATACTGGTACCTCTTAGCTCCTGTATTTCGGCCAAAAACCATGCTATCATCCCGGAGTGATTAATCAAGTCCATCGAAAAGATATATTTTGTGAATAAGTCAAGAGCCGATAAATGCAACTCCCAATCGCCTAATCGAATGGCCCTTATTTGAAGAAGTAGGGTCTCAACCATATCCAAGTCCATGCGCCCGAGCATGCGGTCCTCCGTTATATATATTATTTAAACAACCTTGGATGACTGCAAGAGCAGATATGTCTACACCAAAATAAAGCTAAAAGTATAGGCAATAATTTTTATTCGATGCATATTTCTATTAGAACGTTTTGAAGTTATTCGATAATAGTTAAAGGGGTTGCTCTAAAAATATTAGTTTTACTTCCACGTCCAGTGGAAGTATAGTAACGACAAAAAAATTTTAAAACTTTTTATTGTCCAAATAGGCTTAAAATGTCATGAAACGTCGAGATTTTAAGTTTGAGCGAAAAAAAAATTTCTGTCTGTCTGTCGGTCTGTCTGTCGGTCTGTCGGTCTGTCTGTCTGTAACTTTTTTTTGTGCGCACGTTTACTCTGAAACCGTTTAAGATATTGACTTGAAATTTGGTACACATATGTACTTTAACAAGATCTAGAACTAGATTATATTTTCATCTTGTTCCGTCGAAGGGTTGGGGGGTAAATTGGGGTAAATTTGGGGTAAATGGGTAAATCAAGCAGGTAGGAGTCCATGAAATTGGTATTTAGTATATACAAGAGAAGCTGAGGTCTCAAAAAAATTTTTGGCATTAGCCACCCCTATTACTACCCCCACCTCCTTATTAAAGGGGATGAAAAAAAAAATGTGATTTAGTGCATGTACAGGAACCAAAAACCTCAAAATATTTTTTTACTTCATCCACCCCCAATTACCACCCCCGTATCACCACCCCCACCCCACTACCGATGTGGGGTATCGTTTTATGGGTTTTTGGGGTAGAGGATTTCAAATATTATATTATTAAAGTTCCATAAACAATTATTTTCACATACAAAGTTTTTTCGTTATGAGTGACTCGGATAGAAAATTTGGATGTGGAAGTAGTGATTCCTTGGGCAGCGGTTTTT
The DNA here is from genome assembly GCA_936432065.2 of Rutpela maculata. Taxonomy (NCBI): domain Eukaryota; kingdom Metazoa; phylum Arthropoda; class Insecta; order Coleoptera; family Cerambycidae; genus Rutpela; species Rutpela maculata. The sequence continues at coordinate 110,113,006 of OW386286.2, forward strand.
ACTTCCACGTCCAGTGGAAGTATAGTAACGACAGAAAAATTTTTAAAAATTTTTATTGTCCAAATAGGCTTAAAATGTCATGAAACGTCGAGATTTTAAGTTTGAGCGAAAAAAAAATTTCTGTCTGTCTGTCGGTCTGTCTGTCGGTCTGTCTGTAACTTTTTTTTGTGCGCACGTTTACTCTGGAACCGTTTAAAATATTGACTTGAAATTTGGTACACATATGTACTTTAACGAGATCTAGAACTAGATTATATTTTCATCGTGTTCCGTCGAAGGGTTGGGGGGTAAATTGGGGTAAATTTGGGGTAAATAGGTCAATCAAGCAGGTAAGAGTCCATAAAATTGATATTTAGTATATACAAGAGAAGCCAAGGTCTCAAAAAAATTTTTGGCATTAGCCACCCCCATTGCCACCCTCACCCCCTTATTAAAGGGGATGAAAAAAAATTGTGATTTAGTGTATGTACAGGAACCAGAAACCCCAAAATATTTTTTTACTTCATCCACCCCCACTATCACCCCCCTATCACCCCCCCCCCCCTACCGATGTGGGGTATCGTTTTATGGGTTTTTGGGGTAGAGGATTTCAAATATTATATTATTAAAGTTCCATAAACAATTATTTTCACATACAAAGTTTTTTCGTTGTGAGTGCCTTGGATAGAGAATCTGGATGTGGAAGTAGTGATTCCTTGGGCAGCGGTTTTTTAAAAATATCTCGCTAAGTACTAAAAAACGCATATATAGTGTAATGATCATTATTAATTACTTCTTAAATACAAACAGTCTGACTTTTGAATGGACGCGATATCTCAAACGGTTACCTAGATACAGTCATTTCAAAATTTCATCTTTCGGCGGAGTGCAGGGGGTAAACGACGCATGTCTGAGCCGGCCAAGAAGTGGTTCGATGTTCAAAATTACATGTATAACAGGTGCAATTGGTCGCTTGCTTCAATCACTCCAAGCCCACGAAAAAACATATGCGGGACTACTATTGCGTCTGTATTCTAAATTATTTTCTTCATATTATAACCGAATGTAAGTATTCAACATTTCCAAGAATCATTTTTTCCTGAAAGAGGTATGGACCAATAATTCTATTTTATGTAAATATATAATATTTACTTTTTTGGATTCTTGACTAAAGATTTGAATTTTCTTGAGCCCATTAGCAATACTACGTCTCTCGTCTAAAAAAATAATATTTTGTAAAACTTTCTCCCACAATTCTTTCCCCTATATCCAAACAAAATTTTAAACGACGTGCATCTTCACCTACCAGAGCTTGATTTTTTTAGGTTTGCAAGCTTGAAACTTATTTCCTTTAAAACTTTATGAATTTCAGATTTGCTTATGTTAATTTGCTCGGTTCTTTTTCCTCAACAAAATTTTCGAATGTTCTGTTATTGAATCCAAAATCAGCAATGTCGCTACATCATCTTCATTGCATGTTCTTTTAGTCTTTTTTGAAATTTCAACATTTCCAGCAATATTAAACTTTCATATTAAATTTCTTAAACTCTGTCGATAGTAAATGTCCCCTATACCATAACATTTATTTTAACTAAATAAATTCGTTGCTGAAAAGTAAGCATGATATTGACACTTCACTTCACTTTTGATTAGATTATTTCTTACATACGGGAAAATAAAGGAACTAGGGCATTGAAAAAAAATCGATTCAAACAATAATTAATTTAGATTTTGGATTAAGACTAAGAAAGAAATTATAAGCAACTTTTTCAAATGGAGTTTTAATTAAAAATTAAAAAAATAAATAAAAGAAGTTTACTCTTAGGTAAAATTTACATTTTTTAAACGCCCTGTATATAAAAAAATCGAAATAAAAGTCGTACCTTTTAACAAGCAAAGTTTTTTATATATAGTGACTTTTTGTCAAAAAAATGAATTTTACGTCTATTTGGGCAGGGTCGCGAGCCGCCCCTGTGTGCCTGTGTGCCGCGAACACAGGTGATAGGGCAGCAGGGGCGCCGCGAGGCGTCCGTGAGGCATAATGGAATGCCAGCGCCAATTATTGAAATTAAAAATTTATTTAAATAATAACATGCATCATAGTCGAGTATCGCTAAGTACAAGTCTTCAAGGCAATATTTACGTCTGGGGTTAAGTTTACATTATTTGAACTGACCCAATGTTTATGTCTCTAGTTCTAGTTTACACAAATTGTTTGAGCTCTGCGTTAAAATCAAAATGACTGCAGTTGTCACTATGTTACTTATCGTCTGGTGGAAGTGCGTTCAGGAATCGACTTGTTTTATATGTCTTTGTCGCCCGTTGCCGACACTCACAAAACCCGTGGATGAGTTTATGAACGTATTGTTACATGTTACCCCCAGAGACATCTATGTGCGTTTTCTACAAGTAACATTTTAAAGTAAATAGTTAAGTTAGTTATTAGTTAGTTTGGCAATCGAGCCAGAGATGGCGTACGGTGTCTGAATCTGGAGAGCAGAGAGCCAACCAGAAAGTAATAGAATATTTGAGAATATTCTGAACTCCTCATCTTTGGGTATATAAAGGCATGGAGACGCCGAGTGTGGATACTTTAGTACAATTCATATGGTCAAACAGTTTAATATCAGTAAAGTAATTAATTGTTGTAATTAGTATGTTAGTTAATAAATCAGTGTTTAGTGTTACCCTGGTGTTATAATTTTCGGATCCCCCTCTTGTAAACACCCTGTTGCTTACAAGACAGTACAGATTTTGCGCTGCCTCGCTCCCCGCTCATCAAAAAATGTTTTTGCATACTTCGACGGTTTTGCTTAAATTCATTATTTTCTAAAAATACGGTGCTTTTAGGCCAGATAGTGTATAGATAATATTGTGTAGTCTGTTTTATGTTGAGGTTCGCTGCATGTTAAACTTCTTAATCGTTTTTTAATTATTTATTAATCAACTTACAAATTCGCATTACTACACTCTGACATCTCTTTTTGTACACTGTAATGGTAATATTCATTTTTTTACAACCGTGTTACCAACACAGATAATGGGAGTGTGTTCCACATTATAACATCTCCCTCCTTAACTTAAATGTTACAAACTTAAAATCAACATTTCTTAAAACTAAGCTACACAATTACATTTCATAATCACGCAAATACAATGGCAACTGCCTTGAGCGTACAGGGTGATTTCTACTACTCGCTACTTTTGGAGTCATTTCACATTTAGGATTATCAACTACACTTGTATCAGGCACTGGATCTGCGATGCTTGGACTAGCAAGTGTAGCATTTTGATTAAGCACACCATCATTTTCACTGTCTAATGTTACAGAATTTAAACTAGGTATATTTAAGGAATTTTCTAGATGAGTGCTGTTACGCCTGAATATTTTATTGTTTTCATCCCGAACTATATATGATCTTAGCACGTTTAATTTCTCTTTAATTCTTGCTGGTGCCCAGTGTCCACTCTTATCAAACATTACCACATTATCCCCTTCTCTAAAATTATTCCTTTCCCTTGAATTTTTATCATAATAGCACTTATCTAACATCCTCTTATGCTCTATTTTTTCCTTAATTAGATTATTGTCATTTTCACATGGCACAAGCTTATTCGTACTAATAGGTAGTTTACTTTTTGAAGCTCTATTCAGTAATAGCTGAGCCGGTGACAAGCCAACACCAATAACAGAAGTATTACGGTACTCTAGTAAGCTTAAATATAAATCATTTGACTTTCTTAGAATGTTTTTGGCAATTCCAACTGCCTTTTCTGCTAAACCATTGGATTTTGGATAATGCGGACTACTAGTTATAATTTTAAAACCCCAATCTTTTGCAAATTGCCTACATTCAAACAAATTGTATGGCATATTATCAGCGATCAATTCATCACAAACACGATGAGTCGAGAAAAAATTCAAAACACTTATAATAGACTGAAGTTTTTGACGTCAAAGGTACTATTTCTAGCCACCTTGAAAAGTAGTCCATAACTACCATCTAGTTTTTACCACCAAAATACAGAATGTCACTTGCAATTTTACTAAACGCTTTATTTGGCACATCGTGGGCGATCATAGAATCTTTACAATTTTGTTTTTGGTATTTTTCACATATACGACATGACTTTATGTACTGTTCAATATCCTTATACATGTTTGGCCAGAACATTATACTTCTTGCCCTTCCCTGAGTTTTTGTTATGCCGAAATGACTCTCGTGCAACAAATGAAGCATACTTTGAACTAAGCTTTTAGGAACAATTATTCTGCTATCTAAAAACATTAAACTATTGGACATTGAGATATCATTTTTATATGCCCAATATGGTTTTAGAGAAACTGGAAGTTGCTTAAAAGTCTTTGGCCACCCATATTGAATGTATTTGGATATTTTAATTAAATCTGGATCGTTTTGTGTTTCCTTTCGAAATTCATCTCTTTTGTTAGCAGTTATGTTAAGGTATTTTTCCACAGATTGTACTAAATCACTCATTACAGGATCGTCACTAACTACGTCCTTTATAAAAGACCTTGATAGAAGATCTGCGATGTATAAATATTTTCCTGGAGAAAACTCAAAATTAATATCATATTTTAACAATTTAATCCTCAACCGTTGTAAACGAGGTGATGCTATTTTACTTATTTCTTTTTTCATGATTCCGATTAAGGGTTTGTTATCTGTAACAACAGTAAAACTTCTGCCATAAACAAACTGATGATATTTTTGACACGAATATGTAATTCAATTTGCGAATAATTCTTTTCAGAAGACGTTAGACTACGAGACGCCTGATAAATTGGATTATCCTGTAATAAACAACTGCCTAAACCGTCTTTTGAAACATCGCATTGAATTATAATATTTTTTGTGGAATCAAAATTGCCTAAAACCGGTTCTGTACATAACACTTCCTTAATATTATTTAAAACTTTGGAATGAACTGCTGTCCGCTCAAAAATGGTATCCTTTTTTAATAATTCGCGCAATGGACTCATGAGCGCTGCAAGGTTAGGTATAAACCGCCTCAAATAATTTATCATACCCAATATCCTTTGCAGTTTCTTGAGATTACGCGGATTTTCTAGACATCTTATAGCCTCTACCCTGTCTTTGTCTGGTTTCATTCCATCTTTACAGAAAATATGTCCCATATACCTAACCTCATTTATTTTGAACTGAATTTTATTTTTGTTAAACTTAATATTCAAAGCTTTTGCCCGCTCGACTACAGCATTTAATATTTTATCATGTTCTGGGCTCGTATTGGCAGCTATTAAAATGTCATCAAAATAGATTACGACACCCGGTATATCACCAAAGTTAGATTCATTGCATTTTTGAAAATATTCTGGAGCATTACTAACCCCAAATGGTAAACGATTAAACTTATAACAACCAAAAATAGTACTGAATGTACAATACTCACTAGATTTACTTTCTAATTCGATTTGATAAAAACCATCTTTTAAATCTAGAACGGTATAATATGATTTTCCATTTAATTTATGGCTTATATCCTCAATGGTGGAAATTGTAAAAAATTGCCGCTGTATGGCCTTGTTCAAATCTTGTGGATCTAAACACAGCCTTAAGCTCCCATCACATTTTTCAATAATCACTAAATTACTTACCCACTCTTTTGGATTTTCAACTTTACTTATTATTCCCTTTGATTCTAAGTCATTTAATTTATCTTTTAATCTATCCCGTAAACTTAATGGAATTCGTCTTGCAGGTTTGGCAACAGCTCGCTCTATGATTTTCTTTTAATGTTATTTTACATTTTTCTTTAAACTTACCTATTCCCTCAAAAATTTCTTTATTACTCTCAATAAATGTTTCTTTATTCTCATATGACTTAATTTCATTTACTTGTTTAATAAATCCCAAATCAATACACGCTTGCAATCCTAATATTGGTGTCGACCTGACATCAGCTACTACAAACGTTAACTTAAATTTCTTATCTTGTACACTACAATTTATAATAATATTTCCTAATGGTTTTATTTTAAACCCACCATAGGCCTCTAATATGACATTTGTTGGTTCTAGTTTTTTACAACTTAGATATTTTTTATATATTTCTGATGGCAAAATGTTGACCTCTGAACCTGTGTCTAACTTAAATTTAAAATTATTTTTACAAATTTCCACATTTCTAAACCAAGCTTTACTACAATCAATGTCATAAATACTTTTAACAACTTGATCACTACTTACAATCACACTGTGTATTTTCAGTTCATCGTCGCTGTCTTGGTGTCCTTCTTCGCTATTAATTTCTCTTACTTTTCGAACTCTGCATGCCTTTGCAAAGTGGTTCAGCAAACCGCAAGCCCTACATTTCTGACCATAAGCCTTGCACTGCCTTGGCCCATGTTGCTCCTTACATCGGTAGCATAAAAACTTTTCTGTCTTCCCTGATGTGCTGCTTGATGTTTCTTTCGTGTTATATTTATTTACTTCTTGATTCCTATTTCTTTCGTTCACCTTATATTTTCCTTTAATTTGATTTACACCTTTTTCTTGTAAATTTCTTATTTGTGTTTTTGACACCTCGTTAGCTCTGCACTCTCGTATTGCTTTGTCTAAATTTAAATCGTCTTTCGTTAATAACCTTTCTTGTAATTTCAGATCATTTATGCCTAAAACAATTCTGTCATGACTCTTCCTGGGTATCAAACTCGCAGCTTTTTGCCAGCTTCTCTAGATCGTTTACGAAATGATCAATACTTTCCCCCTCATCTTGTTTTCTTGAGAAAAGCACAAATCTTTCGTATATTACGTTTTTCCTGGGATTCGCATAAATTTCAAACTGCTCCATAACTTTGTCATAATTATTTTCATGAGAAGCCTCCTCAAACTTTAGAGTATTATATATGTTAATTCCTTCTTGTCCCATGCAGTTTAATAATATAGCCACTTTAACTTTGCTATTTAACTCGTTTTTATTTGATGCCAACATGTAGATTTCAAAATTTTGACGAAATTTCTTAAAATTTTCCGAAACATTCCCAGAGAAATTCATTGGCTCTGGAAGCCTGGCTCCCACATAACTCATAACTTCGTCTGGCATAATTACTTTTATTATTTAAACTTCGTGTAATTTACTCACGTGCAGTTAACCTCACTCTTTCAATCTGCTTTTACTGCAACCACCACTTATTATTTCTTAAAAATTTTTCATCGACTGCGCCATGTTTTATGTTGAGGTTCGCTGCATGTTAAACTTCTTAATCGTTTTTTAATTATTTATTAATCAACTTACAAATTCGCATTACTACACTCAGTCAGGAGAAACTAAAATCAAGTTCAATATCTTCTTGTGACCTACGCGATCTTATGATTTTCTTATTATGTTTATTGTATTGATAATGAGACAAAAGACTTTTAAAAAACGCCAGTATCTCTTTCATAAAAGGAATCCTCTGCTGTCGGCGCCTCTGCCTCTGTTCAAAGAAAATGTTAATTTATTTTTCATACTTCGTTGTTTAGCCATAGGTGGGAAGGCCGCCGCTTACCAATCATACAGTGTTGACAATGTGTTCGATTTATCTAGTTTTAAAGTTAATTTGTAGTAAAAGTAATAAAACGGTGTAATGGACGAGGTAATGAATTAACTGTTTATTGATATTAAATTAACCGCTATTAATTTAATTACCTCAGTGGTTGAAGAAATTTTCCATAATAAATTTAAAATGGTAATTTTTTAATCTTATCCTTAAAATACATTTTTTGCAGGCAGTAAATTATTGAGATCAGTGACATTTTTTCCATAAAGCTACAAGGAGCTTAAAGAAACCGACCTGGACGTCCTACTTTTCTAATAAATCCTATGGAATAATTGTGGTTTGTGAAAAATTGCTAAGATGGCAAAGAGCGAATTAATATTAGTCAGTATTTTCATTTTAAAGCTGATTAAACAAGGTAAAAGCAAAACTGTTGAATTATTTTTAAATTACAGTGTTGCAACGCTGTAAAACCCATATTATTGACGCCACAAGTGAGCGAAATTTCCTTCTCTCTTCCGTCTTCTGTTTCTAGTAGTAGTGTCTAAACTGAAAACATTGGTTATTTCTAATAAATTTTAAATAAAAAAATAGGTTTGAGTTACAAAAAATATTATAAGGAGTTTTTACATCTCTTTGGCCAACATGACACCCTGCAAATTTTTGTACGTATACAACAGTATTAATAGTTTCTGATGTATCAATTTTACATTAAAATGTTATTAGATATTTTTAATAAGACTATTACCAAGCGAATGAAAGTTGAATTTGGGTGAATACCTATGTGAACAATAAAAATGATATTTGCTGCGTATTTAATCCCAGTGACATCAGTGATTTGTGAGGTATTCGAGCAAAATATTAGTCAAATAGGTATTCCCAATCGGCCACACCCGACTCCAACTTATATTATTTCATTCACATTTTGATAAGCATAGTCTGCCGCTATTCTAATAGAGACTGTTCTACATTTTTAATGTCAAATATTTCAAAAAATATTAACGACAGATTTAAATAATATTATACCTTTACAACCAGGATAAATGGCCTATTCGAAAACATAATAATTCATAGAGTGTTATATTTAAAAAAACCGCTGCCCAAGGAATCACTACTTCCACATCCAGATTCTCTATCCAAGTCACTCACAACGAAAAAACTTTGTATGTGAAAATAATTGTTTATGGAACTTTAATAATATAATATTTGAAATCTTCTACCCCAAAAACCCATAAAACGATACCCCACATCGGTAGTGGGGTGGGGGTGGTGATAGGGGGGTGGTAGTGGGGGGGTGGACGAAGTAAAAAATATTTTGAGGTTTCTGGTTCCTGTACATACACTAAATCACAATTTCTTGTCATCCCTTTTAATAAGGGGGTGGGGGTGGTAATCGGGGTGGCTAATGCCATTTTTTTTCTTGAGACCTTAGCTTCTCTTGTATATACTAAATACCAATTTCGTGGACTCTTACCTGCTTGATTTACCCATCTACCCCAAATTTACCCCAATTTACACCCCAATCCTTCGACGGAACAAGATGAAAATATAATTTAGTTCTAGATCTTGTTAAAGTACATATGTGTACCAAATTTCAAGTCAATATCTTAAACGGTTCCAGAGTAAACGTGCGCACAAAAAAAAAAGTTACAGACAGACAGACCGACAGACAGAAATTTTTTTTTTCGCTCAAACTTAAAATCTCGACGTTTCATGACATTTTAAGCCTATTTGGACAATAAAAATTTTTAAAAATTTTTTTGTCGTTACTATACTTCCACTGGACGTGGAAGTAAAAGATATTTATTTTCTTTCCCATTATCTATACATCTAGTTGTTTTTATTTTTGACGTTTTAAATATAATCAGTACAACCGCGAGGTGGTCAGAATATAGCAAATAATCCTGTACGCTGTACGCTTGATAATAACTGCTAAAATTAATGGAAGTGATTAATGGAAATTTTATTTCCATAAAGAAATAATCTTTGTTGTGTCGAAAATGAAATTAATGTTTCCGTTCGAGTTTTATTTTTCATGAATCTTTAATAGAAGTATATGAAAAACACCCATTTTCTTTGTTTTATTCAATACAATTGATGAAGCAAGACCTCATTAAAAATATTAATCAATTTATTTAAATTATTCTAATAAGAATGTATATTAAATATCAAATTGTCGCATTCGATGTTATCTAGGAGTATATGGTATCCAGGGTTTTAGGATAAAACTAAAAACCGCTGCCCAAGGAATCACTACTTCCACATCCGGATTTTCTATCCAAGTCACACAACGAAAAAATTTTGTATCTGGAAATAATTGTTTATGGAACTTTAATAATATAATATTTGAAATCCTCTACCCCAAAAACCCATAAAACGATACCCCACATCGGTAGTGGGGTGGGGGTGGTGACAGGGGGTGGGAGGGGTGGTGACAGGGGGTGGGAGTGGGGGGTAGATAAAGTAAAAAAATATTTTGAGGTTTCTGGTTCTTGTACATACACTAAATCACATTTTTTTTCATCCCCTTTAATAATGGAGTGGGGGTGGTAATGGGGGTGGCTAATACCAAAATTTTTTTTGAGACCTTAGCTTCTCTTGTCCATACTAAATATCAATTTTATGAACTCTTACCTGCTTGATTTACCTATTTACTCCAAATTTACCCCAATTTACCCCCCAACCCTTCGACGGAACAGGATGAAAATATAATCTAGTTCTAGATCTCATTAAAGTACATATGTGTACCAAATTTCAAGTCAATATCTCAAACGGTTCCAGAGTAAACGTGCGCACAAAAAAAGTTACAGACCGACAGACAGACCGACAGACAGACAGAAATTTTTTTTTCGCTCAAACTTGAAATCTCGACGTTTCATGACATTCCAAGCCTATTTGAACAATAAAAATTTTAAAAAATTTTTTTGTCGTTACTATACTTCCACTGGATGTGGAAGTAAAATTTCACTTATTACTTCCACGTCCAGTGGAAGTATAGTAACGACAAAAAAATTTTTAAAAATTTTTATTGTCCAAATAGGCTTAAAATGTCATGAAACGTCGAGATTTTTAGTTTGAGCGAAAAAAAAATTCTGTCTGTCTGTCGGTCTGTCTGTGGGTCTGTGTGTCGGTCTGTCTGTCTGTAACTTTTTTTTGTGCGCACGTTTACTCTGAAACCGTTTAAGATATTGACTTGAAATTTGACACACATATGTACTTTAACGAGATCTAGAACTAGATTATATTTTCATCTTGTTCCGTCGAAGGGTTGGGGGGTAAATTGGGGTAAATAGGTCAATCAAGCAGGTAAGAGTCCATAAAATTGGTATTTAGTATATACAAGAGAAGCTAAGGTCTCAAAAAAAATTTTGGCATTAGCCACCCCCATTACCACCCCCACCCCCTTATTAAAGGGGATGAAAAAAAATTGTTATTTAGTATATGTATGTACAGGAAGCAGAAACCTCAAAATATTTTTTTACTTCATCCACCCCCCACTGCCACCCCCCTATCACCACCCCCGCCCCACTACCGATGTGGGGTATCGTTTTATGGGTTTTTGGGGTAGAGGATTTCAAATATTATATTATTAAAGTTCCATAAACAATTATTTTCACATACAAAGTTTTTTCGTTGTGAGTGACTTGGATAGAGAATCTGGATGTGGAAGTAGTGTTTCCTTGGGCAGCGGTTTTTTAAGTAGTATTTATTCGTCATAAGGTATTGTACAAGTTAACATATTTATGAGCTTATCTATGCCCTAGATTTGAGTATGAATAAAGCTGGTTTCACTCTCACTTATCCTGAAAATTTTATTGGCGGAGAAGAAATGCTATATACTGGAGGATTGAAGAAACAGTAAAAATGACTCGAATGATATCCCAAGTAGCACAATTAATTCCTCAAGATATCCCGAGGATAAAAATTTAGGAACTAGTAAATATCTTCTAGAGGTCTGTAACAGTTCCCTAAGATGGGCAAATGTCAGCATATCAGTATTAAATAGTACTTCCCATGGTAATCGAAAAAAGCTATTAGTATAGAATCCTGTGAGCAGCCTTTTGCATACCTATAGAATTCCCATAGTAATCTTTAGGATATCTTATCACTTGCCAATATAAATGGTCCCGAGGACATCTTTATAGGATTTCTGTTAGATGTACCGCATCGATCCTGCAAACAGATTTAATTCCTGTAGTAATCTTTCGGGTATTTTATCGCTTACCAATATAAACGGTACTGAAAACATCTTTATAGGATTTCTATTAGATGTACCAACGCACACTTCTTATAGAATTGCCAGCGGCAGCTGGTGAAATGTTGGTTAATCAAAATGTCAGTATGAGACATCAGGCCCAAACCAAACCAAAGATTAGAGATCGTTATAAGATTCATCCAAATAAATCGATGATCTCTGAGAGAATTTGAACGTTGCAGTAATGTTATTAATGTTCTATAAATTCATGAGTATAAGATAATGCATGACCGATTATCGTCAGTGGTGTGTACGTGGCGTCATCTAGGAATAATTTCTGTAATGAACTACGTGGTAAGCAAACAAATTTTATGCATTAAAAGAATTTCTTCTTGCGAATTCTATAGGTGTTCTATTAGCGATAATAATAATATTTCCATTTTAATACTTTATTTGATCTCTGTAATACATAGAAAATTGAGCTGTATGGTAATTCCCTTTTAGAACTTCTAGAAGATGTCTACAAGTATTCTGTTAAGGATAATAATACTATTTCCCTTTTAATACTTTGATTTCTATAATACTTAGAAAACAAAGAAAACAAAAGTTGAAATTCATATATAATACCCAGCAGAGCTGGGTAATTACTTGTAATTGGAAAATAATTACAATTACAAGGCGCGGATTTATAGGGGGGACGCAGGGGGCGCGCGCCCCCCCCTGATCCAGTAATTTATATGGCCAAGGTTTGTAGATTTAGGTTTTTTTAATAAAAAGTTCAAAATGCTATATATTTAGTTTAAATGTGCGCCCCCTCCTCAGGAATTATCTAAATCCGTGCCTACAATAAAAAAGGAATTAATTACAATTACAAATTACTTTTTTCAAAAAGGAATAATTACAATTACAAAGTACGTCTTTAAAAAAGGAATTATATTCATTTAATACAATTACTTAAATACAATTACAATTACACGAAAAAAAAGGAATTGTAATTGCTAATTACTTTTTCAAAAGGAATTACCCAGCTCTGATACCCAGTTTACATTTCCCCAGTGCATAAAAGTTGAGCACATATAAAGATTTCTCATTTTGATTTCGGAAGGACTTCTAGAGTACATAAATACAAGATATCCTCGCGGGCAGTAAATAGAACTTCTTAAAGATATCTTAAAGAATTCTGTGCTACTTGGGATTCATTTTGATTTTTATATAAAAAATAAAAAATACATCTTAAAATTGGTACACAATGGCATAGGATATAAGTGATGGTTTCATCCTCAACTCCACACATCCTACAAGTAGGATCATCTTTCAACTGCATTGTATGCAGGTGCTTGTTCAGAGAACAGTGTCCTGTTATCAGGCCTACCATCCATCTCAATCGTTCTCTATCGAGCCCAATCAGCCACTTTACGCTGGAGTCAGTCGAGGGCACCTTTATATGGAGCCTCGACTATTTCATTCCTGGAGCCTGAGCCCAATAGTTTTTAAACCGTGCCGTAGCCCAGTCTTGCAGCTCTGATTGTATCAGACGTCTTGGCAGACCGAAGGGAAAGGAGTTTTTGCTCTTTCACCCGCCAAGCGGTCTGCTTCTTCGTTGCCCTCGACGCCACTGTGTTCGGGTACCCATATAAGTTTAACCGAGTTGCGTTCACACCAGAGGCGCACTGAAGGGGGGGATTTGGGGGCTTAAGCCCCCCCCCCCCCCTGGAGGTCAGCCTCACTTGTCCCCTCGAGGAAAGTATTTGTTACGTTGTCAAGGCGACATTGTTTTTTGTCTCTCACGAGGCGAAAAAATTTGTTCAGATTTTTAATAGCACCCCCCCATGAGGCGCGGAAAATTTATTTTTAGTTTTTTCATAGCACTTCTTGTACGAGGTGGAAAAAATTTGTTTTCGGATTTTTATTTGCACCCTCCCCCATGAGGAAATAAAATTTTTGTTAGATTTTGAGGTGGAACCCCCCCCCCCCCCCCCATGAGGTGATAATAAGTAGTGATCGCGGAGTCCGAAGGTATATTCTTGAAAATGTTAGTGCCCCCTCCCAATAACCTTTCTGGATCCGCCCTTGTTAATCATATTATTATTTGTAGTAGCCTCCCCCTCAGCAATTTTCTGGGTGCGTCCCTGGTTCACACTCAGTCAGAATGTTTCGACAGTTCAGGACCAGCTTATTAGAGGTCATCTTGTTTGATGCAAGAGCCTGCCTAACTGTCGCTACATATATAAATATGCTTATTGACGAAATCTCTTTCGAGGTTTTCGCTTGCACACAGGTCATATTTGATTAAATCGCATTCAATATATATTTTATTAATTGATGTTCGAGAACGTTCGACTGCAACTTTGATTCGGTTAGTAATAGTCTTAATAAATATCAACATTTTAAAGTAAAATTAATATATCATTCTCTACGTAAAATTCTAACCTGACGAACTCAATGTATATTACAGTTTCAATATCTCGTAAATCTTTCTATCTCTTATGTGTTTCATCAAAAATGTCACAAAACGTAATTTACATAAAACATAATAGTTTACAATTCTCCGGTGATCACCTTGTATGAGGGACATGGCCCAATTTCAACAGGAAGCATTTGTACCGTACTAATTTATATGTTCCAAAGAAATAGAAATTTTAAATCTAATAAAAATTATCATGTTTAGAAGAAATAATCTACATAGCTTAGTAACAGGTGTTTGATATTTCATCTTTTGAGTAAAAGCAAATCCTTTTAACTATATATAGAACAAGTTAAAACAAGCTAAAAACGTACTCTTCGCCAATTTACTGAGCTTTTTATATAATTGTTACACATTCTATAGGATACTCTTCGCAGTTTTCTTATAAATAATGTTAGTTTTTGGACATCCTAAATTTTGTGGTACCAACTTTGTTGCGAAAAAAAATATATGAAAAAAAAAAATGCAAAAAAAAATATCCAACCTGTGTGGGATTCGAACACACGATCTTTGGATTGTAAGGCCAAAACCCTAGCCACTGCACCATCACACCTTACAAGAAAAATTGTGTCTGTAATATACAGTGTGTCCCGCTTTTCATAAATCCACCCTAATATCTCAGTTATTAATAATGCGTTTTTTTTTCAAATTTGGGTGGTAATTATATGTTGGAAAAATGAATTATTTGGCATAGTAAAAATTTTCATTCTTCATTGGCTTGCGGTTTTAGGGTAGTAGTAGTAAAATAGGGTAGGTTTTTTGGCAAAAGGATATTAGGGCTTATTTTAGACAGATTTTTCTATCATATTTGGATTCAGCATATCCAAAAACCGCTTAATCAATATTCTTCATGATATCAAAAACGGATTATGGCAGAAACGAAATATTAATTAATTTCTTAAAAAACGCTTTTTAATTTTTTGCTATAACAAACCTAAAAACAATTTTTTTTTTTTAAATTCTGGTCTCTTCAACATAACCATCCATGATACCACACCGTGTGTCGTTAATGTTGCCTCGTCACTAAACGTTTTTTAAAAAAATATGTCGTTAAGATAAGTTACCTTGCAACCATAGGCATTAATCAAAAGTACTTGGAAAAACAAGTTTTTATTTGATATTTGGCGATTCATAAGAATTGTCAAAAGTTAAATAGTGTTATTTAATTTATCAATCTTACTGATAATGGCAGAAAATCGGAGAGTAGTTCTTACAATTGAAGAAAAAGAAATTATCCGCTTAATTGGTGATAATGAAAGATCTACGCGTCAGGTTGCTCGAATATTTAATCAACGTCATCGTGATCGAGCACCAATTTGGCACAAAACCGTTGGTGACATCAACAAACTGTTTGCAAGAACCGGAGCCATTTTCAAGACAAGACGACGAAGGTACAATTTAAATTTACATTATCCAGACGACGAACGCATTTTAACAGAATTTCGGAACAATCCAAATGGTAGTATAAGGGAGAATACTAAATTTAACCAAAAATAAAATATGGAGGTGTTTGAAACGCAGTAGGATTAGGGCATTTAAAAAAAAAAATTCCATACTCTCTTGAAAGTGATTTTGAACGGCGGTTTGAATTTTGCCTGTGGTTGCAAGGTAACCATCTTAACGACAGATTTTTTTTAAAGAACATACTGTTTAGTGACGAGGCAACATTTACGACAAACGGTGTGATATCTAGTCAAAATTGTAGATATTGGGCAGCCGAAAATCCCAACTTTGTAATTAACTGTAAAAACCAACACAGTGAAAAAGTTACCGTGTGGTGTGGCATATTAAACGAACAAATTGTTGGCCCCTTTTTCCTGGATAACCTCAACGCAGAAAATTTGATGATTTTTTATGAAAATGCCTTTAGCACAGAGAGAAAATGTACACATTCAGTTAGATGGTCCCCCGGCGCACAATTCTCTGATAGTTAGAAATTTTTTAAATGCAAATTTCCCTATGAAGTGGATAGGTATTTCTGCCTTTAGAACCGTGGCCCCCTAGATCGCCTGATACTACCTTATGACTTACTTCCACATCCAGTGGAAGTATAGTAGCGACAAAAAAAATTTAAAAAATTTTTATTGTTCAAATAGGCCTAGGATGTCACGAAACGTCGAGATTTTAAGTTTGAGCGAAAAAAAAAATTTCTGTCTGTCGGTCTGTCTGTCTGTCTGTCTGTCTGTCTGTCTGTCTGTCTGTCTGTCTGTCTGTCTAACTTTTTTTGTGCGCACGTTTACTCTGGAACCGTTTGAGATATTGACTTGAAATTTGGTACACACATGTACTTTAACGAGATCTAGAACTAGATTTTCATCTTGTTCCGTCGAAGGGTTGGGGGGTAAATTGGGGTAAATTTGGGGAAAATAGGTAAATCAAGCAGGTAAGAGTCCATAAAATTGGTATTTAGTATATACAAGAGAAGCTGAGGTCTCAAAAAAAATTTTGGCATTAACCACCCCCATTATCACCCCCACCCCATTATTAAAGGGGATGAAAAAAAATTGTGATTTAGGGTGTGTACAAGAAACAGAAACCAAAATGTTTTTTACTTCATCCACCCCCACTACCACCTCCTATCACCACCCCCACCCCGCTACCGATGTGGGGTATCGTTTTATGGGTTTTTGGGGTAGAGGATTTCAAATATTATATTATTAAAGTTCCATAAAAAATTATTTCCACATACAAAATTTTTTCGTTGTGAGTGACTTAGATAAAAAATCTGGATGTGGAAGTAGTGATTCCTTGGGCAGCGGTTTTTTCTATAGGGGTACTTGAAAAATAAAGTGTATGCTACTCGGCCGCGTAACAGACAAGAGCTTTGCCGTAGGATTAGGCAAGCGTGTCAAGGAATTACTCCCCAAACTTTAAGAAAAGTGATTGAATGGTTAAGAAGAGCTGTTGAAAAGTGTATTTTATTGGAAGGTGGTTATATTGAAGAGACCAGAATTTAAAAAAAGTTGTTTTTAGGCTTTTTATAGCAATTAAATAAAGTTATGAAAAATTAAAAAAAGTATTTTTTAAGAAATTATTTAATATTTCGTTTCTGCCATAATCCGTTTTTGAGATCATGGAGAATATGGATTAAGGGGTTTTTGGACATTCTGAAAAATTTGTCTAAAATAAAGCCCTAATATCCATTTGCCAAAAAACCTACCCTCTTTTACCCCCTAAAACCGCACGCCAATGAAGAATGAAATTTTTTACTATGCCAAATAATTAATTTTTTCTACATATAATTACCACCCAAACTTGAAGAAAATCGCATAATTGATAATTGAGATATTAAGGTGGATTTATGAAAAGCGGGACACACTGTATATCTTTCGAGAATCATATTTCAACGCTTTAGATATATTATTATGAAATATATATTAGTAAAATGCATAAACAAAAAGAAATATATTATGGAGATAACATTTCGCAAGATTTATATTTCAGTAAAAGCGACAAAAATTAAGAGAATCTTTTTTTTTTAATAAAATAATTAATAACTTTTTTATATACTGATCGATTTTCTTCAATAGGGTTCTTCCTGTAGCTAACACTAACTTACTTTCCAAATTTCAATATAATCGGACTTTTCTTTCTTAAGTTATCGTGCTTACAAGAAACGTGACGGACGGACATTTTGAAAGTTGTTCAGAATTCGTTCACTAACACAATGATTTGAAATTTTTTTCTCTACGAGCGATATTTACGATTTTAGAAATGTGCCGATCAAATAGAATATACCCTTCGCTTTTCGAACAGACCCACCTGGAGAAATTATGCCTGTTCCCCCTGACCCCCTCAAAGTGGCTACTTCCATCTGCCAACATATATATTTTTTTTTCTCAAAAACGGTGGGAGATAGAGAAATGATCTTGACGCCATTCGATAGAGCATAAAATTCTGCATATGACACTAATTCTGTTTTTTTACTATGTTTTATATTAAAACTGCCCAATAAATCAAAATCTTACTAGATATAAAAATAGATATCATTATTTTTTTTATCGAATATTATTATTCGTATATATATTATTTATTTAAATAAATGGCTTTTAAGGAAGAAATTGCACATATAATTGTGCTAGGGTCTTATTTAATGATTTACTACTCTTCTTACAAACTGCGAAAAATATTGACTACCCTTTAAATATTATTTCATATTTTTTGTTTTACTGTTTTTTGTAATGTAAAACCCTTTAGTAAAAAATATGGGGAGGATATTTCAGCAAAAATCCAAAACAAAATTTTTTCATCCTCATAAATTTTACTCAAGAAAAAGCCGGTGCCCTCGTGCGGGGCACGGTCACGCTCCCTCAATGGCCAACCCTGCGCTCATATCAGAATAAAGTCTACTTTCGAATGGTATAATAATAATTGATATTATGTTGAAAACTAAGAAAGTCTATTTGCTAATAGGGAATGTCATCCAATATATATCTTGTTCAGCTCATGTACGGTACCAATATTATCCTTGTGCCAAATTTCATGAAACTCGGTTCTTCGGTATCGGAATAAATGCTCGTATGTGTGCATGCTGCATGTTTTCTGAATATGATTTGTTTTCATACACCAGGCAGGCAGTTGGCATTTTTGTCTTCTGTTTTCGTCAATATCCGCAACGAAGTTAGTAAGAGATTATATTTAATTTAGGAATTCTCGTCCTAGTCATCTAGAGACCGGTTTCTAGCTATTAGCTATCATCAGTGTGGAGCAATGGATACAATGCTCCTGGGTTGGTAGATCAATGCTTCTGTAAATTTTTTACATGTTCCCAATTTTGCATGTTCTTTTGAATGGCTATTTTAAGTTGTGCTAATGGCTCTTTTGTTAGGATCTTCCAGTATTTTATTATGATGTTATGTAATAATTTCTGTTTTTTTTTGTTTCGTAATTTTATTTTGTCATTTTAGCCCAGTCAATGAACGTTCAATAAGGGGGTCTAGAGGGAAGGCTGTGTTTGGACTATTTAGGAGGTAAACATACCAAAAGTCCCCGAACGTAGGAAGTGGGTGGGGTGCAGGGGGGGGGGGGGGGCACGAAGAAGGTCCCGGTTTTTGGTTTTTCACTCATATCTCGAACGACGAGGTGGGGAAGAGTTGGGATGAGGTGGGAAAGGGCTGGGAAGAGGTGGGGAAGTGGTGGGAAGAGGTGGGAATAGGGTGGGATGAGGTGGAGAAGGGGTGGGAAGAGGTGAGGAAGAGGTGAGGAAGAAGTGAGAAGTAGTGTTAGAGTGTGAGTGTGAGAAGACGGGAGAGAGAAGGTGGATGGCGGTGGCAAATGAAAAGGTTTTGTCTGTCTGTTTGTAAGATAAGTAGACTAAAAAGTAAAAAATAAAATTATAAAAAAAAAAATATTTTTAAGAAAAAGCTTTTATTTGAAAAAACTACTAAAAAGTAAAAAATATTTTTTTAAATTTATACACCTGGAAACCAAAAGCTTTGGGGGCGGTCAATTGAGCAAAGTAACTATACAATAGCGCTATATGACCGCCCCCAAAGCTTTTGGTTTCCAGGTGTATAAATTTTAAAAATTTATTTTTACTTTTTAGTAGTTTTTTCAAATAAAAGCTTTTTCTTAAAAATAGTTTTTTTTATAAATTTCTTAATTATTATTTCAAACTACATGTACAAATAAATATTTTAGAGAGTGAACTTGCAGTTGAGATAATGATATTTGGGGGCTCGAAGGAATTTACAAGTAAAAGGGTTGACGAGGGCGAAGTTGTCTAATTTGAGAAGGGAATTGGCAAGATCGGATAAAAGTATGTTTATTATAAAATTGATAAAGGTTGGAGTTTCCGACAAGTCATGTAGGAGAGGGATGGGGATACCCATGGGGAGGATGTTACAAATGCGTAAAATTTTACTTTGAAGTTTTTTGTGTGCTGGTGAACAAAAAAAATGTAAAAGACATCCAAAAGTAATTCAGATTGCCCCCTAAAAACCGTCTTGCTTTTTACAACCCTTAAGAAATCATTACCAACTTTCTTTTTCAAATTATACTACAAAGTTTACGCCGCAATGGAATTCCCGTTCTGCGACAGGAATATCTTCCAAAAGTTAGAGTAACTTGTTCTGCAGAAAATGTAATTAACGCTGACCTATTAAAGTGCCTTCGTAAAAGTGCGGCCCAATCAAATTTTCATTATATACACCACACCAAATATTTGTGAATTGTTTGAAAATCAGTCCCCTTGATCCAGTGGGGATTGTGATTAGACCAATAATGGACGTTATGTGTATTGACTATATCATTATTATGAAATCTGCTTTCACCAATCCAACAAATTTTATTTAGGAAGGTAGGGTTTTCATGAATCAAAACTTGCTGTACAGCAATAAAGTGTACTCTGTGTTCAAAATCAATGACCCGCAGTCTTTGAACTAAATTAAGTAACTTAAAAATGTTCATTTAGGATCCTATGAACGGTGTTCTTGGAAACTTCAAGTTTGTGGGCGAGGATACGAATAGAAACATGTGTGGATTTATACCAACGTATGCCAGAACATGAATCACATTTTCTTCATTTCTAGCGATGCTGGAACTTATAGCTATTATGCAACTGTAAAATGTTAAAAATTGAATATCACCATATTCACCATGAATTGGGGATTCTATCGCGGTGTAAAGTTTTAGGCAGGCCCCCCCGTATGGGCGGATCTATTGGGTAGTGAGTTTTAGAGGCCTGCCAGCCTGCCATATTTTTTCAAATTTATCCCTCCCCACTCATCAATTAATAAGCGCGGGGACCCGCCAGACATGTTGACAAAAAAATTTTTTTCGAATTTCTCCCGCGCGTTCATCAAGTATTATTAAACGTGGGGGGCCGTTGGCTTCCGAGAGGCCTGTAATGGGGTCCCGCCAGAGATCTTGCCAAATTTTTTTTTACATTTCTCCCCATCGCTCATCAATTATTAGGCTCGGAGGCCCGCCAGTGAATTTGCTACAATGAATTTGATGCTGGGGGCTGGTTTTAGGGGGTGCAATTTGGAAAAAAAGGGTGATTTCTTAAGGGTTCTGAGGAGCAAGACGTTTTTAAGGGGGTAATCTGAAACACTCTTGGATATCTTTCACAATGTTTTTTAGTTCATTCTCAAATAAAGCAGATATGGCATTTAAACAAAATGGTGGTACACCCTGTATAAGGGTGGGGATGTGAGAGTGTAAATATTTAAGTAGTGGGAAAAGAAAAGAAATAGGTCGGCAGCAATTACTAGTTACTGTGAATATATGTTGGTAAGAAACGAGCCTTTGATGGTAGTTTTGTATCCCTCGAATATTATAATAGTTAATTGTAAGTCTGATTGTTTCTGTAGTATGTCGGTAGTAAGCATTGCCGTATCATCTGCAAATAAGCAGAAGGTTATTCTGTGGTCTATAGGAGAGTAGAGGTCATTCATGTGCAGGTTCAAGAGGACAGATCCAACGGATTTGCTTTGGGAATGCCAGTAGAAACGGGGGTGTTTGACTGAAACTTGAATCAGTTTGAGATTATATCATTGTACCATTTTAATGATACGTATGGAGTTTAGTGATATGGAACTTGTATAGCAGCCTAGGATGCCAGTCTTTGCAGAAGTCTTTCTCCAGGCCTAATGTACAAACGCTGTTATTAGAGCTAATGTAAAGTTGGTTGTGACTATATCACTAACTCGGAAAAACTCTCTCGGAAGCCAAAAATTGACAATGCCGTGTTTAAGTGCCTGCCGAAACCGATTTATAATCACTCATTTAGCAACACTACAGCAGTGACTACTTCTAAGCAAAATTCCTCTACCAATATCCATGGAGAGGCCACGAAAAGGACAAATATTCATGAAGTATATTATGTCTCAAGATTCAATAAAAATATATTCCTCAAGAACAAATAATTTTCATCAATAACTAGTGAGCAATGTATATGTTACATTTATGTAAACAAAAATGAACAAAACCAATATTTTGATAACAAAATAATAAATTTGTTTACATACAGAATATTTGTTTACTTTATCGAATGTAAGATATAAAAACATTTTGGACGTGTTTAAAGCCACCTAAACTGTATTTTCTTATTTATTTGCCGTAAAAGAAAATGTTACATCGTGACTTTAATTACTTCCACGTCCAGTGGAAGTATAGTAACGACAAAAAAATTTTAAAAAATTTTTATTGTTCAAATAGGCTTAAAAAGTCACGAAACGTCGAGATTTTAAGTTTGAGCGAAAAAAAATTTCTGTCTGTCGGTCCGTCGGTCCGTCGGTCTGTCGGTCTGTCGGTCTGTCTGTAACTTTTTTGTGCGCACGTTTACTCTGAAACCGTTTGAGATATTGACTTGAAATTTGGTACACATATGTACTTTAACGAGATCTAGAACTAGATTATATTTTCATCTTGTTCCGTCGAAGGGTTGGGGGGTAAATTGGGGTAAATTTGGGGAAAATAGGTAAATCAAGCAGGTAGGAGTCCATAAAATTGGTATTTAGTATATACAAGAGAAGTTAAGGTCTCAAAAAAAAATTTGGCATTAGCCAACCCACCCCCCCGCCCCCCAACCCCATTATTAAAGGGGATGAAAAAAAATGTGATTTAGTGTGTGTACAAGAACCAGACACCTCAAAACGTTTTTTTACTTCATCCACCCCCTATCACCACCCCCACCCCGCTATCGATGTGGGGTATCGTTTTATGGGTTTGTGGGCTAGAGGATTTTAAATATTATATTATTAAAGTTCCATAAACAATTATTTCCACACACAAAATTTTTTCGTTTTGAGTGACATAGATAAAAAATGTGGATGTGGAAGTAGTGATTCCTTGGGCAGCGGTTTTTACATCGATTTGAAAATCTTATACCTCCACAATTCAGCCGCATACAGAAGCATGGCTTTGGTAAAAACTTTTTTTAAGGTCTGAAATCTGATCCGATAAACTGACACGATAGCTACTAACAAAAATATTATTCAGCTGGGAGCTCTTTTTATGTTTACAATGTAATGTATGGAAGCAATTACATTGTAGTTTGTTGACCCAGACGAAAAGTCATTATCGATTATTTCACACATAAGGATGGGTATATAAATAAGAGAAATAATATTAGTCACTTTATGCAAATCAGTAGGCCCTCTTTATAAAATGTCCGTTCGATAGTTTTTGAATAATAAAGTATTTATGTACGCGTAGGTGTTTTCCAAGGAAACTATACATCGTAATAAGGGTGGCGGTGACCGGTGGTCAGTATTATTCCTGCGGTCATAACTAACGGTAGCAATATGGGGTGTGCCAGCAGTACTCCACTTGTGGAAAGTGGGAAAAACCTTGTCGACGACGCTAAGGAGTCGATGTCTGAGACTGTTTCAAAAGGAGAAAGGGCATTAAAAGGTAACAAAACCCTTATTTTTAAAATACTGTCTAAAGAATTTAATGTATTCATTTAAAAATCGATTTTCGTTTCCGCAAAACAATTAATAATAAAACTCTATTATATTCGGTCTGAACGTGTAGTACGAGTAGACTGTTTTATTTCATGTCCATAATTAATTATTTGCGACATATTCATATTTCCTTATTCGGGTATGTGGCCACTGTTTTGGAAAAATATTTAAAAAAATTCAATAAAGGAAACCCCTGCGCCAAAAATATCAAATTTAGATTGGTTTTGGAAAAATTCTGACCACTACTATATATATCCCACATCTAAAGATACACTGGGCCCGCAACTTAAAACTCCCCAGGCCCCCATTTTTTAAATTTTTTATGCAAGAACCATGTTCGTACATCAAATTATTGGTATTTTTAATTTCTTTAAATGTGCATAGAGAACGATCCAAAAAATTTCTTTTTGAAAAAATTGTTACGAGAATAATCTTAACTTATTCCTTGAATATTGATTATTTATATAAAGACTCCCTCAAAAGTCAGTGTACGATTTCTCGTAATTTAATAAATCGGCCATACTTTTGATATTGTTAATTATTCTTTTATATCTTTACATTTTTTTTAGTTATTAGCCATGGAAGTTTTGATTTTGAAATTAAAATATATTTTCAACAGAATGGAATTATTTTCAGTTAAATATTAATTCTCCCGCCAATCAACCAATAACTCGTAGTGGTTCAGTTCACAACTTCTCTTTTCTGATAGACGTTGTCCCATTCACAGAACTATTAAATTATTAGTACCTATGAAGTAGACCGGTGAGAAACGAAATTCCTATAAATGATGTCGATTCCGTTAATGAGAATTCAGACACGTCAATAACAGCAATCGTTACGACAAATACAATTTCACTCAGAAGAATCCTAGAAGACAAAAGTCACCATGATTATAAATTGATTTTAATTCAATAATTTCGTCAAGCGAATTTTATAGTTGAAATGTCCGTACTTAAGGCAGACATTTTCTTTATAGAGTTATTTGAGCTACTAGATTAATTTCAATAAAAGCGGTAGTGACAGGAATCCTCGCCGAACGCGGGAAAGAAATTTTCACTTGTAATCCCCCTAGCGCTTGAATTATTTCCGGAAATTTTTTCGAGGTCCGAATTTTCTTTAAAAATTCGTGAGCGAGAAAAAATTTCCGGATTTTTAATTCAAGAGCGAGGGAGATTCGGTAAGAAAATTTTATACCAAAACTACTAGAAATGTATACATTTATTTTTTTATGTGGTTTCCTCATGTCTTAGTAAAATGAAATATTTAATAGTAGATAAAATATGGTAAAAAATATATTGATTGTTTATATTTTTCATACTATGATTCAGGGAAACTCTAATATAAGGTAAGCGTTAATGAGAGTGAAGTAAAATTAAAACAAATTTAGTATACTTATTTTTTATATTCCCTAAGCTCTAGCCGCATAAAAATAATATAGCGAATTAATATTAGTCATAATAATTTATTTTGTATACAATCTTTACACTACAGTAAAGGGAAACCGAGATGAAATGGTATTTGCTGTAATTTAAAGTGGTGACAAATAATATCTCCCAAAAAAATCGCTAATAGTTAGCCATGGAATCACAAGTGTCTTGGAATATGTCATAAAACTCACTGGTCAATATGAATGAGGTGTTGTAGTTTGTAACGTCAGCGAGAAAGCAAATGAACAGCAAATCATACAGATTCTGTTTTTTTGTAAAGAATCAGAGCATATAAAGCCTATCATAAAAATGTAAAATATTTGACATATCTAGTGGAAGAATCTGGATTAAATCCTGAGCAAGAAAATCTATTTCAAGAGATTACAACATTCTTCATGAAGTTGTGCCTTGTTTTGACAACAAATCTAGCGTCCAAAAGAATAAATTGGTGTCGCAGTATTATCTGTATTTTATGAAACTCAAACATATAGTGAAAAAAACCAACCTGTGCTTTATTCGCCACTAAGGAAAGATGTACAAGTGGAAATTTTAAAGCATTTGGAATTAGTGAATGATGTTGTAAAGAAAGATAGTAATCCAGAATTGTACTAATTTAATTTAAAATAAGTATAAAAATATTTTTCATAATATAAACGCTATTGTCTAATCATTGCTGTCAAACTAGGGAAATTTTCACTTATTAATCACATAGGTAGGTGCTCATGGGTAAGCAAGATTTCCAAAAAATTTGATGGTTGTCATAGCAAAAATGATAAAATAAACGTGTCCGATTGGCTAATAATGTTTGGTATAAAATTTTCAAGTAAAATTTCAAGTTAATAACATATGTATAGATATGCTTGGAGGTAGACTAATAGAGTCCCATTTTTTTTAAATAAAAAACAGTGACATTTGCTTGATTTTTATAAAATGAATTACATACATAGGTAGAAGACGTTCCCCTACTGGAAAGAAGAATTATCGGGTTCTATCAAAATCGTGTTCCTCCACATGATGCCCGTATCGTTTTAAATTATTTAATCCTGGTTTTTGGAAAGTAGTGGAATAGACCTTTATGATGGCCAGCAAGATCGCCAATTCCAACTCCACCGGTTTTCTTCTTGCTAAAATCTTTATGTATCAAACCTTGTGACGTAAAGTATTTGAAAATTTGAATACCAAATGGATGCTTTTCTATTCGGCGAAATACTCTCTTACGAACAGTGAATGATGAAGTAGTAAACAGGTTTAATTACATTATTCTCGGTATTACACAAAATTTTTAACAATATTTGTTTTGATTCTCTTGCCCGAGATGTGGTTCGGAATCCACAACTGTAGAGCTTAATGTCTCTTTTTCTAATTAAACATTTTAAGAAAACATTTGTTAACATAATAAAAAATTATTTTTTACAAATTTTTAAAAAATTCTGTACATTTTTAGTAAAAATACCTACCATTTTCAAATAAAGCATGAAATGTTTGTGTAAACAGAACCTGTGAACGTAATTTTGGACACCCTCTAAAATTATGCATAACTAAATTACCGTTACTTATCAAATCTAGTAAAAGTATAAACAGTTAAATATGAAAAAATGAAATGGGTGTCCCAAAAGATACGAGTCGGTGATTAGTGCTCATAATACAACATTTCTCCTTTGTCTGCTAATTGAGAAATAAGCAGTAAAAATATAAAAATCAATTATTAATAGCAATATGCATATATCACTATTAAACAACATATTTTACCTTTCTTTCAAAAATGTTTAGATTTGTAGCAAAAAAAACGTAGGTTTTTTCCGGAAAACCAAAAAAATTTCCTTTAGATGTAATAACTTAAATTAAAGCTTATTAAAACTTTTATGAAACAGCTTTATCAATTTCATGTAAGGGTTAAAAATGTTCAGGTAAATTATGTTCATAAAAAAAATATTTTGGATTGCTTTGCATGCACATTTATATAACTTAAAAATACCTACAATTTGATGTGCCGAACATGACGCTTGCTTAACAAAAAATAATACGGACCTGGGGAGTTTTAATTGGCGGACCCTGTATACACTGATATAAAATTGCTAATAAATTTATAAGTAAGATTTTTGGAATTTCGAACAATATTTACCGCCTTTTTGGAATTTATCCGACAAACCATGTAAGTATATATGGAATTACTGCCAATACTCCAGTCCAATAAGAACAAATTGCGACGTTTGACGGAAATAACCGATAAAATTTTGAATCTTGGCAAAGATCTTCATTCGGGTCTACTATTAAACATAGTAAAAGTCCTGAACTTAATCTGTTGCGCTCGAGTCGCCATCTTGGAATTATGGTGGTCCGATTATGTGTTTCGCCTATATCTCGCTAGCCATTAGCGATATCGGAATTATGTTTATACCGCGTGTAACAGAATCATGGTACACCCCTCCCCCCCCCATTTTAACTTTAATTTTAAAGACAAACGATTGAAATTTGGAACATCGTATACACTTAATAAACGTCACTTTTTGACATATACATATACATAAGTGACACTAAGGAACTTATCAATATGCCTTATTAAAATGTGCAACAAATACAATCAAAATTAGAGCGGACAAAACGTCATTTAGACGAAAGCAATCGGCGAATGTTCTTTGAAACACAGCTCTATAGTTCAGAAGTGCATTGACGTTAATAGACAGCATTTAGAACAGCTGTTATAATGTTTTGCGTTCCTTTTCTGAATTGCAAAGCCACCTTATGTAAACCTAGGTAATTATAAATGAATTATATTTTCTCTTAGCTGGAATATTGATTGTATTTAGATGAAACCGGAAGTGGAGAAAATATCATTTTTATGTCAAAAAGTGACGTTTATTAAGTTTACGTGGCTACGGAAATACTTAAACAAAAAACTGCCACGTTTGACATAAGTAAATAAGCTTTGAAAGTTCTGAAAACGGAGAGCAAATATTTTCTGAAACGTTATACTACGGGAGCCCATTCTAAGTGTCCGTGCCCCCCCCGATCCTTGGGGACAATGTTTTTCATAAAGATTAAAGCCTAAGGAACAATTTAAGACATGTCCCAAAAAAAAACTGGCTGTACTTTTAAAATGGAGTCCGCTTAAAAAAAATGCAAATATTGTTTTTGTCATTTAACACAAAAACTAAAAAAGATGGAGAAAAACTTTCTGCACAAAAAACAAGGTGCATAAAATTTTCTACAATTTTGTTTCTATACAATATTTGGATATGAGTTACCATTTTCCAGATACCATTGTTACAGTTTTCGAGATAAATGTCTGCAAATTATAATATTATTATACTCTTCGCAAAAACGAAGAGTATATTGTATTTGATCGGTACATTTCTAAAATCGTAAATATCGCTCGTAGAGAAAAAATTTTCATATCATTGTGTTAGTGAACGAATTCTGAACAACTTTCAAAATGTCCGTCTGTCCGGCTGTCCGTCTGTCCGTCTGTCCGTCTGTCCGTCTGTCCGTCCGTCTGTCCGTCCGTCTGTCCGTCCGTCACGTTTCTTGTAAGCACGATAACTTAAGAAAGAAAAGTCCGATTGTATTGAAATTTAGAAAATAAGTTAGTGTTAGCTAGAGGAAGAACCCTATTGTTTTTGAAGGAAATCGATCAGTAAATAAAAAAGTTATTAATTATTTAATTTAAAAAAAAATTTTTTTGTTAATTTTTGTGGCTTGCACTAAAATGGAAATCGCGAGATATTATTTCCATAACAAATTTTTTTTTGTATATGAAGTTTACTAATATTTCTTAGAAGTGAAATATGTATGAATGTCGACAGATATATATTACAGACAATCAATTTTCCTAGCAACAGGTGGTGGGGTAGCGGCTAAAGCTTTTCGTTGCAATCCAAGGGTACCGTGTTCGAATCCCGCAGGTTGGATTTTTTTTTCATTTTTTTTTCATACAATTTTTTTCACAACAAAGTTTATATCACAAAATTTAGGATGTCCAAAAATTAACATTCTTTACAAGAAAACTGCGAAGAGTATCCTATAGAATGTGTAACAATTATATATAAAAAGCTCAGTAAATTGGCGAAGAGTACGTTTTTAGCTTGTTATTATTATTATTATTAATTTTTTCAGTTTATTTTATTTTTTGTTATGTTAATAATATAAAGTTATATTATACGCCTTACAATAATTGTTACAGTTATTTCCTCTAAGTGATTTACCGATATATGAATTTCCATGTTTTCTTAATTTTGGACTCATTTATCTGAAAAATGGTAACTCCTATTAAAATATTGTATAGCAACAAAATTGTAAAAAATTTTATGCACGTTGTCTTAAATTGTTCCTTAGGCTGTAATCTTACTGAATAACATTGTCCCACGTACAGCTAGGGAGGGCTCCCCGACTATTAACGACTGTCTTTATTTCTATTTTTAATTATATAATGACATATTTAACAATTTTGTTTTAGTTTATATATTGCTTGTCTCGCTTATTACCGAAGGGAAGTATTGTAATAGTGGAAAAATCACACTCCGAGATTTTCCGGATTTTCACCTTTCAGATTATTAAAGCCATTTAATTTCGTCACTCTATTTGTCACTCTGCCTGTCGGTCTGGTGTCTGTCTGTCTGTTGGCGCTACATCTACAGAACCACTTGACGGAGAAGAATAATATTTGGTAGATAGTTGACGCTGTCAATGAAGAACTGGGGTACACTTCCGTTGCAAAATATAGAGGGTGGATCCTATAAAAAATATAATTAAGGAAAAAATGTGACGGAAGACAGTAATATTTGGCATTAAGTCCACACAACTGTCAAGGAAGGGAAATATGAAAAATATACAGAGTGGCAGTAAGGGCCGGTTCTAGACATTTTTCAAGTGTAAGCGGACGATCGGACGATATTTTGGCGCCCCCCATCTCAATGACAATAAAACTGTGGGAACTTGTAATGGAGAAAAATTCTGCAAATAATTGTTACAATTGCAAATTTCTTCAATATCCATAGTTTCCCCAAGGGTTTGGCGCCTTTCCCTTTCCCCGTTTAGCGCCTCTTTCAGTTGGCGCCTCCTGCAACCGCGTAGTTCGCAGGATTCAAAATCCGGCTCTGGTGGTAGTTAACACAACTATCAGAGAAGAAAAGACATAAATGGATAAAATCACTGGTGGTCACTTTAAAAAAAATTATGCAACACAGCTAACACAACTAACGATCTAACGATCACCAGGACCGTGAAGTAGCTGGGTATCATCCCGAACTCTTAAACTGAAAGATCACATAGAGAGGCAAATACAAAGGGCCACTACAACTCGTTGGGTGTGTAGAAAGTCTTTTGGTAGGCTAGGTTAGGTTAGTTTGAAATGTGAGTGGGCTAGTAACAGACCCTCCACCGCGACCATCTGGTCTATTGTGGCTCACTCTTAATTTCACAATAGGTTCAGCTTTTTGATAAAGCCGACTACCTTATTGGGTGAGAGGTTATCCAGGTCCTCTGGCAGTAGTTGCCCTTTGCCAAAAAATGAGAACCTGGTTCTTTCTGCAGCAGCTCAGGTACATAGACGTGCACTGCCGTTTCATCCTCCTCCAAACACAATCGGCATTCAGCGTTGTTCGCTATTCCGAGTCTGTGTAGGTAGTAATTTAGTCTGCAGTGCCCAGTGCATGGGCCAACTAGAGTTCTTAGGTGTAACCTATTTTAACTCTAATAGTTTTTCAGTTCTTGATTTCAGAGGGTATGTAATAAATTCCTTTGAATGAACTAATCCTGGTAGTTCTTGCCAGTACTGGAGGATTTTCCTCTGGATCCAGGATAAGATGGTTGTTTCTGCAGTGCTTGCGATATGCCAAGCACTGGTTCGATACATTTTGATACCGCACCTTCCCTGGCTAAGAAGTCGGCTATTTCGTTGCCCTCCAGAGTTAATTTGTTGTATCTGCCCAATCAGGTTAGAGCCTTTTGGCAGTTCCAGACCAATTTAGAATTGCAGCGATGAGTGCCAAGAGCTTTGAGAGCTGCTTGACTGTCTGGAAAGATTGTCATTGAACTATGTTAGGGTGCATCTGTTCAAGCCTCCTTACACACAGTTCAATAGCATGAATTTCTGCCTGAATGACAGTCGCAGGCTCGAAGTAATTCTTGTCTTTGGGTTGCGACTATATGCTCCCTCAGGGGTTTTGGAGCCGTCTGTGAACCAACAGATGTCTGCTCTTTGTAGGTTAGTTTTGTTTCGATCCAGTTCGACTCTTCCAGGAAATAGGACGGGAAAAGGCAGTTCATAGTTGGTTACGGTAAGCATC
Organism: Rutpela maculata; assembly: GCA_936432065.2. Lineage (NCBI taxonomy): Eukaryota > Metazoa > Arthropoda > Insecta > Coleoptera > Cerambycidae > Rutpela > Rutpela maculata. Next base: position 110,144,287 of record OW386286.2, read on the forward strand.
ACATCTGAAAGCATTCCCAGGATGTCATGACACTTCATGTCATCTGACAACCTGTTGCGTTTCATGATATGCTAGCCTGATGCATATTAGTTGCCGCTTGTTGAAGTCTGTATGTTGCCCACCTAGCCTCTCTCTCCAAATAAATGCGAAGAGGGATTCCAGAGCGACTGACGTGTGTGGTACTTATTGCACCAGTTATCGCCAGGCATGCTTGTCTCTGTAGACCAGAGCTTTGGTCGTTTGTTGTAGCTCTTTCGACCACCAAACTATAGAGGCATACGCTACCATTGGTCTTATGTCCGTAACGTATAACGTATATCTTTTGGTAAATCGGGTTAAACCCCCAGAGTAGCAATTAGTCTATGCTGTTATAGTAAGACCAATGTTTACTTACGCGTCGGTTGTTTGGTGGCTTGCTGTAACCAGTCTACTTATGTAACTGAAGCTAACACAATTTCATTCGCCTGTTTGGAAGTCACAGGAGCGATACGTACTTCTCCCTCAACAGTTTTAGAGGTCCTTTTGGACTTCGCCTGGTGATCGATATCGAGACTCAGAAGAGACTTACAAGCTGAGGTGCAGTGGTCAGTGGAAGAATGAAAGAGAGCTATTAGGTCACACAAGGGCCCTGTCCGACGTGATAGAACCTCACTCGCTTCTGCAAGCCAGGAGTGACGTTATGGTGCCTTCTCTCTCCTTTTCAGAACCTTTTGAGGTTAATATCCCCGAAAGGGATAACTGGAACCTACTCGATGTCATACTCAGGCCTGCCGATATCGTTTGGTTCACAGACGGATCGATTTATAAGTGCTGTAACTGGAGTATACGGTGGAGGACCCAGGATTAAACTTGCTTATTCTCTGGATTTTATCGAAACATCGACAAGTAAAAACAAAAACTGTAATTTTTGTGATCTAGAAATTAACCAATGAAATAATTAAATAATATTATTACAATATCCAAAATAAGCAGAAACTTAAAAAAAATTGTAAACAAATAAATCTAATTTTATGTACTGTCGTGCGCAAAAAAAATGGGACAAGTCATATAACGTATTTTTGCTAAAATCTAGTTGTGCACATTTAACTTTAATTTTTGTGACATTGTCAGTTATTTGTCAAAATTGATTGCAAGTGTGCAAATAGAGACAGATTTACATTTGAAAAAAATAGTTGTCCTATTTTTTTTTGCTCACGACAGTACATGTTTATAGTCGATGTTGACTTGCTAGAATTTAATTTGAATTGGGTACAGTTTCATGATAGAACAAATTTAGTTGAACTAGGCGTTAATAAAAATATGATTTGTTATTGTCATCGTTATACAAACTTTCATTAAGTAAAAAAAAGGAACATAAAGATTAACGCAATACGTCAACTGCCATTGTTCATTTATTGCTTATTGTGCTTTCCTCCTGTGCATCACTATGCACAATGTACATTGTACATGTTATGGTGAGCCGTATACCAAATCAGCAAATTATTATTTGAAAGGTATCATATAAGTAATCAATTCACATTGGAAATATGTCCCAAATCTTTAATGTCACATCAAAGATACCTGGAACTAACGCCCCATTTACTATGCTCCATCTACTTGGTCCGTTCTAAATTTGATCCAGATTGCCTAGGAGGAAAATACATTTCAAACACATTTCCTGTCATAATTCAATCTGCAGTATTCCAGGAGTATGGAGCAATACTTACGGATCACACAGCTTGGGTCAAAATAACACTAAAAGTGTATGCAATCTTTTCTCCTAAAGCGCCTTCCTTCAGAACTATCCGCCCTCAAAGGTTAGGCAGAAGAGAGCTCGATAACGCCGAAACGCACGAATTTTAAAAATAATGTTATGTCGATGTAAATAACAGTATATTATTATATGAGCGATTATGATAGCCATTATTCACGAAGATGATGTTTGAGCCCACGAGCCGTAGGCGAGTGGCGCAAATCATCTGAGTGAATAATGGTCATAATCGCGAATGTAATACTATGCTTTTTCTACACCTATTAAATAAATAAATTAGACTGAAATTTGATAACATTGATCGTAAGAAGTCGAAAACGTAAACAAACAATATGGCGGTACACTTGTCACTGTCACGCGAATTGATTGTCAGTCGCAGCAGCAAGAGTTGATCGCAGTCGATTTAAAATATCATTGAATCAGAGAAACAGTGATTTTCGAATTTGTATTTGTGATTGGTCGGATGCAGTGAATTATGAATCGATAATTCACTACAGTGAATTATAGATACGATTTTTCACCAAAAAAGTTCTAATAATTGTCATATAATTAAATAGGTGTAGAAAATAGTATATTATATTACTAGGAGTAGAACGCACTATTTTTTTGTGTTGAGGCCAGGATTTGCAAACTGGGCGAAATACAAAAAAGGCGTTCTACTCCGTGTAATATATACTATTTTTTCTTCAAGCGTATTAAAATGCAAAAATTCATTTATTTATCATAAATGTACAAATATTCAAACTACAGTCTTACATGTTGACACAATATGACAAGTGGCTAGTGGATAGCGCGCCACCGGTGGCTTTCGGTATTAATATTATGTTACTAGTAAAACAATACCCACTACGGCGGCGCTTTCGGAACTAACATTATGTTACTAGTAAAACAATGTTCACTACGGTGGCGTTCGGTACTAACATTTTGTTACTAGTAAAACAATGTCCTACTTCTACTTCTGTTTTTGGTGACATAATTTAAACATTTTAATACGCTTGAAGAAAAAGACATTTATTCTTATCTTATCATCATTATGAAAATCAGCCTGAAGTAGTAGTTAGTCTTCAATTTCACAATACGGAATGAACACACCTACACTTTACACTTTGGGCACCAACGGTGAGGAGATGGATTTTATTAGATTTAAATAGGTATCTGTATTATTTTCTGGATTTCTTTCGTTGTAACATTTCTCTTTGTTAGAAAAGAGGACTCAATAACATACATTCTCTTTCCAATTAAATCCACAGGCACTATGTCTGGCTTGGTGGCATCCAGATTTTGACTTGATGAGAATATATCCTGTAGTTGTTGTTCACTACGACTGATTTGATTTCTTGTGGCACGATGAGATCTTGATCGATGCCATGAGCTTACCTAATGTGGTAATAAAACACCCCAAGAGCTGCGTCGTATCCAGTGATATAGGATGACCCTGCATGAATAGGACATACCGAGTGTGTATGCAATTCGGACATTTTCTTTTAGAATACCCGAGTATATATTACCCCATCGTGATGAGCCAATACAAAATACTAAATCTCCGATCTTAAGCCCGCCGACTTGAGGAAAGCAAACGTCAAGTCATTAGACATTCCTTCGCAGGTTTTCATGGTCTATTCTTCGAGATTTTAGCTTTAAGTCTTCTGTCTTCCTCGGGTCTTAGAGGAACACCTGTTAGTACGATGTTCTCCTTTTCATGCGTCATAATCATTTGTGCTAGTGAATTGTTACCAAGTATTCGGATAGCTGTATTCTGTCTGTTATTCTGTCATAGAGACATTCCAAACTAGTAAGACCTCTTATTGGGAGGTAGGTACTAGCTAGGTGAATTGCCTTTATTACCGTTATCGTTATTTTTATTGCTACCGTTACCATTACCATTATCATTAGTATGCTTATTAGTAAATCTTGAAGAAAGTTTTTTGTTCATAACTACCATATTAATGTAATAAAATACGGACGGTATACACAGTAAGTACCTGTATTGGAAAATACGGCGCTTTTCCTATTTTCTGTAGGATACAGTAAATAAATAAAAACAAAAACGCAGAGATGGAATAATGATAATACTTTTTACTTCTAATTTAATTTCAATATAGTGTAGATGGGAAATGAGTAATGCATTGTACCATAATTTTTGTTTTGCTCTCAGCCTAACGAAGGTAAACAACCAATAAAGATCAAAATACATTTGTCGACGAGTCGATGTTTCATAAACAATTAGCTCTATAAATACCTCCATGTAACTCACTGAATATTAGCATGGGGACCAATTTCAAATCGATTCAAGTTATATAGATTCTTTAGTAGAAATAAATATTGCAAATGAGAGCTGGCCCTAATAATAGGAATGCTTGGGAAATCTGTTATTAATAATGTAACAGAAAATCGATAGAATCAGTTTACGAAATCTGCATTCAATGGAAACGGCAGAATCAAACAAAAACAATTCTTATTTAATTTCCTCCTGAGATAAAACTTTTTTGTAGCCTGACTAAAAAATGAAAAATGGTACAGTAATAATACTGATGAAACTACTGGTTTTCAATATTCAAAATAATCATTACCAGTTCATTACAATAAATAATTGTAATCTAGCATTGCTACTTTGTATGAAGGACTTATCATAATTATATAAATATATTAAATAGTCACACATATATGCATATTTAATTTCTGAAATTGCGTGAAACTTGGAAATATAAAATAAATTAATCTAACAATATCACACGGTTGCATGATTATAGTAAAAATCAGGTCCGGATCTAGGAGAAGGGATACCTCAAAAGACATCCGAGCTGCAACTTGTGGAAAGTGGTCAAATGAAAAAACATCAAAGAAGCTGCCGATTTAAGGAGTAAACAAAATTATCTGAAAAAAATTTACACAAAATTTCCCTCTGTAGTTGGAACTTTTTTTGGGTCACTACCCACTAAAAATACAGTAAATTTCTTCCTTGATAATTGCGTTAATTATATGCATGCTAAATATGATTGTTCCCAATCCCCCCTTTTTTTTTTCATTAAATGTTATGGTCCGCCTTGAATATTTTTCACTAAAAGTATATCCGGTTTCTTCTTCTGCAATAACGTCATTTAGGCTCCTGCCAAATAATATTTTTCTTCGTCAAATGGTTTTTTAGCGCCAAATATAGGGACGACAGATAGATAGACAAACAGACAGATTGACTGACGAATGTGAGACACCTTTATTTTCGTAATCGATATAATTTGAACAGTGAAAATCTGAAGAAAGCTCAGGGGATAATTTTTTCAAGATTACAATAATTGCCATTTGGTAAGCGAGAGAAGCAAAAACTTTAATATTTGCTACTAATATGACAGATTATTCAAAAAGGAACCATCTACGATTCTTGAAATGCATAAATTGAGTAAAATATATATGCTTTTGCTTAAAAAAAATCTGTGAAAGTATTTACGCAAAACTTTCCTTCTATTTAGCAACTTTCATATCAGGTTTTCTTCCTGACAATAGTGACAACTACATTCCAAATATTATCTTCCTCTGCCGTTTTTGAATTAGTTATTTCTAGAGTGACCACCCTGTATACTGGGGTGGCTGGCACGAGAACTCCTTTGAGTAGGAATAAGTCCGGACAATAGTTGTTGGTTCCAGTCTGGTTTTTATTCCTGAGTATTTAAATAGATTGTCAGAAAGCGGGTTTATCTCTTTAATTAACAAAGCTACAAGACCGGAGACAGGCACGTGCATTGACCACATTTTTGTAAGAAGTAGAAGAGAAAATTATGAAAATCTCATAGCAGCAGTTATTAATACCAACATCAGCGATCATTTTTCACAAGCAGTACAGTACAACCACGTTATAAATTCAAGTGAACATAAAACGCTTCCAATAAAAAATTATTTTAATAAAATAAATGAAAAAAAGTTTTTAAAATTATTACGGAAAGAAACTTGGCATGAGATTTATGAAAGCTTAGATGTAGAAAAAGGTTGTGATATACTGATAACAAAAATAAATGTCTGTATGAGGCAGGCAACAAGTGTTGTAAAAAATCGTCATTTACAAAAGAAAAAGGCATGGATCACAAATGGCTTAGTAACATCAATAAAAAAAACAGATAAATTATTTCAGAACTACATTAAAAATCCTAGGAATGATGAATTGAAAAGAACTTACCTAACCTATATAAATAAATTAAATACTCTTATAAAAAAGACAAAATATGAATACTTTAAAAACAAAATAGAAAAAAATAGAAATTGCTCAAAGACACTGTGGAATGTAATTAATGAATATACTAATACGAACAAAAAAGAGAATTCTAACACTGATAAATTAGTTTTAGAAAACGGTGATGAGGTAACTGATAAAATACTGATAGCAAATGAATATAACCAGTTTTTTTCTTCCATAGGAACACAACTGGCTTCCAAAATAAATACGAACAATGTTTATACGAGTATGGAAGAACGAAGACTAACTCAGTCAATATTTTTAGAACCAACTGATCCCGGAGAAATTAAAAAAAAAATTTTACAATTAAAAGACAAAAAAATCTCCAGGACCAGATGGAATCACAAATGAAATTCTAAAATTATCGGCGTGTTATATCTCAGAAAAAATCAGTTATCTACTAAATCTGACAATAAAAAATGGTATTTTCCCATCAAAATTAAAATATGCCACCGTTAAACCATTGTTCAAAGGAGGTGATAAACATAAACTTACCAATTATCGACCAACATCTCTTACATCTGGTGTAGCTAAAATTTTTGAAAAAGTCTTAAAAATTAGATTATTAGGCTATCTGGAAAAAAATAAAATTTTAAAATGCAATTTAATTTGGTTTCCAGCAAAAAAAGTCTACTCAAGATGCAATCGCCAAACTTACAACCTTGTTGTACGAAGCTTTAGACAATAAAATGGCATGCCTGGGTGTTTTCGTGGATCTGGCAAAGGCCTTTGACACAGTGAGTCACGGGCTTTTGCTGAATAAACTAGAACATCTACGAATAAGGGGAAATGCCTACAATATCATTAAAAGTTATTTATCGGATAGAAAACAACGAGTGGAATTTGACGGTATTCTGAGTGGCGAAGCTGTGGTAACATGTGGAGTCCTCCAGGGTACTGTTCTTGGACCTGTATTGTTCTCAATATACATTAACCAATTACTTAGCATAAACTCTTCTGGAACAATATAGTCTTTTGCCGACGACACCGTTGTGGTGTACGTAGCTGATACCTGGAATGAGGTTTTCACTGTAGCAAAAGATGACCTGAAAATAATTTTCAATTATTTTAAATCAAACGTACTAACTGTGAATATAGCAAAAACCAAAATTGTGCCTTTTACAACGTATGAGAAATACTTACCTGATGAGGATAATATAAAAATTGATAATGATATAATGATAAATCTGTCCTTGTCGATGAAATATCTAGGTATCTATGTTGATTCTTTTACTTCCACATCCAGTGGAAGTATAGTAACGACAAAAAAATTTTTAAAAATTTTTATTGTTCAAATAGGCTTAGAATGTCATGAAACGTCGAGATTTTAAGTTTGAGCGAAAAAAAAATTCTGTCTGTCGGTCTGTCTGTCTGTCTGTCTGTCTGTAACTTTTTTTTGTGCGCACGTTTACTCTGGAACCGTTTGAGATATTGACTTGAAATTTGGTACACATATGTACTTTAACGAGATCTAGATCTAGATTATATTTTCATCTTGTTCCGTCGAAGGGTTGGGGGGTAAATTGGGATAAATTTGGGGTAAATAGGTAGATCAAGCAGGTAAGAGTCCATAAAATTGGTATTTAGTATATATAAGAGAAGCTAAGGTCTCAAAAAAAAATTTGGCATTAGCCACCCCCATTACCACCCCCACCCCATTATTAAAGGGGATGAAAAAAAATGTGATTTAGTGTGTGTACAAGAACCAGAAACCTCAAAATATTCTTTTACTTCATCCACCCCCACTACCACCCCCTTCACCACCCCCACCCCACTACCGATGTGGGGTATCGTTTTATGGGTTTTTGGGGTAGAGGATTTCAAATATTATATTATTAAAGTTCCATAAACAATTATTTCCACATAAGACATTTTTTCGTTGTGAAAGTGGATGTGGAAGTAGTGATTCCTTGGGCAGCGGTTTTTTGAGGTGGGATGTTCATGTACGTTCGGTAGCTAATAAACTTAGAGGTCTAATATTCAGATTTAACCAATTTAAAAACTTTCTCTCTATTTCTCAATTAATAACTTTATACCGAGCACTTGTCGAATCGATACTACAGTATGGGATTATTGGATGGGGTGGTATAAGAAAAACACATTTAATGCCATTGGATATTTTGCAGAAGAGATTCCTAAAAATTATTTTTAAAAGACCATTCAGATACCCGTCTGATTTGTTGTATGAAGAATGTAAGATATTCGATTTACGGCTACTTTTCTTTCAAACTGCCATGGTTTTTATATATTCAAATCGACACTATACACAAGCATAGATATGAAATGCGCAATAGAACAGCAGCTAATTTAATTCTACCAAGAGCTCAAAAATCGATAGGACAAAGAAGTTTCATGCACATTGCTCCCAGAATGCGAAATAGACTACCTGATTTCTTGAGAAATGCAAATTCAATTAATCTATTTAAGAACAAATTAAGTAAGTGGATCCTTACCAGAAACAGATATGAAATTCATTCAATTATAGATTAGTAATACTTTTTTAATTCTCTTATTAACCTTGCCTTTATTTAACTTTCCCATAGAAAAACAATATATATATGTATATATGTGTATGTGTATATGTGTGTCGGTTACGTGCACATAATCGTATTGTGTTGATAGTTGATGTTTATTGATATTTTAATTTTTATGAATATTGTATGTATACAAGTGTCTCCAGCCCATGGGCAGGTCCTTAAATGGACCTATTTGGGCTTTTTTCGGAGATTTTACATCTCCGGATCTTTATTTATTTACATGCAAGTATTTTTATGTACCATTTTATATTTACTGTATCTAGTATGTAAATAAAGTTTATTATTATTATTATTATTATATATAAACACCCTGTATATTTTTAATATTTTTCTTCCCAATAGGTCGTTTAGCATTTTTTTTTATTTTAAAAATCGAAAGTAGAACACTTTTTAAGGCAATTTCCAAATTTGTAGGTCTTTATTCGGACGTTTAAATAAATTGCCAAAGTTGGACAGCGCGAAAACGAGGCGGAGCTTCGAGTGACGTCACTTTGTAGATGCTGATCAGGCGACAGTAGAGATTTAATAATTAAAAACATTGGAGGTGAAATAAAATGAAATTTTAAGAAGAAAAGGTTCTATGCAACTTTTCTTAAAAATTGATAGTCTTTAAGTTATAACGACTTGAAAGTTGGGATTTTAGCTTAAAAAAAGTTATTTCAAAACAATATTGGTCAAATAACTCAAAAAGTATTACGTTGAGCGAAAACGTGCTAGAGACAAATAATAAGAAAGCTACTAAATTGAGGATGAATTTTGTTTTTTTTTTCTAATTTCTGTAGAGTTAATGGTTTCGGAGATCTGGAAGCATAAAGGTGGTGTCCGAACGTCTATAAGATGAAGTATTTAATTTAAATGTTAAATATCTCAGAAACTATGGCACTTACGTCAAAAGCAGTAAGAACAAAAATGAAAAACTATTGATTAGGCTTTCAAATGGCCTTTTTTCTATTTCTATAGCATAAAAAAACAAAGAAGTTATGACGGAAACAATGTACTTTTTCAATTTGTGTTTATACAAAATTAGGTCACGAGTCGGCAAAGCGCTTTGTATTGAAATCTAATCTATAACATTGAATATCTAAGGATTGGATATACTTATGAAGCAGCTATTTTAACAGCTTATCTAGATGATCGAATTCTATTGAATATCATAAAAAAATAACGAAAAGAAATTATCGGTAACAAGTCCATTGTGTTAACTACATGCGAAATATTAATGCCCTCCGTTCTATTTTTTTCACAATTTTTTTTAGGGTGACCACCCTGTAGATTTTTCATATTTTTCTTCCTTATGAGAGTTATGTTAACTACGTGGAAAATATTATCGTTCACCGCCACATTTTTTCATTATTTTTTTTAGGGTGACCACCCTTTACATTTTTCCACATTTTTCTTCTTTGGCAGTTGTATTAACTACATGCGAAATTTTATTGTCCTCCGTCATGTTTGCCCATTATTTTTTATGGTGACCATCCAGTATATTTTTCATATGTTTCTTCCTTGACAGTTGTGTTAACTACATACCAAATGTCTTCCGTCATATTTTTTTTCCTTAATTATATTTTTTATGGGATCCACACTATATATTATTCAATGAAAGTGTATCTCAGTTCTTTATTGGCGGTAGCGTCAACTACCTACCAAATAATATTCTTCTCCGTCAAGTAGTTTTGTAAATATAGCGCCAATACACAGACACCAGACCAACAGAGAGAGACAGGCAGACGGAATTAAATGGCTTTAATTTTCGTAATATACATATTCTGAAACGTGGGAGTTTGACTATTTGGAACAGTATCTTCCCATAAATTGACTGAATGACATATATTCAGAAAAAAAGCCAGTTGACTTTAATTAATGAAAGCTTTAACCCAAACTTTAAAGATAATGAGATGACACTTTTGAGAAATGGATGAAAGAAGCGGAAACTATTGATCAAAGCATAGATAAAGAATCTCTTCCAAAGATCAAAGTACTTCAAAACTTGCTGTTAAATTAAAGAGATGTCAACAGTATTCATCACCAAAGAGGTTCTTAAAATAATTTAACATTTTATATTGGATGATATTTCCTAAACGGAGATTGACCAATTTAATTTTAGATACGCCTGAACGTATGCCTAATAATCGAGATGATGTTTTCAAAACGTATAGTGAAGCAATCAGTTGAAGGTTTACAACAGGTCGATATTTATACGACTTTTTGAGCTGTGTTACCCCCGGGGGGGTAACTGACATTTAAAAGCAAAGAAATTTTGCTTAAAACTTTTACAAGAAATTAAATTATTTTCTATCAAAATATCGCCTTACCTCCTTCCATTTAAAATTAACCCGTGACTTTCTGTGACTTTCTATGTCAGTTACTTAGAAATAATGTGCACGTGGTGAATATTTAAATTTAACGACCTGAAATGACTTACTGCCACTTCAGACCAAGGTCACTTTGAATGGCAATTAAGATTAATGTACTGATTATCGCTATTATGGCTATAAAGTAAATGAGAAAAAGTAAAAAAAACAGGGGGAAATAATATATAATATGCGAGGGACACAGAAAATTTGCTTTGGCAGCGAACAGTTTTTTAGAGTTTTATTAATTTTTCTCTTTCCTCACTTTTTCTATGGTAAAAAAATGAATGTCTCAAGAAATAGGTTTTTGTAATATACCGGGTATAACACGAACATTGTATACCCCCAATTACTTCCACATTCAGTGGAAGTATAGTAACGACAAAATTTTTTTTTTTTAATTTTTATTGTTCAAATAGACTTAGAATGTCATGAAACGTCGAAATTTCAAGTTTGAGCGAAAAAAAAATTTCTGTCTGTCTGTCGGTCTGGCGGTCTGTCGGTCTATCGGTCTGTCGGTCTGTAACTTTTTTTGTGCGCACGTTTACTCTGGAACCGTTTGAGATATTGTCTTGAAATTTGGTACACATATGTACTTTAACGAGATCTAGAACTAGATTATATTTTCACCTTGTTCCGTCGAAGGGTTGGGGGGCAAATTGGGGTAAATTTGGAGTAAATAGGTAAATCAAGCAGGTAAAAGTTCATAAAATTGATATTTAGTATAGACAGGAGAAGCTAAGGTCTCAAAAAAATGTTGGCATTAGCCACCCCCATTACCACCCCCACCCCATTATTAAAGGGGATGAAAAAAAATGTGATTTAGTGTGTGTACAAGAACCAGAAACCTCAAAATATTTTTTTACTTTATCCACCCCCCACTCCCACCCCCTGTCACCACCCCCACCCCACTACCGATGTGGGGTATCGTTTTATGGGTTTTTGGGGTAGAGGATTTCAAATATTATATTATTAAAGTTCCATAAACAATTATTTCCAGATACAAAATTTTTTCGTTGTGTGACTTGGATAGAAAATCTGGATGTGGAAGTAGTGATTCCTTGGGCAGAGGTTTTTTTCTTTATTTTTGCGAATAAATTATTGAGGCTTGGTACATCGGCTGTACTTATTAAACGTCACTTTTTGACAAATAAATTAATCTTTGCTACTTTCGGTTTCATCGAAAGTGGGACCAACTTTTGATTTTCAAATGAAGCACTCTATATATTATTACATTATTGGATTCTACATGACTTTCTGAATACATTGGTACCACTTAAATGACATTTCAAATGTCAAACTGTTTTTAATTCAATTTTCATTTTAAGTATAAATATGCCATGACTATTCCGATTTATTCGAATCAGCCCATTTAACGCTAGAAAAATTGAAATCACGTCTAAAATACTAAATTATGTGATTTATGACTTATGCGTAAGCAAAATGGTTTTTGCGTGAAACTCATTTTTTTTCAAATGGAACCATATTGATACTAAAATGCCATTCGGTACTACCATTTGAAGAATATACCCATCTTATTTAAATGTGCGACTAATACAAACAAATTGGTAGTTAACAGAAAATGGAAAAATCTACTTTATTGCAATTTAATTACAATTAAATAGCTATAAATTACAAGAATTTTCACTCTAATCAAAACATTAATTTCCGTTTCTTCCCCAATAATAGATTCATCATTCTTCATTATTATAGGTTCTTTTTGAAACTGATTTTTATCGCGATAAAAATAATTTGTAGCAAGGCATTGTCGATCATTGTGTCGTGTCGTCTGAGTATAATTAGGAAGCAGCAAGTATTTTGACACGATTGAATTTTTTTTGTTCAAAACTGGCTTCAGCGCATCAAAATACTTCAGAGCAGTTAGATGAAAACCTTAGGACAAGCCCTTTTTTTTTGTAGACCTGTGTAATTAATAACATGTGCACTTCTTCATGTCTTCTCTTGTATAAATTCGCGGTACTTTAACGAGATCTGGAACTAGATTATATTTTCATCTTGTTCCGTCGAAAGGTTGGGGGGTAAATTGGGGTAAATTTGGTTAAATAGGTAAATCGAACAGGTGAAAGTCCATTAAATTGGTATTTAGTGTAAACAAGAGAAGCAAAGGGTTCAAAAAATTTTTTAGCATTAGCCACCCCCATTACCACCCCCACCCATTTTTAAAGAGGATGGAAAGAAAATATGATTTAATGTGTGTACAAAAACCAGAAACCTCAAAATATTTTTTTACTTCATCCACCCCCACTACCACCCCCGTATCACCACCCCCATCTCACTACCGATGTGGGGTATCGTTTTATGGGTTTTTGGGGTAGAGGATTTCAAATATTATATTATTAAAATTCCATAAACAATTATTTCCACATACAAAATTTTTTCGTTGTGAGTGACTTGGATAGAAAGTCTGGATGTGGAAGTAGTGATTCCTTGGGCAGCAGTTTTTATATAATTGTTACACATTCTATAGGATACTCTTCGCATTTTTCTCCTAAATAATGTTAGTTTTTAAATATTATAAATTTGGTGATACCAGCTGTTGTGAAAACAAATATATGAAAAAAAAATGAAAAAAAAAAACACCCCTGTCAGGGATTCGAACCCAAGACCTTTGGGTTGCAAGGGAAAATTTTAACCACTCGGCTACCAAACTTCACTAGAAAGATTAATAACTTTTTTATTTACTACCTGATTTTTTTTCTAACGCTAATTTACTTTCCAAATTTCAATACAATCGGACTTTTCTTTCTTAAGTTATCGTGTTTACAAGAACCGTGACGGACGGACAGATGGACGGACGGACGGACGGATGGACGGATTGACGGACGGACAAACAGACGGACATTTGAAAGTTGTTCAGAATTCGTTCACTAACATAATGGTATGAAATTTTTTTTCTCTGCGAGCGATATTTACTGTTTTAGAAATGTGCCGATCAAATGCAATATACTCTCCGTTTTTGCGAAGAGTATAATAAGCATGTTTTATTTGGAGTAAAAGCTACTTATTGTGACTCGTCTGTAATTGCCGGACTCACTTCGTCACAAAAGGAGACTCGTCATAAAAGTATCACTTTTATTACTCCTAATAAAACAATATACTATTCTTTTTCCATTATCAAAACGTTGTCTTCAAGTACGCCAAACATGACAATTTGTTGTTTATGTATTGCCATAGTAACGTGAGGCATTAAATTATATTTTGGCTAGTAAGGCTGCTCTAGGTTCCGATACATACCAGTATAGATGGCAACGAAAAAGCTGATGGACTTGCTAGACAAGGAGCAGCTAATATATTCTATGACCTACAATCCGCGCTGGGCATCACAAAAGGTTCAGCTAGAAGAGTAATCAAGGATTGAGTCAAGAGTAAACACAACCACTACTAGAGAGATATTCCAGGAAATCGACATGGGAAAACACTTATCAATGTACCATGCTCAAAACAAACTGAAGAACTGCTCACAAAGAACAGGATCCAGTTGGGAACCATAACAAGTCTTCTGACAGGGCACATTCCCATTAAGAAGTACCCGCATATCATCAGAAAGTTTGCTGGTGCCCTTAGCTGCAGAGTGTGCGGTAAGGTACCAGAAACTGTGGAGCATACTATATACAACTGCGAGACGTTGGACCGCAGAAGATATAATATTTACGGGCAAACACAAACAGACTCGGAAACTATCAAAACTCGTCCATTTTCAGACCTGTATCACCTTGTCGGTGGTATAGAAATATTAAAATGGACAGTGTAAATTAAGACACTGAGAGAACCATACGTTCTGACCCATTCCAGCGAAAAAAAATTCTCAATAATGTGAAGAAAGCTCTGCATTGATGGCAAAATAAAGCTAAATTCAACAAATAATGAACATGTGATGCGATGTGTACCGGAGAATTGGTAGGAGTACGTCGAACAAAAAATAAAGACTTCGACCTTAAGATGTCCAGATGATACCACCTGAATTGCGGCAAAATAAGGATGGGTTCATACACCTGCTCGAATATCTTTAAACAATAAAATTTGAGCATAGTTCAATGAAAATTACAATACAAAAATTATGATAGAACAATCAAATTGGAATCTTGATTAAAGCCAATCAAAAGACATTAAGATTTTGTCATTCTGCTTTTGCCATGTTATGTCATTAAATAATAGACAGAAGATCGTGCTTTCTGGATTTAGATCTGTAGGCACGTTTGCTACGAATACCTTAGAGAGCCCATCGCTATAATGGTTCGATTGTCTATAGCCCAGGAATTTTAGTTTTTGACCCGGAATTAATTATTGTAAAGCTGAAAATTTCCAGGATTGTAGATTTGGTATAGGACAACACGTAGCAAAAAGTCCCCTACTCTCCCCCGTCGGCTTCCCTGTTTTTCAAAACAACAAGGGCCTAAGTCGCAAAAATTGCAGAGCTGGCTATAAAGTGCAACAGGAAGGTTGTTACTGGCCCGATTTGGGTCGAAATAATCATAAAAGATTAGGAGAAGTATATCCGTTCATATTTCAGATATTCCTATCACAATTTTCCGTTCTAGTTCTGTCAACATTTCAAAAATTTCAAAATTTTTTTAAAAAATTAGAAAAATTCCGAAATATCGCCATCGCCAATAAACATTTCTCTTCATACTTTTGGCTTTCCATTGGTATGTCTACCTTCTCTGTAGCGTCACCCGTTACGGAGTTACGCCACTGTGAATGTCGTGGCAGCGACACTCGGACATTTAACTACGTTCATTGTTGCGTCTATCACGTCTAGTCTAAACAATCAAGAAGGCGGAAGACTTAGTTCATTAACTTCGACAGTTCTCTAAGTGTACGCATTGGTTCATTGGTGCTGCAAAACTGAGTAATATTAGTTATGCCATGTAGCACAGGAATTTTAGTTTTTGACCCGGAATTAATTATTGTAAAGCTGAAAGTTTGCAGGATTGTAGTTTTGGTCCAGGACAACACGTACCAAAAAGTCCCCTACTCTCCCCCATCGGCTTCCCTGTTTTTGGGGAGTAACAAGGGCCTAAGTCGCAGAAATTGCAGGCTATAAAGTGCAGCAGAAAGGTTGTTACTGGTCCAAAATGATCATGAAAGCTTCGGAGAAGTATATCCGTTCGTACTTCACATGTTCCCTGCATATTTCGTTCATAATTTTCCGTTCTAGTGCTGTCAAAACTTCAAAAATTGAAAAAATTTCGAAATGGCTCCATTGCGGATAAATGAAGACTTGGAGGGGAAAACATACCCGAATAAACATTTCTCTTCATACTTTAGGCTTTCCATTGGTATATCTACCTTCTCTGTAGCGTCACCCGTTACGGAGCTACGCAACTTTGAGAGTCAGTGCGCGGCAGCCGCGCCCGTCATGTGCCCGGTGGAACTGCCATGCTGCGCTGATGAGACCAGCTGCGAATTCCTGTTTATATATTATTGGGGTTTTATACGATTTATTGAATTAAATTTCCTCTTGCCAGACTCAGGAAATGACTTTATTGATGTACTGGAAATTAGGGTCATCCGGATCATCATCCATATCCACGACTGGCTACTTGTGAGGCTGGATTCGCTACAGCTTCGGCACATAATGCTGCAGTTCAGACCAGAGTTTCTGCACTCGCACCAGGCACCGCAGTCCTTCTTGCAGGCACAAGAAATTAGCCGTACCAGGCTATCGAGAGCTGGCTGCCTTGTGGTAGGAACATGAATCGGAACCAGGCCCTGTAGTCCTGATTTCCACCCCCAGTCCTCCAGGTGAGGAGAGGAGAGGAGTTAGGGAGAATATTGTGAGGATTTAATCTCCCGAAAAGCTTGTAACATTCAACTAATGTGCATGTGCTTTTTGCAGCAATTGCTAGGCGTCAACCTCAACTCGGGGTGGAAATTAGGACTCCAGGGCCTGGTTCCGATTCCTGTTCCTACCAAAGGCAGCCAGCTTCGGCTAATTTCTTGGGCTGCAAGGCGGACTGCAGTGCCCGGTGCAAGTGCAGGAACTCTGGTCTGAACTGCAGCATCATGTGCCGAAGCTGTAGAGGATCCAGCTGCACAAACAGCCAGTCGTGGATATGGATGATAATCCGGACGACCCTACTTCAAAGTAGATCAATAATGTCCATTGTCTAGCCGAATAAACTCATTTTCTGAGTCTGACAAGTTAAATTTCATTCAATTAATCTTATAAAACACCAATAATATATAAACAGGAATTCGTAACTTGTCACATCAGCGCAGCCAGGGCAGTTCCACCGGGCAAAGTTGCGTAGTTCCGTAACGGGTGGCGCTACAGAGAAGGTAGACATACCATTGGAAAGCCCAAAGTATGAAAAGAAATGTTTATTCGGGTACGTTTTCTCCTAAGAGTCTTCATTTATGCGGAATGGAGCCATTTCGAAATTTTTTCAGTTTTTGAAGTTTTGACAGCACTAGAACGGAAAATTATGAACGAAATATGCATGTAACATGTGAAATATGCACGGATATGCTTCTCCAAAGCTTTTATGATCATTTCGGGCGAGTAACAACTTTTTGCTGCACTTTATAGCGAGCTCTGAAATTTCTGCGACTTAGGCCCTTGTTGCTCCCCAAGAACAAAGAATCCGACGGGGGAGAGTAGAGGAATTTTTGGTACGTGTTGTCCTGGACGAAAACTACAATCCTGCAAATTTTCAGCTTTACGATAATTAATTCCGGGTCAAAAACTAAAATTCCAGTGCTACATGGCTTAACTAAGATCACTCAATTTTGCCACACCAATGAAACAATGCATACACTTAAAGAACTGTCAAAGTTAAAGAACTAAGGGTATAGCTCGTCTTGATTGTTTAGACTAGACGTAATAGACTGACTAATGAACACACTTAAATGTCCAAGTGTCGCCGCCTCGACAAACAGAGTGCCGTAACTCCGTAACGAGTGACGCTACATAGAAGGTAGACATACCAATGGAAAGCCCAAAGTATGAAGAGAAATGTTTATTGGGCTACATTTTCCCCTCCGTGTCTTCATTTATCCGCAGTGGCGCCATTTCGGAATTTTTCTAATTTTTTTAAAAAATTTTAAAATATTTGAAATGTTTACAGAACTAGAACGGAAAATTATGAAAAAAAATATGCATGGAACCTGAAATATAAACGGATATGCTTCTTCAAATCTTTTATGATCATTTCGACCCAAATCGGACCAGTAACAACCTTCCTGTTGCACTTTATAGACAGCTCTGCAATTTTTGCGACTTAGGCCTTTGTTGCTCTGAAAAAACAGGGAAGCCGACGGGGAAGAGCAGGGAACTTTTTGCTACGTATTGTCCTGGATCAGAACTACAATCCTGGAAATTTTCAGCTTTACAATAATTAATTCTGGGTAGAAGAGATATATTGACTAAAACTCCTGCGCTACTAAGAAATATGTCTCTAAAAGCGATTCTCCAGCAACATATTCTCTCAAATATCTCTTTTTTTTGTCACAACAACTAAATAGAAAACAATATAAAACAGTTAATAGTTCAAGGAAAATCAGATGACAAGAGGCGAAAAGAACGCCCTCTATAACGTTGAGCCCATGTCACCAAGTAGCTGATAATAAAGAGCTTTGATGAGGCTGTACGCTTAACAGGCAACCGTGACGGATGTCATGATTCCTTCAGACGTACCATGCAGCAAATAGAGGTCAGCTAAAGTAATGTCTGGCAAGGCATTTTAAAGAAGAAGAGCTGAAATAATGCTAGACGCCGATTGGTCAACATTGTGATACCTCCGGAGCAAGCTAAATTGTGACCAAACCGAAGTCGCTGTGAACAAGTTCTAGCCTCAACTGCTTTCATTGACGCAGGTTTGCAAAGAAAACTTCAGTGGTCTTTGTTGACCTACCCACAGCTTATGATACTGTTTGGCTGGACGGGCTAATGCTCAAATTGAAGAAAACCATTCCTTGTCTCAAACTTACTATACTGCTAGAAAATGTGCTGAAAAACTGTTATTTTAAGTGATTTTAAAAAATACGTCGAGCAGATTTTTTACTATAAAATATGGTCTACTTCAGGGATTTGCACTATCCCCGCTTCTTTTCAATCTGTACACCAGTGATGTACCAGCAACCAACTCGCGCACAGCAGTCCAATCATTGCTGTACTCTTTTACTGAATATTGTGCTTCAGTATCGACTAAAAGCTCCCATATCGAGAAAGTAGACGTAGACCTAAATGACACAATGCGAATTTTAACTGGCACTCTCAAGACAACACCGATAACCCAGTTTCACGTTCTCTCCAATATCACACCACCTGACCTCAGGCGACAACAGGCAACGGATCGAGAGTGGAAGAAAATAAATGACGCTTCATTCCCCAGAGAAACTCCAATCCATCAAGTGCTAAATTACATCCCACTCACATGAAAGAACTCAACTTCTCCCACCCTTCAACTTTAAGGAAACCTGGAGAACAGAATGGATAATTTTTAATAATCAGAATCAATTTGAGCCCACCCAACCAATCCCCAGAATGCAACTAACACGGAATTTTTAGAGCCTTCTAATCCGAGTGAGAACTGGATATGCGAGATGTAAAGCCGCATTATACAAATGAAGAATTGTCGGCAGCCCAAGGTGCGACTCCGTAGCCCAAGAACAGACAGTATCCCATCTCATCCACGAATGCCCCACTAGGAAATTCCAAGGCAACTGGAGTGACATTATAATGTCTACCTACCCCCATTGCATCGGAATGGTTGAGCTCACTAGATATACAACAGTGATAATACCAAATTGTACCAAAAAGTTTATTTTTTTTCCGTCCGACCAGAAAGTGCACCCTTTCTGGAGACATTATCCGCCAGAAAATAACGTTTTCCCGGGCTAGACCGGAAAGTGACATTAGAGATCAGCAAAATCTTTTCCGATCCCTGCTATTCTCGTTTCTATGGAAACGAATTTGTGTTAATTGTTGAGATAAGTGTCAAATAGATAAATGCACTTGACTTGTACGAGTTGTTAAAAGTCAATTCACAAGTTATGGAAAATATGGATTCAGATTTTGAAGTGTCGGCCGAAAAAAAAAAATTGTACCTTACACGACCGAAAAACAGTGTTTTGCACAAGCTTTCAGGACTCACCTGCGGTTCGCCCTGGAATCTGCTGGGATCGACCTGCAAAACACCACTTTCCGGTCTTGTAACGGAAATTACTATTGTTGTTTGTTTTTCAGAATATACAATATTACTGTCCTACATGTTTATTTTAATTGTACAGTTTACCTCTAAATCAACATATGTGTTAATTTTATTATTTGGCATACAATAAATTCTTTATATACAGTGAGTCCACGAATGGTGTCCGGAAGTTTTTTAATTCTGATTTTACGAAAAAAAGTAATTCTTGATAAAGAAAGAATACTATATTAAAAACCCTCTTTTCGGTTATCGGATCCTTGCCAGCTCTACAGGGTTATCCAAAATTCTTGAAACTATTATAGAACATTTTTCCAAATATTTTGAAAATATTTCCGAAATGATTTTGAAATGACGTTTTATTCATTATGTTACGAAAGAAATAATTCTGATGTGATATACCTATTCATATTAAAAATTGAGATTTTTCAAATTTAAATAGGAAATATTTTTTATGAAAAATCACACAATTTGTTAAATCAAAATACCAACTCATCGACAACCGGCGCGGTAGCTCAATCGGCTGTGTGGCAAATACGCTGGTTGTACTGTCTATCACTTGTTGGATTCGATCCCCTGCCCCGGCACTGACTATGCCGGGTAGTGTAGATGTATGTTTGCATTTTTTCACATGTTTCCAGACAGCCTTGACTTTGGATTTGGGGTTGTCTATTATATGGTGTGTTTATGTTTATAAAAATCTATTCAATAATATCACCACCAACTTCTACACTTAGTACTACTCGAGCTCTCAACTTCCTGTAACTGTTTCGAATTTGGTTTAGAGGTATATCTGCAATAACCTCTCTTATGTTATCTTTTAAGAGAATCACACTATAATGAATTCTGTGCGCATACACTTTTTGTTTAAGGTACCCGCAGAAATAAAAGTCCATAATCATGAGATCAGGGCTCTTAGGTGGCCAAGGTATCGGTCCGTATCTTCTGATCCATTTATCCCAAAATTGATAATTTAACTACTAACAATGGGACAGGAATAAGGTGGACATTTATCTTGTTGGAAATACAATTTAATCCACTTGTCGGGGGTAGATTGTTCAGATAATTAATTGGATATATAAAGATGTTGATGTTGAATGTTGATATAAATTTTGCACAAAAAAATTTGGTTCAATGATTCCAGAGTATGTGAGTGCACACCATACGTTGACTTTCTTGAATGTTGTCTCCTACACTGTATACTAAAATTTAGATTATCGCTATTCCAATATTTAGAATTTTGCATACTAACTAGACCATTAGTATCAAAGGCTACCTCATCGGAAAAATTATATTTTCAATAAGATGTCTATCTCTAAGAATAGTTTCTCCGATTCACAAGCAAGAGCTGGTAAGGATCTGTTAACCAAAAAGATCCCGTGAAGCAGGCTTTTTCATCAAAAATTACTTTTTTTTGTAAAATCAATAATTAAAGTTTTTCCTCTTGCGAATTCCATCCGTGGGCACACGTTATATATGATGCAACAGAAATGTCTGTAGAAAACCATACGATAAATAAAAAAGCTATAAAAAGTACAAAAATGATCAAAAGACATTATAACTTTTTGCTGAAATTGCTCTTTTACGGCCACAATGAATTCAAAACTTCGAAAAAAAAAACAAAGAATTCTTGGTATTGCGTTTTTCATTTACAATAGGATATACATCAAGTAGAAAAGGTAAATAGAATATGTCTGATTTAGTAGAAGGACCCTTAAATTGATTTCTTTTAACATGCCTGAAATTAGCTTTATTAAAGTCAAATATTTCAGCAATGTCTACAGTTATTTATAAGCGTTATTACTCCAGGGAAGTTATTAACGGAAATATTACTGTATACATTAGCACTTAGCGTGATATAAATACATCGATCGCGCTTAAATTGGCCCCAAATGACTTTATTCATTTTTTATGTACATTGGTATTTTGATTCAGTGTTACTAGGTGCAAAATTAGATTTGGTTTTAGTTGCAAGGGTACAATTTTAAATGATAATTTTAAGAGCATTTACTTGAATGAAAAACCGCTGCCTACTTAATTACAAATTCAAAATTCCGGTGATGGCGGCTAATGCTGATTTCAGTAGAATATATATGATAAACTGCTACTCTTATTTATGACGGCATTGTTAATTATAACCCATAAAATAAAATAAATTGAAATAATATAACATGAAATTAGAACTAATATTGTATAAGACTGGAACCCTGATCATTATTTTCTTTTACCTGCACGGTAGCTCAGTTGGCTGAGGTGTATTGTGTGGCGAACATGCTGGTCGCACGGTCTATCGTGTACAGGCTTCGAGCCTTAGCCCCGGCACTGATAATGTCGGTGGGTATGGATGTATGTCTGCGTGTTTCCAAATCTGTAACCCCCTTTCAGACAGCTTTAGATTTGGATTGGAGGACTGTCTGCCATATATGTGGTGTGTTTTTGTCATATACCAACTAAAATTCTAAATAATTTGAATATACTTGATATGCAATATTTAGAATTCAAACCAAGTAATATTTTTTTATTTGTTTCATTAGCCCAGTCAATCTGGGCATTCGGCCCAGAAAAAAACTAGTGGAAGCATTATACTCTTCGCCGATTTACTGAGTTTTTTATATAATTGATACATATTCTATAGGATACTCTTCGCATTTTTCTTGTAAATAATGTTAGTTTTTATACATTCTAAATTTTGTGATACCAACTTTGTTGTGAAAAAAAAAATATATGAAAAAAAAATCGCCATGTGAGGGATCTTTGGATTGAAAGGCAAAAATCAAATCAAATCAAAGATATTTATTAATGTTTAAAGACATGAATGCGCCTCAGCTGGGTCCAGTCTAGAGCCGATCACTCCACCGCGGCGTGCAACGTCGCGGTAGGTAGATGATCGGGTGGAGGGGTTTAGCTTCGGCTGTAACAACAGATGAAATTGGGGCGCTTGGGCTCCTGTTTAACATATATAAAAAACTTAAACCTAACAATTTCGTTGAACAATAATCCGGGAAGATATTAAAATACTTAGAAATAGCTAGAACTACGAAGAAACAATTGCATTTTTAACACACGCGCACTAAATTTAAGAAAATCTTGTTGTCCATACGGGAAAAACATAGTGAAAAAACCCGTTCGAGAGTCACGGATTTATCCAGTGGTCTACCTGCCTCTGGAAAGATGGGGTGAGGGGAGATTATGATTTTAAAAGTTGGGATTTACTAGCAGTTATTGGTCTAAAGGGAATTCGGAAGCATAACAAAAAGGGACAAAAGAACAAAAATTGACAAAAATAATAAAAATGCAACTAATGGGGGATTAGAGGGGGGTACAAGTAAAAGGTGGTGAAAATAAAAGGTGGTGAAAGAAAATTGTGGTATAGGAAAGATGTGGCTAGGGAGGTTGCCAAAAGATAGGCAACGCCTGGTATGGTAATGGGTGTTTCAGGTTGAAAAGTATGGCATTATGCTGTCTGATTCGTGTGATGTCTCGGGTTAGCGGACTTTCGTCCAGAATTTTTGGGAAGTTTCCCGGACGAAGTCCGCTAGTGGGGTTATGTCGTAGCAACGTGCATATAGATCTCTGAGGGAGGTATACCTATCGGAGTCTGAAATGAGGCGCATAAATTTATGTTCTAAAACTCTTTCCGCATTGTCGTGGCCGGGATGCTGCACCACACCGGCGCCGCGTATGTGATGGCCGGTCTGATCACCATCGTATACAATAATTTTTTATTAGTCCTGTTTAGTCCGCTACCCCACGCCAGGAGGGGATACAGACTCCTGGACATGGAGTAGACCTTACGTACAGTCTCGTTTATGTGCGTGTTGAACGTCAGTCTCCTGTCCAAGTTGACCCCCAGATACTTCACGCACCCTTTGATTGGAATTTCTCTACCCCCGATCGAAAGTGGCGTTAAAATACGATTTTCGGTAAATCGGCGCGTGAAGAGTATGGACTTCGACTTCTCGGCGTTGATCCGAATCTTCCACTTGTCGTAATACGCCGTGGCACAGGCCATGTGCGCTTGAGTAGCATGTTCGCAGCTTGTGCGAATGCACATAAATGGCCGTGTCGTCGGCGTACTTGGCAAGATTCGTATTCGGGAACTCCGGGAAGTCGGAGACGTATAGATTGTATAACTTTGGTGACAGACACGACCCCTGGGGGACGCCCGCGCGAATATCCCTACGAGTTGAAAGTTTATTATTCACCCTGACCTGCAGCGATCTGCCTGTCAGGAAAGAGTGAATAAGTTTGGTGATGTGCGTAGGAAAGTTAAGCGTATTAAGTTTGTAGAGTAAACCCGGGATCCATACTGTATCGAAAGCTTTCTCAATATCGAGCAGCACCATCACTGTGCTTTTTCCGCGGTTGCATTGCACTTTGACGTCATTCTTTAGCCATTGGGCTATCTCATCTTACCACAAAACTTGAATGAATATCGTTCAAGAATTACATTTCAACGGATTAGATACATTATTATGAAATATATATATATTGGTAAAATATAAAAACAAACAAAAATTATAGGGAATAACATTTCGCAAGATTTCTATTTAAATACAAATTACAGAAATTATGAAAAAAAATTTTTTTTATTTAAATGATTAATAACTTTTTTATTTACCGATTGATTTTTTTCAAAAAAAATTAGGGTTCTTCCTCTAGCTAACGCTAACTTACTTTACAAATTTCAATACAATCGGAATTTTCTTTCTTAAGTTATCGTGCTTACAAGAAACGTGACGGACAGACGAACGGACGGACGGACATTTTGAAAGTTGTTCAGAATTCGTTCACTAACATAATGATATGAAATTTTTTTCTCTACAAGCGATATTTACTGATTTGCCGATCAAATACAATATACTCTTCGTTTTTGCGAAGAGTATAATAATGGCGAGCCAATCTTTGGTATAGATATTTCCTGAGCGTTCAGATCTAACATACTAAAAGTCCTGAAAAGTTCTTCCTTCGCAACTCCCTTTTTTCAACCCCCAAATGTGCACGTTTTTATATTTTAGCTAATTTTTCGAAAACGGCTGTTTTATAAAAAAATATAAAAGTACTGTTTTATAGTAGACAAAATTTTCTTTCCAATGATCTATAATACAGCCTATATTGTCGCCCCAGCTGCGTTTGAATTAGGGGCTGATAAAAATAAATAAACAAAGAAGAAATTTTTGACGAATTTTTTAGCCTCCGAAAATTTCTGTCAAAACTCGCGACCTTCCTATTTATTTTTAAGCTTTTAAGATTAAGCACATGCAATCGAATACTTAAGAAAGTAACCTCAATACATAAATGACAAAATGTTTTTATAAATCATCTTCTTCTTTAAAGTGATATGCTACAGTACGTTTATTGGTGTTGATATATATTTCATTCACCCTTAAAAGTTGCACACATTCTGCTCTAAGTTCCTGCTGGACATCTACCGGCGCAAGTAGTTTTGCACTGAAAATGAATCAGTGACAGTAGTGATTCAGGTGAAGGGGATACTGTGGTTAATATGGGAAACAAGTGACCTTTTATCAGTTTTTAACCCCATTCAGTAGTTGGAAGTCGATTTCCTAGCCATTCTTGCACCTTGTGAGCTGGGGTGTCGCTAGGTTTTTTTTTTTTTTGGGGGGGGGGTTAATAATTTCCAACTCTTATTACAGGAATTTTTTCAACTCCTCAAAAAAATTTTCTCCAAAATGAAAATTGATGAGCGGTGGGGTGAGATTTTTCTCGAATTCTCCCAACTTGAAGCTTGAATTTCACAACTCGAACCACAATAAAAATAAATTCCTTCGAAAATAAAAAATTGATTTCCTCCAAAATGAAAATTGATGAGCGGTGGGGTGAAATTTTTCCCGAATTCTCCCAACTTGCAGCTTGAATTTCCCAACTCAACAACAATGTTGAGGGGGGAGCGACACCCCTGCTTGTGGGTCATGACAAGGATGTTTAAAATGGTTAACGCCTCTAGACCGGTTATAGAAAAAAAAAAGTTGTGTTATACATCATTGGGAAGGAAGACTATAAAAAAGCATTTTTATGATTTTTTTTTGTAAAATCAATGGTTTTCGACAAAAATAGAAAAAAATATGGAAACGTGAAAAAAAAAAAAGGTAGCTGCGGATGGAGGACTTTTCAGGACTTTTAGTATGTTGGATCTGAACTCTAGGGTATATGTTCAGATGTCTTCAAGAGTATATCAAAAGTATATCAGTAGTATTAATTAACATTGTGACTATACACATTTTCATCCCTCTTTGGTTATTAGGTATGTACCACATAATACAATATTGAATTATAAAATTCTGCAAACTACCTACTGAAAAATGTTGAAAAATTTGTTAAAACTGTATTCTTTCCAATTGATAAAATGTACTAATATATATTGTTTGCAGATTTGCCAGTAATTTCTATAATACGTACGTATGTCTTCAATACCAAAATGCACATTTACTTAAAAATATTCTGCAATTAAGTAACAATATACGCATTTTAAAGTAAATTATATTAACTGTAGATACACTGCCTAATTGCACTTTTAATTCTTTTATTAAAACTATATCTTTTTTTTCAATTCCTATTTGCTTAAACATACTATACAATACTTTACAATTAAATAACAATATACACATTTTAAAATATATTATATTAATTAAGTATTATAGATACACTGCCTGATTTGTTTATTTTTTTTTTATTATTAAAATCATATATTTTTTTCCAATTCCTCTTTGCATAAAGATTTGTATATAGGAATAATCATAACTTTAGTTTCCGGGTGAGTTATTTAACAAATACCGGCACAATTTTATAACGTATACAGTATGTCCACAGTTAGAGTGGATAAGAGGGTAAACTATTTTTTTACGAGGAAAATTTATTCTTCATAAAAAGTTTTGCTTTTGATAGAAATATGATTGCCATGGAGTAAGATAACATGTCATGTACAGGGTGTTCAGAAAATTAAATAATCTGAAAATTATGTAAGAATAAAAAAACTACGTGCAATTTTAACGATATGAAAAACTGTTACTAGAAAAGTTAAAAAAGAAAATAGAATTAAAATTTATGTCAAAATTTCAGTTTGTTGGTAGATCTGCCTAATTCGAATTTTTCTAAATTTTCCACAAGGATCAAGTGGTATCATGCGGTAAAATAAAATTATTTTTTTCTTACAAAAATTATTAAATAATACAGCTAATTATATCCGTAATTATATTACTTTTATTTTTAACTGGATTGAAAAATGTATTAGGAAAATATATTTAAAAAAATGTATTTCAGAATTTCAATTTGTTTATAAATCGGCATAATTTTACTATTTTGAATATTAAAAGAAAAATTGTATAACTGAGGAGTTTACACTCGCCTTCAAAAATGCGCGGAGCGCAGTGGAGACGTGTTTGAATAATTTTTTTTTAAATGTGTTTTAATTTTCCTAATAAATTTTTTCAATGCAGTTAAAAATAAAAATGGTCTAATATAATTACGAGTACAATTAGTTGTCTTGTTTAATAATTAATAATTTTTATTTTACCGTAATTTTTACCGTATGATACCACCTGATACTTATGAATTTTTAAGAAAGTCGAATTAGGCAGATTTATCCACAAATTGGAATTCTGACATAAATTTGAATTCTAAACAACTTTTTTTAGTGACAGTTTTTCATATAGGATTTTTTAATTTTCTGAACACGCTGCACATGACATATTAACTTACTCCATGGCAACCATTTTTTTAACAAAAGCAAAACTTTTTATGAGGAATAAATTTTCCACGTAAAATGAGAAATAAAAAAGTTTACCCTCTTATCCACTCTAACTGTGGACATACTGTGTATTATTATATACCTAAGTTAAAAGTTACGTTTCGTTCAGACCAAACCACGACAATTGATAATTTTGGTTGGTGATATATTTATACTAATTACGGAAAAGATGAAATAACACCCATCAATATAAAATACCAACTACATATAAAAAGTCTATTTAAAGCTAATTAAAACTTTACGTAGTTTACTATCTTCCAATTTTCTTAATTACTTCCACGTCCAGTGGAAGTATAGTAACGACAAAAAAAATTTTAAAAATTTTTATTGTCCAAATAGGCTCAAAATGTCATGAAACGTCGAGATTTTAAGTTTGAGCGAAAAAAAATTTCTGTCTGTCTGTCGGTCTGTCTGTAACTTATTTTTGTGCGCACGTTTACTCTGGAACCGTTTAAGATATTGACTTGAAATTTGGTAAATATATGTACTTTAACGAGATCTAGAACTAAATTATATTTTCATCTTGTTCCGTCGAAGGGTTGGGGGGTAAATAGGGGTAAATTTGGGGTAAATAGGTCAATCAAGCAGGTAATAGTCCATAAAATTGGTATTTAGTATATACAAGAGAAGCTAAGGTCTCAAAAAATTTTTGGCATTAGTCACCCCCATTACCACCCCCACCTCCTTATTAAAGGGAATGAAAAAAAATTGTGATTTAGTGTACCTATGTACAGGAACCAGAAACCTCAAAATATTTTTTTACTTCATCCACTCCCACTACCACCCCCCTATCACCACCCTCCACCCCACTACCGATGTGGGGTACCGTTTTATGGGTTTTTGGGGTAGAGGATTTCAAATATTATATTATTAAAGTTCCATAAACAGTTATTTTCACATACAAAGTTTTTTTCGTTGTGAGTGACTTGGATAGAGAATCTGGATGTGGAAGTAGTGATTCCTTGGGCAGCGGTTTTTTCTCAAAGGTACCGCCAACACATAATAAAAACAGAAATATTTTATTCGTTGGAATAATTTGCAATTTTAATTGGTCTTCAAAATAAGTAATACTACCTCATTTATTGTTAAACAAAATGTCATGTTATTTGGGATTTTGTTCATGAACGAAAATATATAATACAATAATGAGAGACGATTATGAGAATTAAAAATGTTTAAATAATTAATTATTAGTGCCAAAATTGCTATAGTTTAGAAGATGAACAATAAAATTAAATATGAAATAAATTACCATAGAAAGTGAACTAGTATCCGATAAAAGCAATATAGTCCTCCTAAAAACCCTCATGGTTCGCTTTGTATTTCTTGCGTCATATGCTGCTTTAAACATCAGTGAAAGAATCTACGTGTCTTCTAAACTCGCTGTAGTACTTTTTTTTTTATAAATTTTGCAGTTTCAAATGGTTTTAACAGTATTTCTGATACTCTGATCCATCAGTGTTTCTCATACTGTTTGTAAAATCTGTCAAAATATCAGCCAATATTTCTTTGATTATTTCTGTTTCTAGCAATAAGGTATTTGCTAGAAACAAAAATATTTTTAAATATTTTTCACTAGTGGTTTCGGTTTAAGTGATGTTTTTAACCGTAAATAAATTTTTACTTTATTTTTTTCTCCCTTCTGTTTTTTTTTTTTTTTTTTTTTAGGTGAAAGAACCTTTAGTATAGCTAGCAAATGCTAGCAAATGATTGGAAGAATATTTCTGACTTATAGAAAGCATCAACATTTTACATTTTATTTCTTTATTGTAACGGTTCACTTTTTAGCAATTAATAATTTTCTATTAAAATCTGCTAAATTACATTATTTTATATTTCTTATCAATAAAATACCTAACGACTCCACTATTTCCAAGGCACTTTAAACATTCCAGAATATTATTATTATTGAAGGTCTCAATTCCATACATATTTCTCCAATAGGAGACCATAATTTTTCCAATTAGTTGGCTTAAACAATAAATTTAAAATAGAAATAGAATTGGATTGTTTTGTTATCCTACGCTTCACTTCAGTAAGAGTGCGAGAAATGGAGCATATAAAATGACGACCCAACGTCTTTGGGTTACCTTTCGCTGGGCCTTTGGTCCTGGAAATCGTTTATCTGTGGTGTTATCTAATTAACTTTTATGCTGAATTTTACCAATTAGTTTTGAGAAGTTTAGCATGAGAATTGGTCTAGTGAAGAAGTGTAGAATTTGATAGCGTAATTAAGGCTGCTTTGAGTGCAGTTTAATAATAAAGGACATTACGGTGATAGTGGTTAATATACCTAAAATGGTATAGCTTTGCATTTTGGTATGGTTATAACTGATACCAATCTATGAATTTGTTTGTGTAACAACTTTAAAGTGTATCCGTCAGTACCCAGCAGTTCCTGTAAGTACAAAAACATTTATATTTCTCCGCTGTGTTTATTGGCAATTTGCAGTACCTCAGGACTAAAGGACCCCGCACAAACCTTATGGGTTTGAGTTCCCGGTGGATTCGTCTGAATTTTTGATATGTTGTACTTGACACCCTCCTGATCAAAAGTGTCCATAGGCCCAAAGTCCGTAAATGAACAGTTTTTGAGATATCAAGGACGCAAGGTCTAAAAAAATGGGATATTTGCATGAACCTCAAGATGAAAAAAAGTGCTCTGACCTGGAGGTCAGACATGTTCTCATTATGTTTTTAGGGTCGCTGAATCAAAATCCGGGGTCCGTTAAGCTCCATCACGTCAGGGTCAAGGGCATTTGAAGGACAAAATGAGGAAATACCGTCAAAAAATCTGAAAAAATTCATGTACGTATTTTTGAGGTCGCTGAACCCAAATCCGGGGTCCATTAAACCCCATCACGTCAGGGTCGAGGGCATTTGAAGGTCAAATTCAGAAGAGACCGTCAAAAATCTGAAAAAAATCATACACATATTTTTGGGGTCGCTGAATCCAAATCCGGGGTCCGTTAAACTCCATCACCTCCGGGTCGAGGGCATTTGAAGATCAAATTCAGAAGAGACCATAAAACATATGAAAAAATTCATATACATGTTTCTGGGATATCTGAGTCCGAATCTGATATATTCTCTTAACTCCACAAATGTACAACCTCACATCGCAGACAGGTAGCCGACACCACAACCACATAAACTAACACAGAAAACCGGAGAGCCAATAACCACGAGACCCGGGGGATACAAAAGAGCAGACAGTAGCTCCAATAACTACGGTGCATGGTAGCGAGATATGATCTGTGCAAAAGTTGTATGGTTCAGAGGGGGTTAGCTGATGGTTACCTCAAACTTGACCTTGAGCTTGATGCTAAAGGTCATTTGAAGGTCAACTTTTGTGTTTTAAGAAGGCACCCTCATTTTTCAGATTCGTTAAGAACAGGATATTCTAAGTTTAGTTGTGGTATCATGAGTGGGGTCTAATTCACTTCCTAAATCATGACATGTGATTTTTATTTCCTATTTACTCCACGATCTTATGTTATTCACTGTTAGCTTTAGCGTTACCCAACGTGCACCGGCGTGGAGGAAGCTAATCAGATTTTGCACGTCATGTGGCCCTGAAAAGGGCCGGTTTGATAATTCGTTTTATTAATTTAATTAATTGGGTCTCCCGCTGGTAGTCTATTACCAGCATCTTTGATTGTTCTGATCAATATGTCGGAAGGATATTGTATATTATTTTCATGACGGGCAAATCCCAAAAACCAGAGGACACTAGCAACATGTACACAGCTACCTAATGTACGAGCACCCGCCTTACATGTACAGTAATACCCTTGAATAGGTTGCATATCATCTATATTAATTCCATCGTCTCTTTCTTGGTCATTGTTAGGAATATACGCAACCCATAATTGATAATGTGTTGCATTCCGAAATCGGGAATAGATTCTGACTCTGAGTAAACCTGGATCAGGAATTTGATCCTCGTCCAGTAACAACTCAACTTGAAATTCCTCTTCTCTATCTCTTTGAAGTTTATCCTGTATGTAAGATCGTGACAATTTGATTTGATATATTCCTATAGTAAGATCTCTTAAATAATCGATGGTTAAAACAGGGAAGTCATTTAATAGATTAACGTCAAGACGAGCCCATCGTTGTGCAATTCTTCGGTGAAGTTGTTCAACTTCAACCCTAGCCTGAACAACATTTGGTTCTGTAGCTTTTCTGAGCAGTTGTTGGGCTGTAGCTGCATCTGCACCTTCCATCAGAATCAAAGGATGGTATTTATTTATCAAAGCACCAGCAATTCGATAGAAGTTCCCGAGATTGGGAAGATGGTTAGTTGGGATCACTTGTCCAAAGAATTTAAAAATCCACTTGATGTGACCATTCCTAGCTTCAACTAACCATCTCGTGCATGTCACTATACGGGACTCATTTGCATCTTCGGTCGAAAGTTGTCGCTTACCTGCTCCAAGAAGTGCTGGCATTCGGCTTGTAATACCTACGGCTTCTAGAAGTTGAATAACGTCTCGATAACCTCTATCTACTATAACAATATCATTTTCTTCAAACCACTCATTCATCATCTCTTCATCATCCTCTAATTCATTTCTTAGCATAGCTGCATCATTGTTTCGAGAGTCAGAGAAGTATGGCCCTTGAATTTCTAAAATGTATCCGTCAGGAGCTACTATCAGAGCTGGTTTCAACAGATGTCGTCCCTTATGGCGACAGTAAGACTGACGGAGAACCCGAAAATTGCTACTTTTTGGAATGTAACTGTATGTGCCATCAATAATAGCGATAGCCTGAGGAGTATCAGGCTCTGGATTGTAAAGTTGGTTAGCAAAGTCAGTAACGTGTCTCTGAATATAATTCTCTCTAGTTATTGCATCAAATCCAATGTTACTTGGGACAAAACGAAGCATTAGAGACTGCCTTACAGTAGCTACAGCTAAACTTGTTGCTTGCCTGCTAGAATATTTAAATAGATACTGTGAAAATTCATCCGAAAGTCCTTGACGTAACTTGGACAAAAACATAATGAGATCTTTTCGAGAAACGTATCTGTACCCACCTTGGCAAGGAACTCTATCACAATGTTCTCAAAGATGTAAAAGTTTGAAACTCTAAATCTGTAAAATCGTTTATATTAAATGTATTCTGATTTCGTGCAACAAGTCTCAGATTTTCTAAAAATAATTGTAGCTGATCACCTAGAATGACGTAGGGTCGGTTTATAAAACGTAAACCTTCTAAGAAAGGCCTTAGAAAATATCCTCGGTCATCTAAATGATGAGCGCATGATGTATAAATCTCTGGAATGACAATATTTAGTTTAATGAAAACATCAGCTTTGCATTCCATTGATAGTCTGCCCGCATTATCTCCATTGCAAATGATACAAGAATTATTCTTTGTTTGTGTCAAAACATTCAGCCTAAGGCACGTGGGATCTCGTTCTACAAGAGCAATTTCTTCCAAAATACTTCGATTACAATTCACACAAACTCTAGTACGAGGTGTCACCTCTAATGATGGTCTTTCAAATGCTTCGCGACGTGTAATAGCAATTTCACGTTTGTGAGCATTTGCATCCCCATCAATTCGAGCCATTACATTAGGATCGAATTCGTGATCACAAACATAACACCTTAAATGATTTCTGAATGCCATATTAAGTATAAAGAATGAAACAACAATGAAACAATATGCTCACAAAAATATATTTACCAATTATACTTATCAAGATATTTCAGAATTTACTATGACTTCGTAGTTATCTCAACTAATCAAAACTTATATTGATATACGAACTTGCGAAAAATATTTACAATGTGTCTATCGCACTATAATACAAAGTAGAATTACTGATAGAAGTTAACAGTCAACATTCAAATATTCTAGCAGGCAAGCAACAAGTTTAGCTGTAGCTACTGTAAGGCAGTCTCTAATACACATTGTAAATATTTTTCGCAAGTTCCTAGAAAGAGACGATGGAATGAATATAGATGATATGCAACCTATTCAAGGGTATTACTGTACATGTAAGGCGGGTGCTCGTACATTAGGTAGCTGTGCACATGTTGCTACTGTCCTCTGGTTTTTGGGATTTGCCCGTCATGAAAATAATATACAATATCCTTCCGACGTATTGATCAGAACAATCAAAGATGCTGGTAATAGACTACCAGCGGGAGACCCAATTAATTAAATTAATAAAACGAATTATCAAACCGGCCCTTTTCAGGGCCACATGACGTGCAAAATCTGATTAGCTTCCTCCACGCCGGTGCACGTTGGGTAACGCTAAAGCTAACAGAGAATAACATAAGATCGTGGAGTAAATAGGAAATAAAAATCACATGTCATGATTTAGGAAGTGAATTAGACCCCACTCATGATACCACAACTAAACTTAGAATATCCTGTTCTTAACGAATCTGAAAAATGAGGGTGCCTTCTTAAAACACAAAAGTTGACCTTCAAATGACCTTGAGCATCAAGGTCAAGGTCAAGTTTGAGGTAACCATCAGCTAACCCCCTCTGAACCATACAACTTTTGCACAGGTCATATCTCGCTACCATGCACCGTAGTTATTGGAGCTACTGTGTGCATTTTTGTGTCCCCCGGGTCTCGTGGTTATTGGCTCTCCGGTTTTCTGTGTTAGTTTATGTGGTTGTGGTGTCGGCTACCTGTCTGCGATGTGAGGTTGTACATTTGTGGAGTTAAGAGAATATATCAGATTCGGACTCAGATATCCCAGAAACATGTATATGAATTTTTTCATATTTTTTATGGTCTCTTCTGAATTTGATCTTCAAATGCCCTCGACCCGGAGGTGATGGAGTTTAACGGACCCCGGATTTGGATTCAGCGACCCCAAAAATATGTGTATGATTTTTTTCAGATTTTTGACGGTCTCTTCTGAATTTGACCTTCAAATGCCCTCGACCCTGACGTGATGGGGTTTAATGGACCCCGGATTTGGATTCAGCGACCTCAAAAATACGTACATGAATTTTTTCAGATTTTTTGACGGTATTTCCTCATTTTGTCCTTCAAATGCCCTTGACCCTGACTTGATGGAGCTTAACGGACCCCGGATTTTGATTCAGCGACCCTAAAAACATAATGAGAACATGTCTGACCTCCAGGTCAGAGCACTTTTTTTCATCTTGAGGTTCATGCAAATATCCCATTTTTTTAGACCTTGCGTCCTTGATATCTCGAAAACTGTTCATTTACGGACTTTGGGCCTATAGACACTTTTGATCAGGAGGGTATCAAGTACAACATATCAAAAATTCAGACGAATCCACCGGGAACTCAAACCCATAAGGTTTGTGCGGGGTCCTTTCCTTACTTTCCTTTATACCTATATTGTAGCTGTGAACGCTATATTTGCATCATTTATCATAATGTTGTGCTGTTTCATTTAATTTCATATCGTTGTGGAATTATTGTAACTTACGTGTCTATCCCGTTGTTTGAGTAGACAAACAAAATTGTTTTCACGAGTGCATCGCTCTTTCTCTTGAAAAACTTTTGCAGATATTTCTTGTTTAATATTTGTAAGGTAATATTGTTCAGGGGCACATTATATTTATGTAAATTTTAGTTGAACATGCTGCTATGCATTTCATTTCACTTGTTAATACCTTTACTTACGTTTAATAATTAGTTTGTTGTTTTAAAGTATCACAACATGTTTTTATTTATAAACTTTCGTTTAATGTCCTTTTCATGCAATATGCTACTATGCATTTAATTTCATTTCCTTTGTAATTACCTTTGCTTATATTTAAACATTTGTTTATTGATAGTAGGTAAAGAATGAGAAACGGCATGTACCCCCCTCCATGCCTCCCTGTGTACCCCCCGCTCCTCACCCCACCCTAAACGGGATTGGTCGATGGGAGGGGATAAGCCACGCCCACCTTAACAGGATTGGTCAATGGGGGGGATAAGCCACGCCCACCTTAACAGGATTGGTCAATGGGAAGGGATAAGCCACGCCCACCTTAACAGGATTGGTCAATGGGAGGGGATAAGCCGCGCCCACTTTAACGGGGTTGACCGATGGGAGGGGATAAGCTACGCCCTCCTTAACGGGATTGGTCGATGGGAGGGGATAAGCTACGCCCCCTTAACGAGATTTGCCAATGGGAGGGGATAAGCTGAACCCACCCTAACGGGATTGGTCAATGGGAGGGAGGGAGGTGAACTCAACATACTTCTAAATGGGGTGGGAGGTGTGTGAAGCGGTGGTGGTATTATAGACCTCTGTTACAGGCATACATCTTAAAACATATTTAGAGAGTTCAAATACAAAGCACCTCCCCAACCAAATTAACTTTTATTATATAAATACATTTAACACCATTAAGGTTTCCATTATTGTTCATGTGTTAACAGTATTTCAAGAAACAATTAAATTTTAACTATTCAAGATGGTCGAAAACTGTAGTGTCTTGCCTGAACTGAAATTTGACTTACTTAATAATTTACCTTCAGCACCTCAGAATAAAAATGATTTAGTGATACTTGGTGAAAGAAGGCATAAACTAAATAAATCGAGAAGCAAATATGTGTCAACGGGATTATCCAGTGACTTCTGTTATAACCCATGTGTAAAGCTAAGTGGAAATAAAAATGATGCAATAATTTTTACTGAAAAAGAGTGGACTCATTTTCTTACATTTCGAGGAATTGTTAATAATTTCATAAACTCCAACGATAAAACCCAACCAATAGACGCTGGTGATTTCTCTATTCAATTTGAGCAATTCCCCAATTCCAAAGTTATAAAAATTGTAAAGAACAATTCATACGTTTACTTGGGTTATGAATCAATCTGCAAGTTGTGGGAAGTATTACCACTTGTCAAGTATAGCATTGATATGTTAAAAAGACAGCAGTTTATAAATTATTTCAAGAACGTGCAGAGAGAACTACAACGTCAAGGAGGAAATGTATTTGAAAATGCTGTAAACCTTATTCAACAGAGCATGAATTGTAATAATGAGAATGTTTCCCTGCTCATGGAGTTAATTTACATTTATCCAGAAGTATTCGAAGTGGAATGTTTTGGTAGGGTGTAATGGTGAAGAAAATAACATTTAATTTAGCGTTACTAGGAAATTTTTAGCCATTGATCGAATGTCACATATTGTAAGTCCTATTTTAGAAGTAATGTATATAGTGATAGATTTTGTAAATTAATGTAAGCGTAACTCATTTACTTGTTATTATATACAATTTTATAAAATATGTGAAAAAGATATAAATAAAAACACTTATTACTTAAAATTTGTTTTATTAAAATAAAAAGACATATGTACAGATTATATTTATACAATTTGATTTTTCAAAATCCATGAATTATGTTGACTGTTTAACCCAAGCCATTTTATGTAGAGTTTATCCCCCTTTTTCCTGATAATCCTCTCCACAAGATATATGTCAGGATACTTTACTTTCTGTAGTTCATGCTCGTAAAAACCTCCTTGAATTTGATCCACTTCCTGATCGTCCAAGAGATATGTTCTAGGATTACTTCTATGAATCTTTCTGATTTGGAAAATTTCATTTGACCAATTAGGAGTATAACCTTTTGAAAATGCTTCTCTATATTTACTAATTCTTACATAATCGTTAACTTTAAATTTTCGTTTTCTTGGATCAACTGTTTTCAGATGGCTATAGGCAGTTCGCAACAATCGTTTCTCATCTTTCTTTTTAACATTTATTGGTTTCATTCCAATAGTTCTGTGTTTTGTGTTATTGTATTCTGTAACGATATCTGATAAGATATCTAACCATTTGTAATTTCCTTGTAGGCTGAACTGCCTCCACATTTTATTTTTTAAAGTTCTATTCACTCTTTCTACAACACTCGCTTTAAGGTGTGTGTAAGAGCTATAGTGGTTAATTTTCCACCTATCGGTTAATTCCTTAAATTTCTTATTGTAAAATTCTTTACCCATATCTGTCTGTAAATTTTTGGGTCGTACATTCATCTGCGACAAGATCTTGTCCATCGCTCGTACAACTTCATTTCCACTTTTATTTTTCAGAGGTTCGCACCAAACAAATTTTGAAAATACATTAATAACCACTAAAATATACTTATAACCTTTATTTATTTTAGCATACTTGATCATTTCAACAAGATCTGCTTGAACAAGATCATTAAGACCCTTAACAATTACTCGTCTTCTTTTAAAGTACTTTCTGGCAGGCTTATGAATTTCATTGACTATTTCCTGTTTAATGTTAGTCAACCTTGGTCAGCGGGCACTGCAGAACAATTTGAACATATAGCGGATCTTTATTCTTTGCATAGAACATAAACCTATCTTCAAAATTTATGATTTCCCCCACAAGTTTTTCTGGTAAAACTTCTTGCGTGTTTAAGAAAACTGTGGTATCGACAGGTGAAACCTCTATATTTTCAACTCTACCAGATACAGGGATTTTGTATTCTGTTGTAGTATTTTCTAATGTGTAGAAATTTATACTTTTAGATTTCTGTAAACGACCTCGTACACTTATAATACATTTGCTATGAAGTGAAGCGGGTTCGCAAATGTAAAAAGGTGATGTTCTTGGGGGTGAGGTTAAGATGGGTGAAGGGGGAGTTGGTGCAGAATATGGAGTTATTCTCTCCCTCAACATGTGCCTTCCAAATTTATCAATTGGCATGGTTAACAGACCTAAAGTTTTACACTTAATGAGGCTCTAACTTTCCACACATACTATTTATCGTATTATTTTAGCTTCCCTCAATTGTTCTATTATTGAAATTATTTCATTGTTATGTCCATTATTCCCTGCTAGTTGTGACGCTATCAGGAGTCTTAAATGATCTACAATTTCATTATAGTCATCAAAATGCTTATATTCAATCTGCTTATTATTGAATTCCATCATTGTTAGATTTCCCCCTCTCTTGTTTTGACTCCTCGTTTTCATCGTTTGCGATGTTGGAAGTGAACTAGATCTCGATCTTTGCACCGTAGCGGGTATTGATGATGCTGATTTATTTGAGGTAGTGGTTTTCTTATTGTTCCTTTCTTGAGTCAGCGAATATAAGTTCGTAACTCTTGGTTTAATAATATCTATAAATTTAAATGAATTCGATGTAGATAGGCCTTTCTCAGGATCGTAACCTAGGTAATGAGCATTAGTCTTTCTAATTATATCAATGTACTGATCTATATCAGTCGGTCGATAACAGGATGCTTTTTAAACATTAATTCATATAATCCCGGTGTACCTGTGTATTTAAATTGACCGTTAATGATAAAGTCGGCTCCATCAAAGTCAATAGTTGCATCACCAATCGCATATTTTTTCGTAAATGGGTCGAAGTAAACACCGAAAGTATCGTCGTACTCATTTTTTACGTCCTCAAGTTTACCTTCTATATACGCTCGCGGTAAAGGTTTTTTAAATTGTTGTAAATACTTTTCATGCTCGGCCGCTGTAGATGTATCTGCTATCGTTGCTGGAAAAGTTTCATCAAAGAAACTTTCAGCGATTTCAGGTCTTACTTGGGTTGGATCATACTGAAATGTTTCATCTTCCAAGTGAACAGGTCCTGCGGTATTGTAATATTCAAGAGGAGTTTGACCAATTGATCGAGTGTTTAAACTTTCACGGTTAATTTCTTCTTTTAGCTCCTTTTTCAAATAAGGTTTTGGAAAAGCACTTTCCGTTTTAATTAGAGTTGACACCAAATCTTTAAGAGGTTGAGTAATTGGCTTGTAAGTTTTCTCTAACTGGGACTGTGATTTGTCAATATCTCTTTCCAAACTTTTATATTTTTGTTTCAACGCCTCTCTTGTTTTTAACAGTTGTACTGCTAATCGGTTATCCATGATTACTGATTGATATCGTTCAGTGTTTTAACTTTATATATGAATGAATTTATCGAATCCTTTTCGATACTTTCCAGAGTTAATAGTTATCTATTACGACAAATCCATATTTATCTTTCCAACAAAATGCACAGAGCTCTCTAAAATCTTGAAAACACATATCCACATTTACATGATCATCATAAATATGTTTCAAATTGGTCATATCCTGAGGGAATATCACAATAAGGTTAGCATTATCTCTACACAATTGTTTTGGAATGGCACTGTATGTCTGACATAGATAAAAACAATCAGTGTTTTTATGACGTCCAAAACAAAAATAACTTTTAATGATATTTTGATTACAAGAAGCTAAATCATCGAATATTATCACTGAATTCGGTTTTATTTCTTCTGGAGGTATTACTGCATCACCATCGTTATATTCGAAATATCCAATTTCATTCACAGGTTCCATTAGCATTCTTAAGTACTCATATTTTGGTTGATATAGGGACTTAGAATATAAATATATATTTTCAAAACGTAAACCATTGGGATGTTCTAACAAACTGAGCATTATATTTGTCTTTCCACATCCCGAGCTTCCAACCAAAAGTCCTCGTTTCGATTGTCCACCAAATAAAATACCATGCTTTTGAATCGTGCTGGTCATGGAAACGTGATCATGATCTGCTATTGGTAGAACCGTTTCTTGCTGATGAATCTTCATTTCAAGCTGCTACTAATTAATACCTGAGGTGGAACTTTATTACGATAAGAACTATAGCAAACTGACTGGACATCGCATCCTACCTACATATACAGTGTGTTTCACTTCTCGTGAAGACACCCCTATATCTTTTTTATTTGTTGCCGAATTAATTTCAAATTTTTATCAGCCATACAAGTCCATAAGGTGACTTTATTCAACACATAAATGCCGTCTAAATCTAAAACGCCGGCCTACTGCGATAAAAAGAAAATGTCAATTTTCGAGAAATCATAGTAGGCTTAGAGATAGACAAAAATTTTGTTAACAAAAGTTGTTCAGAATCACTTGATATGCCCCCCTGTAAAATTTTGTGAAAATCGGAATATTTTCAAAAAATAATTTTTTGTTTCACTTCTCGTGAAGACACCCCTGTATCTTTTTTATTTGTGGCCGAATTAATTTCAAATTTTTATCAGCCATACAAGTCGGAATCACTTGATATGCCCCCCTGTAAAATTTTGTGAAAATCGGAATATTTTCAAAAAAAAAATTTTTGTTTCACTTCTCGTGAAGACACCCCTGTATCTTTTTTATTTGTGGCCGGATTAATTTCAAATTTTTGTCAGCCATACAACTCCATAAGGTGACTTTATTCAACATATAAATGCCGTCTAAATCTAAAACGCCTGCCTACTGCGATAAAAAGAAAATGTTAATTTTCGAGAAATCATAGTAGGCTTAGAGATAGACAAAAATTTTGTTAATGAAAGTTGTTCAGGATCACTTCATACGCCCCATGTCGTCTAAATCTAAAATGCAGGCCTTAGAATAATTAAAATTAAAATCTAATTACTTTAATGAGTTTTAACATCTGTCAACAATATGTAGGTTGGTAGGATGCTGTCATATAACGAATTCTTTTTGAATTAAATTGGTGGCCCTGAAAAGGGCCGTTGTTTTTACAGAGAAGACTACTAATAATGAATGATAATATTGTCGGAAAAAAAATACAGATAAAGCAAAAGCCGCAGTGTTAGAATAGTTCAAAAATAAAAGAAGTTAATGGTTTTTTTTACTTATTTATTATATTGCGCCCCTTTCCACTAACCCACCCTCAAGTGTAATACACTTCTCAATCCGTTTTCTGTTATTTTTTACAACTCTTCGCAGTTCTTGAGCTGTAACTTCTAAACATGCTTGCCTTATCCTCTCACAAAGCTGCTCTATATTTTGAGGTCTGGTCATATAAACTTTGTTTTTAATGTGACCCCAAAAATAAAAATCCATTGGAGTGAGATCAGGTGATCTGGGTGGCCAATGTATTAAAGGGCTATTTCGTCCTATCCATCTTTGGGGAAAATGTTCATTCATCCATGCTCTCACTACTACGGAATTGTGGATAGATGCTCCGTCGAGTTGAAAATACAATTGTTCCAAAGGAAAATCAACAATTGCATTCCAAAGATCATTATTTAAAAATTCTAGCAAATTTAACGCATGCCGTCTAAATCTAAAACGCCGGCCTACTGTGATAAAAGGAAAATGTTAATTTTCGAGAAATCATAGTAGGCTTAGAGATAGACAAAAATTTTGTTAACAAAAATTGTTCGGAATCACTTGATATGTTCCCCTGTAAAATTTTGTGAAAATCGGAATATTTTCAAAAAAAAATTTTTTGTTTCACTTCTCGTGAAGACACCCCTGTATCTTTTTTATTTGTGGCCGAATTAATTTCAAATTTTTATCAGCCATACAAGTCCATAAGGTGACTTTATTCAACATATAAATGCCGTCTAAATCTAAAACGCCGGCCTACTGCGATAAAAAGAAAATATCAATTTTCGAGAAATCATAGTAGGCTTAGAGATAGACAAAAATTTTGTTAACAAAAGTTGTTCAGAATCAC
The DNA here is from genome assembly GCA_936432065.2 of Rutpela maculata. NCBI lineage: Eukaryota > Metazoa > Arthropoda > Insecta > Coleoptera > Cerambycidae > Rutpela > Rutpela maculata. Next base: position 110,186,544 of record OW386286.2, read on the forward strand.
TTGATATGTCCCCCTGTAAAATTTTGTGAAAATCGGAATATTTTCAAAAAATAATTTTTTGTTTCACTTCTCGTGAAGACACCCCTGTATCTTTTTTATTTGTGGCCGAATTAATTTCAAATTTTTATCAGCCATACAAGTCCATAAAGTGACTTTATTCAATACATAAATGCCGTTTAAATCTAAAACGCCGGCCTACTGCGATAAAAAGAAAATGTCAATTTTCGAGAAATCATAGTAGGCTTAGAGATAGACAAAAATTTTGTTAACAAAAGTTGTTCAGAATCACTTGATATGCCCCCCTGTAAAATTTTGTGAAAATCGGAATATTTTCAAAAAATAATTTTTTGTTTCACTTCTCGTGAAGACACCCCTGTATCTTTTTTATTTGTGGCCGAATTAATTTCAAATTTTTATCAGCCATACAAGTCCATAAAGTGACTTTATTCAATACATAAATGCCGTTTAAATCTAAAACGCCGGCCTACTGCGATAAAAAGAAAATGTCAATTTTCGAGAAATCATAGTAGGCTTAGAGATAGACAAAAATTTTGTTAACAAAAGTTGTTCGGAATCACTTGATATGCCCCCCTGTAAAATTTTGTGAAAATCGGAATATTTTCAAAAAAAAATTTTTGTTTCACTTCTCGTGAAGACACCCCTGTATCTTTTTTATTTGTGGCCGAATTAATTTCAAATTTTTATCAGCCATACAAGTCCATAAAGTGACTTTATTCAATACATAAATGCCGTTTAAATCTAAAACGCCGGCCTACTGCGATAAAAAGAAAATGTCAATTTTCGAGAAATCATAGTAGGCTTAGAGATAGACAAAAATTTTGTTAACAAAAGTTGTTCAGAATCACTTGATATGCCCCCCTGTAAAATTTTGTGAAAATTGGAATATTTTCAAAAAAAAAATTTTTGTTTCACTTCTCGTGAAGACACCCCTGTATCTTTTTTATTTGTGGCCGAATTAATTTCAAATTTTTTTCAGCCATACAAGTCCATAAGGTGACTTTATTCAACATATAAATGCCGTCTAAATCTAAAACGCCTGCCTACTGCGATAAAAAGAAAATGTTAATTTTCGAGAAATCATAGTAGGCTTAGAGATAGACAAAAATTTTGTTAATGAAAGTTGTTCAGGATCACTTCATACGCCCCATGTCGTCTAAATCTAAAATGCAGGCCTTAGAATAATTAAAATTAAAATCTAATTACTTTAATGAGTTTTAACATCTGTCAACAATATGTAGGTTGGTAGGATGCTGTCATATAACGAATTCTTTTTGAATTAAATTGGTGGCCCTGAAAAGGGCCGTTGTTTTTACAGAGAAGACTACTAATAATGAATGATAATATTGTCGGAAAAAAAATACAGATAAAGCAAAAGCCGCAGTGTTAGAATAGTTCAAAAATAAAAGAAGTTAATGGTTTTTTTTACTTATTTATTATATTGCGCCCCTTTCCACTAACCCACCCTCAAGTGTAATACACTTCTCAATCCGTTTTCTGTTATTTTTTACAACTCTTCGCAGTTCTTGAGCTGTAACTTCTAAACATGCTTGCCTTATCCTCTCACAAAGCTGCTCTATATTTTGAGGTCTGGTCATATAAACTTTGTTTTTAATGTGACCCCAAAAATAAAAATCCATTGGAGTGAGATCAGGTGATCTGGGTGGCCAATGTATTAAAGGGCTATTTCGTCCTATCCATCTTTGGGGAAAATGTTCATTCATCCATGCTCTCACTACTACGGAATTGTGGATAGATGCTCCGTCGAGTTGAAAATACAATTGTTCCAAAGGAAAATCAACAATTGCATTCCAAAGATCATTATTTAAAAATTCTAGCAAATTTAACGCATTTATATTTTGAAAAAAGAAAAACGGCCCTATTATTGTTTCGTTAAAAATTCCGCACCACACATTTACTTTCTGGGAATATTGCCTTTTACAATTTATTATCCAATCAGGATTTTCTACTGCCCAGAACCTAGAGTTTTGTGATGACACTACCCCGTTGGTGGAGAAAGTTGCCTCGTCCGTGAAAATTACTTTCTTCAAGAAGTCTCTATTGTTTAAATAATTACCTTGGATCCATAAACAATATTCTAATCTTCTCTCTTCATCACCTCCCTCCAAGGTAAGTAAAAATTTTGGTTTAAACGGTTGTAGCTTATGGCGTTTTAAACATCTCCAAATTTTTGATGCCGACAAATTAAGGTCACGAGCCATATTTCGAAGACTGGTAGTGGGATTGGCGTTAAACGCCGCTAATATAACATTATCATCTCCGTGATTTCGATTAAGATGTACTCTCGGTTTAAGCACATTGCCAGTTGTATTGAACAAGTGACATATTCTTGCTACGGTACCATGGTGTATTGGTTGTCTTAGAGGATGTCTTAAATTAAATTCTTCTGCTGCTTCTCTTGAAGACCGTACATTTTCACCGACTATCTTTATTATTTCAATTTTTTCATCAGTAGTTAAAAGTATTCTAACCATTATGAGAAAAGATATGAAATAAGGAAACTTTAGTATGAATAAAATTATTAAAACAAGAAAAACTAACAAACTCCACAGAAAATAACAACAATCACTTCTGTCATGAAAGCAATGACGAAATAAATAAAACAATACATATTGACAGTTAATTTCACGGCACTCTTTACATTCAACGCAATAAAACCGTCCATGTTCCTAAATTTCTGAGCCGATAAGGAGGAAGGATATGATGGAGAGTTACTCCTCCAGAAGAGAGATAACAAAAAGAAAAAAGAAAAGATATTACATTCAACTTGATATGTAAAAATAAAAAGCCCTTTTAGTGTTTATTGAATGCTGATTTTTGTTCACAACTTTCATTTGTTGGAAAAAGTTCTCTTTATGTGTTCTCTTTTTTTGAAAATATTCCGATTTTCATAAAATTTTACAGAGGGGCATATGAAGTGATCCTGAACAACTTTTATTAACAAAATTTTTGTCTATCTCTATGCCTACTATGATTTCTCGAAAATTAACATTTTCTTTTTATCACAGTAGGCCGGCGTTTTAGATTTAGACGGCATTTATGTGTTGAATAAAGTCACCTTATGGACTTGTATGGCTGATAAAAATTTGAAATTAATTCGGCCACAAATAAAAAAGATACAGGGGTGTCTTCACGAGAAGTGAAACAAAAAATTTTTTTTTGAAAATATTCCGATTTTCACAAAATTTTACAGGGGGACATATCAAGTGATTCTGAACAACTTTTGTTAACAAAATTTTTGTCTATCTCTAAGCCTACTATGATTTCTCGAAAATTGATATTTTCTTTTTATCGCAGTAGGCCGGCGTTTTAGATTTAGACGGCATTTATATGTTGAATAAAGTCACCTTATGGACTTGTATGGCTGATAAAAATTTGAAATTAATTCGGCCACAAATAAAAAAGATACAGGGGTGTCTTCACGAGAAGTGAAACAAAAAATTTTTTTTTGAAAATATTCCGATTTTCACAAAATTTTACAGGGGAACATATCAAGTGATTCCGAACAATTTTTGTTAACAAAATTTTTGTCTATCTCTAAGCCTACTATGATTTCTCGAAAATTAACATTTTCCTTTTATCACAGTAGGCCGGCGTTTTAGATTTAGACGGCATTTATATGTTGAATAAAGTCACCTTATGGACTTGTATGGCTGATAAAAATTTGAAATTAATCCGGCCACAAATAAAAAAGATACAGGGGTGTCTTCACGAGAAGTGAAACAAAAAATTTTTTTTTGAAAATATTCCGATTTTCACAAAATTTTACAGGGGGACATATCAAGTGATTCCGAACAACTTTTGTTAACAAAATTTTTGTCTATCTCTAAGCCTACTATGATTTCTCGAAAATTAACATTTTCTTTTTATCACAGTAGGCCGGCGTTTTAGATTTAGACGGCATTTATGTGTTGAATAAGGTCACCTTATGGACTTGTATGGCTGATAAAAATTTGAAATTAATTCGGCCACAAATAAAAAAGATACAGGGGTGTCTTCACGAGAAGCGAAACAAAAAATTTTTTTTTGAAAATATTCCGATTTTCACAAAATTTTACAGGGGAACATATCAAGTGATTCCGAACAACTTTTGTTAACAAAATTTTTGTCTATCTCTAAGCCTACTATGATTTCTCGAAAATTGATATTTTCTTTTTATCGCAGTAGGCCGGCGTTTTAGATTTAGACGGCATTTTATGTTGAATAAAGTCACCTTATGGACTTGTATGGCTGATAAAAATTTGAAATTAATCCGGCCACAAATAAAAAAGATACAGGGATGTCTTCGCGAGAAGTGAAACAAAAAATTTTTTTTTGAAAATATTCCGATTTTCACAAAATTTTACAGGGGGACATATCAAGTGATTCCGAACAACTTTTGTTAACAAAATTTTTGTCTATCTCTAAGCCTACTATGATTTCTCGAAAATTGACATTTTCTTTTTATCGCAGTAGGCCGGCGTTTTAGATTTAGACGGCATTTATATGTTGAATAAAGTCACCTTATGGACTTGCATGGCTGATAAAAATTTGAAATTAATTCGGCAACAAATAAAAAAGATACAGGGGTGTCTTCACGAGAAGTGAAACACACTGTATATAAGGGTGCCTAGCAAACATGTTTCATTTGTTTACACCATTTACATTATAATGGTTCGAAGAAAGGGTTCTCCATCCAGTAAAGCTGAAAACGCCAAGAAGAGAGGATGTGGTCTGCTTAATAAAATAATTAATAAGCTCCCAGTAGAATTGCATTTACCTGGTTATAATTATTGTGGGCCTGGAACTAAACTTTCAAAGCGATTACAAAGAGGTGATAAAGGAATTAATCCATTGGATGAGGCGTGCAAAGAACACGATATAGCGTATTCTAAATTTCAAGACGTGGAAGAAAAAAATCAGGCTGACAGAGAATTAGCTGAAGTCGCACTTAAACGTGTAAAAGCAGCCGACTCAGGGTTTGGTGAAAAAGTTGCCGCGTTGGGAGTCGGTGGGATAATGAAATTAAAAAGTAAGTTGGGAATGGGTCTTAAACGTGGAAGAAGTGACGCCTCAAAGAAGAAAGGTGGACAAATAAATGTAAAAGTTGGTGTAAAGAGAAAAACAAAATCAAAGAAGCGGAGGAGAAGAATTCTAGATACCCCAAAAATAGGTGGATTTCTACCACTTTTGTTGCCCCTTTTGGGGGCACTAGGAGCTATAGGAGGGGGTGCAGCCGGCATTGCAAAAGCAGTTAATGATGCTAAGTCAAATCGTGAACAGGTTGCTGAACAGAAGAGACATAATTTAGCAATGGAGCAAACCACAACAGGGAAAGGTTTATACTTGGGTCCTTATAAAAAAGGCTCTGGACTATATTTGAAAACTTTTAGATCTAATGAAATATTCGAAAATGCTTAAAATTCCTCATTTTCGCGACATATTTATGAGAGATACGCTTCCCAAAAAAGTAAAGAAGAATGAAACTGGTATAATAAATCTAGATACGGATGATGGAGAGGGGACTCACTGGGTAGCGTACGCCAAGAAAAACAAAGAAATAATTTATTTTGACAGTTATGGAAATTTAAGACCTCCAGAAGAATTAATAAAATATTTTTTAAGTGATGGCAGCTTGAATACAATCAGATATAATTATGACTCCGTGCAAAATTATAATTCATATATCTGTGGACATTTATGTTTATTTTTTTTGTATAATCAATACAAATAGCAGATTGATTGTTGGTGGGAGGTGAACTTCACCTGATCTCATCATAAATCATTATTTCATAGGAGAAAAAGAGTAGAATAGCCACCTACCATGCATTTCTCAGTGACTGGTGAGCGGTGAGGATCCCTAAATTAATTGTGATATAGCATATTTACAATTCTTTTGCCATCATGCAGAAATTGGCATCCAAATTTTACAATAAAAATAATTGCATGATAGATTTTTCGATTGTATCAAATAATCCAGTAATATATAAGCCTTTCGATGAACGTTTATTATCATTTGAAAAATGGAATGGTACTGTGGAACCATCAGAACTTGCTCTAGCAGGATTTTATTACACTGGCTACCATGATATAGTCAGCTGTTTTTGTTGTGGAGTCGAGATATATAGATGGGAGGCGTGTGACATACCTATAAATGAACACTTGAAATATTCAGCAAATTGTTCTTATGCAAAATTAATGAGAAGCCTATTGCGGCGAAATATAGAGGAGCACACATGTATGACAAAAAATCATATGGTTGGTTCTAGAAGAGGTTTCATATGGCTTGTGACCATAAGCTTGCATGTAATAAGTATCATGTTTATGATACGTAACATATGTTTATAAAAACAATATATACGTCTGTACTAATATATTGGATATTATGCCTGTCTGTACATGGATTTGTCTCAGATGTAAAAGTGTTTTAGAGGAATATAATGCACCCATGGATAATAAAATATATACTGTTTGTAGCAATTGTGATATAAGTGATAGAAGGGCACACGCTGCCTAATCTGTTGATATTTTATAACATAATTTATGTATATATGCAATAAGCATCTGTATATTTATGAATGTAACGAGTGTAATTAATAATAAATACCTTAATAATAAATAATTTGTTTCAATATTTTTCAAAGTATCCACTTTTCCTATCATTCAGTTCTATAGTTCTACTTCAAGCAGTAATTTTTCAAATTTGAAGAATAATTAATTTTTTCAACTTCATTCTACCAGCATTTCACAAATTTACCCCCCCCCCCCCCTCCCAAATTATATATTTTCTTCTAAGTCACGAATACTATATAAAATAATAAAAGAGAAAATAACTTAAAAAAATTTATTAAAAAAAAGACATATTTTTCAAACTACAAAAAAACTACAAAAAACTACAAAAAAACACCTTAAATTTAGAATCTTACCACTAAAATTAAATAAAACAAAACTAAACTAATCAACTAACCTACACTATACTACACTTCAGTCAAAGGGCATATTGCCCACAAAGGTGTGGCACTTTTTCAGCTCCACGTCAACCACACCGACTTTCGCCTCCACCGTATCGGCCTCTTCGGCAATAAGTTGCTGGCGGTGGCGAAGTCGGTGCAGATGCTGGAGCATTTTATTTTTTGAAAGTTTCAGTTTGTGAGCATACCTATATGCCTTTTTCACCATACACTCCCGCACTTCACGTTTAAAGTTCTCTCTTTCGTTGATAATAGTTATGACATTACTCAAGAATGGTTGGAAATCTGTCTTAATTACCAACACAACAATTTTTTTGCAAGCAAAGCATGTTTGTTTTCCCCAACTCAAATAACTATATTAATTAAGTGTTGGGGGGGGGGTATATAAAGAAAAATGTGTACTGTATTAACTCATTAATATCAGATTTTTCTTAAATACAGTTATTTGTTATCGAATATATAGTTCCTTGTAAAACTATACTCTACAATGTTGTGTCCTCAGTGTGGAAAACAATTTTCATCAAAAAGTAGTTTGTCGCGTCATCTTCGGGAAAGCTGTCCCTATAGAGAAATAAGTGTACATAGTGCCCCGAAAAGAATCAAACTAAACAATTCGCCGCCTAAAAAATATAATAAGGAACCCCAAAACCTTCCTGGCCCTTCTGGTGTGCAGTATCATGCTAAAAAATGTAATAAGGAATCTGAAAATCTAGGCAGCCCCTCTGGTGGTCATACAAAAGCACAGGAGGTTATTATTAATTGCCCGCAATGTTATGAGAAAATGCCTAAAAATAAATTAATGGGACATTTAAAAAGTTCATCTCACAAGAAAGTCATCAATATTGTAGAAGATGGGGTAGAAAAACTTCAGAGCGCATTCAAAAACCGAATTTCGAGCTACCGTTTTTCCACAAAGAATCAGTGCACAGATATCACCCAGTTTTTGGAAGAAGTAAAAATGAAAGTTATCTCAGTGATTGAGAAATATATTAAAACATTCTTCAGCTTAAAAATTAATATGGAATTATTTGGGCTATACGTTATTGAGGAGAAAGAAATGTCAGACATAAAGTCATTCAATACTAAAAATAAAGTTGTGACGCACTCATTGAATGTATTAAACCTGTATAATGAGTTCAAAGAGGAGATCATAGAGAAAGCATCAACCTTTCAAGAGCGAGGCTCAGGTATGTGTAACAAATTTATGTCAATCACAGTTAACGTATGATTTCTGTAGTTATATTTTTTTCTTATATGGTTATTAATTATTTTTTAGGATGGGCTCTGAAGCACGTTAGTTTTCTTGAAGTCAACCTCAACAAATACAACCCGTTATTCGCATCGTCATACATTAGGTTACCTAAATTTATTGAATATTTTCAACAGCTCTCTTATTAGAGAGCTGTTTTAAATATTCAAAATAATGATGACAAATGTTTTGCTTATGCCGTTAATGCTGCGATCTTCCCAGCCAATGGACCTCCGCATGAAATATCATCCTATCCTCATTACGCAACATTGCTAAATTTTGAAGGTATCGATTTTCCTGTTAAATTAAATGATATTCATAAATTTGAGATTTTAAATAATATCTCTATAAATGTATTCGGGGTAAATAATCAGTATAAAGATGGTAAAATGGTCAGTGAGATTGTAGGCCCCTTACATTTCACAAATAAAAAACAAAATACACACGTAAATTTATTACTCATTGCTGATGTTGAAGGTAATAGTCATTACACCCTTATTAAAGACTTGTCACGATTAGTCTCTAGCCAAAGATCTAAACATCACGGTCGAAATTATATTTGTGATGGCTGCCTACTATTTTTTAATTCTCCTGAGAAATTGTATGCTCATGAAAGAAATGACTGTAATCATTTATGTACTATTTTACCTGATACAGATCCACAAATCAATAAGTGTGGGGAACTAATTGCAGGAAATATCCTAAAATTTGTTAATATTGAGAAACAATTGCCTGTTCCTTTCGTTGTATATGCAGATTTTGAAAGTTTATTAAAACCAATTCATTATAATGAACCATCTGATAGTAAATCATTCTCCGTTAAAACGTACCAACGTGAGCCATATTCATTTTGCATCTACTTAAAGTGTAATTTTGATGATAATCTTTCCAAACTTGAATATTATCGAGGTGTTGATGCTGTGGAAGTATTTGTGAAAAGATTGGATGAACTTGTCTTACAATTATATCAAAATCACTTAAAAAATATAGTTGAAATGAAACCATTATCACAGAATCAACAAGATATTTTCAATAATAGTCAAATTTGTCATATCTGCGATAAACCTTTTGAGAATGGCGATGAAAGGGTTCGCGACCACTGCCACGTTAGCGGTAATTTTAGAGGAGCCGCTCATTCTCATTGTAATTTAAACTTTAAAATACCTAAAAGTTCTTTCATAACTTAACTAATTACGATTCTCATTTATTTATTAAAAAATTAGCTTTAAAACGAGAAAGTATACAAGTTCTTGCACAGAATAAAGAAAAATATATTACGTTTTCCAAACAAATTCTTGTAGATAAATCTAATGATAAAAAACCGAAGAAAATTTTCATAAAATTAAGATTTGTCGATTCTTTCCGCTTTTTACCAGCATCTTTGGATAAACTAAGTCAAACGCTAGAAACACATCAATGCCTCGAAGTAAGGAAATTTTATACCGATGACAAACAATTCAATTTATTAAGACGTAAAGGTGTCTTTCCATATTCCTACGTAGATTCGCTGGAAAAATTGGATGATACCAAATTACCATCACAGGATGAGTTTTTTAATATCTTGAGTGGTGACTCAATTTCTCAGGAAGATTATGATCGGGCTTGTGATGTATGGCATACATTTAATTGCCGAACTCTTGGTGAATATTCAGACATTTATTTAGTATCAGATGTATTGCTTCTTGCTGATATTTTTGAAAATTTTCGACAGATATGTCTACAGACATATAAATTAGATCCTGCACAATATTTAACTGCACCATCCTTGAGTTGGGATGCAATGTTACGAAAGACTGGCATTGAGCTGGAACTTCTAACTGACATTGATATGCTTCACTTTTTTAGAAAGGGAATACGTGGTGGTGTTAGTCAATGCAGCAATAGAAAAGCCATTGCCAACAATCCATTTATTCCGGAATATAATTCATCAGAACCAACGTCATATATATTATATTTAGACGCCACAAATATGTACGGTTCTTCGATGAGTGAATGTTTGCCCACAGGAGATTTTAGAAGGTTAAATGACTATGAAATCGAAAACTTCGATTGTACTATCTTTGGTGATGATTCACCAAAAGGTTATGTACTAGAAGTGGATTTAGAATATCCTCAACATTTGCATGATAATCATAATGATTTACCATTTTGTCCTGAAAACATTGTGCCTCCTGGCTCCAAAAATTCAAAATTAATTGTAAATTTGCATGATAAACATAAATATGTTCTCCATTATCGAAATTTGAAACAGTGCTTGGAACATGGGTTAATACTTAGGAAAATATATAGAATCATAGAATTTTCACAATCTGCTTGGTTAAAAACATACATCGATTTGAACACTGAATTTAGAAATTCTTCAAAAAATGCGTTTGAACGAGATCTTTTTAAATTTTTAATTAATTCAATATTTGGGAAGACAATGGAAAATGTTGACAATAGGGTTGATGTAAAATTAGTATCGCATTGGAGAAATAGCATAGGTAGTGTGGGTGCCGAAGGACTTATTGCAAAACCCAATTTTAAATCATGTACAGTATTTTCAGAAAATTTGGTAGCGGTGCAAATGTCCTTATTGAAAATATTTTACGACAAACCGCTCTATATAGGCTTCACCATTTTGGACATCTCTAAAACAATAATTTATAACTTTTTTTATAGCTTCATAAAGAAGCAATATAATGACAAAGCTATTCTGTGTTATACTGACACGGACTCTTTAATTCTAGAAATTTACACAAAAAATGTTTATAACGATATTCAAAAAAATATAGAATTATTCGACACATCAAATTTTTCGATTCCAAATGTACACAACATTCCGAAAACGCAATCAGTCATAGGGAAAATGAAGGATGAATATGCAGGTATGCCAATAGAAGGCTTTTTTGGTACCGGGGCAAAAGCTTACTGTGTTAAAGTAAACGATAGCGTAACAAAGAAAGCCAAGGGTGTTACAAAAAGTGTTATAAAGAATCAATTACATTTGGTTGATTATAAACAGATAGTAGAAGACGGCGGTCTTATATATCGAAAAATGTATGTTTTCTCTTCACATCTGCATACAATATATACTGAGTTGAAAAATAAAGTTGCGCTTTCCGCACAAGATGATAAGCGATATGTTATACCTGGAAGCACAAAAACTCTTGCATGGGGGCATTACTCTATTCATAATTTATACGATAACACTGACCATAATACAGCTGAAGATAATTTAACGGTTCTTTTAAGATTAGCTAATGCGATTATTGAACAGGAAAATCATGATATCGACTTTGACTTAGATTTATTGTAAGTTTTTTGTTTTAATGTAAAAATTATTTGTAATTTCAATTTACAAAAATTGTTATTTTTATATCATCATCCATTTTTGTTTGTATAAAGATATATGAAATAACTGTATTTAGGTAATGTCTGATATTAATCAAATATATGATTTATTTTTTAAAATTTTATTTAGTTTTATTTCATATTCTATTACACATATCCCATTAGATATGGTAATGACATATTTCCTATTTTTGAAACATATTGTACAACATACAATGTGGAGTAAATAAGGAGCTGCTGTCTTTGCAAGTTGAATGAACTACTGACTTTGCTGCTATTTAATACTGTCAGTACAATGAATTGCTGACAGTATAAGTTGAATAATCTAGGGGATGTGTAAGTACAATACAGTGCTAACTTTGCAAGTACAATAAACAGTTAACTTTGCAAGTTAGGTAATAGATGACTTGTCAGTACAACGAACTGCTGACATAAGTTGAATAAAAATATCTGATGTGCAAGTAAAATAAACTGCTAACTTTGCAAGTTGAATGAACTGCTGACATAAGTTGAATAAAGTATCTGATATGTAAGTAAAATAAACTGTAAACTTTGCAAGCTGAATGAACTGCTGACTTCACAAATGTGGTCGAACAGGTGTGAGGTATTTCACGTGTATGTGAAGTAAAGTGGGAGGTATGATCTTTCATTATAAAACATGAACATTAATTGAAGTGATTATTTGACAATATCATCTTATCAGAGAAAAAAGAAACAAAATAGTAACGAAAGATGTGGATGTGTTACGTTAAGGAAGTTGAGATTACTGATTTGGAAAGTGGCGTCAGAAATTTAAGCCAGAAATTCTCAAATCTTCAGTTTGATGCAGCACATGAGGCAGTATATGGGATGGGAAGATTTTACTCTGATGACGAATGTAACGAACTAGCGAAGACATACGAAGTGGGTCACGGAGTTTGTCAGAAGTTTTTACAAGAAAGAATATGCGAGAAGTGCCTTGTCCAGGAGCTGGTGAAATTGGGTTTACATCAATTTCTACAAGTAATAAAACAATATTTGAAGCCGGATCTTGCAAATATGGTAGATCTTCAAGACAAGGATAATTGAATTAATTAGATAATATTTAAATCTTATAAAATTGTATTCAATGTAATAATATTTTTTATTATCTTCAAGTATTAAAATAAAAAAAACAAAAAAAATCCATTTTAGTATTATTTATTAACACAGAAATAAAATTTGTTATACAAATAATAGACATTAGAAAGTGCACACATACATTTATTATTTGAGTGATAAAAACATTTTGGGGTAGACTTTCTTAAAGTTGGTTGTTCTTCAAGTTCTAATACAGGTTGGGAGATAAATTGTCTCATGTAGTCTGCCTTTTCATGTCCTTTTACATAAACACAATCAACTCCTGAAGTCAAATTTTGAATAATTTTGCTGAATAAGTGCAGTGGTGTAAATCCATCACCCCATTTAATGCCGTGGTGATTTTTTGTTAACCAGTGAACCTGTTTTTGTAATTCCGGTGAAAGCATCTCAAATGGATAAGGTGGTTTAAAGATATAGTGACACGTTTTCATTCCATCATATCCTGCTAGCTCCTTAACAATAAATTTATTGTTTTCTATTTTAAATCCTTGAATATCCACAAGCATCATCATATTTTTAAATTTTCTAGTTTTATCAAAACTTCTTTCTTTATGCAATATAATTCCACTATTTTTTTAAATGTTTCAGTTTTTTTCTGTGTTCTTTCAACAGTCGTGCATATTCTGATCTCATTAGTATACTAACTTACTTCGCACTATTTTTGCTTATGCCAGTAAAGAAAAAAAAAGTAATGCACAGTTCAATGTTGATGTACAATTTTAGTTAAAGGACTATAAGTGAAATGTTTTTCATGTAATATAAGACAATATGCAGTAATATCCGAAGTAGTGGGAGTATCTGTCTCAAACTCTATTCTCATGACCACTGACCCCGTTTGTATAGCTTCTTTTTGGCGGGAACAATCAATATACGTTATTGCTGCGTAGTCCTTAAATTCTTTTGTATTAAGAATGGGCTGATTTATTTTATGAGGGTAATAGGATTCTTGAAAAATTGCAAACATATCATAAAGTGTTGCATATTTATTGCTTTTAAAATCTAAGTATAGATCATTATATGGATATCTTTCAGAATTCAAGAAAACCCTTATGTTTCTAAGTCCACAGTCATCGAATTTACTCATATCAGATGTAATTTTTCCTTTCCTGTCTTTCTGAAATGCTATTATTACATGCCTAGGAGTTTCTACCTTAGTAGACGTCTTGACAGGCCATGTATGTCTGCTTGAGGGAGGCAGAGATGGATATTCAATTAATTCCCAGCTTCTAAATTTTATAGGGAAATCTATATTTCGACTTATCAGTTTATTCAATCTAAGTTGTTCCGACATATTAACAGTGACATGCGGCACCCTCCAAAATAGTTTACTAATAGTAATTTTTGGTTTCTCAGTATCATCATCACTAGTAATGCTATCTAGATCATTACTGTTACGTATTAATACTAATTCTTGTCTCATATTAATGATAATCCTTCGGAAATCTTCAAAAAATCCAACTAGTAATTTTAATGGAATGCAAACATTGAAATTTCCATTTGTATCAGCTATAATTTTGTCACCTTTTTTATTTTTTGGAAACCATCCAGCATTTTGCATGGAAATACTTTCATTTTTATTGTATGATATATAATTTTTTAAGGTTGAAACTAATCCAACATTTCTCACTGCGTCTATAACAATTCCATTCATTTCATATCTAATTTCGCGAAACAAAAAAGCAATACCATTATTAATAAACTCCAATTTCGTAGCTTCAGCTCCATCCTCTTTCATTAGTTTTCCTTCGATGTATAAATAACTATTGCACGGTGCAGTATAAGCATCTAAATCTTGGATGGGAATTCTTATTTCATCATTGTAATCCAAAGTTCCGGATATATTCGGTTGATATGTATGGAACTGATACTCTGATATAGAGTTGTCGCTAAAGGGCAGATCAGTAACATTCAGTAACTCCATTATACTAAAACTTCCAATCCAAGTGATTCTAAATACTGACGGTTTTTCAATGTTAATCGTTCAATATTCTTTTTAGGACTGTTAGTTTCCTGCTTCCTCACTCTTTTATAGTATGGCTGATGTCTATAAATGGATGACGTTGAATTAAATATCAGCACCATTTTTTTATTTGACTGATTTTCTAAGATGAAGTCTAACAGTTAAAGTTTCTTTTTGAAAATTAACAAGATGCCCTTCTTGGTCCACTATTTTGACAGTGATGTTGCTGATAGTTTTAACACTCACTGGGAAATAAATAATGTTTAAAGGTGATTCCACTATTTTATACCCAACAGGCACTGTTGGAAAGAACTGATGTATAATATGTACAGGTTGTCCATTATAAAAAGAACCTACTGCAATGCTGCAATCGACGCAGATAGTATTCACTTTAGATATTTTTACAGTTTCATCGGAAGTATTGTTGTCATTAACTTTTAACTCTCTTTTCTCAAAACCTAATACCGGACCTATTGAGTCCTTTACGTTAAAATTAATTTTCCTATTTGTGCGTATAGTGACTTTGGAAGTATTAATGTCTGTGGTAATTCTGATAACGGCTTCATCATCTTCTTCATTTATTTTGTTTACGATGTATTTTATAATGT
Source organism: Rutpela maculata (assembly GCA_936432065.2). Classification (NCBI taxonomy): domain Eukaryota; kingdom Metazoa; phylum Arthropoda; class Insecta; order Coleoptera; family Cerambycidae; genus Rutpela; species Rutpela maculata. Next base: position 110,201,802 of record OW386286.2, read on the forward strand.
CATCAATTTCATAACAACCCTCAGGGACTTCAATTATATGTTCATTATTTTTCCCCCACGCAAATTTATTGTTGCTGTTGTCAATATTTGGAATCATATTATAAGTATCAAAATTTGTTAATCCAATTTCATAATCTACCTCATCATCTAAATATATTGGTGGATTGAAATTGTAATTTAATACAGAAGATTCTCCACTAAGAACGAAAGTAAACGACATATTTACACATTAACGGTTTATTATTAAATGAACCTATATGACATATGCATGAGATTGTATCTTCCATTTCTTTAAATCCCAATAATAGGGCTTAGGTTCGCCTCCCTCCCATTGACCAATCCCGTTAGGGTGGGTTCAGCTTATCCCCTCCCATTGGCCAATCTCGTTAAGGGGGGGCGTGGCTTATCCCCTCCCATCGACTAATCCCGTTAAGGAGGGCGTAGCTTATCCCCTCCCATCGGGCAACCCCGTTAAAGGGGGCGCGGCTTATCCCCTCCCATTGACCAATCCTGTTAAGGTGGGCGTGGCTTATCCCCTCCCATTGACCAATCCTGTTAAGGTGGGCGCGGCTTATCCCCTCCCATCGACCAATCCCGTTAAGGTGGGCGTGGCTTATCCCCTCCCATTGACCAATCCTGTTAAGGTGGGCGTGGCTTATCCCCCCCCATCGACCAATCCCGTTTAGGGTGGGGTGAGGAGTGGGGGGTACACAGGGAGGCATGGAGGGGGGTACATGCCGTTTCTCATTCTTTACCTACTATTGATTTAAAGAATCAAAGCATGCTGTTTATTAGTAATGTTTTAGTTATTGATTTCTTACATTAATATTGCGTTGGCCAACTAAGTATTTATTCTTTTGTTAGAGAATACCTTGTAGTGTTGATGTATTGTGGCCTTTTTCCATGTATTATTGTGTTACACTTTTGGATTACCGTATACCATTACTTTTTACGTCTGCCTATCTCTCTGTGTAAGTATTCATTTTGTATAAATTGTTGTGTATAATTTTATTTCGCAAGCACATTTTATTTGCCTGCACCCTGATTTGTATCATTGCTCTACCGTTACCTTTATCTTAAATAAATAATATTATTGTTAAAGAGTTATTTTTTATTTCAAAAACCTCTAAATTTATTTACTAGATAGTTTACCTTTTTATATCCCGGACAGGGATTTATAGGTTTTTGATTTAAATAATAATTTAACTTTTGCTTTGGTTTTATCTTTTAGAAATTGCTTTTTTAAGTAGTTTCATTATTTCTAACAATGTAATTTAATATATTCTATGCATGTCATTTATGCGGTGAAGCAGGTTTTACATAGTGCGATGTTACAACATTTCACACACACAATATTGCTTCTCTACTCCTTAGCTTTTATGCTACAGTGCGCACAACAGCTATACGTTTTGATCAGTTTTGATGGTGTTCACCAACATTTGACAATCTGATTGAGTTTTCGATTATTTTGTGCTCATCGAGATGGTTTCGTTTTCTTTCAGTACAGGATAATAACTAGTTTTTTTTACTACAAAAGTTCTCTATGAGTTCGTTGGATAACAAGGATTTAAAATTCACTTTCCGATTATTTTGTCTAGAAGTGTACGGAAAATTCTGATACTGCTTCCTAAGGAACATTGGTGTTGAAATTTGGCTCATCGCATTAAGTAGAAGGTTCTCAACATCTTAATTGCCTTCGCAGTCAGAATTTGTAGCCATCATCTTCTTCATCTTCATTTATAGTCTGCTCTAGTTGCTTTTGCGTCAAATATTTTAGATGCCGCGCCGCCTTGTCTAAAACAAAACAAAAAACCGCTGCCCAAGGAATCACTACTTCCACATCCAGATTCTCTATCCAAGTCACTCACAACGAAAAAACTTTGTATGTGAAAATAATTGTTTATGGAACTTTAATAATATAATATTTGAAATCCTCTACCCCAAAAACCCATAAAACGATACCCCACATCGGTAGTGGGGTGGGGGTGGTGATAGGGGGGTGGTAGTGGGGGGTGGATGAAGTAAAAAAATATTTTGAGGTTTCTGGTTCCTGTACATAAACTAAATCACATTTTTTTTTCATCCCCTTTAATAAGGAGGTGGGGGTGGTAATGGGGGTGGCTAATGCCAAAGATTTTTTTGAGACCTTAGCGTCTCTTGTATATACTAAATACCAATTTCATGGACTCTTACTGGCTTGATTTACCCAATTTACCCCCCAACCCTTCGACGGAACAAGATGAAAATATAATCTAGTTCTAGATCTCGTTAAAGTACATATGTGTACCAAATTTCAAGTCAATATCTTAAACGGTTCCAGAGTAAACGTGCACACAAAAAAAAGTTACAGACAGACCGACAGACAGAAAATTTGTTTTCGCTCAAACTTAAAATCTCGACGTTTCATGACATTTTAAGCCTACTTGGACAATAAAAATTTTTTTGTCGTTACTATACTTCCACTGGGCGTGGAAGTAAAATTATAAATCAAATGTTCAACTACAGTCTCACTCTATGCAATAGGCAATGAGAATTAAGCTCTGGCGAGTGTTTTCTCCCAGGAAAATAATTACTTATATGAAGTTGAGACATATAGGTACATAATATAGAATATTTTAATTTTATTTATCATTTCTTGTATGAACAATAAAATCATAAAATAAAATGTAAAAAACGTCAAAGAGACACATTTACTACTGTTGTTTCTGAATGCAAATACTATACGTATGAAGTACGTTATTTTTATTCAAATTCACCCACTTCCTGAAAAATATTATATTTTTATATCATACTACGTTCTTTAATGGGATAATAATTTCCCATTACCATAGCCTACAGTCACATTCCTGATGCAAACAAATTCTACGAGATGGCACACCATGACTTCAAACTAATTAAATATAGATGGAATAGTGGCTTCCCAATAATCCAGAACTGAGATAGGATAGGTGGGAAACTACTCTCCCAGTGTCCCTTAAGGGTGACGAACGTTACGAACGAAGACATAAGCAGTCAGGCGGATAGACGGGCAGACAGACGGACATACGACGATCATTTTAAAAGTCTTAAGGCTTTTATGTTTTTTTTTCTACGAGTGATATTTACGGTTTTAAGAATGTGCCGATCAAATGCAATATATTCTTCGTTTTCGTACTTGCGAAGAGTTTAATACTAGATATGGAAAAAATGCATATGAAATTTTTTTACGAGAATTTTATAAGCTCTATTTTTTATATGAAGCATCATTTCGATACCGCTAATGGTTAGCGAGATATAAGCCAAAAATGAGTCGGAACACCATTTTTTCAAGATGGCGACTCGAGCGCAAGATATAGAGTATGTTCAATGGTAGACATTAATAAACATCTTTGCCAAAGTTTCAAAACATTATCAGTTTTTGCCGTCAAACGTCGAAATTTTGTTCTTATTTGGCTGGGGGATACTCCAAAACACGAAAACCAACTTAGATATAGTATTGAATACGGACAGCTGATAACGTATACCGTATCAGTTATTTGAAATTGCATCATATCACTTTTTTGACATATCAAACGGAAAGAGGACAATGTCAGTCAAACAATTAATTTTAATTTATTAAAAATTTAATTACAAAATTTTGCTCTCCAGAGACACTCGAGTCCGGAGTCTGTCAGACATCCACAGCATCAGTCATGGTGGCAATTGAAGGCCTGCATTGAGCGAGACTAAATAAAGCTAAAAAAGAACAATACAGAACGGTTTTAGTTCATAAAGAACATGTATTAAGACATCGTCAATAAGGAGAAGAAAAAGATGAAGAAGATTTTTATGTAATTGTAATAATTTTGCAATATTCTCTAAAGTAGACCGTGTTCTTGGACAAATTTTCCTGACGACACCTCTTTCTACTTAACTAAAAATAAATGTGTGTTTATGTCCACACGTGCTATTCGCAATGCAATCAATATTCAGTACTTAACAATTTAAATTACTGCAAAGAAAAATATTAAAACCCTGACACATTCTAAATATAAACTTAATTTCATGTAATTAGTATTGCGCGGTTGAAATTTCAGCAAGATTTATTATAACCGAGGTTTACGTTCTCGTAATATGCTAATATCAAATGTTCAACATAAGCCTAGTTAATTTGAATACCAAATATTTTTTTAGCGCTACTTGCATGTCAAGGAATAATGTTCGGACTGATCATATTTCAAAAAGGTTAAAAATTGTAATTACTAATAAACGTACATTTTCAGCTAGAGAAGTTGAAAACTGAAAGTGCTTTAACATGTTCCATGGTTATATTGTTATTGAGATATTGATCAGTATTGCATGATTTTAAAGCAACTCGGTAAGTTTTTGCTACGGATTAAAATCATGCCTTCTGTGTGAACGCTTTAATGAATTTTAATTCGCTCTTGATTTATATATTCATTTTGAAGGCAAATACGGGGGAAATGGTAAATAAATGAATTTAGGAATACATATGCTTATTTAGGCAGTTTGACATACTAAACGTCATCATGAATATAGTGTGAGCTTCCATGACCTTGACACCTTGGATAGTACTACTTTTTACTAGGTCACAATGGCGGCCCCTTTGCGCTTAGAGATCTACAATTTAGCGTGAACCAAACCACGGTCTTCAGCTACAAACTTAAACCCACCTGAGTCATCATCCGCCTTACTTAGCAGGTTAATGGCCCGGGATTGTCTCTGTTGAAAACCGACTGTTAGATGAGATACTTCACTCCATCCAAATGCCAAATTCGCTAAGCATTGCTTACTCTACAGATCGAGTGTCGGAATTTAAGCCGATAACCTTACCTCATCCCCATGTCGACATCCAGAAAAAATTGTTAACAAAAAAATATTGAAAATCTAGTTCTCTTCAAAATAGGTCCTATCAATATTATTGCCAATCTACTCTTTCCCCCTCAGAATTCAAGAGAGAATATTGTAAATATTTCTAATAGAAGTGTTCTAAAAATGCATAATATATTCAGTTCTAAATAGCAAAAATATTGCACCTCTATACTTTAAAGGATTCAAAAAGGTTTAAGGAATCAGATAAATTATGCAGAAGTTTATTCAGTATTTCAGCCTTTTCGTCACTTCATGTATCTCTCCATCAGCTTCTTTGATTACTGTTATCGTTACGATCTAATTTCTCGAATGACGATTGCCATAAACTCTGTTGAACATACTCCCTCGAAACTGAAACTTGACGACGAAGTAATTAAAGAACAAATTACCGTAAAATTATTAGGACTTAATGTTGGACACAAGACTATCATTTGCACCCCATAGCCATTGGTCAATAGACGTAGTAAGTTATCTATAGATAATAAAATTTGTCTATTTAATAATGACTTATGCCTGTGTGTCTTGGAATATAATGCAGGACACACAGTGCTTACGTCTACAAAGGACGCAAATCAAGCTGTTGCGTCTATTGACCAATTCACTGCGTTATATTACTACCCAGGATCTGCATAGACTTACTGGGGTGCAAATGATGCGCGAATACATAGACGACACCGCACAACGATTTTTTACATTTAAAATGGGTAATTTAGAACTAACACGAAACGTAACTAATATTAGAAGACATAACAGATACACACACAAACTAATTTATGAACGATTGCCAATCTACGACATACCACGAAACGACTGACAAAACCTAAATCCCTAAAACCCACCTTTCCCACAAAAACATCTACTCCATTTAAAACATCAATATACCCACGTTCCCTCGATCCTCCTGATCCATCCCTGAAAGCATAAACCGTTTACTTTAACCACAAATTGTGCAATAAAATTGTATTTACCTCTCGACAGGTGAAGTAGAGTTTTTTGTATTTTCCCTACATAATATCGTCGTATATGACAAATAACTCAAAAACACTCTATCTTAATAATGTGAAATAGCTTTTATATCTCTGAAACAAATGTGAACTAACTGGATGAAATTCGGCTACATCGTACTCTATTCTATGGCTTGAGAATCATTCGCTGTAACATCTGGCCGTTGCGGTACTTTGTGCTGTTTATCGCGCAATGATGCAACGCAATGATTAATAATATGGTAAACTACATATACTCCAGTCATTATAAATTTTGAGGAAGACAGTCATACGACGTCAGAGACAGCGGCGGCTGGTGAAATTTCAATATTTTTTTTCTCGTCTGTGGCGCATGGGACCCATACGAAATTTGGGAAATAACATCTAGAGAAGCACTTCTCTAATGACCCCTAAAAAATTTTGAAAAAGCAGTTTGCGAAAAAATTTTTGAAAATTTGCTAGCCTCCCCTGGGTCTAGGGACCCCTGTTTACTTTTATTTTTTTTTGTCATATGCATTTGACTTTTCATAAAAATGCATCGACAGATTTTAGAGTTTGTGAAAATATTTTCATTACTAACTGAAATACAATGAACTGAAATTTTGTAATTTACAATTTAACAAATTACAATATTTCAATTCGTTGTATCTCAGTTAGTAATGAAAATATTTTCACAAACTCCAAAATTTGTCGATGCATTTTTATGAAAAGTCAAATGTATATGACAAAAAAAAATAAAAGTAAACAGGGGTCCCTAGACCCAGGGGAGGCTAGCGAATTTTCAAAAATTTTTTCGCAAACTGCTTTTTCAAAATTTTTTAGGGGTCATTAGAGAAGTGCTTCTCTAGATGTTATTTCCCAAGTTTCGTATGGGTCCCATGCGCCACAGACGAGGAAAAAAATATTGAAATTTCACCAGCCGCCACTGGTCAGAGATCTTTTGGGGCTTGGTGGGGGAGGAAGATATTGGTGAGTATATTGGTATTGGTTACGCGACCGGGGTTTTCCGCTATCTTGAAGAAAATGGTTAAAAACCGTTTCTTCAAATATCTCGACTTCTGTTGAGGCTACATAAAAAACAAATACGGCTTATTAATGGGTGTAAAATTTCCCATGTTTTATGTGCTATACATTTTTTTCGTAGGACTAACAGATTTTTATTTATTGCGAAATAAATTTCGAAATGAGGGCGCGGCTCGCGGTTCCTCGCATTTTTCTTGATATGGGTAACTCCTACGAGAAAATTGTTCCACATGAAATTTGTTGAACAGGAAAAACCTACAGATTAATTTTTTTATTTTAATTTTCGAAGAATAATTTGCACTACAGCGCGCCGCAAAAGTCAGCATGTAATTTTTTTTTCTTTTTTTTTTGTGGAGGAGAGAAAATTTTCAAAAGACACCCGCCTAGATGTTATGCAGCAGAGTAGTGTGAGATTTTAACCACCCCACAATACAATTATGGGAGGTTACTACATTTAGTCCAAAATCGAAAATTGAGATAACATCAAATCTTTACGTTTTGAGATCCCAGGAACCCAAACAAGTGGTTTTTGAAAAATGTCTGTGTGTGTGTATGTGTGTGTGTATGTATGTTAGCACGATAGCGGCGAAGCTACTGAACGGATTTGGATGAAACTTTGCGTGAGGATTTCTTTAGTGCTCCAGAAGATCTGAAAAGGTTTTGGTTGAGATCGGATTACGTTTAGTGCCGTTTTGGAACAACAAGTTGTTTATTTTATGATTACTTACAATTTGTAATCGAACCATTAAAAAGCAGTAAAAATTCCAATTTCAACGATATATCACACTTGCACCCTTTCGATTTCGTTTCCGTTAAAAATTTAAAAAGAATTCGTTGTATGTGCACACATGACAGCATCCAAAAAATATTATTGGTATTATTGTTAGGGGAAAATGTATTTTGCCATCTGTCAAAAATATTTGGATTGGTAACCTTTGTGAATGCTGATTTGTAGGTTATGGTACGTGATTTCACAGCTATCCTGAAAAATACATATTTCTTAAGATTTAAGAATATTACGTAGCTATTATTAAAATTTCTGCCTGGTTCCCGTACTTTCAACTAAAATCTATTACAGTGTAATGTTTATGAAGTTCTAAATACTTTGTCCCAATAAAATAGGACTCTTTTTGTAGGTTAGAAATCTAACCTGTAATTAGCAGTCTATTGTTATTAATCAATAATATAGAAAAATTATTTGCGTGAATTTTTAAACATTTGCTTGAGCTACTGTGGCTCCAAGCTAAAAATGCGTATACAAATATTAAAAATGAGAATAAACTTGAAAAACTTAAACATGATGCAGATATGTCCCTAAATATATTTCATAACCTAAAAATCAACATTCGTAAAGGTTACCAACCCAAATATTTTTGACAATATCAAAACTTATTTTAGTTAGAGCAACTACAAAATCAAAAGCGAACCTTGCAACACTTCCACCGACATCGGATGCGGCCCAGCAACACACTTTCAGGACGTATATTCAAGTGCAAACGTAAGCCACGTTTGCACTTGAGGAAACTTTCGCGATCCTGAGAAATGGGGATGGACCAGGACAAATTGTGAGCTAGAACCGAAAACCATCACAGGAAAAGTTACACCCGACGAACTTCTAAAATTAGTAGCTTGTAAATGCAAAGGAAACTGAGGAACAGCTTGTGGTTGCCGCAAAGCTTGAATGAAATTCTCCGTTATATGTCAAAACTGTAGCGGTAAAATTTACGACAACGTTACAAAATTCCCGAAAATCTATGTGCAGGAATCCAACAAAGAGAACGAATGAACTTCTATCGATAGACAATGAAATGGATTCAGTCGAGAAGTAATGCGTGAGCGGTGTCTTTTGAAGATTTCCCCTCCTTCACAAAAAAAAAAACATTTGTTTGAAAATAAAAATTAAGAAACCGAATCTGTAGGTGTTCTTCTATTCCATTAATTTCATGTGGAACAATTTTCTCGTAGAAGTTACCAACACCGAGATAAATGCGAGAAACCGCGAGCCTCACCCTCATTTCAAAATCTATTTCGTAATATACGAAAATCTATCAGTCTTACGAAAAAGATGTATAGCACATAAAATATGGTAAGTTTTACGCCCTTTAATAAGCCGTGTTTGTTTTTTATGTAGCCTTAACAGAAGTTGAAATATTTGACAAAAAGGGTTTCTCTTCAAGATGGAGGAAAACACTGGTGACGTAACGTGCCGACAATTTACCAATACACTCACCAATGACTCCACACCAGGCTCCAAAAGATCTCTGACGTCGCATGACTGTCAACCTCCACCTTAGTGATCTCGTTTATAATGACCGAGGTAATAATAAATGATATAAAAAAATACCTTGTATGTATTTACTGTAATATGAGTAAAGATATTTTAATGGTTAATGGTGCGATCGACATCTTGCTCTATTTCTTGCCTCCCAGTGCTATTGAATAAGAACTCACTACAGTACAGGCAAATATACGAACGCCTTAATCCTATTTTACGGCAACCACAGACTTTACCGCATCATGTTTTAAGCAACCACAGAAAATTACTGAGTCCAAATTCTTTCATGGGAATGGCCCATCGGACAGCACCCTTGAAATATGCAAAATAGAAGTAGCCTACGTAACTCGCGAACATACAAAAACTGTATGTAAGTCCTATTCCTATCTAAGATCACCTGCCAAATTCGATTATGGAGGTCTCGATTCGGTTCGGAATTGCGAAATAGGAAATAATCGCATATTTCCACTTTTTTATCAAATTTCTCGAAAATTCAATATATTTCTCAACCCTTAACCTTGTTTCTATTCACTGACTGGGAAAGGTGACTTATGCTGCCCTCCTTATAAGCTAGGCATATTAGGAAAAAAATGGAGGTTCAGAGGAAAGTTTTGCTATAGTTTTGATTTTCTCACCTTCTATGTTTTTTGGATCAATGAACATGAATTTAAAGTTTGCAGGCAAAAATTTGGCCCGGAACTTTGTTTTTTTTTTTTGGCGCTTTTGCACAAATTTTGACGTTTTTTTCAGTTTTTGGCCTAAATCTCAGAAAGGAAGCGTTTTTTCGACAAGAACATTCTATACAAAATTAAAGTAGACAACATTTCCTACATTTTTTATATATAACGTTTTTTTGGAAGACTAACCGTTCCGCCGCTAGAACGCGCCAAAAATGGGCCATATTCCCATATTTAGTGAAATTCACCGTTTTCGCGGAAATCGCCCTTGCTATGATACTTAACTGTTGATCGTAAATGATTTATAATGAACTCGTCTTTTGTATGGGTTGTCATATCGTGTAGTGTCCATAAAGAAAGAAAAATGCCTGGCCAATACGAACAACAAAAGAAGATTGATTTCCATGATCATAGTCAAGTTACACTCTCAAAGAATGACATGGAGACAGGCCACAAAAGATACCGACACCGTCATTTTGAACAAAGCCCTGTCTTTGGCTGAACGTACTGAGATTGTGGTGGTGGTTGGAGAGGACATCGACCTGTTGGTCATTCTCACGGGTCTTTGCCAACGAGAAAACGTATTCTTCCTGAAACCAGGAAAGGAAAACGTTCCTCCAACCACCTACTCTCCTGTGCACGCTCTGCAAAACAAAACCATTAAAGAACACATCATGTTTCTTCACGCAATGAGTGGGTGTGATACGACTTCAGCACCTTACAACCAAGAGAAATTGAAGTTTGTGAAAACTTTCAAAAACCCCCACCGTGCCGATGTTGTAAGTGTGTTCAAAAACCCTGAGGCAGCTCCAGAAAGCATTGCAGTAGCAGGGGAGAGATTCCTGGACAACGTGTACGGCTACACAGGAGGGACTGAACCATCGATAAACCGTCTGAGGAACATTAATTATAAGAAGGCAGCTTTCAAGACCTCATCAAAAATAGCTGCACTACCACCATCAGCTGCTGCAGCCACACAGTACAGTTTTAGGATGTATCACCAGGTGCAGCAATGGCTGGGGGTTGAGAAAAATGCCGAAGATTGGGGTTGGAAACGAGCAACAAATTGCCTGGAACCGATCACCTCTCTACAAGCCCCTGCTCCTCCCGAACTGCTGCGTCTGGTGTCATGCAGATGCGTCAAGATCTGCGCAAAAAAATGTAGCTGCAAAAAAGCGGGCCTCGATTGCACCAATCTCAGCATCAACTGTGAGGGTCCTGCAACAACGTGACAATCGAGACAGATCTCACAATGTGAAAATCGAGACAGATCTCACAAATACCCTTGAGGACGGACCATTGGACGTCGAAATACAGGACGAACTAGGCAACATTAATCATTCGCAACATTTATCATTATAATGATATGAGTATATATTATACTACTGACTATAATACACTGTACTGTACATAACTACTTTAGTAATAACTGCATTTCATTCGTTTGTCTCCATTTTTTCAATTACTTTCCCTATATTCATTATTCATGTAAGGTATACTGGGTCCGGGAATATGTTTTTTTTTTTTTGGTGCGCTCTAGCGGTGAAATGGTTAGTCTTACAGAAAAGTGATATATGAAAAATGCAGGAAATTTTGTCTACTTTAATTTTGTATGGAATGGACTTGTCGAAAAGACGATTCCTTTGCCGATGCCAAAATTTTGGCAAAAAGTGCCAAAAAAACAAAGTTCCGGGACAAATTTTTGCTTGCAAACTTCAAATTCGTGTTCAGCGACCCAAAAAAACATCCCAACAAACACCAAAGTTCGGCCCATCAGCGGACCATCACTGGGCCAGAAGTTTCATTTCTGGCCCAGTGATGGCCCGCTGAAGGGCCAACCCTTGGTGTCTGTAGGGATATAAGGTGAGAAAATAAAAACTATAGCAAAACTTTCCTCTGAGAATCCTAATATGCCTAGCCTATTAGTAATAACTGACATTCAAGGATAATGCAACTAGGACACGATAAATTGTAAATATAGTCGAAGCAATAGATCTTTGAACTGACGTCATCAGTCCCCTTTGCCTGAACTAATTCATTGAAGGATGATAATGATTTCGCACCATAGGAGTAGCAAATTTTTATTAAGATGCGTTTTGGAAATTAATAAGTAATAATAACATTAATAATTGTAAATTGAACTAGTCTACAGTATTGGGCATTGTCAGTACTATTAAAAAGTCAACAATTTATTTTCACACAAGTAAAACATGTTTTTCTTTCTTTAGTTTTCAATAGCCTAGTATCATTTTATAAAGTTGTCTCTAAAAATCCATCAAAAAATTTTTTCAATCATTTCATGGATGTAGGAGAAATATTCGAATTACGTTCACGGCACCGCTCACCTTTGAAATTCCATGAATTTGTACGATGCCACAATTTGCACACTTTATAAAAGACGTGCAAACATATACTCTTACTGACTTTTTTGTATAGAATTTTATTATGAACAACTTTGCATCTACATTTCTTTCATATCTCTTACCACTTTGGCAGCGTTCTCATTTTAATGTATATATTGTAATAAGTACAACATTTTTATGTACTTTTTTATGGTATTTGCGTGATTTTCAAGTTTAAATCAGTCATTTTGAATCAATTACTTTGAATTTTGCAATTTATTATAATATCAAAATTATAATAAATAGTATCGAAAACCTCTGTATGAATCTTTCCGTAATTTTATCAATTACATTGTTTGAGTTATCATAGATATCAGAGTTCCAAAATATCTTTGAGTTTTTTCAAAAAAAAAAAAATGTATATAGATATATATATTTGAACACTTTTTTAATAGGTAAACTATTTTAACAAAATCGGTCAGTAAAAAGGAAGAATCTGGAAGGTGCTGGAACCTTGGGTGTGATACTACGTCTGAAGTAGTTTCCAAAACACTCAAACACTGCACTCGACGAGCATTTTGTCAACTATGTTGACATCATCAACTGAATTTCAACCATCTCCAGATGATACCAACATGGTTGACAAAACGCACGTCGAGTGATAGTATTCGAGTGTAGCGTTCAAGAGTTTTGGTGTTTGTGGAAACTACTTTAGAGGCAAATAAAACAGTTATTAATCGCTTATATTTAAAAACAATTTTCTTCTTAGTTTTTAATGTTCTGTAATTGAACAAAAATCTTGTAGTCTATGTAATGAAGGCAGAAATAGTGTAAATATTTCGTGCAAAGACGAGATGACCTCCCGCCCCATTTTCGAAGGTGCTGAACATGATGCAAGTAGTGGGAGATGTTTCTGACTGCCCCAACCCCCTTAAACGGCCAACGGCTTTTATGTTTTCATATAAGTGCAGTGTGTCCCCGGATGCAGATGATAAGAGGAAAAACATCTCTATTATTGATTTTACGACGAAAAAAATCTGCTTGTCGAAAAAATGAATTTACCATATAAAAATCTTAGATCAGATGTACCGGGTGTTAATAAATTTAAAAAACATCAAAATGCCTCAAGAGAGAAGTACCTTTATTTATTATGTTGGACAAAATGTTTATAAAACAAAGTTGTTTATAATCCAAAATAAAGCTTATGAATATCATCATAGTTACCCTTTCATTCTTGTTCTTTCTTTGTAATGTTGTTACAGGTATCCTGGTTTGGTTTCATGGATTCGTTTTAGATGTAGTTGATTGCTCATTCATCATTTGTATGAGTTTTAGTTTCCTTACTCATTGGTTCTGATGGCGATGCAACTAACAAAGCTTGTCTCTTTTCTGGTTTTGATGTCCCTGAAAAAACCGCTGCCCAAGGAATCACTACTTCCACATCCAAATTTTCTATCCAAGTCACTCACAACGAAAAAATTTTGTATGTGGAAATAATTGTTTATGGAACTTTAATAATATAATATTTGAAATCCTCTACCCCAAAAACCCATAAAACGATACCCCGCATCGGTAGTGGGGTGGGGGTGGTGATAGGGGGTGGTAGTGGGGGTAGATCAAGTAAAAAAATATTTTGAGGTTTCTGGTTCTTATACACACAGTAAATCACAATTTTTTTTCGTCCTCTTTAATAATGAGGTGAGGGTGGTAATGGGGGTGGCTAATGGCAATTTTTTTTTTGAGACCTTAGCTTCTCTTGTATATACTAAATACCAATTTTATGGGCTCTTACCTGCTTAATTTACCTATTTACCCCAAGTTTACCCCAATTTACCCCCCAACTCTTCGGCGGAACAAGATGAAAATATAATCTAGTTCCAGATCTCGTTAAAGTACATATGTGTACCAAATTTAAAGTCAATATCTTAAATGGTTTCAGAGTAAACGTGCGCACAAAAAAGTTACAGATCGACAGACCGACAGACAGGCAGATCGACAGACAGAAACTTTTTTTTGCTCAAACTTAAAATCTCGACGTTTCATGACATTCTAAGCCTATTTGAACAATAAAAATTTTTTAAAAATTTTTTTGTCGTTACTATACTTCCACTAGATGTGGAAGTAATAAGGAGATAATGCTACTCATGGACAACGGTAATTGAGAGAATCACGAACAAATTAGGAAAGGACTAAGAAGAAATCGCAAGAATATATGACGGTATCGGAAACTGAGGAAATAGAAGACTCCGGAGAAGAAAAACTCTTCAAGCAAAAACATAGAAAGGAAACATAAACACTCTATATCATGACTCAATATGGCGACGCATCTCACTTCCCATTCCTGTACCATGTGTCATGTAGCTTTCGTTGCTGGCAACCAGCATGACCCAAATGCAACACAGCGTAGACGTAGCCGGCCCGGCGGTGTGTTTACTAGTAGTGGCATCAATACCCACCGTACGCTATTAAATCAATCAACCATCCAATCAAAAGATTAGAGAAACCTCAAAATGGTCTATGCCAAAATGTTTTCATTACTAGAAAATTCTTTCAAATATTTCAAATAAGTTCAGTATGAGGTAGTGACATTTTTATTGCAGTATTAGGCCTGTGCATTTCGATGGAGAAAGTGCATTATTATGGAAATACTTTGAACTTAAGAGATTCAAATGAAACCTTTTGCAACGTATTCCAAAAACGACTTTTTTAAAAGTTTACCCATAAAAAAAGTGTGCAAATCATTTTTTTTTTATCCGAAAAATCAATATTTTATCACAAAATATTTTAAAACTAATATAACTCAAACAGTTTAAATGATAAAATTACGAAAATATTCATACAAGGATTTTCGATACCACTGATGTTGACATTATAATTGCAAAACTGAAAATGATAAATTCAAAATGACTGATTTAAACTTGAAAATCATGCAAATATTGCAAAAAATACATAAATAAATTGCACTTTTAATAATACACACGTTAAAATGAGAAAGCTGCAAAAATGGTAAGAGATATGAAAACAAATGTAAAATGTCAAATTTAATTTCCTATAACTTTATTTCTATAAGTTATTTCACAACTCTTACCATTTTGGCAGCGTTTTCATGTTAATGTAGGTATTGTTTTTTACGTATGTTATATCTACGTATTGGTAACAATTTTGGAGCCGCCATTTTGAATTTTGCAATTTTTGGAATTTTCTGTGGGGTCGGAAAGGCACACCTTACCTCCATGCTAAATTTCAAGTTCCTAGCTCATCGGGAAGTGCTCAAGCAATTCATGGGATAGATAAATATAGGTAAAAATTTGTTGCACTCTGTTTTATATGAATAAAAGTAAAGTGTAACTATGTATATACTTATATCTATGAATTGTTTGGGAACTTGCCGATGAGCTAGGGACTTAAAATTTGGTATAAAGATAGGAAATACCTTCACGACTCTCAAAAACTGAAAAATTCAAAATGGCGGCTCCAATATGGCGTCCAAAATTTGAATCAACTTGCACGGACATCTTGCTAGTCCTATTTAAAGAATAAAAAATAATAACAACAAATATAGAGGAGGAAAGAGGAGACCTTCAGCAATAGAATCCTGGTATTGAAAAAAAATTATTTTATTTTTTTTTTGTTAAAGTTAGCTGTTGAAAAAATGATAAAAGCACATACAACTTTCGACTCCGACCTTTTTCTCGAATTTCGTGAAAACAATAAGTAAATTGTTAATATTATTTAAAAAATCGACATAACATCTGAAAGTACATCATTCAAGCTTTAATGTCCGCTCAACAAAATGTTAATATATTATTTATTAACTACGTTAATGTACGAGAGGCAGAAATATATTTTTCTTAATTTATGTCTTTCAATGGGCTGTATTTTACAAAATATATTTTTGTAATTTTTTCACTTTATACACATTATAATTCAGTGTTTCAGGAGGAAAATCATGTAATACCGTGCGTGTAATTTCCCATTAGGCATGTACATTCACGTAGTGCGAGAGATTTGACAACACCGGCAGCCGTAAATTCGTCCGTCGGTGGAGCATCATCCCATCTCTGTTATTTCATTTCAGCCAGCTGGCACACGCGATGTTGTAATTCTTGCTCCCCATGCCTAGCCCGCGACTACACACATGGTATGAAGTCGTTTAATAAAAAAATGTAAGAATGAAAGCTGTTTGACTAAAATAAGTGACAAACCTCATATCTCGTAACTTTATCTATTAATAGTTTATAATTTAAATAGCATTTTGGAAAACAAATAGACACATCAATTATACGATAATATCGGCTTTACAATGTTTTTTGATTTTTGTCATTTAATCTGGCCACTTAAAAGTTATACAACTTTTTGAGCAGTGCGCGGGCGCTCGCACTGTTGCGTCGAATCACGCTTGATTATCGTGTCGTTGAATTCCGTTCCGAGGCTTAGTTGCAAAAACTCTAGTTCGGATAATTTTGCAAAAAAAAAAATCGGCAGCTACTGGAAGCGGCTGGAACCTCCCCACCCGGTGAATCTTTGAAGCCGAAAAGAGCACTAAACAATATGAACTATCTCATTTAATTATATTTATTAAGTTGAAATATTTTTTTCGTATTAAATCAGAAAAAAAGTCTTGCCTTCGGTGGGATTTGGACCTAAGAACTTGAGTGTTAAATTTATAGTCTGCACAACATTAATATTTTATTCAATCTTTTTAATACAAATATATGCTTCATCGGATCCTAGCCCGGGGCCAGCCAGACAACCACGGTGAACACCGCCGTGGCGAGTGTGAGGCTGGACGGGGTAGGTCCGGTTTGGCTTGGAGAAAAATAGAAAAGTAGGTAGCTCCTGTCTTCTGTAGGCAGGCTTAAAGACTAAGTTAAAATTATAATGTGTTCACATGGACCTAAAATTAATATAAAAATAAACACAATTCTATAAAAACGTTCGTAGGCAAGAGCACTTAATAATTTTGATTATTGATACGGGAAACAACTAAACGAAAACCTGTTCGTTGGTAATGGGATGGATGGCAGGGATGGTCATCTTTGGAAAAAACCATATAACTCTTGGTGGACAGCTTCCCTGCCAGATGTAGCCAGGGTAGTGTTCATGGTGGATCGTTTAAGTTTGAGTTGGTATATTTTGTTTTATCTTTTGGCCTCGACCAATTTTTTACTAAATCGGTCGGGGAAGTGATAGCTGTCAAATTTTTGGTTCCAATGTTTCTCTGGGGAATTTGGTTTTTGAAAAATGTTTAGGTTGGTACCAATGTCTTAAATTGTTTTTAGGTTATGTAGTATTATTTTTAGGTTATGTTGCCGGAAGAATTTCCGGCGGGATGCCGGAAGTAGCGGAAATAGTTTTTAAAATTTAATGTCACTGTCACTTTTAAAGTTTTATTGGAAAAAATTCACCGAAAGCGTTCCGGTGGGGTTGCTTACACTTGTAGGGCTTGTAAGCGGTTCAGGATGGCCTCTCACACCATCCGTGGGCTTTATAAACGTCGAAAAAACTTGTAATCTCTCGATGCACTTGACACGTCAAAAATACTCAGCATACAGTCTGCACGCTTTAACACACTAGCAGAGAACTTATACCACAAATGGACCCGTAGTATTTTTTGGGAATTTTCCTTTGAGTCCATTTAATAAAATTTGACATTTTTCTGAAAATTTGACATTTTTCTGAAAAGTTATATTTTTCCGAAAATTTGACATTTTTCTGAAGTGACATTACTCCGAAAATTTGACAATTTTCAAACATTTGACATTTTTCTGAAAGGTGACATTTCTTCGAAAATTGACGTTTTTTCGAAAATTTGACATTTTTCTGAAAAGTGACATTTTTCCGAAAATTTGACATTTTCCCGAAAATTTGACATTTTCCTGAATTTTTGACATTTTTCTGAAAAGTGACATTTCTCTGAAAATTTGACATTTTTTCGAAAATTTGACATTTTTCTGAAGTGACATTACTCCAAAAATTTGACAATTTTCAAACATTTGGCATTTTTCTGAAAGATGACATTTCTTCGAAAATTTGACGTTTTTTCGAAAATTTGACATTTTTCTGAAAAGTGACATTTTTTTGAAAATTTGACATTTCTGAAAGTGACATTTCCCTAAAAATTTAACATTTTTTCGAAAATTTGACGTTTTTCTGAAAGGTGACATTTCTTCGAAAATTTGACGTTTTTTCGAAAATTTGACATTTTCCTGAATTTTTTACATTTTTCTGAAAAGTGACATTTCTCTGAAAATTTGACATTTTTTCGAAAATTTGACATTTTTCTAAAGTGACGTTATAGCGTTATCGCTATAAATAAAATTAAAATCGAAGTTAATATACGTATATTTGTTATTAATACATGTTCATATTTTATATGATTTTGGTATTTTTTAAGTATATTGATATTATATTTTTATATCGAATGTTTTTATTTTTCTTAGCGACTCCATGGAAACTTCTCCGTTATGGATCGAGTTTTCCTTTTTGTTTCTTAGCGACTCCATGGAAACTTCTCGCTTTTGGAAGTGAGTGAGTCGCTATAGTCGCTATATACACCCCCTCGTTAAAAAAGAAAATAGTCAATCAATCAACGTGTCGATTGCAAAACGTACTTTTTTAATCGGGGTAGGCAAAGTGTCACATCTGTCAACTAATACAAAAGCCGGTTTAACCCTATCAATATTGACAGTTATGACTTTGGCTCCTTTCTTAAAGGTAAATAACTTATCTGAACGAGATAAAACTTTAAACGGTCCTTCATATAAAGGAGTAAATGAACGTTTTAAACGTTCAATGCGAACGAAAATAAAATCGCAAGAGGCAAGATCTGAACTAACAAAAGTTTTGTAATTGCCATGCGAAGTTGGAGGAACAAATTTTAAATTATTAAAATAAATGCGTAATTTGTCAATGAAATAAGGAATATCTGGGGAATTATACGATTCAACGAAAAATTCGCCAGGTAAACGAAGGGTTTGACCATATATGAGTTCAGCAGGTGAACATTGCAGATCTTCCTTGGGAGTTGTCCTAAATGCTAATAAAATGATGGGTAATTCATCTGTCCAATGTGATGTATTGGCTCTAGTTAACAAGGAAGTTTTAAGTGAGCGATGAAATCTTTCAACTGGGTGATATGGAGTTGTACGTATTCTATGAAAACCTAAAAACTTTGCAAATTCATTAAATAATTTTGACTCGAATTGTACTCCTTGATCAGTCGTTACTGACAAGGGAACACCGAATCGACAAACAAAGTTTTGAAATAAAGTACGCGCAACTGTTTCTGCTGTGATGTCGCGAAGAGGGTACGCTTCCGGCCACCTAGTGAATCGTTCAATCACCGTAAGAATGTAAGAGTTACCTTTGGATGGAGGTAATGGTCCTACCAAATCTATGTGGATGTGGTCGAATCTGATTTTCGGAATGGTGAAGTTCCCGAGAGCACTTCGCGTATGTCGACTGACTTTGACAGCTTGACAGTTAATGCACGATTTTGACCATAAATTGCAATCTGTGTTCATTTTCGGCCAAAAATAGTTATTTGAAATCAACAGTCTAGTGGCTTTAATACCAGGATGAGATAAGTTGTGAAAAATATCGAATATCGTTCGCCTGTAAACAAGTGGGACAAAAGGTCTGACTTTTGCACGAGAAACATCACACCAAATAAAATCATTTGAATCTGGAATTTGTATCTTTTTTAAAATGAAATTGGTTTTAGTTAATGATGATTTATCTGACAATAAATAGTTGAGATTTGAATCTTTCTCCTGAGCTTCACTAAGCAACTTTAGGTCAAAGTTAACATTAAGGAAGGGAGAATTTTTAAGTTGAAGTGGTAAAATATCTTGTTTTAAGGAAGAAGTGTCGTAAATACGTGACAAGCTGTCAGCTATTACATTATGTTTTCCTTTAACATGTTGTATTTTACAAGAAAATTGAGCTATGTATTCTAAATGACGTATTTGACGAGGAGATCTTTCTGCTTTTGTGAATAAAGCGTTGATTAAAGGTTTGTGATCTGTAAAACAATTAAACTTTCGACCTTCAAGTATAAACTTAAAATGTTTAATTGCAGTATATAATGCTAAAAGTTCTTTGTCAAAAACCGAATAATTGGTTTGTGCTGTCGTTAATTTACGGGAAAAGAATGCTAAAGGAGCAAGAAATCCCTTATTATCTTTTTGCTCTAAAACTGCACCCATGGCAAGGTTAGAACAATCGACTGAGAGAGATAAGATAGTATCGTCATTATTGCAAGGATGAGCTAAAACTACTGCATTACTTATTGCGTCTTTGGCTTTCGAAAAACCGTCTAAACATTGATCAGGCCAACTATTAATCTTTGTAATTTTATCATGAGATAAACTGTTACAAAGAGAATATAGGGGAAGTAATATTTCAGCAAAATGAGGTATGAAACGATGATAAAAATTCACCATACCTATGAAACGTTGTAGTTGTTTGAGAGTTGTCGGTAAAGGGAAATTATTAATGACTTCGACTCTCTCATTTGATGGTAAAATACCTGATGAAGAGATGTGATGACCTAAAAAGGTTAAATTGTCAACTCCTAAGATACATTTAGATGGTTTAATGTTAATTCCGTATGTGTCTAATCTCTTGAAAACCTTTTCCAAATGTTCCAAATGTTGTACATCTGATTGACTTGTGATTAATATATCATCCAAATAGACGAAAACGAAAGGTAAATTGACAAGTACTTCATTCATAAAACGTTGGAAAGTTTGACCGGCATTGCGTAGACCAAAAGGCATGCGGGAAAATTCAAACAGTCCGAATGGAGTTGTTATAGCTGTCTTATAAACGTCATTTTCAGCGACAGGTATCTGATGGTACGCTCGCACTAAATCAATCTTGGAGAAAATAGTGCAGCCGTGCAACTGAGAGCTAAAGTCGTGGATATGAGGTAATGGATATCTGTCTGGAATGGTAATCGTATTTAGTTGTCGATAATCTCCACAAGGTCTCCAGTCATTCTCTTTTTTCGCCACTAGATGGAGTGGAGAGGAAACTTGAGAAGATGATGGTTTGCAGATACCTAATTCTACCATGTTATTAAATTCTGTTTGAGCTATTTTAAATTTAAGATTGTCTAATCTACGAGGTCGTGAAAAAGGTAAATGACCTTCAGTAACTATATGATGTACAATAGAATGTTTAATAGGTAAATTGTAATCTGGGGAACTAATTAAATTAGGAAATTGTAAAAGTAATTTGTTATATTTATCTGTCAAAGGAAATAATTTAAGTGAATCTAATCTACAATTGTCTAAAGGACTATTTTTAATAAAACAATTAACTGACAAATTAGTCTTGTTATCAATTATTCGAGCTCCTTTAAGATCAACAACTAAACCAAAATGAGACAAGAAATCTGCTCCGACTATCGGTATGTCAATGTCTGCTATATTGAAAACGAAAGGAAATAATCTACGTAAGTTTAGATTGACTTTTAACAATTTCTTACCGTATGTAAAAATGGTTGAACCGTTAGCCGCGGTTAATATCGTATCAAAATTCTTTTTTAAATCTGTTAAAGCATTGCGTGGCACCACAGATAAATCGGCACCAGTGTCAATTAGGAAGTTCAGGTTGTTAGATCTATCGTAAATAAAAAGTCGACGACGTTTGCTGTTAGAAATGTCAAAATCAGACGTCATAGAATTATCAAACTTCAGTCATCTTTGAGAATTATCAGATTTTTTACAATTCTTACTGAATTTGCACCATTCACCTCCACAACGATAGGCATTGGCACCATAAAGTTGATGGTAGTAACAAATAGTATTGTCTGTACGATCAAATTTATTGGAAACATTATTACGGCTGGGTGAACGATTGCGATTAGTGGTACGAGTTTGTGAATTGCTTCTACTTTTGCAATTGTTGCAGCATGAAGTAGAAGGTTGAGGCTCGAAGGATTGATTGGAAAGTCTGGATTCTAAAGAGTTTAATCGAGAATTAAAAATTTCTTGTTTTTGTAATACTTGATTAATTGAATCATGAAAAGTGATTGAAAAATTTTTGATAGTAGTAGTTAAATCTGATAACGGGGTTGACTCAGAGTCAAGAGGATTTTTGGAGTACGATGCAACCATTGAATTTTGACAGGACTCCCAGATCTGATCCGCAATATCTAGAATCTCTTTTGTGTCTGTTTTCCCTGAAGCTGTAATGGCAATATATACTGTTTGAGGTAAACGTCTTTTCCATAGCTTTATCAATAAATCTTGACTAACCATGCTGAATCCTCCAACCATATTCAGCATGGATCTATAGAAATCTGAAGGTTTCAGATCGCCCATTTGGGAACCTGATAACAGATCATTCAGACGTTTTTCCTCACTCGATGATAAACGTGAAATTAAAACTTTCTTTAAATTTATATAGAGATCCGTTTCCGGGGGATTAGATATTATATCGTATATATTATCTATCACATCTAATGGCAAATTAGCTATAACCTGATCATACTTTTTCTTGTCATTGACAATTTTTGCAACAGAAAACTGTGATTCGATCTGGGTAAACCAAATTTCTGGTTTTGATTTCCAGAATGGGGGTAGTTTGACAGAGGTGACATAATGAGTTTGAGGAAAATTCTCGTCTGAAGGTTGTCTTTGCATAACTAATCGATTGTGATTTTTTGATTGATTGACTACTCTCTCAGATAAAAAAGGAATGTACTTTAACTCACTCACCAACAGATGACAGTACTTGTAATATACAACTTCAGTTGATTGAATTAGGAAATTACCATAAATTATAGGAACATCTATTCAACTTTGGAACCTCTATTCAAAATTCATCGGGAAAATTCTTCTCTTCATAAAATGGTCAATTTATAACGGTAGTTGATATATCGAATCTCTTGTATATATTTATCACGTTGGACATAAAATGATCACTTCTGGCATATATTTATGACGTTGGACATAAAATTTTCACTTCTGGCATATATTTATCACGTTGGACATAAAATGATCACGTCGGGCATATAATGATCACGTCGGGGTCACCAAATTTATAGCGTTATCGCTATAAATAAAATTAAAATCGAAGTTAATATACGTATATTTGTTATTAATACATGTTCATATTTTATATGATTTTGGTATTTTTTAAGTATATTGATATTATATTTTTATATCGAATGTTTTTATTTTTCTTAGCGACTCCATGGAAACTTCTCCGTTATGGATCGAGTTTTCCTTTTTGTTTCTTAGCGACTCCATGGAAACTTCTCGCTTTTGGAAGTGAGTGAGTCGCTATAGTCGCTATAGACGTTACTCCGAAAATTTGACAATTTTCAAACATTTGGCATTTTTCTGAAAGGTGACATTTCTTCGAAAATTTGACGTTTTTTCGAAAATGACATTTTTCTGAAAAGTGATATTTTTCTGAAAATTTGACATATTTCTGAAAAGTGACATTTCCCTGAAAATTTAATATTTTTTCGAAAATTTGACATTTTCTGAAAAGTGACATTTCTCCGAAAATTTGACGTTTTCCTGAAAATTTGACATTTTCTTAAAAATCTGACATTTTTCTGAAAAGTGACATTTCTCCGAAAATTTTATATTTCTTGGAAATTAAAAAAAAAAAAAAATTCGTGACTCGTCTTGTAGAAATATTTTTTTGATATCATCATCAGTTCGCCTGTTATAAGAATTTTATGCTTTTACGACGTCATCAGAACGTAGGTGTATTTTTAATTCACTCGAATTCCATCCATCTACAATATTTCCACCTACGTTTCAAACTTTAATTGAATGTTTCCAGTTAAGTCGATATCTGCACCAGTTTCTAAGAATTTTTCTTATTTGTGACGTCATGTGACGTAGGTGTATTATTAATTCACTCGTAATCCGTCCGTCTACAATATTTATACCTACGTTTCAAATTTCAGTTCGATATCTTCAACCATTCCCGAGTTATCAGCCGAAATCACTGAACACCTCTGTCATTATTAGAATATCACCCTGTACATTGCACTGCTTTGAGAACAAAACAAGTGAAATTTTCGTTTTTTAATTTTTTTCACGGAAACCAAATCGAAAAATTGCAAGTGTGATATATCGTTGAAATCGGAATTTTTACTGCTTTTCAATGGTTCAATTACAAATTGCAAGTAATCATAAAATAAACAACTTGTTGTGCCAAAACGGCACTAAACGTAATCCGATTTCAACCAAAACCTTTTCAGATCTTCTGGAGCACTAAAGAAACCCTCATGCAAAGTTTCATCCAAATCCGTTTAGAAGCTTCGCCGCTATCGTGCTAACATACATACACACACACACATACATACACACAGACATTTTTCAAAAACAATTTTTTTGGGTTCCTGGGACCTCAAAACGTAAAGATTTAATGTTATCTCAATTTTCGATTTTGGACTAATTGTAGTAACCTCCCACAATTTTATTGTGGGGAGGTTCTAACATTTTTGAGAATATCCTCTCAAATATTCAGCGAGTTCAGAGAATTTCCGAAACAAAAATCTAAATGCATCGGAATACATGTGGTATGTAATAAATTACGAATCAAAACTTGGTAAATATAGGTAAGGTTATAATAGAAAATTTAAATATAAATATGAAATGTAACCTTCTAGTATATACATAAATCTTAAATAATATGTTATAATTTATAAATATTATACTCGTTTTCTAGTTCACGGTCTTAGTAAGAAAGATGTGACCTTTATTAAAACCTTAGAAACTTGTAATTTTGTTGAAGAGTTACAGTTTTAATGCATTTGCATATAAATACGTAATTCGTTGAGATAAGAAACCTTTAGAACAAACCTTTCTTGTAAATTTTATACTAGTCAATAAATTATTGCTCAAACATGCTAGAAGTGAACTTTATAAAGTGTACAATGGCACTTATTTCTAACATTAACAAAAGCAAATGTAACTACTACTTCTTAAGACACTTCTACAAAACACTTAAAAGGAAATTTTTCACAATCTGATTGTATTTTCTTGAGTTATCAAAGGTCAAAATGTCATTGACTCATATCGAACAACTTTCTTTATTGTTTGCCTTGACAGTAAAAGTATTCGCGTGAGTAATTCTTTAGACCTCAAAATGTTAAGGGTTTTCAAAATCGCGTGTGCACGCCATATTATATCTACACTTCGGTATATCAGATCACTGGAAGGATTCTTGAACAGAACTAGGTATTTACGCGTGGTAGATGAAAAATGCAACAACTCACCATACGTCCATCCTTTTGGTAATTAAAACAGATAGTGAATTTATTTGCATCAAGCTCGCTAATGGTATACAGACTAAATTATTTTTTAATTATAGATAAACTGATCGAAAAGTTAAGTATTTCTTATCCTTAGTTATTTGTTTCAGTTTTTTATCATAGAAAAAATTATTAATATTTATGTAACTTAAAATATCTATTCATACTAGCTCATACCTTCTTATATACAAAAATATCATATTATATATCTATTTAGCCATGTATAAAGTAAGAGTAATTTTTCTTTTTATTTCACATAAATGAGAAATATTACACAATAGTAGTCAACATCAGAAAACGACAAATTTTCAATCGAACTCGGAAATTCTTTAGATTTTTGAGTTTCGAAATGCCATTTAATATGGAAATGAAGCTCCAACTTGCTTAAAGAGTTCAATTTATACAGTGCATCTCTGAACGGCTCAACACACAACATCTCAGAATCTCAGAATCAGCAAAATTTTTCTAAAATGAAAATGTCTTTAAGATAAGGATTAGACATATGACACAATACCACAATATCTAGAGGTAAAAATATGAATTATTTTGAAATATGTATATTGAGAGTGCTGAATGTGCGTTCTTGGTGCTTCCGCATGAATATTGCCGAAATAAATATATATATATGTATATATATATATATATATATATATATATATATATATATATATATATATATATATATATATATATATATATATATATATATATATATATATATACTATTTTTTTGACGAATGAGTAGGCATTATTAGGGCGAAAATAATTGAATTATTTAATGTTATTAAAAACAACAATTGACCATAAATTATGCACTATTGTTATTATTGTGAACAGTATTATAATTTATGTTAAAATTTTGACAGTTCTGAATAACTATGGGTTTATTTTGTCACTAACTATAGCTGTTGATGAGGTTGTAGCGTTTTGTTCAATAATTGCGGATCTAAACTGTTCAGACTGAGGGTTTGATCGTAGAATTGTTGTTTGTTTTAAATTGAGTCTCCTGCATACCCTTCGGCTACTGTTGTTGATTGCCAACCTCCTAGAAGTTTTAATGTGGTGGTATCCATACCAGCATCGGCCAGTAAGATAGCTGAAGACCGCCGAAAATAGTGACCTGTATAAATAGTCGCATTAACCAAACTTAAAAAAGTTGCCATTTGTTTCCGCATATTTCCAAACTGTTGCACACTTTCCATTCTTGTATCTTAAAAAAAAACGTGGAAACTGATAAACTCAGGCTAACATATTTATGCTAGAATGAAATATAATCAAGATTTTCTTCTCCGCCTTTTGACACAATAAATATACATTGGATATTGATCTTTATGTTCGGGATTATTATTATAAGGATTGGCCCACTATCCTCTATGTTGTCAAATAATATATTAGTGAGTTCGTCCCTGCGACAAGCTCCAAACACACCAACTATTAGTAACCTAAAATGATCTACGAAAATTAACACAATAGTATTTAATAAATTTATGAATATGTTACATACTTTTAACATTAAATAATATTCATTTGGTGCATTTAGTAGAAAATTATAAATTCTTGTTCGTTTATTTCAAAAAGGCAATAATTTTGGTATACTTGGTAATTTCTGTTACGTTTAATTAAAAACGTTCCTCTAAGCCTATAATAAATAAACCACATTGTTGATGATTCCTTCGACTTCGCAATCTCGGCAAAACATGCCAGTAGTACATTTTCTGAATATGATGATCTAGCTTTATTTGTTTGGCACCTAGAATTCTATATATTAACTAAAAATAGTATTTTAAATTTTTTTAAATTTCTGGAGAATTACAAAAAGGCGGCATTTCCGTTAATAAAAACACATTGTTTCATTTATGAACATCTGCAAGAAGAATATCGGACCTTAAAAACATCACTACAGAAAAATGGATACAAACCGAAGGACATAGACAACGCAATAAAGAGACAAGATACAACCAGAACAGAAGAAGAAAAAGAAGAAAAGAAATACACGGCAACAGCTTACCTACCGTATATACAAGGATGTACGGACAGAATCGGAAGAGTTTTGGAGAAAAAGAACGTCAAAGTAATATATAATGCAACACAGAAGGTGGCACAACATTTTCCCAAATACCAAGGTCCAGAAGAACTAGAAACACCTGGAGTATATAGCATCCCATGTTCCTGCGGACAAGTTTACATCGGAGAGACCAAACGACCAAACGACGTATAAACCAGACTCAGAGAACACATTAAAAATACAAAGAAGGGAAATTCTACAAAATCAGCAGTTGCCGAACATTCAGAAGAAACCGGCCATTTGATAAAATTCGACAAAACAAAGAAACTAGCCAACACCAAGATTATTGGCCAAGAAGATACAGAGAAGCCATTGAAATAAATAAACATCTGAATAACTATAACCGTGACAACGGACTACAACTACCAATAACGTGGAAGTCAATGTTCCGCATGAGCAATGATCCGCAACACATCTCCTGATAACCTGTATAAATAGAGGAGCTCAGTACAGCAGAGCTCACTTCGCTTCAGAAGAAGACCACGACAAGATGGTCGAAACGTCAAGCACTCAAGTCTACGCGGAAGAAGACCCGGAAACCAGCAGCCAGATCACCAGCTCCGCGAAAGCCTTAGCACCAAGATTCATTTGAAAAGTTAATCATCTTGTCTTTAACCTCCACCATTTTTCGCTAAAACTAATATTTATTGAGATTTTTGCAGAAAAAACAAACATTTTACGTTTTTTCGAAAATATTTTTATAGTTTAAAGTGCAATGTTTTCTAAAGTAAGTGCTGAAAACGAACAAAAAAAATTGAACATCATGCTGTGATCTAATTACTAGCTAATTATAGTAGCAAAATGGCGACATTTTTGTTAAAAAAATGTGAAGACCCACATTGTTTTTGTCTTAACTTCTTTGTTTTTTATGCTATAGAAACAGACAAAGAATCATTTGAAAATCTTTCACTTCCAATGCAAGTACCATAGTTTCTGAGATATTTAATATTTCGGACGCCATCTTTATAATTCAGCAGAAATTAGAAACAACAGAACTGATACCTGCTTAGAAATTTTCTTATTGGTTCTAGCATTTTTTCGCTAGTGATACTTTTCGAATTATTCGACGAAAATCGATTTGAGTCATGTGTTTTCACGTAGTTTAATTTGCTGGTTGACGTGTTCAAATATTTCTTGGAACCGATATAATTTTAAAAGAAAACTGTGTGCTGGGATATAGTATACAGTTACATGTTGTGGAGATAAGCTCGAAGATTGATTTGGTTTTTATTATGGCTTATTCTTCTAAAATGGAGAGCGTGGAAATTTTCATACATTCACAGGCTACGGTCATTATGCTACAAGATATTTTTTAATGAAACAGCCATAATAAAACCAAACCTCGCACTTATTTCCAGTTATTCCAACTTATTTTGTAGAAAGTAGAAAAGAGATGCTGATTTGCTTATTATAGTGGAGTGGATGGGGATTTAAAAACTGCATAACCTCGGAATCCGGCGATCAAGAATGAAATAATAATAATAAAAAATCGTCGGAAATGTTTTTTATACTAAATACTACAAAGTTTACCTGTTCAGTCTATAAGATTATTGTTTTTTGTCATAAATAATCAATAATAAATTTTATATTATGAAAAAAATTTGCAACTTAAACAGCTTTTACAGTTTAGTTCAATTGAAAAAATACTACTGCTTAGGTATAAGCCAGTCAGTTTATACACACAAAAGGGCTCGACCTTGTAAACGTTCATATAGGTCTAATTTTTTTAATATGTTGTTAGGACCTATGCCAATAGTAAAAAACCAAGTTTGCAGCTTTGAGAGACCTGTGCAAATTGCGCATTGCACAAAAAACAGCGGAATTTTTGCAGTTGTTTCGGTTTTTACTCAATATCTGCTAAACTATGCATCCTACAGAAAATGTTATTATTACCTTTTTTAAAGTAGATTAAGTTTGCTACAATTTAAGCCCAAACTGAGTTCCATACGTCCAGAACTTCCAGAGACACAGGTCATCAAAGATTGGCAATTGTCTCCAAAAAGTGAAAAACTTTCGTATTGGCCATATAGGTATCTTGCCAAATATCGGAAAAAGTGCTCATCCCACGAGGAAAGTCGTAGGTAATGAATTTGTAGTAAATTTAATTAGCTTTATTTTGAACTCAGAGGGACGCCAGCAGGCCCAATATTTCCCTCGAAAATGGCATAAAACCAAAATTTTGTATAAAATGAATTTTGGAAAAAATCTACGTAAACAGTTTTGAGCACAAAAGCATCAATTATATAATAAAAAATCGGCAGCTACTGGAAGCGGCTGGAACCTCCCCACACGGTGGATCCTTATCAGCTGTATTTGGATATTACATCGGAAATCAGAGCACTAAGCAAACAGATAAATTACACGTGACTTTGGAGCCATTTATTTCATCAACAAATATCGAACGAACTGAAGCGGACTACAAGCAATCTGTTAAAACATAACCTCTCATGTTTGTTTATGTTGCATGTTAATCAATTGCCGGATATTATAAGGGTATTAACAGATAACGTTTCGAAGATTTTGTAAAATATTGGATAATGAAAAAAAAATAATAACACAGAATTTAGCCCAAATGACACTCTAACTTCAACAAGTCAATAACATTATGGACTGTTCAGGCAGACTACGCATGCATCAAATTAAAATCTTCCTGCTCGATCAAAAGGGTTGAGCAAGTCGAGCTTCGTCCGAGGCCTTTATTTTGTAATATTCGAACGTTTAAGATTTAGCTCAGTTAGCTCGATTTGCAATGAACGATTGTGACGTGTCGCATCAATCAGACGTAATATCCGAACACGGCTATAAACAATTATTACCTTAAAAAAAAAACAACTAAAATAAGTTTTGACATTGTCAAAAATATTTGGGTTGGTAACCTTTACGAATGTTGATTTTTAGGTTATGAAATATATTTAGGGACATAACATGTTTAAGTTTTTCAAGTTTATTCTCATTTTTAATGTTTGACTACGCATTTTTAGCTTGGAGCCACAGTGACTCCGAGCAGATAGTTAAAAAACTCATGCAAATAATTTTTCTATATAGACCATCTTAGGGTGACGTCACGATAAGTCGACCATATTGCCTGAGGGATAACCAAACTTTCTATTCCAATGTAAACAAAGAAGTAATCTCAGTTTTAAATGTGAAATAAAAATAAAACACCATCTTTTTTTGCGACAAGGTGCGATTGTGAGATAAGGTTTATTTTGAATGTAAAAAAGCTTAGAAGAAAGGTAAAGAAATCACTTTCTGGCAGAGTCTATTGAATACTACATACGGATAATATATCACTGAAATCTAGCACTTAGTTATTTAAATGTAAACTTGCCTTGCCCATAACAATGAATACATTTGAGTTTATCTTTCTTGCACAAACTTCTTGCACAAATCCAGCCTCATAATATTTATATGCTTGTAAAGATTTGTATGCCTTTAACTGCTGATCTGCGAAGAAGCTGTGAGTCGACACTAAGTAATTTACCATATTAATTACGGACACACAAGGTAAAATAGACAAATCTGCAGAAAGGTCTCCAGTCTCCACTCCAAGGGTGTATGGGTCAATATTGTCTATTATTTTGATTTTGTCATCGTAGCGACACTTTACATCACCCATAAGGGTTGGATAATATTCACTATATGACATTATTACGAAAACACACACAGTTTCTCAAGAAAATCAGAAAAAAATATATAAAACCACGCAAACTGCGTGTTGTTGTCCCTCAAGCAAAATGTCAAAATTGTCAAAACCATGTGACCTAAAAATGATTGATTAATAAAAAAATAGATTGCTAATTACAGGTTAGATTTCTAACCCACAAAAAGAGTCCTATTTTATTAGGACAAAGTATTTAGGACTTCATAAACATTACACTGTACTAGATTTTAGTTGAAAGTACGGGAACCAGGCAGAAATTTTAATAACAGCTACGTAATATTCTTAAATATTAAGAAATATATATTTTTGAGGTTAGCTGTGACGTCACGTACCATAAGCTATAAATCAACATTCACAAAGGTTACCAACCCAAATATTTTTGACAGATGGCAAAATACGTTTTCCCCTAACAATAATACCAATAATATTTTTTGGATGCTGTCATATGTGCGCATATAACGAATTATTTTTAATTTTTTTAACGGAAACCAAATCGAAAGGGTGCAAGTGTGATATATCGTTGAAATTGGAATTTATACTGCTTTTTAATGGTTCAATTACAAATTCTAAGTAATCATAAAATAAACAACTTGTGCCAAAATGGCACTAAACGTAATCCGATCTCAACCAAAACCTTTTCAGATCTTCTGGAGCACTAAAGAAACCCTCATGTAAAAGTTTCATCCAAATCCGTTTAGTAGCTTCGTAGCTATCGTGCTAACACACAGGCATTAGTTACAAACCACTTTTTTGGGTTTCCGGGACCTCTAAATCGTAAAGATTTGATGTTATCTCAATTTTCGATTTTGGATTAATTGTAGTAACCTCCCACAATTATTGTGGGGAGGTTAATAAACACAACACTATAAAAACTAAGTTCGTAGGCAAGAGCACTTAATAATTTTGATTATTGATACGGGAAACAACTAAACGAAAACATCCGTTCGTTGGTAATGGGTGATAGGGATGGCCATCTTTTGGAAAAACCATATAACTCTTGGTGGACAGCTTCCCTGCCAGATGTGGCCGGAGTAGTGTTCATGGTGGATCGTTTAAGTTTGAGTTGATATATTTTGTTTTATCTTCTGGCCTCGGCCGATTTTTCACTAAATCGGTCGGGGAAGTAAGCTGTCAAATTTTTGGTTTCAATGTTTTTCTGGGGGAATTTGGTTTTTGACAGTTTTCAAAAAAATATTTTAGGTTGGTACCAATTTCTTAAATTATTTTTAAGTTATGTAGCACTATTTTTAGGTTATGTTGCCGGAAGAATTTCCGGCGGGATGGCGGAAGTAGCGGAAATAGTTTTTAAAATATAATGTCATTTTTGAAGTTTTATTGGAAAAAACTCACCGAAAACGTTCCGGTGAGATTGCTTTTGTAGGGCTTGTGAGCGGTTCACGAAGGCTTCTCACACCTTCCGTGGGCTTTATGAACGTCGAAAAAACTTGTAATGTCTCGATGCACTTGACACTCAAATTTACTCAGCATACAGTCTGCACGCTTTAACACACTAGTCTATTGAACGTTAGGTTAGACCACTGAGTACAGTAACTATACAGAGGCGAAGGCTAGCCTTCCCGCCAAAACCAAATTTGTATACTCATCGCCATTTCTTAATTGTTTAACAATCAACCTCACTTTTATCTTGACACTGTTGATGTTTATCGTGTTAAGTTTGGATTTGTGAATTTTTTTTTTCCACTCATTTTGGGATATTGAAAACATTAACCGAGAATTAAAATTCTCATAAATAAAACCTAGTGTACAACTCAATTGAAAATAGGCGCCGATTATAAGCAATTCAAATCGTAATCTTTTTCAATCCAACTCGAAATACACTGTCTTTTCAGTGTATCCTTAAATGGGGATCTGCACATGACGTCATAGCTAACCTCAAAAATATATATTTCTTAAAATTTAGTACTACGTAGCTATTATTAAAATTTCTGCCTGGTTCCCATACTTTCGACCAAAATCTAGTTCAATGTAATGTTTATAAAGTTCTAACTAGTCTGTAATAGATGGCAGGACCAATAACTTCTCTCATTACTTACGCATAGATAGAAAATTTTACAGGTTCTGTGCATACGTACATACAGTGTTGCATACATTCCCGGCTTCTTGTTTTTGACAAGAGTCCAGTGACATCTGACATTAAGTAGCTAAATTAAAACATTGAAAGAATATATGTAACACTACATGCAGTATTGCACGTGTCGTCACAGCTAACCTCAAAAATATATATTTCTTAAGATTTACAGGTATTACGTAGCTATTATTAAAATTTCTGCCTGGTTCCTGTACTTTCAACCAAAGTCAAGTTCAACGTAATATGTATGAAGTTTTAAATAGTTTGTCACAATAAAATAAGACACTTTTGCAGGTTAGGAATCTAACCTATAATTAGCAGTCTATTTTTATTAATCAACAATATTGAAAAATTATTTGCGTGAAATTTTAAATATTTGCTTGGAGCCAGTATGGCTCCGAGCTAAAAATGCCTATACAAACATTAAATATGAGAATAAACGAAAACACCTTAAAATTTGAGGTTGTGTTAGTTATACGATGCACATGCCCAGGTAATTGTAGGACCTTATTGCTCGCGCCATCTATTAAAGTAAATAGAAACCATGCACTTACGAAGCCATTATTATAATAGGAAAGTGCCGGACCACCTATTTAATACACCGTGGTGTAGACGCAACTGGTACGCAAGGTCACAGAAAACGAGCCATCAAAACTGAAAGGAACCGCCAAAGACTTCGCCTCTGTGCAGTTACTGTATTCTGTGGTTCCACTATAAAATATATTTTACACAAGAAGCGTGTTATTTGGTTTTTAATTTTTTTCACGGAAACCAAAGCTAAAGAGTGCAAGTGTGATATATCGTTGAAATCGGAATTTTTACTGCTTTTCAATGGTTCGATTACAAATTGTAAGTAATCATAAAATAAACAACTTGTTGTGCCAAAACAGCAACAAACGTAATCCGATCTCAACCAAAACCTTTTCAGATCTTCTGGAGCACTAAAGAAACCCTCATGCAAAGTTTCATCCAAATCCGTTTAGTGGCTTCGCCGCTATCGTGCTAACAGACATACACACACACACACACACACACACACACACACACACACACACACACACACACACACACACACACACACACACACACACACACACACACACACACACACACACACACACACACACACACACACACATACAGGTCTGACCGTATTTGTGACAAACCATCCTCAAATGTATTTGTGGAAGCTTTGCTAGTACGGTTGCCTGCCTATCAGGTAAAAATTCTTCTTTGCGTAGATATGTCTCATTTTTCGATACACTCCGTAGTTAAGAAGTTATAAGGTGCATATATTTCTGACGACGTTTGCCACTAATACTATGTACGTGTGTAAAATGTATTCCACAAATCTACTGTGTATCATGTACGCCACATATATATTTAATGAATGTGTGTATGAAAATATCAGTAAAAATACGAATTTCCAATATTACAATTATATTTAATAAAGATATAAGTGTATCTGTTTGTCATTCACAACATTCTAGCTAATATTTAGATACATTATTTAATTAATAATCACAGGTTACGTTATATATTCCTATATAAAATTTGTTACGTATTTAATAATTTGTCATTAGATCAATCCTTTAGAAAACTTTTATGTACGATAAGTAGATAGGCACACTTATTACAAGATTTTGTTTAACTTGCTTTGTATGTATGTTAGTTTGTATGTTGTTAGCTTGTATGTTAGTATGTTTAGTTCAAATCTTGCAAGTCAATTTTGAACGACTTAACGACGGCCAATTGA
Source organism: Rutpela maculata (assembly GCA_936432065.2). NCBI lineage: Eukaryota > Metazoa > Arthropoda > Insecta > Coleoptera > Cerambycidae > Rutpela > Rutpela maculata. The sequence continues at coordinate 110,236,818 of OW386286.2, forward strand.
ATTTTGCATACACATGTAGTTCTGGTAACCATACCATAATATGGTACTAAAAAGAGTATTTTTACTTCCACATCCAGTGGAAGTATAGTAACGACAAAAAAATGTTTAAACATTTTTATTGTTCAAATGGGCTTCGAATGTCATGAAACGTCGAGATTTTAAGTTTGAGCGAAAAAAAAAATGTCTGTCTGTCTGTCGGTTTGTCGGTCTGTAACTTTTTTTTGTGCGCACGTTGACTCTGGAACCGTTTGAGATATTGACTTGAAATTTGGTACACATATGTTCTTTAACGAGATCTAGAACTAAATTATATTTTCATCTTGTTCCGTCGAAGGATTGGGGGGTAAATTGGTAAATTTGGGGTAAATATGTAAATCAAGCAGGTAAGAGTTCATAAAATTGGTATTTAGCATATACAAGAGAAGCTCAAAAAAATTTTTGGCATTAGCTACACCTATTACCACCACACCCCATTATTAAAGGGGATGAAAAAAAATTGTGATTTAGTGAAACCTCAAAATATTTTTTTACTTTATCCATCCCCACTACCACCCTATATCACCACCCCCACCCCACTACCGATGTGGGGTATCGTTTTATGAGTTTTTGGGGTAGAATATTTCAAATATTATATTATATATTATTAAAGTTCCATAAACAATTATTTCCACACACAAAATTTTTTCGTTGTGAGTGACTTGGATCGGAAATGTGGAAGTAGCGATTCCTTGGTCAGCGGTTTTTTTCTTTTAAAGTGCATGTACTTTACGGTGGTGTTTGGAAAGAAAAAAAAATTAAACTTAAACCAATTTTTTGGATTTTAATTTTAATTATGGATATTGCACGTATAAACAATTTCAAATAACTACGTCATTTTTTTGTGAAACCAAAAAACGATAAGTGAATTATGAAAGTATATGAAATAATCAACGTTTAAAAAAAGAATTATGTTCTACTTGCATCTGAATCCGTGATACGTTAGTTTTTGTTCAAAAATGATTATATTTCTCTCTCTGCTAGTTGAAAATTATCCACAACTAAAATTTTTTAAATTACATCGCATAAAGCACCATTGAGGACATAACGCACGTTCGAAAAAAAAATTATCTCCCCACCTCTTAAATATTGTAACTAGACAACTAGCTTAATTAATGGTATACATCAGTCCATTTTCAGCATTCGAGCCTTTTTTTTAACATTTTTGGTCTTTTTACTTCCTCGTCGAGTGTAAGTATAGTAACGACAAAAAAATTTTTTAAACTTTTATTGTTCAAATAAGCTTAGAATGCCATGGAACGTCGAGATTTTAAGTTTGAGTCAAAAAAAAATTATGTCTGTCGGTCTGTCTGTAACTTTTTTGTGCGCACGTTTACTCTGGAACCGTTTAAGATATTGACTTGCAATTTGGTACACATATGTATTTTAACGAGATCTGGAACCAGATTATATTATCATCTTGTTCCGTCCAAGGGTTGGGGGGTAAATTGGGGTGAATTGGGGTAAATAGGTAAATGAAGCAGGCAAGAGTTCATAAAATTGGTATTTAGTATATACAAGAGAAGCTAAGGTCTCAAAAAAATGTTTGGCATTAGCCACCCCCATTACCACCACCACTCCATTATTAAAGGGGATGAGAAAAGATTATGATTTAGTGTGTGTACCGTGTACAAGAACCAAAAACCTCAAAATATTTTTTTACTTCATCCACCCTCCACTACCCCCTATCACCACCACCACCCCACTACCGATGTGGGGTATCGTTTTATGGGTTCTTGGGGTAGAGGATTTCAAATATTATATTATTAAAGTTCCATAAGCAATTATTTCCACATATAAAATTTTTTCGTTGTGAGAGACTTGGATAGAAAATCTGGATGTGGAAGTAGTGATTCCCTGTGCAGCGGTTTTAAACTATAATTTGATCGTATAATTTATTCATTCACACACTGCATTTTAAATGGCGATCAGGTTTAAATTATAATTTTTATATCGGATAGTGTATTGACTCAGACGTTGAATTCTAAGAAATAGCGGAGGATCCAGTATTATTTTAAGTAAAAACGATGCAATGAATATAAAATATATAAATATTAAAACGTAATACTAAGATGTAACTAAAAATTTTGAAATACAATTAAATGTAATTAAACGTAAAAAAAAATATTATTTAAATGTACCTAATAAAACGTAAAAAACCGCTGCCCAAGGAATCACTACTTCCACATCCAGATTTTCTATCCAAATCACTCACAACGAAAAAATTTTGTATGTGGAAATAATTGTTGATGGCACTTTAATAATATAATATTTGAAATCCTCTACCCCAAAAACCCATAAAACGATACCTCGCATCGGTAGTGGGGTGGGGGTTGTGATAGAGGGTGATAGTGGGGGTGGATAAAATAAACAAATATTTTGAGGTTTCTGACTCTTGTACACACACTAAATCACATTTTTTTTTCATCCCCTTTAATAATAGGGTGGGGGTGGTAATGGGGGTGGCTAATGCCAATTTTTTTTTTGGGACGTTAACTTCTCTTGCATATACTAAATACTTTATGAACTTTAACCTGCTTGATTTACCTATTTACCCCAAATTTACCCCAATTTACCCCCCAATCCCTCGACGGAACAAGATGAAAATAAAATCTAGTTCTAGTTCTCGTTAAAGTACATATGTGTACCAAATTTAAAGTCAATATCTCAAACGGTTCCAGAGTAAACGTGCGCACAAAAAAAAAGTTACAGACCGACAGACAGATAGACCGACAGACCGACAGAATTTTTTTTTTCACTCAAACTTAAAATCTCGACGTTTCATGACATTCTAAGCCTATCTGAACAAGAAAAATTTTTAAAAATTTTTTTGTCGTTACTATACTTCCACTGGATGTGGAAGTAAAATAAGTTATGTTGATTTAATTGTCTTAAAAGCTTGTTATGTGAATAGAAAAAAATTCTTACCATCTCTGTCAAACTAAATTAATGCCTGTATGAACTTTTCGAGCGCAACATGCTTTTAAAACAATGTATTGACCAATTATTATCTTTGTTTATAATTGTAAAAGCTGTATTTAAAGCAATTAATTCAACTTAACTTATTTTTTTCACTTTTACACCCAGAGCTGTTGAAAGTACCCAATGAAAGTACTTGAAGTACCAAATACCAAGTACCCGACGAAGTACTTGCTGCTCCAATTCCCAAGTACTATGACCTGAAGCAAAGTAATTCAAATACCAAATACTTGTCGAAAGTACTTCAAGTAAATCCCAAGTACCGTATTTCAAATATTTCAGATTATTTGAAGTACTTCACTAGGTACTTCAAATCTCAAAGTAGTTCAATTACTCTAAAGTATTTCAAATACTCAAGTATTTCAAGTACTTTAACATATTTCAAATGCTCCACAGTTCTTCCAATACCCATAAAAAAATTTATTTATTAAGTTTTTCTCTTAATAATTTGTTATTATTACTATTTATTAACAGCTTTCTTTAACTCAGCATCATTCAAAAACAATAGAAAAAATAATTTATTATTATATAAATATAAAAACCAACAAAAATAAATATTGCTGCGGTCGATTTCCCTTCAAATGTCAGGAAAGTAATAAAGAAAATCAACTTATACACTATCGGAAAATGTTCGCTTGGGTATGGGCAATAAGAGCAAGCGAGAGTAAAGCAACTATTCTATTCTTTTTTATCATATAACACATCCTACAATCGTGCCACCTGCTTTCCCCACCACATGTGCGTGGGCAGCCTGTTTGTGGAATTTCAATTTGTTTCCGCCTTGATGCTTGATGATTTGCCCCTATGGTAGAGCTCGGTAGACCCCTTTATTGTGGGCGGTCGGTTAAGTCGTTGAAACTATGAAACTATGCAACACTTAAGCCGGGATTTTCCGATACTGTATATAAAACATAGTAATAATTTTAGGTAAGTACAAGTACAAATAATAAAATTGAGATCTATCTATTTCCATTAGCTTTCAATAGCACAAAATTTTCGAAATTTCCTTTAGTTAATGCATTTCTTCTAGGAGCATTTATAATTTCAGTAAATGAAAAGAGTCTTTCTACAGCTGAGGATGCAAGGCATGTATTAAACCGATAAAAAACTGTTTTTACTGAGAAGCAAGTTGGGTGTCACAGTCATTTAAGTATTGAAAAATTTTTAATTGAATTCTTTTTTTATCACTGGCTTTTATATAGTGTGTTTCACTTGAAATGGTAACAGCCCAATAACTTTTTATTTTTTCCGATTTGAATCAAATTTTACTTAAGTATGGAACCAATTAGGATCTACTTATGACCAGAAAAGCATTCGCCTCCTACAAATGCAAAGCCACCTGCAGTACCAATATATGCGGGGAAAATAAAAAAAATCATATTAGGCATATTTTTATCGGAAAATTTTGTTAATGAAACTTGTTCAGAATTGTCCAAAAACCGTAAGTCCAAAATATAATCAAAATAAAAAAATGTATACATTTTGATTAAAATAATGTCCAATATATATTTACACCATTTGAAAAGCCATAAAAAAAGCTTTTTAATTATATACATGGTATTTATCTTAAAAAAAATTTGTCTAATTTACTATAAATTTACAATTTATCAAATTATTCATGGAAAACAAAAGTATGTAAATTAAAATAAACAATATGTTAGTTCTGTCAAGATACATGTTAGTATCTAATTTCACTTTATTTTAAATAAAATGGAGAATTTCAATAATTGATATATATTTTTTCTACTCCCTTATGTAAATTTACTGTTTTTTGTACAGTCTGTAGAATGGATAAGTATGCAATTCCAGGTAACCGAACGGATCTATTTCATATCAGTTCTAGGATGGATATGAAATGAAACGGACCAATCACAGTTCGTGTATTAAGTACATATGCAACTATTCATTTTAAAATCAAATTAGTGCGTAAGCTGTCAAAGTAACTGTCAGTGTGTATTTGTGTAATATATTAATGTTTAATAAATATTGTAGTTTTTTAAGTTGGTCGTAGAAAAAGTATGCTGTACATACAACTCGAGTGGATTATCCAATCAAAAGATTTGAGCACTCCGCCTACGGCGTCGTGCTCAAACTTCTTTATCGCGCGATATGGATATCAAATCCACTCTTGTTTCACAAACTACTATTTCGGACTACCATGACTTATTGTAAGAAAATATAAAACTTATAATATCTACTATAGTTTTTAAGAAACATTCCATACGTCATACATCATTGAAAAAGGTTTTTCTATGGCCTTTCTAATGGTGTAAAAATATATAGGGTATTCCATTTAAAAAAAACCAAAGTAAAGCTCGTATCTCAGAAATTTGACTTTTAATTGTTTTTCTGAAATGATTTTTGGAAAATAAACGTGATTTCTCATAACTTTTATTTTTAAACGTTTTTACGTAACTCCAAAAATAACGAAGTTAAATGAGGTTCTAACGTTCGCGTGACCATCCTGTACAGTTGACTATAATAAGGAACTTTAGTCTAGTTAAAATAAAAAAAACACATTCTTAAATAAATTAATGTTCTGATACTTAGTACATACTAATAATAATATTTTTTTGTTTTTATGTGCCTTTGCTATTTTTCAAAAAGTTTGCCGTCCCTGGATTTTGCCGCCCTGGGCTATAGCTTCTATAGCCAACCTCCTAAATCCCCCACTGCCCACATAATGTTAACACTGATTACTGAATAAAAACAGCTATGCAGTAACAATTTTTTAGTGAAATTTGTTTTTTAAAATATCTAAAACATGGAACTACAAGGACTTCAAATACTTTTAACTAATTGAAATATCAAAAAACATATTTCAAATACTATAAATTGTTAAGTCTAGTACTTCAAATACCGGGACAGTACTTGAAATACCGGAGAGTATTTGAAATACCAAGCAAAGTAATCCAAATACCAGTATTTCTGAAAACCAAATACCAAATCCAAATACTCGAAGCAAAGTATTTCAAATACCAAGTACCAAATACTAAGAATCGAAAGGATTTGAAGCAAAATACTTCAAATACTGAAAGTATTTGAAATACTTTTTTCAATTACTTTTATTTGAAGTACTCCAGCTCTGTTTACACCTAAATAATAATAAAAGCAAAAAAAACCTTTTGTTTATTAAAATAGGCTTGGAATGCCATGAAACGAGATTTTAAATTTGAACAAAAAGAAATTTCTGTCTGTCGGTCTGTCTGTACCTTTTTTGTGCGCACGTTTATTCTGGAACCGTTTATAATATTGACTTGAAATTTGGTACACGTATGTACTTTAACGGGATCTGGAACTAGATTATATTCTGATATAATTCATTTGAAGGGGGTAAATGGGGGTAAATAAGGGTAAATAGGTAAAGCAGGCAAGTAGGAGTCCATAAAATTGGGACTTACGGCATGTACGAGAAACTAAAGTCTCAAAAATATTTTTTAGCATCAACTACCACCACTATCACCCCCCACACTATTATTAAAGCGAATAAAAAAACTGCAATTTAGTGTGCATACAAGAACCATAGGCCTCATTTTTTTTATATTAGCCCACCTCCATCCTATTATTAAAGGGGGTAAAAAAATAAAATTATGATTTAGTGTGTGTACAAGAGTCAAAGGCCTCAAAGATTTTTTTTTGGTATTAGTCACATCCTCTACCAATTCCATCGCCACTCTGGCGCTATTATTATAGAGGGTAGAAAATAAAATTATGTATACAAAAATTTTTTGGAGTTAGCCCCTCGACTACCCCAACCACCGTATGACATATCGTTTTTTATTATTTTATTATTATTATTTTTTTAATGCCTTATATATTATTAAAGTTCTTTCGTTGTAAGAGACTTGGATAGGAAATCTGGATGATCTGGAAGTAGTGATTCCTTCGGCAGCTGTTTTTAATTTTTATTACTATTAATATTTGTTTTTATTCATATTCTAGTCACGTTTTTTTTTAAATTAAAGTAGGTATTTCGCGCCATTTGTGGTATCTTATATACAGTATATTTGGTCCTATTTTATAGTCCTGTTAAAAGTATTTTGTAAAAATAGAATAATAATTTCTTGATACACTCCGTAGTTAAAAAGTGATAAGGTACATATATTTATGACGACGTTTGCCATTAATACTAAAATTTGTAGGTGTGTAAAATGTATTCCATAAATCTACTGTTTATGATGTACGCCACATATATATTTAATGCATGTGTGTGTGATATATCAGTAGAAATCGAATTTCCCTTAATATAATTATATTTAATAAAAAAATAAGTGTATCTGCTTGTAGTTCATAACATTTTAGCTAAAATTTAGATATAATTTTAAATTAATAATCACAGATTACGTTATACGTATCTGTAGAAAATTTGTTACATATTTGATAATTTGAAATTATGTCAATCTTTTAGAAAACTTTTATGTACGGTAAGTCGCCCATTTATTACAAGTTTTTATTTAACTTGCTTTGTATGTATGTTAGTTAGTACGTTTGGTTCAAATTCTGCGATTCAATTTTGAAACATAGGCCTCAATTTTTTTTTATATTAGCCTCTACCCACCCCCGTCCTATTATTAAAGGGAGTAGAAAATAAAATTGGGATTTAGTGTGTGTATAAGAACCAAGAGCCTTAAAATGTTTTTGGCATTAGCCACTTCCTCTACCACCTCCGTTACCACTCATACATTCATACTCCATTATTAAACGAGGTAAAAAAATAAAATTGTGATTTAGTGTGTGTACAAGAGCCAAATACTACCCCCATCGCCACCTTCACCTAATATTAAACAGGATAGAAAATAAAATTTTGTCAATCCAAAGAACCAAGGCCCTCAAAAATTTTTGGCATTAACCACCCCCTCTAATACACCAACCACCGTGTGACATCGTTTTTTTAATATTTTATTAATATTATTATTATTTTTAATGCCTTATATATTATTAAATTTCTTTCGTTGAAAGAGACTTCGATAGGAAATCTGGATGTGGAAGTAGTGATTCCTTCGGCAGTAGTTTTTAATTTTTATTACAATTAATATTAGTTTCCAGTGGCGGCTGATGAAATTTCAATATTTTTTTCTCGTCTGTGGTGCCTGGGACCCATACGAAATTTGGGAAATAACATCTAGAGAAGCATTTCTTTAATTACCCCTAAAAAATTTTGAAAAGGCAGTTTGAGAAAAAATTTTTGAAAATTCGTTAGCCTCCCCTGGGTCTAGGGACTCCTGTTTATTTTTATTTTTTTTGTCATATGCATTTGACTTTTCATAAAAATACAACAACAGATTTTGGAGTTTATGAAAATATTTTCATTACTAACTGAGATACAACGAATTGAAATATTGTAATTTGTTAAATTGTAAATTACAAAATTTCAGTTCATTGTATTTCAGTTAGTAATGAAAATATTTTCACAAACTCCAAAATCTATTGTTGTATTTTTATGAAAAGTCAAATGCATATGAAAAAAAAATGAAAATAAACAGGAGTCCCTAGACCCAGGGGAGGCTAACGAATTTTCAAAAATTTTTTCGCAAACTGCTTTTTCAAAATTTTTTAGGGGTCATTAGAGAAGTGCTTCTCTAGATGTTATTTCCCAAATTTCGTATGGGTCCCAAGCGCCACACACGAGAAAAAAAATATTGAAATATCACCAGCCGCCACTGTTAGTTTCTATTCATATTCTAGTCACGTTTCTTTTTAAATTAAAATAAGTATTTCAAAGATGTTTCTGTCATAATTTCTTTGCCTTTTATTCTATAAAAATAGTTAAAAAAAATTATTTGAAAGACTAATTTATTAATAGTCTAAGGAGAAAAAAAATTTTCTCTACGACTTGATGGTATTCCAAAACAATTGCTACTCAATTTTCAAATTTGTTATTGTATTTTAGGCGTTGTTATAAGCATTTCTACTTGAAATTTGATATGACGTTAATTAGTTCCACTAGAAGCACATTTTTTTAAGTTATCTGGTATCGTAACAGAAAACCAGATTGTTGGTTATGAAATTGCGAAGAAAATTGGAACTGTGCCATCTTTTTCGTAAATAACAAAACAATTAAGATCGATCTTTTTTAAACAGTTGACAATAACTTAAGTGATAATATATATGATTTAATGAAACTTTCGAAAAATATGATTCTAGGGAAACAAAATACCTAATTTTCAGTCAAAATGTAAATATTTTTAAACATTTCTGTTAATACCACTAAAAAGTACAAAAACCCAAATTCTAAAAACAATTATGTTGTTCGGCGACTTAATGTACTTAAACAATTGCGATTTTTAGGCACTATTATACATTTTTTTATTTTAAATTAGACATTTATTATTATTATTATTGTTATTTTCGTGAATTGCTTAAGGATGATTGATCGTAATTGTTTTTATTTTCCGCAACTTAACAATTTGAGTAAGAATATTTTAGTTTTGTTCGCAATTTCATAACGAACAATCTGTTTTCAATATATTGCGAATTTTTGTTTAAAACCAGAGATATTTTAGAAGAACTGCGAAAAACACAGTATGACACCTTTTGAAAAAATACTGTAGGTATTGTACAATCGGCAAATAAAAATTGCCCAAAGTAGATCATGTTTTTACGATTAAAGAAGAAGAAGAAATAAAAAGACATGTATTTCTCGAAAAAGGCAGATAGAAAATTGCATTTACTGCAATGTATACATAAGTTTCATTGACTTTTATTACAGACTTTTTTCGGTTGGTCTTTGAATATGAATGCGGAGGAAGCAATTATGTTGCCTAATTATTTCTAGCACGACTAATAAAAATATGAAGGGGATCCAATATTTGACACCTTAAGCCAAAAATGTATAAATATTTAAAAACAGCGCCGCTACTCGACTGTGCTACCGATATTAAAATATTAAAATTATGTGTTTTAAATATGGCAGAAAATTTTAAAAGTTGTTAATTTCAACTCAACATGTGGCAGGTCATAAAGTCATTATTAGCTCTGCAAATGGTTTGGGCTTGAAAATGAAATGCAGGTCATTTTATGCCTCGACAACCTTTAATGGATCTAAATGCAAAGCAATCGGATTCACAACAAAAAACATCCTATTATAAGTGAATATGATACTATAAATATATTAAATCGTACCTCTGAAATAAAAGAACTAGGTGTCAGCTTGAAAAACAATTTTAGCTACCGAGGAGGAGGTGTTGGTCAAGTATTCGTAATATAAACATCACCACCCCACCCCATTGGCTGTTTATTTTATTATTCACTGAAACTTAAATTGTTGACACAAAAAATCGTACTAGTAAATTCAAAACATTTACTACAAGCTGCCATATATTACTCATATTGCTACAAAATTACCTATGGAAACAAAAAAGAAGTTTTAGGTAAATATATAGGGTGTCTCACTTAAAATTCCTGGTGCCATTTTATTGATAACTAAAAGAGATATTTGAATTCTGTTGGTATTCATCAAAATATATAAATGACTTCAGTTTTTAATAAAAACGATCTCTCTACAAATTAAGATATAGATAACGTTGTGATGCAAAGCAATTTTTAAGGACTTAATGGATTTCCCATAATAATACATTCAGCCGTGCAAATAAAAAAATTACATAATTTATATTTATTTGACATAATCTTATTTTAAACTTATCAAAAAGATATTTATTATTTATTGTATTTCTATAATATCGACGTTATTTTTATAAGTTTGGTTTAATAGTTTATTACATCTTTTGGGTGAAATACTTGAAAATAAATAATTTTTATAGATCAAAGGAAATAAGTTTAACAATAATGGGTAACCTGAGATCTGTTTTTAATGATACCAAAAACTAATCTTTCATGGAAAGCGTAGAGGAAATGGATCATGCTGCTAGATTCTTATGCAGAATTTTCTATCGGATTCAAATTTCGACGGTTTATATGGAATTGCAAAAATAGAACAAAAAGTATTTGTCTGCAAAACCCGCAAAAAATATGAAAATATGTATGCAATTATCTTTTTAGTTCTTACTCAATATTGCCATTAAAAATATCAAACGTATATTTCAATAAAACAGCATTCAAACTGTTTTTTAGCTGTAGCCAGACTAAAAGTGAACTTTACATGAAGTTTTATAGTAAATATTTAGAGTTGACTTTTCTATTTAATGATTGATTTTAATTGCCTTCAAGTAAATATATCCCATGCACTAAGATTCTTTTACATTGTACGTGTCATTAGTTAGTGCGTTTTACTAGGCTTCTTAAATTATTGTTTCAGACAGCTCCTTAGAAAACATAGTTCCAATAATGATGAAAAAAGAACCAAAAGCCTGAAAGTTTCAATTTACATTAATTTTGTAAGACTTACAAACTGCTGTAGTTATTATCGTTGCAGTGCAGCAAAACCGCAATGCAAACGAATTTATGTAAACAATTATGAATAATGGCACGTCGTATTTTTGTGTGCTTCTTCAAAAACTTAATAAAATTTTGTTCTGAAATTATAATGAAACAGTTCGTACAATATGCAGTTAATATAAAACGCCTCTAGCGATCACTCTGTATGATGGATATGGTCCAATTTCAATCAAGTATTCTGCTATTACATCAAATAAGTATCATAATGCATTTGCAGTTTTTCTATAATTTTTTTTTTTTTTTCATTTGGGCAATAATAAAAATTTAATAATATAGTTAAATTTATTTTGAGAAAAATCATAAAACATTATTTCTTATTATTTAGTCTCATATAATGTTATTTTTCAATTTGTTCACGACATATAAAATCTTGTCATTAGCAAACATTTTTGACTTAGTGAAAATTTCACTTTCCTTGAAACCAAAGTGCTACTTAAAATTTCTTTAAGAAAAATACGTACTTATATATCTGCTTTCTATTTAAAAAATAAGTCAGCCTTCAGTTAGTCAAATCTTTCTCGTTATTATTAGACACTTTACGAGTACCTAGGTAAAATTTTATTACGGTCGCTCAGTTAAATTCTGTAAAAATAGCGCGAAAATGATAATATCTACAGTTTATTCCCAATGATTCATCTGCAGGTAGTTAGTTTCAAAATTTAGAACACGTAATGAAAATAGATTATATGCACTTTATATATTATTTTGTGTTTGTACATTTTAGCATGTTTTATCAAGTATGCTTTCTTTTCATGTTTGATTTAATAAATACGCACTTAGTTATTGTTACTTTTTTAAATTCTCTTAATATTATACAGTATGTCCACCGATTAAATTCGGAAGAAAGGAAACTTTTTATCTGCAAGTTTTTTTCACGAAAAGCAAGAAATTTATATTAATTATAAGAAAATGGATCAAATAAAAACTTTTTATTTTCATGCTCATACTAGGCTTTCAGAAACAATAAGATCATACATACATAATCCGTAAAAGTAATTATAATCTGCACCAGTAGTACAACCACACCAAATTTATCCAATATTTAATTCTATCCAATATATGCTTTACTAAAAGATAAATATGAAAGATTTTGAGAAATTGCTTAAAAGAAAAAGTGAAAACATAACAGGACCTATTAAAAATTTCACTGGAAGATTATTATACTCTTCGCAACTAGGAAAACGTTGGTGACTGAATTCTGAACGACTTTCAAAATGTCCGTCCGTCCGTCCGTCTGTCTGTCGGTATGTCCGTCCGTCACGTTTCCTTTAAGCACGGTAACATAAGAGTGAAAAGTCCGATTGTATTTAATATTATTTTTCATTATATATATTTTTTGCTGTGCAAATTATGTAAGTATGGAAAACTATTATTAAGACCATAAGCAATATTCGTGATTTTTTTTCGGGCTGAGGCAATGCGATTTAATATCTTTTTGAAATACTTAAAAATTTAATTTAGCAATTATAGAAAGTTAAAGAGCCAGAAAATTTCTTTGAATTTATCAAAGTAAAAATTATATAATTTGACAACAATCCCCAGATTATCGTATTTTTTTCTAAAATTGAATGTTTAAAGACTTAAAAAACATACTAAATCTCATTGCCTCGGTTAAAAGAAATGACGAATATTGCTTGTGGTCTCAATAATAGTTTCCCATACATAGTTGCCCAGAAAAGTAGGATAACATACAAAAAAATGTATTGTTAATTTTTTTGTTAAAATACAACTTAAAAATATTTAAAAAAACGATATGATTGTTTCAACGTATATTTTCACGTTTCGGCGAAGCGTTCGATTTTTTTTTTTCAACTCTAATATACCGGATACCCACGAGATCAGTTACACCACCACATCTTTTATTTTTAAGGAATCACTACTTCCACATCCAAATTTCCCATCCAAGTCTCTTTAATCGAAAACATCTTGATACTATATTTGCACTCTAGTAAGCGAAACTAATCGCTCATAGAATTTTAATATAATGTTTGAAATCGTCGATAATATGTGAAGTCGTCAATTAAGTTAAACTGTTCGAATGAAAATGTGCGCACAAATAAAGTTACAGACAGAAGAACAGATACAAAATTTTTTTCTGTCAAATTTAAGTCTCGACGATTCATTGCATTCTAAACTTATTTCAACAAAAAAAAAAATGTGTTTTTTTACGATCACTATAATAGTAATACTTTTCGATTGACTAGTGCGGGCACTTACTAGGTATTATAAACTTAAATACGACTTTCATTTTTCCTGTGCAACCGTTGAACCGTCTTTCTCAAAAAGAATATCCGAGCCAAAACTTTTGAACTTCATTGCACCTCAGCTTGTGAAAAGTACAATGGTGTAGATTGTACTAATTGTAAACCTGCGGAAGATTTAATAGATACTAACGGAACAAATGAAACTTTAGAAGTTGACGAAACAAATTCATTTGATGTCTTTACTATAAATAAAATTATGGTTACAATATTTATACTTTAAATAAAATAAGTGTTATACTTGTAACTATATAAACCTATTTCAATCCTTTGAATCAGTTCTCCCACTTTTATCATTACCAAATAAGAATTGTGAAAAACAAAAATTTTCCGGAAAAGTTTTTCACATTCTTAATCTAAAAATTATATTGAACCTTTAAAAATGGTATAACTATATAGGTTCCATATGTTTTTATAATAATATATATAGTTCACGGTCATTTTTTGAATTTTCATGTATTTTGTAATGTGCAAAAAATGTAGTACATTATTTATCGTGAAAAACTGCCTGCAACTCGGAAAATTAGCAAGTTACAAAAACATTCCAAGAGACAAAAAATATTTAGAAGTCCTCAATGCATAAAGTTTAAATTTTTTCAAATTTTTAAGTTACTTATTTTAGCGCTACAATTTCAAAAAAAGGGTGGTTTTTCATGTTTTTCCGGAAAAACTCGGTGAAAACACACTTTACAGGGAATCTGCAAATAAAAAAAGGCTTGTATTTCGATGATATTTCACCTGAATTTTTTCAGATTTTTTTTTCAACTTTTACATTTTCCCTCCCCCACTTTTATGGATTTTGGAGTGGCCATATCTCGAAAAATATGCATTTTTAGAAAAAATTCATAAGAGTAAAAACATATTATTTTGGGTCAAAAAGGTAAACATATTGTTTTATTACATTTTTGACCTAATTCTACAAGTTACAGAACCCATGATAAAAGGTGTTTTCTACCCCTTCCGATCATCTCCTACTCTAATATTTTTTCAACATTTTTATTAACTTCATTACAAACACAACAAGGTTTCATCAAAATCCATTCATTAGCACTCAAATTAGATGTTATGGAATCCAGATATATTTTATACTTTGATATGACAGAAAAAATTACATATATAGAGTGTTTTTAATTTTAATTTATTACTTATATTCCTTATATTAACGGACGGAGCTATAGTTTCCTAATATCATTTGTTAAATCCGTTAAATAGTTCAATTGAAACAATTTGTATAAAATTGCATGAAAATAAAATTATTAAAATTCAACATAAATATTTAATAGTTTAAAAACTATATATTTTGTCTATATGAGTAATATCAAATATCAATTTAGTCAAAAAATCCTTATAATCACACATAATGCTAGAAATCCCGAAATTACATAGAGAAATAAAATGATTCTTTGTACTAAAGTAAATTTTTTTAAGTGGGACCATTTTGGTAACAAGGTAGTACTACCATTAAGAAGGAAGATATTGATAAGCTAAGCTAACTTTGCATATCTGACAGGTACAACTGAAATTACCGTCCATATATAATTGAAGGGTAAGATGTAACTAAGGTGGTTTTGAAAACAGTGAAATATTTAGCTCATCAAACTGTTAGATCGGCTTATCGATATTTTCATTGTATTACTTCCTCCACGTAATGGAGGTTTTTGACGAGTGTTGAGACTTGAAGAAAATGACATTTTTGATGATGGCCATAAAAAAGTATTATTTAAATTTTTTGCAGATATTAATGTAGAGATATTTACTAGAAATCGGGCAAAAACGCACTACCGCCTCTACGTTTTCCACCTCCTACGTCCCTCAGGCCGGTAATTTACTTAAAACATGTTAACCTCCATCTGTCATTTTTTTTTTTTTGTTAAATGCTTATCACTGAGATAATAGACATTTTAGACACATAGTACCTTATATGACGATGATGAAAATTTGAAGTAGAATCTAAAACTAAAATAATATACAGGGTGTTCCATTTAAAAAATACCACTTTATCTTGTCGCTTCGTATAAAAGCATGAACAAAATTTTATGTTAGTAAAAAATAATAGTTAATTTCATTTGGAACAACTTTTACTTTAACATTTTTTTTATTGTTTCCGAAAAATGTATACATTAATCATGAACATTTAAATATATGGCTAACAATAAGTGTATGTTGAGCACATTATTAGTATTATATTTATTTTTAGTAAGTATCACATTTAATTTGATCCACTCAAAAATACCCATTTGTGGCTAACTTGAATCTGTCGGAAGCAGAAACTCCTAAAAGTGCTTGCTGTAAAAAATATAACGTAGAGGGCGCTCTAGCACAGTATAATAATACACAATCCGTGCATGCCACAAATATTGTAGAAAATACCAGACGTAAAACTATGCATTTCTGGCAACTTTTCACACATTTTGCCTTTTGAGAAAATAGTCGATTAACTTATTCTCTATGATAACGATTATTGTGAACCGTGATGGATAAATGGTCACCCGAAGGATTTATAATAGATGGCCCGCTAAAATATGATGAATCACAGAGTTCTGGTGGATAAAGACTCTGGCATACGCGTGTATGTATGCCACAGTTTTGGAGTATCCCAGAAATGAGTTTGATGCACACACAGGTCTCCATAAATATGACGGCACATACACACACACACACACACACACACACACACACACACACACACACACACACACACACACACACACACACACACACATACACACGCACAGACATTTTTCAAAAACAACTTTTTTGGGTTCCTGGGACCTCAAAACGTAAAGATTTGATGTTATCTCAATTTTCGATTTTGGACTAATTGTAGTAACCTCCCACAATTCTATTGTGGGGAGGTTAAAATAAGGTAATTGCGGAAAATGGCCTGCTACTTTAGAAACACTATTCGCCAATGATAACTACAATAGGCACCTCAACGCACTGCTTTGTGATCCATTTGAGCAGCAGGGCGTTGCAATGAAAGTTGCAGAAGAAGACGCTAATCGGGACATCATTGTTAGAGCACTATCCAAAGGTCCAATATTTGACCGTGTTATCGCTATTGGAGAAGACGTGCACCTCCTGGACATCCTCAATCATTTGACTCAGCTGCAACAAACGTCTACCTCCAGAAAAGTGGCAAACATGAAGCTGGGTGTGTCCATTTCTCAAGCTCATATTACACCCACGGAGCCACACAATACCCGCAAGAGACTGTTCTTTTTCTGCGTGCCTTCAGCGAGTGCGGCACGACCTCTGCCTTTTTCTGGCAATGAAAAACAAAGTTGGTCAGCGTCCTCCAGAAAGATCCCCAGCTCATGGAACTGGCTGTAGTTTTACCGCAGCCTGATTCTAGTTATGAGTGATATTCCTCCGCTACGCAGTCACTACTACCATGGTCCTGCTGCGCAGAATCTACTATGCTTGATATCGTGTTCAGAAAAGGATGATGTAGTGGGGATGCAGCTGTCGCAAAGTCAGATTATAATGCTCAGCACTATGTAAATATTACTGTGGAAAGTCATGCCAGAACGTTCCATCTGTTTAACTTGAGGATTCCAATGACGACGAAGACGACCCCTCCCCCATCTTTGCCGAACGAGTTGAGGAGCTCTCTCCACCTTCTCAGGGAGTCACCGAGGATTTGTCAAAGCTCAGTCCGTCGAAATAAAGGAAACATAATGTACTTTTTTAACACGTGAATATTAATTATCGTAATTACATCCTTTTTATAATAAAAATAAAAACCAGTTGATATGTGAACTGTATACAATTGTACATCGATTTTTCCCAAAATCCATTTCATCCAAAATTTTGGTTTTATGCCATTTTCGAACGAATTATTGGGCCTACGGGCGTCTTTCTGAGCTCAAATTAAAGCTAAATAAACTTACTACAAATTCATTACCTATGAATGCCCTCGTGGGATACATGACCAATACGAAATTTTTTCACTTTTGGAGACAATTTCTAATTTGTTAAGAGCTGTATCTCGAAAAGTTTTGGATCTACGGAACGGTTTGGGCTTAAATTGTAGCAAAGGATACCGCACTTTTTATAGGTAAATTGGTGGCCTGTCAAGTTTGATGAATTTTTGATACGTTGTAGTTCAACTGATTCTGAACAACTTCAAATTAGGGACAGTTTCTCCGATAGATGGCTCCAAAAACTGAACTTACCCCTCGATACTGTATCAAAGATTCCTCAAGACGTACTGTAGGTATTGAAATGATAACTGCTGGAAATGAATAACCAGGCTATTTACCATTATTCAGTCTTAAGTTGATGTGGCTGAACTTCCGGTTTTACCGGAAGTGACATCAAATCACGTTTTTTGAATGCACAACACCCGTTTACTTGAATTTAATACATCATAATATATGTAGTTTATTACAATTCACTATCTTAGTAAATAAGTAAATACGTGCATTGATTGATAGAACATTGATGCTAGCTTGATACCGGGTACATCATAATCTTAGTACAAAACAAAGTTGATTTTATTTTTCAAGATATAAAATTGCAGTTGTGTCTAGTCAATGAAAACTAATTATTTTTTTATAGCATTTGCTATAATAAATAAATTCCGCGGATCAGTTTATATGGTAGGAGCAGATAACGAATTGGCTCGAAGACTATTTGCAAAAGCTCAAGAACCGAACCTTCTTCATGTTAAAGTAGAAGCGTACAGGCTGCGATTTAGACATAGAAGATGGATATTATTGCAGGAGAATCATGTGCCTGATTTTCCTGTACTAGATTTAGATTATTTAGGAGATTTGACATTTGGCACATTCCAAATTAAAATGGCTCTATCATACGTTCAAGAAGAAGAAGAAGGGGGCAACGCTTTCGAATATGAAAAATGTGAATGAGCCGGGATTGTTGATAATTCGCGTTAGGTCTAGGCATTGCAATGCGATTAAGTGTCAATTGTGGGAGCGTTATAATTACAACCAACAAATAGGTCAAACAGGAGAAGTTGTTGTACATCAAGAAACAGTTGTATCCTATTATTGTACTTGCAATATTGGAAGTTGAACAGTAGGAACTTGTTGCCACGTAGCAAGTGTGATTTGGTATTTAGGATATGCACGACACGAAGCACATGTGAAATATCTATCCATGAATATCTTAAGGTTAGTTGAAGATGCTGGATACGACGCAATGGACGTTGTCGAAGTTTAGTGACTGAACTAGATTTAAATTAGTAACTTATAGTTATACGAAACTTATATTCTTAACTATTTTTTGTCCTTTTAAATCCCTATTCACTGCCACAGTTTTGAATGACTATTAGTAATTTTTGAACAGTAGAGCAATTGAAACAAAAAAAATTAAACGCAATTTCGCATCGCTAGCGATTTTTCCTTCACAGTCAGTGATACTTTTTATATTTTATTTACAATAGCGCCTTTTGCATACATTAATTATTTTAAGTTACTTTTTCTATATACCTTGTTCATTTTATATATATTTTAGTGCGCATTGCTGCGAATGGAGCTTGTGTTCATTTTTTTTTAACTGTTTTTAATTTAATCTGGCCTCATTTTATCCAGCCGTTCATTGCGCCTCGCACTGTGTATGTTTGGCTGGCACCGACTCGTTCTAAGAGAGGAATGCTGTTCTTTGGTAATTAATTTGAAATAAAGTTTTCTTGGTTTGATTTTTATTAATGAATGATTAAAAAATAAGTAAATATTTAAAAAAAATAATCAGCTATGCAATTTTTGCTAAAAATAATAAAGTTTAATATATTATAAATAAATCCAAACTGTATATTCTACTTAAGGGTCTCACATATAGTCAGTTCATTGACTAGACACAATTGCAATTTCATATTTTGAAAAATTAAATCAATTTTGTTTTTTACCAAAATTATGATGTACCCGGTATCAAGCTAGCATCAATGTTCTATCAACCAATGCACGTACTTACTTATTTACTATGATAGTGAATTTTAATAAAGCTAGTTATACATATGATGTATTAAATTGAAGTAAACGGGTGCATTCGAAAAACGTGATTTGACGTCACTTCCTGCAAAACCGGAAGTTCAAGCACGTCAATCTAAGACCAAATAATGGTGAATAGTGTAGGTATTCATTTCCATCAGTTATCATTTTAATACCTGCAGTATGTTATTAGAAATCGTTGTACAGTATCGAGGCCCAATCTTTGGAGCCATCTATCAGAGAAACTGCCCATAATTTGAAGTTTGGCCAAAGGAACTTATTGTTTAGTATTGAACTACAACATATCAAAAATTCATAAAAATTGACGGGCCACCAATTTACCTATAAAACGTGCGGTGTCCTTTAACCTACTGTAAAAAAATGAATAATAACATTTTCTGTAAGACGCATATCTTAGGAGATATTGAGCAAAAACCAAAACAAGTGCAAAAATGTCGCTGTTTTTTGGACATTGCGCAGCTCGTACTGGTCTTTCGAAGTTGTAAACTTGGTTTCTTACTATTGGCATAGTGTTTTAAATGAGCAAAAAAATAGGGCATCTAAGTAGAGCTATGTATGAGAAACAGTATTTGAAATTATTTTTTGTAACCACTTACCGAGTCACTTATTAATTACAGTAACGAAATGACGACATATATTTAAAAAATGTGAACACGCACATTATTTTGTCATAATTTCTGTGTATTTTTTATACCTTTTATACAACAGAAACAAATAAAAAATCATTTGAAAGCTTAACTAACAGCCTTCAATTTCGATCAGTAAATTTTTGTATGTAAATGCCACAGTTTCAGAGTTATTTAACATTTAAACTAAATACTTCACCTTACAAACGTTCGGACGCCAAATTTAATCTTTTATATCTTTGATGTTTTTCGAGTTACTTGATATAAACCGTTTTGAAATATCTATTTTCTCGAGCTAAAATCGCAATTTTCAAGTTGTTATAACTTAGAAACTAACGATTTATATACAAAATTTATTGTAAGAGCCTTTTTTTCTCAAAACTTGATTTTCTTTCAATTCTGATAATTACTTTTGTTCAAAAGTTAATTTTGTTATTCTTGTTAATTTTTTAGTTAATAAATAAAATAGAAGGCATAGTTAAAAAATGTCAGTAAATAAAATTAATTAGAAACAATCTGTCAAAAACATAGCAACATCAGTTTAAAAAATGTATCTTTCATGAAATATATTGTTAGCACGATTTTCTATTTATCATTTCTGCAAAAGCAGTGGTCCTTCGAAGTTATCATAATTATCATAAATAGTGGAAGCTTACCATCTACGGTAAGAAAGTGCTCTGCTAAACGCAGACTAAAGGCAGCCACACAACAAGTTGGTCCTTCAGCCGGACGAGCAATTTGAGCAATCAAGCCTCAAATTTGCAAAGAAGTACCAGTGAAATCATCGAAGCATTTTATGAAGAATTACTCCATCACATCAGCGGATAGAGACAGCGAATAATAGTTAGCAAGCAACGAAAAATTGATATCAAGCGCTCTGGTCAGAGTCAAGGTTAGTTATTCACAAAATAATTTGCCAGTCTATACTTTTATTTGTGTTAACTCAGTTTCGTGCATTGCCAAATTATCTCAAATTTAAATAAACATTTAAATTGTCAAAATGTCAGAAAAAATTGACATAAAATCTCTTATTCATAAACGTGGTGTTATAAAAGGCCAATCAACCCGATTTATACATTTTTTGGACAATTTCGACGTAAACCAAACAGATTTAAATCAGTTGAAAGATAGGTTAAGCGATTTTAAATCATTATTGGGCAAATTTAGTGATATCCAAACAAACTTGGAAATTTCAGACACTGATACAAATCCTGAAGAACATGATAAAAACAGGGTAGCATTTGAAAGTTCCTACTATTCGGTATTATCTCGAGCACAGAAAATTTTAGATGAAGTCGCAGGAAAGGAAACGGTGTCGGTAGCCAGTAATCAGCTGTTGGCTATGGAGAATTTAAAAAGAGACATAAAGTTGCCTCCCATCAATCTTGGAACGTTTGAAGGTTCTTTTCAAAATTGGTTATTTTTTAAGGACACCTTTACTTCTCTCATTCACAACAACAAAAATATTTCTGACATTCAGAAGTTTCATTACTTAAGGTTATCACTAAAAGGTGAAGCGGCACAAGTAATTAGTGCATTAGAAATATCATCAGCAAATTATAACGTGGCTTGGAAGCTGCTCTATGAGCGATTTGAAAATAAAAATTTCCTTATCAATAACCACGTTAAATCTATCTTTAATTTAACTAATGTCACAAAGGAATCATTTGCTGGCTTAAGGTCATTACTCGATAATCTTACAAAGGACATAAGGGCTTTGCAGGTTTTGAAATTACCTGTAGATCAATGGGATATATTGCTCATTCACTTAGTAACGTCGAAACTTGATTCCAAAACTAGGCGAGAATGGGAGGAAAAGTGCACAGGGCCAGAATTGCCAAAATTTACCGAGTTAGAAATTTTCCTCAAAAACAAATGTAGACTCTTGGAAAATTTACAATTAAATAACATAGAGGGTAAAATTTCAAACGATCGTGGAAGCAACTCACGTCATAATTATTCGCATTTCTCTACCGAAAATGTATCATGTGTGTTATGTAAAGAGAATCATGTAATAAACTCTTGTCCAAAATTCTCCAGTATGTCTATTAAGTCACGATGGACAGAGATCAAGCGTCTGAATTTATGTCACAATTGCTTGAAGGGAAATCACAATATAAAATTCTGCAAATCAATCTCGTGTAAGAAATGCAACAGACGACATCATACGTTACTTCATGATCCAGAATTTTATACAAATTTTCCTCGCAGTAGTTCAGACCAAACAAACGTGAGCAAAATAGACCAACCATGCATTAACAAAAGGTCGGAGAGCGATGCTCTCAACCAAGATACACATGATGATGTCATACCTCAAAAGACACACGCTTTATCTAATCAAGCAAATTACTCTCGTACCTCACAAGTACTCTTATCTACAGCTATTATACAAGTAATAGATCGCAATGGTAAAATTCACGATGCCAGAGCAATGCTTGACAGCGGCTCACAGTCTAATTTCATAACTAACTCTTTATGCAAGAAATTAAAACTTTCGACTTCAGAAATCTCATATACGATTTTGGGGATCAATCAAAGGTTAAGCAACATAAATGCTCGCTGTCAACTGAAAATACAATCTCGATTGGATAATTATCAAACAACATTATCTTGTCTTGTGTTACCTACAATTACGGATAAGTTGCCATCGGTTTCCTTTGACAAATTTACCTTAAATATTCCCCATAACATACAGCTAGCCGATCCAAAATTCGATCAAGCTGGTGACATCGATATTCTCATTGGGGCTGAAATATTTTGGGATTTGTTGAGCGTGGGGCAAATAAAATTGGGTAAAGCTAAACCTAATTTACAACGAACAAGACTAGGCTGGATAGTTTCGGGATTGTTGAACTTGCCAAACGTAAATCAACAAGTGAATAAAACCGTGTGTCATTTTGTTAGTAGTAATGACATCGATACACAGTTAACTAAATTCTGGGAACTAGAAAACATTGATAATTCAAAAACAATCACAAGTGAAGAACGGGCTTGTGAAACAAATTTTAATGAAAACACGAAACGAAATAAAGATGGTAGGTTTGTTGTAGCGATCCCATTCAAGAAATCTCTTGAACTTCTCGGCGAATCGAGGCAACAAGCTGAAAAACAATTTTACAATCTTGAGCGCCGCCTCCAAAAGAATCCTGAACTTTCACAACTGTATACCGAGTTATTAAATGAATATGAACAAATGGGTCATATGGTTAAAGTGAAAAATCCCGAGCAAGCAAAAATTAGCTATTATATGCCTCATCACGGCATTTTTCGAGAGCATTCTGAGACAACGCGATTACGTTGTGTTTTCAACGCTTCAGCGCCAACGTCAACTGGGAAGTCATTAAACGACTTACAGATGGTAGGGCCAGTATTACAGAGAGAATTATTTAGCATTCTTTTGAATTTCCGTATTCATAAATATGTAGTAACTGCCGACATTGCTAAAATGTATCGACAGGTGCTTTTATGTCCTGAGCAAACTCCTCTCCTCAGAATTTTATGGCGTGCTAACCCGTCCATATCCCTGGAAACATACGAGCTACAAACAGTCACATATGGTACCGCTGCAGCTAGTTATCTTGCAATACGATGTTTATTTGAGTTGGCTAATGAGTGTCAACAAGATCAACCAGAAGTCTCTGAAATAATTAAATCTGATTTTTATGTGGACGATCTATTAACTGGCGCTGAAAACGTTGAACATGCTGCAAACATTTCAGTTCAAATACAAAATGTTTTAAGACGGGGCGGTTTCGACTTGCGGAAGTGGCGTGCCAATGACAAACGAGTTATTCAAAATTTAAACGCTCATGATTCCACAAAATTTAACTTTGGTGAAAACAAAAATGCAAAAACATTGGGTCTAATGTGGTCTTGCGAAACTGACAATTTCACATTCGATATAGATTCAAAACCTAGACCAACCAAGATAACCAAGCGAATAATCTTGTCGGAAGCAGCACAGATTTTCGATCCTCTTGGCATATTAGGTCCATGTACTATAACACCAAAAATAATCTTACAACAACTTTGGCAAGAAAAACTTTCTTGGGACTCAGCTGTACCCTTGCATTTAAACTACAAATGGGTAATCTTTCGGAATCAGTTACACATGCTAAATAAAATTGAAATTCCCAGACGCATAACATGCGAAAATTATAAAACATTGGAACTGCATGGGTTTGCAGATAGTTCCAAACAAGCTTACGGGTCATGTATTTACATCAGGAGTACTGATTTCTCTGGCAATATTTGTTGTAAACTTTTATGCGCTAAAACCCGAGTAGCTCCTTTAAAAACTATAACTACTCCCAGGCTAGAGCTATGCGCGGCTTTATTATTAGCTAGGTTGTCCAACAAAGTACAGAACTCCATGAAACTTAAATTTAATAAATATTACTATTGGAGCGACTCCAAAATAACGCTTTCATGGATAAAATCTTTATGCAGTCAATGGCAAGTCTTCGTGGCTAATCGAATCTCTGAAATTCAGTCCTTAACTTCGCCCGACGACTGGCATTATGTAAACACGATCGAAAACCCAGCGGATTTACTTTCCCGTGGTATTGAGCCCAAACTATTGTTCGACTGTAAGCTATGGTGGAAGGGACCGACATGGCTCTCATTGTCGTCAGACCTATGGCCGATAGATAATCCGGAAACACTCGAACCCAAAAATTATCCCGAGGATGTGTTAGTTGAAATGCAAAAGGATAAGAGGGTTGTAGGTGCGGTTGCAATGGAAATATCTTTCATTAAAAATTATTCCGATTTAAACAGATTGATAAGAATCACAGCTTATTGCTTGCGGTTCAAAAATAATGCCTCATTGGCAAAAAACAGTAGGAACAATGGTCCCTTATTACCCCTTGAAATACAAGACGCATTAAATCGTTTAATTCTATCAGTTCAAAAATCGCACTGCCAAGAAGAATTGAACAGTTTGCTTAAATCTGGTTCAGTGAATTCAAAAAGCAAGTTGTTTGCTTTAGCTCCGTTCTTAGATGTAGACGGTATATTGAGAGTTGGAGGACGATTGAAACATTCCAATTTTGACAATTGGAAAAAACATCCCGCCGTACTACCTACTAATCATCATTTATCGTATTTGATAGCAGAACATGAACATAAGCGTCTCTTACATGCGGGTCCGCAACTTTTGCTGGCCTCACTTAGAGATCGATATTGGTTCATATGTGGGCGAAATTTGGTAAAAAAAATTGTACATAAATGTATTCGTTGTTTTCGTTTCAATGCTAAAAATGTTCAAACTATTATGGCAGACTTACCAAAGACTCGCGTCACTCCATCTCGACCTTTTTTAAACTCCGGCGTGGATTACGCCGGCCCGTTCTTAATTCGCGATAGAAAAACGCGAAATTATAAAACTACCAAGGCATACGTTTGTCTATTCGTCTGCTTCGCAACTAAAGCCGTACACTTAGAGCTGGTGGGCGACCTGACATCCGAATCCTTTTTAGCAACTTTGCGAAGATTTATGGCCCGCAGAGGCAAATGTCTAAACTTATATTCAGACAATGGCACCAACTTTGTTGGAGCTAATGCCGAACTACGTAATTTTTTACTCAAAACTAATGGCCAGATTTCAACTGATTTAAGTCTCGACGGAGTAACGTGGCATTTCATTCCTCCCCGAGCACCGCATTTTGGCGGACTCTGGGAGGCCGGAGTAAAGTCCACAAAATACCATATAAAACGTGTTATCGGTGAGTCTATTTTTTGTTTCGAAGAATTCATAACAGTGTTAACGCAGGTAGAAGCGTGTTTAAATTCTCGGCCACTATGCCCGCTATCATGTGATCCTAATGACTCTGAACCATTGACTCCGGCGCATTTCTTGATCGGCGAAGCTATTACTACAATCCCCGATCCAAGTCTGATGGTCACACCAGAAACCAGGCTAAATAGATTTCAAAGACTCCAACAAATGACGCAAAATTTTTGGACCAGGTGGTCAAAGGAGTACATAAGCGAACTTCAAGTACGTCAGAAGTGGAAAACTCAACATGTCGAACTATTAAAGAAAGGAGTCCTAGTGCTCATCAAAGAGGAGAACTTACCCCCCCTTAAATGGCATTTGGGTAGAGTACTCGAGTTGCATCCTGGAAGTGACGGCATTACTCGTGTGGTAACGATCAAAACTACGAAAGGCGTATACAAACGACCAATTTCAAAGATCTGTGTATTACCTTGTGAGGTATTGTAGTGCTTCGCAATTAAAGAACAATGTCCTTTAAGGCGGGCGCCTTATGTTCAAAAGTTAATTTTGTTATTCTTGTTAATTTTTTAGTTAATAAATAAAATAGAAGGCATAGTTAAAAAATGTCAGTAAATAAAATTAATTAGAAACAATCTGTCAAAAACATAGCAACATCAGTTTAAAAAATGTATCTTTCATGAAATATATTGTTAGCACGATTTTCTATTTATCATTTCTGCAAAAGCAGTGGTCCTTCGAAGTTATCATAATTATCATAAATAGTGGAAGCTTACCATCTACGGTAAGAAAGTGCTCTGCTAAACGCAGACTAAAGGCAGCCACACAACAACTTTTTTTAGTGCCACCTCCGGAGAAGGGGTGGCACTAAAAAGTGGAAGTAGTTCTCCCCCACTCCTCGCACCCCGTTTTCGAGGGTGGCAGAATTTCTCGTTGAGGTGATTCAAACCCGCAAACAGCCAAAAACCATCCCCAAACGGGTCAAACACGTATTGATAATATTTCACGGAATTTAATTTATTGATCCCCGTTCTCGAGCATGTCAATTATAGGGAGGACCCTGGGACCCGTGCCTGACACCCGACCTCAATGGCTTTGCCCGGGGGTATACTGAGAACGCACTCTCACCCCTTCGGAAGGTTGCTATTGGCCATTTGCGGGGTTGGGTCACCCCGGGGAGGAATTCCACCATCACCACGGGGTTCAGCATCCTCGAAAACGGGAAATCACCAAGTAAGAGTCCCTCCAACAATTATAATATGCTTTTGAGCCCATTTGGGGGTGGTTTGTGGTGTTTGCGGGAGTGGGTCATCCCAACAAGAAATTCTGCCACCACCACGGTGTTCAAAATCCTCGAAAACGGGAGGGAGAACTAATCTGGTTGCATCAAACAATAGTCAAGTTTTCGTCCGACTCACACAATCCACTATACGGGAAAAAGAACCAATCCAAAAAACCCGCTACAGAAAATAGTGGTTACTGAGGGGACAATTTAAAATGTCAGATATGGAACTTAAGATAAAACAAGCTAAAAACGTACTCTTCGCCGATTTACTAAACTTTTTATATAACTGTTACACATTCTATAAGATACTATTCGCAATTTTTTGTAAATAATGTTAGTTTAAGACATTTTTAATTTTATAGTACGAAGTTAGTTCGTGAAAGTCTCAGTGTAAAATAAAAATAAAAAAAAAAACTATACCATACTCCTCGTGGGGTTTCGAACCTGATACCCTTGGATTCCGAGTCAAAAGCATAAGAACTACACCACCACCTAACACGTAAAAAAATGTAAATTTTTACAAAAACAAAAACCAAAAGAAAAAAATCTCAAATTTAAATCATTAATAATATTTTTATTTACTGATCGATTTTGTTAAAAAACAATGGGGTTCTTCCCCTAGGTAACATTAACTTACTGTGCAAATTTCAGTATAATCGGATTTTTCTTTCTCGAGTTATCGTGCTTACAAGAAACGTGACGGACGGACGGACAAAAGAAATAGAGAGAGGACAGAACAGGGAACAAAGAATGATGTTATGTTAATGAAGGGTTGAAGAGGCATGGTATGGCAGGGGGTATTTTATTCCAGTGCCGGTTTTAGATATAAATTGCCCCTAGACACACAGGTCAATTTTGCGCCCCCCTCCCGCTTGCTATTAGTTTATGGGCAAAGAACAAAAACTTTTTTTTAGTCCGGAAAAATTTTTGAAGAGCGGGGGGGGGGGAATCCAAGAAAAACTTTTTTTAGTTCGAAACATTTTTTTCTGTTTATGGACACTAACCACTAAGACGAAAGACAATGGCGCCCCCCGCAAAGTAGCGCCCCCCGCAAAGTAGCGCCCCTGGGCCCGGGCTTATGAGGCCTAGTCACAAAACCGACCCTGTTTTATTCTAAAGCGGGCATTATTTTCTCTGGTTTGGGTAATGTTGTTTGTTAGCGGACTAGTTTAATTGCATAGAATCTAATGATTGTACTAGTGAGTTTCAAATAATTTACTATTCGAGTCTCAGTTGCGCGCGCCGATCGACTCGAGAATTTGCTTTTCTTTTTTGACATTTAGTTGTGAAATTGAAGATCGAAGATACATTTTTGGTATAAATATTCCTGGTATTTCTGTTTTTTTCATTTTATTTAGTGAAAAGATAAAAATCATTGACCTTTGAGGCAAAAAATTACCTTAATTTTACTTCCACATCCAGTGGAAGTGGAACGACAAAAATTTTTTAAAAAATTTGATTGTTCAAATAGGCTTAGCATGTCATGAAAAGTCGATCTATCTGTAACTTTTTTTGTGCGCACGTTTACTCTGGAACCGTTCGAAATATTGACTTGAAATTTGGTACACATATGTACTTTAACGAGATCTAGAACTAGATTATATTTTCATCTAAATTGGGGTAAATTTGGGGAAAATAGGTAAATCAAGCAGGTAAGAGTCCATAAAACTGGTATTTAGTATATACAAGAGAAGCTAAGGTCTCAAAAAAAATTTTGGCATTAGCCCCCATTAGCCCCATTACCACCTCTACCCAATTATTAAAGGGGATGAAAAAAAATTGTGATTTAGTTAGAAACCTCAAAATATTTTTTTTACTTCATCCACCCCCACTACCACCCCCACCCCAGTACCGATGTGAGGTACCGTTTTTGGGGTAGATGATTTCAAATATTATATTATTAAAGTTCCATAAACAATTATTTCCACATACAAAATTTTTTTCGTTGTGAATTTTTTTCGTTGGATAGAAAATTGGATGTGGAAGTAGTGATTCCTTGGGCAGCGGTATTTCACATTGCAACGATTATTTGTTTGAACAATTAATTGCTAATAAACGTACAACGTAAACTGGTAAACTTGGCAGTTTTTAGTATAAAAAAGACGTCGCAAAAGATTTTAGATGATTTCATCCTTGTTCGCCGGATTCCGGGGTTTAAATCCATCATCGATTTCAGTATTAGTTTGACTTCAATAAAATTATCTACATTCAAAAACATGCCACAGTTGTATCCGAGAATACAGATATAATGGTTCTATCCGCATATCATTCTAAAAATACAAATATTTGGGACAAAGTAACCAAAATATCTGACACACAGATAAACTGGAACATCTAAAGGATCATATTTTGTTTTTGCATGCCATATGAGGTTGTAGTACCACATCCTGTACAATAGATCAAAAGATAGAGACAAAGAATTCTGTAAAAAATTTTAAGCGTTTTCAAATAAATCTACCGGAAATGGTGAAGTCAGGACACAGTTCTCTTTTAAAGTTATATCGGTCCCAAGAAATATTAAACACGTCAAGAATTAAACTATGTGAGTGAAGGCAAGGACTAAAATCGGCATTACAATTTGTACACGTTGCCTTTTACTGAGCAATATATTACAACATATTTTCAAGTATGATAGTGATTTTCTCGCAACTAATAGGCGAGTTTTATTGACCCCAGAAATCTATTACTCGTAGAAGTAGGAACGCATCCTGCCGTTTTATTGACCACTATGTTTTCCACGTTTGCTACTTTTCTTACGACCGAATTTGATCGTGGAAAGAGTAGAATCACTGGTCATAAAACCAAAAGTAACTAAAATACAAAATAAATAATAAGAAACCGAAACTACTTTTTGAAGTTATTAAAATATATACAAAATGAGTGTAGTAAAGATTCTAAAAAAAAATAGATAATCATTTGGATTTGGAAATCCACGAATTGGATGACAAGATATATTTATATAATAAGATAGATTAGATAAATTAGCAGCAGCAGCTCTATAAGCAGTAGCTTATCATGTCGATTCATAATGTAAGAGCCAAAGAGAAGTTAGAGCTTGTACCTGTACTGTGCGTTTAGTTTTTTCATAGGCATAGGGTTATTCTTATTCGTGGGTATTTACAGTAACTTGGTACATTTTGCTAAATCACTGAAGCACTTGTGGCAACATTGACACAGCGTTTTATTGCCACCTAAAATTTGCTACCCGTAGTAGTACATTCGAACTAGCAATAAAACACGCCTAATGTGTTATCATTACCAACTTAGGTTCAGAAATGGAATGGCAACCGATCCCTTAAAGTATATGAGGATAAAGGATGACCATGGTTATCTTGCGCCTATTTAAGGAGCGGCGGGCAGCGCCTTCAGACCTATTAAAATTAAACTTTTGCAATTGCAAACAAAGCCATTATGCCAGAAATTGTTCATGCACTAAAATAGGACTGAAGTTCTCTCCGAAATGTGGCTAATATTATGACATAATGGCTTTTGTTCTTCAATTCCCCTCTTTAAAGATTTCTTGAAGTTTTTTACATGAAATCCAGAGTTACAAGGATGTTAAAAAAAACAGACAAAACTAAAATGGCAGCCATTTTTTCGAACTTCCTCCACTGGGAGTAAATAGCACTTTTAGTAGGTTAAGAAGAACGTTATTGTCTAAATATTCCCGCTGAGATTAGTTTATTACTAATTTCTTCTAGCCCATTCTCCTATATCTAGCCAGATCTACGGTACTATAATATATTATATCAAATATGATCGTCAAATGAATGTAGTTTTGGATATTTTATTCATTAATTCAAGTTATTTTCAAGTTTAAACTATTAAAACGAAATATCCTGTAGACTTGATATTTTCATTATGTGTATTTCTCATACCATTATAAATATCAGTATGCCATACTTTTCGATAAAAATATTAATAGTTCTTTTATTTTAATAAAAGAGAAAATAGGCAAATATTTTATATACATAATTTGAACTGGCGCATTCGCCAGAACATAGACAATGATATTCTTAATACAAATCGACATTACTCATTAAATTCCAAAATTACTGCTGTCATTTGAATGCTGTTTTCACAATTATGTCGAATATCAACTATGAGTGGTAATAGGCTGTGTAATAATGACCACAGAATAAAGAGGTAGGCAGAGGAATAAATAAATTTGTTAAAAACGTTTTAAGATCACTATTTTTAGAAAACAACAAATAGGTATATTATAATACGATAACTAGAGGTTCTGTTTCTAATAATAATTATGGCACACAAGGTTATAGATCTTTATCTTATATTAAATTCTCTTGATGATATCGGGTTATCACCAACAATTTTAATAATATCTAGATACTTTGCACCGCAATAATTATTATTGTAAGCAAAAATTTAAGTATGTAAAACCGACATTAATTGATAATTAAGGGGCGAGCGTAGAGGCGACTTCAATATGAATATCAGTCGATATTCCGTTGAAGCAACGTCGAGCGCGGTTAGTACTTGGATGGGTGACCCACCTATCTTGGGAAATACAGCGTTCTCGCCCCACCTTCTAGAGTATATCAGTGTATACTCGGAAGTTACGTAATTTCAGACGAGGATTACGTAGTGGATATACCATCCTTCGGAGGGGATGTAAAGCAGGCGGTCCCTTGTCTATTAAATGTTAGGCAAGTAAAAGATCCCTACTCTTCTTAAGGAAAGAGGTTCGGCAAAATTTCCAGGTTGGGGGTAGCTCGTCTCCTGGCGTCGGTGATAGGCCCTGGTAGCGGAAATAGGCCGACGTTAAATAGTTAAAAAAAAAAATGATAATTAAACGTTGTAACCGGAGAGCGAAATGCGCAAAATAAAAATGGCCTATGCAACTTGCGAACATATAAAAACTGAAGTCATATTGTTATGTAAAATGACCCGCCGAATTCGATTATGGAGGTCGCGGTTCGATTCGGAATTGCGAAATCGGAAAAAATCTAAGTTTTCCACTTTTTTATGAAATATCTCGGAAATACAATATTTTACATTTCCTATCCCTTAACTTTGTTTCTAACCGTTGACTCCGCTTGAAAATATGCACACATTGTATTCTGAAACACAATGAATAGTTTGCCATACATAAAATTGTACCAAAGATGAAATATCTGGTACAAAAAAATATTTTCAATCGAGATCGCACGAATTTTTTAGTAACGGCAAAAAGTCTATATCGAGAAAACTTTTTAATATTGAAGATATAGTACTAGTATAAGCGAGTAAAATGTAGTTTAAGGCTGAACTAAATTTTGAAAAACAAAAATCGCAGTTTATAACAGTTTGGGCGTCATAGAAGTGTAATTAATAAGTTTGAGCGTGGTACGTGCTGCATTCAATCTTGGCTTACAGATAGATTTAACCACCAGTATCTTAAAAACGAAGGAGCCAATTTTTTTTATTATGTGTTCATTATGTGTCTATTGTAAACCACTAGCTGAAATTCGAATAACTCACGTCGAGCAGTTTTAAAGATCTACTAAAAATATCCCACTTTTCAAAGAGATTTTAACCGACCGACGGGATAAGCATCAACTAATGGTTTTAACAATAGCTCCGAAAATTTAAATTAAAGAATTATAAAAAAGTTTCGCCGAACGAAGAAGGCTGTGTTACATTGGTGACTAAAATATTACTCGCATAGCATAGAATACATGTTTTCCCAGATATAACAGATTAAAAGCTGGCATGGTTAAAATATCCTTAAAAAGCGACACACTTTTCAATATAACTGTTCAACGTAAGTCATTCAAATTTCAGTGGTTGGTTTGCAATAGTCATATAAACACATAATTTTTTCCATTTTATCAGGTCTTCCGTTTCTGATATATTTATAAATAAAATGAGTAGCTATTTTGTAGATATGCTTTTAAAATATGACAACGAAATCCATATTAATTTAAAGGCGATTATTTTAAAAAAATACACACATTGACAATTATATACAACTGATATATTTATTTTTAAATGATATTTCATTATTAAATAGTTTAGCTTGGAAACAAATGGGCTTCTAAATGACCCATACTTTCCGTAAATTCTAAATGAGAACATAATAAAGACTTGAAAAACTACATACTGTTATTAAGTAATCTGCAATAATAAATGCGCTATTTTTATTAACTTTACCAAATGACAAAATTCGAAAAACTTTTTTTTTTTAGAAATTAGTAAATTTAATACTTCACGTTTTCCTGTATATGTTTACAGTCAAAATTTCTCACCTGATCTTTTCATGTTATACATATACGGTTAATCAGAATCCAGTTGAAAACAAAACTATCTATTTTTTAAATTATAACAATGTTTACAATAAATATCCTAAAAAACAAACAGTGGTGAACCGAACACTTCATATTCACATAGAAATGTAATAAAATGTAAACTGTCTATTGCCCGATACGGTTAGGGACTGCGTGCCAGTGCAATGTTCTTGTTACATGGCCTTCTTCTCACTTCCTATGCATTTTATAAAAAAATGCTCCAAATAAAAAAATGTCCTCATTTCATTAACTATAGCTTACAGTATGCACTTATTTTTTTAAATTAAAAAGTTACCTCGATTCAAACTTTTTTGCTGTAAATTACACAAAAATGTCAATTTCTCCATTAATATTTATTTATTTTTCAGTCATATCACAACAAATATTTTTGCATACACTGTTAGAAAGCAAAAGGTTTGAATATTGTAATACTAAAATATCAAGTTTTTACGACAACAAATGACAGATATAGAAGAGTGGGAACATGAAAAATGTGAAAATTGTATTTTTCGTAGAAAAGATGAAAAAGTGCATTTTTCCCACTTTCGCAATTCCAAATCAAATCGCGACCTCAAAAATATGTTTTGTTAGGTGTTTTTACATAAGAATCAACTGTCTGTTTTTGTATGTTCGAAAGTTACATAGCATTTGCTCTTCGATTATTCATTTGTCAGTAGTTTGAGTCAAGACACTCTTTTTCAATATACTCCCTTCAACAGTGGATTTTCATTGGTCATTTCAGAATTTTTATTTGTTTCTAGAAAAATTCAAAATTAGGATTTTTTTCACGAAATTTGATACAAACCCATTTGAGGGATTGCCAAATCCAGTAGTGTATTCAGATTCGAAATATAAAAGTCGTTGATAAGATTTCATCATTTTCATCCCCAAAAACAAAAGCAGAAGGTCGACTTTTTATGTTTTATAAAATGAACCACGAGAATTCACTTTTCAAAGATCTACATTATAAAAAAAACCTGATCTAAATCGAACCCAAAATAAACCACTTAAGATGAGGTGGTGGTTCCAAGCAAAAAGGGACACACTATATAATTCTTTGAGAAGATTTGTGATTAAATATAGATTTATACATACAAATTTTCGTAAAAATATTTCTAATCCGAAAATCCATTGAAAACACTTTAGCAAGGGTTGGCAATTCACCCCTGACGCCTGAATCCATCTTATATTGTTTCTCTTATTATTACTTTTTGAGTTGTTGTCTACTTATTTCTATTGTTTAAATTAACACAAACATATGATTTTAGTAATTCTTCTAAAATCATCCTCATTTAAGAATGAATTAATGAATTGGGTAATCAATAAAACCAACTCGAATTAATATTTTCGTTGTTGCAAATACATAATAATTAAAATGAATTTTGAAAAATTATTTTTTTGTTAATGATTTAAATTGTACAGTGACAAAAATTTCAAAATTTCACCACGAAAACAGAAACCATCCAAAATGCCGCTAAGTAAAATCATGGCCTTACCATAAAATAATTAGCTTATTGAAATAACAAATTATTTTCAATTAAATCGAATATTTAATAACACAAAATTCAAAATGCAACATCATAAAAACAACTGAAAATAAATATCCACAAAAATAACTGAAAATAAACATTGCAATAAAGAAATTAGAAAATTAAACAGTCTCTTCTTCAGAGTAAGTATATTTTTTCGAAATTAGTCACTTCCTCAAGATCAGTATCTTCCTCAAAATTAGTCTCTTGCAAACAGTAAACTAGGGAGTTTTTATAACGTATTATTCTATTACATACAAATTTTATGTAGGTCCACATAACACTGATTTAATACTCAACAAATATACTTATATTTATTCCATATTAATAATTGTCAAGACATTAAAAATTTTAAAATATCACAAACCACAAGAGTTACAATACGCCAATCTAATTAACGATAGACCTATGCGGGAAGCAGCGCGGGTTGTTGAAACAGTCTTAAAGTAGTGAGGTAGCGAGTATTTCCAGCGAACGTGATGCCCCCGATAAGCACTACACGTTATTAAATATCCCGGTTATTAGCACGGTCATTAAACTATACAGTTGCCTCATCCAGCAGCTTTTAGACGAAGGAGCGCACGGAGTGGGGAAGAGGGGTTTAGCGCCTACGTCATATAGGCACTAGCTCCACCGATATCTTTGTCTCTATCTTTTGCATGGGAATAGGATATATCTGTCTCTCTTGCACATTTTATTTGTTTAATTATTCAGATCAAGGACAAAGTCTAGGTAGATCCAGAGCCGGCGCTAGTTGCCGCGTGTCGTGTTTTCAACTACAACGACGCGACAGTCTATTTATTTTTATGTTGTTTGTCGTACGTAGCACTCTCACTGTCCGGTGTAATAAACTAGTTTGCTGTCGTCCCAGTGTGTACTATTCGTTTATATCAGTATTTATTAATTGAGTGAGTAAAAATTACTAACAAGTAATTGTTATTATTTAGCAGCAAAATGTCAAGTGCCGGCCCTGGCTGGGTCTAGAGGCTACGTCATTTTCGGTTTCCCGCTACGCGCGCTCCTTCGTCTAAAAGCTGCTGGATGAGGCAACCGTATACTTTAATGACCGTGGGTTATTAGATCCTCAAAAAATCTTATTGAAGAACCTTAGTAATCTAGAAAATATAGCGAATATTTTGTAAAGATTTTTTTTTTGATAAATACACTAGTTTGGGAAATATTGCCGTGGGAAGGGAAAAGTGTTCGAAAAATAATTAATTTTTTGCCGTAGTCGAACGGAGAAAATGAGGATTTTTGTTTATTACTACCATATAAGCCTATGTAAAAGTTCGTTTCTTTATTTATTTTAAAAATAGAAATTCTACAGAGAATTTAATGATTTTTAAAAGCTTTTATTTAACTTGCACGGTTTGTATGTTAGTTCGTTAGTTAGTTAGTTAGTTAGTTAGTTTGTTTGTTTCTTTGTTTAGGTGGAATCTTTCAACTAGTTCTAATTAAGCTAGAGCTTTGAAATTTGGCACACGTGTATAAGTCCGGTGACTGCAACATGGTATAGCCATTATCGGTCTAAATCCAATATGGCGGACGCCCCAAGATGGCGGATCGCCTTTTTCTTCACAACTCCCTCGACATGCATATGAAATGAAAGGGTTTGACGAGTAAAATACGATAAACTATGTGACGTCATTCTGAATTCAATATGGCGTACGTCCTAAGATGGCGGATCGCCTTTTTCTTCATAACCCCCTTGATATGGGTATCAAATGAAAGGGTTTGACGAGTAAAATACGATAAACTATGTGACGTCATTCTAAATTCAATATGGTGGACGTGGGAGAGGTGGGGAAGGGGTGGGAAGAGGTGGGGAAGAGGTGAGAAAGGGGAGGGGAATGGGCGGGAAGAGGTGGGAAAGAAGTGGTAAGGGGTGGGAATGGGGTGGAAAGAGGTGAGAAGAGATGAGAAAGGGGAGGGGACGGGGTGGGAAGAGGTGGGGAAGGGGTACGAAGAAGTGGGAAGTAGTGTTAGAGGGGTGAAAAGACGGGGCGGTAGCAAATGAAAGGGTTTTGTCTGTCTGTAAAATAAGTAGACTAAAAAGTAAGAAACAAAATTACATAAAAAAATATTTTTAAGAAAAAGCTTTTATTTGAAATAATGCAGCGGCCGCCCATTCAAATTGTATCATCAACCTATCAATGGAGTAGAACAAAGCAAACTATATATCAAAATATTAGTAATAACTTATTACATCACAAAATGCATGTTATCCAATCTATAAGTTGGTATAAAGGGTAGTTACAGCCCCAAAAGTAATTTTTTTAAAAACATGTGTTTTTACTTACCATGTTTACTCTAATTCGATGAAACTACATGATAGAGGATATTTTTTTATGCCAAAATATTCACAATTATTTGCTGAATTCGTCCATACATACCAACTATTTAAAAATCGCAAAATTAATCATTCACGGTAAATCAAAGGGGGGGTAACAGTGTGCGTGCCACGGTAAGTCCAAACTTCTATTGGCCATAACTTTTGATTTCACGCTTAGTAAAATTCTGATACATACATAGAAAACTTTGTTATTCTCTTAGCTTTAATTTAAGTACAAATACATGGAGCTGCGTATTCATTTTGTAATAATAATAGTATAAATTGTAACCCAATGTCACGAATTTCTGCGTACCAAAGCTAAGTCGGTCTTATGAATGCGTGGCCATGCGCGCTCGAAAAATCGACCTTATTGCTGATTTGCATAGGGGCATGGAAGGAAAAATATGCCGTTAACTCATGTTATAAGGTTTTGAGCTGTAATAATGAACAATTAAAATTAAGTATGTGAAGTAAAATGTTTTATCTCATGATTTTTAAACATATATATACACTTTTATTAACAAATTGACAGTTACAAACTAAACAAAAAGTTCTTGTTAAAAGTACAAGTTATTGTATGTATATGGAACAAAACTTAAAAGCGAGTTTACATTGTTAGAATTATTATTTCGTATATATAGTGTGTAATGAAAATTCTCGAATAGTAAAAGCATCAAACAGCGAAAGTTGTAGCCATTATTGCTCTATTTTGTCCATTCAAGTTGAAAATTATTTCTAATAATATTTTAATGTGAAATAATGCCAAATAGTCACATGACAAGGAAAGCCATCACTAAATCTTTTGCAATATACACATACATAACAAACAAAAAGTGTCAACAAATATTAGGCTGCAAGCATGAGCGTCCACAAAAATATTCATCTGCTGAAAAATTTAACAGTATCGCAAATAACTAGATTTGCTCTGTGTAACCATGTCTACAGATGTAACATACAGTTTAAAATTCATCTTCGCTACTAGATGCGTATAAAACCTCCAATTCCATTTTGTTCCAAAATAAGGGACATTTGCATATATCACTAAATTTTAAATTTTAAACCAGCCTTAAAACACTCACATTTTAAAATATCACATGCATCCTTTTCCTTATAATATAGGTAAGTTCGCGTACTTCCCTATGCGCTGCTTCCAAATAGACATTACTGGTAAAATATAATTTCCATCAAAGGACCATCCCATTCCAACAGGATTTGTCCTATACGATGAGTCATGACTATTACACCAAATTTTTGCTTGTAACAAGAAACGTCTTACGTGATGTATAAAGGAATCCTCAATTGGTGG
The DNA here is from genome assembly GCA_936432065.2 of Rutpela maculata. Lineage (NCBI taxonomy): Eukaryota > Metazoa > Arthropoda > Insecta > Coleoptera > Cerambycidae > Rutpela > Rutpela maculata. The sequence continues at coordinate 110,275,565 of OW386286.2, forward strand.
AAAATTAGCAATGGTCGAATTTTGAAGAAGATTGTACCTTAAATCATCTACAAGTTTTTGATTTGTATAGCAACGGAACATATCTACGAGCAATTTTGACGGCATCGTTTATAAAGGCTGTCGCTTTATCAAGTTCAAGCGTGCTCTTATTTTGTTTTAAAAAGGTATATGCAATTTTTTTTCCAATCCCGTATAAAGCACTAGTCGTGTTGCATCCAATTAAAGCATGTATAGTGGGCAGTGACAAGCAAATACCAATTCGTACATTGTTACGAATTGGTATATATTTTATATGTCGTAGGTGAATATGTATTTAGAATAGAATAGAATAGAATAGAATAGAATAAAGTTTATTTAGCATAAGCTATCTTCAAAAGTAACATATATTTGTACATAGTCATTTATTATTTTGTGCTCTGTCGTCTATATATAATTTAGTAACATTTTAGTAAACAATTTTGAGGTGAGGTGAGGTGAGGTACTTGGCGTCAAGCATGGAGTGCTCCTTCGCCACAAAATTATGTTACTATAAGGAAGTTAATTTAACGAAATCATTTTAAGTTAACTTTAGCATGACTTTCATTATTTTTTCTCAGTTTTTTTAAATTAATATATAAGGTGACAACAATTAAAGAATATTATTTAGGTATTATGCAAATCACAACTTACACACTTTTTATTTATAAGTTGTGATTTGCATAATACCTAAATAATATTCTCTAATCATGATAAAAGCAAATAAATAAAAAATAATTAATTGTAAAAAAAAGTGACAACAATATCTACAAGGAGTAACAGCGGCACATATTTTCACGCCCAGGGGTCGATCAGGGCGACTTAATAATATACAAACAAGATAGACCTCGGAATGAAGGGGATTTTAACATGAGGGGAAGAAAACAATAGGTACTACATATACATATAATATACATATTAAGCAAAATACTCATATATTATTAACAGGCATATAAATTTATAGATTAATATTTGCATCTTTTAAAAAATTTATTAATGCCTTGTGGATTTTCATACAATTTTTATTTAATAGGGTAGTTAGATTTGTAGGTAACTGAACTTGTTCTTTGAGTAGTGTAGATATCAGTTTTGTGGTAGCCAGATAGTTATTTTTACAATTAAAAAATATATGATTAAGGTCGCCGATTGATGTGTTATCACAAGGGCAATAAGAAGTAGAAGCGATTCCAATACGATGTAGATGATGAGGGAAACGCGCATGATTTAATTTTAGTCTAACTATTGTTGACGTGTAGTACTTAAAAGTTGTGTTGTCAATTGAAGTATTGGAGGGTAGATTGGGATGAATTAGCGTGTAGTGATTTTTGGATTTTGCAACAAATTCCGTCCATAAGTTCTCCCACTTTAACCGGTTGTGTTTTTTGAAATGACATTGTAGATCGGTTGGATGAAAAGATTGGGTAAACAATTTTAAATTACTAAATATTTGATTTCCGTGGGCAAAGCATTAAATACGCGTAAGCCATCGCTAACAGTTGATTTTTTTTAAGAATGATATTTTTGTATTCATGTTGCAGTTTTCAGCAGACCTTACCAAATAATTGTTTCGATCTTTTAACTAAGAAGGGTTTAAGGTAGGTAGGTATTAGATTTTTCTCGATTTTATATATTAAAGTTGTTTCAATACTTTGTTCCACTGAAATCCAACCCAATTGGTTGGTTTTGCCAATGTTCTTACATAGATAACTATCGATCTAAAATAATTCCTAAATATTTAATTTAACTTACAAATTCAACTTTCGAATTATTAATGTACAGAAACAGTTGATCATTTAAATATTTTCGGCAATTAGCTTTAGTTCCAAGAACCATACATTTAGTTTTGTCATTATAGAGTTTCAATTGTTTTTGTACATAACCATATATATAACATACAAAGCTCTTTATTCATTATATCTGTGATTTCATTTTGATTTTTTTATAAATACATATATTCCTCATCCTCAAAAAGGCTTGTATATGAATTTCTTAGGACATGATTTATATCATTCGCATATATAATGAATAAAAGAGACCCTAGCACACTGCCCTGCGATCTGTGGTACCCCATACGAACTAGTAATTTTAGTAGATGTCTTATTGTTTACTTTAGTTTTATTTTTATTCAGTTTTTTCACTTTAGTTTTATGCTCCCCCTGAAAATATTTTTGTGGACGCTCATGCTTGTAGCCTAATATTTGCTGACACCTCTGTTCTTTTATACATGTGTATATTGCATGAGATGAGGTTTAGTGATGGATTATCGCAAATAAGTTTTATTAGAAATAAACATTTTCATTTTGAATGAACAAATTAAAGCAATGCTATTTTTGTTCATAAAATCTGTCTATACAGCTTTTGCTGTATAGACTTATATGTAAGGAATAATAATCCTAAAAATGTAAAATCGCTTTTAAGTTTTGTTTCCTACAATAACTTTTTATTTATTTTGTAACTGTCAATTTATTATTAAGTAAAAGTGTTTATATGTTTAAAAAATCGGCAGCTACTGGAAGCGGCTGGAACCTCCCCACACGGTGGATCCTTATCAGCTGTATTTGGATATTACATCGGAAATCAGAGCACTGAGCAAACAGATAAATTACACGTGACTTTGGAGCCATTTATTTCATCAACAAATATCGAACGAACTGAAGCGGACTACAAGCAATCTGTTAAAACATAACCTCTCATGTTTGTTTATGTTGCATGTTAATCAATTGCCGGATATTATAAGGGTATTAACAGATAACGTTTCGAAGATTTTGTAAAATATTGGATAATGAAAAAAAAATAATAACACAGAATTTAGCCCAAATGATGCTCTAACCAACAAGTCAATAACATTATGGACTGTTCAAGCAGACTACGCATGCGTCACATTAAAATCTTCCTGCTCGATCAAAAAGGTCGAGCAAGTCGAGCTTCGTCCGAGGCCTTTATTTTGTAATATTCGAACGTTTAAGATTTAGCTCAGTTAACTCGATTTGCAATGAACGATTGTGACGTGTCCCATCAATCAGACGTAATATCCGAACACGGCTATAAACAATTATTACCTTAAAAAAAAAACAACTAAAATAAGTTTTGACATTGTCAAAAATATTTGGGTTGGTAACCTTAACCTTTACGAATGTTGATTTTTAGGTTATGAAATATATTTAGGGACATAACATGTTTAAGTTTTTCAAGTTTATTCACATTTTTAATGTTTGACTACGCATTTTTAGCTTGGAGCCACAGTGACTCCAAGCAGATAGTTAAAAAACTCATGCAAATAATTTTTCTATATAGACCATCTTAGGATAACGTCACGATAAGTCGACCATATTAGGCAATCCAACGACCTGTCAAAATTATTTTTCAATATGGCGCTGAGGGCAAACATGGGGTTTATTTTAATTAACTCGCCTAATTGCCTGAGGGATAACCAAACTTTTTATTCCAATGTAAACAATGAAGTAATCTCAGTTTTAAATGTGAAATAAAAATAAAACACCATCTTTTTTTGCGACAAGGTGCGATTGTGAGATAAGGTTTATTTTGAATGTAAAAAAGATTAGAAGAAAGGTAAAGAAATCACTTTCTGACAGAGTCTATTGAATACTACATACGGATAATATAACAAGCTTATCACTGAAATCTAGCACTTAGTTATTTAAATGTAAACTTGCCTTGCCCATAACAATGAATACATTTGAGTTTATCTTTCTTGCACAAACTTCTTGCACAAATCCGGCCTCATAATATTTATATGCTTGTAAAGATTTGTATGCCTTTAACTGCTGATCTGCGAAGAAGCTGTGAGTCGATACTAAGTAATTTACCATATTAATTACGGACACACAAGGTAAAATAGACAAATCTGCAGAAAGGTCTCCAGTCTCCACTCCAAGGGTGTATGGGTCAATATTGTCTATTATTTTGATTTTCTCATCGTAGCGACACTTTACATCACCCATAAGGGTTGGATAATATTCACTATATGACATTATTACGAAAACACACACAGTTTCTCAAGAAAATCAGAAAAAAATATATAAAACCACGCAAACTGCGTTTTGTTGTCCCTCAAGCAAAATGTCAAAATTGTCAAAACCATGTGACCTAAAAATGGTTGATTAATGAAAAAATATATTGCTAATTACAGGTTAGATTTCTAACCCACAAAAAGAGTCCTATTTTATTAGGACAAAGTATTTAGGACTTCATAAACATTACACTGTACTAGATTTTAGTTGAAAGTACGGGAACCAGGCAGAAATTTTAATAATAGCTACGTAATATTCTTAAATCTTAAGAAATATATATTTTTGAGGTTAGCTGTGACGTCACGTACCATAAGCTATAAATTAACATTCACAAAGGTTACCAACCCAAATATTTTTGACAGATGGCAAAATACGTTTTCCCCTAACAATAATACCAATTTTTTGGATGCTGTCATATGTGCACATATAACGAATTATTTTTAATTTTTTTAACGGAAACCAAATCGAAAGGGTGCAAGTGTGATATATCGTTGAAATTGGAATTTATACTGCTTTTTAATGGTTCAATTACAAATTCTAAGTAATCATAAAATAAACAAGTTGTGCCAAAATGGCACTAAACGTAATCCGATCTCAACCAAAACCTTTTCAGATCTTCTGGAGCACTAAAGAAACCCTCATGTAAAAGTTTCATCCAAATCAGGTTAGTAGCTTCGTGGCTATCGTGCTAACACACAGGCATTAGTCACAAACCACTTTTTTGGGTTTCCGAGACCTCGAAATCGTAAAGATTTGATGTTATCTCAATTTTCGATTTTGGATTAATTGTAGTAACCTCCCACAATTATTGTGGGGAAGTTAATAAACACAACACTATAAAAACTAAGTTCGTAGGCAAGAGCACTTAAAAATTTTGATTATTGATACGGGAAACAACTAAACGAAAACATCCGTTCGTTGGTAATGGGTGGTAGGGATGGCCATCTTTTGGAAAAACCATATAACTCTTGGTGGACAGCTTCCCTGCCAGATGTGGCCGGAGTAGTGTTCATGGTGGATCGTTTAAGTTTGAGTTGATATATTTTGTTTTATCTTCTGGCCTCGGCCGATTTTTCACTAAATCGGTCGGGGAAGTAAGCTGTCAAATTTTTCTGGGGGAATTTGGTTTTTGACAGTTTTCGAAAAAATATTTTAGGTTGGTACCAATGTCTTAAATTATTTTTAAGTTATGTAGCACCATTTTTAGGTTATGTTGCCGGAAGAATTTCCGGCGGGATGGCGGAAGTAGCGGAAATAGTTTTTAAAATATAATGTCACTTTTAAAGTTTTATTGGAAAAAACTCACCGAAAACGTTCCGGTGAGATTGCTTATACTTGTAGGGCTTGTGAGCGGTTCACGAAGGCTTCTCACACCTTCCGTGGGCTTTATGAACGTCGAAAAAACTTGTAATATCTCGATGCACTTGACACTCAAATTTACTCAGCATACAGAGGCGAAGGCTAGCCTTCCCGCCAAAACCAAATTTGTATACTCATCGCCATTTCTTAATTGTTTAACAATCAACCTCACTTTTATCTTGACACTGTTGATGTTTATCGTGTTAAGTTTGGATTTATGAATTTTTTTTTCCACTCATTTTGGGATATTGAAAACATTAACCGAGAATTAAAATTCTCATAAATAAAACCTAGTGTACAACTCAATTGAAAATAGGCGCCAATTATAAGCAATTCAAATCGTAATATTTTTCAATCCAACTCGAAATACACTGTCTTTTCAGTGTATCCTTAAATGGGGATCTGCACATGACGTCATAGCTAGCCTCAAAAATATATATTTCTTAAAATTTAAAAGTACTACGTAGCTATTATTAAAATTTCTGTCTGGTTCCCATACTTTCGACCAATATCTAGTTTGTCACAATAAAATAAAACACATTTTGCAGGTTAGAAATCTAACCTATTAAAAGAAATAAACAACATATCTCTCAGTGTAGACCAGGGTGTATTAAATAGGTGATGCGACGACAACCCTCACAGTGGCTTAATAAGTGCTTACTTAGTACATATTGTAAAAGATGGCTCAACTAAGTTATCTCATTACTTATGCATAGATAGACAATTTTATAGGTTCTGTGCATACGTACATACAGTGTTGCATACATTCCCGGCTTCTTGTTTTTGACAAGAGTCCAGTGACATCTGACATTAAGTAGCTAAATTAAAACATTGAAAGAATATATGTAACACTACATGCAGTATTGCACGTGTCGTCACAGCTAACCACAAAAATATATATTTCTTAAGATTTACAGGTATTACGTAACTATTATTAAAATTTCTGCCTGGTTCCTGTACTTTCAACCAAAGTCAAGTTCAACGTAATATGTATGAAGTTTTAAATAGTTTGTTACAATAAAATAAGACACTTTTGCAGGTTAGGAATCTAACCTATAATTAGCAGTCTATTTTTATTAATCAACAATATTGAAAAATTATTTGCGTGAATTTTTAAATATTTGCTTGGAGCCAGTATGGCTCTAAGCTAAAAATGCCTATACAAACATTAAATATGAGAATAAACGAAAACACCTTAAAATTTGAGGTTATGTTAGTTATACGATGCACATGCCCAGGTAATTGTAGGACCGTATTGCTCGCGCCATCTATTAAAGTAAATAGAAACCATGCACTTACGAAGCCATTATTATAATAGGAAAGTGCCGGACCACCTATTTAATACACCGTGGTGTAGACGCAACTGGTACGCAAGGTCACAGAAAACGAGCCATCAAAACTGAAAGGAACCGCCAAAGACTTCGCCTCTGTGCAGTTACTGTATTCTGTGGTTCCACTATAAAATATATTTTACACAAGAAGAGTGTTATTTGGTTTTTAATTTTTTTCACGGAAACCAAAGCTAAAGAGTGCAAGTGTTATATATCGTTGAAATCGGAATTTTTACTGCTTTTCAATGGTTCGATTACAAATTGTAAGTAATCATAAAATAAACAACTTGTTGTGCCAAAACAGCAACAAACGTAATCCGATCTCAACCAAAACCTTTTCAGATCTTCTGGAGCACTAAAGAAACCCTCATGCAAAGTTTCATCCAAATCCGTTTAGTGGCTTCTCCGCTATCGTGCTAACAGACATACACACACACACACACACACACACACACACACACACACACACACACACACACACATACACACACACAGACATTTTTCAAAAACAACTTTTTTGGGTTCCTGGGACCTCAAAACGTAAAGATTTGATGTTATCTCAATTTTCGATTTTGGACTAATTGTAGTAACCTCCCACAATTTTATTGTGGGGAGGTTAAAAGTCATGAGATAAACATTTTACTTTACATACTTAATTTTAATTGTTCATTTTTACAGCTCAAAACTCTATATCTATAACATGAGTTAACGGCATAATTTCCCTTCCATGCCCTTATGCAAATCAGCAATAAGGTCGATTTTTCTAGTGCGCATGGCCATGCATTCATAAGACCGACTTAGCTTTGGTGCGCAGAAATTCGTGACATTGCGTTATAATTTATACTATTATTATCACAAAATGAAATACGTAGCTTCATGTATTTGTACTTAAATTAAAGCTAAGAGAATAACAAAGTTTTCTATGTATGTATCAGAATTTTGGTAAGCGTGAAATCAAAAGTTATGGTCAATAGAAGTTTAGACTTACCGTAGCACACACACTGTTACTCCCCCTTTGATTTACCGTGAATGATTAGTTTTGCGACTTTTATACACATTCGGAAAATGTTGGATTTGGGTGGCACGCATAGTTTCAACGGCCTGACAGACCCGCCTACAATAAAGGCGTGTACCAGTGCTCTAGTAGAGGGAGCAAATAATGACGCGCTATCAAGAAAACACGTACATACATCATTATTGCTATTAAAAATTTCAGTACCATTTATTCAAAGGAAGGATGTAGTTGGCTCTGTTCAGTATAGGTAATATTATTACGTGCTTTAATAACTGAAATTATTTAACCCGTTTTACTTTCAAAACGAGTCAAATAATTCTTTACATTGCAAGTGGAAGACGGAAACAAATTGAAATTCCGCAAGCAGAGTTGCCCACGCACATGTGGTGGGGAAAGCAGGTGGCATCAGAAGGATGTGTTATACGATAAAAAAGAATAGCCTAGTTGCTTCGCTCTCGCTTGCTCTCATTGCCGACCCAAATGAAAAATTTTCTGACACTGTATAGTTGGTATACATGGACGAATTCAGCAAATAATTGTGAACATTATGGCATAAAGAAATATCCTGTCATGATTTTTTATCGAATTAGAGTAAAAATGGTAAGTAAAAACACATGTTTTAAGAAAAATTACTTTCTGGGCTGTAACTACCCCTCATACCAACTTTTAGGGTAACATGCATTTCCTGATGTGATAAGTTATGACCTACATTTTCATATATAGTTTCTTTGATAGGTTGCTCGCTAAATATGCATCTTTGGGGGCTCACGCCGCTACACTAAAAAAACTACTAAAAAGTAAAAATATATTTTTTTTTAAATTCATACACCTGGAAACTAAAAGCTTTGGGGGCGGTCAATTGAACAAAGTAACTATGCAATAGCGCTATATGACCGTCCCCAAAGCTTTTAGTTTCCAGGTGTATGAATAAAAAAAAATTATTTGATAAAATATGCTTCATGGTTGGGTGTATCACGTGGTGTGGTTAGTAGAAAATTTTAATTTGTGCCCTTATATTCATTACGATCTTTTTACGACAAGTGGATTTCTAGTCTGCAAGGTGTCAGCCACATATCTGGAAAGGTCATACATTTTACTCTAAAAGTGCCAACGGGAACAAAAACTAAGCGAGTTTGTCAACGCGAGCACTCCACTATAAGACACACTCATCATATTGCATCACTAGAAAATAGAAGATCAGTTGCTGACGTAAGTTATACAAAATAATGTTCTGTTTAACGAATCTTATTATAGTACAAATTCCAGCAAAAACTCTTAATCAAATAGAATGTTTAGGACTTACAATTTCAACTTTCTGAATTAGATGTATTTTTACAATTAATTATTTTTTATTTATTTGCTTTTATCATGATTAGAGAATATTATTTAGGTATTTTGCAAATCACAACTAACACACTTTTTTAATTATTATGAAAATACCTACTTTCTGTATATTGTTGCCTTAATCTGGGCACGCTAATATACTAGTTAGGTAAATACTTTAAAACATTCATTATTGGAGAACCAATCAAAACAACTATTCTTCTAGCTAATACTGACAAAGTATTGAATTACATGATAGGATTCGTAGCATTTTAAAGAAAAAAATATATTGAAAATACTATTTATTTACATTTAGGCATTCACACTTTTTTATTTAATATGAAATTATCTACTTTCTGTATATTGTACCTTCATCGGGTCACGCTAATATACTACTTAGGAAAATACTTTAAAACACTCATCATTGGAGAACTAATCAAAACAACTACTCTTCTAGCTAATACTGACGAAGTATTGAATTACATGATAGGATTGCTGGCATTTTAAGGCAAAAAAATATATTAAAATTATTTATTGAAATTCGGTCATTCACAATTTCAATAAATAATTTAATTATTTTCAATATATCTTTTTTCTTTAAAATGCTACGAATCCTATCATGTAATTCAATACTTCGTCAGTATTAGCTAGAAGATGTGATATCTTACCTTTCTACAGGGTAATATTTAAAAAAACTCTTGGATGGTTGAGTTCTTGCCTAAGGAGATTTACCACAAAATTAAATGGGATAAGCCCAAACTGTCATCATCACTTACGATTTAATTCATAGTATTAACCTCCCCACAATAAAATTGTGGGAGGTTACTACAATTAGTCCAAAATCGAAAATTGAGATAACATCAAATCTTTACGTTTTGAGGTCCCAGGAACCCAAAAAAGTTGTTTTTGAAAAATGTCTGTGTGTGTGTATGTGTGTGTGTGTGTGTGTGTGTGTGTGTGTGTGTGTGTGTGTGTGTGTGTGTGTGTGTGTGTGTGTGTGTGTGTGTCTGTTAGCACGATAGCGGAGAAGCCACTAAACGGATTTGGATGAAACTTTGCATGAGGGTTTCTTTAGTGCTCCAGAAGATCTGAAAAGGTTTTGGTTGAGATCGGATTACGTTTGTTGCTGTTTTGGCACAAGTTGTTTATTTTATGATTACTTACAATTTGTAATCGAACCATTGAAAAGCAGTAAAAATTCCGATTTCAACGATATATAACACTTGCACTCTTTAGCTTTGGTTTCCGTGAAAAAAATTAAAAACCAAATAACACTCTTCTTGTGTAAAATATATTTTATAGTGGAACCACAGAATACAGTAACTGCACAGAGGCGAAGTCTTTGGCGGTTCCTTTCAGTTTTGATGGCTCGTTTTCTGTGACCTTGCGTACCAGTTGCGTCTACACCACGGTGTATTAAATAGGTGGTCCGGCACTTTCCTATTATAATAATGGCTTCGTAAGTGCATGGTTTCTATTTACTTTAATAGATGGCGCGAGCAATACGGTCCTACAATTACCTGGGCATGTGCATCGTATAACTAACATAACCTCAAATTTTAAGGTGTTTTCGTTTATTCTCATATTTAATGTTTGTATAGGCATTTTTAGCTTAGAGCCATACTGGCTCCAAGCAAATATTTAAAAATTCACGTAAATAATTTTTCAATATTGTTGATTAATAAAAATAGACTGCTAATTATAGGTTAGATTCCTAACCTGCAAAAGTGTCTTATTTTATTGTAACAAACTATTTAAAACTTCATACATATTACGTTGAACTTGACTTTGGTTGAAAGTACAGGAACCAGGCAGAAATTTTAATAATAGTTACGTAATACCTGTAAATCTTAAGAAATATATATTTTTGTGGTTAGCTGTGACGACACGTGCAATACTGCATGTAGTGTTACATATATCCTTTCAATGTTTTAATTTAGCTACTTAATGTCAGATGTCACTGGACTCTTGTCAAAAACAAGAAGCCGGAAATGTATGCAACACTGTATGTACGTATGCACAGAACCTATAAAATTGTCTATCTATGCATAAGTAATGAGATAACTTAGTTGAGCCATCTTTTACAATATGTACTAAGTAAGCACTTATTAAGCCACTGTGAGGGTTGTCGTCGCATTACCTATTTAATACATCCTGGTCTACACTGAGAGATATGTTGTTTATTTCTTTTAATAGGTTAGATTTCTAACCTGCAAAATGTGTTTTATTTTATTGTGACAAACTAGATATTGGTCGAAAGTATGGGAACCAGGCAGAAATTTTAATAATAGCTACGTAGTACTTTTAAATTTTAAGAAATATATATTTTTGAGGCTAGCTATGACGTCATGTGCAGATCCCCATTTAAGGATACACTGAAAAGACAGTGTATTTCGAGTTGGATTGAAAAATATTACGATTTGAATTGCTTATAATTGGCGCCTATTTTCAATTGAGTTGTACACTAGGTTTTATTTATGAGAATTTTAATTCTCGGTTAATGTTTTCAATATCCCAAAATGAGTGGAAAAAAAAATTCATAAATCCAAACTTAACACGATAAACATCAACAGTGTCAAGATAAAAGTGAGGTTGATTGTTAAACAATTAAGAAATGGCGATGAGTATACAAATTTGGTTTTGGCGGGAAGGCTAGCCTTCGCCTCTGTATAGTTACTGTACTCTGTGGTCTAACCTAACGTTCAATAGACTAGTGTGTTAAAGCGTGCAGACTGTATGCTGAGTAAATTTGAGTGTCAAGTGCATCGAGATATTACAAGTTTTTTCGACGTTCATAAAGCCCACGGAAGGTGTGAGAAGCCTTCGTGAACCGCTCACAAGCCCTACAAGTATAAGCAATCTCACCGGAACGTTTTCGGTGAGTTTTTTCCAATAAAACTTTAAAAGTGACATTATATTTTAAAAACTATTTCCGCTACTTCCGCCATCCCGCCGGAAATTCTTCCGGCAACATAACCTAAAAATAGTGCTACATAACTTAAAAATAATTTAAGACATTGGTACCAACCTAAAATATTTTTTCGAAAACTGTCAAAAACCAAATTCCCCCAGAAAAATTTGACAGCTTACTTCCCCGACCGATTTAGTGAAAAATCGGCCGAGGCCAGAAGATAAAACAAAATATATCAACTCAAACTTAAACGATCCACCATGAACACTACTCCGGCCACATCTGGCAGGGAAGCTGTCCACCAAGAGTTATATGGTTTTTCCAAAAGATGGCCATCCCTACCACCCATTACCAACGAACGGATGTTTTCGTTTAGTTGTTTCCCGTATCAATAATCAAAATTTTTAAGTGCTCTTGCCTACGAACTTAGTTTTTATAGTGTTGTGTTTATTAACTTCCCCACAATAATTGTGGGAGGTTACTACAATTAATCCGAAATCGAAAATTGAGATAACATCAAATCTTTACGATTTCGAGGTCCCGGAAACCCAAAAAAGTGGTTTGTGACTAATGCCTGTGTGTTAGCACGATAGCCACGAAGCTACTAACCTGATTTGGATGAAACTTTTACATGAGGGTTTCTTTAGTGCTCCAGAAGATCTGAAAGGTTTTGGTTGAGATCGGATTACGTTTAGTGCCATTTTGGCACAAGTTGTTTATTTTATGATTACTTAGAATTTGTAATTGAACCATTAAAAAGCAGTATAAATTCCAATTTCAACGATATATCACACTTGCACCCTTTCGATTTGGTTTCCGTTAAAAAAATTAAAAATAATTCGTTATATGTGCACATATGACAGCATCCAAAAAATTGGTATTATTGTTAGGGGAAAACGTATTTTGCCATCTGTCAAAAATATTTGGGTTGGTAACCTTTGTGAATGTTAATTTATAGCTTATGGTACGTGACGTCACAGCTAACCTCAAAAATATATATTTCTTAAGATTTAAGAATATTACGTAGCTATTATTAAAATTTCTGCCTGGTTCCCGTACTTTCAACTAAAATCTAGTACAGTGTAATGTTTATGAAGTCCTAAATACTTTGTCCTAATAAAATAGGACTCTTTTTGTGGGTTAGAAATCTAACCTGTAATTAGCAATATATTTTTTCATTAATCAACCATTTTTAGGTCACATGGTTTTGACAATTTTGACATTTTGCTTGAGGGACAACAAAACGCAGTTTGCGTGGTTTTATATATTTTTTTCTGATTTTCTTGAGAAACTGTGTGTGTTTTCGTAATAATGTCATATAGTGAATATTATCCAACCCTTATGGGTGATGTAAAGTGTCGCTACGATGAGAAAATCAAAATAATAGACAATATTGACCCATACACCCTTGGAGTGGAGACTGGAGACCTTTCTGCAGATTTGTCTATTTTACCTTGTGTGTCCGTAATTAATATGGTAAATTACTTAGTATCGACTCACAGCTTCTTCGCAGATCAGCAGTTAAAGGCATACAAATCTTTACAAGCATATAAATATTATGAGGCCGGATTTGTGCAAGAAGTTTGTGCAAGAAAGATAAACTCAAATGTATTCATTGTTATGGGCAAGGCAAGTTTACATTTAAATAACTAAGTGCTAGATTTCAGTGATAAGCTTGTTATATTATCCGTATGTAGTATTCAATAGACTCTACCAGAAAGTGATTTCTTTACCTTTCTTCTAATCTTTTTTACATTCAAAATAAACCTTATCTCACAATCGCACCTTGTCGCAAAAAAAGATGGTGTTTTATTTTTATTTCACATTTAAAACTGAGATTACTTCATTGTTTACATTGGAATAAAAAGTTTGGTTATCCCTCAGGCAATTAGGCGATCCAAACCACGTGACTTCCAACATGGCGCTGAGGGCAAACATCCGGCAATCCTTTATTTTCATTCGTTAAATGAGTTTTTTTTCGGTTGCCTTGGCTACGTTTCCGCGAGTTAATTAAAATAAACCCCATGTTTGCCCTCAGCGCCATATTGAAAAATAATTTTGACAGGTCGTTGGATTGCCTAATATGGTCGACTTATCGTGACGTTATCCTAAGATGGTCTATATAGAAAAATTATTTGCATGAGTTTTTTAACTATCTGCTTGGAGTCACTGTGGCTCCAAGCTAAAAATGCGTAGTCAAACATTAAAAATGTGAATAAACTTGAAAAACTTAAACATGTTATGTCCCTAAATATATTTCATAACCTAAAAATCAACATTCGTAAAGGTTAAGGTTACCAACCCAAATATTTTTGACAATGTCAAAACTTATTTTAGTTGTTTTTTTTTTAAGGTAATAATTGTTTATAGCCGTGTTCGGATATTACGTCTGATTGATGGGACACGTCACAATCGTTCATTGCAAATCGAGTTAACTGAGCTAAATCTTAAACGTTCGAATATTACAAAATAAAGGCCTCGGACGAAGCTCGACTTGCTCGACCTTTTTGATCGAGCAGGAAGATTTTAATGTGACGCATGCGTAGTCTGCTTGAACAGTCCATAATGTTATTGACTTGTTGGTTAGAGCATCATTTGGGCTAAATTCTGTGTTATTATTTTTTTTTCATTATCCAATATTTTACAAAATCTTCGAAACGTTATCTGTTAATACCCTTATAATATCCGGCAATTGATTAACATGCAACATAAACAAACATGAGAGGTTATGTTTTAACAGATTGCTTGTAGTCCGCTTCAGTTCGTTCGATATTTGTTGATGAAATAAATGGCTCCAAAGTCACGTGTAATTTATCTGTTTGCTCAGTGCTCTGATTTCCGATGTAACATCCAAATACAGCTGATAAGGATCCACCGTGTGGGGAGGTTCCAGCCGCTTCCAGTAGCTGCCGATTTTTTATTAGACAATTAATATTCCTTGTATGACACAAAACTAATTTGTTTGGACATTTAAATTGTTCAAACTTACACAATTATAATCTGTTACCCAAAACAAATTAGGCTCGGCTAGCCAGTTTTTTAGGAGGCAAAGGCCATGGGTAAGCGTAAGCGATAGTCCCAATCGTCAATGGCTCTCTAGTTGAAGACACAAAATAGTATTATAGCATTGTTTACATTTAGTTTATATCCTGCATATGGCAGTAATCGCTATAATACTATAATACAGACACGTTAAAAGAGATATGGGCTAAAACATTTACAAACTATGTAACTTAATAGTAAACTGGCTCTACAGCACTTTGTTTACTTTCAACTTTATATCCTCTTAAAGCAGCTGTCGCTATAAAACAACCGTAACACTTGTTGGAAGGGTAGTAAATGATTAATAGAAAGTTAACTTATCTTAAGATTAAGACGTTTGTACGGTCTTAATTCGAGGGATCCTCCAAATCAAACGTGATTTTTATGGATGTCAGGTGGAAATTTGACACTTCTCTGTTTGCCGAGAAGGTAGGAGACTGCACTTTACATAGGTTGCCACTGTCGACACGAAACAAAATTACCCAGCTAACGTCACCTGACCGCTTGGCTTCATATTCGGTATCCTTTATGTCATTGACCTGCCCGTAATGGCTTCCATACAAAAATAGTAAAATTTTATTTCTTCTTAATACCTCGATACGTCCCATGGTGATATAATAATCGTTCCAGTTTAGTTTAATTGTGAGATTAACTTCCCATTCCCATTTATAAAGAAATAATGATGTCCATCAATGTTCGACGATCATAAGAGGTTTTTTTTTTGTTTTTAAAAATGGCGATAACCAGAGTCGTTTCTACGTCCGAAGTTTCATCGTAAATGAAAACATGGAATTTTAAAATTGTTAAGATGTGAAGATATAGTTATAAATCATTTCTCATAAACCATAAATTGTAAATCATAGATTTTAAATCGATTTTACTCCATAACTTTTAATTTCTCCATAATTCTTAAATTTTAAATTTCAGAATTTCAAAAAAATTATATATAAATTATATATAAACTATATATAAATCCAATCTGTATTTAGTTAATCCATTTAAGTGATTGTAAAATTTATTTGGCGGAGTGTTTGCCAATACGTGTATGTTGGTCGAGATCTTGAACTAGAGAGAGCGGTTTTAAAATTTATACCGATGTCGTTAACCGAAAGTGACAGTTTAAAGTAGTATTACTATGAGAAGATGCCAGCAAAAAATATGCGCAGAAACGAGTTTGTGCCCTCCATCATTTTAAACCAATGAGAAAGAATTACGTGACATTCAATGTCAACACCAGTGGCGGCGGTGCCCTGCAGTAGAGCGGCGGCGACGGTAATAATAATAATAAAACAACTTTATTAGGCAAAGTTTAGTAGAACTTACTATTCTTACACTTCTCCTGAACAAAGGTTACTCGTAACAGTTGGCAAGTTTTAATCTACTCCATTTTCATAGTTCCTTGACCGCGAAACTTTTATTGCAAGTATTTACCTAACTAGTAAATTAGCGTGCCCAGATTAGGGCAACAATATACAGAAAGTAGGTATTTTCATAATAAATAAAACAGTGTGTAAGTTGTGATTTACAAAATACCTAAATAATATTCTCTAATTATAGATGTATTTTTGCCACAGAATAATTAGTAAAATTAGAAGTTTCAAAAGTGCTCTAAAAACACTAATATTACCTGAATGTTTTTTCTTTGTAATTACTCTGTTGAGTGTTGTGTATTGTATATACTAATTTTAGTTTTTAGTTTAAATCAGTTTTGTTTAGTTCAGTTAAGTTAGTTTTACTAATGTTACCTGAATGTTTTTTATTTGTAATTACTCTGTTGTGTATTGTATACACTAATTTTAGTTTTTAGTTTAGATCAGTTTAGTTAAGTTAGTTTTAATTCGCACTTGTTTGGGCTGTGTAACTTTTGTACCAAATAAAAAAAATCTCCCGTATTTTTTACCGATTTAGATCCAAACCCCTGGAACGCATTGAAAGAACTTATATCCGCATATAATTTTACATATCTAGTGAACGAGTGATTTGTGCGTTAAAATGATTATTTACGTATTGGAAGAAATTAAAATTTAGTTTTACTCATTCAATATTTTAATTTAATTGGAATGAATTATCAATCCATTTACCATTAGGAAAAAATAAGTTGTCTTGTAGCTACATAACCTCAAACGTGAACATATAATCAATGCTTTTGCAAATACGTTTTGTTACATTTTGTCCTTTTGGTCCTCATATCGTTGATTAATGGAAAATTGTAAAACTTTCTCATGCGAAAAAACAAATTTTAAATTAATATACTAACTATAAATTCTGCTTTTTTCAGATGTTGGAGAGTCTGCTAAACATGGAATTGAGTCTGGGATTGAAAGTGTAAAAGAAACAGTGCACACAGCGGCAACTACGGCAGAAAATAGTGTCGAAACAGTGGTTGGGAAAATAGGAGAAACTTTTAACTTCACCTCTTCCAAAGTTAAAGAGTCAGTAGATGATTTAGATACAAAGAAAGACGAGTTTATAAATGATGCATCAGATGCAGCGGCCGAAGCCGTTTCAGAAGCCGAAACAGTTTTAGCGTCTGAAGCGGAAAATGCAAAAGAGACATTTTCTTCCTCTACAACTACAGTTTTTGACAATGTTCATTCTTTTCAGGATAAAATCGGAAACAAAGCAACTGAAGTTAAAGAAACTGTTACAGAGACATTAGATGACTTGGAAGATGATTTTGAACACAGTTTTGATATGTTAGGTCACAGCGTCAGCCAAGTGGAGCATAAAGTTCAAGAAGAATTAAAAAGTACTCCAGTTGTGTCACCAGTGAAGGAAATCAAGAAGGAGGAGTAAGTGGTCTGATGTGAGTGTTAAACCAAATCGTGCTTTTTTGCTCTAGACTGTTGTTTCTAGAGTACCTCTAGAGTAGAATGCACGAATATATCACTCGAATTAGAAACAAAGTAATAAATCTTATTAATCTAGTAGCTACTTAGTAACACAAAACAATTTATTTTTGCTGTATATTGAACTGCTTAAAAGTAATCTTAGATTAAGTAAAGTAGAAAAAAAACTTGCTAAAACTATAATTTTTAAAAATTTATTATTCGATATAGAATATAGTTTTTGATATTCCGTTTTACAAAATTTAATTAATAACAACGGAAAAGTTTAATTATTATAATAATAGTTGATATCATCGGCCAATCAATAGAAATATAAAAGTATCTGAACATAAGCAAATTAAATATTAATCGCAAGTCGATTATAGTAACGAGTGTTAGTCCAATCAATAGATCAAGAATATTGCAAAAACAGCGTAAGCCAATGTTTCTTTTTTCAAATGTTCAGGAGCTCCTCCGATTTAGTAAGTTGGCGGGGTCGGCGGGGATTGATGTTAGCAGCCATCTTTGCGAAAAAGGCAAACGCAAATATCTCGCGAACTGTTGATTTCAATTGCAAAGACCTTTCTTGTTCAGCACTAAATCCTCTACAAATCCTTTCACAAGCTCATTTTCGTAGAACTAACCGTTTACAAGTTCCAGCGCGTCAAAGTTTGCAAAAAGTAGTTTTTACGAAATATTTCGTAAACTGTTGATCGTACATTAAAATATCAAACATATATTAAAATATCTTGTAAATTTTCTACGATATCTGTTACAGGTACCAGTTTGTAAGACTCATAGTTTACGAGCTACAGCCCTTCAAAAGTTGTGAAAAATAGTTTTTTCAAAATTTTTCGTTAACTATTTATTGATCATATAGAAAAATATTTCACTGCAAAAAGTATCAAATTCTGTACAATATTTGTTTCAAACTTTTCGTAAGAAATATATTTTTTAAAGTAGCCCATGAACTTTTAAACGAACATAACAATATGTAACTGCAAACTTGTAGACCACTAACTTGCAGACAATTTAGTGCTGTACAAGATTGATAATAACATAGTTGAATGTACGATGAATAGTTTAGGAGATATTTTGAGTAACAATTACTTCCACGTGAAGTGGAAGTATAGTAACGACAAAAAAATTTTTACAAAATTTTTATTGTCCAAATAGGCTTAAAATGTCATGAAACGTCGAGATTTTAAGTTTGAGCAAAAAAAAAAAAATTTCTGTCTGTCTGTCGGTCTGTCTGTCTGTCTGTAACTTTTTTTTGTGCGCACGTTTACTCTGGAACCGTTTAAGACATTGACTTGAAATTTGGTACACATATGTACTTTAACGAGATCTTGAACTAGATTATATTTTCATCTTGTTGCGTCGGAGGGTTGGGGGGTAAATTGGAGTAAATTTGGGATAAATAGGTCAATCAAGCAGGTAAGAGTCCATAAAATTGGTATTTAGTATATACAAGAGAAGCTAAGGTCTCAAAAAAATTTTTGGCATTAGCCACCCCCATTACCACTCCCACCCCCTTATTAAAGGGGGTGAAAACAAATTGTGATTTAGTGTATGTACAGTAACCATAAACCTCAAAATATTCTTTTACTTCATCCACCACCCCCACTATCACCCCCCTATCACCACCCTCCACCCCACTACCGATGTGGGGTATCGTTTTATGGGTTTTTGGGGTAGAGGATTTCAAATATTATATTATTAAAGTTCCATAAACAATTATTTTCACATACAAAGTTTTTTCGTTGTGAGTGACTTGGATAGAGAATCTGGATGTGGAAGTAGTGATTCCTTGGGCAGTGGTTTTTTTATTATGTGCAAGAACAAAACTTTTACGTTTTTTCGAAAATACCTTTATAGTTTAGTGCAATTTCTTCTAAAGCAAGTGCTGTAAACTGTCAAAAAATCTAAGCATCTAGATCATGCTATATGTTATCGAAATATATTCATTTATTTTTATTAATTAATGGCTAATTACAACAACAAAATGGCGACATTTTTATGAAAATAATGTGAAGACGCACATTGTCTCTGTCACAACTTCTTTATTGTTTATGACTACTGAAACGGACAAAAAAATATTTGATAGCTTCACTAATAATGTTTTATTTTGCTCGTTAACAGTCTTGATATAAATGCTATAGTTTCTGGAGTATTTTACATTAATACTAAATGCTTCGTCTTATGAACATACGGACGTCATCTTTCAACTTTCACATCTCCAACTATTAATTCTATATAATAAATTCATTCTCAGTTTATAAGTTTTCTTATAGATCTGTAACAATTTTTCGTTAAATGTGATACTTTTCGAACTATCCAATAAAAAGCGTCTTGAGATAGGTAACTGATGTTTCCTTAAGTTAAAACGTAATGTTTATATCTTTATAACTTAAAAACTATTAATTTATATGACTATTGCCTGTAGTATATTTGTATTACTTTTGAATTTAGATTTGTTATATCAGTTTCCAGTCAGTGTAGCCGTCAACTTGTGACACCGATTTCCTCACAGAAGTTAAAATGTTTTCCACCTAGCAGTCTACTAATAGTTCCACCTTATTTATATGCAAATAACTAAAAAATTATAACACAAACGTTTCATAAATGCTATTCTGCTTAATTTAATTTTAACACAGAAGTGTGAATTGGATTTCAAAGCATTAATTTATTAGGGAAAGCAACTGAAAATGATATTATATTTACAAACCGTATTGATAACATAGATTTTAATTTTTAAAACAAATCTGTAGAATGTGACATGACATAGCAAACAATACATGTTTAATCAAATCTTGACAAGATCTCGATTGCCTTGTTCATAGATCCATTTAAATCATTGTTATTATTGATTGTTAAATATTTATGGACAAAATAATTATTCCCTATAAAGTTTATGAAGAGACAGTTTTTAAATATCCAAATTAAGCCCGTACAAAATATTAATAAAAGTACAAAAACAGATAAATTATTGAAATGCCTATATTGTATATAAATTTTAAATGCATCGTAATGATATGCGTGGATATTTCGCTTTAGTTAGTTTACTATAGATACTGAAAAACCGTGTCAAAAGTGGAATTGTGGAAACAACATACATACAGATAAATCAGGAAATATATCGATGTAGAGTATTTTTACTTTGACTTCAATATATTATTATAATGTAAAAGTAAAGATATGCCTATAATAGTGTCCGCAAATGGTCGGCCACTGTTTCCTAAGTAAATCTGCTGCTAGCAATAAGAGAGACACAATGAAAGAGTAGGTACCTAGTCCTAAATAATTCCATATTTTTCTGTAAGTATATTGGTATTTATAGATTTCTTTTAAACTTCTTATTTATTTAAAATAAAAAAATGTGAAAATTATTTATAGAAGAAAGCAAACGATATATAACATAAATACTAGACTTTCAGATAGAATTTAATGTTTGCTTTTTGTAGATATAAATATAACATGTAGATAGTTGATATTTATACAAAAATCATCAAATGTGCTGTGTACCTTATTACGATGTGCGACTGATGTCTCAAGATATTTGAAAAATAACTAAACATAATGTTTTAACTAAAACAAGACATCAGAAACTACGTTCATAAAGTATACCATAGAAATTTATTTATTGCAAATGTTCTAAATTTTTATTTTATACCTGTCTACGTAAGACTGTATAGAGGTTGTACCGCATATATTATAAAGGGCAATATTATGATTATAGAATAGTAGTACCTATCTACTTCTTCAAGCTATCTCTATGTCCCTGTAAAAACTTTGTAAGAACTTTGTCTAAGGGTAAATTTCTCTACAGAACATTTATGCATAGTTTCATAATAATAGAATTAAGACTTTAATACAGAGAAATATATTATATATCTACTAATTCATTTGGATAAAAATGGTAACAGGACTTTCATTCATTTCAATCTATATAACTCTATATACTTTGACGCAATAAGGTCAGCAAATTAAATCAAATATTTTATAGGCTTTATGAAAAACTTTTCTGATGAAAAATAGGTATATGATTTCAGATTGTTTGTATAAAACTCAGAAGTATATGAGGGTATATATTAACTAATATTGATACTGAAGAATCATTTGTAAATTAATTGAAGCATAGGTGTTAAGAGTAAATTCTCATTTATGTGGTAATACCAGGATTTCGCGGGTATGTTTGAAATCTATTGAAAAAACCGCTGCCCAAGGAATCACTACTTCCACATCCGGATTTTCTATCCAAGTCACACAACGAAAAAATTTTGTATCTGGAAATAATTGTTTATGGAACTTTAATAATATAATATTTGAAATCTTCTGCCCCAAAAACCCATAAAATGATACCCCACATCGGTAGTGGGGTGGGGGTGGTGACAGGGGGTGGGAGTGGGGGGTGGATAAAGTAAAAAAATATTTTGAGGTTTCTAGTTCTTATACACATACCAAATCACATTTTTTTTCATCCCCTTTAATAATGGGGTGGGGGTGGTAATGGGGGTGGCTAATGCCAAAATTTTTTTTGAGACCTTAGCTTCTCTTGTCTATACTAAATATCAATTTTATGAGCTCTTACCTGCTTGATTTACCTATTTTCCTCCAATTTTACCCCAATTTACCCCCCAACCCTTCGACGGAACAAGATGAAAATATAATCTAGTTCTAGATCTCGTTAAAGTACATATGTGTACCAAATTTCAAGTCAATATCTCAAACGGTTCCAGAGTAAACGTGCGCACAAAAAAAAGTTACAGACAGACAGACCGACAGACGACAGACAGAAATTTTTTTTTCGCTCAAACTTTAAATCTCGACGTTTCATGACATTCTAAGCCTATTTGAACAATAAAAATTTTTAAAAATTTTTTTGTCGTTACTATACTTCCACTGGATGTGGAAGTAAAAAACGTACATAGGTCGTGTTTTTATAGATAATCTCCTAATTTTTTATTCAAAATTTACTTATTCCGGGTCCGGGACATCAAAATGATTATAAACAAAATTAAATATAATAATGAAATGAAAAAGATTTCATATTATTTTTAGCTTAAAACCTTAAGTTTTCGTAAATATGAAAATATTCAATTCGGTATAAGTTCAGAAATAATATTACGTACTGTAGACGAATATTTTTAAATCGTTCTAAAACAGTCAAAGTTTCATAAGGGCGCAGACGGGGGGGAGCCATGCCCCCCCCCCCCCCAAGCCGTCTTCCATTAGTCAAAAAATAAAGAAGCAGTACAAAGCAGTATCTAAATTATCCCTTGAAATAAATATTTTGTAATTAATGCCAATATTATCTAATAGAGGAATCTACATACACATCCGTTTTCAACCATTTTCTGAAAAATTTTCCTCATCCTCTGGGAGGCCGGTTCTAGTGTTTGGTCTGGCGTACCTCACGGGAGTTGGCGTACGTCACTGTTTCATTTGAACAATAAACCTCGCTCGACGTAATATAAGCAGTTCACTGCATATAGAATCATCTCATTTTTATAACACTCTTCGTGAGAACGTCTCCGAACCTGGAGGAGAGCCTTCCAGCAACCTTGCAGTATATCAAAGTTTATGCTCTTATTTTTGCGTTAGAGTTCTTCTTTAATTTTTCTTCTTTTCCTTCAGATTCTAGCGAATCATAATATATTATTGCGTTTGTTTTCCTCGCTGTTCATTTCCAGTACCTACTTATGCTTCTTTCATAGCTCATTCACGGTCTTCCTATATATAGTTTGCTGCCGTTCAGTATATGTGTTGGGTTCCTTCTTTGGGCATGTCCCTAGTACTTTATCGAGTACGTATCTATCATTTTATTTTCACATCCCGTAGAAGCATAGTAACGTAAAAACAATTTTTGAAAATTTTTATTGTTCAAATAGGCTTAGAATGTCATGAAAAGTAGAGATTTTAAGTTAAATTTCTGTCTGTCGATCTGTTTGTAACTTTTTTTGCGCATGTTTACTCTGGAACTGTTTAAGATATTGGCTTGAAATTTGGTAGAAGTATGTATTTTAACGAGATCTGAAACTAGATTATATTTTGATCTTATTTCGTTGAAGGGTTGGAGTAAGTTGAGGTAAATAGTTAAATCAAGCAATAAGAGTCCGTAAAATTGGTGTTTAGTATATATAAAAGCAGTTAAGGTCTCAAAAATTTTTTGGCTTAGCCACCCCCATTACTACTCCCACCCCATTAATAAAGGGGGTGAAAAAATAAAATTGTAATTTAGCGTGTATACAAGAACCCAAGGCTTCAAATTTTTTTTTACTTCATCCACCTCCACTACCACCGCTCTACCGATGTGGCATATCGTTTATAGGTTTTTGGGACGATTTCAAATAATATGTTATTAAAGTTCCATAAACAATAATTTTCACATAGTGAAGTGCAAATATAGTATCAGTATAGTGTAGTATTTCGTTGTGAGAGACTTGGTTAGAAAATCTAGATGTGGAATTTTAAGATTTATAAACACCCTACAGGTCGAGTCCTATGAACAAACGAACATCAACTTTCAAGATTATTTTAGCAGGTTACTAAACTGACACCAATGTTTCAAGGACAGATGAGGAGATAGCGTCAGAGATGAATCATCATGTGTGTGTCTAGCTTCTACGACTTCAAATTAGATACCATGCAACCTGTACGGTGTTTATAGATCTTTCCACGTCCAGTGGAAGTATACTAACGCAAAAAAAAATTTGAAAATTTTCATTGTTCAAATAGGCTTAGAATGTCATGAAACGTCAAGATTTTAAGTTTGAGCAAAAAAAATCTGTCTCTCGCGTCGGTCTGTCTATTGGTATTGTAACTTCTTGGTACTTACGATTACTCTGGAATAGTTTTTATCTATTTTTTGAGGTTATCTTGAATACATGCGCCAATCGACCAATTCTGACCCCAGATTCGGATTCAACGCGTGAAAATACATTTGAATATACTAGTGTAGTACCCAGGTCATTTTTTTATTGTGGCGTATTATTTACATATACAATTTTTTTTTTCATTGTGAGAGACTTGGATAGAAAACCTGGATGTGGAAGTAGTGATTCCTTGGGCAGCGATTTTTTTTATAACTTTAAGGGACTGTAGCTCGTAAAGTATTAGTCCTACAAAATGGTATCCGTTAATTGTAGAGAATTTAATGTTCTGCAAGATGGCTATTTGATATTTTGATGTCCGATTAACAGAAATTATTCGCAAAAACTACTTTTTGCAAATTTTGAGGCGCTTTATCTCGTAAACGGTTAGATCTACAAAAATAAGCCTGTTATAAAATTTGTAGAAAATTTTATGCTGAACAAAAAGGATGTTACCATTTGGTCGTAGCATCAATGGTTTGTGAAATATTTGCGTTTGAACTTTTTGTAAAGCTAGCAAATAACACAAACCGCTGACTCCGCCAACTTGGCAAAATATCCCCTAACGTTTTAAAAAAAATTGACTTAAGCTATTTTTTTCAATAATAGTACCTATTAATTGTACTACATACTGTTCAAATGTTCGATGTTTACAGAAACTATTACATTGCCAATAGTAATAGATCATGATCTTAATCAACAATAAAAATTTTATCCACGACTATCGTATAATCTTTGCATTATACGTTTAACAATTGACGAATAATGGTAGTCATAATTCCAAACTAACGTATAAAGAACATAATCTCATTCTAACACACCCTTTACCAATCAGAAATAGTAACTTTCATAATCAACTCGGGCAAACCCATTTCTTCCAAGGGAGAGTCCATGTTTTCGTTTGACGTTTAAAATGTCAAAAAAAGTTTTACTGGGAACTAACTTTGTTTTTTTCACTTTTAAACGATTAAAAGGTAAAATAGTCGTGGATAAAATATAGTATTTTGCTGGCGTATAATGGCTATTACACTCTCGGATAATTTACGACACTCGCCTTCGCCTCGTGACGTAAACATCATCCTCGCGAGTAATAGCCATCATTATTCGCTAGCTGAATAATATCCACGACTATTTTATTATCCTTCAATAATACATGTAATAGTACAAGATCCGGCATAAGAAAGTAATACCCTCATCTGTTATTCATATAAGAAATAGGTTTTATGAAAGATAACATGTAGGCTAATAGATCGCGACTAGGTTTCCTAGCCATATCTTGACCCCATGACATTTGTCCAAACTCTGCCTTTAATGAGTTCGCGGATACTCTAAGTTATTATTTTGAGATTTGCTTTCCTCTTCAACGTGTCAAACAAAACAGAAAAGAATCTCCGCCTGTGTGGGTTTCGGAGGAGCTTCTAGAGTTAAGACAAAGAGTGTGTTTGATCTCAGACCTTGCTCAAAAATATCCTCAACTAAAGCCTATCTGCAGAAATGTAAATAATGAGTATAAAAATAAACTAAAAGAAAGCAAAACAGCTTATAATGATAATAAAATTTCAGAATCAACAAACAAGGTTAAAACAATGTGGAATATGATAAACGAGGTGGTAGGAAAATCTTCTGCTTCACAGACAAAAATAGTTGTTCACGAGGATGGTTCCCTTTTGTCAGATAATGTTATCGCAGATAATTTCAATGCCTATTTTACTACAGGTCATATAAATCCCCAAGTTGACCCCATCGATTTAAATTTCTTAAATACAAACATACCACTTTTTCGTCAATCATTTTTTCTTCAACCAGTAACTGAAATAGATACGTTATCATTTATTAGTAGGCTCAAGCCATCTAATTCCAGTGGTCTGGATAATATGTCTAACAATCTATTAAAGAAATGTAAAAATAATTTCGCTTCACCGTTAACTTACATAATTAATCTATGCTTTGTAAATGGAGTTTTTCCTGACGACTTAAAAATTAGTAAAGTAATCCCACTCTTTAAAAAAGGAGACAAAAACTCTTATAATAATTATCGTGCGATTAGCATAATTTCAAGTATGTCGAAGGTTATAGAACTTGCATTTTTAGAACAGTTAAGTGGATTCTTTCATAAAAATAACCTCTTATTGCCAGTTCAGCACGGTTTCCTAAAAAATAGAAGTGTTGACACTGCATTAGTAAACTTTCACAGCTCAGTAGTAGACGCCCTAGATAAAGGATTATATGCATTTGGTCTTTTTATAGATTACTCACGAGCCTTTGATTGTGTTGATTATGACGTACTTATTGCCAAGTTGTTCAGATATGGTATCAGGGGTCCTGCTTTAGATTTTTTATCCAGCTATATTAAAAACCGTGCGCAAGTAGTCTATGTGAATAGAACAGAGAGCAACAAATACCTAATAAATGCCGGTGTACCACAAGGCTCCATACTGGGGCCATTTATTTACCTTGTTTTTGCCAACGATCTTGCATTATACATTCAAAGCAAATACAACGTTTGCATTACTTGTTACGCTGATGATACTAACTTTTTAATTGTTCAAAAAAGTCCCGACGCAGTAAAAAATATATCGAAAGATCTATACAGGGATGTTATAATTTGGTCAGAGAAAAACAGGCTTACACTAAATAAAGCAAAAACAACTACTGTATCATTTAGGTACAACATCGAGCAAAACCCTAACGACGAATTTTTAGTAACAGATTCTGCTAAAATCTTGGGTGTTATGTTCGACAGAAATTTGACGTGGGCTGCTCACATAGATAGTTTGTGTGTGAAGCTCGGTAAAGGTTGTTACGGTATGCGTAACTTAAAAAATCACTGCGGTAAAGGTTCTCTATTGACATTTTATTACTCTAACATACATTCCCATCTACGGTATGGAATTATGTTGTGGGGTTTGAGTACTACCTATGTTCGTCGGGCATTTATTCTGCAAAAGCGTGTCATTAGGACTATGGAGAGTTTACATCCCCGAGAATCGTGCAGAGAATCCTTTAAAGCCCTCAAAATATTAACTCTGCCTAGTATATATATTTATGAAATATGTTGTTATGTTTTTAAAAACAAATCAACTTTCCTTATCAACCAAACACACCACAATTATCAAACTAGATTCAAAGATCAGCTAATTCCTCATCAGCATACAACAGCAATATATCAAAAAAGTGTGTTTTACAACGGATGTAAAATTTATAATCATTTGCCCATTGATTTAAAAAATTGTAAAAGCCTATTTACTTTTAAAAAGAGGATAAAGAATTTACTAGTTGAAAAGTGCTTGTATGATGTTAATGAATTTTACTCAGTCTGACTATTTATATATTTATGTGTTTATTTATTTATTGTGTTTTATACTTTTGTAGTTTGTTATTATGTACGTGTTGTCGCTTATACAATTTTACATGTATTTTATTCTATATTTTGTATTGTATTATGCTTATGCATATTAGCTCAGATTTTTGACGCACTCCTGAGTTACTTGTATGGTTATTAACTAATTGTACTTGTGATTGGGAAATAAAGGTTATTATTATTATTATTATTATTATTTAATTTGAAAAAAATTAATTAATTTTTTCTTTTTGTTGTCAGGCAAAATCGACATTTTGTCTTTAAACGTATATAGCAGCGAAACCATTAATCCTACAGGAATTTTTCAGGAAAGCAAATTCATCATCATTTTATAATATTTCTAATAGATCGCTACCAGTTTTTTCCTAGAACCAACGTTTATCTAGATATTCGCAAGAGATGAGAAAAAACATGTTTCCTTAGAAAATGTAAATTTCCAGTTGTATCGCTCCTAGCGTCCCTATTTTTTATCATAGGGCAAAAAATAAAAAAGAGACTTGAGGCATATTAAATTCTCTACAAATTCGTTAGGTCATAGTTTTTTGCCGTAGGAGCCACCGTTTAGGAGTTATGGGCGTTTTAAGCAAAAAAGTGCAAGACACTGCCATTTTAAAAGGCCCGCAGGGTTCAAACCAACAGTCAGTAATGCGGCAAAACGTTCCTCACATTATGTAGTTTTCCTTTGGGAGTTCTTATTTTTAAAAGCTTTTATTTAACTTGCAATATTTGTATGTTAGTTTGATCGTTTAGATCAAATCTTGCAATCAAAATTTCGCCTATTTCTAACTATAGTCCAAGCAAAAGGTCGGAAAGAAATAAAATTTGGTGGGATGGGTCACCTGATAATACACCTGAGTTTGCGACCTCGGGGGGGTTGCCGCTCGAGGGGTGGGGGGGGGGGTGAAAACTCTGCGTCGCGACGTTTTTCGGGAAATAGCGCCGTTGTGGTAAGTGCTATGGAAAAAAAGTTCAAATGAAATATGTAGAGAACAAAATTGTGCACAATTTTGGTCCTTGTATTTTTCGTCTACGACCAATAGTTTCCGGCTCTTCAAAAAATCATATCTTTTATTATATACGACCAATTGTATCAAATCGGGCATCTACAGACTCAGACAACATTATTCTCTCAGAAAAAAAATATTACAGAATTGTTTGATAGCGATCTTCGTTTTATTCCGCGATGAAATTCTGATTTTGTTGAAAATTGCAAATCAACCTCCAACTTTGGCGCGCCGTAGAGCTTTGAAATCTTGCATACGTGCATAAAACCGATGATAATGCAATATGATATATATAATATCGTTCCAAATCCAAAATGGCCGACGTCCCAACATGGCGGATCACCTTTTATTCTTCACAACCCCCTTAACACGGATATCAAATGAAAGAAAATACGATAAACTATGTGACGTTATTCTATACTCAATATGGCGGACGCCGCAAGATGGCGGATTATCTTTTTCGTCGCAACCATCTAGGTATGGGTATCAAATGAAAGGGTCTGACGAGTAAAATACGATAAACTATGTAACGTCATTCTAAATCTAATATGGCGGACGCATTTTTTAGTTTTAAAAGTATAATATAATCGAATAGTGTATTCACTTACACGTTTCATTCTAAGGAAGACTCCGGTGTTTTTAGTCCTGTTCTTTTAGTAAGGACAACGCAATGAATATGAAATTAAGACGTAATTAAAAATTTAAAAATAAATTAATAGTAAAAAAACTTTTTTAATGAAAATCTTTTATTTGAATGCGCTAAAAAGAATAAAATAAACTTTGAAGTAAATCAAACCCATCATTTTGTTACATTATAAAATTTTATATGATATAAAAGCTTATCGCGAGAATTAATCTTGACACAGGTAATTCTAAGTACCTACCTATGAATTCTTATAAATTAAATTTAAAATTACCTGTGTGAAGATTAATTCTCGCGACAAGCTTTTATATCATATAAAATTTTATAATGTAACAAAATGATGGGTTGATTTATTTAAAAATTTATTTTCTTCTTTTTAGCGCATTCAAATTAAAGCTTTTTATTAAAAAAGTTTTTTTACTATTAATTTATTGAGCTATCTCTCACGGATTTCGAGTTACGGGCGAAAAACCGTTTTCAGAGATGCGCCATCCGAAGGGAAATTTTCGTCGAAAACCCGACATCTAAATATACTCATATTTTCGAAAATACGATACCGCAACGCCCGTACCATGTCGATACGGAAAGAGGAAGACTTGTAGTTGATCCACATCGTAAATCGCACGCCTAAATTCGAAAATTCGGCCCAACGAATCAAAATTGACATTTTTGGCATTTTTTGTTTGAAGTTTCTCGATCGCGATTTTGCGTTAGAAGAGTGTCTTTTGCCCATCACTTTCCGTCGCAAAAAAAGAGATAGTCGATTTTCTCCTGTTAATAACTAATCAACCATAAATAATGCAACAACGAAAGATAACCTAACAGACGTAGAATTTAATTCTAAATCGACCTGCACCTGTCCCGATCTCGTCAGATATGTTTAAAAGTGCCTTTGTTAATGCAAAGAGTAAGGAATACAGACGTATAGAATTTTACTTCAAAAACCCGTTACAACAGTCGAGCTATCTTTTGTTTTTTGCCCCACGACAAAAAATAACAACGCTAGGAGCTGGAAATTTAGATTTTCCAAGGAAACGTGTTTTTTCTCATCTCTTGCGAATATCTAGATAAAAGTTGGTTCTAGGAAAAAACTGGTAGGGATCTATTAGAAAGATTTAAAAATGATGATGAATTTGCTTCGTTGAAAAATTCCTGTGGAGTTAATGGTTTCGCCTGACAACAACAAAAAATTTGGTTAATTTTTTTCAAATTAAATGTCATGGGGGCCAAGATACGGCTAGGCAACCTATAGTCGCGATCTATTAGCTTACATATTTTCTTTTATATAAACCATTTCTTATCTGAATAACAGATGAGGGTATTAACTTCTTATGCCGGATCTTAGACTATAAGAACTGGCGAATAATGGTAGTCATAATTCCAATCTAACGTATTATGAATATAATCTCATTATAACCTACATTTGGCCAGTCAGGAACTAGCAATCAACGGATTAGTCATTTTTTTCCAAGAGAGCGTCCATGTTTTGTTTATGTTTATGTTATGTTTTTACATGTATAACGTCAGACAAAGTTTTACTGTGAAATAACTTTATTTTTCACTTTTAAACATTTAAACAAGTTAAAATAGTCGTGGGTAAAATTTTGCTTGCGTATAATGGTTATTACACGATCAGAGGATTTACGACACTCGCCTTCGGCTCGTGACGTAAACATCACCCTCACGAGTAATAGCCATCATTATATGCTCGCTGAGTAAACATTCTATGATTCACGCATTATTCTAGTTGGCCTCCGTTTGCTATATAGCACGCCTGACGGCATCGAGTCATAGGTAATAATTGCCTATTAGGCGCACAGTTCACCAAAAGTCTTTGGCATCAGCTTCTTGATGACATCAAATCAACGTTTTGGAGAGGCGTTCTCTTCGCCTTTTCCCATCTGGTTTTCCCTGAACTACCAACCGATCTATATTGCCCCCTCCCCGGTTGATATGGCCAAAAAATCAGAAAATTCGGAAGAGTTCGATGCTGGAGAGTCGCTTTTGGGGATGTATTTCTTGGAAAATTGATAATCCATGCGTTGATTGCATGAAACCCTCCGTGATAAGACAGATTCATGAATTTCATTTTAAACCGAAGCTCGTTTATGGACATGCTTGGAACGCCCATGGCTGACATTTCGAAAGCTTAATGTTTAGATTATAACTTATTTAGAACTTTTATTTCGGAAAGCTGCAATTTAGGCAATATGTTTAAAAAATTTTAAAATAACGCAAAAAAGGAATTATTTCTTCGTAACTCTAAAAAGAAATTTTTGAAATTTTATTCTACACTAGAAGGCAAATATTTTTGAGAAAATACTATTTTTTTTTAATTAGGTATGCTTTTAGAGGGCAGAATATTTACTAACGTAATATTTTGTCGAACTCCTCTGTATATTTTCGTAAATATGTAAGAAATAAAAACCAGACTGCAACCAGCAGCTATTCTCCGCCGAGCGCTGGATTACGAATTACAAGCTTAAGTGCAACTATATATTGCCACAAAACGCTAAAATTTGGATTGGAACGCCGGTTACACACACGGCGAATTTTTCCGCCTAGGAGAATTTTTCCGCGACGGAGAATTAACCGTCGCCGCCGTTCCAACAGTTGCGTACTAAACTAAATCAGAACTTACGAAAAAATAAACGCGCGGTCAATTTGCCTATGGCGGTAGCTGTGCAACCTCCAATTGCCACTGGAGTTGACGGTAGTTTTACCGTCACCATCCAAGTCTTCGACCATATATACATATAGACCTAGCTTGTTTACATATAATGATGATGGCATGAATAGCGGTGGGGAAAGGAGGGTAGAACTTAATGTAAGTTTGCCATGTCACTCCATTAGTCATGTTATTAAGGAAATATTCCAATACTTAGGATAGGATATTGCGTTTTTAAAACCACCCTAATGTAATTATTACTAATAACACATATGTGTTCTAGTCTATTATCTTCAAAATGTAATGATTTAGATAACCTTATCTATGAATTAGATATTTTTTTACACACTTTTTTTATTTATCTGCAAATTTTATTAAGTGTTG
Organism: Rutpela maculata; assembly: GCA_936432065.2. Taxonomy (NCBI): domain Eukaryota; kingdom Metazoa; phylum Arthropoda; class Insecta; order Coleoptera; family Cerambycidae; genus Rutpela; species Rutpela maculata. Next base: position 110,308,352 of record OW386286.2, read on the forward strand.
GCAACACTGGACACATACTGTCAAAAGTGTCAAATATTAATTGTCGTCGCTATATTTAATTCTTGTATATTCGAACTGTTAATTAGAATTTTCAGTTAGTTTGAGAATTATTAGTGTTCATCATGGTAAATAAATGCATTGTATGGAAAAAATATTGGGGTAAAGGATGTGGTCGCTCATTTCACAAGTACGTAAACAGAAGTCATAGGCGTGGAAAAGGGACAGTAAATCACTTGAGGCCATTCATTAAACGTAACTTGTTTATTTTTTACAATGATTACCCTGCCAAAAATTCCACATAGAAACTTATAAAAAAAAGTGATGCGGTTTTATCGTTCCTATAAGTTATATTAGTATTATACAGACAGGATTTTATCTGTTTTATTAAGTTTTAAATCGGTTATGAAACAGTAATTCCGAATGAGCTATTTGGAATTATCATGTTGCCCTTTCATGAGTACTTATATGAAATATACATCAACAAATCTACAGTTTAGTGTCTGCAAATGCACCCTTGCCCTTATATCTGTAAACATATGGAATTACAGATACAACTTTAAAGAGATTCTAAACTTTTCTATAAGTAATATCATAAGAGTTCCAGTCCGTCTTTTCTCCACTATCTATCGTATGTAACACACCATTTATCAACATGTTTTTATTGTAAATTTCAACATTGTCTTTTTATTAGTATTAATGTGGATATACATGTCAACAAATGTACAGTTTCAATTGTATATTTTACAGATGTATTTTTATTGTAAACTTCCATTTTGCTTTTTTATTAGTATTAATTTGGATATGCATGCCGACAAATGTACAGTTTAAATTGCATATTTCAAATAGAAATACTAATATTGTGGTAAACACAAAATACTGCAAAGCCCTTATTTCCTCGGGTGTTCTTGTTCTAGCCTAGAAGCAATGAATGAGTTAGCAGTGAAAGAGACTGCTTTACTTTTAATTTAACAAACACACGTCAGTTCCTTAGGTCACATTAGATTAGATATGAATTAGCGACACGTATACAGCTCCCTCTACTGGAGCCTGGAGTTAAAGTTGCTGCTGAAATTTCTATCAGTTTCTACCAGAATGGAGCAGCAAACATTTACTTATACCACATCAATGAGAATTTATGAAAACAGTATCTAAGGTAAAACGTGCGGCTTTCCGTGGTTAAATGGCAAGTGTTTCTATAAGAAACGAGCTGCATTAGGTTAGGACAGTTTTGACTTGCAATTGAAGATTACTAATTATAATGTTTGAATAGGGATTTATGAAATCAGTTTCTATGAGTATTAATGTTTTTTTTCAGTAATATATTAAATGTGTTTTCATTTGTTTGAATGGGTAAAAAGAAAGGTCAGTTTTCAACTGCAATTACAAATACAAGTTTAATCACTTTGAATATATGCGATTAATTTCTAAAAGTATTTATGCTGTTTTCCGAATATAATTGTGATGAGGTTTAATCAGTAACAAATTGTTCACTACTTGTTATGATATGGTCGGAAATTCCAAGTACACATTTAGTATTCCTTCAAAAGGATTGATGAGAGCAGTTTCTACGAGTATCTATTTGTTGTTCCTCTAGTAAATTATATAAGTCTTTACATTTACTTATACTATCTCAATGAGAATTTATGAGAACAGTATCTAATGTAAAACGTACGGCTTTCCGTGGTTAAATGGCAAGTGTTTCTATAAGAAACGAGCTGCATTAGGTTAGAACAGTTTTGATTTGCAATTGAAGATTACAAATTATAATGTTTGAATAGGGATTTATGAGATCAGTTTCTATGAGTATTAATGTTTTTTTTTTCAGTAATATATTAAATGTGTTTTCATATGTTTGAATGGGTAAAAAGAAAGGTCAGTTTTCAACTGAAATTACAAATACAAATTTAATCAGTTCGAATGGGGTTATATGCGATCAATTTCTAACAGTATTTATGCTGTTTTCCGAATATAATTGTGATGAGGTTTGATCAGTAACAAATTGTTCACTACATGTTACGATATGGTCGGAAATTCCAGGTACATATTTAGTATTACTTCGAAAAGATTGATGATAGCAGTTTCTACGAATATGTATTTGTTGTGCCAATAGTAAATTATATAAGTCTTTATCAGTATGCATTCCGATCTAATTTAAATATGAAAATTATATCAGAATAAAGCAACCAAATATTTTAAACAGTATCTATTTGTAAATCCAGACATTTACTTATACTATCTCAATGAGAATTTATGAGGACAGTATCTAATGTAAAACGTGCGGCTTTCTGTGGTTAAATGGCAAGAGTTTCTATAAGAAACGAGCTGCATTAGGTTAGAACAGTTTTGATTTGCAATTGAAGATTACAAATTATAATGTTTGAATAGGGATTTATGAGATCAGTTTCTATGAGTATTAATGTTTTTTTCCAGTAATATATTAAATGTGTTTTCATTTGTTTGAATGGATAAAAAGAAAGGTCAGTTTTCAACTGCAATTACAAATACAAGTTTAACCACTTCAAATGGGATTATATGCGATCAATTTCTAACAGTATTTATGCTGTTTTCCGAATATAATTGTGATGAGGTTTGATCAGTAACAAATTGTTCACTACAGGTTACGTGTGGAAATTCCAGGTACATATTTAGTATTACTTCGAAAGGATTGATAATAGCAGTTTCTACGAGTATGTATTTGTTGTGCCAATAGTAAATTATATAAGTCTTTATCAGTATGCATTCGGATCTAATTTAAATATGAAAATTATATCAGAATAAAGCAACTAAATATTTTAAACAGTATCTATTTGTAAATCCAGACATTTACTTCTACCACATCAATGAGAATTTATGAGGACAGTATCTAATGTAAAACGTGCGGCTTTCCGTGGTTAAATGGCAAGAGTTTCTATAAGAAACGAGCTGCATTAGGTTAGAACAGTTTTGATTTGCAATTAAAGATTACAAATTATAATGTTTGAATAGGGATTTATGAGATCAGTTTCTATGAGTATTAATGTTTTTTTTTTTCAGTAATAAATATATTAAATGTGTTTTCATTTGTTTGAATGGGTAAAAAGAAAAGTCAGTTTTCAACTGCAGTTACAAATACAAGTTTAATCACTTCGAATGGGGTTATATGCGATCAGTTTCTAACAGTATTTATGCTGTTTTCCGAATATAATTGTGATGAGGTTTGATCAGTAACAAATTGTTCACCACATGTTACGATATGGTTGGAAATTCCAGGTACATATTTAGTATTCCTTCGAAAGGATTGATGATAGCAGTTTCTATGAGTATGTATTTGTTGTTCCAATAGAAAATTTGTCTTTATCAGTATGCATTCGGATCTACTTTAAATACAAAAATTATATCAGAATGACACAACCAAATATTTTAAACAGTATCCACTTGTAAATCCAAACATTTAAAGATATATTTTAATGAGAACCAATCAGAACAGTATCTAATGTAACACGTGCGGCTTTCCGTGGCTAAATTTTAAAAGTATTTTTGATAAATAGCTTTAACGGATTTGAACAGTTTTAATTTGCAATTCCAGATGAATAATTTTAATTGTTAAATGGGGATCTATGAGATCAGTGTCTTTGTGTAATGTTTTTTTCCAATAAAAACACATTTTATTGAAAAAAAAAACGTTACACTGACCTCATAGATCCCTAACAATTAAAACTATTCATCTGGAAATGCAAATGAAAACTGTTCGAATCCGTTAAAGCTTATTTATTGCAAATAATTTTAAAATTTAGCCACGGAAAACCGCACACGTTACATTAGATACTGTTCTGATGGATTCTCATTATAATATTATCTTTGAATATTTGGATTTACAGGTGGACACTGTTTAAAATATTTGGGGTTTCATTCTAATATGATTTTTGTATTTAAATTAGATCCGAATGCATACTAATAAAGACTTATATAATTTACTGTAGGAACAACAAATAAATACTCGTAGAAACTGCTCTCACCAATCCTCTTTAAGGAATACTAAATATGTACCTGGAATTTCCGACCATATCGTAACATGAGTGAACAATTTGTTACGGATTAAACCTCATCACAATTATATTCGGAAAACAGCATAAATACTGTTAGAAATTGATCGCATATAACCCCATTCGAAGTGATTAAACTTGTATTTGTAATTGCAGTTGAAAACTGACCTTCCTTTTTACCCATTCAAACAAATGCAAACACATTTAATATATTACTGAAAAAAAACATTAATACTCATAGAAACTGATCTCATAAATCCCTATTTAAACATTATAATTTGTAATCTGCAATTGCAAATCAAAACTGTTCTAACCTCGTCTCGTTTCTTATAGAAACACTTGCCCTTTAACCACGAAAAGCCGCACGGTTTACATTAGATACTGTTCTCATAAATTCTCATTGAGATAGTATAAGTAAATGTCTGGATTTACAAATAGATACTGTTTAAAATATTTGGTTGCTTTATTCTGATATAATTTTCATATTTAAATTAGATCCGAATCTTTACTGATAAAGACTTATATAATTTACTAGAGGAACAACAAATAGATACTCGTAGAAACTGCTCTCATCAATCCTCTTGAAGGAATACCAAATGTGTACTTGGAATTTCCAACCATATCATAACATGTAGTGAACAATTTGTTACGGATTAAACCTCATCACAATTATATTCGGAAAACAGCATAAATACTGTTAGAAATTGATCGCATATAACCCCATTCGAAGTGATTAAACTTGTATTTGTAATTGCAGTTGAAAACTGACCTTCCTTTTTACCCATTCAAACAAATGCAAACACATTTAATATATTACTGAAAAAAAACATTAATACTCATAGAAACTGATCTCATAAATCCCTATTTAAACATTATAATTTGTAATCTGCAATTGCAAATCAAAACTGTTCTAACCTCGTCTCGTTTCTTATAGAAACACTTGCCCTTTAACCACGAAAAGCCGCACGGTTTACATTAGATACTGTTCTCATAAATTCTCATTGAGATAGTATAAGTAAATGTCTGGATTTACAAATAGATACTGTTTAAAATATTTGGTTGCTTTATTCTGATATAATTTTCATATTTAAATTAGATCCGAATCTTTACTGATAAAGACTTATATAATTTACTAGAGGAACAACAAATAGATACTCGTAGAAACTGCTCTCATCAATCCTCTTGAAGGAATACCAAATGTGTACTTGGAATTTCCAACCATATCATAACATGTAGTGAACAATTTGTTACTGATTAAACCTCATCACAATTATATCCGGAAAACAGCATAAATACTTTTAGAAGTTGATCGCATATAACCCCATTCGAAGTGATTAAACTTGTATTTGTGATTGCAGTTGAAAACTCTTTTTACCCATTCAAACAAATGAAAACACATTTAATATATTACTGAAAAAAAAACATTAATACTCATAGAAACTGATCTCATAAATCCCTATTCAAACATTATAATTTGTAATCTGCAATTGCAAATCAAAACTGTTCTAACCTCGTCTCGTTTCTTATAGAAACACTTGCCCTTTAACCACGAAAAGCCGCACGGTTTACATTAGATACTGTTCTCATAAATTCTCATTGAGATAGTATAAGTAAATGTCTGGATTTACAAATAGATACTGTTTAAAATATTTGGTTGCTTTATTCTGATATAATTTTCATATTTAAATTAGATCCGAATCTTTACTGATAAAGACTTATATAATTTACTAGAGGAACAACAAATAGATACTCGTAGAAACTGCTCTCATCAATCCTCTTGAAGGAATACCAAATGTGTACTTGGAATTTCCAACCATATCATAACATGTAGTGAACAATTTGTTACGGATTAAACCTCATCACAATTATATTCGGAAAACAGCATAAATACTGTTAGAAATTGATCGCATATAACCCCATTCGAAGTGATTAAACTTGTATTTGTAATTGCAGTTGAAAACTGACCTTCCTTTTTACCCATTCAAACAAATGCAAACACATTTAATATATTACTGAAAAAAAACATTAATACTCATAGAAACTGATCTCATAAATCCCTATTTAAACATTATAATTTGTAATCTGCAATTGCAAATCAAAACTGTTCTAACCTCGTCTCGTTTCTTATAGAAACACTTGCCCTTTAACCACGAAAAGCCGCACGGTTTACATTAGATACTGTTCTCATAAATTCTCATTGAGATAGTATAAGTAAATGTCTGGATTTACAAATAGATACTGTTTAAAATATTTGGTTGCTTTATTCTGATATAATTTTCATATTTAAATTAGATCCGAATCTTTACTGATAAAGACTTATATAATTTACTAGAGGAACAACAAATAGATACTCGTAGAAACTGCTCTCATCAATCCTCTTGAAGGAATACCAAATGTGTACTTGGAATTTCCAACCATATCATAACATGTAGTGAACAATTTGTTACTGATTAAACCTCATCACAATTATATCCGGAAAACAGCATAAATACTTTTAGAAATTGATCGCATATAACCCCATTCGAAGTGATTAAACTTGTATTTGTGATTGCAGTTGAAAACTCTTTTTACCCATTCAAACAAATGAAAACACATTTAATATATTACTGAAAAAAAAACATTAATACTCATAGAAACTGATCTCATAAATCCCTATTCAAACATTATAATTTGTAATCTTCAATTGCAAATCAAAACTGTTCTAACCTAATGCAGCTCATTTCTTATAGAAACTCTTTCCATTTAACCACGGAAAGGCGCACGTTTTACATTAGATACTGTTCTCATAAATTCTCATTGAGATAGTATAAGTAAATGTGTGGATTTACAAATAGATACTGTTTAAAATATTTGGTTGCTTTATTCTGATATAATTTTCATATTTAAATTAGATCCGAATCTGTACTGATAAAGACTTATATAATTTACTATAGGAACAACAAATAGATACTCGTAGAAACTGCTCTCATCAATCCTCTTGAAGGAATACTAAATGTGCACTTTGAATTTCCGACCATATCATAACAAGTAGTTAACAATTTGTTACTGATTAAACCTCATCATAACTATATTCGGAAAACAGCATAAATACTTTTAGAAATCGATCGCATATAACCCCTTCGAAGCGATTAAACTTGTATTTGTAATTGCAGTTGCAAACTGACCTTTCTTTTTACCGATTCAAACAAATGAAAACACATTTAATATATTACTGAAAAAAAACATTAATACTCATAGAAACTGATATCATAAATCCCTATTCAAACATTATAATTTGTAATCTTCAATTGCAAATCAAAACTGTTCTAACCTAATGCAGCTCGTTTCTTAAAGAAACACTTGTCTTTTAATCACGGAAAGCCGCACGAATTACATTAGATACTGTGCTTATAAATTCTCATTGATGTGGTATAAGTAAATGTTTGGATTTACAAATGGATATGGCTTGACTCATTTTGCTGGTCAATTCGGATATAAACTGATAACAATTTCAACAGCAACTTTACCTAACTCTTATAGAAACTTATTGACCATATAGGTTCTCATAGATACTTATTAATTTTTGATAATTTTCAATACGGATTGATGAGATTTTTTTGACAGGGTAGGTATTTCATGAAATCTATGTATTCTACTAAAACTTATTTAGACTCCATTTATTGTTTATATTGTTTATGTATTTTATCATGAAATATATAAATTTTTTACATTTATTTTCTTCACCAGTCTTCCATCCTTTCAAGGTATTGATAACCAGTGTGGGCAATGAAACAAACATGCATATTTTTTTTTTATAAAAGCATAAATAGTAACATTTATTACAAATATTTCTGTAAAACAATCTATAATTTTGTAAAAGCCTAATGGTAAATTTATTTGTTCCATTTAACAGTTTAAAAAATTCACAATTCTCATTATGAAATTCATTTTTCAATGAATTATATACACGTTTTTATTACTTCCACATCCAGTGGACGTACAGTAACGACAAAAATTAAAAAAAAAAAAATTATTGCACAAATAGGCTTAGAATGTAATGAAACGTCGAGATTTTAAGTTTGAGCATAAAGAAAAATTTCTGTCTGTCTGTCGGTCTGTCTATAAGTTTTTTGTGCGCACGATTACTCTGGAACCACTTAAAATATTGACATGAAATTTGGTAGACGTATGTATTTTAATGAGATCTGGACCTATATAAGATGAAAATATAATCATTTTCATCTTATTCCATTGAAGAGTTGGAGGTTAAATTGGGGTAAATAGGTAAATCAAGCAGGTAAGAGTCAAAAATTAGTATTTAGTGTATAGAAGAGAAGCTAATGTCTCAAAAAAATTCTTGGCATTGGCAACCCCCATTACTACCCCTACCTCATTATAAAAAAGGGGGTGAAAAAAAATTGTGTAGTGTAGTGTAGTTATTGTGTAGTGTGTGCACAACAGCCAAAGGCCTCAAAATATTTTTTTTACTTCATCCATCCCCACTACCACCCCCATTACCGATGTGGGATATCGTTTTCTGGGTTTGTGTGGTAGACGATTTCAAATATTTTGTTATTAAATTTCCATTATTAAAGTTCCATAAACAATTATTTCCACATACAAAATTTTTTCGTTATGAGAGACTTGGGTAGTAGATCTGGGATGTGGAAGCAGTGATTTCTGGGACAGTGTTTTTTTTTTTAATAAATATCCGATTTTGATATTTTTTTGGAAATTTTTAATGTGTATTGATTTTTCAATAAATTACGAAAGTTGGTCCCCTAGTAACTGATACGCCCATGGAAAGGATTCTGCCCTCCTTTCCCCAACCCCCCTAATGCTGCATTCAAACAGTTGTCTATGTAGAACAAAGAAATGATAGGTCTATGTATATATGGTCGAAGATCCAAGTAGTGGCGTAGTAACCAAATGCACGTTTACACACAGAGCTGTTTTTATACCGTTTAAGTTGTTTTGTTCAGTGTAGAGGAGCAAATTGGCTGCGATCCGGCTACCATCCTGCCTTAACTCTTCAAACAACGTGTGGAAAGCTCCAAACTCTTTTCTTCTTTCATTAATTGGATGAACTCAAATTAGACGATTTTTTCTTCTCCTTTTTATTCGACAACGGAATAACAATAAACCTAGAATTTATCCTCTGTTCATATCAAACTACACTACTTCAAAGGAATAAATAATTTAAATAACATAGTGATTTAAATAACACAGTAATACATGCCCTGTGTGTAGACGCTACGTTTCTGTGAGCGAGCCGGTCAATTTTCCGCCGCGGAAAAACCCGCCGTGTACACGTCCTGTGCGTAAACGCTACGTTTCTGTGAGCGGAAACTTGCAGACTGCAATTTAGTGATGCGCGATATATATCGATGTATCGAAAACATCGATATTGCGATGTACGATATCCGATATTTTTACATCGATAACTTACATTTTTAAACATCGATGAAATATCGATGTAATAGCAAAAATATCGGACAGTATTTTATAATAAAAAAATAAAGCAAATCTGAATCATTTGGGTTGTGGTACACCTGTTTGTTAGGATTCGCTTTGCCCAGCTCGTCAAAAAATTTGTAACGAGGAGAATCTCCCTTCCCCCTCGTCCATTAAAAGAAAAATTTGGATCAAAATCTCCCCCCCCCCCCGCTAATCGAAAACTTAAAAAAAATATCGATAATTTACAATATCGATGTTTTTCACCCGATAAATATCATATATCGATAAGTCTATTCGATGTTACCATCGATATGAAATATCGATACTTTCGGTTCGATGTCGCATCACTACTGCAATTTCGAGCCGTTGCGTTGGCTGTCGTCAGTGCAAGGTAGGTTCAGAATGACTGGAACGGGACCCTCGGATCACTCTTGGTAGGTACATGACGAAAATAAAACCACGACATGCAACAAAAGCGGTAGGGTGTTTTTTCACTGGCCGAAATGATACCGATTCGTCGTCAACGACACCGATACAACGATATCGGGGCAGCACAAACGCATAAAATTATATGGAACTCTTTTTTACTTGCCGATACGATACCGTTTTGTCACATTTTGTCGGTCCCGTGTTATTATATAGATACTATTCTTCAGTATCGGTACGACATTGTCGGTATCGTATAGGTATCGTGTCGGCCAGTGAAAAAACGCCCGTAGGCTCCATCTAGCGGCCGACGTCCATTGCAATCGAATTAACAGTAGCCCTGACATGGGCATAATTAGTAGGTATGCTTTTAGAGGGTAGAATATTTACTAACGTAATATTACGTTTTACTAACGTAATATTATGGTATAAGCAGCGTATATTACGTTATATTACCTTTAAAGATGGTGGGTAAGGGGATTTAATGACGCCAATCTCAGGGTGATGATAAACTTGATCTTTACGGTATATATAGCTAAACATAAAAAATATCTTGCCAGCTTTAATTATTTATTTTACACAAAAATTCCTATGCGCTTCAACTATTTGTTGCAAGTGCCCATACCTTAAAATTACCTCAGTTATTTTTGCAATTGGTTGTAATTATATCATGTCAATTCTTTATTGATTCGTTTTTACGGAAGCGAAAGACTTTCTCCCTAATTTAACAAATCTAAAGGCGCTACACCTTGGCAGGCATACAGAAGTCTCATAAGTATGCTTAAGTTTTTAACCACTATTTGTAACTTTTACTAACAGTCTAAAACGAAGACCGACAAATGGCCGTCACCGAACATCCAGCTAATTTATGAAAAGAATTGAAGTAGACAGTGTACAGAAAACGAAACTGCTTGTCAGCCCAGGTAATCCTGGCACAATTGCAATCAATGAGTTAATTAAGTTTAAGTTATTTAGTATTTCGCATCTGTTAGGATACCATTCTTCCACAAGTGCCCGACTGACCACTCCGAAGTCTCTCTTCCGGCGTCGGACATCCACTTCTTATTTTTCTTCAATTGAAGGTTTATGTGCCAGAAAATAAAAAATCAGTCCGAGCAAAGGTTGACAAAAATGCATGGCAAACAGGATTTTTTGAAGAGCAGTAAATCAGCTGTTATTTTCAGTATTTATTTCTGCCAACCTTTGTTGAGGCTTACAACTTTTTTTTTTGTTTTCTATACACCTTAACTTTCAATTAAAAAAAAATAATAAAAATATTCATTAAGTGCAGATATTTTTCTACAAATTCTATAAATTTGATCTGGGTGTGATGTAACGATGCGAAATACTAGTTAATTAACCTCAATTAGCTCATTAATTACAATCGCGGCAGGATTTGTTTAGGCTAATCAGGCGCGGATCCGGGGGGGGGGGGGGGCAATGGGTGCAATTGCCCCCCCCCCCTTGGGCCTTCCTTGTGCTGTGCGAAAATCTGAAACGTCCGGTCCGGCGGCGCCGCTTTGTCGAAGTCACCCAGCATATGTTTTTTTACACCGTTCCCAAGTAGCAAAGTAATTTTATAAAGGTTGTATAAACTACTATAAAATAAATTATTTATTTTGCTACTTGGGTTTTTTTATCAGGAACTTTTCAATATTTGTCAATTTGTGCAAGTGCCCCCCCCCCCCCCCCCCTTAGTGAGCTCCTGGATCCGCCCATGGGGCTAATAGGCAATCTCGTTTTCCATACAGTGTCTACTTTCATTTTTTTCACAAATTAGCCAATGCATTTTTTAGTTATTTTTTTCTGCTTACTCATGGGCCCTATGCTTGCGCGCTAAACCTTAACCACAGACAGATAAAAAATATACGGATAATTTCTATTTGATGTAAGAATGAATGGCTCTGCCATTGGCTTATTTACGTGCGGCGACACGCGGTGTTCGGCAATAGCTTATCCAACACGCTGTCAGATGGATGTCAAATGCAATATGGACGCTAGGGTATAAACAATGTCATTTCTCATATTTGAATACTAAATAAGCAGTTTTGTACGACTAAAGTATTAGAAAATGAGTACCTATCTATTTATTTATCAGAATTGAAAATTGAATTTACATAATATACAAGCATCTGACAAATAGCACAGGTCTACAAAAAAAAAAAAAATCTGCTCCCAGGACTAAACTTATCACGCCTTAAGTATTTTTTTCTTCAAGCGTATTAAAATGTTTAAATTATGTCACCAAAAATAGAAGTAGAAGTAGGACATTGTTTTACTAGTAACAAAATGTTAGTACCGAACGCCACCGTAGTGGACATTGTTTTACTAGTAACATAATGTTAGTTCCGAAAGCGCCACCGCAGTGGGTATTGTTCACAGATCAAGTATTGTTTTACTAGTAACATAAAGTTAATACCGAAAGCCACCGGTGGCGCGCTATCCACTAGCCACTTGTCATATTGTGTCAACATGTAAGACTGTAGTTTGAATATTTGTACATTTATGATAAATAAATGAATTTTTGCATTTTAATACGCTTGAAGAAAAAATAGTATATATTACACGGAGTAGAACGCCTTTTTTGTGTTTCGCCCAGTTTGCGGCTTCGGCTTCGCCTCAGCCGCAAATCCTGGGCTCAACACAAAAAAAGAGTGCGTTCTACTCCTAGTAATATAATATACTATTGTGTGCTGAATCTGAATTTTTAATTAAAAAAAAATTCTACTGCATAGATTGCGAGTAAATCCCAGTTTTTATTGTCAAAAAACCGTATTTTGTATTTTGACGAAAAAAACCGGAATTTACTCGAAATCTACGCGGTAGAAAATCCTTTTAATTGAAAATTCAGATTCAGCACACAAAAATACTTAAGGCATGATAGGTTAAGTCCTTAAAACAGATTTTTTTTGTAGACAAGGTGCACCTGAGCACAAGTCTACAAAAAAAATTTTCTGTTCCAAGGACTAAACTTATCATGTCTTAAGTATTTTTGTGTGCTGAATCCGAATTTTTAATTTAAAATTTTTTTTACCGCGTCGATTTCGCGTAAATCCCGTTTTTTTTTGTCAAAATACGGTTTTTTGACAATTTTTGACATTTACTCGAAATCTACTCGGTAGAAAATTTTTTTAATTGAAAATTCGGATTCAACACAAAAATACTTAAGGCATGATAGGTTCGAAGTAAGTCCGGCAATTACAGACGAGTCACAATAAGTGGCTTTTACTCCAAATAAAACATGCTATTTTTTCTTCAAACGTCGATTAGCTATAAAAAAAATAAAGATAAAGAATCTTGAATTTCCACCAAAAACGCATTGTGTTAATATCGCATTGCCGGCGTATTAAATAAAATACGCGTTGCTATGGTTATTACTTGTTCTGCCGCTCACAGCATCAGAAAAAGTACTTTTACCTCCGTTAATGGCAACGCACAGCCGTCTAAAGAGTCAAACTTTTTTTTTTTTAACTATTTAACGTCGGCCTATTTCCGCTACCAGGGACTATCACCGACGCCAGGAGACGAGCTACCCCCAACCTGGAAATTTTGCCGAACCTCTTCCCTTAAGAAGAGTAGGGATCTTTTACTTGCCTAACATTTAATAGACAAGGGACAACCTGCTTTACATCCCCTCCGAAGGATACGTAATCCTCGTCTGAAATTACGTAACTTCCGAGTATACACTGATGTACAAGTTCTAGAAGGTGGGACGAGAACGCTGTATTTCCCAAGTTGGGAGCCCATCCAAGTACTAACCGCGCTCGATGTTGCTTCAACGAAATATCGACTGATATTCACATTGAAGTCGCCTCTACGCTCGCTCCGAGTCAAACTTTAATGTCGTGAAATGAGTTAAGAAATGTCATGTTTCTCTGACATTTAAAGAAAAACAAATGTGTTCATACCACAGCGGCCATTGCCATCTGACATCGTACTGGAGAAGCCTGTAGACAGTGCCGGTTTTAGATATAAATCGCCCCTAGGCCCAGGTCAATTTTGCGCCCCCCTCCCGCTTGCTATTAATTTATGAACAAGGCGACAAAAACTTTTTTAAGTCCGGAAAAATTTTTTTGAAGAGCGGGGGGGAGAAATCCAAAAATTTTTTGACGAACGGGGAGGAGAAATCCAAAAAAAAAACTTTTTTAGTCCAAAAATTTTTGAAGAGCGGGAAGAGCGGGGGAAGAAATCCAAAAAAGCCAAGAAAAAAATTTTTTTTTGAAACAAAGTGGCGCCCCTAGGCCCAGGCTCACAAAACTGGCCCTGCCTGTAGAGACCAAGCCACAAATTCATAACATTAATATATCTTAACTTTATATAAATAATTCATGTGCATTGGTCGGCAGTAAGACGGGAAATTGTTATGTCGTTCAAATATGTTCGTGATGTTAAACTAAATGTTGAAGAAAACAAAATAATCAAAAATATGATTGTCCTCAGCTCGGGAAAGTTAGGCACGCAGGTGCTATCGTTGGTTGAAAATCTGTTGATTCAGAGAAAGTAACAGATTTTGCAACCTGTGTAGGTATGTGACTCAGTGGCGAAACTACATAGGGTGCAAGGGGTGCGGCGCACACGGGCCTCAGAACTTAGAAGACCTCATAGGGCCTCTAAGATCTATACATTGAAAAAAAAAATGTTTTCAATTTTATGTTAAATTAAACTGAATTATTTTATTTTAATGAAACTTATTTGTTTTAAAAAGTTTAGGGGGGGGCAACCAGATAATCTTGCACACGAGTCTCATCGACTCTAGTTACGTATGTTACGTGTGTTATGTACAAACATTGAGATCTGCATATTACGCATTAATACAATGCCATATTACTTACGGAATAATACTCTGGGGTAACTCCACCCATGCACACAAAATTTTTATATTGCAAAAACAATCGATCAGAATAATTGCAGGCGCAAATTGTCGAGACCATTGCAAACCATTATTTGTCAAATATGGTATTATGCCTTTTCCGAGTTTATATATTTATTATTCAGTATTAGAAACTCACAAAAATAAAAGTAAATTTTCTACACATTCAGACTGTCACAGCTATCAGACTAGGTCATCTAATCTATTAAAACCGCCTAGGTATCGTCTCACTAAATCTATAAAAAACTCCCTTGATCTAAGACTGTACAATATAATACCCGAAAATATAAAGCAGCTAGACTATAATAGATTTAAAATAAAACTTAAAAACCACATGTTAAAATACTGTTTCTACTCGGTAGACGAATATGTAAGTTTTCCTATGGAAAACTAAGACACTCCTTTTATCATGAAAGATACTCACAGCATGGTTTTCTATGCTTGTACTCCACTAATTATGTTTGTTTATATATGTGTGTATGTATGTGTGTGTATATGTATATACACCATTCTTGTAGATCCGTTTTTTACATTTATTTTATTTGTCTTTATATATATATATTATATTTTTTTAGAGCTGTATATGCTCCATGTGTGTTCAACCACTGTTTTATGATTTTATTTTTACTATAAAGTAAATTGTATTGTAATCTTTAGACTGCATTACTTAAGGTAATTACAGCATACTTGACTTGCTACAAATGTAAACTTGTACATCACGTGGTCAAATAAATGTCTATCTATCTATCTATCTATCTATCTACGCCACTGATGTGACTGCTGGCCTATGATTCAAGAAATTTGAAACGCCCAATGAAGGAAAAAAAGGAAAAAAAATATGCTGACAGGTTGTGAAAGCTTATTGTTTACAGGTGTCCCCCAAAAATTACAGAGCCCCACAAAAAAAAATGATCTGTCGGGCGGACTACACCAGTGTATCCTCGTGTATTTTGACTCACTGAATCTGAATCAGAAGTCAGAATTTTCAGGTTGGCCTGTTTTTCATCCCAAAAACCCCAAAAACTTGTCTGTCCGGCGGATCAGACCAATGTATCCTTATGTATTTTAACCCGCCGAATCCGAATCCGAAGTTAGAGTTTTCAGATTGGCTCGTTTTTCATCCCCAACCCCAAGAACACCCATAAAACAAAATAGAAAGTGGTCCGTCCGGCTAATTACACGGATTAGATTAAACTAATCCTTATGTATTTTGACCTGCTAACTCGAATCAGAATTACTGTTAGATTGGCTCGATTTTCATCTCTAACTTTAAAAAACACCCGTAAAAATCGGTTTCCGCCTTTCACAGTATTATGCAGTGGTAGGGTTTTGGGGTTACAATGATATGAGGTTATGGTGTTATGAGGTTATAAAATATTCAGTGGATCAAAATACATAAGAATACACTGGTCTGGTCCGTCGGACAGACCACTTTTTTTTATAGGGATGTGTTATTAGTATCGTTGCTGATACTAAGCCCCTCATTTAATGACTCCCGATAGAATTATTTCACATTTTAACAAAATACAAACCCCCTCACTGAATGAAGAAACAATCAATGGTTGACTTTTGATTTTACTCAATGGGGTGAATTTAGACTCTAAACCAGCAGTCGTAGAGTTTTTAAAGAAGAAATATCGCCGTTTTACAGAACCAACCTTTGAAATTTATCAACCTAGGAACTTAGCAGGATCTTCAACTTTGTTTAAGGAGTACTTACACTGTGTTAATTGTATTAGCTAACTATTCTTGTTTCTTATTGCTGACTTAAATAGTAGAAGTTGTCTATTTGCAAAACAGATTGTTTTTTTTTTTTATTTAAAAATTTTATCAATTTTCGTTCACGGTCAATATTTTGGGGTCATCTCTCAGACTATAAGAATCTGCACACAACAAGGGCAAAATTGTGAAGCATTCCCTACATACACCTTAATTAAATATTCAAACAGGTTGCGTGTCAAGTCTACCTGATGAATCCTCATTTACAATTATAATAACTCGAAATTATCACTTAAAGAGTATTCACACATAAAAGAAAACCACATAAAGCACATTTGATAAAACGGCTTCTTAGAATAAAAGTGGATTGATGTAGTCATTTGATATATAATTTTTAACCATGGAATTAATTCCATGCGAGGAAATAATGAAGTACTATAATGGGTATACTCCAGTTCTAATTCTTCTATGTCTTATCTGATGACATTGATTTATTACTAAATTATTCATTCTCTCAATATCCTTAGCTTAACTGGAAAAAAGTACTTATACAATAGCAATCTTATTCCCTTGCTGTTATTTTTAGCAAAATTATTCTAGGTGGCTATGTTTTAAATTATTTTCTTCCGTTTGTTGACGAGAATACAGTCTTTTGTAGTCAATCACATGGAATGATTTGCTCCATTAAATCATATAAAGCAATCTCTCAAGGTTTGCACGTAGGGCGAAGTACAAAGGACATTTTTTTACAAAATATTAAAATGAAGTTGTTAAATCCAAATCTAGGAATAAACATAAACTTTATTTGTAGATGATTGCATTAACCTCGATGATTCGCAGGATTATTTAAAAAATATTATTAAAATATGGAGATACTGAAATAATTGGTTTAATTTACGATTCCTCTTCATAATTACCAATTTGTAGACTTGTTTGACACAACGTTCCATGTGTCTTATGAAAAGGTTTGTTTGTAGAACCGTTTGGAAAATAGTCGTTTCATAGACCAAATGAATGCAGGAAGTTGTCAGTTCCTGCATCCATGCGGAGTAACCAATTATGTATGAACTAGTGAGGAAGTGAGAATCTAAATGATTAAATTGAATTTCTTCTTAATGGCAAAGTCTTATCAGAAGTTTTGTGATCCATGCAATATTTTAGTTGGCCTCCATGTGCTGTATAGCACGCCAGACTGCATCTCGTCATCTTTCGTGGCTGCATGTCAGACGTACAGCTTCACCAAAGCTGTTTTCCATCAACTACTTGGTGTCATCGGTTCAACGTTTTGGACTTTCCTTCCTTTTGTCATCTAATTTTCTGTAAGCTATCAACCGTTCTAAATTGTCCTTCTTCTGGTTGACGTGGTCAAAAAATGAGAAAATTCGGGAAAATACGGCGCTGGAGAGTCACTTTGGAGACATCTCTTGGAGAATGGAGCTATTAATAGCTATAGCTATATTCTATTGCTATCGTAATATATCAAGAATCCGTCCCATCTATCGACTGGGGGGGGGGTATCAAAAGATCGTAGAGACAATTTTAGATAATTCCAGCACGAGTTCTCAACGAGCAGAAACGTTGTTATGGTCGCTAAACAATAGTATAAATTTGACTCCCTGGTTTCTAAAAATTGATTACCTACCTCATCAAATATCAAATTTGTATTATGTAGTTATCATAAGTGAATACGTCGATTTTCCTGTTAGTAAGGAACGTTTATTTTTACTCCAATTTGGGTCAACTATAAATAACTGCATATAAGGGTTATATTATCTTGATTTTTCTAAATACATCATCGCTGTTTATGGCATCCATAATACGCACATTTTAAGTGCAGGGCGGTTTTCTGTCTATGGATCCACTTCCGTTTGGATCGTTAATGATCAAATATAGTTTCATGCCTGACTTTCGTATGAAAAGGTAAAAAAGGATTTCCTTCGTGAGTACCTTGTACTCTTTGTTAAAGATTTATTTTAGTAGATATTTTCTTGTATGACACATGTACAGTGTTGATATGTGAAAAAGCGTATCATTCTTGTAAATTTGAGTTAAACGCTACTATCCATTTAATATAAGTTCATTTGTAATGCCTCTTTGCTTATTTATAGAAAGGACAATGTTAAAAATAGCTGGTTTTTGGACCCTATCCCGGAACGCATAAAACCCAGAGAAAATGATTGAAAAAGGCTCAAGATTAACAAAAATACATCTTTGTGGTACCAAAAGCCTGGGGAAATTTTATTTCACCCCTAAAAACATAAAAACAACCACTAAAATGCTATAAATAATAGCTTATACTGAAAGTGAAAATTATATTTATTTTATGATAACTATTAGGTATCGATTCAATAGAGATAACAAAAAGGTTAAAACTACTACTACTATCCACACCTTATTCGGGGGATGGAACGTTATACCCAGCATGTAATATTAAAAAAATAGGTACCAAGGTGATTAAAAATGTACAAAATGATTTTTTAATATTAGTTGAGCCAGACCTTCAATTGATCCGACCTCAGGATTCCTATTTTCAAAAACAACCCTTATAAGGGTTATAACAAAAAATAAATAATAAATTATTATATTATAATTATTACATTATTATATACATATATGTAAGAGTAATTATATATAATTGTATTTTTAGAAGAATGTTTATTAAATCTTCAGATTATAATAATATAATAATAATAATAATAATAATAATAATGTTTATTTGGAATTAAAAGATTACACAATGTAACAATAAAGATGTTTACCAAATAAACACTCAGGTTTCGCAGAAGTATTCTAGTGACACCTGTTTGCGATTTTGAGTGTGTGAACATTTAATTTTTACACTATTTAATATCTATCTATATATAATATTTACTTATATACTATAATACTGAACATACACATAGTATTATAGTTAACATTTTGCTGCCTGTATACAGTTAGTTCACCAATAAGATAAAAAAATAGAAAAAAAAATGTTGAATGTAAAAAGGATCGCCTCCTCGTGGTGCATCCTGGAGAACACAATAAGTGACCGATAGCCAAATGATCCTTCTTTGCAGGTATCCATTTACATATTTATTGTACCCTTGTCTCCAACAAGTGAAGCTTACCCAGAAGTACCTTTACATGGAATATTATAACACTTGAGAAGCGGTTAAGAAAACATTTTAAAGAAACATTTTTTTTTTTAAGAGAATAAACTAATATCATTTTCAACTCCTTACAGTGATTAAATATCTTCAACGTCTATCTATTAAATGCAGACATAAGAACCAACAGAAACCTTTCATTTTATTTTAATTTGCTCTGCAAATATTCTGTACTAGATGCTGTTCTAACATCTCTAAATAACGGCAGTTTTTCTTTATAGGGAAACTATTAGGTAATCAGTATAAGTGTTGGTGTAATATTTTCATATGATTCTATATATTTCATAAATTGATAATCTTTGTTTTTCTAACATTAGTTATATATAGTGCCTCTCATCCCTAAACTGGAGTTGGTGTTGATTCATTTTAATCACCTTATTTCTTATTTTTTAGTATTTGTAGCGGTGAATACGATTCTACCACCCGAATAGGGTAGTTTGGTTGTTTTAGAGGTTGCTAAATAACTCGTTATTTGTTCTTTATTAAAAAAATGTGTTGACTAATACCACAAAGATCTATTGTAATATTACGTGCGGTAAATATTTTTCATATTGATATAGAGGTAGTTTTTCGTAATAAGAATACTCACGTCAAAACAAAGCGAATGTCTGTCCCTTTTACTAGTAGAAAATAATTTGGTGCATTACTAAGTGCCGCGGCATTTTTTTAGTATCCGATACTGTGAATAGAATTGCATCCCGAATAGAGTAGTTTGGTGGTTTCCAGGATCGCTAACTAAAGCGCTTTTTTGTAATAATACTTGCTGCGAATAGTATTTCATACCCGTTTTCGAGAACGGGGATGAGGTCAGGAACAGTTGAAGATCTGACTCAACTAATATTAAAAAATCATTTTGTACATTTTTAATCATCTTGGTACCTATTTTCTTAATATTAGATGCTGTGTATCTCGTTCCATCCCCCGAATAGAATGTAGATAGGGGTAGTTTTACCTTTTTGTTATCTCTATTGAATCGATACCTAATAGTTATCATAAAATAAATATAATATTCACATTGAGTATAAGCTATTATTTATAGCATTTTAGTGATTGTTTTATGTTTTTGGGGGTGAAATAAAATTTTCCCCAGGCTTTTGATACCAAGAAGATGTATTTTTATTAATCTTGAGCCTTCTCCAACCATTTTCTCTTGGTTTTATTCGTTCCGAGATAGGGGCCAAAAATCAGCTATTTTTAACATTGTCCTTTGTTTATTGATTTCATAATATCAAAAAACGTTTGTTTGTCATTAATATCTTTGATTACTATTTAGAGTTGGCCAACTACCATTTCATTCTTATGCATTATTATATATCATTACAGTTTTTATGTATGCCTATCTATCTATCTATGCACTTTTGACAAATTGCTTTGTTAGTCTACATTGGAGAAGGCATATTTTTTTTTAAATTTTGTTTTCCCACCCTGAGATGTCTCTTTGTTAAAAAAAAAATTGTTTTCTTTTAAGTAGTGACTTATTTATTTCATTTACGGTTACACCTTTTTCCCTTTTTGAGGTCCCTTAGAGAGGCTTACTTGAAGAAAAACAGTAGTATTACTGACGCTCCCACGTGGGGTTTTGTTTTAATACTCCAACTTTTTTATGACCCGATTTTATGTAAATAGATTGGTATCAGGATTGATTGCATTGTTTAAAAATGATGAAGTAAATACATATTTTTGTCGCGAGATAAAAATTCTGTTTGCAGTGCCGACGTGGTTTGTTTTAAATATTTTTGTTTTAATTATTAACAGTTTGTCCATAGTAAAATACAGATTATAGTATTTTTGGTAAATTATTTCTTTTTAGTGTTGAAAATATATAGTAAACACAAAGATGGAAGCTAACGATTTGTTGAGTATGGAAATAAGTTTTGAGTTACTTTCACGTGGAATCATACCAGAAGGAACTCAAATTTTACGTAGGGTACAATTAAGGGGAGCATTGGCGAAAAAAATAGGGATTTAAGTATCCCGTGAAAAATAATTTCGATTTTGGTAATGAAGTCAAAGAAATAAATGATACTTTGACAAAGTCAATTACTTTGTTAACGCGCACATATTAAGTATTGTCTGACTTAGAAATACGTCGTATTAAGTCACGTTTGATTCATGTACAGAGACGTACCTTTTTACATCCGATGAAAGTTTGGTAGATAAAATTGAAACTTCGGTATTAATAACTTCAGGTATTTTTATTGAAACTAAAGAAAATAGTTTACCTACTCCAGTGGCGTCCTCCACGATGAGGGTTTCAAATGTGTTAGCCCACAGCGATCAAAAATGGGGTGTTAATTTTTCGGGACTTTCGTCGAAAGAAAGTGTTGTCTTTTTTGGAAAAAACCAAAAACCAAAATCTGTCAAACTTAAATTCGAAACAGGCTCAGTCAGTAACCAGTGCCGTACCTCTACAAATTTTATCCCCGAAAGCAGCTACATTTGTACCCTGCAAGCAAAAACCAAATATTCCCAATGTGTCAACCCCATCAGGTAACAAGAAATGAAATCCAATGAAAATTAATTTGTTTATTCTAATCGAGATAATTCTCTTTTTCCCTTTATTTTTTATCCCTCATTACCAGAAGGTTCTCTTTTACAGTTTTCCGAAATTAATGCCGATTTGTTTTCATTACCTGATTAGCGCATTGTGTTTCGGCTAAATTTCATATGGATCACTGGATATGGATTTAAGGATACTGTTTAGTCTAAAGATTTGCTTTTAGTACAACAGCAAAACCCTGGTGGTTGAGTTTACCTAGTTGCTTCATTTACTAAATAACTTTTTGATAAGCCTGCATATGAAACTTTGTATTCGTCATTTTGTCAGTTAAAAGAACATATTGTAAACAATAATGTAGAATTTTAGCTATCCCAACTTTGCTGTTTAGATGGTTTCTCTTGGTCTCACGTTAAGTCTTTGTTGTTTTTACGTTTTTTTGCTAGCATTAAGGATTTCAAGTGAAAATTGTAACCATTACACCGCCAAACTCTAGTTCTGAGAGCGATAATATTGTATAATGTCACTATTTGAAAATCATGTTCCTACGTTTTATTATTATATTGTTATATTGTTATTTCAAAATATTTCAATTCAATTACAAAACTTAAAAAAATCAGAAAATATTTTTTTTAATTTTAAATCATTATTAACTGTTTTATTTATCGATCGATTTTTTTAAAAAAGAACTTATGGTAGTTTTAGGCGTTTTTAATGTTATGACAACTTAGTTGTTGTCAGTGTAAAATAAAATATTAAAATGTAACTACCATTCAACCTGTTTGTATCTTGATCCCGCGACTCTTGATTTCGAGCCAAAACTGTAACCACTACACCACACTGTTCGTTATTTCAATAAACGCAAATTTCTGTAATATAATCTATTAAATATGAATGAAAATCATATCAACGGCTTGATATTATATTATTATGAAATATATGTTAATAAAATATATTAATAAATAATTATAGGCAGAGCCGTATCGACTGTAGGGATTGCAATTTACCGGAAGTTTCAATAACCGGTAAATCGGTAAATAAAAATGTAAATAACCGGTCAACCGGTATTTACCGGTAATTTTTAGAATGAATGATTCGGGTAGCGAAAATGGCAGTTGTCTTTTTACATGTACAAAATTATCTAAATTTAACAAAAAACATTTTTATATACCTATGTTTAATATAATGAACAAACAAAAGGTTTTTTTATCAAAAGGAAAAAATATAAATGAAATAAATTTAAATAAATAATTATTCTGTAAATAACAAAAATATCAACTTAAATAACAAAAACCGCTGCCCAAGGAATCACTACTTCCACATCCAGATTCTCTATCCAAGTCACTCAGAACGAAAAAACTTTGTATGTGAAAATAATTGTTTATGGAACTTTAATAATATAATATTCGAAATCCTCTACCCCAAAAACCCATAAAACGATACCCCACATCGGTAGTGGGGTGGGGGTGGTGATAGGGGGGTGGTAGTGGGGGGTGGATGAAGTAAAAAAATATTTTGAGGTTTCTGGTTCCTGTACATGCACTAAATCACTTTTTTTTTCATCCCCTTTAATAAGGAGGTAGGGGTGGTAATGCCAAAAATTTTTTTGAGACCTCAGCTTCTCTTGTATATACTAAATACCAATTTCATGGACTCTTACCTGCTTGATTTACCCATTTATCCCAAATTTACCCCAATTTACCCCCCAACCCTTCGACGGAATAAGACGAAAATATAATCTAGTTCTAGATCTCGTTAAAGTACATATGTGTACCAAATTTCAAGTCAATATCTCAAACGGTTCCAGAGTAAACGTGCGCACAAAAAAAGTTACAGACAGACAGACCGACAGACAGAAATTTTTTTTTCGCTCAAACTTAAAATCTCGACGTTTCATGACATTTTAAGCCTATTTGGACAATAAAAAATTTTAAAAATTTTTTTGTCGTTACTATACTTCCACTGGACGTGGAAGTAAAATTATAAACATAAACTCAAATAGGGTATTTACTGAATACCTAATGTAAAAATACAATATATTTTTTAAAATAGCCTGTTAAAAGGGTTAGTTTTTCAAAGCTATATCTGTTAGTCGTCAAAGCCATATCTGTTAGTCGTCTGATATATATTATATAGATGTATACAATATCCCATTTAAATACATACATTTGTATGAAATGCTAGGAAAAAGCGCAGTGATGACTATCTTCAAATGCACGCAGCTAGAAAACTGGCCGTTTTTTTGTGATTTTTGAAAACAGGATTTGTTTCTGCAGGTCAAAAACTTCATTTTTCAATTTTAATTTTGACGGGGACCACTTTTCATTATAGTTTAGTGCGTGGTCCTTTGATCAATAAAGAAGTAAAATAAAGGAAAATTTTCCTTCAAAAACCATGTATATAAAATAATTTTAATTTTGTTTATTTTTCATACCTGTAACCGCATGTCTATTTTTTAATATATCAAATAAAACTTATTATGTTACTAAATTTGGAAATATGCAGTTACCTTCACTAACAATAGGCGTTTGATTTATTCTAGACTCCCTCCAACATTTTGGGAAGCAGCTGCTGACGCTATTTTACTTCGTAAGACAGTCAGATCGATGGACTTTAGGGAACCCGAACCGGAGCGAAATTTTTTTACACAACCCGAGAAATACGAAGGAGATATTGAACCTTTGCAACACAATGAAACAATGATTAATCAATTTTTAAGAAAAGACAACGAACATCATCAACCGTAAACTACTAATAATGGTACCCATTTAAATGAATGTTATTGCTTATCTTATAATTCCAGTTTGTAGATGCATAAAAAATAATTAGAGCATTGTAATTTTTTAGAATTAATACTGTACATTTATATATATTATATATTTATATTTTTATATTTAATAATTATTGTCAGTTGACTTACATAATAATATTATTTATTTGACATGTAACTGTAATAAAATCAATTCAGTGTATATATCAAAAAGAATATATTTGCATTTTCATCGTCAGATTTACATTTATTCTTTTATTTAAAAATTATACAAGAGTAGGTTGTTTGGCCACTCTGTGCATAATAAAATTGACTTTCCTCCCCTTGAATAGCAGTGACTAAGGGGGCAAGAGCGGTATGTCCGAAGAAATAAAAAAAATGAATTGTATCAAAGCCATTTTAATAGCGAATCCGAGTTTGAAATGAACTAAGCTAAGCTAAAGCTAATAATATATTTTTCCACAAAATAACTGACAATATATAGAGAAACCATATTTATTTATTAAAATGAAATATATATTATAAAAGTAGAAAATTAAATAGTTTATACCACAAGTAACATAAACCTGAAACTTTTTATGTAACAAATAAAAATAATGTACCTATTCAACTTAAAAATATTCACTTCGATTTCGCTGCCCCTAAAAAAATTCAGTAACTGTGATTTGGCCGCCACTAAGAATTCGGCCGTCCCGTGCGGCTGCACGCTCCCACAGCCCTTTAGCATGGCCCTGTACAAGAGTATCTCTTAAATCATGATTACAATTTTATGTTTATTGCAATATGTCCTGTTATAATTATTTTACTATTAATGTGTGAAAATACGATTCTCGGGCTTCTAAATCCAACACATCAATTCGATGTTGATACTAATATAAATTCCTGTGTTTCATTTTTGGGATAGTCGTGGTAGGTAGATTTTTAACCTCGAATTTAACCTACCAAAAATGTATATGTTAATTAAAATATTAATAATTTATAATTTTTGTTTTTCATTCTATAATATTTACTGCTTTCGGTTTGTACATATGAGATCTCGTTTTAGTCAGGAAATCTTTTAACATTTTTCTATAATTCGCATTGTTTTTCGCGTCCTTCCGTACAATTACCGGAATTTTGAAAATTTTGTATTTTTTTATTTATTTTGTTTTATTTATTATTCATTTTTCCTGTATAATATACAAGGTGTCCGAAAACAAAGTAGAAAAAAAATTAACTGTAGATTCTTTAACCCAAATTAAGAGAGTAATCGCTGTCAAGTTACAGTCCCTCGAGGTACCTGAAAAAATGGTTTTAAATTTTCACTTAAAATATCAGATTCGAACAATGAAATGTTTGGTACATTTACTACACTTATTATAATAAACACCGCATGTAACATGACCTCTCTATTCCTGAGGGCTCTGGAAAAGACTAGGTCGGGAGAGGAGACACAGTTTGAGACGTGACAAGGGACAACATCCGAATATGTTGAGATTAATTTCTTTTTCTGAAAAAATCCCAGTGTCACGGCCAGGAATCGAACTCGAGACTCCTGGGTGGGAGTTGAGTCAAGTATGCTTGCCTCTCAATCAAGCAGTCATGAGAACAGGTATCTTTAAATAAGTGTAGTATTTTTTCCCTCCTCCCGAGTGATTCACATGAGGTGGAGTACTAATAGATTTTAAAAAAATTTCTAATGCCATTTTACATATCAAAAAAAAAATTTTTTTGATTAATTCTAAAACATTTATTTCTGGGACGAGCGTAGAGGCGACTTCAATGTGAATATCAGTCGATATTCCGTTGAAGCAAAGTCGAGCGCGGTTAGTACTTGGATGGGTGATCCATCTTGGGAAACACAGCGTTCTCGTCCCACCTTCTAGAAGCTTGTATATCAGTGTATACGCGGAAGTTATGTTATTTCAGACGAGGATTACGTAGTGGATATACCATCCTTCGGAGGGGATATAAAGCAGGCGGTCCCTTGTCTATTAAATGTTAGGCAAGTAAAAGATCCCTACTCTTCTTACGGGAAGAGGTTCGGCAAAATTTCCAGGTTGGAGGTAGCTCGTCTCCTGGCGTCGGTGTATAGTCGAGTAAACTTTAACTTGGGTCCAAAGGTCGCTTCATCATATAAACTAAGAGGATCAGACATATCCAACTAGTTTCTCTGTGTCACTGCAATAGCTCTGTGCGCATCGTAAATCGAATAGGACGTTGTGTAACCAACTCAAAAACACGCCAAGTTAAAATTTACTCCACTATATTATTGTTTTCGAGACCAAAAAATAAAAATTTCGTCCTTGTACCTAATTGATTTTCATACATGATTAAAATAAAGTCAATTACATAACGCAAATTTTATTTTTTTATCTTGAAAACGGTGAGTAACATGACATATTTTTAAGAGAAAAAAATATTTCAGAATTAATCAGGCAATCAAAAAATATTTTTTTTCTTCAAGCGTATTAAAATGTTTAAATTATGTCACCAAAAACAGAAGTAGAAGTAGGACATTGTTTTACTAGTAACAAAATGTTAGTACCGAACGCCACCGTAGTGGACATTGTATTACTAGTAACATAATGTTAGTTCCGAAAGCGCCACCGCGGTGGGTATTGTTTTACTAGTAACATAATGTTAATACCGAAAGCCACCGGTGGCGCGCTATCCACTAGCCACTTGTCATATTGTGTCAACATGTAAGACTGTAGTTTGAATATTTGTACATTTATGATAAATAAATGAATTTTTGCATTTTAATACGCTTGAAGAAAAAATAGTATATATTACACGGAGTAGAACGCTTTTTTTTGTGTTTCGCCCAGTTTGCGGCTTCGGCTTCGCCTCAGCCGCAAATTCTGGGCTCAACACAAAAAAAGAGTGCGTTCTACTCCTAGTAATATTATATACTATTTTTTGAAAGATAAAATAACATGGTTTTTGGAAATATTAAAAGTTGCATATTCCACCACATTATATTATGAAGATGTGAAGCAACAAGGTGGAGGACAAACATTTACACGGTACCTTTTACAGTAAGTGTAGTAGTATGCAATATTTCGTTTTTTGGAATTTGATATTTTGTGTAAAAAGTTTAAAACCGGTTTTAAGCTACCCTTTAAGGGGCTGTTACTTGGCAAGGACAAGAACACCCCTCAATTTGGGCTAAGGAATTTACAGTTAATTTTTTTCCACTATTCTACTACATAAACAATAACTGTATCTTTTCTAGATGATATATTAAACATTTATAATAAATTAATTGGAGAGAACTGACTGCAATTTACAGAATTATAGAATTATCCGGAAGGACCCGAAGTTGACGTGCAATTTAAAAAACCCGTAAGAATTATCTAAAAATATCAGTAGACCTATTTATTATTCCCGGGTGATTAATTTCAAATTATAATAACATATTATATAACAAAGTTTCAAAAAAGAAAATTTTCGTTTGTTTTGCACCTTGTTATGAAATAAAAAATGTAAGTGAAAAATAATCATTTGATTGCTCATTATCTATTTTTTTAAAAATGTTGAAATCTTACTAGAATTAGCATTAAAATACGAAAAACGACAATTTTCAACTTAATTTTGCATATATCAAAAATATGGATTCTGTTGTAATAGCTGGTGGGGAAAACTTTTTAGAAAATTTTTTGTTCTACAAAATTGGTTTTATAAGTATTTGTCGTGGGTGGTCTAATTTTTCCAGATATTTAACTTGAAAACTTCGAAATTCCATGTTTTGATATCATTTTTATCTGTTTTTTAGAGTGTATGTACAAATGAAGCAGATGGGGTAAGAAAGGATACTTTTCGAATATTATCTATTTTTCTTTTAAAAAAATCTAAAAACACTCCATTTGCTGAAAGTACGAAGTTTATTTAAAGATTTGAGCAGAAATATGATATAAAACTATGCAAATATCTATGCGAAATATGAATCATAGAAACATGCAAATACCACGTATAAATCTTCTTTCGAGACTTCTCCTAATTATTTAATTTTAACAATGCAAACTCCATACGTTTGATAACTGAAGTATAGATATGTAAGAATAAGTCATCCTGTATCCCGGGTGGCTCAGCCGCACAAGTGTTACTTGTATTATCGGATTACTGAATCAGCTCCTTTTTATGAGAGATATAGAGAATTAAACTTTGGTAGAAGCAAGTTGTAAAGTTGTTCCATTTCTGTAATTATTGAGTAACGTATATCTTTTGTTAAAGTTTAAAACGCCTTTCCTTACAGATTACTAAGATTGAATACAACTAATCATAATTAAAATAGTTTATTACTGCGCATTCGGAAAAACTGGGGTGAATTATTATTATTATTTGTAGGGGAAACATGGATTTAATTATTTTTCAAGGAAATATTATCCATACCTACATAAGGTTAATATTCATCTGTGATAATTACATTTATTTTATATTTTTATGTGTAGGTGTATTACTGTATATTATGTGTGTGCACTGTAAAAAATAATGGAAACTTAAATCTAACAAATTGTGAAATACTAAATCCAACATACAATACAAAGCAAGCTTTATGTAAAATATAAATTCAAGCATGTAAACTTAACATGAGTTACAATACATATCTGATAAAAATGTCCAATAAGCTCGCGTGTCAGTGCATATAGCCAATATATTTTATATATATTCTTGTTAAACATAATAATGTTCCTATTCATTCAACTTGAATTTGTCAATAAAAATATTATTTATAGTGTTTTTTCTTTAATTTTATTCCTATCCATACATCACGTTTTCTCTGTCATTATTTTTTATCTATAATGATCTTTGCAACAGAACTAGATGAATATATCCAGGGTGTCCAATCAAGTGGAGAGAATGACGAATGTATCCACTACATATTACATCGATATTACAGTAATGTACTACTATTTTAGAAAATTATATCAACATAATTTATGCATCTTCTTAGACTTGAAATATGTTTGCACAGCCAGTTTTACTATAAACCTATATAAAATAGTCACAGAAGACAGCATCTAAATGAAATATCTAAATTTTAAGAACGGGTAATAGAATTTAATCTGAATACTTATTTATTTTTTTTGCAAAATTTCAAGATGGCAAGGTCGTCAACAGTAATCATTAGTTAGATATTAATAACATTCGATATGATAAATTCTGATAACCAATTTCTCTCCCATATATCTATGAGAGATGGAGCTTATGTAAGCTCAAGCTACAAATGCCCCAAAATATACACGGTGCCCAGAAAACGAGGTCCAACTTCAACAACTTCGACCTTCATTAAATCGCTTATTTCAAATGGAACATACTATATTTTATAAGCCTATTCGCTTCCATCTTTTATTACCTTTCAACCTATGTGTGCATTTCCTATATCTAAAATGTATAATTATTGGGTCATTTAAAGTTATTTAGAAAAATTGTTAAATTAACGTCAATATTGACAATAGTGCGCCTTGCGAATACAGTAATTTACAATAATTTTGTAAAACAGTCACAGTAGATTCATTAAGGTTGCTTTGTCAGGGACGGTAATAAGTTCGATTTATTTGTGTTTTGTACTCTCTCTCTCTCTCTAGAAAAAAAATTAAATATGCAGAAAATACATGAATAATATTAAAATCATTTCCTACTTACTGTCCAAGCAACACAGTTTGGTATAATAAATGTATAAAAATCGTTCCGATTTCCGTATACATACCAAATGTATACCTCTCTGAATATACGTTATATATGCACTCATATAAAGAGAATATTATTTAGGTATTATGCAAATCACAACTTACACACTTTTTTATTTATTATGAAAATACCTACTTTCTGTATATTGTTGCCCTAATCTGGGCACGCTAATATACTAGTTAGGTAAATACTTTAAAACACTCATTATTGGAGAACCAATCAAAACAACTACTCTTCTAGCTAATACTGACGAAGTATTGAATTACATGATAGGATTCTTAGCATTTTAAAGAAAAAAAAATATATTGAAAATATTTCAATCATTTATTTACATTTAGTCATCACACTTTTTTATTTAATATGAAATTATCTACTTTCTGTATATTGGTACCTTAATCGGGTCACGCTAATATACTACTTAGGAAAACACATTAAAACACTCATTATTGGAAAACCAATCAAAACAACTACTCTTCTAGCTAATACTGACGAAGTATTGAATTGCATGATAGGATTCCTGGCATTTTAAAGAAAAAAAAAATATATTTAAACTACTTAAATTATTTATTAAGATTCAGTCATTCATGTAAATAAATGATTGAAATATTTTCAATATATTTTTTTTTCGTTAAAATGCTAAGAATCCTATCATGTAATTCAATACTTCGTCAGTATTAGCTAGAAGAGTAGTTGTTTTGATTGGTTCTCCAATAATGAGTGTTTTAAAGTATTTACCTAACTAGTATATTAGCGTGCCCAGATTAGGGCAACAATATACAGAAAGTAGGTATTTTCATAATAAATAAAAAAGTGTGTAAGTTGTGATTTGCATAATACCTAAATAATATTCTCTAAACATGATAAAAGCAAATAAATAACAAATCACTCATATAACTTCTTAACGCGCGTATGACGAGTGGGTCATGCAGCTATTTTGAGTCAACTCACTGAGTCGACTCGTTTTTAAGAGTCAGATGCGAAGAAGCAGATCAGTAAAAAGATTTACTTTGCCCATCTCTACTGCGTAGTGGATAGCAGAGCTGGGTAATTCCTGGTGAAAAAGTAATTAGCAATTACAATTCCTTTTTTTTTTTCGTGTAATTGTAATTGTAATTAAGTACTTTTTTTTATTAAAGTAATTTGGAATTGTAATTGTAGGAAAATTGTTAAAGGAATTGTAATTTGTAATTATATTATTTGAACTATCTAATTACAATTACTTTTTCCAATTACAATTACTTCTTCCAATTACAATTACTTTCTCCAATTACAATTACTTTCTCCAATTACAATTACTTTTTCCAATTACAATTACTTTAAGAACATGCGTATGTGATTTAACAAACAAGAATACATTAAAGCAGAATTTTACAGTTGCATAGTTTAAAATGAATCTGAAAAGTTCAAAAAAAGTACGGACTAAAAACGAGTTTTCGCCGTGGACCGCTGCACATTTGTTTTTTTTTAAGTACACAAACTTTTGTATTTTTGTCCAATAAACTTTTAAAAACTAAATGTGTTTACTGTTTATTATTATCATTCTTATTATTATTAGGCATTGTTATTATAGTGGAGTCGATTTAGTCAATAAAATAGCGAGGTTGGGAAATTTTTAAGATGGATGCAGACCCGGCGGAAATTGTTTGTCATGGCGAGTATAACAAAACCCTAAAATCTTGATTTCCAAATAGGGGCGGAACCGTGTTTTATTGGCCGAAAAGGGGTTTTTTGGACATTTTAAGGGTCAAATTTGCAGTTTTAATTTTTTTGGACCACTTAAACAATTAGTTAAGGAACTAAAATAGTTCCTTTTATTCTTAATATTAAAGGAACCTCCAGTTTAAATTTGGTGATGATCAGACGACCTCCTGATATATATATATAAAAAATTGAAAAAATTTAATTTTGGCTATCTTGATCGGAACTGTTCAAATTGAAATATCTCCGGACCTAAAAGACGGATCGAATGGAAAAAGGTAGGTTATTTTATGTACTTTTACATAATATAAGTCAAGAATCACTTTTTTTACATTCGGTAGTTTTTTAACCATTTGCACTATATATATAATATATGTGTACTCAGTGACTATGTGTGCGCACTGGTATGTATAAAGCAGAAAACAATTGTATGTATTGATTATAAAACTTTAAAAATATATACAGTGTGTCCCACTTTGTGTATTAAGCCACCCCAATAACTTGGCTATTTGTGTTTGGATTTGTATATATTTTTTATAGCACATAATACCCATAATGAACTACCTTTGGAAGGTAGAACTGTTACTCAATCTCTATTTCAAAGCCAACTGTGATGTTTTTAAAAAGGGAATTTTGCAAAAGTAACATTAGCGATTGAGATAGAGGAAAAATGTATTTAGAAAAGTCGTTCAGAAAAATTAAGTAAGTTCAAATATGAATTTTCATTTAAAAATATTGATTTTTTTTTTGAAAAATATTGCAAGTCAGAAAAATTCGAGGTTTGGGTTAGTTTAGAGCATCCAGATTGCTATGAATTCCAGAAAATAGTTGAAAATTTTTAATTTAATAAACCATTTTACATAATGTTGATAATTTATTTAATTAAAAGAAAAAATTTTTCTGACGCAATATTTTTCAAAAAAAAAAAAATTAATATTTTTAAATGAAAATTCATATTTGAACTTACTTAATTTTTCTGAACGACTTTTCCAAATACATCTTTCCTCTATCTCAATCGCTAATGTTACTTTTGCAAAATTCCCATTTTAAAAACGTCACACAGTTGGCTTTGAAATAGAGATTGAGTAACAGTTTTACCTTCCAAAGGTAGTTCATTATGGGTATTATGTGCTATAAAAAATATATACAAATCCAAACACAAATAGCCAAGTTATTGGGGTGGCTTAATACACAAAGTGGGACACACTGTATATATTTTTAAAGTTTTATAAACAATACATACAATTGTTTTCTGCTTTATACATACCAGTGCGCACACATAGTCACTGAGTACACATATATTATATATATAGTGCAAATGGTTAAAAAAACTACCGAATGTAAAAAAAGTGATTCTTGACTTATATTATGTAAAAGTACATAAAATAACCTACCTTTTTCCATTCGATCCGTCTTTTAGGTCCGGAGATATTTCAATTTGAACAGTTAGTACGAAGTGGGACATACTGTATATTTTTTATTTGTATAGTCGTGCCTACTGCTTTGACTAGGTATAGATAAATGTATATTATATTATATATGTGTGCGCGTGCGTGTATTTATTTCTGTAAATATGTGAATGTGTTACAATTTTTATTATTTTTTTATTTTTACGTGACTCAGATAGCCGCTTCATGTATAATCGAAGGGTAGCCGTGGTCTATCTTTTACTTTTCAAAACGAGTGTTTTGATATTGTACCACGCTTACCTTTTGCCACAAAGCAAATTTTGATCCGACTTTTAGGTCCGAAGATATTTCGATTTGAAAATTTCAGAAAATTTGACCTAAACTGCAATTTCAGCCAAACTATTTAACATTTTTGAAATTTGGTCAACAGTTTTTGTGCGATGAAGACTACTTCTATTTTAAATTTCAGCCAAATCGGTTGAGATCTGATCAAGATAGCCGAAAGGGCATAGCAGGATAAGCATGTGTTAGGTGCCCCCGCACCAATCGGGTCTAAATTTTTAGCACAAGCTGATAGTAGTGTTAGATGAAATTTCCCAAAATATTATTTTTGGAAAACCATTTTTACGGGAGTTATGGGGGTAAAAAGAAAAATGGAAAAAATTTTTTTTCTCGAGAACAGATAAACCGATTTTCATGAAAAAAATATATGTTATGGCTTTTGATGGTGCAAATGTGGGAAAAAATTATTGAGTCCATTTGTCGAAAAAAAGTGGTGAAAAAATTTTTTCAAAATAAAAAATTTTTTTTTCTTAGGGGATGTTCTAGAGGCACACCCACCATTTTCTTCCAAATAAAAGCTTATATGTCCCTTTAAAACATATCCAATTTTCAAAGCGATCGGAAGGGTACAACATATTCAAAATTGATAATCATTGGCAGACTGCGGGCGGCGCGTAGTCTATGTAATGAAGCACGACTTTTTTGTAAATATTTCGTGCAAAGACGAGATTACCTTCTCCCCCCTCGTTCTTGAGGGTGCTGAATACGATGCAAGTGGTGGGAGAAGTTTTTGACCGCCGCAACCCCCTGCAACTTTTTTGTAAAATTTTTTCAAAATAAAATTTTTTTTATGGGATGTTCTCGAAGAATGAAGACTAAGAAAAGTCTCATCAATATAGAGTAACCTGATTCGTGAGAGGCAGGAGGACTCACGCAAAAAAGTCAACCCGAATTGTGAGAGGCAAGGGGACTCATAATAACCAAGCACCTCGACTAATGAGAGGCAAGGGAACTTACAATAAACAAGCGCCCCGACTAGTTAGAGGCAAGGAGACTCACGATAAATAAACACCCCGACTCGTGAGAGGCAAGGGGACTCACAATAAACAGGCACCTTCACTAGTGAAAGGCACTGTAACCTCCTCGTAGTGGACTTTGAAAACTAGTTCTTTCGTAGGCTGACTGCGAACGTCATCCTTGCAAAATCTTCAGATTTTCAAACTAGATTTTGTTTGACCCCACAGTTGACGTCAGAGAATTTTTGCATCACACTTCTTGAAGTTTGATACTGATTTAAATGGTAGGGTTGTAATGGCCGCCAGTGACTGTTGTAGTAAGATGTAGTAATGAACCGCCGTCTATGTAATAAAGGCAGAAATAGTGTAAATATTTCTTGCAAAGACGAAATTACCTTCCTTCGTCCGTTTTCGAGGGTGTTGAACACGTTGAACATGATGCAAGTGGTGGGAGAAGAAACGGCCATCCCTCTTATGGATCTCTTTATGTTTTCTATACGGGTCTGGAGAGTCATTTATCAACGGGTTATACTTGAAATAACATGGAAGATGGTTATAGAGTAAGTTGAGTCCAGACAGCAGGTCTAGGGGGTGAATTAAACCCTTCCGAGGAGTGGAAAATAATTTTTATCAAATAATTCGGGTTCAAACACGTTTCCCCCGTTTTTGGGCTGATCATGGGAAAAATATTCATTTGTAGCTCCAACCCCTCTTCATCTCTATAACGGTGAGTGAGAGGTGATTTCTGCCCGTTTGAGGGGGTTGGAGCTAAAAATAAATATTTTTCCCGTGATCAGCGACTCCAAAAAAGAGGTATACGTATTTGAACCGAATCATTTGAAAAAAAAACCCACACCTCTCGGGAGGGTTTAATCAACCCCCTAGGCCTGCTGTCTGGACTCTACTTGCTCTAAAACCCTCTTCCATATTATTTCAAGTATAACCCGTTGATAAATCACTCCCCAAACCCGTTTATATATGAAAACATAAAGGGATCCATAAGAGGGATGGCCGTTTCAGGGGGTTGCGGCGGTCAAAAACTTCTCCCACCACCTGCATCGTGTTCAGCACCCTCAAAAACGAAGGGGGGGAGGTAATCTCGTCTTTGCACGAAATATTTACAAAAAAGTCCTCTTATAATGCTTCATTACATAGACTACGCGCCGTCCGCAGTCTGCCAATGATTATCAATTTTGAGTATGTTGTACCCTTCCGATCGCTGTGAAAATTGGATATGTTTTAAAGGGGCATATAAGCATTTATTTGGAAGAAAATGGTCGGTGTGCCTCTGGAACATCCCCTAAAAAAAAATTTTTTTTATTTTGAAAAAATTTTTTCACCACTTTTTTTCGACAAATGGGTTCAATAATTTTTTCCCACATTTGCACCATCAAAAGCCATAACATATATTTTTTTCATGAAAATCGGATTATCCGTTCTCGAGAAAAAAAATTTTTTTCATTTCTCTTTTTACCCCCATAACTCCCGTAAAAATGGTTTTCCAAAAATAATATTTTGGGAAATTTCATCTAACATTCCTATCAACTTGTGCTAAAAATTTCGACCCGATTGGTGCGGGGGCACCTAACAGGTGCTTATCCTGCTATGCCCTTTGATTTTCTCAATTTTTTTCGTATATATATTAATATCAGGAGGGAGGATGGTCAGATATCTTCTCCAAATTTAAACTGAAGGTTCCTTTAATCTTGAAAATAAAAGGATACCATTTTATTTTCTTAACTAGTTGTTTAAGTGATAAAAAAAAATTAAAACATCAAACTTAACCCTTAAATGTCCATGTCGGCGAAAAAAGCATTTTTTGGAAATTCAAATTTAGGGTTTTATTATACTCGTCATGACAAACAATTTCCGCAGGGTCTGCATCCATCTTAACAATTTTTCCAATCCTTTCCTAAACCGACTCCACTATTAAGCTGCCTTTTCTATATATTTATTTAATTTTTCCTGGTTACTCTTAAGGTCAAATATTCTAATAACGATTCTAATAAATATTAAAACGCAATATTACACAATACTTTCAATTCAAATTTTTAACTTACCTTTTTGTCTGTTTGGTCACTATAATTTACTTTATCATAAAAGTAATTAGAAAAGTAATTAGAAAAGTAATTGCTAATTCCTTTTTTAAAGACATGTACTTTGTAATTAATTCCCTTTTTAAAAAAGTAATTTGTAATTGTAATTATTTTTAAATTACAAGTAATTACCCAGCTCTGGTGGATAGACTACACAACCTGTAGTTTCTGGCTTCTTGGCCTTCGTAGTATATGCATGCCAATGCATAGGATTTTCCATTAGTTGATGCTTGCATGCCCCGGTCTGACTTGGAAGTTTTCTGTTAGAATAGCAAATAAACAATTTAATGGAGGTCGAAGTTGGACCTCATTTTCTAGGCACCATCTATATTTTGGGGCATTTGTAGCTTGAGCCCACATAACCTCCGTCTCTCATAGACATATGGGAGAAAAATTGGTTATCGGAATTTCCAACTATGGGTTGGTTTTCACATCAGATTTCTTTAAAATCATAATATCTCAAAAACTATTGGTTTTTTAGATAAGTAATGATGTTGAAAGTTACCTTAAAATAGTGAAAAGGCGTTCAAAAATAAGGCATATCATTTAAAATAAGGAAGTTGATGTCAACTTCCGGTATAACCGGTAGTGTCACATACGTGACACGTGACGTTATTTTCATTAAATAGATCACCCCTGAAAACTCTTCTTCCTAAGTTTTCAGCTTCAAATTATTTGTAGTTTTACTAAAACGTCTAATAAGCCAAACCGCGATGCAACCTGTATTTAACGTACCAACTATGATGAAATAATTCCAAGTAAACCTTATTATGGCCACGACTGTTCTTTGATTTATCCCTTCAAACTGCATCTTGACTTAAAATGTGTTAACACATTTTCTGTTATTCTTCCAGTAGGTAATTTTAAAAATCAATTTTTTTTTACAAAAACCTTGATGTATATACATTTTTCTACACCTGGTGTATAATTAAGACTTTTTTGTTCCCTTTAGTCCAATATATCATCAATTCAAATAATTAAGTTATGTTTCTAACGCCTTATTGAAGTGAGCTCAAATATTTTATCTACAAAATTGTTTCAAGACTTCTGTACTATTAGAACAAAGACAAAAAATATGTTAGTTCATCATTTATTATTAGGAATAAATAGTGTAACCAATACTACAATTTTGATGGTTTTTGTTTCATAATGGCATTAGAATGCCGTTTCATTAAACATTCAAAAATATTTATAATAATTACAATAAGCATATTCACTAAAAAACGTGAAAAATGTATATACATATTTTTTATAATAATCTAGCTACATTTTTGACTACTCAATTTGCCTCATTTACTTGTTTCTTTTCTTATAACTTTGAAAGTACAGTCTTCACATTTCCCACCGCAGCAATCACCTCTATTTCTACACTAGCATTGGCGGGAAGCTTTCCAACTTGGTAAGTAGAACGAGCAGGAAAATCCTTTGTGAAAACTAAAAAAAATAATAAGGTGTAATTAGTCTCATGTTATAAAAAGAACTGGTGGTGGGGAACGACTAGACAAACAAAAAAACTTATATAACATGGTGTCTAAAACCCATAGTTTTGGAGAAAAGAAATAAACAAAAATATTGAAAATTTTTGAAAATATTGTTTGAGAACTGCTGGAATATTGGGGTAGGCTTTATATCGTCGCGTCTGGTCGCGCATGATATCCTGACATTTGTGCAGATAGGTATAAAATATCGGCGTCTTTGGAGGTGGGGTAAAGATCAAAGATACCGGCATTTTTTGAGTGGTTAGTAGATCTAAAAACAACTTTATTCTCCCTTGTGATATTCTCAAACAATATTTCAGTTTATATCCTTACTTGGTTAAGTACGTACACACGGCCTACCCGTTCGTTGTTTCTGTATGTTGCTTTGATTTTTTTTTAAATTTTGGGTAACTGTATTTTGGTTAAGATTTATTTTATTGATTTACCGTTCAAGTCGTTAAGTACTTGGTTACCTACAGACACAACTTACTTGTTCGTTCTTTTTCTGTTGCTTTTTGGATTTTGGACCAAGTTTTTCTTTTCTTCTTTCTTTATTGACAACGTTAGTTGATAGTTTAGTGTGTTTAGTGTTGAACGGAGTGCGTATGTTCGACGTGCCGCAATGTGTATTGATGTAGATGGAGGTCATTTCGAACAATGTATGTAAATCAACGAAAATTTATTGGTAAGTTCTAGATTTCTCGAATAGGCCTGTCTACCACGCTGTCACATTACTGTTGCTTTCGCCGCTCGGTTAGATATAAACTTTATTATTACGAGCAACTTTTGTGGTTTTGTGGCAAATTCAAAAGAATTGTTTTGTTATTGGATGTTACTATTCTCTGTTATCGTATCTCGGACGTCTAACGTCGGATATATGGCTATATAAGTCAAATAGCTGCACTTTTTGGGATGTGCCACTTTCTGTGGTCACAGTTAATGCCAAAAGGTAACTTTCCAGATAGGGAGCCACTTC
The DNA here is from genome assembly GCA_936432065.2 of Rutpela maculata. Lineage (NCBI taxonomy): Eukaryota > Metazoa > Arthropoda > Insecta > Coleoptera > Cerambycidae > Rutpela > Rutpela maculata. The sequence continues at coordinate 110,347,869 of OW386286.2, forward strand.
AAAATCCATGCACACTAAATTTTCTAAGGTACAATCAGCTCCTAATTTATTTTTTTTTGTTTGAAAGCTCTTGTAAATAAGGCACTTTTTTATCCCTATACATTTATCTCTACACCTTAAGGGTTCTGTGCAATTTTTAAAAACCTGAAAATTTCACTTTTCTCACAAATTTCATTGATAAGTAAGTTTTAATTGTGCTCAATATCCCTTTCATTCCCCACAAAAAAGGGTTTATGTATATGATATTCCGTATATGTCAATAGAGACTTGTTTTCATAAACAATAGTGATTTTAATTATTATTTAAGTAAACAAATTTTTACAAACAAAAAACTACTAAATAGTAAGAAATATTCATGAAAATGAACTGCTTCTATAGAGGTTTTACGACTCTAGATCATTCGCAATCATCTTTTTTATCTTCCAATTCATCCCTGGAACTAAATAATTATACATTATTATTATATTAAGGAATTGGATCAACAAAGCAATATTATGATCTTGAAATTGTGAAACGAATTTAAAAATAATCATGACTTCCTCTGTTGCGATCAGAATAAAACATAAAGAACTCTTTAAGTTACTTGGAGAACATGCAGTTTTGAAATTTGATGGGCTCATATCAGTAGTGAGATTGATGGCATCATTCGTTCATCTCGGCCGGATGAAACTTCAATTGATGGAGTACAATGCAGGCAACAAGAAGAAGCAGACGGCAGGATTTCTCACCACGCTAAAGGTAGTGTTGTACATGGAGCAAAAAGAATAATTATTTGCACAATAGATACTGACGTAGTTGTTTTAGCAATATCTTTCTTTCACATTATCAAAACTGCGGGATTTCAAGAGATGTGGATTCTCTTTGATGCTGGGAAGAGTCAGAGATACATGTGCAACAACGCGATGTTTGAAAATATGGGTGAACATAAAGCCGTTGCATTGAGAGGATCCCATGCATTCACTGGATCAGATGTAACATCATCATTTGCAATGAAAGGGAAACAGACTGCCTGGAAAGTGTGGATATGAACTGAAACCTTCCAAGCCATCTCTATACCACAACAAACTATTTCTGATGAGATCTTTCCAGTTCTGGAGAAGTTTACTGTTTTACTTTACTACAGAGACACAGAAGACTTCTCAGTGTTAGAAAGCTTCTCTTTGCTTCAAAAAGTCGCAGCCTACAAAGTCTACCCCGAACAAAAGAGGCACTAAGGCAGCATTGTCTTCGTTCAGCATACCAGGCAGGACAAATTTGGGGTCGTGCGTGCTCAGTGATAGACAAGATTCCAGGGCCAGAAGGATGGGGATGGACCATGGTTGATAGGTAGTGGACGCCGGCCTGGTCTTCTCTTCCTCTCATTATGGCAGCCTGCAGAGAATTAGTTAAGTGTAGTTGCTCTGGATTTCGTACACGATGCTCCTGCTCAAAGGCCAAAATTCTATGCATGCTACTTTGTACTAACTACACTGGGGTCGACAATGCAGCAATAAATACAATAAAAGGTATGCGTTTAATTGATAATTTTTAAATTCGTTTCACAATTTCAAGATCATAATATTGATTTGTTGATCCAATTCCTTAATATTGTAGCGTTCCACTTAGATTTTTATGCATTTTTAATTAAAATCTAATAAAACACACTTTATTTTGGTATACACTGTACATTATGTTTATCAACTATATATTAATTACGCCCAGACATCTAATTATTTCATAATAGCATTGTTGTTTAGATATAAGTTACACCTTTTTGCATTCTTTATATTTAAACCGTCTATTTATTTCTTGTTACAGTTTTTTACGAACACACTCGTTAGTTTTGCGTACTACTTGTTATCTTAAACAATATATAGCACGATGCAATGTGCTAACTAAATTTAAAAACTAGTAATTTTTGTTTAGTATAGTTTAGAGTACTTTGTGGTTGGTATGTTGAATGGAGGGGATACCGATATTCTAGCTGGCGCAGAGCGAAGGAAATCTGATTTTCCGAGTTCTAGCACAGCAACTACAGTCACTTCAAAAGTTTGATAATTAATTAGACACACGTGGTATCACTTTTGCTATTATCAACTTTTACTTTAGTGATCATTCAAGTATAAGGCATTTAAATTTATTTATTTAATTTCTCTCATTAATATTCATCGGCCTTTTGCCATATTTTTTAGTATTCTGTTTTTTTTTTATTTTATGTTTAATGATAACAGTGGTTAAGCAAACACGTGCTAATTATGTTCTTTCTTCTTCCCGAACGTAGGAGTTTTGCTGTAAAAATAAAATTTGCCTTCTTAATTTGTCAAGTAAATTATCAAAATTAATTAATCTTGATTTGTCTAAATAAATCAAATTAATTTATCTACTTGCAATTTTGTGCTATCCAGTTATCTGCATCGATTATTCAAATAAGAAGATGCAAATTGCAACGATCCGGAGATACATAATATTTTAGTATTGGGTTAAATGCTTATGAGATTCATACATTCATAACTTCATGGTCAGATCCAGTTATGCATAGTCTAGTCCAAAGTAGTCAACTTTAGTAAATTATTTAACAACACATAGCAAAACTCTATCGTCATTCAGATTACATCATAGCACCGTCCAGAGGCCCTGTCATATGTGGTTAACGAGTTCATACGTACAAACTGCCAGGGTCCATCAGGAATTGTCACCCAGTGTCCATTTTGTAATACTGGATTGGTGAGAAAAGTGCTTATTTTCTTTATTGTTCATTTTTGTGCATCGATTATCATGACATAAAGAATTATTACTCTTTATTATCAATCATCACGTAATTTATATATTTTTATTGTACATCTGATCACGATTTACCTATAATATCTTAAATATTTATCATGGCTTGTTTACTAGATTAATAAGCAATAGTCAGGAACTTTGTTGGTGATTTGAATTTTATTAAATATTTTTGATATTTTTTTGAGACCATGTCACGTTTTATGCTACATGAATATATAACTTTACTCTTTTTGAGTCAATTATTTATTTAATACTATTTTTCATTTTACATGTTTTGTGTCTGTTCTAACATCAAGCTATTCCACAGCAGCCAGTTTTGTGATATAAGGAGGGTAGTGTAATGTCAATTTTTCTGTGGATGGCGCCCGGTTCATTAATATCTCTTATAACTCCATTCTTGGTCACGAAACAAGCTAGCTGGGCGATTACCTGTGCACTTATTGGTTCTCTCTCTGATTCATATTAAAAATAGAACCCACGACTCAGCCCCGCACGAGATCAGCTAGCCGTTAGCACTCGTCACTGCGTTTTGTTTGAATTTCTCTTGGACTTTACTTTAGTCGGTATTTCCAATTGAAAATTTTGCAAATCAAAATGAGGATGTTTTAATATAATAATAATGTATAAATAATTATTTAGTTCCAGGGATGAATTCGAAGATAAAAAAGATGATTGCTCGTGATCTAGAGTCGTAAAAGCTCTATAGAAGCAGTTCATTTACATGAATATTTCTTCGTATTTAGTATTTTTTGTTTGTAAAAATTTGTTTACTTAATGTAATAAATGTTTTCAAAATAATTAAAATCACTATTGTTTATGAAAATAAGCCTCTATTACATAAACCATTTTTTGTGGGGAAAGAAAGGGATATTGAGCACAATTAAAACTTACTTATCAATGAAATTTGTGAAATAAGTGAAATTTTCAGGTTTTTGATAATTGCACAGAACCCATAAGGTGCAGAGATAAATGTATAGGGATAGAAAAGTGCCCCATTTATAAGAGCTTTCAAACAAAAAAAAAAGAAAATAGAAATCGGACCATTAGGAGCTGAGATACAAAAAAATTTAGTGTGGCTAATAGCGACCATTTTTAATAGCCGCCATTTTGGTGACCTGCACGGATTTTGAAGTGGCTCCCTATCTAGAAAGTTACCTTTTGACATCAACTATGAACACAGGAAGTGGCTCATTCCAATAAAAAAGTGCAGCTTTTTTTGGTGTACCCAACGTACTATTTTCCGGTTTGATCAAATAATTACTCATTTTTTAAGCTTTTAACACCACACCTATTTATGTTACAAATGTTAATAAACCACTTTAAATTTTAATAAATTATACACAACAATAATTTTGTTCCAAATTATAAACCAGAATAAACAAATCCTCTGTTTAAACTCCTACGTCCATCCTATGTGGTTCTACAGAAGAGGTAACGAATTGTTTACATTTTTTATAATTGGTATAAAAAGTTCGGGTGCAGCGATCACATCAAAGAGCAGCGTTTCTTGCTTTGAGATCGCGCGGCGGCGAGTTATGCTCAATACCGATTTGTGATTCGGAACTATACGTCCATTGACTCAGAAAAGCAGTGGTTCTCAAATATCTCCTACCTTAACATTCAAATTTTTGACCTAAGTCAGTTCGTTTTTCAAAAGTCATTTAGGTTTTTTGTTGGTCTAGTCTGTCCCCATTACCAGTTTTTTTAAATGACATGAAACTAATTACACCCTGTATGTATAGCGTGTAGGTGATTTGATATTTAATCCATTGCATTTAGGATTTTTGTTCAGACCAATTCATACAAAAGCAAATGTTGGTTTTCCAGGTAGGTTCGGGTGTCCTTAATAAGGTCTCAAAAGTCCCCGAAGTGGGAGTGTAAGGATAAAATTTGGCAACGCTGTAAAGGGCTAAAATCGGGCTCGATAGGCCAAAAAGAAAGCTATGGAAATTCTCTATAAAAAAGATAGAGGGTCTTTTTTTCGTATAGGTACGCAATAGTTTTCTTGAAAATCTTGCATTAAATTTGAACTTATGGGATATTATGGATAATTTAAGTACTCTATTCCACACCACCCTAGAGGTTGAGTACTAGGCGCGTTTTTTTTTATGTGGTTTCCCCGGTAGGCCTAATCCACGACTGTCATACTTATTAAAATGTTGTCAAACTAATAATTTCCTTCTTGTCCGTTTTCTCCTTCTATAAATTCATCGATTCGTTCGAGGAAATCCGAGTCAATCTGAGAACTTTCAGTCTCTGCTTCAGTGACGAGTTTTGAATCGGTTCAGCATTCAAGCAAGATTTTCCATGGCAGTTGCCGCAAACTGATGAGCAATTAAGTCCCAACCTCCGACAGCCACAAAATAGTCAACAACCTTTCGTACAGATGCAGAAAAACATCTTCAGAAGGCAATCAGGTGCAGGAAGTTGGGATGTTGTTTTTGGCCACAATATGGTATCTTTCAACATTCATCTCCACTCTTTAGGATTCAATACATTACCCAACAATTTCTGTACTTGAAAATAAACACGAAATAGATGCTGTTGAGCTGCGTCATAAGTGGGCGGTAATGAATTCAATTTCACTGGTTTGCTTTCGCTCACAGCTTTAATAAAGCAAGAATACCGATAGTTACCGATGGAAACTTCTTTAACTGGAGCGTTATAGATTGCGAGGAAAAATTTTATCCCATTCGAAGTAACTATGTCAGGAGAAGTACCAGTTTTGCTGAAAACTTCAGCTACAAGTTTTAAGTCCTGCCGTTTTTTCATCACTTTCAAAGCTGCAGTCTTGCCTTTATTAAACAGAGCAGATGTAGTGTCACACCCAGAGAATGCGTGCAGAAACAATATGTGATCTCGAATATCTTTATGGTGATCAAATTTTTCGTCGAACCTTCGCTCTGCCTGGTTTGAGGAGAAAAATTACTTTATTAATAGGTGTACGAGCAGTTAAAATTATAAGAAAATCCACGTCTTCCCCAACCACAACCGTAGTATGATTCCTCAAGCATCATCTTCAGAATGCCTAACAATATAATTATTTGCCTCAAACTTTTCTGTCAACATCGAAATCAATCTGGTTTTATTTTTATTATTGGAAAGGAGCTTCTCTTGGCTTACAGTTGCAATCATCTGCTCATCAAAGTAAATGTCAACAGATGAAGCTTTTGAGGACCGGCGAAGCTGCTCCATTGCCTTCACACTGTTGCTAATGTTTTCATAACCATCAAAAACAATAATAGAGTTCGAGCCAAAATGATTTTGCACATAATTAACATGTGCTTGGCAAATAGCACCGTAGGTTTCATGTTGATGCCATATAACTCGGTGCAAGAGAAATCCCCCATCAACGATATAAGTGGCATTTTGGAGATCTGGTTCAGATTCAGATGGCTGGAAATTGTCATAGAAAGCTGACTTGTTCGTCTTGCGCATACCAACTTCGTCAAAGAGTGACACCGGATACGGAGCTAATTCATACTCCAAGTAGGTGGGAAGCTCTTCATTTGTTCTCTTCACGACAGTAATCCTTTGAAACAACAATAATGGATCAATGGGCATTGTGGTATCATGGACTTTAACATTGCTATTGACAGTTAAGAGTGGAAGCACTCTATCTGCACGTGAGAATTTAATATCACAGAAATTGTTGCCAATTTTTTTTCCATTGCAGCAGTTCCAATTCTGTGAGCATCATGGCATGTTATTTTTCCATCACCAGTAACCCCCGTTGCAATCGACATAATGTTTGGCACAATTGGGAAGGGATTATGAGAATTGAACCAATCTGACACTTTATGAACATCCTCGGTATCTCTCTTTATGCGAGATTCCCTTGCGTCAACATGCTGTTCCCCAGAGTGAAAAGAAAGCCCACAAAAGTTGCCGAGTCCTTCGCTGATGTTACTTGCAATCAATAGTCCAAAAATCAATTTATTCACAACACTTTCATCTGTACTTCTTTCACGAGTAAAACCTTCTTTTGATTTCGACGATCTCATAGGAGATTGTTCAATTATCATATCAGTAAATGTTCCACAGAAATATTTATCTGAACGTTTAACCGAGAAAAAGTCGTTTCGGATTTCTTTTTTTATGTTTTAACCCTCCGTGCAATAAAAACTGCCACAAATAAATTTTTTGATTTTAGGTATGACTTACTGGAATTTTTCAAGAAAACTATTGCGTATACGAAAAAAAGACCCTCTGTCTTTTTTATAGAGAATTTCCATAGCTTTCTTTTTGGTCTGATGTATTTTTGTCGTAGAGGCAATGAAAACCGAGATATCTCGAAAAATTCGTTTCCGAGCACGATTTTAGTTCTTTACAGCGTTGCCAAATTTTATCCTTACACTCCCACTTCGGGGACTTTTGAGACCTTATTAAGGACACCAGAACCTACCTGGAAAACAAACATTTGCTTTTGTATGAATTGGTCTGAAGATGCGGCTCATTTTTCACTAAATGCAGTGGATTGATTTGGTCTAAACTCGTTATATGTCACAATATTTAAGAGCGATAATTAAAACTTGACGATGTTTTATTGTTGGTAAGAACACACTATTTGTGCGAGGTACGTGACTTTCCACCATGAAATAAATTAACCTTTTTTAGCAGAAAAGCATGGAAAGCTGTCTACAAATCATTATTTTCTAAAACAATCTACATCAATAATGCATTGTCGTGTTATGTGACTTTGGTCTGATCAGGGCCGGCGCTGTAGTTGAGCCTGGGTGAGTATACTTACCCACCCTGTGCCCATCCGGTCTCTCTCCCAAATTTTGGTGAAGTTTAAGTTATCCATAATTTTGAAGGATGGGCCCATACTATATGACCACCAACTAGGTATTAAAAGAAAAATTTGAGAAGAAAAAAACATTCCATTGAAATTTGCTAATTTTTTTAAGAAATGACGTTCCTGCAAGTTTTAGTCTCGAAAATACTGGGCGCGTGTATATGAGGCTGTCTACGCAAAAATGAAGCGAAATGCAACAGATCTGTCGGCCAGCCGTTATTACTAGTTATGGATATATTGATTGCTGTTTGAACGCTGTGTATATGATCTCTTCATATAAACAAAATATAACCTAAGTTGGCTTTCAACGAAATAACTGGTAATTTGGAAATGGTAATGCTTTGTGAAATAAAATAGGTGAGTATTTATTAAAGTGTTGAAGAGATTTAGATAAAATGAGTCGATGTTCAAAGGTAAAAAAGAAAGGTAAAGTAAAAAAAAATAATTCAAAAACTAAGCAAGATAAGAAAAAGAGAAAAATAAAAAATTTAAATATATGAAATTGAAAAGTTTAGTTTTATTGATTTGATATTATGAAAAATAATATAAGGTCGAAAAATAGAAAAGTGGTGAATGTAAAACAAATAGAGTAAAAGAAAATAAGGTTTCCAAAATTTTTATTAAGTTTAAAATTAGAAACCTAGCAGCTGTGTTAAGTATTTTGAATACGCCTAATAATCCAATCAAGAGGTACTTTTTCTTTGCAAACATAGCGTAAGTCAATTTTCTTTCTTTAAAGGGTTTGGGGATGCCTTTCGAGTATTTTGTCAAGTAAGGGGAGGCGCCATCTCTGCTAAAAGTCAAACGGAAATATCTCGAGAACCATTGATGCTAGGGCAACAATGATAAAGACCTTTTCTGTTTAACACAATTTTTGCCCTAGCATCAATGGCTCTCGAGATATTTGCGTTTGACTTTTAGCAAAGATGGCGGCTAACCCCAACCCCACCTCAACCCCCGCTAACTTGGCAAAATACTCGGAGGGCATCCCCGAACCCTCTAAAAGAAAATTGACTTACCCTATTTTTGCAGAAAGAACGTACTTTTTTACCTATTTATTGGGCTATAAGATATTTACGTAAGTAAGATGCAAGGTCCGTGAATTTTTTTGTGAAAATACAGCCAAATTTAAATTTTAACATTCTTTTTTATGAAATTTGTATTCGATTAATTCTCCTCTTAATTCTAAAAAAGAACATTTTACTAGTGTTGCACGCCATTTTTATTATTTTATTTAACTTGCAATGTTTGTATGTGTGTTTGTTAGTTTAGGTCAAATCTTGCAAGCTGAATTTTGACTAGTTCTAATTAAGCTTTGAAATTTGGCACACGTGTATAAGTCCGGTGACAATACAACATAGTATAGCCATTATCAGTCTAAATCCAATATGGCGGACGTCCTAAGATGGCGGAACGGCTATTGAGTCACAACCCCCTTGATATGGGTATCAAATTGTAATATATTGGTAATTAAACACACGTTCCCAAATAAAACGTTAATTCTTCTTGAAATAATCAATATGCATGGCCTCCTGATATAAATATGTACACAAAAAACGGTTAACAAAAACTTACTATTTAAACATGCGCCGGTCTATATACCCGGCGGCAATATATTTAATTGAATACATTACACAAGTAAATAAATGATAAGTAAATTACGACAAACAATGTGACGTCATTCTAAATCCAATATGGCGGACGTCGCAAGATGGCGGATCGGCTTTTTAGTCACAACCCCTTTTGATATGGGTATCGAATGAAAGGGTTTGACGAGTAAAATACGATAAACAATGTGACGTCATTCTAAATCCAATATGGTGGACGTCCCAAGATGGCGGATCGGCTCTTTAGTCACAACACCCAAATGAAAGGGTTTGACGAGTAAAATACGATAAACAATGTGACGTCATTCTAAATCCAATATGGCAGACGTCCCAAGATGGCGGATCGGCTTTTTAGTCACAACCCCCTTGATATGGGTATCGAATGAAAGGGTGGGAAGGGGTGAGAATAGGGTGAAAAGAGGTGGGGAGAGATGGGGAAGAGGTGGGAAAGGGGTGGGAAGAAGTGGGAAGTAGAGTTAGAGTGTGAGTGTGAGAAGATGAGAGAGGGAAGAGGTGGATGGCAGTGGCATGGCGGAGGTATTACACAACGAATCTACCTCAATTGGACGCAGGTAATAAGATGCACGAAATTGGACGCATGTGTCAATTAGACGTGGTATATAGGACGCGTGGGACAACTGGACGCGTTTATCAAAAATGACTATAATATATACACTCTTGTCAGATAGAAACAGAAACATTAATTGGTTACAAAAATTTATTGTATTAATTATCATTACATGCTGTATGAAAATATCATTTAACTGAAATACAAACTATAATAACGATAATAAAAAGAGGAAGAGTGGGAATACAACATTAAACAGATTCATCAGGAGAAATAGGTTACATCAAAAATATTTTTTAAAGAACTAATATAATATACTCGTGTTTTTGTTTACCATAGATAAGGCCAAGGTAACACGTCCAGTTGTCGCGCGTTCTACGACCGGCGTCCAGTTAACGGGACACCTTAGACGACCCGTGTCAAAGGGATGTATGTATGACACCAGGGCCTTATCAGTTATCTTGAACGAAGCCTCTGGGACACGAAATCCTAGATGAATCTGCACAGAAGGTACCGCAGATATAGATCAACACTTTCCTGTACTCGTGGAAACAAGCGTGTTGGAATACATTTAAGAAGGTACGACTGGTACCTAAAGTGATTCTCCAGCATCGTATTGTTCCGAATCGCCTAATTTTTTGGTCTCATCTACCGAAAACAAGACAGTATAAAATGGCTAAATGGCTGAGCTGAGAGAAAATGGCAAAAGAGAAGAGGGCGCCCTCCTAAACCTAAACGTTGGGCTGACATCACCAAGGAGTTGGCGGAAAAAATTTTGGAAAGGCTGTGCTCCTAACAGACAACCGAGACATAAAACGTATTCCAAGACGTTGTGGACAAGAAGAAGAAAAATTAATAAAGCAATGTATATTAATACACATCTTTTCATCAGAGCACTCTGACGGACAAAAAATTTGTATAACGCTTTTTTATTTGTCTGTTCAAACTTCATCGTGCTTTAGAATTTTGTAACGGAATTGTATTATTTTTCGAGTAGTAGTAGTAAGTAGTCAACTTTTAAGTAAATTAGTTCTTCTGATAAACCCTTTCAATTTCGACACCTATATAAACATATTTCTAACATCCTATTGAAGAGAGGTCAAATATTTGGCTTACACAATTTTTTAATGATCAACACCTTAGTTCCTCGAGGTTTCCCTACAACTATAGCAAGAAAAAAACCGCTGCCCAAGGAATCACAACTTCCACATCCAGATTCTCTATTCAAGTCACTCACAACGAAAAAAACTTTGTATGTGAAAATAACTGTTTATGGAACTTTAATAATATAATATTTGAAATCCTCTACCCCAAAAACCCATAGTTCTAGATCTTATTAAAGTACATATGTGTACTCAATTTCAAGTCAATATCTCAAACGGTTCCAGAGTAAACGTGCGCACAAAAGAAGTTACAGACAGACCGACACACAGAAATTTTTTTTCCCTCAAACTTAAAATCTCGACTATTCGTGACATTCTAAGCCTATTTGAACAATAAAAATTTTTAAAAATTTTTTTGTCGTTACTATACTTCCACTGGATGTGGAAGTAAAATGGAACTTAAAAATTACTTTTTGATCATTATTGCTAATTTTTTACTAAGCTATGGATATAAGCATAATTTTAGATAGGATTAACAAAAAAAACACTTATTTTTGGAAACAGGTAGAATCACCTATGCCGGACAAGTTGAGTAGAGGAGCCAGACTAAACAAGATCCTAGGTAGGTTAATCATACGGTATTACGCGACAAGGAATAGATGGTACCAGGGCCTTATCAATTATCTTAAATGGAGTCTTTTGGACACTGGGCGAAATTGTAGCGTATCCTACTTGCACCTGCATAGGGATCACAGTAGATATGTCGGCCAAACATTTCCCCAAAAGCTGTAGGAACTAGAGATGGGCGCGTGAGTAGATTTTGACTCACGCTCACGCACGCTCACGACTTTAAACCTTTAGCTCACGCACACTCACGCACGACTGATATATGTTAAGGCAAACTCACGCACGCTCACGCACGGGATCTTTTGACTCACGCACACTCGCGTAATCTTCCGTGATTTGGTACCTTAAATGTACACGCTCACGCCGTGACACGGTGAAATTTACGTCACGTGCCCATCTCTGGACCAGAGTGACCAGACCAGGCCAGGAGGGCTAGGCGACTGGCGAATGCAGTAGAGAGAAATTGCAATTACGCAGTTTGATTTGAATGTTGCGTCATTCATCCTGTCTCCTGTCCTTTTACCTCCCTTCTCGCGCTCGTGTTCCGTCTTCCGTCTATCGCTTCGCTTCTTATTCTTGTCACGACACGATAGGTTGAAGTTTTAAAGCAGAGATGGGGCGTCGTGTCACGGCGTGAATATTATCTGACGCACGTTCACGCACGGGATCTTTTGACTCACGCACACTCACGAAATCTTCCGTGATTTGGTACCTTAAATGTACACGCTCACGCCGTGACACGGTGAAATTCACGTCACGTGCCCATCTCTAGTAGGAACCAAATGGACAATGAGGAGAAAACAAAAAAATCGCAGGAAAGTAGTAGGAAAGTCCATGAATCCATTACTAATCCGTTCAACCTAGAAAAAGTAAACAGTTGCTGGTAGGATGATGCTGATAAGCCATTATGACAGTAGAGCCGCCACTGCGGTTCTAAGAAAGATATTGAAGGAATATGACGGGGTTCCTATGCAAAAAACTTGAATCTGTAAGGGGGCGTTAAGAGGCTTAGGAAGAAAGGACAGAGAGCTAAGTTACTGAAGATCTATAGAACACATCCTAGCCTGCATATGGACTAATAGTACAGTCGAATTGTAATTTGACATGGCTAAAATACATAACCATGATTTTATTGTTTTAGGTTGATGGGTTGGACATTCACAACAAGCCCTTATAGTTTGCCAACTAATGTCGTACCGGATAAGAGGGGATGGGAGGTCGTAAAGTTGAAAAGTCGGTTTTTCGCGTTTAAATAGAAGGCTAATAATCTGAGAGGAAAGTTCTAATGGGAAAGTCATAGGTTTAAAAAAAAAACCTATAAAATGAGCCCTCGAATGTTAAGATAGCTTTAATAGGTCAGGAGTAAATTTAAAAAAACGAAATTTTGAAAAAAAATTAATTTCAGCAGTATTTTAGAGAAATTTTTGAAATTTTACTAAAGTATATGCTATATAGGAGGGAACATATGATAAAAATTTCAGATCGATAACTGCATTATTTTTTGATATATTCAATTTTTTTTTAAATGGTCTTCGCAAAACGGCTATAAGCACTTCACTTTCTGTCAGATTTTGCTGTGAGAAGAAAAATTCTATTCTTCGAGAGTTGTTCAATTTTTACAAATTTTTTCTATATGGTCATCATTCAGAAAAATGTGGTGAAAATTTAATTGGAAAAAATAGAAAATTTTTTTGCATAAAAAAATCCAGTTAAAGTTAAATATCTTTTGAATGGAATCCAGTGTTGAAAAATTATGTGTACCATTTTGAAGTGCTATTTCTTTAGTTCACCTCAAAAAAAACATTACTCTATGATAATTGGTTTTCGAAAAATATGAAAAAGCAATGTGCGCGAGCGTAGCATAGCGGTGCGCGGGTTGGGCAGTCATAAAATGCATTCAGGCATAATAATTGAGACAAAATATTAGCTAATTAGTTTATATTTTTTATATTTTTAAAATGTGGCGGCAGTTGTAATTATATACAAAATTATTTAAGAATAATTATTTTTATTTCATACAGAATTTTTAAAAATTAAATTAATTTCATACACTCGTCAAATAAATCGCTTTATATATAATAATAACAGGCGCGCAGCCAGGGGAGGGGCATGGGGCCCGAGCCCCCCCAAGCCGTCTTCCATGAACCAAAAATTAAGAAGCATAATCACTATTAGTACAAAACAGTATCCAAATTATCTCTTGAAATAAATATTTTGTAATTAAGGGGGAGCAACGCGATCAAATCAGAGGGATGTGGGCGGAAATGAGCCAATAAAGTCCAGAGAGCTGTTGTGTTGGTTGTCTAGTTTTGGCGTTCGTACTTTCTTTACTATTGCTCTACCTACTTACAATCACGCCTGAAAGGTCAAGAACACATCGAAACCAAGCTTCAAATACTCGAAATGAGTGCGCATCGGTTATAAATGTAATTACTTTTGCAATCATTTTTAATTATATCGAAGTGACTCCGTCTACTAAAACAGCATTGTACTAAAAAAAAAAAATCCAGCAAAAAGCATTTTTTAGCGAACTGGCTCATGTTATTAAATTGATCAAAAGATATTCTTGTAAGTAAATGAATACACTTCTATTGAAGAACATTTTTAGCTAAAACTTGTTTATTAGCCAATGTGAAGAGAGATCTTCCTAATAAACAAGTTTTAGCTAAAAATGTTCTTCAACAGAAGTGTAGTATATTTACTTACAGGAATATCTTTTTTTCAGTTTGATAACGCCAGCCGTTTGGCTAAAAACTGCTTGTCCACAGTCAAGGCTTTTCGTAAGTTGTTTGTTTATGCGATATACTGTTTATGGGCCCTGTCTCACAGCAATTTCTTCTGAACGTATGCAGAAAATTCATAATGATTGTTTGAGATTCGTATATGGAATGGGAAAATGTGAGCCAGTCAGTCACAAATTACCAGAGACCAAGTGGTTAAATATGAAAAATAAGCGTAAGCTACATTGCGCTACATTATACCGTAAAATAATACTGTTTCATAATCCTAGCTGCCCATTCAGAAAAATTGTATTTCGGACTGATGTAGACAACATAAATATTAGACACGAGGGTACTCTAACACCGCCGGTTCATAAAGCGCGATAATTGAAAGTTCGATTTCTCAAAATATTTCTAATATTTTGAGAAATCGAACTTTCAATTATCGCGCTTTATGAACCGGCGGTGTTAGAGTACCCTCGTGTCTAATATTTATGTTGTCTACATCAGTCCGAAATGCAATTTTTCTGAATAGGTCCATCCTAATTGCAGTTAAGTCTCTCTCTATTTCTTCTTTTTCTAAAAATGCCTAACACATTTGCCTATCATAAAGTGTTGCCACCTTGGGAAAGGAAAAAAGAAAGAAAATTGCGTGTCTATTTCTGTTGTTACGTATATTTCTATTTTTAAAATTTGTTGCCTTGTTGAAGAACAGCTTTTACAGAGTCTGTGCTGTACTAAGCTGAACATCGCCCTTTCATGTCATTACTGAATAAAGTGTATTAATATTATTATATATGTAAGCGATTTATTTGACGAGTGTATGAAATTAATTTAATTTTTAAATATTCTGTATGAAATAAAAATAATTATTCTTAAATAATTGTGTATATAATTACAACTGCCGTCACATTTTAAAAATATTAAAAAATATAGACTAAGTAGCTAATATTTTGTCTCAATTATTATGCCTGAACGCATTTTATGACTGCTCAATCCGCGCACATTGCTTTTTTATTTTTCGAAAACCTATTATAATAGAGTAATGTTTTTTTTGAAGTGAACTAAAAAAATAGCACTTCAAAATGGTACACATGATTTTTTGACACTGGATTCCATTCAAAAGATATTTAACTTTAATTGGATTTTTTTATGCAAAAAAATTTTCTATTTTTTCAAATTTTCACCATATTTTTCTGAATGATGACCATACAGAAAAAAATTGTAAAAATTGAACAACTCTCGAA
This sequence comes from Rutpela maculata, assembly GCA_936432065.2. Taxonomy (NCBI): domain Eukaryota; kingdom Metazoa; phylum Arthropoda; class Insecta; order Coleoptera; family Cerambycidae; genus Rutpela; species Rutpela maculata. Next base: position 110,363,299 of record OW386286.2, read on the forward strand.
GAATAGAATTTTTCTTCTCATAGCAAAATCTGACAGAAAGTGAAGTACTTATAGCCATTTTGCAAAGACCATTAAAAAAAAATGAATATATCAAAAAATAATGCAGATATCAATTTGAAATTTTTATCAGATGTTCCCTCCTATGTAGCACATACTTTAGTAAAATCTCTAAAATATTGCTGAAATTAATATTTTTTCAAAATTTCCGTGTTTTTGAATTTACTCCTGACCATTAAAGCTATCTTAACGTTCGAGGGCTCATTTTATAGTTTTTTTAAATACTTATGACTTTCCCATTTGAACTTTCCTTTCCGATTATTAGCCTTTTCAACTTACAACATACCATTATCTGGTATGCCATCAGTTGGCAAACTATAAGGGCTAGTTATGGATGTCCAACCCATCAACTTAAAATAATAAAATCGTGGTTATGTATTTTCGCCACATTTTGATACTATTCGTGTATTCGTAATAATTCGACCGGACTATAAACAAGAAATCAAAATACTGCTGCTAAGTAACTCCTACTCTAGGGATCTAGGGGCAATACAGTTTAGGACGGACAGTACAGTGGAACTAAGAGAGTTAAGCCTGTGTACCACCCCCAAGGCTATCCAGAACCACCATCCACCAAGGCTGTTTGGGGGGGGGCGTGGCTAACTGCAGAGTCTAGTCACTGTATATTACGGACAACTTTGTGGGAAAATGGCCCATATATCTCATGAGTGGAGCTGATTGGATCACAGACTCTTTAATATAATGGGAGTTAACCGCATTAATAAAATATTGCAACCATAGAAAAGCGACCTAGGCAGTTCATATACCAGACCTAAATCGCATCCTGAGCGGTATTCCAAACACGAAAAGGAGTGATAATAAATTAGAGATGGCTGCGGGAATATTCCAAAACGTACTAACCTTCAAAGTCAATGAATTTCCCTCTGATGACTAGAAATATCAGAAGGAATAAAGGCCTTGCCACCATGCAGCGGGTGTGAGGCCACAAGTTCAATCTTCTGAGGGGATTCCCTCATCAAGTTTAGCAAAAAAACTGGGCAAGGCCTGGAAGGAATCCTGGAGAAAGAACCTCTAAGGCATCGAAAGCAATAATGCTGCATCAGGGAACGGTTCTCCTGCGTCATGTATACTGTGTACAGTGCACACAGTAACTATTTTTTTAGTTTGATCACTCTCCTAGACAAGGTAAATATGGCATGGGTCATTCATTAAGTATCGAGAGAGGATAAGTAATGGAAATATACCCCTTTCCAGAACTAATTTTTGTCTACTAATTATTACTTTATATTTCAATTTTCGAGTTTAAGAAAACTAAAAACTTATCTTAGAAATATAACAAGCACAATTTACCTAATGACTTGGTTCCGCTAAATATTCAATATTCTGTAACTCGCAAAAATCAGAATAAGAAGACTAAATATAATATTTAATATTATATACGTCTTGTTTCTATTTCATTTAATAAAAGGATTTACGTTTCTTACTTACTTTTAATTGAATCATTTACCCTTCTTGCCAATTTGTATTTGTAACTAGAATAATTCTGGAAAATGCAGTTTTTCGCATTTAACGCACATAATGAAAATGTTGGACATTTTCACAACAATTACTTATTAATCCTTTTGAGGTCAATTAATAGTCATGGTATTTAGTAGCTACTATTTGAGTAATTTCTCCTGTTTATTTTTATTTGCTGCGTCTCGCGTATACGACACTCAGCACACATAAAAATTGCAAAAACGTGGAAACCGTCAGATCAAGAAAACAGGAGCGATAGCAATAACTATTTGTATATTAAGAGCGTAAAGTACCACATTGTCGCTCGAAAAAGTAAGCGAGAGCGGCAATGAGAGTTTGCGCTCAAATTACACATATGATTTTATCTACAATCGTTTGAAAATATTAAAATAAAATAAATAATCAAGTTGAGTTTTGGCTGGAAAGAGTGATTCATCAACATGAGTATGCCTTGCATATGTGATCAAAATAAACAGACGAACAAAACACAAATGTCAATTTATTTAAATTTTATTAATCATTAACTATAAAGTTCGTATTTTTCTTATAAACTAGGTGATTAATTGTTACTCTTACGTCAACTTTCATAATATTAACAACAATTTTGGAGCATCGTTATTTCGTAAAAATACATGTCAATTTTCTGACCAAACTTGTGTAAGGACAGATGCACGCGAGCGAGCGTTAAAGTGACATTACTTGCAGCTCCTCGATAAAACTTAAATTTTGCATTGTCAAATGTGAGCAAGAAAGCCTTATTTACATGTCGATTGTTCATAAATAACATTATGCTTGTGAACTTGTGGAATAATGCAAACGCAGACATGTACAGAAACAGTTCAGTTAGTCAGTAAAATGATGTAACAGGTCTGGTAAAAAAAATTAGCCGCCCCCAGGTTAATTTTTGACTATGGCACTGGATCATATAAATATAACTCGAAAATATATGGATCCTCTGTAATTTTACTTCCACGTCCAGTGGAAGTATAGTAACGACAAAAAAATTTTTAAAAATTTTTATTGCCCAATTAAGCTTAAAATGTCATGAAACGTCGAGATTTTAAGTTTGAGCGAAAAAAATTTTCTGTCTGTCGGTCTATCTGTCGGTCGGTCTATCTGTCGGTCTGTCTGTCTGTCGGTCTGTCTGTCTGTCTGTCTGTAACTTTTTTTTGTGCGCACGTTTACTCTGGAACCGTTTAAGATATTGACTTGAAATTTGGTGCACATATGTACTTTAACGAGATCTAGAACTAGATTATATTTTCATCTTGTTCTGTCGAAGGGTTGGGGGGTAAATTGGGGTAAATTTGGGGTAAATGGGTAAATCAAGCAGGTAAGAGTCCATGAAATTGGTATTTAGTATATACAAAAGAAGCCAAGGTCTCAAAAAAATTTTTGGCATTAGCCACCCCCATTACCACCCCCACCTCCTTATTAAAGGGGATGAAAAAAAATTGTGATTTAGTGTATGTACAGGAACCAGAAACCTCAAAATATTTTTTTACTTCATCCACCCCCCACTACCACCCCCCTATCACCACCCCCACCTCACTACCGATGTGGGGTATCGTTTTATGGGTTTTTGGGGTAGAGGATTTCAAATATTATATTATTAAAGTTCCATAAACAATTATTTTCACATACAAAGTTTTTTCGTTGTGAGTGACTTGGATAGAGAATCTGGATGTGGAAGTAGTGATTCCTTGGGCAGCGGTTTTTCATAGACGAAGAGCTGGCTACATGAAAAAAGTTTGCATCAGCTACACGATTGATTCCTTTTGGAAAAGAATCCTTTAGTCAAGCCAAGTAAAAATCATCTAGTCTGCCAGCGTAATTCCGTGGCTTAAAGCAGTGGCGGGGGGTCAAATATCTAAAATTTCGGTATAAAAAATTTTACAAGCTACACGGATTATAATTACGAAAACTGCTTTTACTTATCCTTAAGAAACGCGGAAAATTGTTGGCAGACAGTTTGCTAGTAGCGAAAGTGCCAGCAGAGGGCGTCAGTGTCGTAAAATTTTGAAAAAAGAATTCATCAGATACATGCATGCGGATTCATTGTATGTTACATTTAAATATTTAAAAAGCCATATGCAAAATGGCAGACGGCAAACGGCAGACGGTTATAAAAACCACACGTTCGAGCGCTCTCAGAGAACGCTCGCCGCGCTTTACATTTAAGTTTAGAAAAATGATTAAAAATTATAGAATACATGCGGGAAACACTTTTTCATCCCTTTCATTACTTTAAAGTTTAATAAATATGCCAATGTAATTTAATTTTTTTACTTCCACGTCCAGTGGAAGTATAGTAACGACAAAAAATTTTTAAAAAATTTTTATTGTCCAAATAGGCTTAAAATGTCATGAAACGTCGAGATTTTAAGTTTGAGCGAAAAAAAATTTCTGTCTCTGTCGGTCTGTCTGTCAAAAAAAGTTACAGACAGACAGACCGTCTGTCTGTAACTTTTTTTGTGCGCACGTTTACTCTGAAACCGTTTAAGATATTGACTTGAAATTTGGTACACATATGTACTTTAACGAGATCTAGAACTAGATTATATTTTCATCTTGTTCCGTCGAAGGGTTGGGGGGTAAATTGGGGTAAATTTGGGGTAAATGGGTAAATGAAGCAGGTAAGAGTCCATGAAATTGGTATTTAGTATATACAATAGAAGCTGAGGTCTCAAAAAAAAATTTGGCATTAGCCACCCCCATTACCACCCCCACCTCCTTACTAAAGGGGATGAAAAAAAAATGTGATTTAGTGCATGTACAGGAACCAGAAACCTCAAAATATTTTTTTACTTCATCCACCCCCCACTACCACCCCCCTATCACCACCCCCACCCCACTACCAATGTGGGGTGTCGTTTTATGGGTTTTTGGGGTAGAGGATTTCAAATATTATATTATTAAAGTTCCATAAATAATTATTTTCACATACAAAGTTTTTTCGTTGTGAGTGACTTGGACAGAGAATCTGGATGTGGAAGTAGTGATTCCTTGGGCAGCGGTTTTTTTGTATATTTATAGAGTAGCAAATGGCAGTAACGTGTAAGAAGCTCCCATAATAAACGTGAGCGCTTGCTATTATATCAGCGTATTCGCATAATAGACGATCCGAGTAAAAAGTAAATTAAAACACTTTAAAGCAACAAGCAGTAGCTCCTCTTATGCGGGCGATTATGCAGAGAAATGAACGGCGCATATGCCAAGAAATTAGTTCGGAACGATTCCGAACCACAGATTAAACAAACCAGATGTTTCACTTATGACGTATCATGGTTTAGATAATAAATCAATTCGTGGAAGGTACCAATTTGTGCAGTGATCTGCGCATTATACCAATCAGTCTTAACCAGCGAGTATAAAGTCACAGGAGGGAGCTTATGATACGTAACAATAATTAAAAGTAAATAAGTATAATAAATACTCAAAAAACCACTTAAATGTATAACAATAGCAACTCTAACCTTCAGTACAATACACCACATTTCAAAGTAATTAATATCACCGGTGTAGCTGATGACGACTTCCGTCTCTGAGATTTCAGTACTAAACAGTCCCTCTCATTATACTCGCTGGTCTTAACTTTCATGTCAACCGCAAGGTTCCTCTGTTTATGTCTTCTGCGCAGAATCCTGTAAGATATACGTCACATGACAAAAAATGAAACTGATTACATAGGGAATACTATTAAGTGAAACATCTGGTTTGTTTGATCTGTGTCCGAACCGTACGTACCAACCAAAAGTTCGAACTCCTGAGAACTGTTCTAGAATGGTTACGAACTAATTCTGAAAAAAAAACAAAACACAGTACGTTAAATTCAGAATCGGTTTCGAAATAACCAAAACACTATTTGTTGATTGCGCATACCCGAACGGTTCTAGGACTGTAATTCGATCAACGATCGTATCACATACGTACGGTATAACTGGTTTGAAAAAAAGCGCAGGATATCACCGGCGATTTGGAAAAACACCAGATAAAAAAAGATTCTACACAATTGCACACTTTTATAAATATGTTGAAGCAAAACATAAACCCATTCAACAGTATAGATAGCAACAGTGATCAGTTATATAACATTGCAACAGGACGAGCAGCGCCGCAAGAAGTATGTGAGTTTTTATTAAACGTTGAGAAAAACGATTATCATGGACAGCAGATTTGAATTACCGATCAAACAAAACAAAATACTAGATTTTGCTGCTTCAACTGAAAAAAAAAATGGTTCGCGTTAATAACAAAATTCAAGAAGTACGATTGCAGCGAGATTTATTCGGTCGCATGTTGGCGATTTCGATGAATTAGAATACCAATATAGAAAAAATTCTCACGTATCCTCTAACGCCCGTTCCAATGTCCATGTGTCACTTGGATGAATCAATCTTTAAAACCGATAAAACTGCTTTATTAAAATCTTCAGAAAGAGATGTTCAAAGCAAACCTCCAACATATACAGATGTTTGTTTAATCGACGGGTCTTTCTTATACATTGTACAAAAGATTTGCCAAAAACGTTTGGAAATGTTTCAAAAAAATCTTTCAGATGGTGACCAATAACAGAGCCAGTGAAATACACCTAATTTTTGATCGGTATTGGTCACCCTCTATAAAAGATTACGAAAGATCTAATCGAGGTGGTTCGTTTGCTAATCGTATGTACGTGATTTCGGGTCCAGAGCAAACCCGACCAGCCGATTTTGTAAAAGAATTAAGAAATAGCTATTTTAAAGAAGTTCTGGTTAATTTTCTAATCATACACTGGCGACAGAACGATATGATACCATTTTTGAGCAATAAAAAAGTTTTTCTTAACTTTGTTCAATGCTATAAATATAAAGTTGTACATGAGAACGTTTCATTTTCAATTAGCGTTAAATATACACTTGAGTGTCACGAACTGATACAAAAATTGTGTACCGCACGCATGCAGCATTAAACCAACATATTATATAATAAAATGCTCGGACACGGATATACCGTGCGTGTAATTTCCCATTAGGCATGCACATTCACGTAGCGCGACAGAATTGACAACACCGGCAGCCGTAAATTCGTCCGCCGGTCGAGCATTCCAGCTCTGTTATTTCATTTCAGCCAGCTGGCACGCGCGATGTTGTAATTCTTCTCCCCATGCCTAGCCCGCGACTACACACACGGTATTAATCATAATGTTAGTTAATATGAACGAAGTACAAGATGGTAATAAATTTGGATGCAAACAGGGGTTTGGAACAAGCAATGGATTATTGACGTGCCAGCGTTGTATGAAGAGCTTGGTGATTTATTTTGCAAATCATTAGCAGAATTTCACGCGTTAACTGGATGTGATTTCAACCTGGCATTATTTCGCAAAGGAAAGACACGGCCTTTGCAAATATCGAAAAATATCGAAAATTTCCAAAAAGCATTCGATGAGATAGCCAGTGAAAATTGCGACACAAATGTATAGTTTCAAATCTCTCGATTCGGTGAATAGCGCTAGATTCGCATTATTAGAGAGATATGGCAGTCAGTGATACCGCACGACGTTCGTTAATTACGTTACGTTATTGAAGAAAATAACGAGGCTTTGTTTCAGACTTATGGCATTGCAGTTCCATTCTAACGTAACTAGGTTATCTTCTTCGATCGATTTATTAATAATAGATTTAATTAAAACTAAATAAATAAACTAATTTCTCATCTTTTCTCTAAAATTGAAAAAGAAGTAGTAAATAAACCTTAAATGTATTGAAATTATCAACTTAACCTCAAAAATTTCTAAAGAAAATAATGAACGAACCCGAAACTAACTAACAACTGACATAAATACATATCGGCTGATTTCAAGATTTATGCTCCACAAATCTTGGGCTTCCCAATTTTCACCCAGGTGGGGATAACGTCGTTTACTTGACGTTCGCTAAACGTACGAAAATTACGTCAGGCGCTAAGTTATTACCGCATGCCTTAACGCAGATTAAAGGTGCGCATGCTTAGATGTCAAATAACACGATCCTGTAATAGCGCATGCCGTTATCTGACAATGCCATATCTCTCTATTTTTAAAAACGTACAAAGTTAATAGTTTAGATGAACCGTTCCAGAAGAAAAAAATACATAATTTTGATGCTTCATCTTTACCTCCTTGCCATTCAGAATTGATACAACATTTGTTAAGAACAATGTATATTGCTACAATGTGGAAAAATGCGCACAAAAAGTACCAACATCTTTAAAGCCAGAGGATTGCGGATGGTTAATAGTCGATGAAAAATATAAGTTTAAATGGTTTGATGGGCCGCAGCTACCAAGCACAGTAAAAGATGTGATTGATGAAGAGATTGACGGTAAAATATTTTTTACATATATCATAAAATTTATTTTTTCGTTTAAATACGTAAAAATTCAATTATGTTTCAGGCGACGGTGCGGAAATCGACAAGGAGGAAGACTGAGTTTATGACAGCGATGATCTGCAATGTGATGAGTCAGATGCAACTAGCGAAGCCGGATGGTGTATGTGTTATCACTTTTGGCTGAGAGCGCTCGAGCGACAGTGCGCTTTTTATAACCGTCTGCCGCGGTTTTAGCCATCGTTTTTTTTTGTCTGCCATTTTGCATATGGCTTTTTAAATATTTAAATGTAACATACAATGAATCCGCATGCATGTATCTGATGATTTTTTTTTTTAATTTTACGACACTTTGAAGCCCTCTGCTGGCACTTTCGCCACTAGCAAATTGTCTGCCAACAATTTTCCGAAATTTTTTAAGGACAAGTAAAAGCAGTTTTCGTAATTATAATCCATATAGCTTGTAAAAATTTTTATACCGAAATTTTAGATATTTGATCCCCCGCCACTGCTTTAAGCCACGGCATTACGCTGGCAGACCAGATGATTTTTACTTGGCTAGACTAAAGGATCCTTTTCCAAAAGGAATCAATCGTGTAGCTGATGCAAACTTTTTTCATGTAGCCAGCTCCTAGACTATTACTACAGATATCTAAAGACCGTGACAGTGTTCTCAGTCTTCATGCTCAAACCGTTCTTCAATCAACGCTCAAACTAACACGTTTACAACTTCTCAAATATTATTTTATTTTTAAAAGCTTTTATTTAACTTGCAATGTTTGTTTGTTTGTTTGTTTGTATGTTAGTTTGTTTGTTTAGGTCAAATCTTGCAAGCTGAATTTCGATTAGTTCTAATTAAGCTAAAGCTTTGAAATTTGACACACGTATATAATAGACTGGCGGTACATGACCAGTCAGGTGCAACGTTTTTAAAATGCATGCCAATCATATATATGAATGAAATTACCGTGAATATGCCAGAACCGCAAATTTTAGGCCGTCGTTGCGTGCAGAAGGCTGTGCAAATCGATTTTTTTTGTTTATTTTTTTTTGTGTTTTTTTTTTAATTTAAAGTGGATGCCAAAAGTGCCAAACGAAAAGCCATGACAAAGAATCCAGCGAAAATTCATTGGCAAGCAGTTTACGCGCGCAAAACACACGTTGATGTGCACATTAAATCATAAAATTTTTGTGCTCTTGATTTTGGATGATTCTGATTTTGGATTTTTTTTTAAGGCTTTTCGTTTGGCACTCTTGGCATCCACTTTAAATTTAAAAAAAAAACACAAAAAAAAATCGATTTGCACAGCCTTCTGCACGCGACGACGGCCTAAAATTTGCGTTTCTGTCATATTCACGGTAATTTCATTCATATATATATGATTGGCACGCATTTTAAAAACGTTGCACCTGACTGGTCATGTACCGCCAGTCTATAAGTCCGGTGACAATGCTACATAGTATAGCCATTATCGGTCTAAATCCGATATGGCGGACGTCACAAGATGGCGTATCGGCTCTTTAGTCACAACCCCCTTGATGTGGGTATCAAACGAAGAGTAAAATACGATAAACAATGTGACGTCATTCCAAATTCAATATGGCGGACGTCCCAAGCTGGCGGATCGCCTTTTTCTTCACAACCCTCTTGATATGGGTATTAAATGAAATGGTTTGACGATTAAAATACGACAACTTATGTGACGTCATTCTAAATTCTAAATAAGGCGGACGTCCCAAGATGGCGGATCGCCTTTTTTCACAACCCCCTTGATATGAGTATCAAATGAAAGGGTTTGACGAGTAAAGTACGATAAACTATGTGACATCATTCTAAATTCAATATGGCGGACGTGGGAGAGGTGAGAAAAGGTGGGGAGAGGTGGGGAAGCTGGGGGGAGAGGTGGTAAAGGGGAGGAGAAGGGGCGGGGAGGAGAAGGGGCGGGAAGAGGTGGGAAAGGGTAGGAAAGGGGTAGAAAGAAATGGGAAGTAGTGTTAGAGGGGTGAGAGGATGGGAGAGGGAAGGGGGTGGCAAATGAAAGGGTTTTGTCCGTCTGTCTGTAAAATAAGTAGACTAAAAAGTAAAAAGTACAATTATATAAAAAAAATATCTTTTAGAAAAAGCTTTTATTTGAAAAACTGTACTAAAAACCGCTGCCCAAGGAATCACTACTTCCACATCCAGATTTTCTGTCCAAGTCACACACAACGAAAAAATTTTGTATGTGGAAATAATTGTTTATGGAACTTTAATAATGTAATATTTGAAGTCCTCTACCCCAAAAACCCACAAAACGATACCCCACATCGGTAGTGGGGTGGGGGCGGTTATAGGGGGTGGTAGTGGGGGTGGATGAAGAAAACAAATATTTTGAGGTTTCTGGTTCTTGTACACACACTAAATCACATTTTTTTTATCCCCTTTAATAATGGGGTGGGGGAGGTAATGGGGGTGGCTAATGCCAAAATTTTTTTTGATACATTAGCTTCTCTTATATATACTAAATACCAATTTTATGGACTCCTACCTGCTTAATTTACCTATTTACACCAAATTTACCCCAATTTACCTCCAACTCTTCGACGGAACAAGATGAAAATATAATCTAGTTCTAGATCTCGTTAAAGTACATATGTGTACCAAATTTCAAGTCAATACCTCAAACGGTTCCAGAGTAAACGTGCGCACAAAAAAAGTTACAGGCAGACCGACAGACAGACAGAATTTTTTTTTGCTCAAACTTAAAATCTCGATGTTTCATGACATTCTATGCCTATTTGAACAATAAAATTTTTAAAAAATTTTTTTGTCGTTACTATACTTCCACTGGATGTGGAAGTAAAAGTAAAAATAATTTTTATAAAATGCATACACCTGGAAAGCAAGCTTTGGGGGCGGTCAATTATGCAAAGTAACTATGCAATAGTGCTATATGACCGTCCCCAAAGCTTTTGGTTTCCAAGTGTATGAATTTTATAAAAATTATTTTTACTTTTTAGTACAGTTTTTTCAAATAAAAGCTTTTTCTTAAAAATATTTTTTAGATGTAGGGAATAAAAAATTATATAAAAAAAATATTTTTAAGAAAAAGCTTTTATTTGAAAAAACTGTACTAAAAACCGCTTCCCAAGGAATCACTACTTCCACATCCAGATTTTATATATTTTATATAAGTCACTCACAACGAAAAAATTTTGCATGTGGAAATAATTGTTTATGGAACTTTAATAATACAATATTTGAAATACTCTACCCCAAAAACCCACAAAACGACACCCCACATCAGTAGTGGGGTGGGGGTGGTGATCGGGGGGTGGTAGTGGGGGTAGATGAAGTAAAAAATATTTTAAGGTTTCTGGTTCTTGTACACACACTAAATAACAATTTTTTTCATCCCCTGGGGGTGGTAATGGGGGTGGCTAATCCCAAAATTTTTTTGAGACCTTGGCTTCTCTTGTATAAACTAAATACCAATTTCATGAACTCTTACCTGCTTGATTTACCTATTTACCCCAAATTCACCCCCAACCCTTCGACGGAACAAGATGAAAATATAATCTGGTTCCAGATCTCATTAAAGTACATATGTGTACGAAATTTAAAGTCAATATCTCAGACAGACCGACAGACAAATTTTTTTTTTTCGCTCAAACTTAAAATCTCGACGTTTCATGACATTCTAAGCCTATTTGAACAATAAAAATTTTTAAACATTTTTTTGTCGTTACTATACTTCCACTGAATGTGGAAGTAAAAATAAAAATAATTTTTATAAAATGCATACACCTGGAAAGCAAAAGCTTTGGGGGCGGTCAATTGTGCAAAGTAACTATGCAATAGTGCTATATGACCGTCCCCAAAGCTTTTGGTTTCCAGGTGTATGAATTTTATAAAAATTCTTTTTACTTTTTAGTAGTTTTTTCAAATAAAAGCTTTTTCTTAAAAATATTTTTTTTATATAATTTTTTATTCGATACACCAAGACCTATTGCATTTAATATTTACTTACATTCTTTGTAAACATCGTTCACAGCTTTAAAATCATTAATATCGTTTAACATAATAGTGCTTTTAACGACATTTCCATAAGAAGAGCCTGCTGCTTCTAAAATGTGCCCTATATTTTTTAAAGCCTGCCTGGCTTCTTCTGCGGCACCACCTTCGACTAGTTTCATTGTATCCTTGTCCATTCCCAGCACTCCAGATAAGAAAACTAGGTCATTTAGAACAACAGCTTGACTGAAATAAAATAAATCGCTTAAATATCAAATCTTACAGGTTGCGGTCAAAGTTGTGAATGCAGAAAAATCGGGCTGCAGCTCAGCCCGCACGGGGTGCAGCGGGGATAGACAGAGAGCTGGGCACGAAATTTCAATATGACTCGGATTATGAAAAATTTCCATCAGAATACGTCGTACACTAAGGGAGGACCCTAATTTGGGAATTTGCTGATAGCTCGAGCGGGGAGGGTCGCCGCCATATTGAAAAAAATGGCTCACAAAAACAGTTTATTTGAAATATCTCGCTTGGGGTGCCTCATACGGCAAAAAATCTTCTAATGAAAAATAAAAGAGCATTAAATTTTCTGCAAAATATGTCCTATACATTTTTTCGTTAAACTGAATAGTTTCGGTGCAGCAGCCGATCGAAGTCAAGCATTCTTGACAAAATTATGATTTCTTTGTAATTTCTCAATTTAGTGCTACTTTTATGAAGGAGTATTTTTGTGTTGAGACAAAATTTGTTTTCATACCTGAAAATCCTCAAATATAGTTGTATGCTGTATGCTACGCATAGCTTTATGTTCAATACTCATTTCCACACCACCTTGAGGTTGAGAGATATAGAATATGGTTGTCCCCTGTAGGCCTAATCCACGACTAGCCTGTTTCTTGAGGCGTTTTAGGTGCTTGATGTCGAAGGTCCAAGTTCGTTGTAGTCTTCAACAATACTCTCTTCGGAAATTAGGGATTGCATTACCGGTTAACCGGTTAACCGGTTAACCGGTTATTAGGACAAAAAACACATGACGATAATTACCGGTAATTTTAATTTTTTTACCGGTTATTTCGGTAAATTCTGAACTTACGATATGTCACGTATTCAACGTTTCTATTTATGTCACTGACTAGTATTCACTAAATACAGAGTGACTGTCCCAACACCGAGCACTTTTAACAATAAATAAATAATATTATAAAAAGTAAACTCCAAACACCAAGCCCTAAGAAATACAAGAGAGACATTGACAATATCTTACGACAGAAAATTGAATATTTCACTGCCGCGAATATCCGTGGAATACATTTAGAAGTATGTTATTACCAATTCTTATTAACTTATCGACCCACCAATATCGATTGAGGAGGGGCATTTTCAGCTGGTGGTATTCTATGCACAAATATCAGACGACTAACATATATAGCTTTGAAAAACTAACCCTTTTAACAGGCTATTTTTAAAAAATATTGTATTTTTAGATTAGGTATTCAGTAAATGCCCCATTTGAGTTTATGTTTATAATTTTTGTTATTTAAGTAGATATTTTTGTTATTTACAGAATAATTAGTTATTTAAATTTATTTCATTTATATTTTTTCTTTTTGATAAATTAACTCCTATATAAAAAAGTCACATTTTTGTCACTTTGACAGCGATAAAAAAGGTGCATCGTTTTTTATCACCGATAAAAATGCCTGTTCCTCAAAAGCAGAGTACACCTAGTAGTCGCACGTCACTTTGAAATCTGTACTGTCAGCTATAATTTTTAAGTATTGTGGAAACTATACTGTACGATATGAGTCGTTTTGGGAAAATTATAATTATTTTTAATAAATTATTGTTGTTCGTTCACATTCATATTCTGTCGTTAATTTATCTTGCCAAAAAATACTCGAGCTTTTCTTTTATGAATAAATTTCTTTTTAACTCAAAATTTCGCCAATCAGTAATTTTGCTCGAAAAACTGACATTTGACAAAATCATTCGACCTCCGGTCTCGCGATTTTTTCATGTCAGTTCTTCTTATAAAATCACTGATTGGCAAAATTATTTCATTACAAAGAGAAATTTATCCCATAAAAAAAAGCTCTTGTGATTTTACTGTTGATAAAAAAACTTTTGTTTGTTCATTATATCACATATAAGTACGTATATAAAAATGTTTTTTGTTAAATTTAGATAATTTTGTATATGGAAAAAGACAATTGTCATTTTCGCCACCCTAATCATCCATTCTAAAAATTACCGGTAAATACCGGTTAACCGGTTATTTACATTTTTATTTACCGATTTGCCGGTTATTAAAACTTCCGGTAAATTGCAATCCCTATCGGAAATTGCTTCCGTTGCCCTTTCCACTGATTCTACGTATTGATTGTTATCCATGCTTGCGAGAAATGTTTCGACTGGAGAGTCAACTTCCTTGTTGTCATGAAGCTCGTCGACTGTTGCATTTTCGCAGCTTTGTCCGTTATAAAATTTGCAAATTACAGCCCTGAAATTTTTCATAACCCGAGTCATATCGAAATCTCGTGCCCAGCTCTTAGACTAGGAGGCGTGTGCTAACTGTGCACCTAGTGTCCCAACTGATGGAGATTTTAATGAAAATATAGTTATAATAGGTATATCATATGCACAAAAAGAATCAAATATTTTAAGAGTTAAATTATTTTGTATATGTATTTTTTTTTTACTTTTTATGAATTTTATCTTTAAAATTTTCAATTGTCACTAATTTTTTCAAAATTTTGTTATTATTCTAATAAATATTAGTTTTTGAAGCCACAGAAATCTTAGAACCACTTTAATTTGGTGTATTTAAAAAAAAACAGGTTCTTCCCATTTAAATGTTTTTTTTTTTTTTTCGATTTTATGGATATTTCCGAATTTTCCTACATAGCCGTCACTTTATACATGAGCCTCTAAAAAAATCCAACTGAAGATTTTCCAGCGGGATTCTCTTTATTTTGGCATCACAAATAATGTTTCAAAAGTTCATAAAGCCAACTGAACCTACAAAAGTTATAGAAGGTCAAAGGTCACGAAAATCAGTTTTTCTCAAATATCTCGTAAATTATCGGGTTTACTTAATTTTGGTTATTACAAAATTTGTTTGAGAGATAAATCTGCATAAGAAAGGTCTTATACAAAATTCACGTAGAACCAATAGTTTTTGAGATATGGGGCTGAAAAAAATCGGGCATTGCGCTGCATTCGTTTCTGCACCACATTTGAGGTAGAATGCAAGGCGAGTTTTTTTACATAGTGTCACCTGTAGGTCTAATCCTTGGGTTACAAGTTATATTATAATTTTGTTGATTATTGTTCGTCTTTGAAATGAGATCGGCTTTATCATCGTTGAACTCAGATTCAACGGTTGTATCCTCGAACATCGTATTGAGACACGACTGGCCCTAACAAGAGCCACACACTAGGGACAATTATATTTTTCTGCATCTACAATTGATACCACAACCTTTTGTGCAATTGCAGAAAATAGAATTGAGAAGTTCATCTGGTGCAGAGTAGTTGTTGGCTCTAATAAATTATTGTTTAGTCCAACCCGATTGCTGAGGGTCTAAATCTTTTCCCAGCCAAGTTTGAACCTGGTAATACCCTGAATAGATGTTAGTAGGTAAAGAATGAGATAACTAGAACCCCCCACCACAAATCCCCCCACCACATCACCCCCACCAATCGCAGATTGGCGGGGGTGACGTGGTGGGGAGTTCCAGTTCTCTCATTATTAAATTTATAAGTGGGGGGGTTTTGTGGTGGGGGGTTCCAGTTCTCTCATTATTAAATTTATAAGTGGGGGGTTTTGTGGTGGGGGGTTCTAGTTCTCTCATTATTAAATTGGAAAGTGGGGGTGGTGTGGCCCTAATTGTGGTGGGGGGGGGGGGGTGTTCTAGTTCTCTCATTGATAAATAAATGCCCTTGATCAATATCCTTAGTCTTATCAACGTGACCTTGACAACAATAGCCATATGTATAAAACTGAAGTAAAAATTTTTAGTACATGATTCAAGTTTGTTGAGAAATTATCCTTGTTATGGAGAGGATTGAAGAAAAGAGTGATAGTAGTGGCTCGGACAAGAAATCATATCAACCAATGCGTTTTCCTGTTGAGGAGATGGATCCTCAAGAATTTGAGGAAGTGTGTGAAAGTAGTGACATAAAATTAGACTCAAGTACGTTGACTCAAATTTTTTTTTTAAATTTACATAAAGGAGGGACCAGACTATTAGTAAATTTTTTAAGTTTGGCTAGGAATATTAAATTTAGCTTGAATGATTGTATTTTTTTTTAATTGAGTTTAAAGTAAGATGGGGGGAGAAAACTTATAAAATATAACTGGATTATACAGGGTGATTGTGGTCATTGGTTGAGTGCAAGCCACATCGCATGAATAATAGAATATAATTAGAATCAGTGAAAGGCTACAAAGGTAATGTTTTTTATTAGAATGAAAGAAATACCTAGGCTATGGTGGGGACATTGAACTATTTTTACGTATAATGAAGAATGAGATGTAACTGAGATTATTTCTTTTATTTGATGAATATGAAGTAATGAGTAATAGGGAATATCGAGAATTAGAGTTACCTTGTGATGTGATATTTTGGCACAAAAGTTTGTGTTGTGGACAACGAGACGTACAATGAGTTATTGAAGGGTACCCTTGAGTTTTTTTGAGTTTATGAGATTTATGATGAGTTACTGAAGTATGATATTTTTTGTTACGAGGCTTATATCGCGTTATCAGGAGTTGATACGGATATCCATAGCTTTCAAAAGCCTTGTAGGGTGGACAAATGCTTGAGACGACGGGGACGAGAATGAGATGAAAGTTAGCCCGGTCAAAAGTAGCAAAGTACTGTCACGCGACTGTTCACAGTAGAACAGTTAACCTCTTCTTTCGTAATTCAATGTTCATCGAGGCATATAGCCGGGAAAGTAGTTGTTGAAAGAAGGGCGCGATGTGACATAGAGTACGCCGACGGTGAGACTTTATTTTTTTTTTAATAATGTGTCATTGGAGGGTCCAAAGGAGTTTTTACGAGTTTATGAGTTTTATGAGTAGTGAGAGATATATATATTTTTTTGAGGCCTACATTGAGTTAAGAGTTGATTTGAGTTTTGGGAGATATTCTTTTAAATATTGAGAGTGATATGTTGATTATTTATTGGTACCAAAGCCTTTGAATGGGCACAAATGCTTGAAATGAAAAAGCATAAGTACCGTTACGCGGCTGTTCATGGTAGAGCAGCATATCCCTTCTTTTGTAATTCAATGTTCGTCGAGGCACATAGCCAGGAGAAAAGTTGTTTTGAGAAGGGAGCGATGTGACAAAGAGTACAAAGAAAGTTAATAAGGAATGGGTGATGATTCATTATGTGTGTTGGTACCAAAGTTCCTCAGTTTAGTGACTGAGGTTGGATGAAGCGTCGGGAGTGAAAGACGCGAGAAATAGAAATAATCTGTACGTCAGTTGAGACAAATAAGGTTCAGTAGTAGTAATGGTACATGAAAGTTAACTCTATTTTTAACTCTATTTTTATAATTCGTACTAGAACATAAGTAATAAATGTTGAGAATGTACGGTCGATATTCCTGGAATAGTAAACCATTCTTGGAAAATAGATAGAGAAAAAAGTTGTTTTGATATATAGTTAAAGCCTAGATCGCCAACAAACGGAGGAATCAAGAGGTATGTTACCGTGTGGGGTGTGCAAAAGTAAATTTTTTTTTGCGAATTTTAAGTAGTATGATCTGTTGTTGGACCTTAATAAACTTCAACCCGGGCACAATCTAGAATATGTCCTGAAGGGAATTGAAGGGTCCTCAGATGAAGTCCACAGTGCCGAATCGGGTGTGTAATTTTTTTTTCTCGGACAATTTCAATTGAACCAGAGCAATCAGTTGAGCTACGATGCGATGTTGCTAGGCGATTTAAGCTAGTGGCTACGTCGCGGTGACTAGATAAATGGCAGAGTAAATAGCTGGCGACTCAACACTGTCCTGTTCAAGCAAAATTAACATTGATGATACAATAAATAACCATGGAATACAATAAACTGAAGTAGTTTAACCACCCACGGAAAACTGAAAGTATAAAAAATTTATTTTTTGCTTGGAGCCTATGATAGATAATCATTTATATAAATAAATGACCATAGTTTTTGCAACCCACGGTATTTTAAAAGCAAAAATATACAATTGCTTATTAGAAACGATTATGCTTCAAAGCAAAGTTTTGTTTTCTTCCAAAGGACACCAAATAAGTGTGAGAAAGTATAAAAATTTTTTGGGAAAAGCATGCGAGAATAATATTTTTTAATACATAAAGTATTTTCTTTACCTTACTCTCTCCCAGAAGGTAAAAGTCACAGTAATTATTAGTTATGTGATCTATGATTGGTGAAGAGGTCCTCCTAGAAAAAATGCCCTGTTTTAAAATCATAATATTTTTTTAGTAAGTTTTCCACAATGAGGTACAAGGTTAGGAACATTTTATTTTTTCTATAGTCACAATTGTCTAAGTTTTGCGAAAAAGAAATAATGGCGTTTAAAATATGAATTGCTTTTAACGCCGATGAGTTTTATTAAATAGTGGAAGTGAGAAAAAGTTATCAAAGAACTAATGAATTATTTATATGAGTTGATTGTTCATTTTTTTTTTTAAAGAATAAGGAATAATTGCTTATAGCATCATGATTTAAAAATAATTTTTTTTTAATGATATGGAGTCTATGGAGTAAAGAATAACGGATATATTTTTTTTCTTTTGGACATAATTGTCAAGGCATACGTTTGGTGATTTTGTTTCGCAAGCCCTAAATAACTCTAACTAAAATGTTTTAAAAGATGGGAAACAATTTAAAGTGTTTTGTTGAATTACATGGGAATTTTTTTTTTTTTAATTTTAAAAGTAACATTGTATGTTAGCATAACGTATAAACCGCCTATTACGTTTAAATGAGCAGGGAAAATTTTTTTTTTTGGTAATTAATAAAGGGTTAATTTTTTTTGTGCTACCCGGTAGATGATGTTCTTTTATCAAATAATAATAATAATAATAATAATAACTTGACTAGGTGAACCACTTGTAAGGATTATTTTTTCACGATTTTATGAATGTTTTGTTTATTATTTTTTTTTTCCACTATATAAGAATTTATTCGGGTGTGTTTGTTTTATGTAATCGCACCATGGCAACGAGGCACACATAGCACAAGAAGACAACCCTAGTCGAAAGCCCCAGGATTAGAATAGAACTAGATTTGGAACTCCACCTGTTAGACGTAGCGACTGAGGCCCATCCACTGTTAAATTTTCTATAATTTCTTTCCCAATTTTCCCGAAACCAATCATAATGAAAATGGTAACTGTTTCTTGAACGAGTTCCCCTATCAGTCAGGCAACAAAAAGGCACATGTCAAAAAGGCAATTCTTTTCGCAGCCACATTGCGAGTGGTTCCTCTTCGCCTAAATTTTTCCTAGCCTTAACCTGATTGGTAGTCAAATCCAGATGTAAGGATCAAATAATGGCGGGATAACAAGCAGACAGCATATTCCTGAAAAATGGTGGCAGCTATGGAAGAAGGGAAAAGGGAGCCCCAACAACCCTACGTAAAGGGAGGATGGTCAGGATGAGAGCCAGCGGTCTTAGTATGCGGGTGTGGATGTTCTTCCCTCAGTTCTGAGAAGCCACATGTTGCACATCACCGTCCCAGATGTGAAAATGACAATTCCTCAAACCAGCCAGGGGGGGGGGGGATAATAGACATTTGGAACAGATTGGAATCGTGGGAGGACAATAGTGTAAGTGTGATCTAAGAATTGAATTTATCGAACAGAGCCGGACTCAAATTTTTGTGCTATAACAGTCGTGTGCTGACTTAAAGTTATACAGTGCGAGACATTTTCGCGCGCCCTAGTTAGAAATTTTTGGTTCATCCTAGATTTTCAGTTAATGTGTTTTTCTTCATTTTATTCAAAACCTGCTTTAGTTTATTACTGCAACGATTTATTTTTTTGTCTTTTTAGATATTTCCGTATTTTTTTTTTTTTTGTTAAATCAAGAGCGATTTATTATAGTTACGGGGTAAAGGGGCTTGCAGTACTAAAGTAAAAGCGGAGAGTTAATGTTTTTTTTTTTATTTATTTGAAAATGATATATTTTTTTTTTGAAACTGACAATGACATTGTTGTTTGATAATAATATTGCGTCCGTTAGTTTATAATTTGTCACTGCATTTAATGGATTTAACTGAGACACAATGCGACTTCAAGTAAAGACTTAACGACTTGCAAGTGACAGGATTGTAATCTACTTGGATTTTATTTTTCTCTTTGTTCCATGTGAAGTATTTTTTATTTTCTTTTTGGCATCTAACACTTCCTTAATATATGTTTATGTGGTTAATGCCAGTGACTTTAAAATCTAAATTTTTTGTTGTTTATTAAACACTAGGTTTAAAGCTGGGGGCCAGTTTTCTTAGGTGGGGGAGATATGTCACGCAGTAATTATAATTTACATAAAAGTTGTTTGAGACACCCTGTACATTACTTTATTGTTACATAGAAATTATTATTAAAATATTTACAAACAGAAATTGTTGAGACAGCAGCAAGCTGGTGCATTCACCCGAGTTACTTGTTATCTAGGTAACTGCTGAATTGCAAAAAGAATAGCTAGAAAATATTTTAGTTTCAAAATTTAGTTGGGTTTTGATTCAGGGGACGAATTGGTGGTGGCTTGATGCGTAGCCCAACTCCCCCCTTGGGGGTGAGCCCCAGGGGGTATTTAATGTAAGTACTAATTATTCTGTTTCATTGTGTGTTGTTTCTTTCTTAATAAACCGGTACCTTGTTTTCTACCACAATGTTTTATTTACAAGTATTCATTTAATTCATTAAATTCAAATCCTCTTGCAAGCAAGCGAGTATTTTAAAGGAACCCCGTCACAGCGGCCCGAGGGCCGTGACACGAGGTGGGCATAACATGTGTTGGAAGTAATTATTAACCAACCCCAACCCGTGGTCGTGACACGTGGTGGAGGCGCCTAGCCTCGCTCCTAGGGGGTGGTTCTTCACAACCCTCCCATTTTATTTAATTTTCTTTAATGTGAAATGCATTTTTTTTTGTCTAAGTGTGAAACAATATTTTACTTTCCTAAGTTTTTTCTAACGTTACAAGTTGGTTTTCATGATTAAATTTGACGAATTTTTCATTTTTAAAAGTTTTAAATGAATACTGGTTAAATTTTCATACATCTTGAATTTGGTGCTTAAATATTTGGAGGTTTTAATTAAATAATTTATTTTTTCGTGTTATTGACAATTATACGGTGGTAGAAATCACAGGGTACTACAAAATTAGGACAAATAAACTGATTTAGGGACATTGCGTAGATGAGGGGTGACTTACTGAATTTTTTTTTTATAGAAACGATGAAAACAACAATGGTTTTACTCTTTGAAACATTTATAGCTGGACGGTGATTGCAATTTTGAATAATAAATGTGGTTTTATACTTAATTTTTACAAGGGCTATTTGAAATGGTGGGGCTATTAATAAATTTACCTGCTGATAAGTGAATTCGCGATTTTTTTTTTGCTTTTTCTCCCATCTTAGGGAAGTTTGTAGTTGTTTTTTTTAATATACAAAGTTAAATAACTTGTCGCCGTCGCGTCGATCCAATATGCCACATGTGAATTTTTATTTTTTTAGTATGTACCACCATATTTTATGTTGTGAGAAAACAAGGTACCGGTTTATTAAGAAAGAAACAACACACAATGAAACAGAATAATTAGTACTTACATTAAATACCCCCTGGGGCTCACCCCTAAGGGGGGAGTTGGGCCACGCACCAAGCCACCACCAATTCGTCCCCTGAATCAAAACCCAACTAAATTTTGAAACTAAAATATTTTCTAGCTATTCTTTTTGCAATTCAGCAGTTACCTAGATAACAAGTAACTCGGGTGAATGCACCAGCTTGCTGCTGTCTCAACAATTTCTGTTTGTAAATATTTTAATAATAATTTCTATGTAACAATAAAGTAATGTCGTTGATTGAAGAGTCTATAAGATACGCAACTATACGGCCAAAACCGTTCCTCGCTCATCACGCTTCCCCGTACACGTCCCTATCCACATATTGTTCGTTGACTTGTGGTGCCACCGCGCGGTGTTATTTTGCGCGAACCGCGAATAGAAATACTGGACGTTGATTTCCAGCGAACGAGGGTACATAATATATTTATTAAGTTATAATTCTCCACGCAGGTTGTAGACCGGCGCAATCAGTGCCGGCGTCAGGGCATTTGGCACCTGTAGCAAACAGTTATTGCTTGCCGCCCTGATAAAAAACAAGTTACTACTGTTAGGACAAATTTATTAATAAAAACTTACAAACAAAAATCTCAGATAAATAATTCTTTCACTAGTTTCACTTAAAATTCAAAAACAAGAGAAACCTTTAACTATCAATTATTGTCGCATTTCATCTTTTAAGTCGCCACGTTGTGCGCTGTAACAATCGTGTTTTGTTCGAAATTGCAATTGTTCCTTGTCCTCGAGACCCATTTTCAGCGCTTGCGTAGCGAGAACGGTAATAAATACGAAAATGCACCGCACTTTTTTTTGTACAACTTGGAATTTTCTACAAACAAGTCCGCGAGGGCATATTCTTATCTACTATAGTTTTCGAGCTACAGGTGCTCACGTGTAAACATAAAAATGACTGTTTTTTACGCTACTCTGCAAGTGGCACTGGCGACTTAATTAACAAACAAAAAATTAAGAAAACGGCGATGCTAATAGTCAAATTTAAATTACACAAAACATAATGAGTAACTTCTGTTTAAAACTGTTTTTTATTCGATGCATAATATTAATAATGGAGTTACAAGTATTAAAAAAATGTTGAAATAAAATAAAAAAATAGTTAAATATTCTTTGTGTTATTGAAATGTATGTACAATTGTACAGAAAAAAACACTAATTAATGAAAATATGCGGCAAGTTCCAGTTATATAGAAATCGATGAAAATGAAAAATTACACTTTTCGGCCGTAATATTAATTGTTTATATGTGATAAATAAAAACAAAATGATATGTCAATAATAGATACATTTTTTTAATAAAGAAAATTACTTCCTACAAGGTGGAAAAGTTCAAATGTACGATTTTTTTAATGTTTTTTGCATTAAAAAACGCATATTTAAGAAAAATGAAGGACGCCATCGTGCAGAGCGATCAGAAATTCATAAATAAAAAAATCGACCACAAATTCTCATTGGACAAATAATATTTAACTGCTTTAACGGGCTGCTTGGAGAACAGCGCGAGGTTTGCGCGCGGGCGCCTTTGGCATGTGAGCCATAATAGATAAAAATATGCTCTCAGGGACTTTTTTGTACAAAATTCGATGCTTTATAAAAAGTGCATTGTGTACCATTTGTGCGATACTTTATCGTCTCGAAAACTATGCTCTCGAAAAAGTAATGCCTACTTGTAATAAAAAAAAAATTAACCAGTCTTTCCGCAGATATTCAAATTAAGTTAATTACTTCCACATCCAGTGGAAGTATAGTAACGACAAAAAAGTTTTAAAAAATTTTTATTGTTCAAATAGGCTTAGAATGTCGTGAAACGTCGAGATTTTAAGTTTGAGCGAAAAAAAAATTCTGTCTGTCGGTCTGTAACTTTTTTTTTGTGCGCACGTTTACTCTGGAACCGTTTGAGATACTGACTTGAAATTTGGTACACGTATGTACTTTAACGAGATCTGGAACTAGATTATATTTTGATCTAGTTCTGTCGAAGGTTTGGGGGTAAATTGGGGTAAATTTGGGGTAAATAGGTCAATCAAGCAGTTAAGAGTCCATAAAATTGGTATTTAGTATATACAAGAGAAGCTAAGGTCTCAAAAAAATGTTTGGCATTAGCCACCCCCATTACCACCCTAACCCCCTTATTAAAGGGGATGAAAAAAAAATGTGATTTAGTGTTTGTACAGGAACCAGAAACCTCAAAATATTTTTTTACTTCATCCTTATCCCAATTTACCACTCAACCCTCTAACAGAATAAGAACAAAATATAACCTAATTCCAGATCTCGTTAAAATACATATGTGTACCAATTTTCAAGTCAATATCTTAAACGGTTCCAGAGTAATCGTGCACCCAAAACGTCAGAGACCGACGCGATAGAAATTATTTTTTGCTTCAACTTAAAATCTCGACATGTCATAACATTCTAAGCCTATTTAAATAAATGTTTTCAAAATTACTACACTTATACTGGAAGTGGGAGCAATACGTAGAAAATGGCATTACAAAAATATAAACAATTATAATGTGCCGTAGAGTACACGGTGGAAGTAATCTACTTCAAGCACTTTCTTTGAGGAAACGCATCCATACTGCTCGAGGTAACCCACTGCGCATCCGTTTTACTCGAGGAAGCCCACTGCGTATCCGTATAGGTAACCTACTGCGCATCAACAGTACCTACTCAAGGAAAGCATATGCGCATCCATTATACTCGAGGAAACCTACTACGCATCCATACCACCCGAGATAACCAACTTCCCATTCAAACTACTCGAGGTAACCCACTGCGCATCCATGTTACTCGAGGAAACCCAATGCGCATCCATACTACTTGAGGTAACCTACTGCGCATCTATTTTACACGTGAAAACCCACTGCGCTTCCATACTACTCAAGGTAATCCATTGCGCATCCATTTTATTCGAGGAAATCTACTGCGCATCCATATTACTTGGAGTAACGTACTGCGCATCTATAGTACTCGAGGAAAGCCACCGCGCATCCATAGTACTCGAGGAAATCCACTGCGCATCTATATACTACTCGAGATAACCCACTTATTAAAGAATAAAGAAAATAATAGAAACACCGAACAGGTTGCATGGTATTTTAATTGAAAATCGTAGAAGCTAGATACACACGCAAGGACGCGTTGCTATATCCTCATCTATCCTTGAACCACTGGTATCAATTTAGCAACATGTTTATAAACCTTAAAATTCCACATCCACGTTTTCTATCCAAGTCTCTCACAAAGAAGAAAAAAATTGCACTCCACTATGTGAAAATTATTTATGAAACGTTAATAACATAATATTTGAAATCGCCTACTCCAAAAACCTATAAAACGATATGTCACATCGGTAGTGAAGGGGGTGGTAGAGGGGGCAAATGAAGTAAAAAATATGTTGACGCTTTTCCACCCCCCTTTAATAGTGAGGTGGGGGTGGTAATGGGAGTAATTTTTTGAGCCCTTATCTTTTCTTATATATACTAAATACCAATTTTATGGACTCTTACATGCTTGATTTACTTATTTACCCCCCTCTTTATCCCAATTTACCCTTCAACGGAATAAAATGAAAATATAATCTAGTTCCAGTTCTCGTTAAAATACATACGTGTATCAAATTTCAAGTCAATATCTTTAACGGTTCCAGAGTAAACATGCGCACAAAAAAGTTACGGGCAAACAGAAATTTTTTTTGCTCAAATTTAAAATCTCGACGTCTCATGACATTCTAAGCCTATTTGAACAATGACAGTTTTTTTAAATTTTTTTGCCGTTACTATACTTCCACTGGATGTGATTGATGTGAAAGTAATAAAATTCACTTTATCACGTTGTGCGCATTTGTGATGCACATGGTACATGGAACTTTTACTTAATTTTCTTTGTTATGTATTATTTAATATTATATCAAAATGGTTTATTTTACTGGGAAAAAAAATGTTTTATGTTGCCAGCAGCTCATTGGGTTTTTATATTTAATTGTTATGAAAATAAACAGACAGGCAGGCAGGCAGAATTTTTTTTTTTTCGCTCAAACTTAAAATCTCGATGTTTCGTGATATTCTAAGCCTATTTGAACAATAAAAATTTTAAAAAATTTTTTTGTTACTATCTTCCACTGGATGTGAAAAATTATACTATGTTTGGTTTCTCAAATATTTGCGATAAATCGAAAATAAACGCATACTCCCCTCTCATTCTCCAAAATCCCATCATTAACAATAAAAATGTCGCGTCGGCCCCTTGTCAACAATGTATCGACTAGACTGATAATAAGGTGGCAAAGAAATATAAAGATAAATCACGTCTACAGAGAATTATCGTATACCATATTACGCCTTTCTTTCTCGATGTATTACATATTAAACACATTGTCCGAATATTAAATTTATTGCATCTTACCGAAGACGAAGATACATTTTCAATTTCACTGAATTGGGAAAGATTTTTAAGATTTTACAAACTAATATAGGTTTGTTTGCAGGCTATATGAAATTTCACTTTGACTTTTCCACTTAAAATATTTTCCTCTTGTTGCAAAATCTTTTCGACACAAATGTCTCGCCTTTTTACCGTGGCATATATAATTGTTTTTACTCCTTGCAATCTAGGATTTTGTCTCACTAATTTGTCATTATCTTTCAAAGTTTGTCCACAGAATAAACATTCCATTGTTAAGCACTAAATAATATGTAATAACTCAATAAAAATAACTAATACTCATTTGCATTCACATTATATAAAGAAAAGTTTGTTTCTAACTGGCATAATATAATATAAGATTACTTGTATTAAATAGTCCACACTTGCCGGACATCTAGGCCTCTAGGATCGAAAAACTCAGCTTTAAATAACAAAATTTCGAAAACTATAAGTCGTAGAGACCTGATTTTTGTTTTAAAAACTTCCTTGAGGTGTAGACTTTATTTCATACGCAGATGGTATATCAAAATTCCTTAAAATAAAAAAGTTTTTCGCTTACTGAAAAAAGCGCTGCAAGGGAAGTAAATGTTCAAGTTTTACCTCGTTTTACAGAAAAATTAGATTTTCCATAAAAACAAAATTTAAGCAGTGACCTTCGCCCACATTTCCTCCATCAATTAAAAAAAAATACGTATAATTATCTCAATTGGTTCCGGAGATATCACGAGGGATGTGTGAAAATGTAAGAAAAATTAATTTTGACAGATTTATAACATTTTTCGTCATAAAAATAGCTTGACCTCCCAAAAAATATTGTAATTGGACATTACAGATGGCCAAGGACCTAATCTATCATGCTGTGAAGGTCCCATGTGGTTGTACCTTCAAAAATTTTTTTTCAAGAAGGAAGCTACTTTTTTTTCCTCGTTTTACGGTGCACTAAACTAATACAACAAATGACACGAACCATGCGAGTGCTATCAGCCGACTGAGGGACTGAGATTGACGAGATTGCTAGACCACAATATCGGTGGCGCCTAACTATACCACAGACCCTGCCCGCACTACGATATTAAGTACACGGCTGCATCTCTATAAGGACTCTTCACTCAACGGTAATGTACAGGGTGTCTCAAACAACTTTTATTTAAATTATAATTACTGCGTGACAATACTTTCAAAATCCGCATATATTACAAATGGCACTGTTAATTGTTTTTCAAAGTTGACAAATTTAAGAACATTGTCACGTTTTTCAAAATTTTTTGAGCTCAGCTGCAGCTGAGCTCAACCAGCTTACTTGAGGGCGCGTGGAAAGCGTTTTTAAAAATGAATTGTTTTGGTTGCAAGTTTCAAATGCTATTTAATGTATGAATTTTAACTGGGATTAGACCAACTTTGATCATTTAAATCTTTATTAAAGAAAATATCAGTAAAATAAGTATTCACATTCGCTAGTAATTTTTATTTTATATCAATACCTAAGAAAGTTTTAGTTTCATACTTTGTGATATTGAAATAAGTATAACTTTAGGATTTTGTGTTTTACTTTGGCACAAGCTTCTGTAGTACATTTTAATTATAAATAAATACCTACTTATGATCTTGAAAATCGGTATTAAAGTAGTATTACTATGAGAAGATGCCAGCAAAAAATATGCGCAGAAACGAGTTTATGCCCTCCATCATTCTAAACCAATGAGAAAGATTTACGTGACATTCAATGTCAACACCAGTGGCGGCGGTGCCCTGCAGTAGAGCGGCGGCGACGGTAATAATAATAATAAAACAACTTTATTAGGCAATGTTTAGTAGAACTTACTATTCTTACACTTCCCCCGAACAAAGGTTACTCGTAACAGTTGGCAAGTTTTAATCTACTCCATTTTCACAGTTCCTTGACCGCGAAACTTTCATTGCAATTACACATTCCTATACCCCAGATAAAGCTATGCCACTGGTAAAAATATTCGTGCATTTAGGCTCCGCCCTGGCATCTTCTCATAGTAATACTTACTAGTCTACTTCCACATCCAGTCGAAGTATAGTAACGACAAAAAAATTTTTAAAAATTTTTATTATTCAAATAGGCTTAGAATGTCACGAAACGTCGAGATTTTAAGTTTGAGCGAAAAAAAAATTTCTGTCTGTCGGTCTGTCTGTAAATTTTTTTGTGCGCACGTTTACTCTGGAACCGTTTGAGATATTGACTTGAAATTTGGTACACAAATGTACTTTAACGAGATCTAGAACTAGATTATATTTTCATCTTGTTCCGTCGAAGGGTTTGGGGGTAAATTGGGGTAAATTTGAGGAAAATAGGTAAATCAAGCAGGGAAGATTCCATAAAATTGGTATTTAGTGTATACAAGAGAAGCTGAGGTCTCAAAAAAAATTTTGGCATTAGCTACCCCCATTACCACCCCCACCCCCATTATTAAAAGGGATGCAAAAAAATATGATTTAGGATGTGTACAAGAACTAGAAACCTCAAAATGTTTTTTTACATCATCCACCCCCACTATCACCCCCCATCACCGCTACCAATGTGGGGTATCGTTTTATGGGTTTTTGGGGTAGAGGATTTTAAATATTATATTATTAAAGTTCGATAAACAATTATTTCCACATACAAAATTTTTCCGTTGTGAATGACTTAAATAAAAAATCTGGATGTGGAAGTAGTGATTCCTGGGGCAGCGGTTTTTATCGTGTAAAATAAATAACTAACCATCATATACACCGACAACACATTTCATGAATTTATCGTACTTAAAGAAATCCTGTAAGAGAAAATATTTATCTCTTCTTTTTATGAATATATAAATTTCACATAAGTTTAAAATTTTACTTCCACGTCCAGTGGAAGTATAGTAACGACAAAAAATTTTTTTTAAATTTTTATTGTCCAAATAGGTTTGGCTGGCCAAAATGTCATGAAACGTC
Organism: Rutpela maculata; assembly: GCA_936432065.2. Lineage (NCBI taxonomy): Eukaryota > Metazoa > Arthropoda > Insecta > Coleoptera > Cerambycidae > Rutpela > Rutpela maculata. Next base: position 110,392,423 of record OW386286.2, read on the forward strand.
GAGATTTTAAGTTTGAGCGAAAAAAAATTTCTGTCTGTCTGTCGGTCTGTCTGTCTGTCGGTCTGTCTGTCTGTAACTTTTTTTGTGCGCACGTTTACTCTGGAACCGTTTGAGATATTGACTTGAAATTTGGTACACATATGTACTTTAACGAGATCTAGAACTAGATTATATTTTCATCTTGTCCCGTCGAAGGGTTGGGGTGTAAATTGGGGTAAATTTGGGATAAATAGGTAAATCAAGCAGGTAAGAGTCCACGAAATTGGCATTTAGTATATACAAGAGAAGCTAAGGCCTCAAAAAAAAATGTTGGCATTAGCCACCCCGATTACCACCCCCACCCCTTTTAAAGTGGATGAAAAAAAAATTGTGATTTAGTGTATGTACAGGAACCAGAAACCTCAAAATATTTTTCACTTCATCCACCCCCCCACTACCACCCCCACCCCACTACCGATGTGGGGTATCGTTTTATGTGTTTTTGGGGTAGAAGATTTCAAATATTATATTATTAAAGTTCCATAAACAATTATTTTCACATACAAAGTTTTTTCGTTGTGAGTGACTTTGATAGAGAATCTGGATGTGGAAGTAGTGATTCCTTGGGCAGCGGTTTTTCTAATAGTTTTTCACAAATGAAACATATCTTTGGTTGAGTGAAAGAGCCTACGGACAGACTTAACTATGCTATTTGTCAGGCAATAACTAACATATATTGTAAATTTGTAGTCATTTCCTGTCAGTAAAATCATTTATTATTATTATTATTTTTATACCTTGATATTATTTCTGATATTTTCAGTGTCCATTTCAATTAGTTGTCACCCATGTGCAGTTTATGAAATTTTGTAATTTGTAAGGTAGTCTGACACAGTAAATTTGAACAAGTTTTCGATTTTGATCCACACCTCAGATAAACAAAGAAATATGGATAAATAATCTCATTTGAAGTACACAGAAGTTGTGTGTAGGGAGGATAACCTTCAAAGGGGCAGAGTGAGGAGGAATGTTTATGTTTATGGAGTCGCCTAATCAGAGGCGTAGACAGATAAGGGGGTTAAAATTTTTAAAATAATCGATTAATGTTCTCGACTATTACTTAATCTATATCTGACAATAATAGTACTACGATTCTATTGAGACAAAAAGAGTACTGTTTGGTTAGAATTTTTACAAAATGTGTTATTGTAGAGAAATGAAAGTATTGAACTGTCAATTCTCAAAGTTAAATGGTTCTTAAACGATAAGTTACTCTACATTTTCTCAGTAAAAAAAAAATTACTTTTGGTTAGGATATAAAAGTAACTTGATATAGGTATATCCTGGGGTTATGCGGTCTTTATAATAAAATTAATATTTTTGCTACATTTCGGTTTATTCAACCATCTTCAGAGAACTACAATTAAATGAAGACAAATATTTTTTCAAATGCTATTTTTTATACACATGGATTTAAATTGTATGTGTATACAAAATAGCATTTAAAAAAATATTGGTCTTCACTTAATTGTAGTTCTCTGACGATGGTTGAATAAACCGAAACGTAAGAAAAGAGTAATTTTATTATAAAGACCGATAACCCAGGATATAACTGCATCAAGTTAATTTGATATCAACGGTCAAGAAAATAAAAACATCTATATATGTTAGCATATAAATGAAACCAACTAGTATTTTTTCATATTACAGTATAACATATTCATTTAAAAGTTTACATACTTATCACTCAACAGTACCGGCAAGCGTTTGATTAGGTATGACAATAAGAGCAAGCGAGAGCGAAACAACTAGGCTATTTTTTTATCGTATAAGACATCCTACTCATGCCACCTGCTTTCCTCACCACATGTGCGTAGGCAGCTCTGTTTGCATGCCTAATCCAAGACTTTCCGATACTGTATAATGAATCTGGTCATACACTACCCGTACCATATACATAAAACAAAAATAACATCATATTACTTTTAAATCTCTATATTGTAAACAAATATACTCTACATAATGCACTATCTTATAGAGCGGAAGCTAAGTGGCTTTTTCGGCAGCTCATCGCTTTATGAACTTTGAGATATTTTTATGGTTTAATGGATGATAACAATTCATAAAATCGACTTCTGGCGGGGCACCTCCTGTCAGGAGCGTCACGAACACTGTTTAAAAATCAGTGAAATCATGTCATCGTTACAAGGCTCATTTTTTTTGTGTGTACATATTTTATGTTTAGAATGAATAAAATATGATCGCCAGAAAGTGTGGGCCGTCAGGAGGCGCAGCCAGAAAGGTAATAATGATACAATACATGTGAGATACGGTACGGAGTCAAGTTAGCCGAAAGTGTTAAATTCCTGTATATTTAAGAGCCTATGGTACTTTTGATGACTTTGTTTATGGGGAGGCTATTCTATTGTTGAAGGAGCTTATTTACGTTTTAAAAAGGAGCCAGAACTTGTAACGATGAGTTTAGAGTTCTGAGATGAAATATGCGGAAAAAAATACAATTTTCTTCAAAAATCCTAAACATTTTCTTTCTGGGAATTTTTTTCTGTGTTCAAAACATAAAATATGTTCAACCTTAAAAAAGTTTGTAACGATGATGTTATTTATATAACTTCGTTTTTTTACCTCTTTGACCTTTCTGGTTGCGCCCCTGATGGCCCATACTTTCTGGCGATCTTATTTTATTCATTCTAAACATAAAATGTGTACACACAAAAAAACTTGGCTTTGTAACGATGATATAATTTCACTGATTTTTATATCTTGAACCATGGCCAACTCGACGGGCTGACATAATCCAGAAGTCTATTTTGTCAAGTTCGATAGAATTAATCAGCGCATAGAAAATGCTTGTAACGATGAGTGCCCGAAAAAGCCACTTAGCTCCCGCACCATTACTTCCAGTTTTTAATTTTAATATTGTTGAATATAGTTACGATAAAGATAACAGATTCTTTATCAAATCTGTTTTCGATATAATGCATCAAATTATTTCAATGTGATATGGCTATTAAAAAATATAATAAATTGCAGTTAATTTTCTAACTTAGTAAATTTAATTTATATCGGTATCTTGGCAGGGCCGTGGAGAGAAAATATGGACCCCCAAAAAATTTTAAAATTTCCGGGCCCCCTAGACAAGCCCGGGGGCATCACCCCCACACCCCTCCTCTCTCGTCGGGTCTGTAGGTATCGATTCTGAATTAATTCCAGTAAAAGCAAAGATAAAGCAGAGAATAGCCTCGACTCGACTCTTGTTAGTATTAAAAAGCACCCTTGATACGATAATGGAAGTGAAATGAGTCTCTTGGTAAAACTACTAGGAAACAAACATTTTTCTTAAACATCTTTTTCCTGTCCGGGTTACATAAAAGTAGAGATGGGCACGTGACGTGAATTTCACCGTGTCACGCCGTGTCACGGCGTGAGCGTGTACATTTAAGGTACCAAATCACGGAAGATTTCGTGAGTGTGCGTGAGTCAAAAGATCCCGTGCGTGAGCGTGCGTGAGATAATATTCACGCCGTGACACGACGCCCCATCTCTGCTTTAAAACTTCAACCTGTCGTGTCGTGACAAGAATAAGAAGCGAAGCGATAGACGGAAGACGGAACACGAGCGCGAGAAGGGACGGAAAAGGACAGGAGACAGGATGAATGACGCAACATTCAAATCAAACTGCGTAATTGCAATCTCTCTCTACTACATTCGCCAGTCGCCTAGCCCTCCTGGCCTGGTCTGGTCACTCTGGTCCAGAGATGGGCACGTGACGTGAATTTCACCGTGTCACGGCGTGTCACGGCGTGAGCGTGTACATTTAAGGTACCAAATCACGGAAGATTTCGTGAGTGTGCGTGAGTCAAAAGATCCCGTGCGTGAGCGTGCGTGAGTTTGCCTTAACAAATATCAGTCGTGCGTGAGTGTGCGTGAGCTAAAGGTTTAAAGTCGTGAGCGTGCGTGAGCGTGAGTCAAAATCGACTCACGCGCCCATCTCTACATAAAAGTCATCAAACTTGAAACGATTAAAGCATAAGTAATTGTAAATGTTTCAAATTTTGGTCAGTTACCTGTAGGACAGCGAGTCACTTTTTTCTAAGCGTAATATTTTCTGGGAGCCTACGGAATAACAACATAACGTACCACATATATCAGGCAACCCCAACAATTTCAAAGTCAAGACTGTTCAGAAGGGGGTTACACATTTAGAAAAACGCAGATATACATCCATTACATATCAACGTTGCCAATTTGAAAGCTGGGGATCGAACCCAGTGCATTATTATTTTGAAAAGTTAATACAGTCTATTATTATGTAATAATGTAAACATTCTGTAAAGTTTGAAATACTCGTACCAAATTTAAATAGGTATACTTATGTAACATTTAAATTTAGAGAAATAAATCTAAATCTATTAATCTATCTATCTATCTGATAATCACACAACTGTCTTTTTACGTTTTTTACTTGAGTGTAAAGACGAGAGAGGCAGAAGGAAAAATTATTTATTGCTAGATCAGCAAAACAATAAGACAATAAACCTAACTATAACCCTAACCTACGACTATGTACACAACTATGCTTGCATATAAAACGAACGAGATTACTCCCTTTTGTAGGTCTTTTAGTAAATTAAACAATCCTTAGTCATTTTTGAACCGTATAAAACGTGATTAAACTGCAAAGTCAACACAAAATTGTTTATAACTGGATAAAAACAGCGTTAAAAGCAATAAAACAAAATGGCGGCGCAAGAAAATGTAAACAACTGTCAACGTCCTTCGGAAGAGAACCAATGAACGCCTCGATAGACATGTAAACAATGAATACGTGATATATCTTACGCGGAGACGGAAAGTATTATTTATCCATATATTTCTTTGTTTATCTGAGATCCACACCTTGATAATACGACGGATTTACAGCAAGTTACTATTTCACTTTACTATGCTTTATTATATATTTGAGAACAAATATTTTACATCATCTGCGTATTATAACGAAAGTAATTAATTTTGTACATGTGCAAGAAGTGGCATCGTTAAGTTCGGTAAAAATAAACAAAAGTTATCCATTGTGGTTCTAAGTTCTTGACCAGTAATTAACAACATGCAAATATGCTGCATAATAAGAAGATCGAAAGAAGAATGTTAATAGCCTATACTAAAGGGAAACTATACACCTATTTTTGTCTGGTAACATGTACCAGATAGATAGTGGTACGGTGACCAGTCTCTCAGCTTGTCTTGTATTTATTTCAAACACAAAACACGAAAATCGTTAATATAGAATGCGAATACCCTGTGTTAGTCTCTAAAGCCTCGCATGAATTCTTTATTTTTGTCTGGCTACAAGGTACCACTTTAACATAACCAGTCTTTCGAGGGAATAAAGAATGTTGCCAGCGTTTAAAGCGAAGTCTGCCTTTTTAAAAGCTTTTATTTAACTTGCAATGTTTGTTTGTTTGTATGTTTGTTTGTTGGTTTAGGTCAAATCTTGCCAGCTGAATTTCGACTAGTTCTAATTAAGCTAGAGCTTTGAAATTTGGCACACGTGTATAAGTCCGGTGACAATGCAACATAGTATAGCCATTATCGGTCTAAATCCAATATGGCGGACGTCCCAAGATGGCGGATCGGCTTTTTAGTCACAACCCCCCTGATATGGGTATCAAATGAAAGGGTTTGACGAGAAAAATACAATGTAACGTCATTTTAAATCCAATATGGCGGACGTCCCAAGATGGCGGACCTGCTTTTTAGTCACAACCCCGTTGATATGGGTGATGAGTAAAATACGATAAAGTGTGTGACGTCATTCTAAATTCAATATGGCGGACGTGGGAGATGTGGGGAAGGGGTAGAAAGAGGTGGGAAGAGGTGGTAATGGGGTGGGAAGAGGTGGGAAGAGGTGGGAAGAAGTGGGAAAGGGGTGAGAAGAGGTGGGGAAGGGGTGGAAAGAGGTAGGGAAGGGGTGGGAAGAGGTGGGGAAAAGTGGGGAAGAAATGGGAAGAAGTGGGAAAGGGGTGGGAAGAGGTGGGGAAGGGGTGGGAAGAGATGGTGAAGGGGTGGGAAAGGGGTTGGAAGAGGTGGGAAGAGGTGGGAAAGGGGTGGGAAAAGGTGGGGAAGCGGTGGGAAGAGGTGGGAAGGGGCGGGAAGAGATGGGAAAAGGTGGGAATAGGGTAGAAAGAGGTGGAGAGAGATAGAAAAGGGCAGGGGAAGTGGTGGAAAGAGGGAAGGTGTTAGATGTAGACATTGACGATCGATTTCAGAAAAAAGCTTTCATCTGAAAAAACTACTAAAAAGTAAAAATTTTTTTTTTTTAAATTCATACACATGGAAACCAAAAGCTTTGGGGGTGGTCAATTGAGCAAAGTAACTATGCAATATCACTATATGACCGCCCCCAAAGCTTTTGGTTTCCATGAGTATGAATTTAAAAAAAAAAATTTTTACTTTTTAGTAGTTTTTTCAGATAAAAGCTTTTTCTTAAAAATACTTTTTTTATATAATTTTATTATTTTTGTCTACAAAACCATGAACCGGCACCCGAGTTGATGTGACTATAACGAGTTTGAAATAATCATGGTACCTGCTAACGATGAAGTTCTTAATAAAAACTAGTCCCCACGCTCGACAGGTTTGCAATAAGGTTTAATTTGGCTTAAACGGCGTGGGTCAGCTTTTGCTTCTCTCCCACCGCATCAGCTTCAGATCGATTATTTAAAGACGATCCCGTGTCTGCAGCATCACACTGATAGTGAATTATACGAGGACATCTCCTTTTTGAGAACAAAGTTGTAAGGGAATTAAACGCTGCGAAGTTGGACGATTCGATTAATTCGGGGATATGTGTACTTGACGGTACATTCTCTGCGGTGCGTCCAATTGTGGATCCACCAGGTCCAGCATCATCTTCGGCGGCGGGTGAAGTGGCGCTTAGTGTTATCGCAGGGTCTGCGTATAAGGGGTATCGGCGTTACCCAAATACGTAGGTTTCAACCCGACTACGATGTCAACACCGAAGAGGGATGCCGAAGAGGATGCAGAAGACGATGCGCTGCACTCAATTGAGATGGCGGCATACTTAAAAAATGTGGAGATGAAAGCGGCGAAGGATACATCAAATATGTGCAACGAGAAGGACGTTTTTTTGAAGGAAGTGCGGGGGTGCCTTCAGGAGAAATCAGACGCATATGTGGGTAAGCTTAAAGTGGCAAAAAATAAGCTTACCCACAAAATTCTCCAACTTAGACAGTACAGAAAACATATCTAGGTTCCTTAGTGTCTCAAGAAGAAAAAATTAAAACGGGCATAAATAATGTGCAATATTTTGCACCACATTTCCCATTCGAGGATGGGGTACAAGTGAATTCCTCATTCTCGAATGTGGAGTGATTCTTTGTAGTTTTAATTTTAATTTTTTGTATATGTTTTAGTATGTAAGTATAGATGTAAGTTTGTAAAATTAATTTTAGTGCTTTGTACACCGCCATATTTTTATATTATTAATAAATGTATTATATTTCACTCTATTTTTTATTTACATGTAAGCTGCTTTTTCTGAAAATTATTACATTATAATATAAATAAGTAGTGTGATGACATACTTGGTAAATATACTCTCAAATTTGAAAGTAATGGTTAGAAATATCCTGCAATAATATATTTGCAATAAGAATAATAACATGGTAATTATTTTTTGAAATAATAATTTGTATATCCAATTTAATACTGTTGACAATTACACGGTACCGATAGGTATAGAGTTAACATATCATTTCATATTTCTAGTAAAAAGTTATATTACGTTTGCAGGGCAGAGTTATATTTACCACATATTCACATATAGTTTATTTCACTTCATACTTTTTCATGACTCATCAAATAAAAGTACTATTTCAGATATTCATGGAAAATATAATACTTATAATATGAAATTAGTTCATTTTCAATATAGTCGATATGAAATCAAAAATTTTTAAAGTACTCTCAAAAATAAAAAATAGTCACTAAAAATTCATGACTTAATAATAAAACACATCAGTACGTATTAGTTTTTTATTCAAACTCATATTACTTCCACATCCAGTGGAAGTAGAGTAACGTAAAAATTTTTATTGTTCAAATAGGCTTAGAATGTCACGAAACGTCGAGATTTTAAATTTGAACGAAAAAAAAATTTTTGTCTGTCGGTCTGTCTGTAACTTTTTTTGTGCGCACGCTTACTCTGGAACCGTTTGAGATATTGACTTGAAATTTGGTACACATATGTAGTTTAACGAGATCTAGAACTAGATTATATTTTCATTTTGTTCCGTCGAAGGGTTGGGGGGTAAATTGGGGTAAATAGGTAAATCAAGCAGGTAAGAGTCCATAAAATTGGTATTTAGTATATACAAGAGAAGCTAAGGTCTCAAAAAAAATGTTTGCATTAGCCACCCCCATTACCACCCCAACCCCATTATTAAAGGGGATGAAAAAAAATTGTGATTTAGTGTGTGTACAAAAACCAGAAACCTCAAAATATTTTTTTACTTCATCCACCCCCACTACCACCCTCTATAACCACCCCCACCCCGCTACCGATGTGGGGTATCGTTTTATGGGTTTTTGGGGTAGAGGATTTCAAATATTATATTATTAAAGTTCCATGAACAATTATTTCCACATACAAAATTTTTTCGTTGTGAGTGACTTGGATAAAAAATCTGGATGTGGAAGTAGTGATTCTTTGGGCAGCGGTTTTACAAATGTATTACTCACATAAATACGAGGCATATTATTTCGATGGTATTAATGAATATAATTTCTGTACTATCTGATTTAAATAAATTATTTTCTAAATATAATAAAAGTTTTCCTACCTGATACAAATTTTAATAAAAAGTACCATAAATATTACTTATTATATTTAAAACTAAGAGAATGTAGAAAACACCACTAATTTTCTTAGAACATGTTGATTCGTGAGAAGACGCAACTACCGTAATTACTTCCACGTCCAGTGGAAGTATAGTAACGACAAAAAAAAATTAAAAAATTTTTATTGTCCAAATAGGCTTAAAATGTCATGAAACGTCGAGATTTTAAGTTTGGGCGAAAAAAAATTTTCTGTCTGTCTGTCGGTCTGTCTGTAACTTTTTTTTGTGCGCACGTTTACTCTGAAACCGTTTAAGATATTGACTTGAAATTTGGTACACATATGTACTTTAACGAGATCTAGAACTAGATTATATTTTCATTTTGTTCCGTCGAAGGGTTGGGGGGGTAAATTGGGGTAAATTTGGGGTAAATGGGTAAATCAAGCAGGTAAGAGTCCATAAAATTGGTATTTAGTATATACAAGAAAAGCTAAGGTCTCAAAAAAAATTTTGGCATTAGCCACCCCCCATTACCAACCCCCACCCCCTTATTAAGGGGATGAAAAAAAATTATGATTTAGTGTATGTACAAGAACCAGAAACCTCAAAACATTTTTTTACTTCATCCACCCCCACTACCACCCCCCTATCACAACCCCCACCCCACTACCGATGTGGGGTATCGTTTTATGGGTTTTTGGGGTAAAGGATTTCAAATATTATATTATTAAAGTCCCATAAACAATTATTTTCACATACAAAGTTTTTTCGTTGTGAGTGACTTGGATAGAGAATCTGGATGTGGAAGTAGTGATTCCTTGGGCAGCGGTTTTTTATTGGGATATGCAGTCATCATAGAGTCTGCAGCTGTTGCAAATGAACCCTCGTTGCTAATATTTAAATCGAATTTTTCTTTGATTAATTTCGCATACAAGCAATTTTTACTATATTTCAAATGATCTTTAATGGCCATGTCACCAATTATCCATCTATGAATTTCTACTTTGCACCACAAACATCGCACAATATCACTTTCACCTGTACAGTAAAAACCTGCAAGCTCAACAGGCGGTAAAACACCAGTCCATCCATCGAATAACAATAAACATTCATCAAATGTATTATATGAGAGATAACTATACAGGGTATCCCGAAACTCCCGCCTTCCCCTTTATGTGCAAATTCTCCATGCAAAAATAGTAAGAAAAGTTCCTATAAACATGTGTCCGGAAATGCTTCCTAAGGGAGCTACGGCCCTCTAAGAATGGCGCAAAAATAGGTGTTTTTACTAATTATCTCGGAAATGATTTGGGACAACTTTATGAAACTTGGTTAACTTTTTTCGATTAATAAAGGTTATTGTTTTACGCCTACTTTGAAAAATAAATAATGTGCATTTAGCAAACGAATACGCAATATTTCGTTTAGACTGCTTTTACTCGAAAACGGCTTGCCATATGGCTAATTGTAAAGAGGCCCTTTTTTATGCAGAATTAACCAGGAAATCCTGATTATGATTCCCTGGTTAATTCTGCATAAAAAAGGGCCTCTTTACAATTAGCCATATGGCAAACAGTTTTCGAGTAAAAGCAGTCTAAACGAAATATTGCGTATTCGTTTGCTAAATGCGCATTATTTATTTTTCAAAGTAGGCGTAACACAGTAACCTTTATTAATCGAAAAAGTTAAATTAAAGGTAAAAGTTAAAATACTAAGAATGTCAAATGGAAAAATTAATATGTAGAAACAAAGAACACCGACCCCTTGTTTCTCCGCCCATGGATAAAATTAATTTTGGGTAATACTGTAAAACAATAACCTTTATTAATAGAAAAAAGTTAACCAAGTTTCATAAAGTGGTCCCAAATCATTTCCGAGATAATTAGTAAAAACACCTATTTTTGCGCCATCCTTAGAGGGCCGTAGCTCCCTTAGGAAGTATTTCCGGACACATATTTATAGGAACTTTTCTTACTATTTTTGCATGGAGAATTAGCACCTAAAGGGGAAGGCGGGAGTTGCGGGACACCCTGTATATGCCTGAAAAATCTTCAACACACATTGCTTATGTGAGAAGGGAATTTATTTGGTATAAGAGGTATTTGAGCCAGACAGTAATAAGAGAAAAATAATTGTGTATAATTTCTTAACTGATAATTGGTTTCGTGCGAAGGGAATATCTCGTTGTAGAAAGTGGAGGTATATACTAAACTTGATGGGAGCTTAGCAGCATACTTTTATTTCAGTGAGAATTCTGGAACACCCCCCACCACAATTAGGGCATTTATTTATCAATGAGAGAACTAAAACACCCCCCCCCACCACCACAATTAGGGCATTTATTTATCAATGAGAGAACTAGAACACCCCCCCCCCCCCCACCACAATTAGGGCATTTATTTATCAATGAGAGAACTAGAACACCCCCACCACACCACCCCCACTTTCCAATTTAATAATGAGAGAACTGGAACCCCCCACCACAAAACCCCCCACCACAAAACCCCCCACCACATCACCCCCGCCAATCTGCGATTGGTGGGGATGATGTGGTGGGGGGTTTTGTGGTGGGGGGTTCTAGTTCTCTCATTCTTTACCTACTGATGTTGTTGTCTAGCTGCCTGGTGTAGATACGATAGTAACGAAGTAACGACAATTGCACAGGCTTATTTAGTCTAGTGCTTTTTGCAAAACTAAAATATCTATAATTATCAATTGAAGTCTCTTTTTTGGAGCTCCGAACATAAACAATGTGCCACTATTTATTAGCAAAATTAGTAGATTCGCACGAAAAAATGTGGCAACGCTGCTTACTACTATTATTATGAAGAAGAGTTCATTTCAAGGACATCTCAGACAGAAATTACGAGGGTATATGTGCATAAACGATGTTCCTATGTATACATACATAAGTTTTGTTATCTGTATACACCAATATACGTATAGAATAGTGGCGCATGCACTTTGTCCCGAAGTTTCTCAGCCCAATATCTCGAAAACTATTGGTTCTACGTAAATTCTGTATATAACCTTTTTTTATGCAAATTTATCCCACGGACAAATTTTATAATAACCAAAATTAATGTAAAACCGATAATTTACGAGATATTTGAGAAAAACTGATTTTCGTGAACTTTTACCTTCTGTAACTTTTGTAGCCGTCCAGTTGGCTTTATGGACTTTTGAGAAATTATTTGCGACGCCGAAGTAAAGAGAATCCCGCTGGAAAATCTTCGGCTGAATTTGTTTAGAGGTTTGGCATTTTTGTATAAAGTGACTGGGTTACACAGTTTTCTGGGCAAAAGCGGCAATCTCTTAATTATATACAGTGTGTCCCACTTTTCACGGTAACACCTACGTAGCTCAGTTATTGGTCGTCAAAAAAGGGGTCGATTTTTCGAGAAATCATATTAGGCATTTTTCTGTTGAAGAACTAATGCAATATTATTGATCAGCATGCTGTATAACCACTATATCCAAAATTTAACAACATTTTGATGTTTGGTTTTCGAATTACGATCCACTTAAAATTACTTATTTTAAACATTAAATAATCAATAAATTGGTAACGAAATTTTTTTCGAAAAAGTCATTCTTTATTTTCTCTTTAAATTCACTTTTTTCACTATCCCATATTATCGAATATTATCAAATTTCGAAGGCAACGAATTTTCATTGAAAAATTTTGGATAATCAGACCTGTAAATTATTCGGGCTATATGGATTACCGAATTTGAAGGTATTAATGATATAAGGTGGTAGAAAAAATGAATTTAAAGAGAAAATAAAGAATGATTTTCTTTCGAAAAAAGATTCGTTACCAATTTATTGATTATTTAATGTTTAAAATAGGCAATTTTAAGTGGGCCGTAATTAAAAAACCAAAAATCAAAATGTTAAATTCTAAATATACACACAGCATGCCGATCAATAATATTTCATTAGTTTTTCAACAAAAAAATGCCTAATATGATTTCTCGAAAAATCGACCCTTTTTTTCTTAATAAAAATGCACGCCAATGACTGAAATAAGTTTTGTCTTACTCAAAAAGGATATAGTAATTGGATGACTGATAACTGAGCTACATAGGTGTTACCGAGAGAAGTGGGACACACTGTATATAATATTAGGAACCTGTAAAAAAAATGTCAGCCAAATTCGTGCTTTACTGACCTATTCCCAAATAACGAGCTTTTTTTCGTAACGGTCCTCCACTATGATGCATCCTAATGTTTGTATTTTTACTTCCACGTCCAGTGGAAGTATAGTAACGACAAAAAATTTTTTAAAAATTTGTATTGTTCAAATAGGCTTAAAATGTCATGAAACGTCGAGATTTTAAGTTTGAGCGAAAAAAAATTTTCTGCCTGTCTGTCGGTCGGTCTGTCTGTCGGTCTGTCTGTCGGTCTGTCTGTGTGTCGGTCTGTCTGTAACTTTTTTTTGTGCGCACGTTTACTCTGGAACCGTTTAAGATATTGACTTGAAATTTGGTACACATATGTACTTTAACGAGTTCTAGAACTAGATTATATTTTCATCTTGTTCCGTCGAAGGGTTGGGGGGTAAATTGGGGTAAATTTAGGGTAAATGGGTAAATTAAGCAGGTAAGAGTCCATGAAATTGGTATATAGTATATACAAGAGAAGCTAAGGTCTCAAAAAAAATTTTGGCATTAGCCACCCCCATTACCACCCCCACCTCCTTATTAAAGGGGATGAAAACAAAATTGTGATTTAGTATATGTACAGGAACCAGAAATCTCAAAATATTTTTTTACTTCATCCACCCCCCTAACACCACCCCCACCCCACTACCGATGTAGGGTATCGTTTTATGGGTTTTTGGGGTAGAGGATTTCAAATATTATATTATTAAAGTTCCATAAACAATTATATTCACATGCAAAGTTTTTTCGTTGTGAGTGACTTGGATAGATAATCTGGATGTGGAAGTAGTGAATCCTTGGGCAGCGATTTTTAAAATCTATTAGATACGGGTAAGACGAAATTTCGATTTTCGCTTTTTGAAGGGGTCAAAACGGGGTTAGTAGATGGTTTAAACACATATGGTGCAAACGGCAAATTATTTTGACACTATAATTAAATCATTTTGACATGTCAGAAGATAAAATATTATTGTTATGTTTCATATATGGTGTTATCATTTCTAATGTCTCCAATGGTTGCAAGAATTGGGAAATCTGTGGATTTTTACTTTTTTTAACGAAATGGCTAAATAAAAGAAAATCTAAGTATTAATGGAGAAGTTGTCCCAATTGTAGGTGACGGAGCCTGTTTTATTCCGTTCCCTTTCATTCTTAATGTACAGCTCACAAGAAGGTTAGTAAACAAATAGTCAGCTTTGTGTTAGACAATTGGAACGAATTTTTAATTATGTCCCATAACATGAGCTGAGGTATCCGTATCTATGAAATCGCGTAAGTCAGAGTGACGGGATCTTCTCAGGAAATAAGGAGACACATATTCGATGGTTTTCAAAAAGAGATCTCCCAAACGGGTGAACGGAAACGGAAACAGTTAGACCTAGAAGCATAAAATTTGTCAGAAATACTCTTTATTGTAAGACGAAATTTCGATTTTCACTTTTTGAAAACGGGGCTGGTAGATGGTCTAAAAGGTATCACGTAATTCAGAAACGTGATATTCCAGCGACGGGCTCTTCTGATAAAATAAGGACACGTATTCGACGGTTTTCAATGGGTTTTCTCGAGCACTATATATGCGCAGTGAGTTTCCTTAAGTGCAATAAATGTGCAATGGGTTAGTATGTCAATGTTCCTAATTCCACGCGGATGAAGTTCCACCCGGATGAAGTCGCGGGCATCCTCTTTATATTTAACCTGACGGAGAAATATGTTTATTTTTTTAAATTATATGTGTTTTTACTTGCAATATTTTTTATGTATTAATACATTATATAATAATATATTATTCAACGAGCGCGTAATGATGCCAATTACTCAGAGGATGACGTTTAAGTCATCCCAGTGAGTAATAGCTATTACACACGTGTAGAATACTATGCTTTTTCAACGACTACTCAACAGGAGAAAAGATATAAAAAAAACGACTGTTAGTCTAATCGATAATCTTTAATTTGGTTTCTTAACATTCTTGGGGCAGGTGCCACCATAGTTTCTGAAATTTTTAATTTTACTTCCACATCCAGTGGAAGTATAGTAACGACAAAAAATTTTTTTTAAATTTTTATTGTTCAAATAGGCTTAGAATGTCATGAAACGTCGAGATTTCAAGTTTAAGCGAAAAAAAATGTCTGTCTGTCTGTCGGTCTGTCTGTCGGTCTGTCGGTCTGTCTGTCGGTCTGTAACTTTTTTTTGTGCGCACGTTTACTCTGGAACCGTTTGAGATATTGACTTGAAATTTGGTACACATATGTACTTTAACGAGATCTAGAACTAGATTATATTTTCATCTTGTTCCGTCGAAGGGTTGGGGGTAAATTGGGGTAAATTTGGAGTAAATAGGTAAATCAAGCAGGTAAGAGTTCATAAAATTGATATTTGGTATAGACAAGAGAAGCTAAGGTCTCAAAAAAAAATTTGGTATTAGCCACTCCCATTACCACTCCCACCCCATTATTAAAGGGGGTGAAAAAAAAATGTGATTTAGTGTATGTACAAGAACCAGAAACTTCAAATATTTTTTTACTTTATCTACCCCCCACTCCCACCCCCTGTCACCACTCCCACCCCACTACCGATGTGGGGTATCGTTTTATGGATTTTTGGGGTAGAGGATTTCAAATATCATATTATTAAAGTTCCATAAACAATTATTTCCAGATACAAAATTTTTTCGTTGTGTGACTTGGATAGAAAATCCGGATGTGGAAGTAGTGATTCTTTGGGCAGCGGTTTTTAAAGTAGTATTTCGACTTGAAAACCTTTGACGCCATTTTTAAACCTACATATCTCCGAAAAAGGAAAAGTTACGGATATTTTAAAAACCGCAAATTGTTCCTCGGATTATGAACTTTTCCTTGGATATTTTTGAGCTAGGAGTGATATTTTTCGATTTGTTCGACAAACATCGTGTTAAACGTTCAGATCTTTTTTAATATATTAGTTGAAGGGCCATGCGAAGTCATTATGAAAAGAGGAAGAATTGCAATTGATGGACATCATGAATCTCGAAATCTAAAATTCAAGTCTACAGGAGTGTACGAAAAGTGGCACTTTTTGACTTTCGACGAAGTCAATAATCTACTTATTATGACAGATTGAATTAACTTACGGCACACGCAATATTTTGAACTTTAAATCGTCTTTTGTAATGGCTCCACAAAAACTGTTGAGTCATGGATATAATCTCTTGTGAATGAGTAATGAAGTATTACCTATGACCCTGAGTAATGAGGCCTATTACTTGCTAGAACCAATCACAAGTGTTCATATTCATTATTCAACAATTTATGTGGAACAATCACAAAAAACAATTTAAACTCCAGGGACGTCGCATCGCATATGCCATAATTCAATTCAATCTGCCATCTACATATTGATTTTTCTTTTTTTTTTAATATTAAAGGGGTCTACAGACGATCCAATTTGCTGGAGCCAACCTTGTCAGTATGCTTTAAAGCTTTTTACAATTAATTATTTTTTATTTATTTGCTTTTATCATGATTAGAGAATATTATTTAGGTATTATGCAAATCACAACTTACACACTTTTTGTTTATTATGAAAATACCTAGTTTCTGTATATTGTTGCCCTAATCTGGGCACGCTAATATACTAGTCAGGTAATTACTTTAAAACACTCATTATTGGAGAATCAATCAAAACAACTAAAGCTTGCCGTATCAACTCGAAAAGGTGAGTTGGAGACGATAAAGATGCGTTTGAGTAGTCGTTGAAAAAGAGTATATTAGGTATTCTACTCGCTTGTAGTAGTTATTACTCACTCGGATGAATTACGACACTCGTCTTTGGCTCGTACCGAAAACGTCATCCTCGTGAATAATAGCTGTAATTACATACACAAAACATACACGCTCGTTAATACCGGGTGGCTCAGGTGATGGGAACACTCTTGTAACTCTTAAAATTTGGTGTAGTGATATGGTCTGAAGTTTTCAATTATATGATGTAAAGAACCACAATTACCGACTTCCGGTTTCGATGCAATTTACATGAAAATCAAATTTTTAAATGGGACGATCTGTATATTCTTGCATATTTGAATCCCTCTGGCCAAAATACATATGATCTGATCCTCCAATATTTTTTTATTTATGAAAATTATGGATTTTTTTAATTTTTAGTTTTAATCATAGAAGGCCGCGATTTTTCCAAAATTGTTAAAAATTGGTCTGCAAGCACTTTTAAAATATTATCTCGTCAGATACTAATATTAAACACGATTTATTCTTCAAGTTCAACAATATTTGTTTTTCAACGTAAACTATTTTTTTTTACCCCCTATGGGGGTGTTATTTAATTAGATCTTTAAATTACGAAGAAAATGATATGCACAACGTCTCCCTTCTCTTTGTACTAAATTTATAATTAAATAAATAATAATAAAAATATATATTTTTTTTTAATAAAAAAATATTTGAGGATTAGATCATATGTATTTTAGCCAGCAGGATCCAAATATGCCAGCAGGATCCAAAAATATATAGGTCGTCCCTAAATTCGATTTTCATGTCAATTGCATCGAAACCGGAAGTCGGCCATTTTGGTTCTTTACATCATACAATTGGAAACTTCATCCCATATCACTACATTAAATTTTAAAAAAATCTGTTCACTCTTTGAAGAGTTACAGTTCCTATCAGCTGAGCTACCCGGTATACTCGAATAATGTACTATTCTCTACGACTGTTAAAAAAATTGTACTTTTTTCATTATTTTTTGTGTTTAAAACACATGTTTATGTTCGATTGTACGTAAACAGACTTGATTTATGACTTTGTTTAGCGGCCATAAAGTGCTACTGTATCGTACTAGTCCATAGGGGTAAAGTAAATTGGACTCATTTGTCAATAACAAATATTCGTTTAAAAAATGACAAGCAGTTAAGCAATTAATTCCGGGTCAAAAACTAAAATTCCTGAGCTACATGTCATATTTTGTCGTATTTGTCAGCCATTTTGGATTTTAGTGCTGTACATGAAAATTTTTAGAAATTCCAGAAGGCTCCTAGGCTAATATTTAGTAGTACCTTCTTACCAAATTTGGTGCTTTTATCAGCCAGGTATCGGTAATTTCAATAAGCCACCTCACTATTATCATGTGGTTTATTTACTTCGGCCCTAGGCCTTGGTAACTAAATTCCACATCGTGATAAAAAGTTGACTTTTGTGCTTAGATACATAAATAACTATTACGCACAAAAAATAATGATAAACAGTGCAGTTTTTTAACAGTTGTAGAAAATAGTAATTTATGCAACAAGTGCATAAAGTGGTACTTTTTTCACGAATGGGAAATTTGGCAATCCCATGAATGAAAAAAAGACACTAGCACGACTGTGGTCTTTGCATTCCACATTCTGCTAACTTCTATTTGGAGGTCCTTGTATTTGTTCAACTTCTCTGTTTCCTTGGTCAAGACGTTGATGTCATTTGGGATGAATGCACCGATCAGAAAACAGGATTTCTCTTTTTTATTATGTCCGACGCTATCTGGTCAATTTGCGAAAATTTCTCCCACAAGTCCCACATAATTGTAGCGTCGTTGGTATTGGTAACCTTTTCGGGGGTATAAGTTTCATATAAGTATAAGTTTCATACGATAATTTTTCTACGACTTTCCTCGATTTCCATATTTAAATAAATAAATTTCAGAATTAACTTAAACTTCAAAACAAATCTATAATTTGACTTTTTTAAGGCTCCGAAAATAATTGCAGAAATATTATCAAAACAAAATTAAGAATTTTAAAATATCTAAAATATCCACTACCACAGCTGCCAACATACCTATTTAACGGCGCCACTGTCTACATATAATTATTTATCCAAGTTTATAACCTACAATTGTTTGTTAATCTGACATAAATATATAGCCCGGGAGCTGGCGACACTAAATTTTGTAAGATTTTTTAAAGATTAGTTTTATTTTATTTGTGTCATATCGGAACTACAAAAACTTCAATTCGATTCCTGCAGGGGTACCAGCGGGACAGCGATTGACAGCGGCCTGCCAATTATGTTAAACAAAAAAAGTGAACGTTGGAAATTTTAAAAGCTGAAACTTTTTCTATTGTTTATTAATATTTCCATAAGATATAAAATGACCTCCTGCCTGTTCTTCCGTAGACCGGTCTACTCCTGCCATAGTCATATTTATGTGAAAAAAAAAATCAATTGATACAAATATTAAAAGCTGAAAATTTGTTTGTCATTTCTTCAATAATTAAGACAATTAAAAAACGTATCCTGTCAGCCATTTGATGGGACCTGGCTTCGGCAGGAAGTAGTAAGGTAGTATCGCATAAAACAGAATATAGTTTGTTTCAACACACAAGATTATTTTGTATTTATTTACGGATAAAAAATATGTAGCGTTAACTAATTTACAAACACGATTCTTTGTCGATATATCTAGAAACTGTTTCCACAAAAGTGGATAAGTCCTCAACGTCGGAATCTTCACTATCGCTGGAATCACTGTCACGTTAAAGATGCTCCATAGTGTTATTGTCATCCTGTTTATCAGTCACCACATCAGATTCTGTAAATACATTATGAACAATTTAAGAATTAGTGACATTGTTTTTTTTAAATAATTACTCAGTAGGAAAAGTGTTATTATTACCTGTGACGTCGGTTTCGGCAATTTTATCAATAATTACGTCACTGATAGCAGTTGGTAATTGGTCGCCCTTAAACCATAGGAATTTCATTGTCAACTTCTTTCCATCCGCAATCTGAAGGAGATAATAAGGTTGGGTGTTGGGAGTGTGCGTTGCACCACACACTGGAAACATAAATTGCCCTTAAAATTGGTTGTCGCAACTCCACCTTGCACAAGGGTAATATTGAGCCATCAAAGCTTGTCGACTGCAGTTTGAGCTGTTCCCGGGTGTCGCTACATTTATAAGCTTTCATAAACATTGCTATTCGTGCTTCATTCACGTTACTTATTTTTTTATATTTTTTTATAGCCGTACATTTCACAAATGAATTTCTCCACAGTATCAAAAATTTCATTTGTTTCAATAGCTGGATATTCATGCATTTTAGAGAATGTATCAATAAATTGTGTGTGTAAACAAAACGCGGCTTCGTTATTCATCTCGATCAGTAGGCAGAGCGAAAATAAATGATCTTAAGGAGCCTGATTCAAACGGGAGTCATGGGCGCAGCCAGGTGGTGCCATGGGGCCCGCCCCCCCCCCCCCCAAGCCGTCTTCCATGAGCAAAAAAAAAGAAGCAGTACAAAGCAGTATCTAAATCATCCCTTGAAATAAATATTTTCCTCATCCTCTGGGGAGGCCGGTTCTATTGCCCCCCCCCCCCCCCCCCCAGACAAATTTTCTGGCTGCGCCACTGACGGGAGTAATGTTTATTTAGGTCGGAAACCTGATAGGAACTGTACCCAAAAGAACAGAAAAGAACAGAAAAAGGAAAGTGAGAAAAATAAAGAAAATTCATTATTTTAACACATGTAGTTATATGATTGAAAAAATAATGTAATATGTATAATCAATAGACCAATTGTTTATACTTACTGTGTAACACCAGATGTTGAAGGCTCTGATAATGATTGTTCACTGCTCGTGGAAACTGAATCATTACCAGATTTTTATATTTTGCCTTCAATGCCGTGAAATTACTAAAACAATTTGAATGATAACACAGGCCCACAAAAAAAAAAAGTTGTCTGCGCCGGGGTACTGACCATACCTATCCGTTGTATTTTGTGCCGCTGAACACGAATCTGATCTTAGTTTTTCCCCTATACGTCAGGTTTTTTTTTTAACAGCAAATAAATATATAAATATCACGATTCAACACGACTTTTTTTGCTGTTAAAAAAAAACCGGACGTGTAGGGGAAAAACTAAGGTCAGATTCGTGTTCAGCGGCTCAAAATACAAGGGATAGGTGTGGTCAGTACCCCCGCGCAGACCACTTTTTTTGGTTGCCACTGTGCCACACTCAGTGTGGCGCAATACCACAAAAAAAAGTCATCTGCGCGGGGGTACTGACCACATCTATCCCTTGTATTTAAAGCCGCTGAACACGAATCTGACCTTAGTTTTTCACCAGCACGTCAGGTTTTTCTTTTAATAGCAAATAAATATATAAATATTAGACTTTTTTGCTTTAAAAAAAAACCTGACGTATAGGAGAAAAACTAAGGTCAGATTCGTGTTCAGCGGGTCAAAATACAAGGGATAGGTATGGTCATTACCGCGGCGCAGACAACTTTTTTTTTTTGTGGGCCTGTGTAACCTTCAGTGTCACATAAAGCCGATGGCAATTTCACATTTTTCCCTTGCAAATTATTTTGTTGACGAATTTCTAAACTTTCCGTACACTTATTCAAACGTTCTTGTGTAAAGAAGATTTTTTTTCTTTTTTTTTAATTACAAAAAACACAAACTGGCTTGAGTGTAGCCATCATAGAAATTCGTGAATACGTCGTATTCGTAGGTTTTGCGTCTGCGAACTGAACATCACGCATCAGTAAGAAATGCCGGGCCCCGTTAATATCTACAAAAGGGACACCCTTTTCAAGGTGCTCAATTGAAAAGAACGCACTAAGAACTTTTGGAAACTTATTATAGAAACTACGAATGAATATATTAGATATTCGCGCAAGACAATTTTACTCCTGCCGAAGACAGGTCCCATCAAGAGGCTGGCAGGATACGTTTTCTAATTGTCTTAATTATTGAAGAAATGACAAAAAAATTTTTAGCTTTTAATATTTGTATCAATTGATTTTTTTTCACATAAATATGACTATGGCAGGAGTAGACCGGTCTACGGGAAAAGTGGCAGGAGGTCGGTTTATATCTTATTAAAATATTATTAACAAATTGAAAAAGTTTCAGCTTTTAATATTTTTAACATTTACATTTGTTTTTCAACATGATTGACATATCGCTGCCAGTCGTTGTCCCACCAACGGAATGGCAGGAGTTCATTTTGTTGATAAATTTCATTAATATTATAAAATAAAAAATAAACCAAGGTTTAAAAAACGTGACAATGAAAAATGTCGCCAGCTCCCGGTCTAATACAATCACCACAATGATTAACTGATTTCATAATCTATAGACAACAATTTTAATTTAATTTAAAATTTATTTTTGTTAATCTTACTTATAAGGTGCTCCCCCTACTGCCCTAGGTGCTTTAGCTGTAGCAATTATTCTTCTAATCAAGGAAGTCATTTTAAAAACTTATACACACACAACTAAAAGAGTAATACTCTAATAATATGACAGAGATCGTTTCTATGTTGCCACAACTAATCGGTTGATTGTATCGTTTAAAGGTCTTTTATGATAATAATTTGGTTTTTATAAATAATGATAAGGTTTTGTTACTATACTCTATTTATATACAGATAGAAAATTTAAAATTACATCAGTATATTATTTTGTCTTTAGTTCACAATCAAACGCCAAAATTTAAATAAAAACGTTTATATTTGTTAAAGAAAAGTTATTGTTTATTTAGGTATTTTGTTTACATATTTCTTATTGTAATACATGGAAAATAGTAGCGTGTGTGAGTCGGAAAAAAAACCGAAAATCGTAAATATTTTGAGCCGGAACAAGATTACCTCCCCTCCCCGTTTTCGGGGATGCTGAACACGATGGCGGTGTCAGAATTTCTCTTTGGGGTTGCGCAACCCCTCAAAACGGCCAAAAACCACCCCCGAGAGGGGTAAAACGCGCTTCACTCGATTTCCCTGCAGAAAATAACCTTCCCCCCGTTTTCGAGGATGCTGAGCACGATGGTGGTGCTGGATATCGCCTTCGACCCCAACCAACCCCTCCACCGGCCAATACTCGCCCCCGAAAGGGGTGAATTTTTTTTTTCGAAATATCAGGCAAATTGCATTTCTATCCGTTTTCGAGGATGCTGAGCACGATGGTGGTGCTGGATATCGCGTTCGACCCTAACCAATCCCTCCACCGGCCAATACTCACCCCTAGAGGGGTAAAACGCGCTTCACTCGATTTCCCTGGAGAAAAAAACCTTCCCCCCGTTTTCGAGGATGCTGAGCACGATGGTGGTGTTGGATATCGCGTTCGACCCCGACCAACCCCTCCACCGGCCAATACTCGCCCCCGAAAGTGGTGAATTTTTTTTTTTTGTAATATCAGCGGGAAACACATTTATTTCCGTTTTCGAGGATGTTAAGAATAGGAAAAATCGTACTTCTCTTCTTGGTTGCAATGCTCTTTCATTCCGGTCCAACTGAAAAATATCATCAAATACCGCAAGTAGGTCTAGAAGTACGATTTTTTCTATTCTTAACATCCTCGAAAACGGAAATAAATGTGTTTCCCGCTGATATTACAAAAAAAAAATTCACACCTTTCGGGGGCGAGTATTGGCAGGTGGAGGGGTTGGTCGGGGTCGAACGCGATATCCAGCACCACCATCGTGCTCAGCATCCTCGAAAACGGGGGGAAGGTTTTTTCTCCAGGGAAATCGAGTGAAGCGCGTTTTACCCCTCTAGGGGGTGAGTATTGGCCGGTGGAGGGGTTGGTCGGGGTCGAACGCGATATCCAGCACCACCATCGTGCTCAGCATCCTCGAAAACGGGGGGAAGGTTTTTTTCTCCAGAGAAATCGAGTGAAGCGCGTTTTACCCCCCTAGGGGGTGAGTATTGGCCGGTGGAGGGGTTGGTCGGGGTCGAACGCGATATCCAGCACCACCATCGTGCTCAGCATCCTCGAAAACGGATAGAAATGCAATTTGCCTGATATTACGAAAAAAAAAATTCACCCCTTTCGGGGGCGAGTATTGGCCGGTGGAGGGGTTGGTTGGGGTCGAAGGCGATATCCAGCACCACCATCGTGCTCAGCATCCTCGAAAACGGGAGGAAGGTTATTTTCTACAGGGAAATCGAGTGAAGCGCGTTTTACCCTATAGCGACTATAGCGACTCACTCACTGGAAATCGAGAAGTTCCAAAAGCGAGAAGTTTCCATGGAGTCGCTAAGAAACAAAAAGGAAAACTCGATCCATAATGGAGAAGTTTCCATGGAGTCGCTAAGAAAAATAAAAACATTGGATATAAAAATATAATATCAATATACTTTAAAATACCAAAATCATATAAAAATATGAACATGTATTAAAAACAAATATAAGTATATTTACTTCGATTTTAATTTTATTTATAGCGATAACGCTATAATCAACTGAAGTTGTACATTACAAGTACTGTCATCTGTCGGTGAGTGAGTTAAAGTACATTCCCTTTTTTATGTAAGAGAGTAATCAATCAATCAATCAATCACAATCGATTAGTTATGCAAAGACAACCTTCAGACGAGGATTTTCCTCAAACCCATTATGTCACCTCTGTCAAATTACCCCCATTCTGGAAATCAAAACCAGAAATTTGGTTTACCCAGATCGAATCACAGTTTTCTGTTGCAAAAATTGTCAATGACAAGAAAAAGTATGATCAGGTTATAGCTAATTTGCCATTAGATGTGATAGATAATATATACGATATAATATCTAATCCCCCGGAAACGGATCTCTATATAAATTTAAAGAAAGTTTTAATTTCACGTTTATCATCGAGTGAGGAAAAACGTCTGAATGATCTGTTATCAGGTTCCCAAATGGGCGATCTGAAACCTTCAGATTTCTATAGATCCATGCTGAATATGGTTGGAGGATTCAGCATGGTTTGTCAAGATTTATTGATAAAGCTATGGAAAAGACGTTTGCCTCAAACAGTATATATTGCCATTACAGCTTCAGGGAAAACAGACACAAAAGAGATTCTAGATATTGCGGATCGGATCTGGGAGTCCTGTCAAAATTCAATGGTTGCATCGTACTCCAAAAATCCTCTTGACTCTGAGTCAACCCCGTTATCAGATTTAACTACCACTATCAAAAATTTTTCAATCACTTTCCATGATTCGATTAATCAAGTATTACAAAAACAAGAAAATTTTAATTCTCGATTAAACTCTTTAGAATCCAGACTTTCCAATCAATCCTTCGAGCCTCAACCTTCTACTTCTTGCTGCAACAATTGCAAAAGTAGAAGCAATTCACAAACTCGTACCACAAATCACAATCGTTCACCCAGCCGTAATAATGTTTCCCATAAATTTGATCGTACAGACAATACTATTTGTTACTACCATCAACTTTATGGTGCCAATGCCTATCGTTGTGGAGGTGAATGGTGCAAATTCAGTAAGAATTGTAAAAAATCTGATAATTCTCGAAGATGACTGAAGTTTGATAATTTTATGACGTCTGATTTTGACATTTCTAACAGCAAACGTCGTCGACTTTTTATTTACGATAGATCTAACAACCTGAACTTCCTAATCGACACTGGTGCCGATTTATCTGTGGTGCCACGCAATGCTTTCACAGATTTAAAAAAGAATATTGATACGATATTAACCGCGGCTAACGGTTCAACCATTTTTACATACGGTAAGAAATTGTTAAAAGTCAATCTAAACTTATGTAGATTATTTCCTTTCGTTTTCAATATAGCAGACATTGACATACCGATAGTCGGAGCAGATTTCTTGTCTCATTTTGGTTTAGTTGTTGATCTTAAAGGAGCTCGAATAATTGATAACAAGACTAATTTGTCAGTTAATTGTTTTATTAAAAATAGTCCTTTAGACAATTATAGATTAGATTCACTTAAATTATTTCCTTTGACAGATAAATATAACAAATTACTTTTACAATTTCCTAATCTAATTAGTTCACCAGATTACAATTTACCTATTAAACATTCTATTGTACATCATATAGTTACTGAAGGTCATTTACCTTTTTCACGACCTCGTAGATTAGACAATCTTAAATTTAAAATAGCTCAAGCAGAATTTAATAACATGGTAGAATTAGGTATCTGCAAACCATCATCTTCTCAAGTTTCCTCTCCACTCCATCTAGTGGCGAAAAAAGAGAAGAATAACTGGAGACCTTGTGGAGATTATCGACAACTAAATACGATTACCATTCCAGACAGATATCCATTACCTCATATCCACGACTTTAGCTCTCAGTTGCACGGCTGCACTATTTTCTCCAAGGTTGATTTAGTGCGAGCGTACCATCAGATACCTGTCGCTGAAAATGACGTTTATAAGACAGCTATAACAACTCCATTCGGACTGTTTGAATTTTCCCGCATGCCTTTTGGTCTACGCAATGCCGGTCAAACTTTCCAACGTTTTATGAATGAAGTACTTGTCAATTTACCTTTCGTTTTCATCTATTTGGATGATATATTAATCGCAAGTCAATCAGATGTACAACATTTGGAACATTTAGAAAAGGTTTTCAAGAGATTAGACACATACGGAATTAACATTAAACCATCTAAATGTATCTTAGGAGTTGACAATTTAACCTTTTTAGGTCATCACATCTCTTCATCAGGTATTTTACCATCAACTGAGAGAGTCGAAGTCATTAATAATTTCCCTTTACCGACAACTCTCAAACAACTACAACGTTTCATAGGTATGGTGAATTTTTATCATCGTTTCATACCTCATTTTGCTGAAATATTACTTCCCCTATATTCTCTTTGTAACAGTTTATCTCATGATAAAATTACAAAGATTAATAGTTGGCCTGATCAATGTTTAGACGGATTTTCGAAAGCCAAAGACGCAATAAGTAATGCAGTAGTTTTAGCTCATCCTTGCAATAATGACGATACTATCTTATCTCTCTCAGTCGATTGTTCTAACCTTGCCATGGGTGCAGTTTTAGAGCAAAAAGATAATAAGGGATTTCTTGCTCCTTTAGCATTCTTTTCCCGTAAATTAACCACAGCACAAACCAATTATTCGGTTTTTGACAAAGAACTTTTAGCATTATATACTGCAATTAAACATTTTAAGTTTATACTTGAAGGTCGAAAGTTTAATTGTTTTACAGATCACAAACCTTTAATCAACGCTTTATTCACAAAAGCATGAAGATCTCCTCGTCAAATACGTCATTTAGAATACACAGCTCAATTTTCTTGTAAAATACAACATGTTAAAGGAAAACATAATGTAATAGCTGACAGCTTGTCACGTATTTACGACATTCTTCCTTAAAACAAGATATTTTACCACTTCAACTTAAAAATTCTCCCTTTCTTAATGTTAACTTTGACCTAAAGTGAAGCTCAGGAGAAAGATTCAAATCTCAACTATTTATTGTCAGATAAATCATCACTAACTAAAACCAATTTCATTTTAAAAAAGATACAAATTCCAGATTCAAATGATTTTATTTGGTGTGATGTTTCTCGTGCAAAAGTCAGACCTTTTGTCCCACTTGTTTACAGACGAACGATATTTGATATTTTTCACAACTTATCTCATCCTGGTATTAAAGCCACTAGACTGTTGATTTCAAATAACTATTTTTGGCCGAAAATGAACACAGATTGCAATTTATGGTCAAAATCGTGCATTAACTGTCAAGCTGTCAAAGTCAGTCGACATACGCGAAGTGCTCTCGGGAACTTCACCATCCCGAAAATCAGATTCGACCACATCCACATAGATTTGGTAGGACCATTACCTCCATCCAAAGGTAACTCTTACATTCTTACGGTGATTGAACGATTCACTAGGTGGCCGGAAGCGTACCCTCTTCGCGACATCACAGCAGAAACAGTTGCGCGTACTTTATTTCAAAACTTTGTTTGTCGATTCGGTGTTCCCTTGTCAGTAACGACTGATCAAGGAGTACAATTCGAGTCAAGATTATTTAATGAATTTGCAAAGTTTTTAGGTTTTCATAGAATACGTACAACTCCATATCACCCAGAAGGCAACTCTTTAATTGAAAGATTTCATCGCTCACTTAAAACTTCCTTGTTAGCTAGAGCCAATACATCACATTGGACAGATGAATTACCCATCATTTTATTAGCATTTAGGACAACTCCCAAGGAAGATCTGCAATGTTCACCTGCTGAACTCATATATGGTCAAACCCTTCGTTTACCTGGCGAATTTTTCGCTGAATAGTATAATTCCCCAGATATTCCTTATTTCATTGACAAATTACGCATTTATTTTAATAATTTAAAATTTGTTCCTCCAACTTCGCATGGCAATTACAAAACTTTTGTTAGTTCAGATCTTGCCTCTTGCGATTTTATTTTCGTTCGCATTGAACGTTTAAAACGTTCATTTACTCCTTTATATGAAGGACCGTTTAAAGTTTTATCTCGTTCAGATAAGTTATTTACCTTTAAGAAAGGAGCCAAAGTCATAACTGTCAATATTGATAGGGTTAAACCGGCTTTTGTATTAGTTGACAGATGTGACACTTTGCCTACCCCGATTAAAAAAGTACGTTTTGCAATCGACATGTTGATTGATTGACTATTTTCTTTTTTAACGAGGGGGTGTATATAGCGACTATAGCGACTCACTCACTGGAAATCGAGAAGTTCCAAAAGCGAGAAGTTTCCATGGAGTCGCTAAGAAACAAAAAGGAAAACTCGATCCATAATGGAGAAGTTTCCATGGAGTCGCTAAGAAAAATAAAAACATTGGATATAAAAATATAATATCAATATACTTTAAAATACCAAAATCATATAAAAATATGAACATGTATTAAAAACAAATATAAGTATATTTACTTCGATTTTAATTTTATTTATAGCGATAACGCTATATACCCCTCTCGGGGGTTGTTTTTGGCCGTTTTGAGGGGTTGCGCAATCCCAAAGAGAAATTCTGACACCGCCGTCGTGTTCAGCATTCTCGAAAACGGGGGGGGGAGGTAATCTTGTTCCGGCTCAAAATATTTACATGTTCGTCCGACTCACACACGCCACTAAAATATTATTCTCTGAAGTTTGTGGAAAAAAAATCCCTCACTTATATTACTAATTACGAGTTAGGAAAGCTTGTCCCAATTTCGATGAACCCTGTTCGTAAGTTTCAAAGTCCATAGACGTAACACTGTATAAATATTAAGTATTAAGGACAAAGATTTTTACCTCCAATTTTTGAAATCTAAAGTAAGTGGTATCTTATATGCAGTAGCGGCTGGTGAAATTTCAATATTTTTTTCTAGTCTGTGGCGCATACGAAATACGGGAAATAATATCCAGAGAAGCACTTCTCTAATGACCCCTAAAAAATTTTGAAAAGCAGTTTGCGAAAAAATTTTCTTAAATTCGGTAGCCTCCCCTGGGTCTAGGGACTCCTGTTCATTTATTTTTTTTGTCATATACATTTAACTTTTCATAAAAATACAACAATGCGTTTTGGAGTTTATGAAAATATTTTCATTATTAACTGAAATACAATGAACTGAAATTTTTTAATTTACAATTTAACAAATTACAATATTTCAATTCGTTGTATCTCAGTTAATAATGAAAATATTTTCATAAACTCCAAAACGTATTGTTGTATTCTTATGAAAAGTCAAATGTATATGACAAAAAAATAAAAAATAAACAGGCGTCCCTAGACCCAGGGGAGGCTACCGAATTTTAAAAAAAATTTCGCAAACTGCTTTTTCAAAATTTTTTAGGGGTCATTAGAGAAGTGCTTCTCTAGATGTTATTTCCCATATTTCGTATGGGTCCCATGCGCCACAGACGAGAAAAAAAATATTGAAATTTCACCAACCGCCACTGCTTATATGCTTTACGTTACTATGGTAATTTTTTATCGTTTTTTTTTTCTTTATTGAAGCAATGAAAACTTTTATTGTAGACACATAAAATGTTCACAACAATGAACATACGTTCATATTATTTGAAAATATTCTGAATATAAATAAAAACTAGATGTTAACATTTATATTCTTCGCAGTTTGTTCTTTAGGTATACTTGCTACCTATTTCTGTAATTTTTTAGTCATCTCTCGATGATTTTTGTAATCTTGCAGTATGCAGTATACTTGTGTTTGTAGAATCTTATCAAAGGTTACTACAGACAAACATACATACAAATGCACATTTTGAAAGTTGTACAGAATTCGATGACCACACAGTATGGAAATTGATAATTTTTTCTCTACGAGAAATATATTTAAGGTTTTAGAGATGTAGCGATCAAATACAATATCTCTTCATTTTCGTATTAACGAACAGTATAATAATTAAATATAATAAAATAGAAACAAATGGTACGCCACTGTTGAAAGGATGAGAGATAAATAACCCCTTTACCTCTCGTGTCCCTTGCCAACTAGTGTTCAGAACAAACAATCACATTGTTGTAGGATAAGGAAAGGCAGAACTAGAAGTTGGGTCCAAAGGAGGAGGGTCGATTTGGGCGGTTTTTGCCCCAAATTATTTTTGGATGAAAAAATCAGAAAACATTTTTTTAATGTCTACTAGCAATAATAAGTCGATTTTACCCTAAACGGACGATCCCCCGCCTCTTCAATCCTGAATATGCCATCACTTGCTAACAGCGTTCTTGGGGAGATATATCGCTTTCAAATTTTTATTTGCTTGATAAAATACCAACTAACTCCCTTTTAACTGTATCCATTCTCATTTATCATTTTTTCCCTTTTTACACCCTTCTCCCCCTCCCCCCCAGAGGGTGGTTTTACTATTTATTCGTTTGCGGAAAATATAAATACAAAATATGCAAGCTTACTCACCAGACTTGACCAGAGTATCCTGGGGTTTCTGGAGTCGCTGATTCCGAACCTGAAGTCCGTTAACCTGTATCACATCAAGTTTAAGGTCATTTGAAGGTCAAATTAAAAAAAGATGAGAAAGAAATCCAGAAAAATAGATAAATACATGTTTGGCGTCTCTGAATTCGATCTGAGGCTTTCTTGAATCGCTCGCTGTCAATTAGAGGTCATTTCAAGGTCAAATCAATATTATGCTAGAGTGAAGCTGAAAAAAATGTGTAATGAATTTGAATCACTGTATGTATATGTTTTTGAGGTATCTGAATCAGGGGATCAGCTAGATGTAGTTTCAAGGTGAACTTAACATCTCAAGGTATCTGATAAATGAGAGCGGATACAGTTAAAAGGAAGTTAGTGTGGTAGTGTGGTATTTTATCAAGCAAATATAAGTTTGAAAGCGATATATCTCCCCAAGAACGCTGTTAGCAAGTGATGGCATATTCAGAATTGAAGGGGGGGGCTAGGGGGGGGATCGTCCGTTTAGGGTAAAATTGACCTATTATTGTTAGTAGACATTAAAAAACATATTTTCTGATTTTTTCATCCAAAAAATATATGAGGCAAAAATCGCTCAAATCGGCCCTCCTCTATGTTTTTTTGTTGAAATTTTTAAGTTTAAAAATTGGCATTGGTTTTCATTTTACATAAGGATTCGCTGATTAAAATATAAGCATGTATATTTAAAACACCCTGTATAGTTTCCAACATCACTCTCATTATTAGGGCACTTGGTAATTCTAAATAAAAAATTCCAATTCAATCAAAAGTAAAAATAAGAGAAAATAAAATTAATGGATTAACTCATGAGAAAATAATAATGTAATGAAACTATATGACCGTCGTCTAAACTAGGGGGGGTGTCGTTAATTTTACGGAGTGTAACCCCTTCAGTAAAGAGCAACAATCAGTTTAAATAATATTTAATGAGTGGGTTAAATTTGAACAGTAAAAACACATAAGTAAACACAAGAATAAACACTGTTAACGGTTAAAATCTCTACTGGCGGGAAAAGTCCTTCTGACGTAGTTTGTCAAATCTTCTTCCACCTCTAGGGAATTTTGCCTAGTCAGGAGCGTGCAGGATACTTTTCAAAAGGGGCGCAGAAATGGTTGGTTACAGTCTCCCCCTGAGGAGTTCACATACGTCCTCGAGTGAATCTCCGAAAAATTATTGTGGATGTGGATGGAATGATGGTCCCCG
This sequence comes from Rutpela maculata, assembly GCA_936432065.2. NCBI lineage: Eukaryota > Metazoa > Arthropoda > Insecta > Coleoptera > Cerambycidae > Rutpela > Rutpela maculata. Next base: position 110,424,356 of record OW386286.2, read on the forward strand.
CAAGAACACTTTGGTGGGTGAATATCTCGTTTAGGGCGGCCATCTAGCATTGGTTTGGGGGTCAAGATTCCATCGTCTGAGGTTTAGGATCCACTAGGGAAGCTTTCTTCGGTTGCTGCCGAGATTTTTGGGGCTCATTCTGTTCTCTGGCTTTTTGTGGTCGCCCGCGTCGGCGCAAGGGTCGAAGAGGTTCTGGGTGATCAGTTGTTGCTTCCTCCCGAAAAGTGGTTAACGCAGAACTATGGCATTTTGCGAGAGTGGTATCCGGTTCTTTCACAGAGGCTATTTCATAGCTAGTAGGGGTAACAACTCGTTTTACTAATAAGGTCTATCGCGTCGTGGCGCCAATTTTGCAGTATAGGAATCTTTAGCTCGACTGAGGGTATGAGAGTCAACTAGGACATGATCTCCTACTTGAAAGGGTTCAGCTTCTCGTCGTTTTAAATCCGCGTACTTCTTGGATTTATCTTGTTTCTGTTCCTGGCGCTCTCTATCTTCTCGTAGGGTCTTTGATATACTGATCAAATAAGGAGTGATCTGTGGGATGAAGTTTGCATTCTCTACAACTGCGCGTATATCTCGTTGAACATCATCTGGGGTTCTCAGTTCACGGCCGAAGGTTAAATAGGAAGGACTGTATCCAGTATTCTCACAACGAGCGGTATTCATCGCAAATCGTATGACTGGTAACTTTTCTTTCCATTGTGTGTGATCTGTTCCAACAAGGATTGCTAATTGGGTTTTCTTATCACGATTCTTCCGTTCGACTGGGTTGGCTTCAGCATGGTAGGTAGGTATGAGGTGTTATTTAATTCCTAAACAATGGGATACACACTGCATGACGGCACTGACAAACTGGGCTCCATTGTTACTGGTAATTCGTCGAGGAGTTCCATATCACAGAATCACTTCATCTACTAAAGTTCGAGCACAAACCTCTGCTGTAGCTTGTACTAGGGGAAATAATTCTACCCATCTGCTGGCGTTGTCCTCAACTATAAAAATCCACTTCTCTCCAGAGGGTGTTTCGGGAAGCGGCCCAAACAGGTCTATAGATAAGATTTCGAAGCGTTGTGCTATCACAGGCGTCTACAACAATCCAGCAGGTTTCAAATTTCGCACTTTATATCGTTGGCATTCAAGGCATTTGGAAAGGTGTTCGGTTACTGTTCGTGTCATTCCAGGCCAATAGTATCGAGAGCGTATTCGTTGGAGGGTCTTTTCGATACCATAATGTCCGGCAAGTGGGGAATCATGGTATTCCTCAAGGATTCTAGATATCTCAGATTTCGGTACGACTTATTGTATTTCTTCTTGGTCGTCATCCAAAGTAGATCAATACAAGATGCCGCTGGCCATTAAGTAACCTCGTTCAGCCCATCTTTTAAAATCTAGTTTATTGGGATCAGGAGACTCCAAACAGGATATAATCTTTTTCACATCAGGATCCTCGAGCTGGGCTGTCCTAAGGGCACTTTCTGAACTTTCAGGTAAGTCTACAGAAACATTATTGAAATCACATGCGATTACATCGACGGGTGGTCTGGATAGGGTATCAGCTACCATATTGGATCTTCCTGGAGTATAGTCAATTCTCATGTCATATGATTGAAGAGTTAGTGACCATCTGGCTAACCTCCCGGAGGGTGATTTAAAGGTCATTAACCACTTTAATGGCTGGTTGTCAGTTTGTATGATAAAACTAGCTCCTTCTAGGTATCCTCGGAATTTTCCTACGGCCCATACCAAAGCCAAAGCCTCGTGTTCTGTGGTATGGTAGTTACGTTCAGCCGGAGTGAGCAATCTGCTAGCATATTCGACAGGACGTTCATCGTTACCCTCCCTCTGGATTAAAACTGCCCCTAATGCATAGGAACTAGCATCAGTTTTTAGCACATAGGGTAAGCTAGGGTCAGCTTGACGAAGTATCGGGCTTGAGGTGAGCAACGTTTTCAAACGATCGAAAGACTCCTGTTGTTCAAGTCCCCATTTCCATTGAGCATTTTTCTTTGTCAATGATGTTAGTGGACGGGAGATGTCAGCGAAGTTTTCTATAAACCTTCTAAACCAAGAACAAGTTTGTAGGAAGGACAGAACCTGTTTTACATCTTTCGGTGGGGCTCTTTCTAGAATAGCGTTAACCTTGTTAGGGTTTGATTCCATTTGTTGTAATAAGATGGCCTAGATATTTAACAGTCGTACACACGAAGAAACACTTGGCTCGATTTAAACAGAGTTTGAACAGTAACAGACGTTTAAAAACTTTTCGTAAGTCCTCTAGATGCTCTTGAAAACTACCCGAAAGAATAATAAGATCATCAAGGTACGCGAGAATAGAGACATCTTGCAGTCCAGATCGAAATTTGTCAATCAATCGTTGTCACGTAAAAAGGCCATTCTTCAATTCAAATGGCATTCGTTTATAACGATACATTCCAAAAGGGCAAACAAATGCTGTTTTGTCCTGGTCACAAGGTCGCATGGGGATTTGATGATATCCCGACTTGAGATCAAGGGTGGTCATATATGAAGTTCGCTTAGCAGTGTGCAAGAGATCGTCAATTCTAGGTAGTGGGTACTTATCAGGTACCGTTACATTATTTAGAGCTTGATAATTAACACAAAGTCGTATGTTTCCATTAGGTTTAGGTACTAGCACAATTGGAGCAGCGTACGGAGACTCACACTCTTCGATGATTCCTTCTGACAAAAGTCTGTCTAATTCAGCACGTAGAATTTTCTTGTTTGTTTCGGACATTCGATAAGGTGGGACAGAAATAGGAATGTCATCGGTAAGTTTTAGTGCATGTTCAACATATGGAGTAGGTTCAGAACGTAAAGTAAATATCTGTGAGTACTCTTGTAACAAGTAGTTTATTTGCTTCCTTTCCTCGAAAGTTAGCTGTTCTCCTTCATTGGAACGCAACTCTATGTCACCAATTTTCACAGAACAGATTTGGTTACTTTGATCTGGCAGTTGATAGTCTGCTTCATCTTCGAACAAGTAAGTAATATTAGGTGTTTCGCCAAAATACCACTCTCCATTTGGCACATTTAAAACGATATTAGCAAGTTTAATAAAATCAAGGCCTAAGAGTGTTCTACTTTTCTCGTGATCTGGAACGGCTAATAATGATATAGGTATTACCTTATGATGTAAGGTTATTTCAACTTCGAAGAGATATGCAAGAACGGTTCGTTCAACTCCATCAGCAAGCGTCATCGTCAATTCTTGTTGAGTATATGGCCATCTTTTCTTCATGAGTACTTTAAAAAGGGTTGCACCGGCAATACTTTTGTTGCACCGACAATACTTTTCTTGGCACCGGTATCTACGTAAGCAATACCAGAGGATCCATATATTCAGATAGGAATAAGAGCTCGCCCTTGAGGTTCCTCAGACATTGAGTGGCAAAAAAATTCTGCAGACATCACAGAAGTACTCGTTGAAGGCGTATTTGTGGTTACTAGTCGACACTTTGGACAATTACTGCGTATATAGCCAGGGTTTCCACAGCCATAACAAGTAATTAGCGAAGAAGTGGGAGGTGAATCTTTTTCTTTACCTTTCACTTGATTAGAAGACTCTTGTTCTGATTCACGTGTCTTATTTTCTTGCACTCGTTGCAGTTTATGACACTGTTCCTTAATATGTCCAACATTTTTACAATATGAGCATTGATTATTTTTGGAATTTGTGGTTTTAACCGTATTTTGAGGCTCACTTTTTACCACGGCATTAGGCTTTTTCTCAGATATAATTTATTCCACTACTCGTGCCTTTTCAATTAATTCGTTAAATGTTTGAAACTCTGTGCGTAGTATTCTTTTTCGAATACGATGATGTAAAAGTCCGAATATCATATAGAGCTGTATACTCTCATCAAGCGCAGGCGTTTTCGGTAATTGAGCAAATAAAGCACGCACTCGACTGATGAATATATCAGTTCTTTCCTTTTCCATTTGTTCATGAGAAAATATTTCGCGATAAATTTGATAAGCAGGTTTAATAGACCCCTATGCATTACGTAAGGCAGTTATTGCACCTACAAAGGTAGTTATGGTAGTTTTAATGCCTTGCCACCAAGTAGCAGCTTGACCTTGAAACAGAATCGGTAAGTCTTTCAACGCATTTTCATCAGATATGTTCACACAATCCTTGTAGACTAAAATCGAATCAATAAACGACTTTACATCCTCAGCATGACCTTTAAAACGAACTGTACACTGTGCATAACTTCCTCGGTATGGAATAAAATCGACTGGTCCAGTTCCAGTTACTGGTTGTTGAGAGCGAGGTTGAGAGTTCACTAATTCTGCGAGAAGGTTTTGTAAAACCTCTTGAGTCATTACAATTTGAGTTGGTGCAGCCATTTCAGATCTATTAGGCATGTCTGAATTTGAATTTGTCTCTCTTACAGAGGCAGAACGTAATTTCATGTAAAACAACTAAAATGTTCACAAAAACGTTTGAAAGTTCAGTAACACGGCATGTGCTTTTAATACACACGTAAGTAATGATACTTCTAAAGGTGTTTCAGTGTCCACTATTCTCACTTAGAAGTCTATTACTCGCGACGCACTAAAGTTTGTTCCTATAATGTCTGTGAGTTTCACTTTAAATTGTTCATGCAACAATAAAATGTAGGTACTTACATTGGAATGGTTTCCTTACCACTGTACCTCTCTGCGTGTCTCTGCTTAGATTTTCTTCTTGAACACTTACAGACAGATATGAAGCACTTTGTACTCTTAGAAACGATAACGTTTTAAAGTCAATGTTTGTCAAGCAACAGGTGAGTTTGGTTCGAAAACGGAAAATACTCACTAAAAGGTTTACTTCGCAGAGATGGATTTTATCACATAAAATCATAAAACTCCCGAACACTTTTATAAAATGTCACTACTTAACCTGTCTTTACTGAAATTTAGCCACGAGTTGGGCGCTACTGTGACCGTCGTCTAAACTAGGGGGTGTCGTTAATTTTACGGAGTGCAACCCCTTCAGTAAAGAGCAACAATCAGTTTAAATAATATTTAATGAGTGGGTTAAATTTGAACAGTAAAAACACATAAGTAAACACAAGAACAAACACTGTTAACGGTTAAAATCTCTACTGGCGGGAAAAGTCCCTCTGACGTAGCTTGTCAAATCTTCTTCCACCTCTAGGGAATTTTGCCTAGTCAGGAGCGTGCAGGATCTGTTTCAAAAGGGGCGCAGAAATGGTTGGTTACAACTATAAATTCATTTTTCCTAACGTCCCTAGGGAAATAAAGTAAATTTGGGAGAATTTTCTCTTTTATATAACAAGTATTAAATTAAATGTTGTCGAATTGTTAGAATGGCTCGTTCTTCACCTCTAACCTCAAAAAACACTCCCAATACAAAAAGAGAGTGGTCTGTCCGGCGGACTGTAGTAGTGTATCCTAATGTATTTTGACCTGCTGAATCCGAATTCGAAGTTAGAATTGACAGATTTTTCACCCATAACCCCAAAAAACACCCCCAAAGCAAAAAGAAAGTGCTCTGTCCGGCGGAAGTAGTTAAGTAGTGCCGATTCTAGCGCAAACCCGTCAGTAGAGTAGCAATCAGAGTTCTGTGTGACGTCATCATTCCGGCAGCCCCGCGGGGGCGGGCAGGTGATAGATGATAGATCCTATGATCTAGGTTCTAGTGTGAGGTGAGATAATGCTAGATGATAGATCCTATTATCTAGGTTGTAGTGTGAGGTGGGATCTTCTTAGATGATAGGTGATAGGACCTAATGGGAGGGGGGAGATGGGAGATCCAATCCCTGAGCTTAGATAAGAGATTATATCTAAAAGGACGTGGCTAAGAGTATACAGGGTGTGTCTAAAATAAGATGGTTGCTGTTTATTGACTAATAGTATTGTATGTTTACGTTAGTGGGCGTTAAGAAAATGGCTACTGACGTCCATCATTGAGATTAAATAGACAAGTCTTATAATTATGAGATAAATATTCATTTACTTCTATATGTTAAGATTTGAATGTAAAACTGCGGTCAAATGCAGAGACGTTATCGGATTCCAGGAAATTGTTAATGTAAATAAATGCAACTGTCTACGGCTATATGTATATTTAAAACGTGATTAATTACCTTTAGATAACTACAGCGGTTAGATCAAAGGAAATATCGAGAGCCAATATAAACGCTTTTCAGACAAGACTCTTTAGCCTGAGTTTTATATAAGATAAATATTCGTTCGCTTCTCTACGTTTAGATTTCAATTTAATAAGAACATAATGCAGAGCCGTTATCGGATTCCTGGAAATTGTTAATGTAAACAAATGAAATCATTTCTGATAGCCTACTAACATAAGATAGGTATACGGTAAAGATGCATGCGAAGAATTTTGTGCCTTACAATACATGGTTTCTTATGGGAATATGTAGCCACCCCGCAGCGATATAGCAATTTAACATTGTTTTATATGTAAAAGACGAACAGATTATGAAAATTCGGGGGCCTTTTAGAAATCGTTCACTGCAAAGTCACATGACCCTCGACCGCCGAGTATAAAAGCAGCGTCATCTCCCAGTCTACATTGTGAGGAGTGGAGCTATCAAATATTTATACTAGAGGTCGGTCTAAGAAGAGCGTGTGTTAATATATGAGTAAAATGGCTAATAGAAGCGATTATTTATGGCCACATGTCTATGTAAATAAATATTAATAATAATAATGACAATAATAATATTAATAATAATGATAAAACCATCATCGATATATGTATTCAAGTCTTATATGAGGAAAAATTGTAGTTGTCTGCTTCAGAAGATGGGTATGGATTTGAATGTATAAACTGCGGTCAAATGCAGAGGCGTTATCAGTTTCGAGGAATTTCTTAATATGAACAACGACTGATTGATTATTAAAATGACTCCCAGCAGTAGGTATATGTATACGCTTAGTGCAGCTTAATTACTTTAGATGAAGACAGCGAACTGAAAGGAACTGTACGTAATTAAAAATGTAAAAATAGTGTAAACAATATGATTGACATTTTTAATACAATTGCAGATATTTTCAGTTAAGAACCGGACATTATAATATATCAAGAAATATCAGTACTTTATAATTTAAGTGACTAAATTAAATACCGATAATGAAGTGAATAGTAATATTTTAATAATTAATACAGAAATATTAAAATATTAGGCTAGAACAAACAATTGTAAGCAGTGCGATTGAGATATCAGTTTTGAGGAATTTCTTAATTCATAATATCAAATCTAAAAATCTCTAAAGAAGTCGGTGGCTTAAGACATCGAATTTAAGTTTTAATTTTCGTATGGAAGCATAGGTTCGGATCCTGACATTTATTCTAGGGAAGCTAATATATTAATGCAGTCAATTAATTTATTTTTCATTAATATATTTATATTTATAAGACATCGAAGAGTGGTGGGTGAAGTATCACATAAAACTAAACACTAGAAGCTCACTTTATTGGCAGTCATTAAGTCAAAGAAATTAGTATTCTAACATTCATGTTGAAGCCGCCTCGGATGAAATAAAAAAATCATTTTTTTAAATTCATCGAAATGAATATTGTACATGCTACAATGTATGTGTTTTTTAATGCTGAATTCAAATATGCAATCAGAAAAATTAAATCTCAAAAAATAAATCCACCCCAAGCGAAAAATGAAAAATTCAGATTTTTCAAGTTTATTGCATTAAAAATGTTCATGCTACATTTTCTGTGTTTTTTTAATGCCGAATTCAAATATGTCATCAAAAAAAAATTCAGTCTTGTAAAATAAAGCCACCTCAGACAAAAAATGTGAAAAACTCATAATATATTTCATTTATTTAAATACATAATACTGTAATAGAGACGCTTATACGGACGCTTATACGGAAATAAAATATATAGAATAATAATGGAACCTGCTTGAATATTTAAAAATTAGTATTTTTTCTATCAGATGTGCGTATAGGCATGACTGTGATAGAAGCCGTATATCTATCGTTTTCATGCTAAAGGTCTCTTGTATCAATCTTTGCTTGTCACTAGCTACGCCATCAAAAGGTAAAATAGAAATAATTTTAGCTTTCGTAAAAGACATTTACATTACTATTTTTTATTTTTATTTGTACTATTTATATTAACGTCCTGGCGAAGTTTAGCTAATGCTACCTCACCACTTAACTAGGACGGAGAGATGAGATACGATCACCCATCCAAGTATCGGACTCAAACAGCGTGCCTTAACTTCACTGATCGATTTCTCACCACTGAAACCGGTACCGTACTTCACCTCACATCAGCATCCTCGAACTAATGATATTTTTTAAACGAGTTAAGTACTTGATTATTTTATACATATGATTTGAATATCCCGCGTTCTGTTCTCAAGATAGAATACGAAGATGGTGAGGCAATGTGTCATGCATCAATCAGCTAATTGAATTTTCTACAAAGACGCTGGTTAACAGGGATATATTATGGTGTTCTTATTATTTACATCGATTCACATTCATGAATTATCCTACTGGACTTCTGCTTGCTGTATGGAACGTATGACAGCATTACGCCATCTGTCTTGCTTACCTGTTAGACGCACAACATCGTTATGATTTTTACTATATTCCATCATATAATAATATAGCAGTAGTCATAGGTAGATAATGATATCTAGAGGTATCCATTCCTCTTAGATAATCAGAAAAATTACATTTGAAGACTAGAAATTTTGACCAAAGAGCAGCGATTAATTCGATCAAAGAAACATGAAATATATACTATCAAACAGAATAAGGTGGCACTCAGTCCGTATGATGATAAAAGAATTATAAATTATATAAACACCGATACGAAACCTTGGGGATATAATTTCCAACAAGTCTCGGCTCGTCAGATGACGTCATCGAAGCAGTGAAGCGCTTGGCAGTAGCCGTTCGGATTCATTTACTTTAGAGACTTTGATCGCGATGGACGGGTTAGAAAAAGAATTGCAGTACAAGCTTGTACTTATCACTCGCGACGTATATGAGAGGTACATTCAAAATGCATTGAATCGGGGTAATTATCAATTAGTTCATAAAATTTTAGAAAAGATTGTTATACCGGACAAAGCTTTATACTAGATGGCTTTAAGAGATAGTTCTAATTTCGATTTAATGAAAAAAATATTTACGAAAAAACTTCAAAACGATATTTTTATTCAGCAGTTGGAATATATTTTCCAAAGAGAATGTATTACTCACCTTACAGTGTATCGATTACGAGAAGTAATTAACAGACATTATCCCGCCGCGAATAATAGTTATTTTAGAATTTTTTTAGAAGAATTATTAACGTGTAATGATGATTATATGTCAATTGATTTTTATTCGAAATCGTACCCGGCTAAAAATATTTCTGATAATTATAAAAGTATTGATTGGTCGATTAATAAAGCATTTTGCGAGGCAGCTTACTTTACACAATACGAATTTCTTGAAATTTTGTTTCGAGTAATTGGTAGGAATAATATACATTTCAAATTAGATATTAATTTCAATGAAGAGCATAAGCAGTTAATAAAATGGCTGGAGGATAATATATCCAAAGGTCGCTCTGGGCAGCCGATTGGTTGGAGCTCTGGTCCAGACAGCGGGCACTGGCCATCGACTACCTTAGAAGATTATGTTAAGACGCTTGACATAGTTCGTCTACATTTTTTGTAATTAGTATTAAAGTATTGTAATATAAATATTTTACATTTAATAAATTAAATTATTTATAAAATGTGTGTTTTTATTTCCTAATACCTATCCTGACATGATGATCATGAGAGAGGCAGGTGAGACAGCTTGAACAGCTCCAACAGCTCGAACAGCTCCAACAGGTGTAACAGGTACCGTACCTGTTACACCTGTTGGAGCTGTTCGAGCTGTTGGAGCTGTTGGAGCTGTTCAAGCAGCCCATATACATATACATATACGTGTATTATATATGGTTAGTTTCAACAGCTCGAACAGCTCCAACAGCTCCAACAGCTCGAACAGGTGTAACAGGTACGGTACCTGTTACACCTGTTGGAGCTGTTGGAGCTGTTGGAGCTGTTCAAGCAGCCCATATACATATACATATACATGTATTATATAGGGTCAGTTTCAACAGCTCGAACAGCTCCAACAGCTCCAACAGCTCGAACAGGTGTAACAGGTACCGTACCTGTTACACCTGTTGGAGCTGTTGGAGCTGTTCGAGCTGTTCAAACAGCCCATATACATATACATATACATGTATTATATAGGGTCAGTTTCAACAGCTCGAACAGCTCCAACAGCTCCAACAGCTCCAACAGGTGTAACAGGTACGGTACCTGTTACACCTGTTGGAGCTGTTGGAGCTGTTCGAGCTGTTCAGACACTTAATAAGTATGAGATGCTATCAACTCATTGAAATAAAAAAAAGATTATTAATAACATTTTTTATTAATATAAAAAAATTATAATTAAAATTGTGTAGAATTAATAAAATAATAAAAACACTGGTCTGGCTATCCGGCGGGAGGGCAGATCGTATGTTAATTAAAAAAAGAAATTTATTGGTCTCGCCGGCTGACAGATCGACCTCTCCAAATCTCCGAAGAAATTCTGAGTTCAATGGAGTCTGTAACAATTTAAAAAAATATCTATAAGTATTGAGTTATACGAAACAGAAAAAATATTTTAAATACCTTTCATGATGTCGGCTAAGAGCATCAGCCGGGGCATCTCCTGTGGTGGTGGTGGTGGTTGCGTTACGGGGTCCTGGGGCTGAGGCAGCCCCAGGTACCTCCAGCCCTCCGGTGGGACTTGACACATCGAACATTGGCAAATATTGCCCGCTATCAGCTCTCTGAGCCCCGTTTGATTGTGCATCTTTGCAACGTCTAACTGATCACCGCGCTCTGACTCGAGGCAAGAGCTCTCCCCCCACTTCTCTCTCTCCCTCTCTGCCCCCCACCCCACTCGTCATTCATACACGCACACATGTATACAGAAATAAAAGCCAGTATGGTTAGCATAAATTTGTTTATTCAAAATCCTTATCTTTATTTACAATATACCACTGATATATCGAGTAGACATTCTGCCTAGAGCAGCGTAAATGATTATTAATATGTTTATGACAATGATATTCTAAATTATTTAACATTAAACTATTCATATTATTACAATTATATAAGTCTATAATATTATTATTATTAGACAGATAATGCTGAAGCCATCGCTTCTTTTCCAGTCCCTTGACATAAACTTTTGCTTCTCTCTCAAGTACGTGGCTGTCGATGAAGTCCTGCAGGTCGCCGTACCGGAGATTATCATAAGGCGTGGACCATTGGAGACCGTGCACATGATCAGTTATCCAATTAATTTGCTTCTGAATATTGTGTGTAAGAAGCCCGTAACTAACAGTCGGTTTAATTATCCGATGTACACACGAGACATCGGTAATATTAAAAATTGAAATTTCTTTACATGTAAACGCTAACTCCTTTTTATGCTGGAAGCCCTGCACGTCTATTATATACATATTAGTATGGACGAACTATACTGGTTAAAGGATTGTAATAAATCAATCTATCATGAATTATAAGACAACATGCAGCAGTGTCTTTCGGAATATTTTTATTAGTGCTAAATTCCAGCCTAATGTCCACTGCACTCGACTTTACAACCTCATTCTGACACGAACAGTCGATAACTACCAGAGGAGCTTTAGTTTTAAATTTATATTTAGTAAGCAGAGGTTCATTTTCTTTCTCATAATAAGATTTCTGAAATTGACAGAACATTTCATACAGAGTAGCACAGAAATTCTTCTCAAAATTAATATTCAAGTTATCATAGGGATATGATTCCGAATTTAAAAAAAGTTTAAAATTAGTCAACTCGCAGTGATCAAATTCACTCATACGTTTAGCGACTGCATTTTTACGACCCGTTTGAAGGCCGAAAATAATATATCGCGGTGTCTCTAACTGAGACGAAGTTTTAATATTCCAAGTATGCGTCTGCGATTCCATCAGCATGGGGTATTCATGTAATTCCCAGCTTCTAAACGGTACAGGCAAATCGATATTCCTCTCTAGATATTTCATTAATTTTAATCGCTCAACGTCAGATACAGTCACGTGTGGTACACGCCATTGAACGATTTCCAATTCTACTTTAATATTTTCATCGGCTACAAGATTTATGATTGCGTTTGTATCAATACTACTGCGAACGAGTACCAGCTCTTGACGGACATTTAAAATAATTCTTTCAAAGGTCTCTGCGAACCCCAGACATATTTTTAAAGGTATACATGCGTCAAAGTAACCGTTCTCGTCTGCAAAATTATCATCCACATCAGTCCACCCAGCATTTTCTAAGTGATTCGCGTCATTCGGAGTGAATGATGCATATCCCTTCATAACAGTCGCGAGGCCTGGATTTCTACTGCTGTCCACAATTTTACCGCTCACTTCGTATCGTATCTCGTCAAACAGATACAATAACCCCATTTTATCAAAGACCGCTGTGTTCGAAACCGTACCATCCTCTTTAAGTAACCGGCCCCGCATATACAGCGAACTAGCATACGGCGCAGTATACACATCCTGCTGCTGAATGGGTATACGAATTTCGTCGTTATTATTTAAATTTCTGATTGAATATGGTCCATGACTATGATTTTCAAAATTAGTTATCGCGGTTTCAAACGTAGGCTTCTCAAACACGTTTAAAATATTCGGATTCATATTAGCACTTTGTAACCGAGAGAGTAAAGAAAACGTCTATTTTTAGATGTTAACACCTTGAAGGTTACAGGTGAACTGTTTCGAGCGCGAGCAGGTGTTCCTTTTAAACTATTTCGGAAACTAAGACCCATTCTTCTTCAAGTGCAGTCTTACCGTGATGACCTCGCCACGGAAATTAACAAGATCACCGTCTTGATCGACTATCTTAATTGATATGCTATCTATATGCCTCTTATTAATCGGTAGGTAAATTGCATTAGCGGGACACTCTATTATTTTATAGCCGGGAGGCACGCTAGGAAAAAATTCATGAATAATGTGTACAGATCTATCATTCATGTAACTGCCCGTGATGAGATTACACTCCACGCATATAGCGTTTACTTTTTGAATTTTTGCCGGGAAATCAGATATATGTTTCTCGAGCGGTTTTAGACGACGAGATGTAAATCCTAACAAACTGCCAATACCACCGGCCTTTTCAAAATTTATCATCTTATTGGATTTTATTTCCACTTTTAACGTATTTTTATTGGATACTATAGAAATATGACCATCGTTACCATGATTCAGAATAAAATGCTTTCTTACGTAATTATTTATATCTTCTATTTCATACGAGCCCTCCGGAATTTTTATAAACTTATCGTCTGTATCATAATATATATGATTATTTGTAGCGTCTATGTTCGGTATGGAGTTATACGCCTCGAAATTTATTAAAGCAAGCGAATATTCAGCGCCGTCTTCAAGGTCTATGGGTGGGGAAAAGTGCGCGGTTAAATTAGATGATTTGCCGGATAATGTAAACGTAAAAGACATGTTGCGGCTTCAAGGTTAGCTCTGAGAATGAACGTGACTTAAAAGCATGACGCATTATATAGAAATTGTAAACACAGATGTCCACAATTTACTGTGTCATAAGACTGATACTGCTTGTGATTGTATTCAATAGAACAATTTAAATATTTTATTAATTCGAGAGGAGGCTGTAAATTACCAAAACTATCATAATAAACGGCTTTCGAACCGTTCTTAAAGTATGCAGTCCAATGAGTACCATTACCGCTATCACTATCCAAGTTCACAATGCCCGTCTCAATTTTATGTACGCGTTTAGGTAGTCGGTCTCGCATAAATATTCCTCGAAAATTAGGTATATTTAACATCTTAACATATTTTTTCAGATCCACGTCGGTGAGCGCTCGATTTGGTAATTTTACTAGTCACTTGCTGTTGGTGTTTTTATTCATGTATAGTCCAAGTCCCGTTCGATAGGGACGAAGATAGAGTCCCTTACCTAGGGCGATACTCTCCATAGCCTGATTGTGACGTTTAGATTCTTTAAGCTGGGAGGCTGCCGCCTGAGAATCTCTTACAGCTTTCGCTATACCTGCAGATCCGCCGGCTAGCGCTCCCAGAGCACTAAGTCCGGCAAATATTGGTATTAGCGGTAGAACGCCACCCGTCTTCGGTATAGGAATAACGCGAGCAGCCATCGGTGATATTTTTTTATCTTTTTTAATACGCTGTACTGCACGAGAGGCCTTTTTAATAGCATCCCCGACAGAGGGAGCTCCACGTACTAGTTTACGAATTTTATTGGATATTTTTTTAAACGTCATCGTACCGCCACATTTTCTTTTTTTACATCCCAAGCCTAATTTAACTTTAGCACTCATGATGCCTGCTACACCGGCTGCTGCCGCTCTTTCTCCGATGGACGAATCCCTAGCAAATACACGCTTCAGAGCACGTTTTGCCAATTCTTTATCGGCAATATGCCGTCCTTTCACATCATTGACTTTAGAATATTGTATGTCGTGGTCACGACACGCCTCATCTAGACCATTAATTCCGCGATCTCCTCGCGCCAGTCTTTTTTCTAATTTAGTACCCGGGCCGCAGAAACGATAGCCAGGGATATGGGCTTCGAAAGGTAATTTATTTATGAGAGCGTTTACAGCCATGTTACCTCTATCACATGTAATAGTAGACTGAGGTGTTACAGGTGACCGAAAGCTATTTATACTTAAACTCCTGGTGGAAATACCTCAGTGTCAATCATGCGTTTCATCAAGACAGGTAACAGTCTGAAAATCGATAATCTCGATTTCGATAGTCATGTGAAAAAAGATAGTAGACATGGTCCTCTGTTACCCGACAGCATCAGGTGTATCATATGCGGACCTTCAAATTGTGGGAAAACAAACATCGTGATAAGCCTGCTGACTCATCCACACGGCTTGCGTTTCAAGAATGTTTACGTCTACTCGAAATCTCTCTACCAGCCTAAATATGAATATCTTAGAAAAGTACTCGGCTCGATCGTGGGATATCATGAATTCAAGGATAGCGATGTAATAATGACGCCTGCGCAAGCTAAAATTAATTCCATTTTTATATTTGATGACGTAGCTTGCGACAATCAAAGTGTGATGCGTGACTACTTTAGCATGGGACGGCATAAACAGATAGACAGCTTCTATCTCTGTCAGACCTATACCCGCATTCCAAAACATCTGATAAGAGACAATGCAAATTTACTGATATTATTCAAGCAGGATGACATGAATCTTAGACATGTATATTCCGATCACGTTAATACCGATATGAGCTTTGAGGATTTCAAACATATGTGCTCGTTATGCTGGAAAGATAAATACGGATTCCTAGTGATAGATAAAGATAGCGATATTAAACATGGCCGATACAGAAAGGGGTTTGACGAGTATATATACCTGTGATTTTACTATCTCAATCAGTTGATAATTACACATGTTATCTGACGCACCTGTCGACATGGACATTACTAATAAAATTATCGAAGCTCGGAAAGCCGTAAAGCGCAAATTAGAGGCACTCAAAATGCATGATCTGCAAATCGAAAAGTCTTTTGCCCCAATCACCGCACCTTTACATTCAATAGCTAAACATATCAAGCTTGAGACGGACGAGAATTTAAACATTAAGAAAAAGTCTGAACCCTCAGAGGATGAAAAAAATATTAATATTACACCGTCACCGTCGATTGTCGACTCTGAAGAAGGCGACCAGTCAGATGAGAAGTATCTTGAGAAATTTAGCGATCTGCCTAAAACGTATATATCTGAGATGATGCATGATACTGAAAATACACATGATTTTCGATATGGTGTACGATATAATCCCGAAGAAGATAAATATTATATTGGAAATTCTGTCATTCAGTTTGACTGTGACAATTTAATAATAAATAATAAAGAGTATCAGGGCACTCGCGGTCTTTATGAATTACTATTTAAAAAACGTTCGCATCACTATAACTATGATGATAAGAAACAGTACATTGATATTGTAAAAAGGACTAGCGCACATAAGAGAAATTATGATTCTGAAAAGCAAAAGTCCGGTAGTAAGAGCTGGAAGTACCTGCATATTATTAAACCGATGCTTTACGCTCGCGAACCTCGGCAACGTGCTCCTGGTAAAGTAAAAGGCGGCGAATTAATGATGCAAGTCACCGATAATGCTATTGATTACGTATATTGGGACGATCCTAATGAACTCGTCGATCGTCTTAGGCTTTTGATAGCTTCACAGGAGGCAGGCAATTCAAGTCATACGAATGAAATAAATAGAATTTTAGAGGAACTATTAGAAAGTAAAATAATCGAACCGCTGGATTAATTTAACAGTACGTAAATTATTGTTGAACTGTAAACATGTCTGCTATAAAAAGAGATATTGTTAATGAAATACATAAGCCGGCTAGAATTAACTTTAAGAGACGAAAAGTCGTAGTTAGAGGTTTAAATGAATTGCTTCAGGCTGACTTAGTCGAAATGATTCCATATGCTAATTACAATAAAAATTATAAATATATTCTCATTGTAATTGATGTTTTTTCAAAGTACGTATGGGCTGAACCAGTTAAATCTAAATCTGGCGTAAATGTTACTCGAGCTATGGAAAAAATATTAGTCGCAGATAAACGAATCCCAGTCAATTTACAGACTGATAATGGAACCGAATTTTATAATATTAATTTTCAAAAATTAATGAAAAAATATAAAATTAATCATTATTCTTTGTATAGCACTAAAAAATGTTCAGTAGTCGAACGCGTAAATAGGACTATAAAATCTATGATGTATAAAGAATTTAGTATAAATGGTTCTTTTCGGTGGTATAATTTACTTGCTGATATTATTAAGAAATATAATAATACTAGGCATCGTACCATCGGCATGAAACCTGTAGATGTAAATAAAAAGAATGAAAAAATACTCTTGAAATCCGTTTACAATTATCCTACAATTACATACTCGCAATTACCTAAATTTAAAATTAACGATCATGTGAGAATAAGCAAGTACAGAGGCGTGTTCGATAAAGGTTATACTCCTAATTGGTCTAATGAAATATTTACTATTTCAAAAATTAATTATACCAGCCCCATAACATACTTACTGACCGATGCACAGAAACAACCAATAGAAGGATGCTTCTATACTGAAGAACTGCAGAAGGTTAAACATTCAGACATGTATCTCGTTGAGAAAGTTTTAAGGAAGAAAGGAAATAAGGTTTTCGTTAAATGGCTTGGATTTGACAGTTCCCATAACAGTTGGATTGAAAAAAGTAGCATTGTTTAATTTTTATGCACTTATATTAATTATTATTATTATTATTATTATTATTTTTTTTTTTTTTTCGCGTGCGCGATGCTGGACAGTTCTCCCGTGTCTCCGACATTCTCACGAGAGAAGCGCCAGCGAATTATCCACAGCCACTCCCCGCATCCCGCAGGGTTAGTGACTGTAGATGCCAGATTCATGTGCCCTAAGAAGACGAAGGGACCCCAGGATAACTGCCTTCTGCATTTGGCCTGCCAACCACTCGGCTGACTTTAGGCAGGCTGGTATGGCCTTTAATTCCGAGAGCAGCGTAGGCCTCATTCCACCAAGTACACCGATTATCAGGACGACCATCTTGACCGAGTAGTCTGGGTATAGCACTCGGAGCTCATACCGGAGATCTCGGTATTTAGTCCGTTTTTCTCCCTCCTTCAAGATGATGTTTGTCTCGGCAGGTGCCGAGAACTCGATGACATACATCATCTTGGTTTGGTGGTCGAGGAGGACTATGTCAGGCTTGTTTGCTTGAATCTGCCTGACCGTCGGAAACGAGTAGTTCCAGTATATACGGCACTTCTCGTTCTCGACAACGGACTCGATCTCTCCGGGGACGTAAGGCAGCACTGGTGTTTGGTCTACTTGGTACGAGTGCCGTAGGTAGTAGTACAGCACTCGTAGGGCCGCGTTATGTCTATGGATGTAGGCCGAAGTCGCATAAATCGGACATGCAGATAGTAAATGCATGAGCGACTCCGGCGCCTGACGGCAGGTCCTACAATTAACATCAGGGACCTCCACACCCATAATGCGACTGCGGTAGACCAACGTGTTAATAACACCATCTTGGCAGGCCACAATGAATCCTTCGGTCTCCGACTTTAGCCCTGCTGACCGTAGAAAAGCAAAGGTCAGCTTTGCCGATAAACCCAGCGTCTCTATGTTGTTATAGAAAACACCGTGCATGGGCTTATCGACGTGCTGCCTGAACAGATTTCTCTGCTCGGCAGCTTTGATTTGGGCTGTCAGGCGATTTGGCGCAAGCTCAGTTACTGATTCTGGATCAGCACCTCGCCGGCCTCCTCGCCTGAAGTCGAATACGAGACCGAGATCATCTGCGGCCTTACGTGCTGCCTTAAATAAAAATGCGCCAACTCCTACAGTTTCATGATCTCTCACGAACCGCAGGAGTGGGTCCGAGCTCCTGAGGATGTTGCATGCCACACCCAGCGCTACTCTGCCATGCGTGCACTCCAGACTCAAGAGTCCTCGGCCCCCCCGTTGGCGTGGGAGGTACACTCGAGGAACGGACGACCTAGGATGAATGCTCCTATGAACATGCATCATCTTGCGGGTATCCCTATCCAATTGGCGCAACTCATCTTGTGTCCACTTAACTACTCCAAAGGAGTAGAGCAGAATCGGAACGGCAAGCATATTAGTTGCAGACACCTTGTTCTTCCCCGAAAGTTCGGAAGACCAAATCTTTCGGAGCCGGTGCCTGTACTTGCCGCGGAGAGTATCCTTAATCTGTTTCATGTCCTGGATGTGATGTTGTTCCACACCCAGGTACGTGTAGGTCTCTCCGGCATCCAGATGTCGTAGGATGCTTCCGTCTGCGAGCTGCGCGTCTTCAAGGAATATCCCGCTTCGTCCTCTCTTGAGGTGGACGACTGCACACTTGTCCAACCCGAATTCCATGCCAATGGCCCGCGTATACTCTTGGACCACCCTAAGAGAGTTTTGGAGTTCGCACTCTCCGGAGGCATACAGTTTTAGGTCATCCATATAAAATAGATGGGTGACCTTATGTCTCCGATTGTTGGGTGGACCACATTGGTATCCGCGGGTTTGGCGGAGTCCGACAGACAACGGCAGCAGTGAGATGCAAAATAGGAGAGGGCTCAGGGAGTCACCCTGGAAAACTCCTCTCCTAAATGTTCCCAACTCTGTCGATACCCGCTGATCACCAGATGTTATGGTGAAGCGGGTTCTCCAGAGTGGTATCAGCTGTTCGATGCATCTCACTAGTGGGGCAGGTACCACAAGGCATTGAAGCAAGTGTAACAATAATGCATGAGATGTTGTGTCAAATGCCTTGCGGTAATCAATCCACGCCATTGATAGATTACGCTTGTATTGCACAGAATCCTGTGTAATACAGCGGTCTATCAATAGGTTCTCTTTGCAGCCTGCCACACCTTTCTTACCACCACGCTGCTCGTTTATCTGTCTGTAGACCGGCTCAACTGACCTCAATGTCCTGGCATACAAGATACGTGTAAATATCTTGTAACAGGAATTGAGGCAGGTGATCGGTCTATAATTCTTTGGGTCGGACAGATCTCCCTTTTTGGGAATTAGTACAGTACGCCCCTCGGCAAACCAGCCCGGAATCGGAATTATTATTATTATTATTATTATTATTATTATTATTATTGCTATTATTTTTATAGGTTATGTATTCCATGTACATATATAAGCTTTATTACTGTATTATGCGTTCAGATAAATAAAATATATTATAAAAATTAAATTATTTTTTTATTTTTCGTCTGGTTACAATAAACTTGAAAAATATGAATTTTTTCATTTTTTGCCTGGGCTGGCTTTATTTTTTAAGATTTAATTTTTTTGATTGCATATTTAAATTCGACATTAAAAAAGACATAAAATGTAGCATGAACATTTTCGTTACAATAAACTTGAAAAAAAAAAAAAATCTGAATTCTTCATTTAATTAGGAAATGGGTAATAATAGTCAACCATTTTTTAAATTAATTTATTAATACATATAAGAAAGAGGTTACATGTTTTGTGATATAATAACAGAATATTTATGTTCAAGTACTGGATTAATTATTTGAGCGTATCGTAATATTTTAATTTGAAAACGATCTCGATCGCGGGCGTCTTGCATCCAGTTACCACATCTAGCAGTTCTATAGGCATAGCTCCAATGGTAAATGTGATGAATTTTAACGTCCTCGCTGAACTGAACTGTTCTTGGACTTCTTCGGCTGGATACTGACATGTTGAAATGTACGTAAAACTTCAACGTACTTAACGTCTTCTCCGAGTAATTTTAAATTGTTTATAAAGTGCTGTAACCTCTTCTTATATGTTTCGGGATCCATCTTTAGGACTCGATGAATTCAATGTTAGTGGTCGTGCCTGCTAGCCCTCTATATACCAAGTACACTTCTTTTAGTATAATGGTTTGTTGTAGCGTTACCATATCATCATCAGAAATAATGCGTGAGTATCTGGCTGGTAGACTCACTTTACAATTTTCGAGGATTACTTGGACGTGGATACCATACGGTGAAAGTGCTTTATATATATCTAGCACTTTATATTTTCTATCGACTTCCAGCTCATAGATTTTCATGAACGGCGTGACATGAGCTTCAACATTAATTTTTGTGAAAGACATTGCTGCTGCTGCTGCTTGTATATATCGACTTTAAGATTGTGAATGAATGCAGCGATCTCAGGTCTTTACTTTTATGCTGTATTCCACCCCCACTTTTCGTATCGTGTAAGCAGAAAAATATGAGAAAAAATATGATGATTTCATTGTTTACATTATTTCTCTCCAAACCCTGAGACGCTCCTTATAATAGATCACGTGACTTATTAGTCATTGTATTATAACCGCCGGATGCTGTTATCTAAAGACAATTAATCACGTTTTAAATATACATATAGCCGTAGACAGTCGCATTTATTTACATTAACAATTTCCTGGAATCCGATAACGTCTCTGCATTTGGTCACAGTTTTAACATTCAAATATAAAATTTACGTATTGAAGTAGAAGAATATTTATTCCATATATAAGACTTGTCTATTTAAACTCAATGATGGATGTCTGTAGCCATTTTCTTAACCTTTAACGCCCTCTAACGTAAACATGCAATACTATTCGCCAATAACTATAAACAATAAACGGCAGCCATCTTATTTTTATTACTAGATACACCATATCACTAGTACACCTTATATACTTATTTTTATTACTAAATACACCCTGTATACTTCTTTTATTACTAGATACATCCTATATACTCTTAGCCACCCCCTCTTAGATATAATCTCTTATCTTTAGCTATAATCTAATATCTAAGCTCGGGGATTGGATCTCCCCCCTCCCATTAGGTCCTATCACCTATCATCTAAGAAGATCCCACCTCACACTACAACCTAGATAATAGGATCTATCATCTAGCATTATCTCACCTCACACTAGAACCTAGATCATAGGATCTATCATCTATCACCTGCCCGCCCCCGCGGGGCTGCCGGAATGATGACGTCACACAGAACTCTGATTGCTACTCTACTGACGGGTTTGCGCTAGAATCGGCACTACATAACTACTGGCGGACTATACCAGTGTATATTTGGACCCGCTGAAACCGAATCCGAAGTTAGAATTGTCAGATTGGCTCGTTTTCACCCTTAACCCTCAAAAAACACCTCCCCCCACAAAATGGTTTGCCCGACGGATCATACCAATGTATCCTTATGTATTTGATATGGTCCGCCGGACAGACTACTTTTTTGTTTTGGGGGTGTTTTTGGGGGTTAGTGGTGAAAAACGAGCCAATCTTACAATTCTGACTACGGATTCGGTTTCAGCGGACAGACCACTTTTTTTGTTAAGGGGGTGTTTTTTGAGGTTAGGTGTGAAATACGAGCAAATCTGACAATTCCGACTTCGAATTCGGATTCAGCAGGTCAAATTACATAAGGATCCACTGGTATAGTCCGCCGGACAGATCACTTTGTTTTTGTTTTGGGGGTGTTTTTTGGCGTTAGGGTTGAAAAACGAGCCAATCTGACAATTCTGACTTCGGATTCAGTTTCAGCAGGTTCAAATACATAAGAATACACTGCTCTAGTCCGCCGAACAGACCATTTTTTGAGGGATGCGTTTTTCGAGGTTAGGGGTAAAAAACGAGCTAAACTGTCAATAACTTCGAACCCGGATTCAGCAGTCAAAGTACATGAAGATACATTGGTATAGTTTGCCGAACAGACCACTTTGTTTTTGTTTTGGGGGTGTTTTTGGGGTTGGGAGTGAAAAACGAGCCAATCTGACAATTCTGACTTCGGATTCGGTTTCAGCAGGTCCAAATGTATAAGAATACACTGGCCTGGTCCGCCGGACAGACCATTTTTTTGGGGGTGTTTTTTGGGGTTAGGGGTGAAGAACGAGCCAATATGACAATTCTGACTTCGGATTCGGTTTCAGCGGGTCCGAGTACATTCCGATACACTGGTCTAGTCCGCCGGACAGACCACTTTTTTTTGTGGGGCTGTGTAATAAACGTCTTTATTGAACAATGAAAAATATAAAGTTTCATAGGCGAAGCTTAGCTTAGGCTAATCTGCCACTTGACCCCATTAAGACCAAATATTTACAGTGTGTTCCAGGATAGATGTAACAAGAGGTGTAATGGACCAAAAATTTTGGAATTTTGGAATGGTATTTGAGGATTGAGTCCTGCTTATTGTAAAACTAAAGTATACCAAAAATGTCTTGATTCGGTGTTCTACAGGGTGTTTTATAAGCAAAGTTGTAAAAATCACCACTAATAAAGTACCTTTATTTTTCAAAATATGAAAAAATTCCACTAAGAAAAGTTATTTAGAATGCAATTTTATATCTATACCAAATTTCAGGAATATAAAACAGGAGATGGACGTCCTTTTCGTGTCCGTTGATTTAAATATTATATTTTTGCAATAAATGATAATACCTCCATACAGCTTTCTCTCCAACACGTTTCGTAAAATGTATACACACCAGCGAATAGCACACTTAACGTCCAACATATGTGCCGCAACGGACGTCCTTCGGCAAGTACGCACATTTTAGGTCCCTATAGGGACAGCAGTCTATTTAATATAAA